>OY756247.1:23572562-24917162 GCA_963576845.1 Megachile leachella | reverse complement strand
AACTCTTTTATCGTCTACCTTTCATTCTTCTTCATTTCTGCTTCTCATAATTAAATCTTTAAATCTCAGAACAAGTATTCTTATTGGAAGGTAGTCTTTTTTGGACAAATTTCATGGTGCTAGAAGTCCTATTTTTCAGTAATGAACGACTGAAAGAATTTTTTTTATGTGTAATTAAATTAATTGCACATTCAACTTGGCATACTTAATATAAATGACTCTGAAATAAAATTGTGAAAATCATAAGATTCTGAGACTTCGATCTGACTGTTTAAATGTTACAAATATTCATTCAATATGCTAATTAAACAAACATGCATTTGTTCCAGTAGAGTCTACTAAATGTCATTTCGATGCAGTTCGATTAATCGTTGTTTTAAACGTTGTAGATAGTTGGCGCAAAATTATTAACAATTCGAAGCGATAATGTTCGTAAACTCAGAACAACTATTCTTATTGAAAGGTAGTCTTTTTTGGACAAATCTCATGGTGCTAGAAGTCCTATTTTCTTTTTATTGATTTCAGTACTGAACAACTGAAAAAATTTCTTTTGTGTGTAATTAAATTAATTGGACATTTAGATGATTCTAACTTGCCATACTCAATCTAAATGACTCTGAAATAAAATTATAAAAATCCTAAAATTATCCTGAGACTTCGATCTGACTGTTTAAATGTTACAAATATTCATTCAATATGCTAATTGAACAAACATGCATTTGTCGTAGTAGAGTCTACTAAATGTTTCGATGCAGTTCGATTAATCGTTGTTTTAAACGTTGTAGATAGTTGGCGCAAAATTATTAACAATTCGAAGCGATAATATTCGTAAACGTAGTAGAGAAACAGAAAACAGAATCGTAGCCGGTATCGTGTTTGTTTTAAGTGCCGATAAAAACTAATGGTCTATTATCTATGTGTATTACTCTCCGTATAACAGAGTTAAATAAACAAGCAAAGAAGTCCACTCATGAGTTGTTTTATCGTTGACACAGTTCTTTCTTTTTTCTTTCGAATACCCGCCCGTTGCCTGTCAAACTTGACGCGTTTAATCTTTCCACCGCGCGCCGTTTGTTTGTACGAAGAAAAATTTATTGAGAGCCATCGTAATCGTAGAATTCAATTTCTCAACACCAGACGGGGTCTTTGAATCATCGAACGCCACTTTCTCGAGAACGTACGCGACACTGCTTATCGTAATTATGTCATAGTTCGGCTAAAAAGCGTCGATAAGGAAACCTCACACTTTGTTCTATCGTTCGTGAAGCCTAGTTTCATCACCGATCTTGTACGTACAATAAATACCGTTTTTTCTCGCGTTTTTATTCCGACTAATCTAAACAGCCACCGTTCGAGTAACAGTTAAGGTTTCGTTTATTTCAGATGCAGCGCGATTTTAATTACAGCGACAGGAATTAGGGATACGTCGCGTTCTAAATTTAATTCGTACCCATCGTCAAGCTCGTGGGAGCAAGATCCTCTTAATATTTTTTCCCAGCCAGAATTAAGCTCGCCGCGACGACACGCGAATTTCGTAGCATGCGAACAAGCCAGAAGAAATTGATGTTCGGTATCCTGACTTTTTCTTTTGCGAACGGTCTCGTTTCCAAGCGCGAGTATTCGAGCGCAGTACAGCAAGAACCAAGTTGTTGCAACGATGAAGAGATAAAAATTCTTCGATCCCGGCTGGTCGGGATAGCGGAATCGCCGGCTTGAAATTAAGAAGGCGAAAGCCGACAACAAGCACACCTGAACGCGCTTTATGGTTATTAATGATAAGTTTACACGGCTCGCGTGTCGTACGTATTTACGGCCGACAGTTTCTTCGCCGAGAGCTCAACGACTCGGTTACATCATCGACGCAAAGCAAATGCCAACCGCGAGCTGCTATCCTGCTTGTTGCAATAAGAAAACCGATCGACAATTAACCCTCATCCCATCAGGGTTTTTTCTACACTCGACAAATTTAGAATTAGAACTTAGCACCTGACATTCTGTTTGTAACAGGTCACTCAATAAGTCTCCGGTCTAACTACGAAAAACAAATTTCTTTTTAGAAATTTCACTTTATTCATCAATATATACACTTTCCAGTATGATACATTGATTCAAACCCTTCACTAGCTTTTCAATTCCATTTATATAAAACGATTTATCTTTGCTCTTAGTTTCCGCAATCGCTTCTTTATTTGAGGCAAATTTCTTTCCCTGGAGCATCTTTTTCATATCTGCAAAGAGCTAGTAGTAACTTCTAAACTAACTGTTAGAATACCATGAAATTTTGACACGTAGTGTCTGAAGGTTAGTTTTATCGGAAAATAATGTCTGTCACTAGTGTTGCTATATATGTGTCAGACCGGGGACTTATTGAGTGTTACTTGGTAAATCTTGAAATCGTTTGGAACAACTTTTCTGAGTTTGGTAAAGTTAGAAAATTCAAGTTAGAATTCAATATAGTCTGGGAGTGTGTTACATTTTATGTTGGTTTGTTATATTTTGTTAGTTTGATTTGGCAACCACTGTGAAATTCTTTGTGCGACTGCAGTTGTGAATGACGATTTATGAAAGGGAGTGTGAAATGTTACGCGGAAAACTGAACATTTACGGTTTTATTATATTTAATAGTTTAATTACGATATAGTGTGTTCTCTTAAATAAAAGGATAGTATTCAAAACTCTATTCCTACAATAGTATTTGTTGTGTATGAGGAAGTCTGAGGTTTTAATTAGAATTTTGCTGAAGCCCAACATGACTCGTTAAATTTAAAAAATCTGAAAGAGCCGTTCAAAGTATCAGCCATCCTTCGCGTCATTCTCTCCAAAGTTCCACGCATAAGAAGCATACCGTAGATGCATCGGATTTAGATTCAGCAATACTCCGGATTTACCGGCAGTTCGGTTGCCTCCCAGTCGTTTCCGGTGGAGCGAATCGAAGCGGCTTGGAATTCGTGGAATTGCGTGGCGTGCGATTCCGACACGGGTCCGCGGACAATTTGGTCGGGTTCTCTTTGTTGTTGTTGGCTTATTGGAATGCGTTCGCGGGGGGAACGCGAGAAGGCACCGCGAGGATTCCTGAATGGTGGTGGCCGCGTAAAAATTATGAATGGCCATATTATTGCAAGTTGGCAGCGCGCGATGTGCCACGGCACGATACGTTGCCATATAGATACGATCTCCGGTAGTAGTTTGCGCTCGGCAGTTAGCCGGTGTTTCGCTCGCTGACTCGGCGCTACTCGATCCAATCGAGCTGACTCAGATCCTCCGCCCGCCCTCTTCCGTCTCTCTTCTATTCTCTCCTCTTCTCTCGCTCCTTGCATTCATTCTTACTCTGCCTCCGCTTCTGCCCTCCTTTTTTTTCTTTCCTCGGACTCTTCTATTCATTCACTCGCTCCTTCTTCCAAACCGACTTTTCGCGCCTCTTTTTTCTGATAGCTTTGACTCGGACTGCTTCTTTCGTTTCTTCATCGAATTCATTCACTTACCTCGAGCTATCTCAAATTGCAATCTCGAGTTTAACTAGACGCGTGCAATGCGAATTTTATACCGTCTCAAAATTTCCACTTGAGTACGGTATTCTTCTGCATGAAAACTAACGGAACCGCTAGGCGTTTACAATCTTTAAATTTGCCAGATAAATGTCTTTAACCAAACGGTTAAATTTGGCAGATTTTATACCATCTCGAAATTTCCACTCGGCTGCGATATTCTTCTGTATGAAAACTAACGAAACCGCTAGGCGTTTACAATCTTTAAATTTGCCAGATAAATGTCTTTAACCAAAAGGTTAAATTTGGCAGATTTTATACCATCTCAAAATTTCCACTCGGTTAAGATATTCTTCTGTATGAAAACTAACAGAACCGCTTAGGCGTTTACAATCTTTAAATTTGCCAGATAAATGTCTTTAACCAAACGGTTAAATTTGGCAGATTGTCTTGAACTTTTTTAGCTATTCAAACCAGAAGTCTTTCAACAATATGACTTGAATGCGTGCCAGTTGGATCTCTAACAGTAGAATCTCTACATCTGAGATTCTCTACATCTTAAATGTCGACGAACAGATTCGAGTTTCGAATGTGTAAGAACATGAATGTAGAGACAGGAAGAAGTTGACTGTACACGCTGGTTCGATAAATACACATATGCACAAGGTGTAAACGTAGCACAGGTTCCTAACGCATCAAACATATGTGCAAGTCACATAAGTAATTCATACCTCAGGATTTGTGTAGAATTGCTAAGAATTTCGGTGTGAAACGTAGGATTTGAACGCCGTAGAACTTGAACGTGTGGGAGTGGACGCGCAGGACCTTGGCGTGTAGAACTTGCGTAGGATGTAGATTCTTGAAGCTTAAGATTTGAATATACGAGAGTACTTGAATGTGCAGAAATTACACACAATTCTGAGACTGAGGATGCTCGGACTTGAATGTGTAAGAATTGAATGCGTAGGATAGGGCTATTGTGCCTGCTGAATGCGTAGAACGTGAATGTGTGAAACACGAATGCATAGGATTTGAATGTGCGGGACTTGAATAGGATCTTGAATGTGCAATAATTCGATGCGTTCGACCTATTCGATGCGTAGAACGTTTAGGGCTTTGAATGTACAGTTGATACGTAGAACTGAAGTGTAGTTACTGGAATATATACGTGATTGGATGTGTTTAACAATTGGTGCGTTAAGAAGTTGCAACAGAAACATTGTTACTAACCCCAGGATATCCGGTACTCCGATTACGTTTCGATATAATACGATGTCGATGTGTTTATCGTTCTTTATAGAACTTCATCTTGCGTTTCGGCTTCGATACCGGGCTACGCGGAATCGTTAGATAAGGAATCGAGAAACAGAATCATTTTTGCAGAGTACTCGATTAACGGAGCTTATCTCCTTTGTCATTGAGCGATACAAGTGGTTACTTGTTCCGCCACGACAGAATTTTATATTATGCGATTCAGAGTGAGGAGAAGATTAACATATACACAAAGGAAGTATTTAGTAAAAATCGTATTAACGAGTACAGTGTTTTCTTTCATGAGTAAACTACGTTTTCGAGTTAATTTAGCTGTTTAGTTTGGAGGGTCCCTGCTAGGCTAGGATCGATCCGTGAAGTTTACGCGTGAAAGATAGAGTCTCGACAGCTTGATGATCCCAGATAGGAAAACACGAACCCTCGAGAGCACTGCCTTTCACGCTATATTCTTAAAAGTTCATAAATAATTGAGTCATCTATTCTATCTCGCTGTATCAGCATCGACGTTACAGTATTCACGGTACCTGTCAAAAATGTAGTAACAATTAATAGTGTTCCAACTTGCAATATATATAACTGCTGTACCCAATTCGCCTGGTGCGAAATATTACTGCAGGTACGAACGTAAAATATGGAAACCGATAATAGCTAACAGTCACTTGCTTAATTGTGCTTAATTAATTCCAAAAACAAAAGACCTCGAGTGCACGTGTGTATACATTTGACCATAGTTCAAACGACAATTAACCTGTTATCTTATAGCTTGTTCAGCAATATTAATGCAAATAAAGAAAGCTTCCAATATTTATATACACTTCACCTTCGGTGACTCGACGCTACCACATGCTCGACGCGAGTCAAGGTGTCCTTATTTCCGAAGAACGTAAAATTTATTTCCTATAATGTTACCATGAATTATTCCGCAAGGTTTCTGTCAAACAATAACGACGTAGGTAACGCTAGGTGAGTTTGTCGATAAAGGGAAATTAACTGGCAACAATGAAACTCTATCATCGAAAGGCATCGTGTCTTCCAGAGTCTTTCAGTCCTTCCATCGCGCGATGCAAGAACAATGGGATTGCGAAGAAGCTCCTCCCGAGGGATGTCGATGTTCGATCAGTTTTTACCGAAAGAAATGTCGTTCCATGCATTCTCCGTGGTTGGACGGGGCCAAGGAGGGCTCGGTGTCGATGCAAATTCAACGGAAGGCAGAGGGAATGCAGAGTCGAGGGAGATCGAGGTGTAATCGGTGTTCGAAGCATTCGTGGAAAGGCGACGGCGATCTCTGATCATTCGCGCGCTACAGCTTGATAATTTATTGAAATTGTCCTTACGGGAGTCGTTACTATTTTATCTGTAAGCCACCTTCTCGCGTAACGGTAGTGGTGCAAGGGTTTTCAACCGCGAATGCCTAATCTTTCTCACGGTATAAATCATTGGTTCGCGGCCACCGATGTGTACGCGCCGTGCAATAAATTCCGCGGGCTCGCTTGTAAACGAACCATTACGATTTCGGTGTACCACCGACTTCCCTCTTCTACTGCTGTTACCTTTTCGGAATTTCGAATACGATTTCTCTCTCGACGATCCAATGTGTATTGTCTTTTTTTCACTTAGCGCACACAGATTTATTTGGTACTTGCGAAATAAATATTTTCGGACTTCGATCGTTAGACTAAACATTTTATTGATATTGTTGTCGAGTATCGATAAGATATGGAGCACCTCGAGGCTAAGGTTAACCCTTTGCAATTGAAGATAATTTTATTCTTTGCAAATAGCGACTTTAACCCTTTGCACTACTCAATTTCTTTTACCTACCTCCTTAATTTAGAAAAAATTTATCAAGCTTGGGATTCTCAGTAAAATGTATTGCAACAGTGTGAAGTATGTGACAAATACATTTTTCATTTATTATAAAAATATATATATTTATCTGAGTTATTTGTAAGATTCAAGAGAAATGTGATGTCGAGTCACAGTCGACAGAGTGCAAAGGGTTAAAATATTAAATGTTAAATAAGTTTTATTGAAACTACTCCACTATTGTCTATTTCATTATTTTTATACATCACATAAGCACTATTATACAATTAACACTAAACCTACCAACATACAATGCGTACTTAACTTGAAATTAAAAGTGAAGTTAAAAATTAAAGAAACAAACGAAGAAACATAAATTAGTACACACATTTATTCTTTATCTTGATGAAAATCAATTCTGTTTTCAAGAAAAGTACTTCAACAAAATGCATACCTTTTAAAACGACTGTCACGTCACCCTTATATGGGTGACACTTAAATATGTATACTGATTTCCTAACCGCAAATTCTCGCATTAATTACATGAATCTATAGAAAATTGTAACAACATATTGTGCAAATATTTACAAAAACTGATCGAGAATTAAAGCACTACTGAATGCAATTGAAAATTTAGTGTGGCAGTCAACGTGTTAACACTAGATTTACGGACGTTTATTTAAATTTTAACTAAATTAAAAAAATTAATGAATTGCAGATGATATGTGCACTGAATGCAACATTGATTCTTTTGCTGAAAGTTGACATTTTTACAAAAATTTCTTAACAAGTTCTGTCATCTAAAATAGACCTATTATCCGCCATTTTGACGGGTTCCGTAAATCTAGTGTTAATAAGAAACTTGTGGAGCATTTGGTTTGGTAATTAAATAATGCCTATTTCAAATTATTGTATTAACCCGAACGGTGCCTGAGAGTCTCTAGAGCGCAAAGTTTAATACAATTTTCGCGTAAGTTTGAAAAAAAGTAAGGTAACGAAGAGGTCGAAAGGTGAGGGCAAGTCGCGTCGCGGGAGTCGCCGGAAAGGCGTCTCGAGTTTTGTTTCTCTGCGTGGCCGGTTAACATCTAACACGCTGCTTGAAGATTACAAAGTAACTCTTTTGGAGCGATAAGCCGTATCGCGTAGTTCGGTCCCGCTGGTTAGTGTGTATGTTTAATAAATAGAACGCGAGCGTGTTATACTCGTGACGAGTATCATAGGTATCCGCCAAGGAGAATACGATTATGCCGACGAGGACGAAAGTATCGCGCGACGATGCGTGCGAGCATCGCGAACACACACGTACACTCGACATCGCTATCATTCGAGTGTGACGGCGTTAGCAAATGACGCCGGATGCGCCATTGTATCGTCACGGGTTCTCTTCCGATAACGCCACTCACGCTGCTAATCGCTTTACGACGAAACTTTGGTGTCGGATGGCGATCCTCTCGCCTCGCTTTTGTCGAAACCCGTGTGCAGGCCTTTTCCGTTCAACGATCTCTCGCGATCGTCCTACCCCTTTTGCCCGATCCTCGAAAAGATAACGGGAGGTCCCCTCTCGCGAGCTTGAAAGAGCGTACCGATTAGTATAGAGGAGAATTAATTTAGACAGATACCGCGTGATAGACGCCAAACCACGATGTAACCCCGTGAGAACGACCGATTTCACGGTTTATCAGATTTTGTTTTACGTTCCCTATTTTACGTTCACCCTGACTTTTCCACCGTTTGCAATTTTCCCTGGGACTTCCATTTCCGTTTTCAAACGGCATATTCTCTTCTTCTGATCGCTTTTCCGTGGACGTTTATTGCCGCAACGATAACGATATTTGTAACCTTGAAATTTCTCAACGTTTAGAATTCTGCGACTTTGTAATTATCTGCCGTGATGCAACGATGTTGTGATGCAGCGTTCGATTGGCAAACTTTCACGAATTTGTTTCCATATCGCGTTCGTGACACGTCGAAACAAAAATTCGAAGGCCGGTTGGTTATCCGTGTGAATGAAAGTTAGCAGTCTTCTTGGAACGTATAAACGGTAAGTGGATGCAGTACGATATTACGGAGTACGAACGATTTCGTAAAGGCATGCGTTTACAGTCAGCGAGCTGTAATTTGCTCACCATCGACGATTCGTTTTTTTCCGCTCGATGAGTATGAATGACCCGTGTCTTCATTTTGTAATCGCTCTGTCGATCAGGGGAAGTGGAATAAATAAGAATAAATGATCGTTGTTCCTCGAAGTCGTTCGGTTTCGCTCGAAACAACACGTAGCTGGAATCGTTAAAAATAAACCTGTTTCTTGGTGAACTTGTAACAGTACATGATTTCGCGTAATCGTATCTAAACAACGATGTTTTGATCGGTTCAACTCGAAAAACCGCGTTCTCATCGCTGGCCGAACTCAGTCGGTACTTTCAAAATTACATCGACGTGTTACAAGCGTGTATTTCGTGTTTCTCGGAACGATTGGGCGATCGTGGAACAAGGGGCGAGCTAAACAGGGACTAACGAGACCAGGGTGGGAACATAAGTGAGTGCCGTGAGGCCTAAACATACACGCGAAGAAGGTCCATCAATCTGGTCTGGAGTCAATATTGACTCGGCTGGGCCTCGTTGCAAAGAGGGCATCATCGACCGGTCCCTTTTCTCTCGCAGGACACGCGTGACAAATGCTCCGTGTGCAAACAGCGGTGCATCTGTGTCCACAGGATAACCGACTCTCTTTCGAATCTATAAATCGTGCAACAACGCTGTCCATCTTGCCCTCATATTTCCTTCCATTCGAACGCTACCGAAAAGTCCAAAAGTTAACGCGTGGATCCGATTAGGCCCGTAACCGTGACATGCATTCTTGCTGTTGGGTATAGCAAGCCTGGTACGTTCGTTACAATTTATTAGCCTTTATACTAAATTATATGCACCCAAGTAGGCACCCAAATTCAACGCGTTCGTCCGCATCCAAATTCAGCTCACGCAGACTGAACGCCTCCAAATTATACGCAGCCAAGTCGTCCGCATTCAAATTAGATCGAAAGGTATCAACAGTTGCTTGTCCCCAGTTCCACAAACAGTCCAGTCGTACAGTCAATTGTGCAAGGTAAATCGAACAATTACGAACCAATATTGGTAAGATGGTTGCGAACAAGACCTGTTAGTTTTTCCACTTCTCGAGAATAAGAGACGGTAAACGCGTTGGAGACAATTTCCTTACTGAATACGGTAACCAATAAATTTGAACGAATTCAGCGACACCGTCGGGCGCTACCAAAAAACCTTTCGACAATCTTTACCATCGTGTCTTTATTCTGGACTCCGGCGAGCGTTCGCTGGAAGAACAGCGAGAGAGAAGAAGGGACAGTTCTTGTCGGTACGAGCAGAAGAAAGGAACGACACGAGATCGCGACGTAACGTGTTCCCACGTCGACGCGACTGTTACATTGTGCATATAAATCGCGTCATAAAACGCGTGTACCGGAGGCTGATCGTGGCCGTACGTTCCGAGAGGGAGAAGAAAAGTACTGGTTTCTCTAGCTGGCAGCCACAACCGTTTCAACCCGAGGACTTCCAGTTTTTTCTGTCCACGAGGATCGGACGTCTATCGATCATTCATCGTCGACTAAGAGCACGACGTATCGGTTTTTCGTGGGGTCGTACAGGTATGCGAGACAACGAGCATGTAAGGACTCGAGACGAATTTTCTGTAACAATCGAAGAGTGTCAAAATTCCTTTAGAAGTAGGTTTCTGTCTCTAGAGCTACTTTATAGCGAAACAACGTTGCAAAGAGAAAAGCCACATTGAACGCGGACAGCGCGAAAGCAAGGGGGCAGATATACTGCAAAGAGAACGTTCTCACCAGGAATCGTAAGATTCCACGAGTCCGCGAGAAAAGCGGAGGACAGCAAGAATGCGCTTCGGGGCTCGGGATCGGGCAAGGGGTTAAACGACGAAGCGTGTTGGCGAGTGTCCGGTGCCACGGGCCATAATTCAGTCCTAAGGTCCCGAGAAGAAGCCAGCCGGCAGTCCCTGAGTTACTTCACGCGATCGCATCGAGAAGATGCTGTAGCACGCCGCTCGCAACCGTGCAACCCAGACCGGCAACTATATCACCCTGGACCCGTGGTGTTGCTCGCGTCGCCTTTAAAGTAGCTTCAAGGTAGCGCCTCGTGTACGATCCAACGAGATCCTCCGAGTCTGGCCCTCTCTCCTCGTCGTTCGCTACCAGACGGAGAACGATAATTATTCCTACGCCTGGGGATCGATATATCGAAGCATTAGCCCGATACGCTGGCTCGTTTGTTCCACGACCATGCTAATTGCCGCCACCACGATTTCTCCTTCGAGCCACATGGGCTTCAACGGAAGCTGAAGCCATCGTCACGTACCATGCTGTGCATTACGATACGATTATTGCCGCTAACTGTGCCTGAGGGTCATTCGACCGGAATTTTAATTTTGGGGTTCAGGAAAATTTAGAACCCTCTGCTGGGAATGGTAGATGTACCAAATTTTCTTCTGACATTCCTCTACTCTCAAATCTTACTCATCCTATACACTCAATATGGTTATGTCGAGTTCTGTCGGTATCCACGTATCCGATTCCTATGTACCCAAGTTAGCTTCTATTCCCTTGAAACCAACCAAGTTCTCCAAGTCGAAGACATCTAAATCACACTCAACGCAGATCTACATAATCTTAATCGAACACGTGATCTCAACATTTTTTCGCAAACTAAAGTTCCACTAAGAAATCCCAATTGGAACATCAGTCCATAGCTTACGCATCCTGGCGTGCTATCAAACTGAGTTTTATCGTCGATCGGCCCCGAACGACAACGGTCGAACAACGAACAGGGTCGCAACGTGTGTATATACGTATATACAGTAGTGCACGAATCGTGATCCAACTGCAGGCAGTTGGAGCTAGAATCGAGGGAGAAGAGAGGCAAAAGCGGAACCGGGACACGCATTAACGCCGCTCTCGATGCCATAATGCGCGGTGGGTCACGTTTTTCGTAGCGACACAATGCCCGGCTGGCTTTCGACAATATGTTCGGGGCCATCGAAACGAGGCGACGGACGGATAGATGGATGGATGGATGGATGTGGACGGATGGGATGGTCGGGAGGCTCGCACGACCCTGCAGGGAGGTTCGAACGGGGGTTTGTTTAGGCTACGGGGCGCGAAAGCCACTCAACCCGCTAATCTATTTAGCCGTGCTGTTTGATATGGAATTAATGAGCACCCCTTGGTATTATGTACGGGCCTGATTCTCGGTTTACCTTCATGGATAGAGAAAAAGGGGAGAATCAGAGACCGCGACGATTTAGTGGCAGTTGCCTTTGCCTTTTTCACGCTGCTGGAAAGTCCTTTCGGCTCCCTTTGGTCGCGCGTTTCTTTCGCGCAGCTGCTCCGCCGATTCTGATGGCCGATTATAACGCGTCACCAGAGGCGTTTATTGTTTCCTAAATCGGAAATGATCGGTTCGGCAGGTGCTCGTTTAAGCGTGAGACAGGAGTTTGCCAATTTTGGTGCAGCGTTCGATGAAAAAAGTTTTAAAAGATTACTTGAATTATAAAGTGTCCGAAATGGGTGATTATTCCGAATGTGACGAAAACGATGTAAAAGTTACAATTTCTCTCTGAGTGAAATTCATCTGGCTACTATTGTAACCATCTCCAATGTTCCTAATTAACACCTGTGTATCTTACTCGTTTGACCAAGAATGAATAAAAACTCTGCAAGGTTAAACCAGAATTTACGTTTGTAAAAGAATCTGCAACGAGATCCAAAATTGGTTCGTTTTCACCATCATCGTTCCCGAAAGCAGTCTTATCCTCATCACTCGGCGTATACGACGTGCCACGACGATTTTCATTCGTCTGTGGAGAAAGTTGTTCGATTAATATGGAAATCTTGCGTCGTTTATTCTCGTGTTTCGATAACGTCGCTCAAATTACACTGGCATACGCAACGGCTACCGCGTGGACGGTTCGAGTTCTCCGAGGTATTCGCTGAGGAATTTTTAACGATTTTCAACCGTGTAATGTCCAACTTCCAGAATGTATTTGTAAAACAAGTCAAAACTGCCTGTCAGAGAATCGACATTAACCGCCCCCGTTTCAAAGAAACGGTAAACGGACCGGACTTGCAACCGAACACGAGGTATCTCGTAGTCCGTGTTTCATAACGCTTTCGATCGATTTTCTACCGATCGACGTCCATTAATTCATTCTTCAACAGCTGCTGAAACGTCGAACAGATCTTGAATCATGTTCATCGATAATCTAGGTTAGAGTACGTGTTCACTCGGGAACTGAGCGTGTGTGCGAGCGAACATTACGCTGAGAAATCACTCTCGGTTGATAGGTAGTCAGTCTTAGCTAAGTATCGCTAGAATGACTTCCCCTATACAAAATGGCGGCGTGGAATGCGAAATAAATCAACTTCCTTACATCCATTTTTCTTAAGACCTACTCTACATAATACGCTTCGTTAAATTCTTTCGTGATTCGCGTTGCTGAAAAATACCAGTGTGGCATTAGATCGCTTCAGTCTGTGCCCTTGCAATCGGAGGAGATGGCGATTAGAGGAACGCGTCGCTCGACATAGTCAGCGAATCTTCGACGAAGAGAACGACACGGTAGCCTCGTCGAAAGTAAACTTTGACTATGTTAATGTGGAACCGCGTGTGTACCCAGCACGGTCGAGTGAGATGTAACGCGTGTACTCGCCTGTCAGGCGAGCGTATACAAGCGCAGAAACATCGACTAGTTTTCCGTAATTTCGTAATCGGTGATCCATGATAGTACATCGTGTTACTGGAACGTAGTTAGCGATGGTTCGACCTGAAGTTTCCTAGGGTTCAAGTCACAAAACTTTGAAGTAGACTATTTTGGGATACTTTGGACAATTTCGGGAAGTTCTGCACTGGGAAAATCTCTTATTCAAACCGTCTGAGTTACTCAAAGTCCAAACAGAATTATACACATCCAAACATGATAACACAAAAGACATTAGTCATTAAACATCAAAAAATTCACATTATTCATTCTAAATTTTAATAACACACGTTTCTAAATATTTTGAAAACTTCCTACGAGTTACTAATTTGAATCTACGAAGTACTTGAAGCCATCACTAAATGAACATAAATCATGGACCTAGTACCTAAATGTTAAACACGGAATAAAAAATAGCAGGAAAATGGGGAGCAGATAGCGTGTAACGCGAGAAGGTAAAGAGAAAAGGGAGGGAAGATCTATGGAACATAAATGTACTCTCTCTGTGGTTCAGGGTTGTGTTTGCCGAGAGACCAGTCTGTGCCTAGTCACCAAGAATTTGAAGCAAATAGCGTGAAACGAAACGTGTCGGTATTTAAGCGTCCGTCAGAGAACGATTTCGTTAAAAGACGTAACATCTTGTTTTCGCGCAGATACGAAAGTTATCCTTCTCCCTGTTTGACGTATGTACGTTTCATAGCGATACGATGTAATGCAAACATTCGTGTTTAGATTGCGATATGTGCCCGGAGAATATTCAAAACTTCTACGAGCCTTACGTGTTTACAGCTAACTTTGTAGTGACACGTTGTTCCCTCTTTTTTTTAATGAAGTGGATAATGTGCGTCATTCAAATAACTACGCGTGCCATTCAATAATATATCGAAACATGTGTGCACGTCTCTTGGAGTATTACGGTCTAACATTGGAATACTCTCGCAACACCTTGGACGGTGACCAGAGACAGTGACAAGTGAAGTTTAATTTTAGACTCTTACTTTTATTTCATTATTAATTAATATTGATACGATGTGGCTGCAATGTATCACAGGATGTCCGCGTGAAAAATTTGCTCCTCGGTTAAGAAATGTAAAAACGAATTGTTGAGCGTAGTATAAATCGGAATGTACGATGGCAATGTCTGAATCTCCTTCTCGGCTTGTTTCAACAGCGGTAACCTAACGTGAAAACGACTCGACCTGGTGTTGCAGTGTCCTGTGACAGCGAGCTCGTCGTTGACGTCCTCATCGGCCTCGCCGGTGTCCGGTGCGATCCTGAGCGCAGGCGGTTCGTCGTTGGTCAGCGTAGCGGCCACCACCACGAATCATCCCTTGGGCGTAGCTGCCGGTCTGTCGAACGCGAGGATGGCGGTGACCAGCGCGGTGGTTAGGCCACCAGGAAGTCCTACCACCTCGGTCAGCCCGTCTCAGGGTCATCCGCCGCCGACGACCGGCGGCCCAACGCCGACCGGAAGGTGTTGCGACACTGGAAGACCGATCTTCACCGATCCGTTGACGGGTCAGACCGTCTGTTCCTGTCAATACGACCTTCTCGGCGGTTACCAACGACTCGGAGGTTTACCGACGGCAGCGTTGTCCATGTACAGCGCACCTTACGCGGCTGCGGCCGCGGCCGCGGCCTCCGAAGGCATGGCGGCGTACTTTCCGAGCCTCGGTGCGGAACAGGCACCCTTCTACACGCCCACGGTAAGTTTTTAATATTTTCTATAATTATTTTTACACTATATAACGTTTGCGAAATCCACTCGGACCTTCGCTCCTTTGCGATTAAATTTTAAGAATCTCGAAGCGTAGATTTAAAATTAAATAAAGTTTGTGCTTCGTGTAACCGTTATGCTCTCGGGTGATCGCGAACGGGGTCGAGATCGAGAGGTAGGCGACGATTGCAATGATAACAGTATGACAGCTAGTGTCACGTACTCGCGCTTTTGATACGTGGCTCTTTTTACGTCAGCATTCTTTACCTTATTTGCGTCTGCCTTATCGATAATTGCAGTCCGGAATTCTGGTAATACATTCATTGACATGTAGTTGTCTTCATGAATGCGGAAAAAATTGCGAACTAAAACTTTTTAATCGAAATAGTCGTTGCACAACGTACAAATGGCCTAACTTAACGCGTAAAAGGCAGTTTTAAATTGCGGTTTATCTCATCTGTGATCGGAGTAATTATTTATTATATCACGACACTTTCCCGTAGCGATTCAATCGCGAAAGTACATAAATTTCGCGCGCTAAATCGCGCATATCCGCTATTAAAATACCGTTCGCACGAACCGGCTGTATCGAATCGCGAAGAGTTGCATCGGTGGATAAGGAAACGCATCGACTGTCCAACGTACTCCAGGTCGCGTTCTATGTCGGATATCGCAAATTTTTCACCCTTACCAGAAAAGACTGGCCACGTTCAATAGCTTTGTACAATATAATCGAGATGTTATCGCGGTGAAAGATCCAGGATGGACAGTGATGTTAATATACGAGAAACGAGAGAATAAGAAAGTTCAGGCTCTCGCATCGATAGAGAAAGAGAGAGGGTTATCGGACCACACACAAAGCGGGTACACGAAGAAAATAGCCGCAAAGCGTAAATTTATGAATCCGTTCTGCCGTAACAGTGGGACACTGTCGTGTTCGAGCGGTCGCCGAGGCTGGCCTGTTATCGTCGCTCTTTATGATCGAGCTTAAGGAGCGAGTATAGAGTGGCCTCCTCATAACCAGGCAGCCGATTGAGTACACAGGTTGTGTGTGGTATCACCGTGTGATACCATTGTACCTGATGTACGTGGAGTATCGGGCTTTTGCTCCTTTCACTGCGTATGACGTATATAAACAATGTCGAAAATCGACGATTAACATGTTGCATTTGATTAACTTATTCTGAATGAATTCTAATTTTAGTCGAATATATGTAGTTACGTTACGTAAGCGAAATACGCGTTGAATTTCTATGAATTTAAGTCGAATAAAATATAGCTTCAGAGAGCTCTAATCTACTTATTGTTGGTCGAAGTGTCTGTAATCTATGGCGATCAAAATAGTCGAGGGTTTCCCCATTTAATCCAAATCGAATTCACTCGAATTTACCATCCGCTATTTTGGAGTACTAATTACAGTTGGACGCGCGATGACTACGCCATTCGAACACGGTGTATAATTAATGCGGTTAATGCAAGACTAATGCATATAGAACAAGGGAACAAAGTATAGAGCGGGTCACGAGCGCGAGGGGAACGGTACTGCTACGTTCTATGGTTCTATTATTCCACCGGTTGATGGTATAGTTTAAATGCAGCCGGTATGGAGACGAACGCGGGGTTACTTTCGGCCACATCGATTCTAATTATTGTTATCGCCGCTCTGCCAGCTATTTTTCTCATTATCGTCGATGAATTGCTGATAATCCCGGCCGACCGAACGACGCCAATTAATCGTCGCGTCATTCTAAAAATGAATATTTCCGTCGTTTTATAGCGTCGGCCAGAGATTGCCGCTGCTCGAAAAGGCCCTTTTTTCTCGGTTGTTTTTTGTAGATCGAATAACGCCGATATCCGACGGACTAATTAAAAATTTCGAGAACGAAACAAGAGCGATTCGTGACACACGCGATGGATTTTCGCTTCTGCCGAAGACGACGAATCCGTACCGGAAGATAGTGTCACGGTTTCGTTCGTTTTGCGATCACAGAACTCTGCTCCAGTTTAAAATGACCGTTGCCGGCTAATCGTGCATCAAGGAATTCGTCTTTTTCCATGTACGCGACGCATTAATTACTCATGCGAGGCGTTGGCCGCGTTATTAACAAGTATAATTGCTTCGCTTTTGCAGGCTGCTGGCCTCGATCTGAAGGAAAATCTTGGCGCAGGAGCCGCGGCAGCATGGCCTTATCCATCCGTCTACCATCCTTACGACGCCGCTTTTGCCAGCTATCCCTTCAATGGGTGAGTTCTTTAAACACTTTCATAATTTTTCTGCAATTATTTTTACTAGATCAAACGCGATAACTAAACTCGAGCCAACCATAATTAGCTTGACCGTCGCATAGATTATTCCGAATGTAAGGATAAAGCGAGTAAAAACAGTCGAGTTTTTTAACAAAAACCTATCATACTTTAAGAAAATAATATTCATTGAACAGGATTAAATTTATAAAAAAAAGTGCAAAGCAATTCAATTTACTACTATGTTTCTATATGAGTAAATTAACACTAGAACATACCAACCAGTTAAAATGGTTGGTTTTAGATTTCTCATTTTATGTTATAAAATTTTATTGTGATTTTATGGAAATGTCTGTCATGTTGAGGTAAAATCTAGTTCTATATGTTACGTGATGCTTTAGTTATTTCCCTTTACATTCTTCGATAAACGAGCATTTAATGTCAGTAGTTCTAGTGTTAAACAATAAGTAGAATTTCGTAGCGGTATCGATTGCTTTGTATCGAATAGTTCGCTACAGATTCACTGAGCATATTAGCCAGTTAAAAGAGATACACTCGATACCTCCTCTAAAGCCAAAATTACACACGTGTCTCTCGGAACAATTAAGGGGCTCAATTTTATGGACAATTCCGAAAGAAATACTACGTATTTAAAGTACCGACTGTATTTTATGCCCGATTCGGAGCTATTCCGAAGCACCTTATAAACCTCTTCGAGCGATAAACTCACTCAGCCGCGTATATGATCCTCGAAATTACTTTGTACCGTGTACTCAGCCGTTCGAATAGGAAATCTCGTAATTATCTCAAGTAGCAAGTCGTAAAAATTGTACATTATATCGATACATCGTTAACTCGATTTCTAGAAAAAAGTAACCTCTGAGTTTTGAATAATAGAAATTGCACGTAAATTATGGTAACTCCGTAAATATGAAAATGAGAACGTTTCAGAAAGTACCTTTCCGTGAGTTTTTTGTAGAATTAGACATCGTATCGGTTGGAAAAATTTTCTCTCACGCAGTTTGGCGAATTATCTGCATCGAGAGTAGCACGTGTCGTGCATCTACGCTCCCGTTTTCACGAAAGCGAATAGAATTAGTTCCCCTTTCGACTCGCTTCTCCGCTTTGCGCCTCCTCTCGATGGTCAATCTGCCCTCTTCGCGCACGGCCCGATAACGCTCCGGAGAAACACATAAACATTCCAATAAATTAGCGCTCCGTTGACCCGGGACTGTCGCCTTGGGCGTTTTTATTCTCGCGCTGCTCGCTCGAATCGGTCAACGCGTGTCACGATGCGACCGGTGAAAGGTCTCGCCCGTTTTGATAAATCGAAATCGTATATCGACCGCGTCGTTTCTCGAGATTACGAATTCTGGAGTACTGGTCTCCGATGCCGTTCGAAGATGAAGCGCCCTCGAGTTCGAAAGCGCACGATAATTAGTCACCCTATCTGTCATCTCCCAGCAACCGTTCGATAGATTTTTCAATTTTTCCTCCCTTTTTTTTCTTTTACTTCGTCGTTATCGTCGTGTCTCCGGGGTTCGACGTCCAGGGACGCCAAACGCCTACGATTTGTTAGCACGCTTTTACGAGTCGCTAATGGCATCGATGATTATAAACAATTAGGAACAGGGGAGTCGAAACCTTGATACATGCTAATTATTGGGGATCGCACTTAATGACTTAATAAAATTAAGTAGTCCAAGATTAAACTCGAGATTTTTTTGTTCTTAAATTAAACTCTGCATAGATATCTTTGTATTATAATTAAATTGAATAAATCAACCACTTTGGGTATTTGATTAAATTTTTTCCTTGTACAGTGACAAGCTACGCTCGTGACAAGTAGACCTCTTATACGTATGGTAGACATCTTTTATACTTTTTATTACTCTCGAATTTTTAGTTCTAATTAGAATTTGCATCTTCATATTATATCTATATGTCTTCATATTATAATGAATAATTTGTTACGTTCACCTGCTGAAATCGTGGTGAAATTCCTACAATAACTCCGCGCAAAAACAATATTATTTATGTTTCCCCAGTTACGATACACTCGCCGCAATCGAGTACAAAATATTCGAAAACACAGCGATAATGATTGATTCCCATAAATGTCATTCTCGTAGTAGCTTCTTTTAGGAAAACGATACGACGGCTATAAACTCGTAATCAGAATTCGCGAATTTGTAAACATGTTGCGATCGTGGAACGGTAAATCTGTACGTGGATGCATCGATTTTCTTGAAATGCTTTTGTTATCTGGTCCGTCGAAACGGGATCCGTGGTCACGTACCCATAGTGACGGCGGTGGTCGAGCCGACGACTGGTCGGTGTCACCTCGTGGAATCTATACTGCCGCGTGACGCACTTCCGGCAAAGACTGCTTCGTATGCAAGGAAGCGATCGGGTACTACAGCTTGCTTAGCATCCATTCGGTCTAGTCGGTTCGCGCACCGGGTCTTCCTTTACGGAGACCTACCGCCGGTCCACACCGGAACCGAACACCTCCTCTACGCGATAACAATTACCGGAAGATCCGGGATGCACCTGCGGCCCTTCAGATACCACGGTTCTTTCCTTCGTCGACTTAACATATTCTACGCTTTATTTTCCATGCAGTTTTTCTCAGTTAAGATGGAGACATCTTTACTGGCAAGAATGCATTTTTCGAGTCTCTTTTTTTTTTCTTTATTTGTTTAAAGTCGCATCAATTGCTAAGGGTTATTAGCGAGAATATATTTTTAAAGCTTGTTATACAATTTGATCATTTTGAGGTATGTAGTAGATCGATGTGTTGTTCTTCAGGTTGTCCTTTAGGATTGGTTTTATGTTATGCCGCTGTCTGGTTGTAATAGATTTTCAATTCGACATTCGTGATCACATGATGTCATTTCTTTTTATATGAAATCCTTGAAGATTCTTCGTATTAATTGCTGTGCTAAGAACTAGTATTATATCACCGATATTACAGAAACTTGAAATGGATTTCTTAGGGAACTAATTTGACTAACTTAACACGTATTGATTACTGTTGTAATCGACCTAAAATATTATAGATATCCTAACCAACTATCCAATATCTCCAATGACCTCCTTAACCTCTTGCCGTATGATTAGTTTGTCAGGTGCGTCTTCAGAAGTAACTATTAACTGCAATGGTACTAAAATCGTTTAAAAAGGTCAAAAATTTTGTGACGATCTTTGATTACACAAATTATAATTGGTCTTGAACTTCAAATTGAAATGTATTAAATATTCAAGCAAGATTTGTCGTATTTGAACTGTAAGTGCATCACGAGTCAGACTCGTCAAAATAGTGGAAGGGGTTAATATAATAACCCTGACTCCTACGGAATACATTACTCTAAAGAACAGAGGCAATAAATTGAAATTTGGATGAAAGGAATAAAGTTAACACCTAGTATCGTTAATAATCTACACCATATTCTTGTGCACCTGTTCGCACTCTCTCGCGAGCAAATTAAGATTCGCGGACCGTCGCGACGTCCTTAAACGCGCTCGAGCCTCGGAGCGCGTGCCGACACATCGGTCGTTGTACGGACACACTTAATAATACGTGTCGTCGATCGTGAGGAGAGGAGAGGAGGCGCAAAAGGGGCGAGAATCGAAGCCGGACACAACAGTCAGTCAGCTACGTAAACGGTCTCCTGTTCGTACAAGCGACGACTGCGATACACACACCGGGCCGCTTGTTTCTTATTGTTTACCCTATATGTCCCCGGAAGCAGGGCCAATCCGCCGGAAAGACGAGACCGTTAACCCGCACGATCCCGAGACCTCGCGGCCGTGCATGCCAACTCTGCATTATTGGCTTTTTGTATGCTTATGTCAAACGACCGCCGCTCACGCTCTACCATAATACTTCTCTTGGATCCTTGGGCACACACGCGCTTCGTCGTCGATTTTCAGCGACGCTATCGTTGCTTTCGGATCTATCTGTCAGACCCTCGTCCGCTTTTCTTCCGTAGAATTAATGCGTGCTCGACCTTCGTCGTCAAATCTCATCGCGAAATAAAAGCGGAATAGAGACGTTCGAGGGTGCCTTTCGTCTCTTCGTTTAGAGATAGTTAACGGTCATTGGCTGTCTCGCGACATTCTCGTTAAATTATAGCGCCAGAGATCGAGATGGACAACGACGATTCCCATTTAATTAATTACTGCCACGAGCAGAACCGCTACTCGCGAAACCGCCGCATTCGAATTCCTCGAATCGACTGTCTTTCCACCGAAATTGATTCTCGACGATAACGATTGTTTGCGGCCGAACCCGATAAGATTGAGCCGCATGTTAAACGGAAAGGTCTCGTCCCCGCGCCGATTGCGAAATATTTCTGGCGTACTTTAGTAGACAGGTCGTACGAAAGTTTGTGGTGCATTATTTACTAAAACGTAGGGAACGAAACACAGCGATCCTATCGTAGACCGTTTAGCGTTGCCAACAGGGAATGTACGTTCCGACGATAAGATCGCTTATTTGATTTACGCTCCGAGTATGTTGCCAACCCCTTCTGAACGCCCCATCAAATATTTGCTGTCTTCGCTCGTGGTGGAATTACATTGCAATCACGATGCATCTGATTCATCCTGCAGCCAGACCAACAACCTCGTCCATCGACGAATCTGCGATGTAGTTACATGCGATACTTCCTCTCGTGTTTTAATCTTTTTCGTTTGGCAAACCTCTGCGCTATGGATGCCAGAAGATCAATCTTTTTGTCAGCATTGTTGTCTCGAGCTGTGACAACATACCGAACTTCGGGTATATTCGATAAATCACTGTTCATCGTTCTGTTTGCCAAATTTGGAAAACTTCCTCAAAATATCTACAACCAGACAGTGAATGCTTTATTAACCTCGACACCAGTTTTCTGTGAGCATCGAAATAATTTCTCTAACGGATAACGTATTCGAATTATCTCGTCAAACTCGAAACGATCCCTCAGGCTGGTCGATCCGACGCAAACTGGGAATATCCAGGGCTAATGAGTCTGGCCCGGTATCCACGCCCTGCAACATTCAACTTCACGGATGTGTCACGTCCCGCGATGATGTACGGCCGTTTAATGACCCGGTTTTCGTCCTAGAGGGTGCTTTTTGCCCGCCACCGGCAAGGGTTGCGCGGTGTGGGAACGTGGCCGGGTGAAAAGTCAGCGACACGCGTTTTTCGTCGACAGGGACACAGGCACCGTTCTTCCTTCGTCCTCCTTCTTCGACATGCAGATGACAGCGTTTCGTCGAGCCGTGCCTGTACGTCCTGAATCTTCGAGCTTTTCCCATTAGCCTTAATGGACGCAGATTAAGCCACGTCGAACCGCGAATGCAATGATTTAATGACTGGGCCGCGCCCCGGCCTCTCTTTCGCGGCTAGGCGAATGCTTTTACGGATAACGCGTGTCGACGTCGAAAAGGTCAACCTGGCCACGTTACGTGCAATTTATAGGTCGATCGTTTAGCGAACTCTCGCGTGATCACGTGGTCCGGGCTAAGAAGATCAAAAGCGTTTCTCAAGTTTTTACGCGAGTAATGGACTGGTAGACGTTATTATCGAAATTGTGCTTCTCGCGATAAGCGGGTATGCATCGTGTATCTGCGTTTAGTTATTCGGATATAAGCACCTAACTCTTACACATAATAATATCTGAGAAACGGGTCATTCTCTCAACACAGAGAACGAACGATAAAGGTTCGTTGTAACGATACTACGTACAAGAGTCGAGCAGATCGAGCTCCATCATTCGGTTTAGTAAATTCTCCCGAGTTAGCCATAACAGTAAGTCGAAGAGTAATCTCGGTGGACGATAATTCAACGTCGACTGACTTTAATCGCGGGCCACAGGGGCTACTTTGTGTACGTGTGTCCCGAGATGAATTTAAACGATCGTATGACAAAGTAGCGGACCGTGTATCATTTTATATAAACTCGGTTACGTTCACCGTGATACGGCGAGCAAGAGAGAAAGCAGACAAGTTGTATAATCTCTCTTTTCGGTGTGCGTCGAGTCTGTAGACAGACGCGTTTTGCACGAGTGCACCTATGTACGATTGCTCGCGTATCCACGGGCATTTTCTCCGCTGTTCGGTGTTCTTAACACACGTAAAGGTACGAGTGTAACGCGCACACGCACACGCTGCCATCGCCGAGTTTACGATCGATCTGTCACGTCGCTAGCAACCGGTAATAAAGTTGGATGTGGAACAACCGGCTGTCACCAGGTTCGCGCAAAACTTCCTCGCGTCTCGTAGCTCGTCTCTCTGAACGCTTCTAAAAGCTTAACGCGACGACATCGCGTGTGTACACGCTCATCGTGTAAACTGCCGAGTGAAAATCCTTTCTCGTGTACTCTCTTACCTACCAGTCTCTCTTCGGTCTGTTACGATTGTGCGTCGACGATCGAGAGAATCCGCTTGTTTCCAGCAGCTTTCTACCACAGATTCATTTGCCGCTGCGACAATTCGCGCGATGAAAAGGTTGCGAGCCTCCCGGCAAACCAGAACGATACGATCGCGCTGCCGAGAGTGTTAATTTTAACTCTTTAGCTGCCGGAGATTGCCACATAAACTGCGCGTTGCATGTAGCAAATTTGTTGCGGGACTATTTATTGGTAATTGATGCGGGGATTGTTTGCTCTGGGAAAAGATGGAAGGTGTAGTTAGGAAAGTTAATAAGGTATTAACGTTATATAGTTTCGTGTCTCGCGAAATTTACCGTAGAAAGCGGCTATTACGCTATAAACCGAGAGTTCTAGGGATTCGGTGCTGGGTTGGGCAAAAACTAACCCGATCGGTAATTGGCGGTTATAACTAGCGTGCCATGGCGTCCACTATTAGACCGGCATTACCGACTCGATTATCGCGAATCGCCAAGTAATTACACACCTCGATCGTGTATCTACACACACGATTAAGTACAGCATACAAATTACATCGTACCGCGTTGGGATTCGATACAAAAAGGGATTATAAGTATGATTTAGAAATAATTGTACGCTCATCGTATTTCACGCAGTCGTAAGTTCCAATTACAACCACACGCGAACGAAACATCGATCAGATCAAGAGCAGCGTATAAATCGTGATACTGGAGATGTTCCGAATGGATAACGAAAGACAATCGAAGGAGGATGGACGGACGAAAGGGGCCGCGGTAGGTTGGCGTGGCTTCGCGGTTGATTAAACTGAAACGCGAGCACATGGCTGGAAATTGTAGGCGAGTGAACGTCGGCGTCGGCCCGTGTGCGTGCACACGTATCTACGAGGGGAAAAGATGGCGCCGTCACCGAAATGGCTGCACCTTTGCGTTGATAAAGCAGGCCGAAGCCCGCGACCCTACCTGAAAAGGTGCGCGCCAACGACAGAGCGAGACGTAACGAGCAGCCGACAGAGAGGGAAAGAAAGAAGTCGGATATCACCCCTAGTTACGAGTGGTAACGAGGGGCGGAGTCGCTCGAACCGCACACCTGCCTCGGTTTCAAACTGGCCATGGTCACTCATCCCCGTTTTTATCCCCTTAAAGGCTACGCCATGACAAACGCGTTCGCGTTAACCGCCGGGTAGTTGAGGGTCGCGAGAAATGGCCGTTTCGATGGACTTTAATGGTTGATACCCTGTATACGTCCCTTTCCGCACGGGAGATGATTGTTCGGTATCGTTCGACATAAAATTCCATCTGCTATCGACACAGCGACTAACGCACATTTTATGACACACAGTAATTTCTTACATTTTCATAGAGAAATAAGGTTACAAAAAATAAGAAATGAATTACATAATTTACCGATATAATTTATCTAGACACCATAGAAGAAAAAGTGGACAAAGTCGTTTAAACGTTCAGGGAAGTTTCACCGAGCAGAGAGTTAAAACGAGGCGTAAAAAGAGAGATGAGCCCCTATCACAGCTATATAAAATGCAATTTGTACCGCGAACTCGCGAGACGCGTCTATAGAGGAGCGAAGGTATTCGTGGGAGAGTCGACGTTGACGATATAGTATCCTTGCAACCATAGCAAAGGCCGTGCGGGAGATACAGATTGAGAGAAGCAGAGGAAACAGAAGGAAAAAAATCCGCGCGATGGGACGAGGAAAAGGAAACAGAGAAACGGAGGGAGGGTGGACGCGGAAGAGGCGGGGAGATAGAGGATCCACCGAGGGGGTGGCAGAGAGGACGGAATCGGTAGAAAGCAGCAGTTTCCGCTCTCGGGGGCGGTTGGCTGTTATCATGAGAAACAAGCTTCCACTCTGATTTTTTAATCCGATCCGCACCCCCTGCCACTGGCTGAATTTTAAAATAACTGCAGAACGCCATTTGCTCCTCGCAAACAGACCGGGGTTAAGCCATCCTCTCTCTTCTTCTCTTTTTCCATCTTCCTGTTCCACCCTGCGTTTCATCGGTTTCTCTCTCCTTCTCGATCCTTCGCTCTCTTTGCGCCCGTTTACTTCGACCCTCCACTCTGGGCGGATAAGAGAACGAGAGACAGAGAGAATCGAGAAAAACGTGCGCGCGTGTGTACGCGTGTGAGCGATCCTGCTCGTCTACACGCTCTCTGGAAGCGGCTGATGCCAAATTGAAATGTTTAGCGCCTCGTTTCAGCTGCTGCGAATCCCGCGTGTAGCCTCGCGAGCGACGAAGACAGACAGAGCCGCGAAGGGAACAACCGGGATAGAAAGATAGGGGGAGAAAGAGCCAGGAGATACCGCGTGTAGGCCTGCCTCGGGGAAGGGTAGATAAGTGACAGTTTTATTAATTTCCCATCTCCTCCCGTCACCGCCACCCTCTCCCCGGGATCCGCCAACACCGGGAACGTCAGTCGCGCACGTCCACACACGCTTCATCCCCTCGCGTATTCTCTCTGCCTTGCTCGCGTCGAAACGAAAAAGCCTGAGAATAAAACTCGATAATGGTGGCCTTCCGTCACGCTGCGACCTTGCAGACAATGATGTACTTTGGAGCCGACAATAAGTCGGAGGATTATTTCGGAAACTGCGTATCCCGTTTTGTTCGCTAAAAGTATTCGCAAAATTCGAGCCTGTCGCCTGTAACAACGGTTTCGCATCGGTCTTGGGTCGAGATAAAACTGTCGGGCAACGGCGCTTCTGTTGGAAAAGAAGGGTAAGCAAGAAGAGGGAGGAAATCGCGGGAAGACCGCAACGAGCAAGGGAGGATAGGGTGAAATAAGGTAAAAAGTAAGAAGCGAGCGGAAGAGAGAGAGACAGAAGAAGGGAGTAAGCATCTCCCGAGTCTCGGTCCACGGCTGGAAAATTTAATTTCGATCCCGTCGATTCAGCAGTTATACCGAAGTTTAATCTTTGATAAGGGTTAGTCTTTTAGTAATGGGATCCCAGGGGGTCGGTCGCTTCGGTCCGACTCGGTGAGACGCACGGGAGAGCAAGGAGGGGACAGGCCGCTCTCTCGACTCCTTTCCACTCCACTCCTCCTCTGGATGGAAGGAAGGAGCTTAAACCGTTAGATAGAGATCTGCTCTTGGGATGAAAGTAGTAGCTACCCGCTTATATCGTTCCTCTAACCGAGCAGGACTCGGACTTTTATACCGAGCTCTGGGGAAGGCGTAACGAGCCTCACGATTGGATAAGTTTCCCAACACGAGGATCCATCGGAGGCTTTGCTTTCTTCTTCCTCTTATTCTTTGCCCCGCTCTTTGGCTGAGCTGTCTCTTATCCAGTTTGCTGGTATAACGTATCGCGACTTGTGTTCGTCCCCGACCGTGTTATATCCGGGTCACGTGCATCCTACGATGAAAACTACAAACGTCGAAGGACTTAATAAAAGGATCGACCGCTTCGGTTCCATTCGGAAACTTTCTTACACTTCGATGTCTCTTAACCAAGCAGAACGATGCCCGAGATTACACGTCCAAGGACTTGTCATGTAACGGGTGCCTAACTTGTTTTGTTACAGTTATGGCATGGATCTGAACGGTGCGAGACGGAAGAACGCGACGCGAGAGACCACGAGTACTCTGAAGGCGTGGCTGAACGAACACAAGAAGAATCCTTACCCGACAAAAGGTGAGAAGATCATGCTGGCCATCATCACGAAGATGACTCTGACGCAGGTGTCCACGTGGTTCGCGAACGCGCGGAGGCGTCTCAAGAAGGAGAACAAGATGACGTGGGAGCCGAGAAACAGGGTCGAGGACGAGGACAACAACAACGAGGACGACGATAGCGGGAGGAAGAGTGTCGATGAGAAAGATCGGCTAGGTAAGCAGCAATTAAAAACAGTCTACCAATTTTCGTCTTTTGTATTCCTACATTCCTGCTCGAACGAAATTCGCGTCACCTTTCCCTCGTCAAAGACAGAACCCTCTCTGCTTCAGACTCGAAGGATTCGGGTACCGGGTCGAGCGAGGACGGCGAACGGCCGGCGCACCGGATGGACCTTCTCCACAGTACCAGTGGAGGGTCCACCGGAGTCCAGGGCCGAACGGAGAGCGAGTGGAGCGAGTCACGGGCTGACAGTGGACCAGACAGTCCGGAGTGTCTGTACGACCAGAGAGAGCCCAGGCATCCGTTGCAACTCCAGCACCCGGCGTACCTGGCGTCGGCTCATGGTCGGCTACTGCGTCACCCGTCTCCGGAGAGCACCCCACCGAGTAGTCACCATCTTCCACCCAGCACCACCGCCTCGTCGACAGGCAGCGGGGTCACCACCAAGCCCAGAATCTGGTCCTTGGCGGACATGGCGAGCAAAGACGGCGAACAGCAGAGTCCAAACGCGACGACGATGACGGGTCTGCCGTCTCCGTACAGCGGAAGCGGCGGAGGCGGTGGTGGAGGAGGTGGAAAGTTGGTGAGCCCTCTGGCGAGTCGTTTACCACCCCATCATCCTCTGCACCCTGCGATGCACTCGGGCACGCAGTTCGTCCGACCACATCCGGACTTCTACCGGAATCTTTACGGAGCCTCCCACCTAGGATCCGGGGACATGTCGTTATTGGAGACCTACTCGAGGACCCTGGGCGGCTTGAGCAGCGTCATGCCACCCTCCACAGCCCCTAGTATACTGACGTCCACGTCGTCGGCCGTGTCCGCTAGCGGTAACGTTAAACCCTTCACGATCAACGGAGGTAGCGGCACTCCCGGTGGACCCGCCGTTCTTCTCACTACAGCGACCTCGGGACTGTCCCCGTCCTCCTCGTCGACGGCGTCCTCCGGTGGGTCCGATCAGTCCCCTCATCCCAGCGGAAGTTTGCCGCCCACGCAGGAGCTCAAGTCTCCGGGACGAGTGTGATTCCCGTGAACCAACGAAGGACTAATATAAATTGAAATTTCGAGAGACGGATCGCCGCGCAGCCATTCGACTCTGTGTGGTGTGGATGACAATAATAAGAGACTACAATCTTGTAATTAGTGTACAGTAATTGAACGAAGAACTTCTGAACGAGATACAGATTATCGACCCCTTGTCCTCCAATTTCCTGGCCCTCACGACTCCTAGTCTGTTTGTCTTCGTATTTTCGATTCCGCTTCCCGCAATTCCCGCTTCCTTTATCCTTTAGTTCCTACTCTCTCGTCCTCGGTTGTAAGCTCTCCTCTGTCTCTGACGGGAAGAAGGAAAAGAAGGAAAAATCGTAGGCCGGTTTATCTTCGTAGCGACAGCGATTGAAAAGAGAAGGAGAACTCTATTCCTAGGCGTGTCTACTTGACGAGTAATAATATACATAAAGAATACTATATATATAAATACACGATGATAATAATAATAATTATTTATGCGTTTGTAAATAGTAGAGAGGGCCCAGTAGAGAGCGTCCGGCCAGTGTATGTATTGTATGTAGAGTAGCTACAATATTATTATTATAATATTTGAGATCATAATTCATACTAACGACGACGATGATGATGAACATTATTATTATTATTCTGATTATTATTATTATTATTATTCTGATCATTATTATTGTTATTGCAATGTTTATAATATTATCGATTCACGTCGACTCGGTCGATCATGACGAGGTATGGATCGTTGATCGCTGTGACAGATTACGAAGGATACGTGGAGCGCAAAGGTCCTTGGAAGTCGAGTTCAAAGTTTATCCTTTCGTAAGTATTATTTATTTATTCGATTCGAGAGACATCTCCTCGATCGGTGATTCGCTAATCGACGTATCGAGGATTTTTTGATCTACTCTTTCTTTCGGTTGCATAAATCGATCTTTCGTTATTGACGCGTTTCCATCGAACTCGCTCGACTCCGCTCGTAATCTGGCAGACTTAGAATTCGCGTTGCGCCCCGCTGTCGCGACAAAAAACGATCCGTTTGCAAGATGTACCTTGAACCCGAGGAAAATAGGGTAGACAGAGAACAAAAATACACATATAGACGTACTATCAGAGCTGGGAAATCCTCCTGGGCGAGGCGCGACGTTCGCAGGGCGCGGCGACTGTCAACATATCATGTCATGTCGAGAGTGAACGATCGCCATCACCTTTTAGTCATTCGTGTCCAAAATTCACGCGAGCTCGCTGATGCCACATTGGCAGATGGCTCGCAGACTGTGTCCTTTCGCAATAAACGAGTCATTATAAAAAAAAAACAAGAGAAAATACGTTTGGGATACCTCGTCATTCTATTTTTCCCATCTATTCGTCCCCCTTTGATCGATCGTCTGTTCCCTTCGAGCGGCAACAGAAAATTACAGGGGACACTTCGGATGGAGAAAAAAGGTAAGTGATCTTGAAAGTGCGGGTAATTTATCTTTTATAGCTTTATTAAATACTACGAACGCTAGGTATATAATTTCCTAATAAACTTCCGTTAGATATTACATCTTTAGTAAATTAATTTTCACAAGGCTATTAAATCTTGCTGTCTTTCATCCGAGATACTACTTCGAATCATTTTTTCCTTGGCGAATTTTCTTTTCGATCACCCGGATAATTCGTTCGACTTGGACCACATCGAATCGACCGCGATCGCGAATCATTATGCCGTTGGCTGGCTAATCGCGTACGCATGCAGAGAAGGAGAAAGAGGAGAGACAATACGCGGCAGAGGAGGGGTCCAGGCAACGCAGAGACAGTCGGCCAGCGGCGGCAGATGAATATGAAACGTGCCTCGTTCTTGGAACCCGGCCGTAAGATGTACTTATAAAAATGCAAAGCGACCGACTTCTGGGTGGTTGCGGGACAAGCTTGGTTATTAGTAAACATTTAAATCGACAATCGCTATAGGTATACAGGACAACAGGGAATGCCAGATTCTCTCTGTCTCTATCCCTGTTCCGTTCTTTTGCCCTCCTTGCTTTGGCCCTCTGTCGTTGTCTCACGACCGTGGCCGATTCCGTGTCTCCGTCCCGTTCTTCTTCGTTGCGAGAGAAGAGGAACAGAGACACGCATGGCCAGATCGACCATGGTGGAGGAAACAAGAAATCAAGCCGCGGGACCACCCGCCACGGCCTTGGGGGCACCGAGCCGCGGATCCCAAGGAGGTCCATCCCGTCTTCATGAATCAACTCGTTCCTGAATCGGCATAAACCTTCAAAGGGTTGTGGGGGTCCTTCTCCTCCTTGGCTCCGGCTCGCTAGATCCCGCAGAGTTATGTGGACGCTCGTGTCCCTTTTCGTTTCGCTTCTTCTTTCAACGACAATCTGCTTGGCCTTTGCCTCTTACCGTTCTCACGAAAATCGGACGCGTATTTATTTGCGGATTACTTAAATACACTGCTACGGGTGTTTCAACGTCTTCTTAAACTAGATGTCTCTTTGTTAACCCTTTCCCGCATTCTGACGAGTCTGACTCATGACGCACTTACAGCTCAAATATGACAAACCTTATTCAAACTTTGAACTTCAACTTGAAGTTTAGGTCCAACTATAAATTGCATTATCAAGGATCCCTGAAAATAAAATATTTACAACATTTTAATTTTGTTTGTTCGTTTTAATGTTATAGCCTTTTATAGTTAGTCTTGACTGACGCATCTATTAAATAAATGGTACGGGAAGGGGTTAATAGGGAATATGTAAACCTCAATTTCAAATCCCCTTCCAAGGGTGCATCCGAACCGCCACAGTCTCCTAATGTTTCCGAGGGAAATTGAACTCTGCAGAGATTAAAAGTTCGAGGGTTGATTCGTAGTCTCTCTCGGAGTAAATGAAATTAATTTGTCCCGGTACACGCGATTACGGTGGCGAGCATTATCCCTGGTGGCGCGAGTATACGTCTAATTTTAGCATTACAGAAACGTACGGCGGCACGCGGTTAATGTGGCGAACGGCATTTAAATTGCCCGGTAAACTCGTTTTATGCCACCATAAAGATACTGATGTGCAAAAATGCAGGTGTACACGGGAGAAAGGGAGTCTAAGGCAGGAGGGTATCCAGCGAGACGACGACGGGCCCGGTACCTGGTCGCAGATAAACCGACCCATTACCAATATAGTAGCTCAGTTGTAAAACGATCGTGTCCGCGGCGTACTGACCGAGACAACGATATCTACCGCCCAACGGGGATGCAGTTTTTAGTGGCATCACCCGAGCCAGCGGACGATAATCGACCACTTATCCTACAAGTATACGAGGACGTTGTACGTGAACACCCTCGGTGCGTGCAGTGATTCGACGATGAAATAACTCGGGATCATCCAGTCTTGTCTTACAATGTACCGGTGCTGTCTTTGAAACGTGATGGCCATCTGTGACCACTCTCGTAATATCGTCACCGATATAACACGCGTTTCGACGCGTCAAATATTGCTTTTCCGTAAACAAAATTAACGTCAAAGATTGCTCGAAGTCTACGATTGGCAATTTCTAATCTTCGTAACACTCTAAAAATGTCGATGCGTAATTACCTAGCCAACCTGTTAGAATTCTTCTAGGCTCCGAGGATGCCGAGGTGCTCGAACCCGTCTTCCTCGAAATCCTCGTACGTCTTATCCGAGGGCACTGCAAATGGGTACCAGGTTAGCGACGGACGTCCGTTGACTTTCTCGTTGAAGGGAAGGGACGATAAACTATACTAAACTGCGCTCCGTGGCGATGCTTTATTGGCTTTTATCGAGTTTTAACGCAAGCACACCGGATTCCTTTATGGAAACGCCGTTAATTTTACGACGCGGGCATATTTAGCCCGTGGGCTTCTCGTAAAATCATACTTCGGTCGCGATAAAGTTAAAACATCGGCAGGCTTAAAGCAAAGTTCGCCTCGTAAATATGACGGGGGTGGGTGCACGGGGTGGCAAAGGTGATAAGGGGAGGCGGGGAGGGGGCACAAGTTCTTGCATCGTGCACAGTATATACGTGTATATACGAGTTGTGCGCTCGTTTATGTACGTGCAGCCGAGGGTAGAAGCGAACCATACCGGGGGTGGCTCAGCCAGGCTGCTTTCACGTCGTTGTAATTAACTTATGGTAATTAACGGAGTCGTGGGCGGCAAAAGATTTTTATTAGGCTTCCACGTCTTTTCAACTTTTTTTATTACGCCGTCTAATTGAAGTTTCTGCTCCGGTAACGGGGTGTACAGGGGCCAGGGGCCTCGATTGTCAACTTCTTTCTCTTTAAATTGAACTTATTCCGCCTATGAGTTTTTTATTCATGCCTAGTCCTTGAACCCTTTGACGCGCACATATTTTTATCGTTAATAATGTAACCTCTAGTTTTTTCAGCCTACTGCAAGTTTCCATAGCAAATGATGCGATCTCCATTTTTATCATAAGTCTGCACAATTTACTTTCCTTTATCGGGAGAGCTTTATTATCGCTGTTGAAGAATTAATTATGTGGTTCGTTCGAAGATTAACCAGAAATGTGTCACGAGATAAAAGGTCGATTTCATTTTTACGAGCGAATACGTTCCTGCGAGACTTATGTTATGAAACGATATCCGCGTACAAAAATTTTGTACCAAGCTATGTTTCAAAGTAACAGTACTTCGACACACGGCTAAAATCTCCTATTGAAAGAGATTCTTTTGAAAAAAACACGTGCCCGGCTCCTTTTTCACCGGCGGAGTCTTCGCGTAACTGCGTGCCGCGTGTCGAAAGGTAGCATAGTCGTGTAGGTGGTGAATAATGAATGGCAGCGTCGAAACAACTTGCTGGACCAGCGTCGAGGACGTGGATCGAGAGGACGAGTAGAAGAGGCGAGGCAACGAGGGTGCAGGGCGCAGTTACAGCGCGAGTTCCGGGTGAAACGACATGAAAAATTAACGGGCTCGCGTTTTGACGTTGCGTCAAACTTTCGTTGTACGAGTGATAGATCGTCCCGTGACCGTGTAGATTACTCTCGAAGCGAACGAACGCGAGGAACGTCGAGAAAAAGGGCACCGGCGAGAACATTAAAAGAAAAAGGGAGTCGAGGAAAGATTTGAAATTCCTCTTTTAACGAGTGCTGGACAAATCGGAATTTTACGAACACGAAACTCGTTCGTTTCCCACGATTTTCATCGGGTCGAAAGCTTCTTATTTAATTACATTTTCTTATGTATATTTCAATCAAATTACTAAGTAATTTCGAGCTGCCAATCTCCGTCGAGGATAATGAAAGTTTAACCGCGGTTAAATTTGTCGATATCGAATCCCATTGATATCGAGAAAGCTACTCCACGATAAATTCAATTTATCCGTTCCGAAGTCGAACAGAATCGTAAAATCATCTACTTCCGTGGGATCCGAAGACGCTGAACTCGATACGGAGTAAAGAGGACACGGGAAATCTTCGTGAACGAGATCTTTCCCTTGGTTTTTTTCCCTCCCGACGCGGACAACGACATGAATCGGTAAAGAACACCGTGGACGTCCGTGACGATCATAATATATCGTCGACGTCTGGCTTCCCGATTTGTGGCCTCGGTATCGAATGTTTGATGCGGCCGCTCCTCTTCGACGTAGGTCCCGGATGCTGCGGACTATCTATTGTTCCTGAATAAACCATCGTGTGGCCGAATACCAACGGCAGGCAGTAACTCTTCGACTTCCTGCGCGATTACATGAAAAAGTCGCGTGTGCCGTTCCCTTTCCACCGCCCTTTTCGCTCGGAGACCTTCGGACTGGAAACCGTCGAATTTTTGCGACTCTTCCACGTTTCTTCGATTCTATATCCCTTTATTTCGACGCGGCGCAACGTGTACCCTTTCATCGGCGTATCTACATAATTACCTTCGGCGAAAAATGCCGATTTCTTTCGTGTTTTGCAAAAAACGCGTTCGAAGCGTATGTCGAAATCTAGAATTCGATGAAAGTATCTGTCGGCGAATTTCGCAACGCGTAAACGGCGAGACCGTGCAATAAACCGCTTTCGACTCGAAACTAAGTAATCCTCGGTAACCGAGTCCCGGTCGTGTCGTATCCGAGCAAGGGATTCGCTGGAAGCGCGTCGAGAAGCAGAAAGAACGACAGCGATATTTCATTCGGCCTACGATCCCGCGAATTCGTTCGCTCAAAGAACTTCAAAGGAGTCTCGCGGGTTGCCGGATGTCCGGCTGTTCGCGATCGAGAAGAGAAGCGGCTCGAGGCGTATACCGAGTCGGCGACAACGAAAAGAAAACGACTAAGAATAATAAGGAGAAGAAGAAGAAGAAGAAGAAGAGGGAAGCTTACAGTTCAGCCTGGTACTCGAATTCGTCCGAGGCTTGTCGGCTGGCAAGTACGACATAAGTCACCTACTAAATTAGTGGGTAAGGGGCGGTGCATAATTCACCGCGGGTTAATTGGCGAGCGTTTTCACGCCAGCCGCCAGTCTGTCAAAGGCGGCTACAGTTTAGAGGAACGAGAGAGAACTCGCCGAGAGACGCCAGCGGAAGCCTTCTTGCTATAGGATCAATTTTTAAACGGTTAACGGCCTGTCTCGGAATTGTGCCCACGGATTCCGATGGAAACATTACTGCCCGTTAAAAGCCGAATTAATGATAACAGCTCACCGACCAACCCTTACATAATTATGTGCATGCCTGCTCGAACCAGGAGGAATCTATCTTCGCGTTTGGAATTCATTAATTCAGTTTTGCAACGCTTTCGTTCGAATGTACAAATCAAATTCGCAAAATACAGCAAACACGAGTGTCTGTGGGCCTTTAGTCGTATGTTAATTACGTGCATGTCTGTTCGAACCACGTTCACACAGGAGGAATCTATCTTTGCGTTAGAAGAATTCATTAATTCAGTTTAGCAAGATTTTCACTCGAATGTACAAATAAAATTCGCAAAATACACGAGTGTAGTCTGTGGATCTAAAAATGTGATTTAGTCGTACAAGAAATACACTGTAGTCAAGATTAGAATCCATTTGCCGAAATACCTGTTTCCAGAATATATTCTCTGGAGTATTCATAAATCGTGACCCTGTAATCTTGTAAGCTCATGGAAAAGCTCGTCAACGTTCATCCCGGACGATTAAGTAAATCACATCGTCGCGGCTCCTAACGAACCGCCACGTCGTTCAGCATCGTCTGTCGCGATTCCCGGCTAGCCATCATCTTTTTCATGCTCTACCTCGTCGCGTGCTTTAGACACAGTATTTATAAACAAGCATCTGACCATGAAGCACGTGGATCGAACAACTGCTCGCAAAAAATAACTGTTGAAACGTGCCTTTTATTATTTTTCCGTGTAAGTTCTTAACCCTTCGGTCTCGGAGATCAGGTTCGAAGAACACAACGATATGTAAGTTTTGACAGTGATTATGCGCCTGACGTTATTTTCAACGACTTCAACACTCGCCAAGATTTGGCCCGAGTACATTATACAGAACGCTGTAGTATAAAACGATGTCTGGCGAAGTGAGGCATTAGAACAGTCGTCGGAGACGGTTTTGGATATGAAAGACATCAATCATTATAACGACCCCGCGGGAAGTCTCCCTGTTTTGAGGCTGCCTGACAAGCGGGGGACTTTTAATCTCTTTCGAACTTTTATAAACTTCTTCGATCGACGTTTTTGCCCATTACTGAAAATGTTCCTCGCACCTTTCTTCTCGTGCTCGCTCTTTCTTTGATCGATTCTTAACATAATAATTTCTTATTATTCCATTAGTAAGCTTTCAAACTTCCAAGCAACTGGAATTTTTTTAAAACAAGATTTTTACGAGGGATCGAAGATCTTTACTCTGATATCAAGTTTATAATAAAACTTGTGATTTCATAGAATTTTCAACTGTTTGAAACATGACGGAAGTGTAAAAGACATCGTAGGATTTTCAGGAAGAAAGCTATCGAGAGAAAATCGATGTCCACGCGCGACTAATTATATCGACGACTGGTGTTCGACTTCCAGGAAGGATCGGCGGCTCGTTTCCCTTTTGATTTATTTGCCGGCTCGCGGTTCCCAGTGGGCAGCCGCGGATTTGGCCTACCGATGAAAAACTGTATTTAATTAAACGACTCGATCCGAGCCACGACCAGGGGACAAGAACACGAAAACTACGACGTGGAAGATGACTGGTGACTAGTCGAGGGATCGCGAGCAAAAACAGCGTGGCCGCGGGGCCCCGTTGGATGACGAATCAATCCTCGTCGATCGAAGCAGCTTGTCTCGTTGATCCTGAAGAAGGGACCCTCCGAGAAACGGAGTGTGCTTTACTTCGTAGGGTCTGAATCCGTTCAATTATTCCGGCAATGCTGAATTCGAAATTTATCGTTATTCGAATCTTTAGTGCATGCATGACTATTGTTCCGATAAATGTGTTTAACATAAAGTTTTCGAAGGACAGCTGTTTCATCAAAAGTTGAAACACTGTTAGTTTTTGTGGTCAGTTATGATCTTGAGAGATTAACCCTTAAATGCATAAGTGACAAAAAATTCCGTAAATGCATAAGTGGGGGTACCAGATTAAAATGTATTTAATTGAAAGAATAGAGGAAAAACTAAAAAAACTAAAAACTAAAAAACTAAAAACAAGTATCTTAATACAAAGATATCATCGGAAAGTCATAAGAGAAAACAAAATTTTCAACCTTTCGCTTAGACCTCACCATCATAAATCGTTCAAAGATAAAATAGCACAGGCTAATTGCCCCCGATGACCATTCAAAATACGTTGACGATAACATCCGTACAATGAGATACTAAATATTAAGAACGTGAATCCATACGTGGGGTCCATCGAAGACCTCACTTAATTTCGTGCTAACTTTGATTACAGCAACAATTTATATCTGCAAACACATTGAAATTAACATATAGACAGAAACAAATACCTGAAGTTCCAGTGCACAAATGCCGCGGCTAAAAAAGTTAACGCAAAGAATACAACACTGTCTTTGCGGACCCCACTCATTTAAGGGTTAACATAAAGTTTTCGAAGGACAGCTGTTTCATCAAAAGTAGGAACACTGTTAGTATTTTTGGTCTTGAAAAGTTTTACAAAGAGATTAATTATGAGTGATCTTTTGGTAGTGTAAGGTATTATGAGTGTCAACGACCTGAAGCTAATCGAGTGACTAGAGAGCAGACAGGGCACAAGTTGGTAGCACGTCATCCCCTGGTCACGTCTCAATCAGTGTCTGGTCAGGACGATAGGGGGAGGGGGAGCCCCATGGTGGCAAGAAGCTCTTGAAGGATTGGCTAAACGTGCCGAATGTTAATTACGCCAGTGGGGTTCCCGGTGTTCCGTAGGGTCCCAGGTGAAAAAGTTCTCGTTCGGATCTCGCCCAACCCCCCACTTGGGCTACTCGATTATGGGACAAGCGATATCGAGAAAAGAAACTCTTCTCTCTACCGTCTGCGTTCTCGATCGCTCCGTCGGATTAACATTCCCGAACCAGCGGGACACCGGAGTCTAACGAGATAATTGATTGTAAAAAGCGTAATTAAAGGGTCGTCCGATGACCGTCTACGTCTAGCCGGGTTTCTTTCGATCTTAACGATACACGCGATGCTAATTTTCGGACAGTTCAGATACCATCTGTCCTGCTGAGTTTACTGACCAATGACTTTGCAAATTTCAGGATAACGCGGTTTTATTTCAAGCTTCCTCGATAATACTGTTATATATTTATTATACAACCGTGTTATTTATGATTGGCAGTTAATTTACGACCGTAAAAAAGATCGAGTAGAATATCTTACCGCACACATCAGTAAATAATTAACGAGTCAAATTACGAGCATCGCGCATATGTCAGGCTAATCCGAAACAGCGATTCTTATCTGCTTCAAGTTAATACGAATCGAGGACACGTGTGACACAGTCACGAAGAATCGAAGCGTCGTATAAACCTGACGTTAGCAACGAATCATCTTCTTTCGCAATTGCAACAGAAATTACGACCCACGTCGTATATCAGTACGAGTTCGTCACGTTTTTCCCTTCGCCCTCGTTTTCGCTCGCCTGTGTGTATAAATAAATGACGTTTATTATGAGAGAATCGTCCTGAAGCAGAGAAGCGGCACAACAACGCGAAGGCGCGAATCGTCAAAGTGGATTTATGATATTTTCCCACCGACTGCTAGCGTCGTCTTCCAGTCAACCATAGTTGCCTTTGATCTACCTCTTTCTGGGCCCCGTTCCCGCGAAACGCTACCATTTTCGACGTAACGTCATCGTTAGGCCCTTCGGCTCTTCCTTTTTCCTGTTTCTTCAGTCGCTTCGTTGACGAATGAAATGCATCGTTATGCATTGACTGTGCTTAAATTAATCTTCCTTCTAAATTCACAACTGGGTTTATTAAATGAAATCTGTCTCCAAGTTCGTGAGAGTATGACGTATCTGGTGTAAATATAAGATTAACGCTGCACCTTTGTGCACTTAAAAAATGAAGTTGAAAAATGAACATCTTGTTGAAGAACGAATGATGCATTCAAGAGAATCGTTTTAAAAAATTCTGCAGTTTATAAGAAACTTGTGAAATGACAATTTGACCAGACGCATTGGTGTACATATAAAATTAACTAAACCTATGTGTATTTTGAAAAATGAAGCTGAAAAATAAACATCTTATTAAAGAATGAATGATGCATTCAAGAAAATCATTTTTAAAAATTGTGCAGTTTATAAGAAACTTGTGAAATGATCATTTGACCAGATGCATTGGTGTAAATATAAGATTAACTAAACCTATATGTACTTAAAAAATGAAATTGACAAATAAACATTTTATTAAAGAACAAATAATGCATTCAAGAGAATCATTTTTAAAAATTGTGCAATTCATAAGAAACTTGTAAAATGATCATTTGACCAGATGCATTGGTGTAAATATAAGATTAACCAACCTATGTGTACTTTCAAAAATGAAATTGAAAAATGTACATCTTGTTGAAGAACGAATGATGCATTCAAGAGAACCATTTTAGAAAATTGTCCAACTTATAAGAAACTTGTAAATTGATCATCTGACCAGTTTAATAATTTCAATGCTAAAATATACAAGTCTATATAAAACATCCTGACATATTTTTCACCAGTATAATTTCAATTATATTTTATACAATGTAAATATAAGTTGATCACAGATGGATGTTCACCGTCTGCAAGACGCTATTTGTACGAGGAATTACAAAGTTGAGTTCTAAACCAATCGTAATCTTGACATGCTGCTTTCTCCGAGAGCAGAAATCGAAGACGTCGGATTTAAGCACTGATCCACGGGTCATGATGGATCGCGCGATCCAGGGTGAACGATGCACGCGTTAAAATGTATGAGCCACGCGAAATAGATCGGCTAAATAAATCAACATTGGTCGGTGGCCGTGCGAGATGAATGGAAGTCGAACGGGAATCCGTTCGAACGATTTAATTCCTCGAGCCGAGCGGAGTTTATCGGAGTTTCAAAGCAGCGACTCCTTATTCTTCTTCGATTTCAAAGAAATTGAAGGATCGCGAATCGGTTCTATCGACGCGGTATTTTACGTACGTTCGCGTTTCCTTCGTTATTTATTAGACGTATCAATTTCGTTTGGAACGCGTAAAGTTTCCGAAAAATTCATCAAATTGCACCGAAGACAGCACTGAAATATACCACTGGGTCAAACAAATGTACTTCTCTTAAACTAAAACAAATGTACTTCTCTTAATGATCCCTCCATGAATAATAAAAATGCTTTCACATTGGGGTGCGTAGTAATTGGGGTCAAAGTTCGAAAGAAAAAACTCCGTTCCATAACGAAGATACTCTCAGTTTTTTCCAGTTCCGCCAAAAAAAGAAGATTAATGCACGATCGTGCTTACAAATTATGCAGCCACGATATCGTCGATACGCAGATGGATCGATCACTGCACAAGATGTAATTAATTATAAATAATTAGACACGATTCGTTAAAATATCCGAAATAATTCGTGACAGCCCTAACGATCTCTGTCGTTTCATCTTTGCCATACGGGAAGAGCGTCGCGTCACCAAGATCGTTACGCTGACGGATCCTCGCGCGACGGAAGTCACGTGTCGCAGTGAAACATCCTGTGATGCCGCAATTTCTACTCGAAACTCGTCCGGAGGACCAAACACGAATTATTGCGTATTCCATTCTTTTCAATGCATTGAAATCGAACGTTCGGTGAAGAGAGTGGTGAATTTTGTGAAAAGCCGAGAAAGGAGCATTCGCTCGGTCTAAACGCACCCTTAAAAAAGAGTGGCACAAATCGTCGAGGTATCCGTTCCGAATGTACTCGCTTGAGATTCGGTCTCGAAAGGGGTCGAGAATGCGGTGTTCCTTCATCAATCACCGCGCAGAGGCCCGTTTATTTTAAGTCGCGGCCGCGTTTTTTTAATACACACGCGTCATTAACGCGTGCTGGCAGCTAGCTCGAGAACGAAGAGGAGGACCGTGTCGACGTGGCGTGCGATTAGGTATTCGATGTTCGACGCTGCGAAGGAAGTGTCCCTCGGTTTGTCGCGCGGCACGTCCGCGACCAAGGTTCCTTGCCAAATTTGCCGCTAAACACGAATCGATTCGGTGCTCGCCGCATCGACTGACCTTAACGTTATTCAATTTTTGTCAACTCCACTTTCCTCCTTTCACGCCGAGAAATCGTATCGTAATTTTTCTTCCTAACGCGCGATTCGATAACCTAGTCTAGAAAATAAACGGGGTTCTTAGAACAGATATCCGAAAGAACGACTCCATTCATGACCGATTCGAGGTGAACGCGATATTTCAAACCTAAGATTCTCTAAAATTTACTCGGGCTTTCTGGATTCGTATCGATTCGAGTAACGGAATTAAAGGCCGGAACTTATCGAGCGAAAGTTTTATCGTCCGCATAGCACAGGTGTGCACATACAGTTGACCGGAACTGGTTCGTAACACGGCCGTTTTTTAAAGTAGTCGCCCACGGATTTGCATATTCGATGGAGCTCGTTCGTTTCCAAGATTTCTGTCTTTCGCTGAGTCGATTTTCTGGGACATATTCGGTCTAAAACCAGCAGACTATTCTTGGGTTGATTAAGTCTGTTGCAGTGTTGGCAAAAGATATCTTTCACAATTAAATTTTCTGCAAACATGTGCAACTGAATGTCAAATCTCTAATAGATGCAATATGTAGGTACAAATCTTTATTTCAACTTTGTGTGCTAAAAACAAGTCACAAACTGTATTAATAACAGAAGAGAAGTTCAATGCACAAATCGACTAACTCCATAAAACAAAAAGCGGAGAAATGTGCATAGGTTTTTAAAATTCCTTTGATAATATAAATTCAAATAAAGTGTGCAGAATGCATAAATGCAAATCTGGCTATAATTTAAAAGATATAAAATTATAAAAAAGAATAGAAAAAATTTATTTCAGAATGGTCTCTGAAATATATTATTTATTATTCAGTGGCCAAAATAAATATTGTCGTTTAATGGTGTTAATCGTTTATGTTTAGAAAAATTTGTATAAACATAAAAAGTTAGCATTACACCAAGTGATTTTACATTTAAATTTAAGATTTTTCAAAAAGTGGAGTCAATCGATATTGGGATTATGGAAGCAAAAAGGTGCTAGTTGGAATAAAACACGTTGATTAAATTTAACTTTTGGAAAATTGTTTTGGAACATTGGCTCAAATGTCAATCACTGCAAAAGTGAAACGTATGCTCGAAAATGTCATAGTTCGAAGATTCATGTCAAATGAAAATCGAACATAGACGGAACATCGAGTAGAAGGGCGTTTATCCAGTCGCATTAAACCGCATCGAATTCCGTGTAAAAGCGCGTAGAATCAGAGGAAAAAAGAGAAGAGAGCTCTTGTTGCACAATAATTCATACGCGGCCATAGAGAAGCGTATTGCGCCGGTGTACACGCTCTGTGTGGCGGACGGACAATGGCAGAGATTGCGGCGTCGATGGTTTTCCATGCACCGAAACATTCTGCGCGTGCCTCTCCTCGCTGGTTCGCCTCTAAATTGTCCAGCAGCTCGTCGCTTTCAAAGATTTGCGGTGATTTGCCGTGGCGCCGACGTCTCATCGATAAATTTCGCCACCTACACGCGCTCATAATTCGCGCCCCCTTTTTTGTCCTCGGGTAATATTTTCTTCTTCCCGAGTCGCTCATGAATATCCCGCGATAGTCCACGCTCGACGTTCCTAGGAAAAACGTGCGATTTATGGAGTCGTCTCCTTCTGTCAGCGAGTTCCCGAATGTTCAAGTTTCCAAATTAGAAAATTTCCAAATCGTTAAACGTTGAGAACGATCTCTTCAATTTTGTCAGCGTGTTTCTTCGTAACATTTACGAGCCCATATTTACCAGAGGATGCGCCCACGCGCCTCCGAGAAAAAAGGGAAGCCAATTAACACGGGTGCTTTCATCGCGATCGCTGCCGATCCGTTGACGCAACGGCTCCCGATTAAAATTCATTAAAGCCGACGAGATTAGTGCGGTTCTGGAAATGGACTCGAAAGGCCGCGCGACGCATATCAATCGGTTGTCCAGGCCGAAGGGACGACAGACTTAAACTAGGGAAGAAAGGCGGAAAAAACGAACGAGATAGAGAAAGGGTGAGATAAAAGGAGGACGTTCTCGAAGTGGCGGAGAAAGAAGGAAAGAGAATCGGGGCGAGTCGCTAATGAGAGCGACAATTCAGTGTGTCGAGCACAGGCCGCGTGGAATGCAGCCAGCCTCTCGGGTTCCAGCATTCATAAATTTATTCCCGCCGCCTTCTGCCAGCTTCGTTTTATCGTCTGACAATATGCCGCTGCGACCGACGCGACGACGTCGTGGCACGAACTTTGAAAATCGAGCGAGTCTCGCGGGGCACCCACTGGGCCTTGTACTACACACGGCCTCGAGATCGGTCAGATTGATTTTTCTTCGCCGTGAGGAATTATCGGCTCCACCTGGAGACACCGCGTGTCTCCATTTCTTTATCGCCACGATCTGGTTATCGAAGGCGCCCCGTGCTTGTTCAGAGAGTTCAAGAGGTGTTTCTGACCACGTTGCTAGTTTCTTCTTTGCTATATTTCTTTTCCTTCCTTCTTTTACTCCTCTTTTATTATGCTAATCGTTCGTTTTATAATCCTCTCTTTTACTTACATAACACTTTCGTTCGGACACTTTCAATGACTATATTTCATTAAGAGCTCGCCACAATTATCGCAATGAGACGCTGTGTACCTGTTCAGCAGTATCAAACCTTGTTACTCTTTTTATATAAAATCAAATCTTATCAAGCTTCATACGTTTCAAAATCAAACGTATACTGTAATTGACAATCAATCATTATACATTGAAAACATACATTGACTATATTTCATTAAGAGCCCGCCACAATTATCGCAATGAGACGCTGTGTACCTGTTCAGCAGTATCAAACCTTGTTACTCTTTTTATATAAAATCAAATCTTATCAAGCTTCATACGTTTCAAAATCAAACGTATACTGTAATTGACCATCCATCATTATACATTGAAAACATTATTAACGAGTTCACAATTAATATTCACAAAACTTTACGCTTCAAAATGTTATAACGTAAGTGCACTTTGCAACCCGAGTACATTTCCAAAACTAAGTAAAGATTAACCCTTTGCACTCTGTCGAGTGTGGCTCGACATTACATTTCTTTTGGATCTTACATATAATTCAAATAAATAGATTGGTTAAATATTTCTATTTATTTACTATTTATAACAAATGAAAAATGTATTTGTCACATACTTCATACTATTTGAACAAAATTTGCTAAGGACCCCTATCTTGATCAATTTTTGTAAATTAAGGAGTCGGTAGGTAAAAGAAATTGAGGAGTGCAAAGGGTTAAGAGATGATTTGTATTTAGGGGGAGCGTGTTAACAAGAGAATAGAAATTAGTAAGAAATAAGTTGTTATTTATCAGGAGGCGGATTGAAGCGGAAGAGAGATTAGCCGGCGTCCGCCAGGAATCTGGTAACGATTCTAGCCGACTTAAGCCGAGTTTTACGCACGGCTTTAGCTAAGACAATGGCGAGGTTCCAGGTTTACATTATTTAATACCCCGTCGGCGACGGTGGTCGGGGCATTAATTAGACGGTGCTCATATGCTAATACGTGGGACTAAGCTCCGCTTATTCGCATAGTAGCTGCCATGAGCCGCGTACAAGCATACTGTGCTCACTTAGTTACTCGGTTATACTACACGTAGCCTCTATGCTAGCCGCCCGTACCAATCTGAAACTAACACTCGCCCCTCTTTCAGTGTACACGTATATACTCGGCACAGGCGTATTCTCGGTCTCTCTTCATCGGTACACCTACACGTTGGCGTCGCTAGCCCACTGAGTTATTTGTCTCGCTAATATCTGTCGCCCTTTGCCCATCCTCTACATCCCGTCTATTCCCTCCGCCACTGTATAACTAACGAACCTCGCCAGTGCTGTCTTACCTCTCACCCTTTTGCAAACGAACGTGTAAGCACCCAACGAAACAACGCGTGCTTGGCTTTTCACCGTTCATTATCGTGGTTAGAAGCGACGCGTTGATAGAGCAATCCTGCACACCTTAAATATTCTCCGTTCGAGATTTACACGGGATAAGTATAAGCCACTGCTGCTGACAAACGACACTTAATTGCAAAACGAGAATGCGTTTCCTTACTTCTCCCTGAATGATTGCGTTCGTTTCGAACACGAGAATTATTTTAATAAGATGTATCGTGACACGCATACGACGAACGTTTGTAAAAATAAAAAGAGACCGACGCGACGAAAAGCCATAGCGGTGCACATCAGAGGGCACCTAAAGATTCCACCGATAGGAGAGAAGAACCCGGTACCTCCATCGAGATCGATATCTATAGACTAAATGGTCCCTCGAAGGGATCCGTCATTCTAACACAAGGATCTCGGGCCCGATGGAACTGCTCCGGCCGCCTTAATTTATCCGGGTTGACGCCGAGGAAGCGCGAACTGTGCAGCCCGGTTGAATTGTTCGACTAATTCCAGCTGGGGACCACCGTGAAATCGAACATCCCTCGATCTTGCCAAACTTTATATTTAGATCGGGTCTAGGCCAGCAACTTTTTCCGACAGAATCGATATCGTCGTTCGCGAATACGCTTTCAAAATTTAAGCATCGATTTCACGGTACAATATTCTGTTCGATTATAAAGCGAGGAAGTTCTGAGAATACAAGTCCGAAACCCGAGCGTTATGTAAGTTAGAGTAGCAGTCTCGCAAAGCCACGGTTTCCAAGTCCCGTACGACTTTCTGTCCAGATTCTTGCTGGCTGTAGAGAAATATGGCGCGAGAAGTGAGTCGGTAGCAGAGATAAAGGGTCTAATAAGTCCGATTCAGTTGGTTTGCCGTGGCAACAAGATAGCGGTAAACGATGATGCCGAAAGGAATTACTAGCCACCCGCGTGTGACATAAGTCTTTCCCATAAACGGTATGTACGCGACTCGAGATAGGATTCGAAGTTAATAAATAGCGATTGGCGAACCGTAACCGGCACTCGTGCCGAAGCGGTCGAGTGACTTACCGCGCAGCCACGATCGAGCCTAATACACCTAATGAGTTTAATCTATTTTTGTCGATTCCGTAAGGGTGCAGCGACACGACACTCTCTAGCTAATCAATCAGTAGCTTCTATGTCTGTAAAGAACTCGCCTTTAAGTGTCAGCTGCATTTCTACGACGCAACGAATGTAGCACGTATCCTCCCGAGTCGAGGCAACATACTCTTGAAAAGAGTTTCATACGTTTCCCGTATCGAATTTCTCGCTTTTACGGAGGTACAGATTATTTCGTTCCCGGTCTAGTTTTCGAGTTCAGATACGCGTAAAAGGACATGGACGCACTCCGAACGAATATCGAATGTCTAAGTGACCTTGGTTTGTCCTCTATCAGGCACAGATCGAACATCCTTATCCTCGAAGAGGGTGTCGATGATAGAAGGCGCGATTCCCGACACCTGTTTTGAAAGCACCTGATCCGGACTTTCCATCGGGCCTAAAAAATGCGTCGCAGATACGAACGATTCCAGGGTCCTGTTCGAGTAGTAGGTGTACACTTTCGTAAGGGTCTATTGTCGAGGCAGCGACGCGTCGTGTCTACAGCTCACGCTTGGCCGGATACAAATGGAGAGAGGAAGGCTGGTTTTCGCTCGCGCGCGGGACCCTGGAGGCAAGAAAATAGAAGAGGGACGAAGGGATAGATAGAGGAACGGATGTCAGAGGGAGAATCGAGAGGCCAAGCTCGAAACTGCTATATACAACCGTCCTAACCCAATACAGGCTATTAGGAGGAATAACCTGGCCTATGGCGGAGTCGGTAACCCTATATCCTGGTGGCGGCGTCTTTTGATGCGCCGCGGTACCCTCCACCTTCGACCACGATGTTCACCCACCGCCGTGCCTTGCCGTGGTCCATCCACCCGAGGACAGGCTACAAGAGTCTCGAATACCTCTCCGGATACTCCCGGTGTCCGATCACCGCTAGTGCCAGAAGAGGGAGGGTACATCCTCTCGGTGAGTGGCTCTGCACGGCCACGCTGCTGTTGGCCCGCGTGTTCGGGGAACCCTTCGATTCTTCCCCCACGTCTTTCGTTATAAATGCGATACATCGTTCCGCGGGACTTCTGCTTTCGCGTATACCGCTGTAGGAGTCTTTGACTTTGGCCACCTCCGCGTTTCTCTTCGGGGACCCGTTGCCTAAGAACTTACCCAGACAGACGACTTCTTTTTATCTTTCTTCTCTTCGTTTAGTTTCGGGGAATAGAACAAGGGCTTTATCTAAGCCCGTCCGCGGGAATCCGAGTATTCGTTCTCGCTTATCTTTCGAAACGTAGTCGAATTTATTTCGAAACGAAGAAGTAAGAGAAGAACGATCGTTCGCTTAATCTAAACGCGCCGTAATAGGTAACAGGCGTTCCTTTCGTCCTGGGATCCGTTCTGCGTTCGGGTTTAACACGCATATTGGGTCCGGTTACCCGCGAACTGAAGTCGCTCGGTGAAGTCGTGTATCCCCCTGGTGCCCAGCTTCTACCTTTCTTCGACCTCGTCGACGCACTCTTCTCGAGCGTGTTTCGCTCGGTCTCTAGTTTCGAGGAAACACGCCGAGGTTTCGGAGACCTTTACGGGCACGGCTTAATGGCCGGGTATGCGGTTAATGGACACAAACACCGCCCTCGAACTGGTTATGTCTCATTTACCGATTAAGATTACATGACACGGGCCCTCTCGCGTTCGACTCTTATTTTCTCTTATTTTCCTCGGCAACCTCGAACCCGTGTGTGGAAGAGCCGTATTGCTGCGCGACCGTTCGTTAACTTTTTCATCCGAGCTGTTTGGAAACGAAGACGCCTTCGGGATCGGGTGATTATGATACCCGGAGGTTCGTCGAGTAACCGAATACCTGTCGTCGCGACTTTCTTCTCGATTTGAATTTCTAAAAACATCGATAAATACGTCGAACGGAATCTGTTCGAGCGGGGGTGCTCGAATCAACTCCAGGTTTTTTGCCAGCGTCGAACAGGATTATCGATCGAAATAACAAGATCTGGTTGAGTCGCCATCTACGGCATCCGCGACTTGATAAGCTAGCATATTACGCGTGTACGGATTCGCGTTTATTCCTCCAACGGCCGATGCATCCACTCGGATATCGCTTTATAAGCAGCTGAGTATCGAATCGAACGAAATCGGGACCTCACGATATCCTTCTGCTTTAATGCTAATTGAAGATACAAGGTACGATTCGAAGGGACTGCCCGTCGTTGGAACACTAAGTGGTCGAGATTAATTAACACGATACTATGTCAGCGCGAAATGCAAGCAAGGCATAAACTGACTTTCCCGTACCGTTATTGGCTACGTTAATGGAAATTCGTATCGACGTCCTTGCAACGAATTGCCCTCGTCACGATCGTCTTCGCAATATTCGCGTTGAATTATGCAAATATAAAGTACGATTGGAAGGATTCGTCTGGACATTTTATTAACTGGCTCGATCGCAGACACTCCAATGGATTCTTTTTAATTCCTTCAGCCTTGAGATACTTGTATTTTTTCAATTTCTCGCCTTTACATCTGCTTCGACATTAGCGGAATCCACTTAGAATTAACTATTGACGAGATAACTCGTTAGTACTCAACACGAATTACGTGACACCTTTTATACACGGTGGATTAAAGTGAGACGTTAAAAATTGTTATACTTTTATTTCCCGCACGGAATAAAAGTACGATTAGCCAGAAATAACGAGCATCACCTCCGGCCATTATTCTCTCCCTCCGGTTGCAGGAACTTGACGAAAACGACTTGTTACGAGGAAGAAAGGTATTCTCGTACGATCGAGCATCAAACCGTGCACGCACGCACACACAGTGGTCGTCCTCGCGATAACGAGACCCGTTGCATCTCGTCCTCGCACCGGATGCGACGATTATCCTCGCCGATACAACGAGTCGATCGTTAAGGAGATGTCGGCTCGGTTGTTCGTGGAAACGGCACTCCGGCACCGGCCACGAATCCTTCTCTATATGTCCAGGATCCTCGTGGATACAGGATCCGCTCCTTGATTGGATGCAGATCACGGTCGATGGAGTTGTGCTCGATCCCTCTGACCTTCTCGATCGAGGCGCCTGAATTGGCCACGCTAATAGAGATGAATCGTTCGTGGCTGCGCGTTTTGACGCGTTATGAATCGTTTTCTGAACAATACAAAGATACAATGTTCGAATCCTGACTCGGTGTCAAAAGGTATGATAAATTTCGTTCATAGCCGCTAGCAAGAATCATCCCACTCGCTCGCAAATTACTTTCGTTTGGATATCGGTCAGCACGGCTACGTCGTATTTCAATCGTCGAACGAAGTCACTTGTTGTGCCCTCGGTCTTTTCTTCTCGACTACCCCCCTGCGACGTAATCGTCAGAAGGCGAACCGGGGTCAGAGGAGTCGTTCGAACGTAAATGCTCGTCATTATTTATAATTTTCCGCTTGGTCGGGAGGGCACCCTTCTGTTTCCACGCCTTGAAAGAATAGGTATAAGAGTCGGAGGAGAGACGCTTTTCTTCTCGCGGGTTCGTTTCTCGGACGAGGCGTCGCGTCGGAGGGTAGAACGAGAAGAAGAGTGGGCAAAAAGAGAAAGAACAGAGGAGGACACGGGCCGTGTTCGCCCCCGCAACTGGAAGAGGCGTCGAGAGATGCCCGTCTCGATAATACCTGAGACAATGACCGACCGGCATCGTTACTCGGCTGGAAACGCGCATCCGCGACGACGGGGACACTCTTCTACACCTGGAATCAATTTATCAAAGACCGAACCGAGCCAGAGACTCGTCAGCTTCGGATTCCAGGTTCTTTCGCGTACGTATTGTTGCGAGGAGGAAGGAGGGCCCGGTAACGATGGAGAACGTTCAATGGATGGAATCTGGAAACGGTTTCTTCCTCGCGTCTCCGCTTCCGACGCCTTGCCTCGTTGCGGCGAACCTTCTCGTTGCGACTCTTCTTTTGCCACGCGAACAATTTACAAACCTCTATATACACCTTCTATATTCTTACGATATGTTTAACACTAGATTTACGGTCCTTTGATGGCCACTTTATTTAAATTTTAGCTTAAGTAGAAAAATAAAGAAATTGTAGATATGTGAAATGCCTAAAACATTCTTTTGCTGAAAGTTGACATTTTTACAAAAATTTCTTTACAAGTTCTGTCATCTAGACCTATTATCTGTCATTTTGACGGGTTCCGTAAATCTAGTGTTAACCGAGTTGGAATACTGACAAATTTTTTCGGGGTCGCACATATGTTACAGCGGCAATTATTCATTTAGTCCTATATACTATATTACTATATTGCTATATATCCTATATTGCTTATGTGCTTATCCTATATTGCTTATGTGAACTTCACATATTGCTTTGGTAGACTTCTAACAAATGTACAGTTGCTTACAAGTATTTCCATACACAGTATTATAATAGTAGTTCAACTGTATTTTCTACGTCAACAGAATTTGAACATGGCACGACCTTTAATAGCAGATTTTTGCGCGATGCCGAGATGCGAGCCAGTGATTAAGTCACTGTTTAACGGACGAGGGAAGTACTTGGCGTGGACTCACGCACGTACAGGTTGGTGGGCCTCCAGTGAAGTCGGCTAACGAGAGCATGCCATCGTACACACGGTGTGGAGAGCTCGTTAGGCGGCCTACGCGGTTCACGCGAGTTACCGCGTTCGTTTCTCTTCTTGTTCGTTCGCGGGCCTCGCCCGCCTGTCCGTTTGTCCGTCACTGCCTCTCTTTCTCCTTTCGTTTTCGCGATGTTCGCCTACTCGAAGCCACGTTAACGACGGCGACGTGCCCGTTTCCTGCCGTCGTGGATCTATTTTCAAGATGCTACCTGCTGATAGCTACCGGTTCGTAGGGTTCATTCTGTATACTCTTTAAGAACTCATCCCTTACTTTTTGGTTTCCGATTATTCTCAAATAAAGAACCAATATTATAGACAACATTTGATGTGATGCTGGTTATTGACTGCCTTCCTTGAAGATCATAATCATTTAACTTCAAGCACTGTTTTGATGTGGCTGACTTGTGACGAACTCGTAATCAATTTTATTCAAGGTGGAGGTTGAGTGCAATTGTGATTTGCATGGTTGATGACATAATAGTAAATGAACATATCATTTCAACTTTTCCTATCTGTTTTAATTTTGAAGCTGTGGATGTTAAGCAAGGACTTAACTTTGCCGTGTTGTAGCTATTGTTTCTAAACCTACACATCCCTAAATGTCTAAATCTTTGCATCTCTAGCTATGTTAATATTAATGTTACTTAAAACTGAAGTTTGATTCTGCACATAGCAGAGTCGATTATAGGTAACCTTTGTAATTTTTGTATCTCTAAACATCCTAATATTAATGTTATTTAAAATTGAAGTTTGATTCTGTACATAGTAGAGTGTATTACAGATAACCTTGGTAATTTTTGTATTTCTAGTTGTCCTAATATTAATGTTACTTAAAATTGAAATTTAATTCTCCACATAGCAGAGACGATTATAGGCAACCTTTGTAATTTTTGTATCTCTAGTTATATTAATATTAATGTTACTTAAAATTGAAGTTTGATACTGTATATAGTAGAGTCGATTATAGGCAACCTTTCTAATTTTTGTATCTCTAGTTATCCTAATATTAATGTTACTTAAAATTGAAGTTTGATTCTGTATATAATAGAGTCGATTATAGACAACCTTTCTAATTTTTATATCTCTAGTTATATTAATATTAATGTTACTTAAAATTGAAGTTCAATTCTGTACATAGTAGAGTCTATTACAGGTAGCCTTTCTAATTTTTGTATCTCTAGTTATCCTAATATTAACATTACTTAAAATTGAACTTCAATTCTGTACATAATAGAATCTATTACAGGTAACCTTTTTAATTTTTGCATCTCCAGTCATCCTAATATTAATGTCACTTAAAATTGAAGTTCGATTCTATACATAGTAGTGTGGACTATAGATAATCTTCGTGTTAGTAATATATTGAATATATAATTTCCAGCAAGATAAAATATCCGTAAAATGCGTGAAGTAATAAAATAAGTGAAAATCTGACTAACAGATTCTCCCACATTTCAACGTCCACTTGTCCAATCTTTCATCATGGAAGTTTTCTGTAGACGCCAAGAACCAGAACCCGCTAGGATTCCTGCATTAAGCAGAAGTGGATACACGGGATTATTCAGCGTGTCGGTGGACAAGTCTCGATACAGGAAAACGTGCGTTCGTCGCTGCGAAATGGTCCCCTTTCGCGAGCATTTCAACGTAAATCGTACGCGTGTAAGTCGACGCGGCTACTATTAAAAGCGATTACTTATGCGACAAGCTCGCGTTAGATCTGGCTGATCGGTCGTGGCGATAAGCGATCTGGCCGATGCACTATTAGCGCGAACGGCGCGAGACGATTTTTTCTCTCATTGAGATTCAGCGAGCCGGGAACATTGGTTTCTGGGAAACCGAGGCTGAGATCTCTTCTGCAGGTATTCTAAGCCGTCGATCAACTAGCATCCACTCGATTGCTATTTCTCGAAGACTCGAGAAACGTTTGATCAAAAATTTTCTGATAGTTAACCCTTAAATGCATGATCTTCTAATGTTACCTGAAGAAATCAACTAACAAAATACCTTGAAAGCGATTGATTCAAATTAAAACGAACAGATGATTGTGTATTTGATTGGTACGTGGCATATCTGCAACACTACTCATTGCAGGTTTCCTACATTTTGTATATAATTTATGAAACTAAAACTGGTATGTTGCATTTGTACAACCATATGCATTTAAGGATTAAGCACTTCAAAGTAGCTTCTCGGATGAGTAACTCGAGTCGAAAAAATGAAGAGATAATAAATTCGAAGGCGTTGGATATGTCCCAATAAAATTGGAAGCACTCCGAAGGTGACTTAAAAAACGAAAAATCAAGGTAATTAATTCGTGAATCGTGCAAGGGACTTTATGGTCGTTCCCCGGAATCGTTCGAAAGTACTTTCCACAGCAATTTCGTCGCCGATGCAGCAATGTCTTGAGGCTTGATCCGCGTGGAGGGGTCGGTGGCAGGAAGTTTATTTAAATAAAACCGACGTAAAGCTCGATATCGTCGTTCGGGTTTATGCATTCGCGTATAACATGGGCCGTTTCGCTTTTAATGATCGCGCGTAAAACATTCGGCCTTGATTAAACGAGACGTTGAGCGAGATCGTGTCGTTCGATGTCGCCGACCAGCTGCAGCAATCATAGATTTTATTTTTCCTATCAATGAACCAGATTCTGTCAAATCTGACGATGCATTTTTTCTTTATCTCTGTCCTATTTAACTGAACGTTGTAAACTACGAGATAGAGCTCGTGGTATTTTAATATCGCTGTAAATTACCCTGATTGATTCCGAGTTTCACGACTAATCGCGCTATGAGATATTTTATTTCTAAGGAGAATTATAATATAGTAGAGAGATCAAGTAATTATTCCGACACGAATACCAGAAACGATGATTTGCAACGGGACCGGTATCTTTACAGCAACAAGCTGTCCGCATTAATTGACCGCACGTTTCACCGACAACGGTTTCGGCGCGTAAATTTTCATCGAGCATCGTGTTTCGAGACTCCGTGTCAATAGGCGACAAATAATTAACTCGAAGAAATGCTCCTCTCGAGTGACACTGACAACGGTGAATGAATAAACCGAGATCTGTCTGTTACTTTCGTGTAATGAAACGCGTGTATCGCTGTAATCTCTGTAAATTTTCAATCGACCAATTTGTGATCTGCGGTATCCACAGCTCGTTAATCATTTCACTCTTAAACGCATGTATATCTAAAATTTCTGTTCACATCCTAAATTTTGTAATTTCTCGCTTTGCACGTTTATTCGGAAGATATTAGAGTCCGTCAGAATATATCGAAGCGATCGATTTTGAGGTGCGTGTCGCGAACGATCTCGAGAAATCGGTTGATTTTCGGTCGATCGCGTTAGTAGCGGCGTTCGCGTGGCACTTAAACGGATGAACAGGACCAACGGACACGGGTATAAATTGAAATTTACGAAGTTGCCGCTGGAATCGCGTGATACGACCACGTCCTGTTGGTTGTTTTGCTCCTGGCGGGCCAACAGAATCGCTACGAAGAATCTCGAGTAGAGTATACACACCTCCCGTTCCTTTCATTCACCACTTCGTGCCTCGTAAGTCTCGTTTAGCGCGTTTCACCGGCTAAATTAACGTCACCCTTGCCCCACGACGCCTCTCGAATCCGCTGACCTTCCACGATCCGTCGATAATTTATCCCCATTGTTCATCCTTTCTGTCGTGCCACCTTCTTGCACTATCTCCTGCACCGGAAACGATACTTATTCTTTTAAATTATTTTAATAAACTCAGTTTAGTCGGCTGTTAATGTCCATATACTATCATTTTAATAAACGTAGGAGTAATTAGTCACTTTTTATAGTAACTGCGAATGTTCACGTACCTATCATTTTAATAAACCAAGGAATATTTAGTCACTTTTTATAGTAGCCTGTCAATGTCCACATGTCTATCATTTTAATAAACCCAGGAATATTTAGAAACTTTTTATAGTAGCCTGCGAATATTCACATATGTATCATTTTAATAAACCAAAGAATATTTAGTCACTTTTCATAGTAGTCTGCCAATGTCCACATACCTATCATTTTAACAAACCCAGGAATATTTAGTCGCTTTACATAGTAGCCTACCAATGTCCACATACCTATCATTCTAATAAATCCAGGAATATTTAGTCACTTTTTATAGTAACTTACTAATATCCACATATCTATGATGGTCTCTAAACAAATTGTACATTCCATGAGATTATAAGATTTATGTTTATCTTGCACACTTTAATACATCGAAAGGCAGCCCCTCACAAATCCTCGTTTGTGAAATACTAATCAAACAATTGTAAAGAGTTGAACCTCAAAGTGTATAGTCAACTACAGACTCTTTGTCAAAGTTTATTATAAAATTCTAATACAAAGCAGTGACAAGTCTCCAAAATTAGAAAGCGTTGGAATAAGTAGACGTTTGAAAAATGTGAAAGGAATAAGGAGTTGAACCTCAAAGTCTATGGTTAACTACAGTCTCCTCTTCAAAGTTTAGTATAAAATTGTAATACGAAGCAGTGTTAAGTCTCCAAAATTTGAAAGCGTTCGAATGAGTAGATGTTCCAAAATGTGAGAAGAGTAAGGAGTTGAACCTCAAAGTCTGTGGTTAACTACAGTCTCCTCGTCAAAGTTTAGTATAAAATTCTAATTCAAAGCAGTGTTAAGTCTCCAAAATTTGAAAGCGTTGGAATAAGTAGACGTTCGAAAAATGTGAAAGGAATAAGGAGTTGAACCTTAAAGTCTACACTTAACTACAGTCTCCTCGTCAAATTTTAGTATAAAATTCTAATACGAAGCAGCGTCCCCGAAATTTGAAAGCGTTGGAGTAAGTAGACGTTCCAAAAATAGTGAAAAGAATAAGGAGTTGAACCTCAAAGTCTACAGTTAACTACATTCTCCTCATCAAAGTTTAGTATAAAATTGTAATACGAAGCATCAAGTGTCCAAAATTTGAAACTATCCGAATGAGTAAATGTCCAAAAAATGTGCGAAGAGCAAATGACGAGAAGACAAAGAGAAAAATTTGGCGTAGAGGAGGATAAGGTAGCGGTGAACGTCTCGGCGAGGAATGGTGGCCGAGTCGAGCGTGGGCGGCCTCGCATCCGGCCTAAACTCCAAGATAATATAGCGCCGGTCCGCCAAGACATTTGCACCATCATTAAAATTCGCGATAGCGGATCGAACAGGCACGGTGACATCACCCTCGTTCGCGCGAACCAACTAAACGAGCGTAGGGAACGTTCGCTCGTGTAAAACCTCCCTGCACGTCTCCTTTACCCTCCTACCCTTCGCCGTTTCGCTCTCTTTCCGTTCTCCTCGCGCGTTCTTCTTTCTTTCTTCGACGAGGATCCGGTGGACAGGCAGCAGGATTCAGCCGTGTACAACCGTAACGCAACGATACACGCAGCTGGTATGCGTATAATGAGATTGACGATAACCTTCTGACAATTAGCGCGAAATATTCTGCTAGCTCGACGGACTTGGCTAGAGTCTGCTTGTCTAGATCGTTCCAAGATTTTTTGGTGTGGGTAACGAGCAAATTTATGAGCAGGAAACTAGAAAAGATACATCGGTGCCTTTGGGCAAATTTACCTGATGGAGCATAACTTTGTTCTGATAACAAAATTAGAATTGGTTCTGATTGCTAAATTTTAATCATATCTGCACGGTGATGAATGCAATTACCGATGGTAACCTACTGTACGTGCTAGGGAAAACCATAATCGAAAAGAATCCTCAAGATTGATGCGAATCGTAAACACGCAGCGGACATACCCGAACGCGTGGCATTTTCATGAAACGAGAGGCTGCGGTAGGTCGAGGAACCACGAAATTACGAGCAAAAACAGTCATCGAGAGGTTCGGGTGCGCGGTTGTAGGGTGTAACGTGTTATTGCCGCCATTAACGTTAATTGTTCCCATTCGGGTGAACACGAGGCGTACTCGGTGGCCGTAGGAGACGATCAACGTCTCCCGTTGAACCATAAAATCGCGATAAATCGCGAACCGATGCGCTATAAATTACGCGAGAGAGGACGGCAGCGAAGCGTGGAGGCTGCAAGATCGTTCGCGATTGCCTTCGTAATTTATACTTTAGGAGTTAATATGAGATTGAAATTGAAAGATAAAAGACCACTGGAAAGTCCATTAGGCGAGTTACTTTTTTTACGGTCATACTCTTTGCAACGACTTTATATTTACAGAAGGTGAAGGTACAAATTTTAGAAGGCTACGAAATTTGTTGGATGACCTATACCAAACAAATAATAAGACATGACTCTCTCGATGCATAAAAACAGCGTGCATCTGTTAGTCATAAGGGCTAAGACCGTCCTCCCCCACTAGAGAGAATAGATATATATTGTCACTGATTCACGGGAAAGAGTCCAGAAATTCTGTAAGAACTTGTTCAGAGAATCAGTTTGTTGCAAGGTGGTCGTTGCTTCTATTCTCTTCACATTATTTTCTGTAACAGTTGAGTTCGGCGTCATCTTTGAGGGATTAATTCCAATAAACTTTTAAGTTTAGTAAAGTGGTTTTATTCCTCAAACCCGGATTCCAACATTTAGTAATAAATGGTGAGAAGTTTCGTAAAGAAGCTGACTCGTGACTCGGCACAAAGCTTTACCGTTGGCATTCCGAAACACGTGGTACGCCTCGTGTAATTTCCCTGTTGATGAACATCTGCAACGTTTCTCCTGGTTTTTTCATCGAGTTTCCGTAACACGGTTCTCGGTTGCACGGTACTTTCACGGGGTAATTACGATTTATCGTCGGGAACGGTGGAACGGTCTAATCGAGGTAGTGGAGCGCGTTAACAGGATTCAGACGTCTCGTGAAGGACCGAACGGATCGCGATACACAATTGTATCGTTGGAGAACAGCGGAGGTGTTCGACTAACCGCGTTGAAGTCATCTTCGACAATGTGTGGTTCGTCGATCCGCAGGTATCAAAGATATCCAGGCTGGCTACGAGGGAAATCGCAGTTGCTTTTATTAGCATACTAATTGTAAGATTTCTCTCGACGCGATCCAAGATAACGGCGTGTCGCTGCTGCGATTGCGAGAGAACCGAGTGAAAGCGAACCGAGACAGTTTCTTGCTATCGAAACGATCCCCCGATCGCGAGTTAATAAATTGCTCGTTAATTGACTCGTACTTGTGTCGCTCGTGAATCTAGCAGTTAAGATTACGTCGGTGACGCTGGACGTTAACGAGCCTGGTAATTCCTTCGATAACATCGAGTCGAAATGATCTTTAAACGGGTGCAGAATGGAAGCAGTCCAGACTTTTTAAATTTCGATAATGACTCCTTGGTCACGGATATATTGTTCTACCGGTTGTCGCGAGCAGGCGCTTTGCGTGTATCTGACTCTATAAATAACTTCATAAAACACTCGAAAATTCATTCGACCAAAGAAAGCGAGTATCAAGAAAGATTCAATCGACTCTACTTCTTGTTCAGCCTCGTAACAATCGAAAAGAATCTCGAATCCGCACCGAAGCAACCCCTGAACCGTGAAATCGTAGTTCTACCGTTCCGAGTGGCGTGGTTCATCGCGATAATCACGCTAGAAACGCAGCCGAGTTCCCGTTGAAGGCGCCGCTTTCCTCGGCAGGGAACGATTTTCCGGAAAAGGAGGCGGTGTACGGGACACAATGGTATCTCGCGAAACCGGCACCCGGTAACTGCCAAAGGCGTGTAGGCAAAATGGAAACGAAAGACTCACGGCTCGTTTAAGACCCAACCAAGGAAACGTTTGCAAATGATGGGTTAATACCCAATCTGATTCACGGTGGATATCATTTACTTTTACTTTGAATTACAACAAAATTAATTTATAAGTGCACATTTTTGACACTAGCAATTTTCAACATCCTTCGCACAAGGGATGTGTCTTCTTACACTTGATAGTCTTTGTTTAAAAAACAGTATGCAGCAGTTAATATGTGCTCTTTGGTTGAATATGATTATAACACGTCACTCAATAAGTCCCCGATCTGACACATATATATATAGCATACAGCATATATATAGCATACAAACATATATAGCAACACAGACATTATTTTCCTATAAAACTAACCTTCAGACTACGTGTCAAAATTTCATGGTATTCCGACAGTTAGTTTAGAAGTTACAGTTGTAGTGTTGATTAAACACTGTTTTTTTATCGGGAAAAATAATGTTGAAGCCAAAAAGTGACTTGATAAGCATTTTGGGTACTCTGCACCAGGGAAATCAACTATCATTGACTGATATGCTGAATTTAACCCCTTGCAGTATTTTAACGAGTCTGACTCGTGACGCACTTTTATGTCGGCCATGATATTGATGAATAAAGTGAAATTTCTAAAAAAAAATTTGTTTTTTGTAGTTAGACCGGAGACTTATTGAGTGACCTGTTATGTGTTCTTTATGTCCACGAACGTAATCGAATCCAGAGAAGATCTATTTCCGTTGGACTAATCAGCGCTTAGTCAGATGCGAAGTCTTGTCGAGACTCCGATCCCGATCGGCCACGACTCGGGTTCAGATCGTTCCAACGAGTCGAACGATCGGCTTCCTTCCGAGAATCTGCATACGCGTACGCGAGACCTCCATTAACGGCCTCCCGCTATGGAATTACACGTGTCAAAAAAATTAAGCCCCTACTCTTGTCCTCGCCGCTCGGATACTTATGTAGATTCAACCATCGAGAGAGACTGGGCCCTGCTAATAACGGTAGCCAGGAATGCAAATGAAGCGGCGGTGAAATCCTCTTCGAGTTACTAACGCGAGAATTGCGAATTCTAGCGAATGGACATTCGATACTCTCTTCCTTGTCAATTTTTAAACGATCGCTACTTAATACTCTCTACTGAATCTCCGGCCAATTTGAATCGCTTCGGTGCTTATTCAAGGATTCTTGAAACTCTCGAGAATTCTAGGAAATTTAAATTAATTAATGTAATAAATAGTAAGATCAACAATTTCGTAGAACATCGATGAATATTTCCACCTTCGGGTAACTTTACTCTTAAAATTATCGATGCTTGTCATCGGAATAAACAATCGCGAAAGTAAATTCGGTTGTACATTTCGAGAAGATATAGAAGGGAAGACAGGCTCGCGTATCCTGATTCGAATTCTTTTGAACGGCGATCGAAGCATCGTGAATCGTCGAAGAATTTCCTGGCGGTGTTTGGTCTACGCGAGCCGATCACGCTCTCTCGAGAGGCAATCAAGCCTCCTGCTCCCGTAGGACACCGCGACCGATCTCGCTGAATAATTCAACAGACGTCGTTCGCGAGAGTTTGCCGGATTTGTAACGCGACCGCGCGCCCCTCACAAAGAGGCGAGAAAGAGAGGAGAACGCCTAGGAATGTTTGACGGCTCGTCACCCGGCCCCGAGATACGTCTACGATCTATAGACTCCTTCGTTGCCATCTTCCTGTGCCGCTCCCACGATCAGGATTCGCAATTTCGAACCTCTTTCTTCCTTTCCCTCGGAATTAAAAATTACTGGCTCGGGAACTAGATTGAAATTCTCACACTGAAAATCCCTTGCTCTGGGATCAGAATATTAGCAGGATATTTATAAAGCTGTTTAGGAAAAGTTGAGTTCGATAACTTAGTCCTTTCACTACACGTGAGTAGCCGTGTTTCTCAAAATCGCACGTCCTTTAACAAAATTACCTTGAAAACGATTGATTCAAATTAAAACACTACTCGTTGCAGGTTTCCTACATTTTGTATATAATTAAAACTGGTATGTTGCATTTGTACAACCATATGCATTTAAGGGTTAAGTACATTTAATAATTCAATACGTTAATCCGTTTACGAAGGACTATTATCGCAAAAATAAGCTTGAACCTGTGTAAATACTTGTGGAACATTTGGTGTCTACAAACGTATGGGATCAAAATGGACGGGTGGATTTAGAGTCCATCGTATCGATGAGTCGAGAATTCATGAATCGAAAGAACGTATCGTTTTTGAGGGTGCTGTAACACGGTGAGAATAGTCCTTTGGAGAAGGGAGTGACGACAGCAGGGAACAACGGTCAGACCAGTACCTGTCCACCACAATCTCATTTCCATCGGCGTCGATCTGTTTATACACGATGCCGGACACGCCCGACAAATATTTTCCTTGGCGAAATTCTTCGTGCTGCGTCCCCAGGGTGACGATAATGCTCAGGGACCGGGATTACCGAGCGCACAACTGCGACGCGTTTTAAACAACCCTCTCTACGCCTTCCTGTTCCGACCTGATCCTCGCTACGTGCAAGGTGAAACAACTTTTGACGACTGTGCGAAAGCCTCGGAAAGGATAAAGTTCTCCACAAATTTCGCTTCGTCGTTTAAAATTCGGAAAGCAGTAAACGCATACGAGCGTGACGATTACCGAGTCGTGAACGAGTTCGTTTCCGGTACGGGTTTGCGCTTCTTCACCACAGTTAGGGGTGGTCAGACGCTCGTTAATCTTTTTTACGACGCGCCTTCGCGAAAAGAACTCTGCTCCCCTCTGAGGGTGACGAAGGAGGTGTCCCATGCTAATAAATAATTTCTCGCGTAGACCCTGTAGATCTGGCGATGATAACCCGACTGAAATACGTCGGACACGAGCCTTCGGGGAGGCACGCTTATACCGTACCCATCTTCACGCGAAAAAGAAGCAGGGTTGGTCCGCCTACGCGAGTACCGTCATTGAAGAATGCTCGACGTTTGCTCCGACGCGACACTTCCTTTTTGTACATACCACGCGTTAAATTCCCTCGCACTGCATCGACACGCTGCGAACCCCCACGCGTTACAGTGTAAAGCATTGTATCATTAATGTCCTATGTTCTCACCGCTACCACTTTCCTCAGGAAAGTCTTTTCGCGATGTCGATCCTGTCGATCACAAGGTATAACGAATGGCTATAGAAGAACAGGCGCCAGTGAAGCAAGCGAACAAAGAAGATATCTACGAAGAAGAAAAAAGATCGGTCAGTAATTCGGTCCGTCTCGGTGTCCATTGCCGATCCGGCACCTTCATTTCCCACGTCGGCGTATAAGCTTGTCGGCGACAGGGGTGGCTAGCAGAGGCGGAGGCAGGGGAAAAAGGGAACGACGGCGATGAACGGCGGACAGCAAAGAGAAATACGCTGGCAGAAGGTGGAGGACGAAGAAGCGAGGAGGTGATTTGGTATACGGGACAACGCATAAAAGCATAGTAGTAGCGGGGACCGAGGCGGTGGAGGCGGTGGCGGATAGCACGGCAGATGCCAAAGAGGGATGGGTACGGAGGTTGAAAGAGGACGAGGAGGGTCCTCTGGGGACCACCGCCGCCCTGGAGGGCCCCGCAACTCGGTGGTGGTATAAGAGTGCAATTAAAATGCCGCGCTAGCGCCACTCAACGGCAACCGCCGATAAATAAACGCGACTACCGCCTCACGACGAGGCGAATAAGTGTGCAGGAGGACTGTTCCGCACAGCCAACCAGCCAGTCGGAGGTGGTGGTTGCCAGCCTCCTCCGCAAAAGTCCTCTCTCGTTCCTTTCTCTCTCCTTCTCTCTCGGTTCACTTTCTCGCTGTTTTGCCCTCTTCTTCTGCGGCACCGTTCGTTCTCTTCGTCCCGGTGGTGCCTACCACCGGTGTCTGTCTTTTTTCTTCTTCGGCTCTCCGGTACGCTTGCACACACATGCACACACGCACCTGGCCACAGCAGACAGACATTCTGCCTTCTGCCTCTGGCGCTCACAATAAAAAGGTGGAGACGTCGAGCCTGTGCGGCCATGTTCCCCATACCCCTTGTGCTCGGGGTCTCCGTAACCTCTCCCACCTTCGCCGCCACCGACGCTACGTTCCTCGCCGTTGCTGCTTTGCTTCGCTTCTGGCCACCCTCGCCGGAAAAAACCTCCTAACGTATAGCCACGATCTAATTGTTGGAATTATTGTCGCCGACGGTGCTATAAGGGAACCAACGACGACTATCGTTGAGCACACGCTTCTGGGGGTTGGTTAGGTCTTCACTGAAACTATCTGCTATGACGCTTCTCCTTTTCATAAGAAGTCATCCTCCAGAAACCAATCACTATACTAGTCTATATACTATAACAGTCGAAACTGTCCATAATGGTTGAAACTATCTGTTCATTTTTTTTTTCATATACTAATGTACCAGGGGGTTGTTGAACTTTACTGAATACATAAGTGAATACATAACTCGATAGCGTTAAGAATAGAAAGTGTAACTCTCCCGAACAAGTTTAGCGTAAATCGTGAAAATTGTCACCAAAGTAGAGGAAAAAATGTTCGACACCCCGATCACTGTGGCAACGATGAAGAATTATCTGGACGGCTCGAAACGCGAACCATTGTTCTGCCAAGACGGCCGACTTTCTGGTTTCTCGCTATCGCTCTATGAAAGAGTGCGGTAATTGCCGCGCTCGTTACCGTTCCTGCCGATGCAGTGCAATCGACGACCCTCCTGACAGTAAGATAATAAGTGGTTTTCCTTTCGGATCGCGGCGTACGCTCATAACCGGAGCCATTGTGCGCTTGTCTACTGTGAGAGTAGCCTTTTCGAACCGCGTGCACGTGAACCGATTGTAAAGCATCGTTGAATACCCGGGGATAATTAAGGCGCTAGCGAGCATTCGATCTAATTGGTTGCGCGGTAAAAACGAACATTTTAATTTACCGACTCGATTCGGAGACCTAGCTTTCGGTATTTTAAGTTTCTTCTTTGAACTCTTAGAAAGTTTCTTAGAATTCACTGATTCTTGATATTAATTAGTAGATGTGTAGCTGTAGATGAATGTAGAGTCTAGGATAGTGTAGGGTAGAAATACGTAGATCGGAGGAGTTTTGGAAAAGTTAATAAAAGTATCAACGAACGAGGGATTTCGAGTGAGTCGATAAGAGATACTTGGAAGAAACGTTTCTAAATCGACGGATCCGATATACCGGTCCAGAGATAAAGGTATCTAGTTACCAGCTCGACCATACTCGGCGGACAACGTGGAGTAAGCACAATATCGGGGGACGTTTGCACCCTCTTTGCCGACAGAAACGGAAACGGGACCGTGCGTCGAGGGCGCGGAGATATTTACGAGGCAATAATTTAACCGCCACTTAGCCGGCTATTAATTTCGGGAATCGCTGAGAAAGGAGAAGACGTTATGAGAACACGATCGGTGAACAGCGAGAGTCAAGGATTCCTCGCACGAATTCACCGTCGAAAGATATATCGTCGTCGACTCGACAACGAACCCGTTCATAATCCCTCTCTTTCTTCGCTTTCAAAAATCTTTTCCAAACACGTCTCGCCTCGTCCTACAATCTTTATTGCCCCGGGGTCATAAAATCGGTAGTTTGGATTCGACGTCCCCGATACGGCCGTACCTCGGAAATCAATTAATTACAAATCCTGGTGTCGATTCGGATTTTTACGAGCAGCCACAAGGAAAGCATCGCGACAGATTGATTAGAGAACGGCTGATGCCGTGTTTGCCGGATGGATTCCAATTATGCCGTACTATTTGCCGAGCACTCCCTCGTCCGCCGCGATGATTTCATATCGGCCTCGTGGACGGCGCTGCTGCCTCTGCCCATGGTTGTCCGATATGCGATATTAATACGACTGACCCCCCTATCGCCCTTGCTCACCTCCACCCCCATCCCCTTTTCCCTCTCGCTCCGTTTTTCTCGCGTTCATCCCTTTTGCAATATTGTATTCGTTCGCGGTAACCTACCCTGCGGTTAACCCTTAAATTCCAACATTTTTCGGCAGGGAACAGCGATTCGGTGAGCGTGCGGTCATCGATGCTGTTCTCCCCGATGGGGTCGCTTCGAAAGGATCTCGTTCGATGGATTCTCTCTAGAGGGTTGATTACGCCCGAAATTTCTAACGAGAGTCCTCTTACTTTTTCGAACAGCCGATATTTTAAATTGACGTATAGAGCAAGTTAACCGGAGGACCAAAGTTCAGAGTTGATCCTTCGATTCGGACGCATCCTCGCGAAAGTCCCCGACCTCTGTCGCCGACAGGACGAGATAAATTTGGCCGTACTGGTAGGAGCATACGTCTCGCAGCGTGGGCTCATCTGGAAACAACGATGCGGATGTAACCCTTCGTTTCTCTGCTCGACACGTCCATCAATATCACGGGTAAACCGTAGGTCCCTGTCAAACTTTTTCGTAAGCTATTTCGTTCCGGCGATCGATCGAGATTATATTTATACGCGTGCCCTCGCGTACACGCTCGCAACAAGGGAGAAAAAACGAAAAGATCATCGTAAGAAAAACGGGCCTAGGAGATCTTGTTCCGCGTGCAATTAAACTAAATCAGATGTTTCCGCGATATATGCGTTTAAACGAGCTAAAATTAGACAGCGGGGCATCGTGTGCAACGTACGGCAACCGTTTATCGCTTCCTGAAAATCAGTGTTAATTTAATTGATGATCGTTCGCCCATAGAACGAGCTTTCTCACGTGTTCCGTTTGCGTGGCGCATCAACGGATACTCGTGGTAAATCCTGTTATCTCAGCGCCGGTTACGAGCCGCGTTCGCACAAGGTCCTTTTCAGTTATAATCGGGCCACGGTGTAACATTTCTATTCTAGAGCGGTTTCAGAAGAGGAAAAACGACCAAGTAAATGAAACTTTGCTCCCTTACGACGCAGTAGATCCACGATAATACGAGGAAGAGAAGCCTAATCGGTGAACACGGTACGAGCTCGCTATTTATCAAACGAATGTATTGTAATGCGTTTCCCGCCTACCAGCACTCTTCTCGTTTTTCTCCTTATTTGTCTTATCTTATCTCGGATCGTACATTAATTCGCATTAAAATAGATCTCCCCTCTTTCGCGCGCACTCCACGAACCCTTAATTGCGCGACTATCTCGGTAAGTAGCTTCTTGAGTTGATTTTCAAATTTCATCGTCGAATCGCGAGTCTTATTTTAAATTTCAACGAAATGCACAACGTGCTGGTACTTCGTTAGGACGTTTCGAAACATTAAGTAATTAATTTATTACGTGACTCGACACGATAATGATATATGTTAACGTTATTTAGCAGGAACATTGACACGATCTCACATAAATCTTTGATATGAAACGTATAAAGACATAAGGTTGCGTGCGAATGAAAGGATAAGAACATTTAGTATAAACATCAAAGGAAGGATATGATAAGATAATCCTTTCGTTACGTGTTAATATTTGATATATTAATAAGTACTATCTGCTGCAGAAATCCTGAACGTTCTCTTTATAAACATTCTATGAATTGCCTTAGCGGAAAATTGTGATGTTTAATCTAGAATATTATCGCAAGGAAATACAATATTAATTTCAGCTCCCCTCGGCTTGGGATTCCATCACGCGTAATTTCTGCAAAAATGCGCCGGAAGTCGGCCGGTAACGTGCAAACCGTGCATCGCGGTATGCCACGATGTGCCTTATGAAATATCGCGGCAATATACGTTCACTGTCTCTCGTGGTACCAACTGGACGATATCTCATATCGGCCGCTGGTCATCGTCGATATGCGACGAATGAGACCAGCTATGCCAGACTCGCAGCTTTCGGACACGATCGGCTCGCCGTATTATTGCTTGTACTATCGCCCCTATATGATACCAATATCCTCAATAACGCTACCTACTGCCTCTCTACACCGACCCTGTCGAATACCGAACACCCAGTCATTCGACAATGGCAGAACCATCGTTTCAAAATTCCTCATATCTTTGTATTATCCAAACTCTATCTTAATTCTACTGACAAGTTCCCGCACCTATTATGATGAAGGCAACCTTCGAAACTTACAGGACAGATCTTACAATATTTTGTTTGACCAGAGTGTAACACGAAGTAACGCAACGCTTTAACACCTTTGACTTGACCGTCTTAATTTTACTATAACTCTGCAACTATTATAAACGCAACTCTCGAAGCTTACACGACAGATCTTACAACTAAAAAATTTTGTTCGATCAAATTGTAACACGAAGTAACGCAACGACGCTTTAACACCTTTGATTTGACTGTCTTAACCGTTTGTACTTTGACGAGTCTGACTTGTGAGGCACTTACAGCTCAAATATGACAAACCTTATTTATTTGAACATACTTCAACTTGAAGTTTAGATCCAACCATAAATTGTATTATCAAGTTCGTTTTAACGTTATAGTCCTTTACAGTTAGTCTTGACTGTATCTGTTAAATAAATGGTACAGGAAGGGGTTAATTCTACTATAACTCTCGAAGCTGAAACACAGATCTCACAACTAAAAAATTTTGTTTGAGCAAAGTGTAACACGAGCGACACGCTTTAGCACCTTGGAGTCGGCCGTCGATGGCAGGGTGTAGAGCAATAAAACACAGTAACCCCGTGAATAATCATAACGCGTTGTCGAGCCCATAAACTGCACAAAGGACGAACGCGGCACCCTCGTATTGTCGACGGTGGTCGGCTCTATTCGACGACCGTTCTGACCCTTCGCGATCTGTCCAGGAATCGCGATACGCGCGTGTCCCGCTCATTACGAGCATTCGTCGCGGAGTGCACGAGCTACACGTTGTTTGATGATCATTCTCCACACGCCGTCATCGGAACGGGGAACACTTTGATCGGTCTGCGTGGAGAAGGGCGTGTTTGTATACCCTTCGAAAGGGAGACTCTGCTTTATTCCGACGCCGGATGAATTCAACAAATGAGGAGCGATCATGCGGAGCATGACTGTTTTGGATAATTCTTCTCGGTTATTAACATGCAAAGTGCAATGCATGCTTACAGGGGATATTTCTTTCTCAGAGATACATCTCAGGGAATGTTACATAGAACGCTAGTTAATTGTATTAATTATAATTAAAAGTAAGTAGAGGTCTCTAAGATTGGAATAAAATATCGTAGTTTTTGATTTTAGACTTCCTATCCAGAATATTGGAAACGTCGCAAGCGACAGCGTCACAAACTACGACAGTTTTCGACTACTGCTTACCACATCGAAATCCAAATACTAGCAACGTTTCGCAACGCTGCTTCCTGTTTCCTGGACTCGGTCTCGTGTACTAATGCAGAAACTTGTACTTCCTGTGTAATGCAACTTGATCGTTTTCAGGAACGTCAGCGAATATTCGTGGAACGTGTCGCACCCGCCGACACGAAACCGATTTTACAGCGAATTGGACTCTCTTTGACTTCAGAAAATATTTCGATACAAATTCATACTTTCTCTTCTTGAATTTCGAACTTTTACAACCTTTCTCGTTGGAATTTTTCTCAACCTCATGGGCGTTTAAAAAGCAAATCCGTGCCTTAGTTGTATACAGGCCGTTCTGTAACCTGCGACAACAAACCTAACCTAAACCGATTTCACAGGGCCGGTAGGCGACAGTTTGATCATCGAACATGACACACTTAACGCCACGACAACGAGACGTTCGTTCACCGAGGGTGAGGAGTGATGGGCTGGATAGAGCGCAGGAGTCGCTCCTTTTAATGCTTGGCCTTTGCTTCGAATTTATGTGCCGTCCCGTGCAGTTTAATTCGGATTAAACTTATACTGCAAGGAACGAATTAAAGGGATTTGCGATTGGACACGTTGTATATGGACGGTCGCCGTTCTGTCGGGGCAAACGGAGAGGATCGGTGGGAGAGGATGCTGGATTCTGGCTGCGCTCGACGTCGCACCAGTCAATTTGATTTATCGACACGACGCCTCGCCTCGCCTCTCGTCGCGTCGCGACGCCATCCCTACGATTCTCTCTTGCTTGCTCGTCCAATGTGTCTCGTTGCTTCGACCAACCCCCGCGGTCCTCCTCCCTCTCGCGATCGCCTGCACACCGATGCAAGTAAAACACGCCAGGGAAAATACGGCCGCGCGCAGACCCGTCAGCTCTGTCTACGGGCATATCTGGTTTATCTTTTACCGGTAGACAAGTCCATTTAACTTCCAGGGCACCTGGACCTGCTTCTTTCCGGTCTGAGGCGGATGGATCGAGCGACGTCTTTAAGATCGGGGCGCATGGTCATCTGATTTCAGATTCGATGCTTATCGTTCGAGGAAGTACCTTCCAGTTTTGATTATTTCAACTTCCAACTCTTCCTACGTCTTAGTCCGTCACTTTCTTAACACTAAACCTACCGACATTTAATGTGTGCTTAATTTAAAATTAAAAATGAAGTTGAAAAATACATAAACAGTCACATATAAAATAGTACATTTATTCTTCATCTTGATGAAAATCAATGCTGATTTTAAAGAATGTACTTTAACGAAATGAGGTACTTATGATAAGAAACTTATGGAGCGGTCATTTGACCGGTTTGGTAGTTTTAGTGTTAAACCTACTAGTATCTGTTAGCTGCTGAAGATCTACTTAACTTGCATTATGATGTTCTGATCAAGTGCGGCAGTCAGACCTGACTAATTTCAGCCGTAACATGCAAACAGACACAGAAACTTGAAACGTTATGAATTTGGTATTATTCAGTCGTTGACTATGCAAATTATACTTGAACACCAAATTGAAATTGTTAAATAATTAGAAAAATACATAAACAAACAGTCACACATAAAATAGTACATTTATTCTTCATCTTGATGAAAATCAATGCAGATTTTAAAGAATGTACTTTAACGAAATGGGTTCCTTATGATAAGAAACTTATGGAGCGGTCATTTGACCGGTTTAGTAGTTTATATTTAGAAAAATTTGTATAAACATAAAAAGTTAGCACTATACCAAGTACTTTTATTAAATTTAAGATTTTTCAAAAAGTGGAGTTAATCGATTTGTGCAGTGAACGGCTCACGTCCTGAACCTTCCCGAAATAGTTAACGATTCTAAAGTACTTAACACCCAAAAGACAATCTCTGAAATATGCATGAACCGATCGGTTTTACGTCACAATTTGTAAAAGTTAGCAGCGAAAGGTTCGATCCGCAGCGTGACAGGCAGCAAATGGCTGACTCGATAAGCCGAAGCAAAGTTTCGTAGCAGGGCACGCTTCTTTCTCGTTTCTCTAATCCGGTGAAAATTATAAAGGACGGCTTTATAAGAGGGGCGAGGCGAAGGAAATTTCGCACGGTCGTTGTTACTCGGTGTACTCGGTGCTACCAGTGTATAACGCGTTTTAGAGATGACCCAGAACCGTGAAGGCGGGGCGAGTGTCGGCTGAGCGCGGATCAGCCGGATTAGACCCTTACCCCCTTAGCTCGTGCCTATAACTGCTGATGAATACGGATTAAGGGAGCACTGGGTGTGCACCAAGTGCGAAGCTGCTGGTCTCGCGCGACTCCGGCCAACACCCCGGGCTGATTTCCACCCCTCTCGAAGAAAGAAGCTCGACCTTCTTCTGGGCGACCGCGCGAGGGAGCACGGTAATCCCTTATGCAGGACCAAACACTCCTTACTTCGAGATTAACTTCGACCAGCTCGATTCTTGTGCCTTCCCTTTTTGCCGAGGTACACCTAATTAATGCAAGAATTTTCGAAAGCTCGCGGACACGGGAAGAGTTATAGCAATCCGAGCTAAATTGTTCTTCACCGCTGTGTGTACTCGAATCTCTCCAAGTCGCTCTCTTACTAAATCACCGACAAAACCGAGCGCGGTCCTCGTCGTGAATTCCTGCGGTCTTGTTTTTCTACGGGAACGTGTAACGCGTTTTCAGCCAGCGGATTTTCACTTAGACCACGTTACGTCTGGCTCCTTTTTTCGATTAACGGCTACAGCACCACCCTGTGTTCGGTTTTTCTACCTTTCGTGATCGTAAACACCGAGCGATTGTAAGTTAGGTGATTGAAAAAGTTCCGAATGAATTAGACTCGACGTTTCGAAACGTTACGCTCAAGGAAATTACAGCGTCAAATTCATTCTAGTATTTCGCACGACTGAGATATTTACAACGACATATTACAGTGAAAAAAGTTGTTAAATTCATGAACTTTAAACGACGTTGGAACTTGAAAGTGCAATTGATAGCGATCGCCATCAACGTCTACTTAATTCAGAAATCCTCGTTTCCGCTGAATATCGTAATCGGGAAAACGAGGATGAAACATAGGACCAGAAGAAGGTTCGGTCGAAGAACGATCCCCTGCAAAGTTTTCCACCGGGCATCCTCAGTTTGAAGGCAAACTTTACCTCCTCCGGATAAACACTGGGCGGGATCCTCCGTTCCAGTTGAGAAAAAGGTCGAGCCTGCGGTGAGCACCGTGGCGGACGCTTTATTTGAACGCCGGATTACTAATTATTTGCGGATAATCCGGAGACGGTACCTTGCTGGAGTTCTCGGATTCACGGACGATTCACGTCGGATTAACTTCTCGCCAAGGTACCGATAAACCTTCCGTAAACATTTGGAATCTGTTTAGGATTTTGGTCCCTTGCTCTCCCTGGGAGCCGCTCAATCCGATATCTAATCATCGTCTAAACAACGGCTAAAGCGTTTGACTCTTGGACACCTTTTTTCTCGGTGAATCCATCAAAAAATACCGCTGGACACCCACAATCTTTTTTCAGAGATTTTGTCTTTTCTAGAGGACTCATAAAAAATTTGCAAATCGATGATCATGTGTAATATATGAACTAATTGAACATTGACCATCTAACATGTGATATCGAGTGATGGAGAGTCTGTTAATAAGCTTTTTAACTGAGCTTACAAGTTTCATATATATTTTTATCAGACTAAAGAATCCGCATTCGAAACGAAGAATCATCGTAACGAACAGCGAAGAGGAATAAAAGTAGGATGGTGCATCCGGCAACTCTCTCGAGCGGAGACCAAAGGCTCGATTCGAGTCGAAGCGGTGCACTTCCTTTCTCTTCAGCGTTTCCTTCGTCGATCCACCACCCCTGCAGAGACTCTTGCTAACGTAGGGACGAAATGAAACCCTCAATATCGGTGATTGCTACCGCAAGACGCTTCTTTGCCTCCCCGGAACGGGAACGCTTCGAGCGGAAAAAGGATTTCCCGATCTCTTTCTCTCTTTCTCGTTCACCTTTCTCCCACCCTGACGTACCTTTTCATCCACCTCCCTTCTTCTTACGCGAAACGAAGGGATGTTGACTCGCTGCTCGGCTCCAACTTTTATGGAGATGCATCCTCTAATATATCCGGCAAGCCCCGCTTGCTCGCGCTTGTGTTTGACGAGCGTACTTCGCGAAGTATATTATCCGGCGAGACCTCTTTCTCCACCTCGTTTCTCCTCCTTCGCCGACTTTCGCCTCTGTATCTCCCTCCCCATTCCTTTGCCCGACTTTATCCGCGACCAGCCTCCTCCTTGCACCCCCGTTGCACGCCTTCATCCTCGATTCTCTTACTCGAGAATCACTCGAACGTGATTTCCGGCGAGGATAGAAACGGGGGGTGGGCGACTTCGCCAACGATCATTCGTCGAGAGTTATTTCTTTGAGGAAGAACTTATTATTCGAGGAGAAGGAGGGACAGGGTGATTTGCCTCGGGCTATGTTCAAAGGAAGCGATTATTGGACTGGTTCATCCTTCCGAAAAAACACTGTTACTCTAGCGCTGAAATTGTAACGCTAGACTATGTTATAATTTCAAATATCCGCGGCACACGTCATCATATTGGCTCATTACATTTGTGTTTTGCATTACGCGGGGCTGCATACTCCCGGAGAAGTAACAAAAGAGTGTCGTCCGGAAAAGGTGACCAGACGAGAACGAGGAGTTACGAGGACGCCTGGTACACCGCGACATTTTATAAAACGACTAAGCGAACTTTTTCTAAATAAAACTTTGTTAATAAACTTGCGTGTTCCCTAAATACACAACAGACTATTATAGAGAATAAAAGTATTAGTCTAAGAAATGTGTTAACCCTTTGCACTATGACTTATTTGTCAGGTGCGTCAGTCAGAACTGACTAATTACAGCTACAATATTAACATGACTAATTACAGCTACAATAAATTCAGATAAATAGATTGGTTAAATATATATATTTTTATAATAAATGAAAAATGTATTTGTCACATACTTCACACTATTTTAACAAATTTTACTGAGGACCTATCTTGATCAATTTTTTGTAAATTAAGGAGTCGGTAGGTAAAAGAAATTGAGGAGTGCAAAGGGTTAAAACAGACGAAAAAACTTGAAATGTTATGTCAATATGTTATTATGCAATCGTTGACTATGCAAATTATAATTTGACTCGAACTCCAAATTGAAGTGTATTAAAAATACGAGTAAAATTGATCTCGGCCGAAGTACGAGTGCGTCACGAGTCAGACTCGTCAAAATAGTGCAAAGGGTTAAAAGTATCGAGGACCGAGATTTTTTCAGGATAAAGTTGAGCCGAAGTAACGTTGTCGACGTTCGGATGATCTTTTGCTTCGTCATTAGACCACCGTGGTTTCCAATTTTCGCCCCGAGGGTGATGTTGAACGGGGAAGGAATAGGGTCGCCAGGAACTCGGAAAGGGTCGAACCCCGATATAAATAGCCTTAATTAGCGACTGCTCATTGGATACGGTTAATGGATCGTCAGATTGCGATACCTTTTAATCGTCTGCTACAACGATCGCTCTTAAAACCCGAGTCCCTCCATCGTTCTTCCGTTTTCCTTTTTTTTCAATTCGATTTCAAGCTCCGTTGGAAGTTGGCTTACAAACGAACGATCGCCGGTTGAATCTAATTAAAACGAACCGCGCTATTGAGTTTACTGCAATTTTTCAACGTGTCGAACAGTTTCAAGCGATACCGACTCCCTCTACGACGCAGGAACAGCTTATTTATTACCGTCGAAGAGAAAATTCTATACTTTTGTTTCTACGTATTCCGGCTTTTTTTCTTTTGTTACTCGAACCGCAGCCACACAGGATAATTGCATTCCAAAGTTGCACCCTTCTATGCATCGACAGTCATTTAAAGGCGGGGTTCAGCTCGCTAACGAAGCGCTGGTGTCCGACCAGATATAAGCCGGTTTAATACCCTTAAATGAAAACAATACGATGTCGGCGAGCGGATAATACTTCCGGCCATAAGTTAAGGCGAGCCAAACCGACAGACGAGAGAAAAGCCGACGCTCCGATCCCTTCTGACTTTGTAGCCTTTAAGCTCCCTACACTTCGTTCACGTCCATTTTCTCCGAATTAACTTCGATCTTTAGAGAGCCAACAAAAAATTTCACGGTACAACGGACATCATCTTCTAAACGAGCTTACCTATTAGGGATACTAATTAATTTTCGATAATCCGCAAGTTTCGAAATGGTCCTTTCCGTCATCGAAAGGCAGCCACGTCGCCCCGAAAGGAGAGGAGAAGAATCCTCGGAGACAAAGGGGGATCGGTGGCGGGGTCCCGGCAGGATTTATGCGGGCCGAAGCCGGAGTCGGCGCTGGCGCCAGCGGCGGCCACTGGCGTTCCTCCGGGCCCGCGGGTGCCGCAATAACTCGCATTGTGTACGCGAGCGAGGGGTTCCGCGTAGGAATCTAACCCGGCGGGCCCGCGGGTCAAGCCGCCAGAAGACAGCGAACGGAGGAGAAGACACGGACCAGGCAGGACATTATGCCGGAGGATGCTCTTCCAGAGGACCGGCTGCTTGTGCACCGTGTAATCGAACCGCCTCCTTCGGCTTTCTTCTTCTGCTCCGCGTACTCCTCCCGCGGCCACAGTCGTCACGAGTTTCGTGTCGAGATCACCGAGCGGTTTGATGCTCGTCGCTTTCGTACGAGGGCACACGGTTAGCGAAACGTATAAAACTGACTCTTTTAATTAAAGTTGAATTGTTAAATTATTAATAAATTTAGCTTTAGCTTATAGTGACATGATGAAATGATGTACAATGTTAGAAATAGAATAATTGAATATTAGGAACAAAATAATTGAATATTGGTACTTCCGTCTTTTTCGTTTGATAATGTAAGCGTTTGTAATAGTTGTGTTATGTAGAAAAAGTAATCCTTATTTAATTTATTAATCTTTAAGTTATAATGTCTGCCGCTTGTGTTTTTTGTTAAATAATGTGTTTGTATTTAATAATATATTAACAGTTTATTAATGATTTTCCATAATTCTAATTTTTTAACAAGAATTATTTTAAAAGTTGACTTTTGCGAAGGTATCACACCGGCCAACAACGTTTGGCCTGCCTATGACACCACGTTGGTGTCACCGGTTGTGAAAGTGTTAAAAGGGTTAAATACATTGCACTGGATTATATAATTTAAAGAGAAGGTAAATACTCTCGTAGCAGGAAGAAGGAGATCCAGCCAGCGAAATCGTGAAATCTAAAACGCATTAGCAGAGCGGAAGCCGGTATAAAGTGTGGTCCGATCGCGGGTAAATCTCTCTCGTTCGCGGGCCACGGAGGAGGCTGACCGAGAAGCCGTGGCGCACCTGCAACGAACGATATCGTATTCGCGCGTGGCGAGCGTGGACCACACCATGAATGGGGTCCACGATACGACGATCCAGTTCAGCCGGTAACGGGTAGCAGCATCAGCGGATCCCTTTCTCGAAGGACTCGTAGCCGTCGCGTTATTGTCCGTCCAACGAAAAAGGATTTATCCGTCCGGCATCTATCCGATGCTCCCTCCTGGTCATTCTCTCCTCCGCCCCGTACCATGTCCCACCTCGAGCTGCCGCTGCTGCATAATGTAACAACGGTTCTTCGCCAGGGCGAAACGTCAAAGCCAGTGTGTTTCGCGAAGATTTAGGGAGGATGGGGTGGGCTCGGGTTATGAGTTATGAGCTCGACGGATCGCCCCTTTCACCCCCCACCTTTCGTTTGTCTCTCTTACGCGTGGCCCTTGATCCACGCGATATCGCGAGACTCATTGTGTCTCTGGGCTGCCTGGCTGCCAGTCCGGCCGGAACAACGACCCGAACAACGCCAACAACCGCTCGGATCTGTAACCGTGGGTCTCGCTCCGCTTTTCACGGGCCAGCTTCTGAATCGGCCACGGAGATTGCCAGACTTGATGAAGAGGTGCGCAGAGGAATCCGAGCGAGGGGCCAACAACGACGGCGGAGAGAAAGAGTTTCGGCCCATTGTGCCGCGATAATTCCGGTTGTTGTTGCGCGCGATACCCCCGGAGCTGAAATCCTAGAGGAGGCTGTTCATCGCGCAGATTCCATTCTCCGCTTCGCCGTATTCGTTCGGGTGGTCCTCGATCCGCGCGAGCCACCCCGCGCAGCACGGTAGCCGACGCAGCAGCTTCTGAACTAAGCCTAAGGACGCCTTATCTGACGCGTCATCTGCCTACCGACTTGACTCTATCTCTGCCGTCTTCCTCGTCTTCAAGACCCCCGGATGTTCAACGCTGGCTTACCCGGACCAGCCGGTGGACCGCGGGAGGAAAAGAGAGACGAGGGCCACCGCGTAGCGTTTCTAATAGCGGCTAGTCGAGTCGCGAGATATCCGTGAGATATACCGCCGGCGACCAGCACGCCAGATCCGAGATCATTACCGGCGATTGATTTCGCTGCGTTCCTCTTAATGGCGTGTCGCTTGCGTTCCACGCAACCGATATCTAAAGATCTTCCTGCAACGGGAATTTCTTATAACTCCGATGATTTCGCTTCATTTCTCCGTTGTTCGTTAGAAAATGAAAAAAGAACCGTATCGTGTTCGAAATCACCGCAGTCGACTTCACGATTTTAAATTAGCATATTTTTAAATTTCAAAATTGAAAAAATTGAAATCTCCCGGGAGAAAGATTCACTCTTTCCGCCTCGTCTCGTTTGCCGATAAAAAATTTCCAGTTCTCGGTTCGAATCAGAGACTTAGATTGAGCGATCCCGCGGATAACTGCAAGCTGACACTTCCGAAAACACCGTCGAATTTCGGGCGCGACACGCAGCCGGCCAGGAACCACCGTAAAGCAACATCTGCAGGCCGGTTTGTTGCTCGTTGGCCCGGAAGTCCAGCAGCTCTGATCCTGATTTAGATTTCTGCCGGTAATCTGGCTGACTGTCCCGCCACCACCCTTCGAATATACGTGTTACTCGGGGGTTCCGTTCGGTTCGCACCGTCCTACGTTGGACCCCCCAGTAGTCCCTGGCAACTTACTATTCCACATAATGCGCACTCATATCTCAGGATTATAAGGCAGCCTGAGAGACAGCCGGTCCTGAGGGAGGCAGAATTGGCGGGAGATCCATACGGTTGGACGGAGAGGAAACGCGCGAGGGAGTCTCGAAAGAGTGGTCCATTCCAGCGTGACTTCGGAACGAGAAAGGGCAAGCGATGTTCGCTGCGACGTGCTTTACAAGCTTCGTGTCTCGGCTCGTACCGAGTGACGATACGAGCCTTCAATTCGACGACACGAACACCGCCGGGCGAAATAGGGGGTGGCTTTCAGCGTGCAACCGGAGCATGTGTAATAAGGGTCGAAGAATTCGCTCGGCGGGAATCTTAGCTATGGCGTCCCCGTTCCTTCGATACCGACAGGCTTCCGGCGAATTCGAGATAGTGCCTTGGAAATTTATACACGAGATTTATGTTTGCATTTTCATTTGCAAACGCTTCTGCGAATAGAGTTTAGAATACTATCCTTTTATTTAAGAGAACACACAATAACGTAATTAAACTATTAACACTTTAACGACCGCACGTCTACGCAGTCAAACGTCGCCAGGGGCCGACAGTATTTTTGAAGAATTAATTTTAAAGAACTTGTGTGAGCGGTCATTAAAATGTTAAATACAATAAAACCGTAAACGTTCAGTATACTGAATTTGTAATTCGCGGCACACGTCAAAATCGTATCACTTCCGTAATTAAACTGAACTCACAACAACACTTTTTCTAAAAACTTCCGCATAACATTTCACACAGTCCCTTTCATACATCGTCATTCACAACTGCACATACAATTTCACAGTGGTTGCGAAATCAAACTAACAAAATATAAACCAACATAAAATATAACATACTCCCACAATATAACATCGTACCTCGAGCAAGAATACAAATATGAAGTGCATGAAAATAGACCTCGAGTGAATAATGCTTGAGAAAGGAATAGGTATTATAGGATGCATCGACATAACTGTAGTTAAATTGGTAGTGATCTTCAAACGATAAGTTTATCGTAATTAAAATTGAAATGGAAGAAACGTTATTGTCTCGCAGCGGTGTTCGAAGATCGAACAAAGGCGAGTAGGATGTGAAGTACACATACAGATATATATATAAGAACACAATTTCGGATCAGAAACACGTACCGTTGGGGAAACTTGATGTTTGTCCACTTGGTTCGGTCGCCCAGGATCCACGTACACACCATCAGGAAATTACTACTCGAAGCGTATGCCGGGTAGAGGGGCAACGAAGGCACCGGGAAACACAGCTCACCGAGTTTAATTAACTTCGGACGGTTGTTTTCTGTCAATATTTTCGCTTGCTCCTGAGGCCGTGGCTTGCAACCTCTTCCTTACCGCACCGTCCACACACGACCCCACCATCGATCTTCCGATCCAACGGATACTTTTCGGGAAACTTCCTTTTGTACTCCTTACGTAACATCTGCCTCGTGAACTAGTTTCTCCAACAGAATCCACGCGAACTTTCTACCAGGGATCCGATTTGATAGCGAAAAAAAGCGATCAACGGACGATTCGATTACAAACTGTTTCCACAGTGTATTGTATCGTGGTGCAACTTCCGTTCATGCAATAATCGCTTCCGCTCCCTACTACTCTTTCGTAACGTCATTAACATTTCGAACGATGAACTGAAAATTAATAGGAAGATACATCGAATGCTTCAACTTCGAGCTAATGTTACGAAGATCTACTGTAAATTCGAGTTAAAAGTAAATTGGGAAAATAAAATTAACTTGCCGTACTTTGACGAGTCTCACTCGTAACTCATAATTCAAATGTGTAAAATCCTGTTAAGATTTGTAATACTCTTGAACTTTAAGTTTAGGTCCAACTATAATAGAGACTGCTAAATATAAAATACTCACATTTTAATTTTCTTTATTTGTTTCAATATTATTGCTATGGATAGTTGATTGACGCATTGGCAAACAAATTGTACGGCAAGGGGTTAAGGAACATAAGAAGTAAGTCCGAAGCCTAATTAGATTTGGTAAAGGGTACAAGCGATTGATTAGTAAAATAAAAAAAAGGATCAATCAGAATGTATTCCACGAACGTTGATCGGCATTCAAAGTGCAACGGATCCACGACAAGCTATCTAAGGCAAAGGTAAATTTCTTCGATCGTGCTTGCTTATCGTATATACGGGTTACGTGAACGTTCTACAAAGGTGGCCAGACCGGACCCCTGACGTGTTTCACGCCCGAAACCGTATCGTGGTAAATACACATTGTGAAACACGCGTCACTTTGAATAATAAATCAATTTCGAGGGACAAAGACGGGCCATGATTATGTATGGACATCGGAGGTGGCGTTTGGAAGCCAGGCCGACCCGTTCCATATAACCGCTGCCTGTTGGCTTGGAAGGTCTTTGATGTATTGAGTTGGCTCGTGTCGATTTGGTAAGTACCACTCCACCTCGGGAACGGCCACCCTCAACCCCTAGAACTTCCATTCGAAGGACAAACAGTCGACACCCCTCTGCCCGTCTCGCCAACCCTCCCGCACCCATCCTCCGACTCCGTACCCAACCTCTGCACAACGTGTATCCTAGGCCGCGAAACTAGTTTCGTATCAACTGCCTTTCGGTAGTCGCTAGTTTCCTTAACTCCTCGATCCGACCTTACAGACGCGCCCTTGTATCCTAACTGGTCACCGGTGTAATATCGTTCTCCACCTCTGGCTTCGGGACTTTCGAAGGGACTCTATTATAAACCCTGTCTTCCACTCGTAATTTACACGATACTAGTTTACATTTATACCTCGTTCACATTACTCCTCCTTGCAAAGTGAAATTTTTGAAAAATATGACTGCAGTCACATTTCGATTCTCACATGGACAGTTGCAGGACTTTTGCTGATACTCGAATGATACAAATTTTAAAGATATCTGTCGCATTCGTCGTGGTATGATCGCAGTATCTGGTTTACGAGTAAGTCCTCTTGTCGTTTCCGCGTCAGGTCGGAGTATCATCGCGTAAACCGATTAATATATTTAGGACCCAGGAGGCCCAGAGAGGTAGTCGTGTCGACGAGGAATAAAACGAGGAAGCGGAGAAACGAGGGCGACGAGAGGCAGATTCGTCGGGTGCTTTTGCGTGATCGCATGCGGCAGAGCGCGGCGACGAGATTGATATTGGTTCCTGAGCGAGTCGAGGAAAACGGAGGGGGCGGTTCGCTGATATTGGCCATTCAATCCTAGCCAACCCCGATTCTCTCACGCGCCCCTAACAACGCATTAACATGCATGAGGCCTGCGTGATTGTTTTACCCTAACCCGGGACTCGCCCTCGCCGCCAACCCCCTCGCCTCTCCTCCTCTCCGGCCCCTCGAATCTCAGCTGGCAGAGCGATCGTTGCTCGCCGCTCGCGAAAACTCTGCCCGCTAGCTGTGCGTGCATCCGATGCAAATTTAATGTTGAATATCAATGGTCGCGCGACGAGGCGGGGGACGGAGGGCAGGTGAAACGCGTCGAGATGAAACGAACCCCTCTCGTTAACGATATTCCCCGGTGTTGTTGACAGTTTTTCGAAGCTCGTGATTTCCTGCCGGGTAATTTCCACGAAATTTTTAACGCGGCGGTCCGCGTTATTGAACTTTTCCCGGGAATTTGTACGACGCGAATTAACGGGGACGAAATTGCGCTCGATAATCGCGGAGGGTTTTCTCGCACCGTTCCGGCCCTCGCTTTGGAAAATCTATTTCGGTATAAACACGAACTGCGACCGCGAGATATTCCGAAGTATATCCACGAAATGATAACACGGATTCGACGATAAACGTTATCGATCGTTTTTCCAACCCCACGGTGCTTTCGACGTTAGAACGGACCGCGATAATATAGTCGTAAAATTATGACCGCCATCGCCCGTGGAGCGGAGGCGGCGTACGCGGCTGCTAGATCGAAGCCCTCTCGTTTTCGCGTTATACGTGCCACCAGCTCCGAGCCTATGAATACTAAGCAGTTTATAAAAATGTTGATTTAGCACCTTTGCAGACTTATACGATACCCTCAGCAGCTTCTAACCTTAGGACCTTCTTTTCTTCGACGCCCGAAGAACCTCCTCGACATTCGCCGCTTTTTGCGCACACGCGTATTCCTGTCTACTCGAGACGTCGATCGTTCGTTTTTTAACCTATAAATGTTTCATCGTTATCCTACGCTATAAGTGATCGCTTCGATATCGTCAATTATCGTTCCCTCGTAAATGTGATCAGAAAAGAGTATAACTTTTATCTTGCCTCGAACGTAATCGTGGTTCGGTAGCATTTGATACCTAATACATAGAGAAAAGAACATTCCACTTTGGAAACTCGAGCAATTTCCGAAGTACCGAGAGAGAAAGCCACCGGGAACTAGCGATGTTAACGAGAAAAATATCGATAACCCTTCTCGGTTCTCGGATCACGGTTGATCCAAGAACATCCGGTGAAACGAAGGGCTCAGAAGATTACCGTCAACGGGCGGAGACCAAACGAAAATTCCTGGAATTCGGATTAATCGAATAAACCGCTCCGGAAGTCGTAATAACGTTCCGCGTATCTCCACCCCGCGGCTCCCCTCGAGAGGGCACGGTGAAATCAGATAAGACGCCATGTTGGGGCACTTTCGTGTCATCCCGAGCGGCCAATCAGCAGCCAGCCGGGAAGCCCCTTTCGCGCCGCTTAAAACGGGAGGGAGAATGAGTTTTAAACTCGTCCGGACTGATCCGCTGTAATTAGCGTTGGTGATCACTGGTGCGGCTAACCCGTTCGTAAGGATGCCCCTCAAATCAGAAACAAAGGCGGCCCTGCCCCGTTCGACCCCTCGTCCCGTTCCTTCTTCCCTAGTCCAGGGGCCATGCTCTCGGCTCTTCTTTCTCCGCCATCGCCCTCTCCGACTCGAAGGCCTCTTTCGCTCGATTATATAGGCCCGGCAATCGATACGTCGCGGGATTTAATCTCTTTAATCGGTAATTATCCCCACCGTTGCCCATCGGACGACTCCGGAGAAACCGAAGGGACATAAAATTAGGTTATAACCGACGAACCGAACACCATCGGGCCCATCCCCGAAGACCACGAAAGATCGGCCACGTTCGAAAACATCCACACCAACGATCCTCATCTCCCTCGAACGGATACCCTTTGATCTCGACCAAGCACCGGTTCCTGGATAGGATTTCTTCCCTGCAGATCCGACGACCACCCCCGAAACGTTTAATCGCGATTGGCTTCGACGGATATTACGCTGTCGGTTCGACAACCGAACCATCCCGTCCTTGTTTTTCGACCGCTCGATTTCAGGATACGTAATCGTCGTCAAGATTGTCTATCGCTGTTCACCCAACACATCCCTAGACTTCGGCAAACGCGATTAACCGGCAAATCCAGGAAACGAGGTGCTTCTCGATACACGATTCCGATTCCTCCAGGTAAAAGTACACTGGACTCAAATTCTCCAACGTTTTGGGATCGCAATCAACTCTTTCCTTTCTAAACAATCTGCGTCTATTTCGTAGACACATGTACATACAGTACCAATGATAATTACACCACATCTCTCATACACCCTACTACTCCTCAATATTGTAGAACCTTCCTAAAATTCTCCTGACAAGTTTCTCTTTAAATTTCCCATTTAAAGTCCTTCCCTAGCCCAGAAAAGTCGAACGTGTTCGAAACGTGGCCAAGAGCTCCTGCTGTCTTCCTTTCGTGCCCGGAGATCGTAAAGAACATAGGAACACGGGGATCGGTAGGACATCACGGATACAGATGTTCTACAAAACAGCCGTGCTACGGTACGACTCATAATAGGTGACACCGGGTTTATAGGAACACGCTAAGTAGCAATCCCGCAGGACCCACGGGACAATGACAGACCCTTCGTATATTTTGACTTTTTGACAGATGGCTGTTGCTGCCAGCAAAGCGGTTCTCCTGCTTTTCCGTTCATTGGATCAACCAGGAACAGATCCTACGAATCCGAACGGATGCTTCTGATTCGTTTATGGAGGGATTAACTTCCCGGACGCATGAATGCTTGTACTTTTTACCATCTTGATCCGTGTCGTTTCGTACAAAAGGAACAGTTTCGGATTAGACAATTTGCTGCTCTTTTTTGAACTGTTATGGAACTGTGATTAATTTTAATATAAATCATATGAACCGTTCAGTGCACACATTTTTGAAAAATCTTAAATTATTATAAATATAAACAGTTATGACTATACCAAATGCTTTAACTTAAATTTAAGATGTTTCAAAAAATGGAGTTAATCAATGTGCACACTGAAAGGCTCAGCCACCTTAACGTGTTATAAGTATTGTTACATTAAAGTTAGAATAAATAATTTGATCTGCAAAAATGATCTTTATTTTACTGTGTTAATTATACAAAACTATGAATTTTTTAAACAAATCAATTCGCGAGAGAATGGATACCCTCACAGAGGGTAACACCTTAACGACCCTTTCAATTTCAGTTCACAGAAAAGCCACCGGTAAACATCTTATTGAGGAAGAATACCCGAAAGCAAACCAGTGTTTACAAAATCTGGTTGTCCAGCTTTTAGCTAAATGCATCGTGCGCCAGGTAAAACGGTACCTGGCTCTCAGCACGAGTTCGTTCGTCGCGTTACGATTCACGCGGAGAAGATTCGTGTGTGTCCGTCGAGTAGAAGGAAGAAATAATTGGCCGTAAAAGCCACGTTTCCCCGCTAACTTCGTGACGAGGCTGAATGCATCGTGGCAGCGGGGGACGATCTGTTGTGACCGATGCCACAATGAGACCTTTTGCCGGTTCAACAGGACACTGTGTAAACGGTCCGAGAACGGAGGTCAGGATAGTGACGACTCCTTTTACCGCGACCTTCTCCCACGAAGATCCTGCACAAGAATTCGATTCGTTTTCCACCACGTTTCTGACCGGAAAACGATGACTCTATTCCCTTGGGGCTTCGCACCCTGTGACATTGCATAATCGCTTTCACTATTTGCCCTGTGGCGTTTTTGTACTCTTTTGACCATGTTCGGACAGTCAGAAGGTATAGCTTCATTTGTTGCGAACATTAACCCTTCAAAGGAGTATATATGTTACCGTGAAAGACCGAAACCGGAAAATGTCGACTTTCACCAAATACGTGAGTGAAAGATCGAATATTTTATTAAATTCTTGTACATTCGGACCTTCACTGGTGTATGTCAATAATCACATATAGATTAGGTTAGGTGTATGTCGACATTTACCGGTGTAAGTCAGAAATAAGAGTATTTAGCAAATATTTCGGACATTCACCAAGCGACTATGTGAATGTCGACATTCACCGGTGAATTATTTAGTGAATCATTTACCAGATTTCGGTGTTTCGCCGTAACATATCGACAAAATTTAAGTCATCCTTTACGTTAGAATATTATTTCGATTATTGTGGTGAATATCAGTAAAGTAGATAAATGGAAGAGTGCCTCAAGAGGGTTAATTTTGGAGCGATAATATGGGGTTGAATTTGCAAATCGACGCAAAAGATAGGAAATTGTTATCGGTTTCGATTGCGTATTAAATCGTAAGCTGTTCGGTGAAGGCTCCATCGACAGTGCACGATTCCGCAAGGTGTTCTCGGTGTAACTCGACCAGGCGTAATTCTCGTAAAGTTCAATCGTTCGCGCGGCCATTTCGGCCAGAAATGGCTACGCCCCGCGGCCTGGCGATCAAATATCAGCGCACACACTTAAGCTCTTATGCAAACTGCATCTCGATGTAGCCGCCGCCGCGCAGATTCGCGCAATTTCGAGCCGAGTGCACGCCGATTTTCAGACCGAGAATCCACCGTTACGAGCTACGATAATGTCCCCGGTTATTAACCATCATAATATAAACGAAGAAGGAACCTCTCGTTTCGTTCGTATAAATATAAGTATTCGAAGCAGTAGCTCAGTTTTTAAAATAAAACGACGAGGAAACATTTAATACGACACGATGATCGCACGACCTCCCATAGGCTCGAGACACCTTCATCGTACCCTTTTGATTGTTCGATTCTCGGCATGCATCAGCCCGCCACCTCGAACGGGCATCGCCAATCAACGGCTCGTTAACCGAGCAGCGGGAAGGTAAGGTTAATTAATTGACGGACACAGAGGCCGCGAACGGTAGGTGGTAATGAATGAACGAAGGCGTTACAGGTATCCCCGGGACAGGTAACTGCTTACGATCGTTAAACGGTAATCGCTGCGGGTCGCTGTTCGTCCGACGAAATAAGACGTCACGAGCAGGTGGTCTTCCGTACGCGTTTCTGCGCGCGTACACGTTGCTCGCGAGCAAAAAGGACAACGCCGAGGAGGATAGATACAGTCCTGACGTTTCACTTTTCCCAGTCGTTGGACCCATTATTATGTGCGCCCACCGTGTCCTCCTGCTTTCTGATCCCTTTCTTCTCTGTTTCTCTTTCTTTTTTTTTCTCCGTTTCAACCACCCCTCTTCTTGCTGGTCTCCTTCGTCTTCCACAAATGAAAATGTTTGGCCAGATCTCCGGCCGCGCACAATCGGCTCCCCGGCACAAATATTTTCTGTGAGCGGTGAATCGCGCGCTATTACGACGGCTGGCCATAAATCATGCCGCTCAGGGTGGTCAGACTCGACCAGTTCGGTGAGCCCGTTCAGAGATCGTCTTTTTAAAAGGAGGACGCGTTACCGTGGGCATAATTGTCCTGCCGGACGACGAGAAATCACGATCTAATGTGTCTACATACGTCGACCCTCTTGAATGGAACAGACACGGGGACGTCTCGTTCCTCTCGAGGGAAAGGATTGTTCTTTCTTCTTGAAAAATACGCTCGTTTGTTATTCCGAGCCAAACACGTTCTCGAGCTTTTGAATCGCTGCTGGACGCGTTCGGTGGCGCGTTCAAGCTCCGAGAATCTTTACAGCGATAAGGACATTTATCGTAACAATAAAATTTTTTAATTAGACGATAACGATTGGCTAAGATAACTCTTGCTCTTCTAGGTCAAAACGATGATACTTTTCTTCATTTTCTTTGAAGATACTGTTCTTCAACAGATGTACAGCTCGTAGTTATTTATACTTATTTTTAACCGACTTCGAAAAAGGAGGAGGTTTCATTCATATATGTTACGTAATTGTATGATTGAATGAAATAGAAATTACTTCATTAGGAAATAGAAATTATTTTATACTTTTTAGTGCATTTCGAAGTCGGTGTATTTTTTTTCTGAAAATTATTTTATCCAATGATCGAATTCTCTCCAAGAATCACGAAAACGTGACGGCAGAAGTCGATCGTTAATTCGCGAGATTCGAGGAAGAGGTTTGTCTTTCGAACCGCGTGTTCCGACAATGAGGATGACCGGATACGTGGATGCGCGCTATTCTTGGCAAAGATGCGGATCTCGCAGATGCGCGATCAGCCCCCTGCCATCGCATTCATGCAGATGCTGACGTTCCCATTTTCCGATTTGCGGATTCCGCGATACGATGACGAGCACCGAGAAGAAGAAAGACAGAGCGAGGAAGAGAAGAAAGGAGCAAGACGAAAAAGGAAAGGTAAGGTTGGATCGATTGACGAAGGGACAGACTTTAGAATTATTCGTGAAAGGAAGGCAACGCCGACTGATTGACGTCTCTATGGAGCTACCATAAAGGTATACGAAAGTGGAGTAGGCAGAAGAGGGTCGTCTGTAACTCGCGCATAAATGCGATTTGAGCAGCGTAAAGAGCGAGACAACCGAGCGCAGGAAAGAATGGAGGAAGGAGAAGAGAAATCTATTCACCGAATCGTCTACGATTCCAACGAGCGGGCCAACGAAGAACTCGTAGCGTGAAAATACCACCCACACCGTGTGCCACCCTTAGATCATCGGACCACTGAATGGAAACGTCTTCTTCTCGCTCACAATGCCTTCGTCGGAAGCTCAGCACGCGAGTTTCCTTCCAAACGCTACGTCTTTTTTCGAGCTGTCGCAACCTTACCTCGCGTTTCTGACGAGCGTTAAAATTCGATTACCTTAATCGCCTTCTCATCGATTTACCGAAATTCTTATCTATAGTATTCTTACAAATTTTAGTCTGACAAAAACAGAAACCTTTGCAAACAAATTTTATGCTGTACATTTACCTCCTTATGTATCTTAACACTAAACCTACCGGTGTATAATATGTACTTAATCTGAGATGAAAAATGGAGTCAAAAAATAACTGAACAAACGACAAAACATAAATTAATATACACATTAATTCTTCATGTTGATGAAGATCCATACAGATATCAGAAGAATTCAATAAATTGTGTCATTTATAATAAAGTTCTTGTAGAACGGTCATTTGACTGGTTTGGTAGATTTAGTGTTAATTTGAGATATGGAGTCAAAAAATAACTGAACAAACAACAAAACATAAATTAGTATACACATTAATTCTTCATGTTGATGAAGATCCATACAGATATCAGAAGAATTCAATAAATTGTGTCATTTATAATAAGGTTCTTGTAGAACGGTCATTTGACCGGTTTGGTAGTTTTAGTGTTAAAAGATACCCTTTATAACTTTAGAACTCTTTACCCTATGATTAATCTGTTAAGTGCGTCAATGAGAACTAATCATCAATATAACGATAAGGGGTTAACTTCTTCCTCGTATTGTAGATGTCGAGAGATTTTAGATATCTTTGAAGTTGTCGAACAATCGAGCGAATTTATCCTGCTCCGTATAACGATCATTATTTTTCGCTCGAGCGACGTACTTGTACACGAAGCGTATCTCCGAGGGGCAGACACCGGCTCTGGAACGAAAAGTTGTTGCTGGGAATCGATACGGGGGTGGCCGGTGGTGGTTGGCGAACGAAAAAACGCAGCGGTGCAGTGCGCGAGCTAGCGATTATCAGAGACGGGAGACGTACGGACGTGCGGACGGATGGACGGTTCGACTTTGCATGAATGCGCAGATGCGGGTGCAACAGCTTGCGTAACGCGGCCGACAAAGAGCAAAAGGGAGACTTCGCACAGCCATATTGCCTGCTGTCAATCACAACGGCCGCGTGTCTCGTCTCCCGCGCGTCGTCGAATTTTCTCTCCCCCGATCCACCCGTCGTGACGCTTCGCCACCCCGTCCAACCCTCTCCGTCCCTCTTCCGCTTCTGTTTCGCGCCCGTTGCGGAGAAAACGAACGCCGAGAAGCGAGACAATTTCGCCGATTGGATACTTCTGTTCCTTTCTGAACGAGTGGCCGCACGATCTATTTGAATTCCAACGAATTCGACGTCGATCGATCCGTCATCGAAGTTAGGTCAACGACCGAACCAAAGGCCAATAAAATCTATTGCCTTGTGAAAGTCGCTTCCCGATTCGAAATGTATATTCTCCTTTCACCCCAATGAATCTCCTTTCATCTTTATACTTTTTTAAAGGCAAAGCTCTCTCGTGTTCTACGTACTAAGAGGTATTATGTAAAGTTACCTAGTACGATTCGTTCGAAGCAAAACTCGTATCGACTTTACTCCCGATACAAACCATCTTAGTTACAAATTCATCAATTTTTCAAATCGACTGCCCGTATCTTAAGCTCATTTAGATTGCAATAAAGTTTGACTCCTGTATTTCTTCCAACCACGATTTAGTAGGAGGTTGAACCTCGCAGCCAGCGTACAGAAATTGTCGAAGTTCGTAAATTGGTGGTCGCAGCTAGTCGGGCCCGGTGGAGTATCGTACGATGAACCGGAAGAAATCTTAGGTAGGTGTGCGTACGCGTACGTATATATCGCGGGCAGGATCATTTGTTTCTGCGGATCGTTTAGCCAATTGCCGCAACAAAGGCGCTGCTGGCTCGCGGAGGGGTTGTTTGTAGCCGGCGGAGTAATGGCCGCCGAGGTAACCCTCCTCTCTTGTCCCTTCGTTGAGGCTGGCGAGTCGGTCCCACCTCCGACCCCGTCGTTCCCTCTAGCTCGACTAGACAGAGAGCAAAAGAGGCGAAAGAGGCGAGCGAGGAGGGAACGGGAACTGGAACGAAGCACTCGATCTACCCTCTACGGTGGAGCATTCCGCGCGGCTGCAGGTTTGTAGGTAGATATGGGGGCGGGTAAATCCGAACAGGAAAGCAGCCCGGCGCGTTCGAGAATCGGGGATTTATTCGGAAACTATTGCACGAGGGGGTGGCTCGGTGTAGAAATAGGTGGAGAGGCAAGTTTAGGGAGGACAGAGGGGGTTGAAGCGCATCGGTGGCGGAGTAGCAGGAGGAGGATTGAAAGGGAAAGAGAGGGTAGGGTATCCGGTGTGCTCGCAGCTAAATGCTTCCACCTCTTTTCGTCCTGCTCGCGCCTCGAGCTGCGTCCTTCGCCACCGTACATTCTCTCTAAACAGCTCGAAAACGCTCAAACGTAATATATTATCGGACGTATACGGAGCAGCGGCGTAGGTATTTATCCCGGCTCACGGGGGGTTGCCGGAGACGTAGCTGGCACACGGTATTGGGCGTTATCGAAATAAACTTTTATTCGAATAAAATTTTTCGGCTTTGTTCGATATTGCACCCGTTATTTTATCTTGCTCGACGATGTTCGAGTAATAACGCATTTGGTATATCGGTTCGATATTTCGTATTTTGTTTCGAGTTCGGATATTTGTTGAATCCATGGACACTGGTGATACGTAAATACGTTAACAGCGAACAATTTACGGTAACATTATGTCTATCGTATACGAAAACCTGTTATTTATCGCTTATATTATATATTGTTCGTTTGTATTGTTCGACAAACGTTTGTGGAAAATCATTCCCGAACGAATTTCCTAAATTTCGATTTACCTTATCGCATTATGTAAAATAATTATTTGTACGTTTCATTTATTATTCTCGTCTCGAAGAAAAAAAATTGCCCAACCCTGTTGGCAGCGTTGGCCATCGAAAGAGGGAGCCGCCGTAAAGCTGCCAGCGCAAAGTATTGCATAAATAAGTGCGCTAGCGAAATATTCATGGCCGTGCCAAACCGTCCTTCTGCATCCCTCTCTTCGCCATTCTTTCTCTCTTTCTCCGAAGCGTCGCAAGCCACCGCTTCCTCGTCCCTTTTCCTCCTACGGGCATCAACCTCCGCCTGAGCCGGATATCCCGCGTCGTTCCTATATAACTTACCCCCGCCTGGAAAAGCGCGGATCTATTCATGAGCGTCTCTCTATCAGTTGCGGCTCGTCGATAAATTTACTACGACGCGAACGTGTATCGCAGCCAACTGGATAACGCCGCGCCGGGACGAAAAGCGTATTTGCGTACGGGCCAAACCGAATAGAGGCGCGAACCGTTTTCTTCGAGCCGCTGATCGTTTGCGGACCGGCCATAAATTTCCTACCCAGCAAACTGAGTTAACCCCTCTTCGATGATTCATTTGATCCGTTTGCGAAATTACCCGGATGCTCTTCCTTTTCCTGTTTACCGTGACAACTTTGGAGATCGTCGACGAATGACAGTTTGGGACATCTGAAACGCCTACTCGCGGTGTTTCGTATTCGTCCGACTCGATTTACTTTGGCTGCGCTGAGTGTAATTAGCACGTTAGAGAACGTGGGAGTACAGAATTGCACGGTTGGACGTTCGCAGTTGGGACGGAAAATGGATTAAGTGGGGAATTCGTAGAAAGTAGACAAGATGTGTGAGTGGAAGTTTCGAGATTTCATATTCAAGAATAGGTGCGAATAGTAAAGAATCTTGTTGAATGACCAACGCGTCCAAACAAATAAGATAGCAAACGCTACAGACTCATCCCTAAGGAACACACTAATCGAACCGATTACTCCTTACTCGTCTTGAACCTCGCACCCGTCCTGAGTCACACTGTCTCTTGACCACTGCCCTTATCTGAACCTATCTCCAGCAATAGTATAAACCTCGCAATGTACAAAAATGTCAGAAAGAGTCCAGAACTGATTGTCAGTCCTAATAAAGTTGTTCGAGTTTTCTTATAATAAAGTGTGTTGTAATTCTGGAATCCAACAATCTTATATCTCTCTTTGAATAAGTCTATCGATAAAACTTCCCATCCGATAATTCTCCTGAACAGGAGCGATTATTCAGCGGGTCATTTATATTTTTCGCAATTAACCATCGTATAAGGTAGGGTGACGCGGATGGGTCGTCGCAAAAACCGTGGCGGGTGTTCTTGATCGCGCTGAAAACGCGTCGTCTCCTTATTCGTGGCTGTCGCGGAGCGAGGATAGGAATGCGAAGAAAACCAACGACCACGGAGAAGGAAGAAGAAGAAGAAGAACGGTGAAGGATAAAAAGGAGGATAAGTTTCGACGAGGCAGCGGCTACGTTTGTTCGAAGCTCCTCCCGATTGTCGTGCGTACGGGTATAAACGTAGGCAAGAAAGCAAGAGAAGAAGGGTGATTAATCTTGCGGTCTTCCACGTCTCAAGGCGCGGACGTGCGTTATTGATGGAGACTTCTTTCGACCTCCACCTTCGTCCTCGCGTTTACCCCACCATCGTCCGCGTCTTCGTCTCTTTCTTCACCCTTTAACCAGGGTTCTCGAGGAACCGCGTTGCGTGTGCCGTTCGAGTACTTCGTTGTTCGTCCAACCACCTGAAACACACGACCACATTTTTCCGATAGGTCGACCTTTTTCGAGCGACGCTATTTCTGACCGTTTCTATATTTCTGGTATTTCCGGTGAATATCCTTTTAGAGCTTATTTCATGCAGAATCTATTTTCATCGCGAAAAGGTCAATGTTCTACTTCAGATTTACTTGGAAACTACTTCGAGCTTCTTCAGACGTAATTACAAGTCTCGCGTCTACCGCTGAGTCATTAACGTAATTTTCCATTCGCTTCGTGGAAATTGAAGTACAAATCGGAACCGTGACGATTCAGGGAGGTACATGATCCTGTGAGATATCTGACTTAAGTCACGCAAATGGCCCTTTGTTTGAAATCCTCGCATACTATGTGCATAATCCAATTAGTGTTCTATTTCTGGGTTTCGTTATAATCTTCTTAATCGTGTGGTTAGACATTGGATGGTAGAGATAACTCGAAACGCTTTCGTAACTAATAAAGTTATCCAACAACCGCTATAAGGTTAATAAATTACAAGCCGTCATCGGAGGATAGAGTCATTCGAGCAGTCTATCAGCATCGAAAGTACCGTAGTAGAAACTGCTCTAAGCGAGACATCATTGATATTTACAAGGCTACGACGTCGAGGAACGTATTTTCGCGAGGCGAACACGTCCGACGAATCTTTACATCGAGTTAGCGCCGGATATCCAGCTGCGAGACGGTTGATAACGCCGACCTAACCAGCTTTCTCTTCCCCCGTGTAACTTCACCGACACGAGAGGACGAAGAAGTTGACCGAGCAGGAGGAGGGAAGTTGACGACCGCATCGTTTCTCTTCATCCGCAGCTGTAAGCCGAAGAAAGAGAGGGCGGAGCGGGTTTACGCGGTTTTTCTACCGCGCGTCATTAATATCCGTTGCCGCGACGCCTCCTTGCAATTTGTCAACATCTGATATTTAATTTCACGCCCTTTTACCTTGTCCCTGCGTGCTCGCTAAGAACGAGCGACACAGGTGCTGACCATTCGAAAAACCTCAGCATTTTCTAAACCCGAACTCGATATAACGATGCAAATATTTGCTCTTACGTTGCTCTTACAGCAATTTTCAATGCCGGTGTTTAATTGAAGGAAACACAGTATTGGCAGGAGGTGTTTTTCTAAGGATATTCTTATCTCACACAATTTATGACTCTCCCTTGTTGCGTCGATTTCCTGCGTCAGTTGGCGAACTGTCAACGTTCCCCGCATGTCTGGACTCATTTCACAGTGAGCATGGACGGAAACGACAAACTTCGACAACGGAAATAGTTGCGTACTCGAGAAGATAAACAACCGGTGCCGTCAATATCCTTCGATAATGCGTAACACGTGTTTAAAACAAACTTGCGCCCCAGAGTCTCTGACGTCAATACTGCAGCTTATTCTAATTTACTATCATTTTGTTCTTTCAACCTTTTACCTTATAACATTTCATTATTATTGTTACAGTAAAATTACCCTTACAATAGAACATGTTAGCCCACAACAACATGGTAGTTGTTGTATCATCAACAAAGAAATCACTGATCTATCGAGATATCTTTAATTGTTTTTGCCTGACGTTAGGGTAATGTCGACAGGTTCGTACACGGTCATTTAGAGACATTTTTCATCGTTCGGCAAGCTTGGTTTTTTTGCCTGTTCATCGTCGCTGATATACCAAAGCCTGGTAGTAGCAAGTAGATATAAACGTAGCGGCAACCAGAAGATAATAGACGCCGGCTGGCCTCCGGGGTGCCGTTAATCATCGGGGATGAGGCCTGGTACGGCACGATGCGAAACCACAGGGATACGATGCTGCTATGACGCGGACGGGAGGTTATGGCGTTAGTTGGTCGGTTCCAAGGGAAACGGAAGTGACCGCACGCTGGAGCAATAGGTATCCCGCGGGGCTGCCTGATGGACGCTGCCGGTCCTTTCTTCCTCCGTCTTGTACACCTCGTGTTTCTCACTTAATTAATCACTACAAATCGCGTCCGAGGTAGAGGGAAACCAGGCGTGTCCAGTCATTGGATGTTCAAATCCCGTCATTTAATCATCGACGTAATTGATCGTCGTCTCGTTACATATATTTCTCCTTCATATTTTACCATTTAATGGTGCAATCAATTTTATTAGAAATCTCCTAACAATTTCGCAAGAAACTATTTTACTGAAACTACCAAACCAGTCAAATGGCTGCACAAGTTTCTTATTATAACATACACATTTTGTTAAAGCATATTTCTTGAAATCAACATTGATTTTCATCAAAATAAAGAATAAATGTGTGTGCTAATTTATATTTTATCGTCTGTTTATTTATTTTTTAATTTCATTTTTACTTTCAAATTAAGTACTCATTGTATACCGGTAGGTTTAATGTTAATCATGCATGAGTACATACTTACACATACTTATACATACTTATGCATACTTATACATACTCGTACATTACGTTACGTACTCTATGTATAAGTTTAAACTCCACACAAATTTATTAAAGTATCCGTTGAATCTTATTAAACACAGCAATCGCGGTGTTCCCGGCAGCAGCAAATGCATCGAGATGAAATCGTTTCTTCAGGTGGGGTCCGCAGCAGAGAATGAGCGCGAAGGGTCGGATCGTCGTGCGAAACACAATTGGTATTAATGCGGGAGGAGCTATAAGGTCGAGATAAATGATGGCTCGCTTTTAGTCTTTTGCTCCTTTTTCATTCGAATGGAAAATGGATATTAATGGGTTCCGGCCCGAGCCACGTTGCTGGTCAATGCGGCGCGCAACCGGCTCGCAAACGCGCGTGCACGAGCGTGTCCGAGCGTACACCACGAACCGCCTCTAAGCGTCGTGGATGGATTCATCAAGCTGGACATGCCTCGCTGATTATACAAGCTCGTTACCGTTGCACCGAAAACGACGGACATTCACAATCCTTTACGAATGGTCTCCGGGCTTTGTACACACCTCTTAGTAACTGTTTATGCGATTAAACGCTTGGCAAATTTTTAGTCATTTGTTTTATAAAGTGTGGTGTACGTATATGTAAATTGTGGGAAATTGAAAAATTTTCTTGGCTCTTTTATAGCAAGATTTAGGGCATAGAAACTAATTAATAATTTGTTACGTGTTTAACCCTTTGCACTCGAAGATAATTTGACTATTTACAAACAGCATCTTTAAAAATTAGTTATAAAGTTAAATGAATTCTTTAGAGGTTATTATTTCTCTACTAATAATTTCCACTATTGTTTGTTTTACTGTGTTTATACGTCACACGTGTTATATTATAGAATCAGTTAAAAAGTGCTTATTTCAAATTATTGTATTAAATAGGATGGTGAGTGAGAGTCACCTCTCGAGTGCAAAGGGTTAATAAAATCGTATAGAGGATGTACTGTAACAGAAGTGATTATTGTACTTTATTAATAAGTGGTTATTGTATTTTATTAAGAAGTGGTTATTTGGTTTGCTAGAGAAGTACGCTAGGGCAATATTTTCCTTGGTCGACCTATCAATTTGCTCGAAAACCGTCGGTTTCGTAAGCTTACCGAGCGTGTCATCGGATTTCAAGTGGCGGAGCTTACGCCTCATCCCTCGAGGGCCGGAATTAGCCGTCGATAGAGGACACGCCGGGCAATTACGAAAGCAGCGGCTTCGTACACTCTAATTAGACCGGCACAGAAACCAATCGAATAGCTCGCGGAAAGGCGAGGACGGAAGCTGTCCGCGGCAATCCCGTTAGCGTTCGTATTAGGGTCAATCGTGGCGCAACAGCGTCGTCGTATCGCAACTGACACATCGCAGCTATTATAATTTAATTATTTCCACGTTGTCGATCGACTACTCAACCGCTTTATCGCCAACTATTACCACAAGTTCGAGTACAAGTGCAATTCGGAAAATATTTACCGCGTTACTTCTTCAAAATTTACGATAATAAAACATAAGAAGTATTAAAACGCAGGTGTAATCAAAATCACAGTGAATGTTAAATTAACAAGATGATCGATGCGAATCAAAAAAAAATCATGTAAAAATCTTCAAATAATAATTTTGACGACTCCAAGATTCCTAACAGTAACTCATTTTTAAGAACCTACTACGATTATTATAAAAATCTTCAAACAATAATTTTGACGACTCGATTCCTAACAGTAACTCATTTTTAAGAACCTACTACGATTATTATAAAAATCTTTAATTAATAATTTTGACGACTCCAAAATTCCTAACAGTAACTCATTTTTAAGAACCTAGTATGATTATTATAAAAATCTTCAACTAATAATTTTGACTCCAAGATTCCTAACACCAATTCCTCACAGATTCCACCTAATAATTCTTAATGTAATTACATCATACATCCAATTCAATTTTCGTCCACGGTTCTCATGCAGCTTCTTATCTCCTTTAATTACGACCAGACAGAAAATGCACCCCAACTAAGGATGAGTCAATGAAAGTTAAGCCAGACGAACCTTCGGCGGTAGCATCACACACATGTGTGAGCGGTCGTTAAAGTGTTAAATTAACAAGATGATCGATGCGAATCAAAAACTGCATGTATGATTAATTAGCACGACAGCGAAGAAACATAAATATTGTAAAGAATAGAGCTGAACGATAAACGTAAAAATAGTCGCAACATGGTAGCGAAACGGTGCCGGGTCGCGTCGGTTCTTATGCAAATCGGGCGGAAAAACTCGCGTGTTTTCAACGTGTTTTAATTATTCAAGCAACAACTTTCCGCAATGAAATTAGAAGCGGCGCGCACTCGTGACTCTCGACGACAAGTGTTTTGCTTATGGCCGCCGCCCAGCCAGTCGCTCGCGGAAGCGACGAGGGTGTACCTAAATCCGCGGCCAAAGAAACACAGAAACTCGAGGAGAAAGAGAAACAGGGGGAGGAGGGGAGCGTTCCTTCTCGAGGGATGGAAGAAAATTAAGAGAGCAAGGGGACGTTATCCCCGGCGAGCCGAGCTAGTCGGGAACGATGTCAAGCGGCTGTCTGCGAAACTTTGAAACAAAACGACGACGCTCTGGCAGGAATCTAGGTTGACGCCGTCGTCCCTGTGGATCTCTACTAAGGAGATTCTTTAGCGCGGAGGAAATTTTACGCCCGTGGATATCGCGCTGTCACCGACAGACTCCATACTTGTACGGATCCGTGTCTCCTAACGAAAAAGTTGCGCTGCTTAAGAACGACTTCGTTAGGAGTCTAACTAGATTCCTCGAGCGGCATAAATTGAACGACGCTGCTACAAATTGTAAGTCTCCTCGGTGGAAATATTAAACGATTTACGTACAGCAATTTAGGGAACGTATGATTATTAGTTACATATAATACTAAAATTATAGCGAGGTAATATTTCCACTAGATCGATAGTGAGTGACATCGAGCGACCACCCTGCCAGTCAACGTTAATACGACACACCGAACGCTTATCAATTTCCCCGATTGATGTCAGTACAGATTCGAGTTTACGCGTGGAAATTCTAATCGCGTCGTTTCACCACTCTGTGCCCGACTTTCCGGCACAATGAAAACGATTAGGATCAAGCAGCCGGGGGTAAAGTCGATCCGGGCCCACCCAACAGAGGAGAGCAATCGTATCCAGTAGCTACTGGTCTATCAGCCATCTCCGAACATAAATATGTAGCGCACGAACGCATTAGCCGGCCGGATATCGTGCGTGCGAGCTCACAGTAGCACGTAGGACGTGCCGGTGCAGCGTTGCACGTGTGAGGGTAAATGCATTGGCCCGATGCAACCAGCACGATCTCGCTTGTAGGTGTGCGACTGTGGGCCGGCCAACAGATAGCCCAAATAATCCCGGGTGATGGATTACCTCGCCTAAGCGCTAAGTGGAATGAATATGAAATTAAATTGTGTTTATTGTCGGAGGTAATTGGCCATCTGTGTCTGTTCAGCCGTGACGTAGCACACCCCCTCTTTCGGGATTTTCTCCTTCCATTTCCCTTCTGAATGCATACCGTTTTCTCCAACGACTTTCATACGATACATGAGAGTTAATTAAGTATCGGATGCTAAGTAGTTAATATTTTATCGTCTGCAAATTTAGGGTTCTCCATATTTTTATAAGCCGCAATCCACTTTCAGAGTAACTCATTTTTAGGAACCTATTGTGATTATTATAAAAATCTTCAAATAATAATTTTGACGACTCGATTCCTAACAGTAACTCATTTTTAAGAACTTACTACGATTATTATAAAAATCTTCAAATAATAATTTTGACGACTCCAAAATTCGTAACAGTAACTCATTTTTAAGAACCTACTACGATTATTATAAGAAACTTCAAATAATAATTTTGACTCCAAGATTCCTAAGAGTAACTCATTTTTAGGAACCTATTATGATTATCATAAAAATCTTCAAATAATAATTTTTACAACTCGATTCGTAACAGTAACTCATTTTTAAGAACCTACTACGATTATCATAAAAATCTTCAAATAATAATTTTGACTCCAAGATTCCTAAGAGTAACTCATTTTTAGGAACCTATTATGATTATCATAAAAATCTTCAAATAATAATTTTTACAACTCGATTCGTAACAGTAACTCATTTTTAAGAACCTACTACGATTATCATAAAAATCTTCAAATAATAATTTTGACGACTCGATTCCTAACAGTAACTCATTTTTAAGAACCTGCTACGATTATTATAAAAATCTTCAAACAATAATTTTGACGACTCCAAGCTTCTTAACAGTAACTCATTTTTAAGAACCTACTACGATTACTATAAAAATCTTCAAATAATAATTTTGACTCTAAAATTCCTAATACCAATTCCTCACAGATTCCACCTAATAATTCCTAATGTAATTACAACATACATCCAATTCAATTTTCGTCCACGGTTCTCATGCAGCTTATCTCCTTTAATTACGACCAGAGAGAAAATGCAGCCCTAACTAAGGATGAGTCAATGAAAGTTAAACCAGACGGTCAGTACGTATCTAACGAGCACTCTAGCGGTGTCCAAATATGGTTGATCGAAGTTCGGCACAGTTGGTTGATGTGGCTATTAGATAACGACAGAAAACGCATCGACGAAGTTTATCTGCGACGATAACGGAGGGTGCTCAACATTTTCCCTGATCGCTAATGAATTTGCCTGATCAGGCAGAAAATCGATAAACAATTTTACGATTAAATATGGTGCGCTTATCGACACAGCATCGTTCGTTAGGACGGTTTAATTTGCCACATGTAGCCAAGAAAGTTGCTTCTGCCCGTATATTCTGGACACTTTGAAGCTTTTGGGTTGTTTGAAAGGTTGGTAATTACTGATAAGCCATGTAACGAATTCAGAGAGCGTTCTGCAACGTTCATCAGTTTCGAATCACAAAGTATACGAAATAATTATGCAGGTGGCTTGTTAACACGGTCGAGAAAGGTTGAAACGATTATCTCGAGTTCGACTCGGGAGAAATAATTACGGTGTATCGGAGACGCGTGATTCGCAACGTTCGCGCCGTTTTGCTTTGCCGGCTATTTCGATGTTGTAGGCCGTTGTATTACGAGCGTTGCCGAACCTCGCGTCTTATCCGGGCGGACAGGGCAGTTTAGCTACGAAACCGTCGCTAACAGCTTTTTAAGTAAGTAATAATCTGTTGGTTGGTCCCGAACAGAGGTGAACACACTCGGCTGAGCGATAGGAGGATGGTTAAGCGGCGACCCGCCATAGCCGCCAATCAACCTCATTAAAGCCACGAAACGCATTAGCTTATCGTCGTGTGGTGGCCTGGGGTACCTACTTTACCAGTAGCCACCTAATATACACCTAAAGTTTCGCCTCCCGCCCTCTCCTCCTCCTCCTCCTTCACCGCAGTCGTGGACAAGCAGCTTTCTCGGTTCTCCGCTTACGATCCTCCCGTTCCGTACACCTTCTCTTGCTCGTCCTCGTCGTCGTCGTTGGAATTCCTTCGACCGAGGATCTGCTTCGTCGTTATCTTACCACGTGGTGTAAAACTTTCCGAGTGATTCACGAATAACCGCAGCAAACACTGCTTTTGTCGGGCGTTAATTGGGAGGTGCACTTGTGTACACCTGCCAGAACTTACGGATGAACAATCTCTCGATTTTTCTTCGTGAAGTGAACGAAAGTTACAGGGCTGATCACTAGCGGGATGTCACAATGGAACTTTATAGATCTAACAAGTAAACCTACCAAAGTCTCACTCTCCGATTTTTCTGAAATCTGGATATGTTATAGTACATGGAAAATTGGGGGACACGTTGTAAGATTTGTAGAGTACAGAATATGTAATAAATAGGATGAGTGGTGGATCGGCGATTTATAAACAGAGCGAGGAATGTGAGTCGATAGTCGAAAATTGGCAAGTTTGGAGCGTGCGCGCGACAAAGGATCAGCGAGCGTGTCGACGAACAGAGTGCAGATTTTTGTATATTTGTTAATTGTAAACTGTTCAGTGAGAACTGTGGAAATATACTTTTGTTTTATATAAACCTTACAACGTATTTTTTTTTATCTGCGGTAATACATATTTAGGGTATGAAACAACCCCCTACAGTGTGAGGGTAAAACGGAAAAATTGCGATATTTCCGAGATCAGTGAAGCAATTTTAATGATTTTTGGTATGAAAGTATCTTTCGAATCACCACGAAAGTATCTCTCGTAGCACCACGCGCTCGACTCCAACTAACTAACGAAAGTTGGGATTTTTCGAAGCGTAAATCGTACGACACGTTGTTACGAAAGTGTTCAGGAACAAAGATGCAGGGTAGTAAAAAGTGCGCACCGTAATATCCCATTCCGAAGGTGTTCTGTTCAGAATGCAAAAGGGTGGGTGCAGCGGTGTCGTAGTCGAGCACACGCTCGATTTCGTAAAAACGGCCGGATCGAGTGAGCGTGCGAAGGAACGGCGTCTGATATAATATTCACAGTTTGTAGGAACAGGAAGGCGCCGGCGTTTAACACGGCGATATAATATAATATAAGAAAAGGCGAGTCGCGAGTCGCATAAAACACAGCTGCCGCCTTGCAATCAACACCTATACATAAACCGTGGCTCGCTAACGTCGTACAGAGGGTGAGAGGGCGAGCTCTCTTTCTCTTTTCCTTCGGCGTTCTCTGTTCGTACGCCTTCAGCCACGGTTATATATTCCTAGAAGCGAATAATTTCATTCGTACAAACGGCCTGTATGCTCCGGCTGGCACGACTGCTATTGTTACTACCGAATTACCAGCAACCGTACACCTTCCGAGCGGCGGCACGTCCCTCGCTATATTTGCAACTCTGTTACGCGCCGTGTCCGCGTGGACGAACGTAAAATTCACCAGAGTGCACCGAACTCGTCCCGAATCCAGCGATATCGAGGTTTAACGGGATCCTCCGATATTCACGAAATTATAATGGCATCAGAGCCTTAATCTTGCTTTAGAAACGTACTCGATACGTCGGTGGACAAAAAATGATCAAAGTTGACTTACAAGTGTTGAATGTAAAGACGTCTTATAATTGTACGTAACTTCCTACGCCTTTGCAAGGAATGAATAGAGCACGCGATAATAGAGAGTCGAAGAATGAGAACAGTAAAAAGATTACACGGACGACAAATCGAGATTGCAGAGACAAGGAGGTCGCAGAATCTTCGAGAGACGTTCTTTTGAACCGGACTGTCGTTCGCAAAGCTGCGAAGCTAGAAAAAAAAGGAGAAGCAGTCGAAAGAAAAGGGATTCGTTGGTGGGTCGTTCATTGTTGCCCGAGAGCCGGACTGGCAGCAGTCGGAAAAGAGACACTGCCACGTAGAGTCAGCTTTATTTATGGCTATATTAATCCTTAAATGGTATCTAATGTCACACCAGGCACGGACAGATCTATCTGATGGCAGGGACCACGAAGAAAGAGAGAAAGACCAACAGTCCCGTCCAACAGTTCTCTGTAGGACTTGCTATTGTCGTACGTATTCATACGTGTGTTTTTGTGCGTCTGTGCTGCCGCTGCCAGGCACTCCTATACCACACCGGAGTACAAACGACGGTGTCGAGTTACCGGATGGTACACCACGGGGTGTCCGTGACTTATACCCTGTTTGGTTACCCTGGTTCTCAACCCCACCTCTTCGCACACTCCCGTGCTGTGTCTCTTTCTCGCTTCGTTGCAGCGCAGAATGCACTCTGCCCCGCGGGTCGTGCCGCACCGTCGCTTCTACGACCAAGATGTTTTGCGAAACAAACGTTTGTATCCGCACGCTCGACCGACCGAGAAACCCCATCGCCAGGGGGCGACGATAATAGGCGACCGACCTTTGCCGTTTTCGTAATTATCCTCACCCCATTGGCCACTTACTCCCTCCGAATAGCCACGAATTGATTGTGTGCTTTGTCAACCGACGAGCGTGAACGATTACGGCATTAGCTGTACTCGAAAATACCTTATTACGCGTTCTCTCGCTACATTCAATGAAACAATTAAAGTTCGGTAATCTGACGTCTTAGACTAAACTTAGAGAGTTTTCTTTACCTCTGACTGAAGTATTATGAAATAATTTTTCGCCAAAAAACCTAAAACGTTCTGGAAGGACTTCTCAAGTTATATAAAAAAACGGAGAAAGGTTATAGATCAGAATGGCATCTATATTAATAAATGTGTACCAAATTTAAATGAGCTGTGTTTCAATTCCCCTCAAAATCGGCACGACCCGGACGAGCCAATAGAAAGTGAACCAGATTAATCCGGAAAATTAGAGGAATTAAGGGCACACAACCTGTCATTAGTACACAATAGGTTCTCAGGGTAAAGTAGCATAACGGAAAGCTCGAAGAACACCGGTATCGAAGTTGAAACGGCCGATCAAGAGAACACGCACGCAGCATTAGTCTCGAAGCAGGAGAACAAACGCGACAGAGAAGGGGGGAGTAAGGGTCAAAAAGGCATAGAGGAAGAAAGTAGCGTGCAGCGGCGTATACCGGAGAGGAATAATGCACGACGGGGTGCAGGGCGCGCATTTAATCCAGCAATAACAGAAATATCAGTAGAGGAGTACAATGGCCGGCGCAGATATATCTGTTATATACGAGGTACGATGCCACCTATCCACATGTACGGTGTCGTGTAACCGAACGTAGGAACGTACAACACAGAAGGCGAACGTGTGGACCGTGAAGCCCGGTCGGTCGGTCGGTTATTGAGGTGTCACAGCCAGCGGCACCAACAACGTGCGAACCAACCGAGCCGGGGCTAATGAATGGCATCCTCCCTTTTCTTTTCTGCCTATGAAAAATTATTGTTGTTGCTCCGCGTTCCCGTCGAGGCGAGGCCTCGTCTCACGGTGTCGACCTACCACCGCGCACCGACTCTCTTTCTCTTCTGTTTGCGACCCTGCACCGATGGCCCCGATACTCGGATGTTACCGTACCGAATCCTGCTCGAGCTCGTGCTGACGGTCACGGTACCGATCTGAGACCCGCCATTACTCCTATGGAAGGGTCTCCTCGGACTCTGCTTCCTCAACTTCCAAGACATTTCTATATTTTAATAGTTTTGAGTTCTCGGATTTGCAAAGTGCCTGCATTTCGCCTCCAATTTCGTCTCCAAATTCTCAGATCTTCGAAGTCCTTGAATCTCCATACGTCCTAATTTTCAAAGCTTTAAATTTGCAAGCTTCCAAATCCTCAAAGAATGAAATTTCTAAATTTTCAAATTCTAGTTATCAGTAAATCTTGCAAAAAAAAATTGTAACGTCCCTGTTGCTCACGTCGCTGACGATACCAGTAGACGTCCCGCGGAGAAGCCAGCTGGAACCGTTGCGTTTCTCCATGGTGCCCCATTGTCGTCGCACACGCGTCTCTCGTGCTCTCGCTGCGTGTTTCGTCCGCGAATGTAAAGCAGTTTAGAGTACGGTTGCAAGGGATACAGACACGAACACCCGGGTATAGGTAAGTTATGTGCGCGCGCGAGAGTTCGATTGTTGTCGGGTACGCGGCCATGCACATTTGTCTTGATAAAAGGGACGAGCAAATTAAAAGTAATGATTTGTAGAAATATTTTGGTCCTGGCCCTATTCCTGTTACCCTACCACGCCTATAGCGATCGTTCATCCTTGTCTTTGCTTGTTGCTGGATGCTTTCTCTCTCTCCGTTCGTCTCGTTCGCTTCCTCCAGGGAAATGGAGCCATTACGGTGCCTAATGCCTCATCTGTTAGCCGTGCGAATCCGGCCTGCTCCTGTGGGGCATGCTTACAACGCTTCATTTATATAAAGCGAAAGGATAGTCTCTCGACCGTGCTTACACGGCGAACAGGATGCCAGGAATTTCGGAGGGAATCGTTAGTCCTGCTTGCTTCTCTTCCGACTAATATTCGCAGCTTGCTTATAGATTTCTGCACGTGGTATCATCGGTTCACATCACTGAAGTCAGCAATTGAACTGAGGTTCTTCACCTTTCCACATAGTGTCTGGACACACCAGAAATTATATTATTTCTCTACGGACATCAAAACCTCCACGAATTTTCAAAAACGAGAAAAAGCTGTAGTACGTCACGTGGTCAATTTTCTTCGAGTTCGATTTCTTTGGAATAGGTTTCGGTACAAATATCGACGCAGGTACAAGCATGATTCGAAGAAGAAATGGAAAAAAGAAGAATGGAAGAGAACAGAGGGTGAGGGGGTAAAAAGGGCGCACAGGGTGAATCGCAGGATACGCGGATAACAGCGTTCGCTCGGTTACGGTGGGGGTGTGTCCAGGACAAGGAACGGGCGGGTTCGGAATCGCGCTGCTGAGCTGGCTGACTCGCATCGTTCGCCAACATTGTTCCCCTTTATTTGATTACAGGGCATTCGTATACACGATTCCTGTGCGAAGCTTCTTCTTTCCGTTCCATTGATCCGCGTTACGGTTCCAGCCCGTAGAAAGCCCTCGCCCGCAAAACCTGCCAGCTCCCTGTCGCGAGCAATCTGCGAATTTCTCTTGTCAAACGACCTCCATAGACAACAGAAATCGAATGGACTTTTCTTTCGGGACTGTTTCTGTCTTCGTACATTTTTTACCCCCTTCAAATACATTTAACTCTGTCTCCATTTGCAAGTCGAGGAAAAATTAATTCTTTTTCGATACAAACACAGTGGAGTATGTACAGAATTTTATTTAACAATGGTACACAGTATCTGTCGATTTTATTGACTTATCTTTGTTCGAATTTTGAGTGGTCGTTCGAATTGAGGAGTTAAATTTTCTTTGACGTTCCTGTTCGAGAGGGTTCACTGTACAATGATTGTCCGCATCTAACAAATTATTTCGTTAGAGATATGAGTCGAACAACTGAATGGCTTTTCAGAACAAAAAGGGAGAGTCGAAAAATAAAGTCATCGAGTTTGGTACATCCCTGCGCGAAAGTTCACCACAGCTCATCCTGATGAATATTCCCCGAAGACCGTGGTCGGGTATCAGAGGGGCAAAAACAGGAAGCTCTCGATGGCAGATAACGTCGGTACGTTTGTCTTCGTAATAATATTGACCCCGCGTCCCGACGTCTCACTTTGGTTCCAGCTTACAAACGCAAACACGGCATGCAAGCCGGTTAATTAACGCGCGAGTTGTAACCCTTGTTAATCTATAATAAAGGGAAGAGGGAAACATCGAGTTTCTCGTGTCGATTTACGAATGGATTTCTCTTTGTCCGATCTTGTCTGAAGAGCAACCGGTTATCCCCTTTCATACGGTACATGTTCGTATCGACATGGAAACGATAATTAAATCTCGTCGGACATGGTTCAAGTCTTAATAAAAACCGCTCGAACAGTAATACAAGCTTATTCGAATAATAAGTAAATAAGAAATAATATTTCTTCGCCGCGCGAATGCGCATGTCATCTGTTAGATATCGTTTCTCCGGCTGTCAATCTTCTTCCACGTCGATATTTTCGCCAGCAATCTTTTCTATTTACGGTCACGCGGCAAATTGGCACATGTTGGGCAACGCGAGTAATTGAATCGCTCGGCCCGAATAAAAATTAATCGACTGACATTTATTCTCGACTCCGCGTTACCGACGATGATAACGCAAAAATATCGCGTTGCTGTAACAGAATAGAATTACGACGCCGAAAATGGAGACGTCGTTGCCCGGCCACGGACAGTAAATCGATGGAATCGTATTTCGTCGGATATAATCAGAAACGGTTTCATAATATGTGGCGGAAGCTGACCGATACGTTGCTCTTTTGCTGCTAACTGTAGTGAAAATATATTTCCACATTACTCCGCAAATGTAAAAGAGTTCCAATTTTGTATTGGTTGCATACTCGCTGCTTCATACACAACCTCCTGCACTATGACTTATTTGTCAGTTCTGCCCAATTTAGCAATGAAACAGACAAAAAAATTGAAATGTTATTTCAATATGTTATTATGCAATTGTTTGACTATGCAAATTATAATTGGACTTCAAATTGAAGTGTATTAAAAATTTGAGTAAAATTAACACTAAAACTACCAGACCGGTCAAACCACAAGTTTCCTCCACAAGTTTCTTGTTATAAGGAACATATTTTCTTAAAATACATTTCTCGAAATCAGTATTGATTTTCATCAACATAAAGAATAAATGTGCGTACTAATTTATGTTTCGTTCGTTTATTTATTTTTTAACTTCATTTTTAATTTTAAGTTGAGTACACATTATGTGCCGGTAGCTTTAGTGTTAATCGCGGCCGAGTGTGTTTATTTGTTTTTTAACTTCATTTTTAATTTTAAGTTGAGTACACATTATGTGCCGGCAGCTTTAGTGTTAATCGCGGCCGAGGTACGAGTGCGTCACGAGTCAGACTCCTCAAAATAGTGCAACGTTTAAGCATCTGAAAATTTGTAGATATTCTAAATCCGTGGCGAATGCTCAACGAGAAAAGGAGAGTCGTTCGGGATTCATCGGTTGCAGAGTTTCCGTGCGAGTCGGTGGTGCGAGTTAAGGGATGACGACGGAGTCGGGCCGCGAAGAGGATGCCCAGGGGATGCTCGAGACATTTGTCAACGAGACGAGCGGTGAGTGGACCGGACCTCCACCGTACCACGGATCGTACGTGTATCCCGTCGAGACCACGAACGGGAGAGAGCTAACCTTTCTCTCTCGGGTCAAGCAATATTAAACCGCATACGTCTTCGGCGTCTGATCAAAGGACCGAGTTCTCGTGGACATTTCTTTCTTTCTCCTTCGACTCCCACGTAGCCGTCCAGATAAAGAGAGAGACGAGCACGATAACGTGGTCTCGCATTCTCTAAGATTGATCCTCGTTCCTGATGGAAACATATTGTCCTTGCCAGCTTCTCGCGAATGCATTTTTTATCGTTTGTTCGATGCCGATGGGTTCTTTGTTTTCGTGATTATCCTTCACTGTTCCGAGGTCCGTTTCATCTCTGAGGTAAATCGTGTCGATTTTATCGATCTCTGTATTATAATATCCAGGGAATTCGTTATTTATTTATATAGCGTGGATGAGCTATCGAGTTCTTTTTTACGAGTCACCTTGTAAGAAAAGTTATCCGCCAGTGGTTCGAGATTACAAATAAAGCTCGAGGAGTATAAACCCTCCGGTCGTAAACCGGGCAATCAATTCGATACGCTTCCGACGAAAAATCGAAACGGCCCAGTCAGGTTTGGAAACGGAAGCTCGGAATCCCCACGATCAGCGGATTCCTGCCTTTAAACGGTTCAAGACGGTTTCACGGCCAGAATTGCCTCTCGTCTTTCGCGAACATAAACCGTGCCCTTACGTATTCATGCGCGTGCAACGTGTCGAGCGGAAAAGGACCACGAAGGGAGGTCGAGGAAGGTTGTAGGGCGAAGAAGAAGAAAAGTTTACAGGTTATGTCCAAGATTGGTAGCGCGGGGTAGTCGATAAAAAATGTTTCTCGCGCCGAGATAATAAAAGTGTGAATAAGTGGAGGACCGAGGTGGGGCGCGTGGCTAGAATAGGGTGGATGTTTGAAATATTCTCCCGTTCGACTGCAAGCTCGCGATGGGAAATCTTTATTGATTCGTAGCCGTCGACCGAGTATATGGCTCGGGGTCAATATGATTTCTCTCCTCTTGTGTAAAATATACTCCACGTCCGTGTGTTTCCTCTTCATCATCAACACCCGAGAAATAAAAGCAAATTGACTTACAATGCACTATTTTTGCTCCTGCAGAATTTAATGGAAATCGAACATTTGCAACCCTTTCACCGTAAGTCATACAAACACGCCTCAGACGTCAAATTAACATCGCAATCGATCGACTAGTCGAAGGTTAGGCGGTGAATAGTAACTACAAACCACCCTCCAATAGCCGCTTGTGTGCTCGTGGTCTTCGACGTCGGAGCAACGACGCCTTTTGCCGACGAAGGAACTTGCTCAAATGTTTACCGACGCGAAGCACCGCGTTTACGTGGCTCAATATTAACTGCGGGGTCGTGTATACATAAATCTCTGATCGTACAGGTGAAGAGGGTGCCATTTAAAGATCCTATCGATTGAGGTCAACCATCTATTTTTTTAACACGAGTTTAGACCTTCGAGATCCCTCGAAAATAAAACAGATGACCATCCTCTTTTCTTTAGTCCTGTAAAAAATTTCTTTTGTAATAAAAAATACTTCGTGACCTCAAAAATATTAAGAACCATTGCCTCAAAGCTGGCTCTAAATTGCTCCGACATAAACTAATCCACGCCTTTAAAAAAGTTAAGAACCACTTCTTCAAAGCTAGCTCTAAATTGCTCCAACATGAACTAATCCACGCCTTTAAAAAAGTTAAGAACCACTTCTTCAAAGCTAGCTCTAAATTGCTCCGACATAAACTAATCCACCCTTAGAATACATTAACACAAGTATCTATATTCGCAATCAGCAGTTACAGATTATGACCCAGTTCCCCTTGAAACACTCCAATAAAATTCTCCATGCAGACAATTCATCGGTACACGTTTCAAAGAAACTGTTTGAATAACAATCCTCCGCCCAATGATCCTGCAACGCAAACTGACTAGCAAATCTTGAAGGGGTAGCACGCACAATCTCGAACGGTGTCGAGGGTGGATTCTGGGCGTGTCTCCATCTGGCGACTCGGCACGTATTAATTAATCGACGCGCAGCCGAAACTAACTGCGAGTTAATAAGCAAATTGCCACGCAATAAAGTTAGTGCCAAGTAAAGCGAGAAGGCTTAGCTAGTGGGGCGAGAGGAGGTGGCGATTCGGCGCCCTCGTCCTTTATAACAGTTACACCCTCTGCGGGGCCACAGATGTGGCTTGCTATTCGCGACCCACCCCTACTCGTTCCTTACCGTACAGCACCCCATATAATTTAATGTCATTCATCCGTATCGCACATAATACTTCGCCAGTATTAAAATCTGGTAAAAATACCGCCCACTTAGGACGGAAACATCGACGAGGTATTGCCGCTTTCTAGTTTAATTAATTTGAGAGAAGAGGGTGCTTCATAGGGGTTACTAGTGTAACGTTGGAGGAACACGGTAGTTATTGACCAAATTGGTAAATAGAAAGAGGGACACGTTCGTTTGATCTCGTTGTGATTTTAACACATTAGTTATGGGAACATTTTGTACGTTTTTGGGATGTTTGTTCGAATGAAATTTGACGGTGAAAATTGTTCAAATCATTCTCCGTAAATTTATGAAGAATTTTTGGGAATTGTTTTATATGACAAAAATTATTTGCCGAGTATAAAGCTCTGTTTCACCCTCGAACAGCGTACTATTATCAGACGATGTCTACCTCCGTTCTTACAACGGATCAACAGCACAAAGCAAATGGTCGAGAATAAATCAATCATAATACCCAGGCAATTAAATATCGCGAAAATTAACAGAAGCGACACGAAATCGCACTTTGGACCGATAAAAAGCCGACAAGCGGATCGAGTGTCGAATAAAATTATCGTTTCACCCCCTCCGACATCCTGTCAGTGTTCGTTTCATCGGTATACGTTCGCAATAACGATAATAATACTTCATGCAAATCCTTTAATATCCGTTGATGAAGCTGCACAGCATCCCCCCAGCCCTACCGTTCACGACACCCTCGGGGATGTTAGACGCGACATGTCTCTTCCCTGGACACGACCGACCCGTCCTTCGATTCAATGCAGTTGACACTCTGAGATATGACTCGCACGATTATAATATCCTGCTGTCCGAGAGTATTAGCACTGTGAAAAACTTTTTGGGTTCCCTATGAATCTTTTGAAAAATTTAAGATTTACGTGCAAATATAAAGTGAATGTACGAACAATTTGGGACTGTTAGAGGGTCGATAAAGAGGGAAATTATTGATGCAACTAGGTAAGAGATATAGTGGATTTCATATACTGTAGAAATTAGGAATCGCACAAGTGGCGATATAATACGTAGCATTATAATTCTTTCGCTCATAAACGAAATACAGTGCATTGAAATAATGCGCATGGAGATACAACATGTGGAAGTATGGTGCGTGGAACAGCAAAATATGGAGATACAATGAGTCGAAATATGGTGACTGTAACTACGGAACGTGGTGGTACAACGCGCGAAAATAGGACGCATGGAACTACGGTGCGTGGAGATACGACGCGTGGAACTACGATTGCTGGCGCGTGGCACTATGGAGCGTGGAGGAACAATACGTGCAATTACGATGCATAGAGATACAGTGAGTGGAACTACAGAGCGTGGAGATACAACGCGTGGAAATTTGAGGCGTGGAAATACGATGCGTAGAGATGCGGTGCGTGGAGATACGACGCGTGGATCTACCATGCGTGGACATACGACGCGTGGAACTATGGAACATGGAGGAACAACGCGTGCAACTACAATGCGTACAGATACAACGCGTGGAACTACAGAGTGTGGAGATACAACGCGTAGAAATACGGCGCATGGAACTACGATGCGTGGAGATACGACGCGTGGATTAACCGTGCGTGGAAATACGACGCGTGGAAGTATGGAGCGTAGTGGAACAACGCGTGGAACTACAGAGTGTGGAGATAAAACGCGTAGAAATTTGAGGTGTGGAAGTACGGTGCGTGGAACTACGAAGCATGGAAATGCAACGCGTGGAATTACGGGGCGTGGAAGTACGACGTGTGGAACTACGAAGCGTGGAGATACCGCGCACGATCACAATACAACTACAGTAATAGGAAGTACAACAATACAACATGTAGCGACCTATCATTTGCAAATACCATGTACGATAATCTAACTCATAGAAGTAGCACGGCAACGCATGTAAATACGCGTGACAAGCGATCGCACGGCAATATAACTGGTGGCAGTTTAACACAACTCCTCGAACAAAAATCCTAGTTACGCGAATGGCAAGAGATTACGGTAAACGGTGACTAGGCAAGGATTAATTAAACCTGTGTTCGAAGCGTGTCGACTAACTGCGAGCGAGATGGCAAGCGTAGAGAGTAGGATAGGGCAAAAGGGACGCTAGTTGGCGGGATTTGCCGGCGCGAGGGCGAGAGATCGTATAAGCCAGCGAACACTCGTCTACTAGATGTAATACCTGAATACACTCGTAGCGGGCGTGTACGCCAGGCCCCAGATAACCCATCGGCATACTTACATCGCGCGAGGTGTCATCGGTACCCACGCATTACGTCCGCCAGGTGTGTGTACACGACGTTTCGCATATTCGCGTTCGACCCATTGGGGCTCATTAGCAAACGACGAGGCTGCGAATTTCGTGTTCGAGGATCGTTGACGAGTAAGGTTACCGTGCACGGTGAATCCGTTGACTTCGCCGATACCATCGTGGCCTAACGATGCTTTAGAAAGGATCAACGTTTCGAGTGGAAACGATATGTACGTACTTACGTTCTACGCTAACTAGTTTGTATAGCCTTTGAAACCTTTTATTGCATAAACTCGCTGCGCAGTTGCTATACGCAAAGATTTATCGGCTGTGTTGATTCAGAACAAGATGCCTATGAATATTCAGTACGGCAGCCACTTTCGCTAACGTTTGACTATTAAGATGAAACGATCGAGAGAATAAAATTATATACGATCTAATTCAATCGATGTCTGTACGATGTTGATAAATTCGAAATTCGAGCATCGAAATGTTCCACGAAGTCATTCGCGGAGTGCGTAACAGCATCGCTAGGAGTAAAACGGGCAAAGGAATCCAAGCGATTTTTTCCTCTCTCCGGTATACATTCTCCGCTTATAACCCACGAACGGCTAGGGTGAGCAAGAGGGAAGAATTCTCGGAGAAGTTCTTCCTCCCCTTACCCCCTGATTCGCTGGCGTAGACTCTCGTAAAGCTTAAATAAAGATAACCGAGGCTTAGGGTTGATATCATGCTGAGGGGGCGTTACGGCTGGTTGAGTCAACGAAATCAATTTATTCTCCCCTCTCCAGGGGCTGGTACCACCCCTCTTCGGTTCTCCTTTGCTCCCGTAGCTGGCTGGCACCACGGTGGTAGGGAAAAAGAGGGTAGGTTCGAAACAGGGTGGTGCACCGGCATATATACACACGTACAAATACGGTTTGCCACAACTCGGTCCTTGCTGTTCACGTACGCCGTCGCGTCGTGGCGGGTGGCTGATTCTCTCTCTCTCTTTCTCCCTTTCCAACACGTTTTGTGGAAACGTAGAAACGGGGTTGAAGCGTGGAGACTCATCTGGTTTAATGGTGAGTTTATTTGGGTCGATGCCCCACCTTTTAATCAACAGGATTGCCTCAGACCGCCTACCGACACGGCCACCGACTACCGTGTAGGCCCACGTTACGTGCCTAGCTGCGTAAAATCATCCCCGTGAACCTACCCTTCCTTCTTTCCTTTCTACCCCTCGCTTTCGCCACTTTCCCTCGTCCTCCCTTCAACGCGAAAGAGACGAGCTTGCGGCTGCTGGTTGGCGAGCTTTCGAAACCGCGGAGACGGTTATTACCACTGGCTAATCCCGAGCTCGTTCGAGAGTTCGACTTCTCTTTCCCTTCCTCTAACGCCCTCTCGTTCTGGTAAACCCTTTTTCTCTCGTTCGCTCTTTCGACCCAGAACCTGTACTTCCACTCGATGGAAGAATATCTCTTCGTCGTTTCAACCAGACGATCGGGCCGGGCAGTTAAGACGTGATCGCTTTTCAGCTTATGTACCTCGAAAGCTACGATTTCGGAGGTTGTTTCGAACAACGTGCTTCAACTTATCCTTTCAAGTGCTTTTTCTTCGGAACTTATTAACGGATCTCCGAATGTTCTGCGGAATTCGAATTCGGTTTATTATCACCAAACCTACCGATGCACACATGTACTTAATTTTAGATGAACAATGAAGTTAAAAAATAAATAAACAAATGACAAAACATAAATTAGCACACATTAATTTTTTATCTTCATGAAGATCAATGCAGATATCAGAAGAATCAATTTAACCAATTGTGTCATTTATAATAAGGATCGTATAGAACGGTCATTTGACCGTAAATAAATGACAAAACACAAACTATCACACACATCTGTTCTTCATCTTCATGAAGATCAATGCAGACATCAGAAGAATCAATTCAACAAAATGTGTCATTTATAATAAGGATCTTATAGAAAGTTCATTAGATCGGTTTGGTACTTTTAGTGTTAAACCCTGTCGATAACCTTCCTTCTTTTACTAGTACATAATATATGAACACTGTCCTTCTGGAATAAATATATCAAAATTGATTATCCTATCTCTCCACATGTAAAAAGAATGGAACAGAAAATTATTTCCAAGAAAAAGTTGAACAAATCCATCAGCCATCACAAGGATAAAAGAAACAATTTCATACTCGTGATCGATCCGAACCCTTTGCTACCGTTATATCGATACCATATTTCTCCCGACGATCAGAGAGACGTCTGTCCGGCTACGGTAATCCTTATCTACGGAGGGTCAACCGGCAGAAAGAGAGTAACGGGTCGAGAAGAGGAAAAACCAATATGGACACTGGTCAATCCGATTTCACGGACCCTCCGTCGACCGTCAAATATGTTATAGGATCCCCCCGCCCACCGCGCGATATCGAAGCTCTGGAAGCATGACCGTCCCGTCTGGACATCGGGTCCAGACCGAAGGGTGATCCTCCGAAGGAAAAAGGAGGCTAGCGGCGAACAACCATATCTGGAACACCGTTTCGACACGTAGCCGCGTTATACGTGGACTGCGATACGAGAGGAGCGATCTATTATTGACAATACGGAGTGGAGATCGCTGTAAGTCGTTGGTCCAGGAGTTTGCTAGAACCCTTTGGTCATCGTCCGGTCAACTTTTTTGCCGGGAAGACGTCTGTCCAAGACCTGATCCCATGAAAATTTCACACGAAATTGGAGAATCTTGTCGTTCCCGTCTACGGGATCTCTATGAACTTTATGGAGATGCCTCTCTGACTTTCGTGTATAATTTGTAGGTGTTAGGCACATCGACACTGGTGAATTCAAAGGTGGATCGTTTATTTGCCTCAACTGAAGTCGCTGGAAATGACAGACGGTTATACGAGGTTACCGATCCTATCGAGTTGCACGAGTTTCCAGCAAAATGTAAGCACGAGTAGGCCTATTCAAATACTTATCGCGAGTTCAGCTCGTTCCTTTAACCCTTTCACGATTTCGGAGTAGTCCATCAACAGGGACAACGCGTTAGATGCATGTCGGTCGCTGCGCCGCGCAGACTAGTGACCATAACAGTATCCGGAAATTTGATACTGTTTGTAGGACTTAATAAACAATCATTGCAAATAAATTAAATATATCTATTACTGATTTATTTTAAGTAGAGATGTCTTCAGTAACAGTGGCTAATTAAATGTAAAGCAATAAATAAAAGGGAAAAAGAATGACAAACAACATATTTAATAATCTAGTGCTGTGTGATTTCTGTTGAACGAAATATTTCTCCTTTTTCTAATTTGTTTAGAATATTTGGAACATATTTTCGGTTTTTTTTTACAGTACCACAACTGTTTGTTTGGTACATATGTATACCAAACTATGACCTCTTCGCAGATAATCTTTCATCAGAGTCGTAACAATATTACCGGATTTTCCTAAATTTTCGTGAAATAAAGAAATTTCTGTTTCCAACCCAGAATATACTAACATATCTAAAATATAGCCAGTTTTACAATGCAAGCAACTAAGGATTTTATGTCAAATCGACTCCGTTTGATGGAATAAATTGCTTGAACGACAAACGACCCTTGACCACCTTGATATCGATGAACATATAGGGACGTATATTTACGTCTTTCGTGTATATCGATGGACTGCTCAGGACGTGTATATACGTCTTTCGTGTATATTGATGGACTTCTCAGGACGTATATTTACGTCTTTCGTAGTGCAAGGGTTAACGCGAAAAAGAAAGAAGCAATCGTGGTCTAGGTTTCGCAGAACGAGTTCACCGCTGTTCCTGTTGGTGGGACGACGGTAGCGGTTTGAAGAGCACGCGAAACACGGGCGTTCTCATTAGAAGCGGCGCGGTGCTGGTTCTCGAAAGCGACTAGAAGGAGGAAACGAGGTACGACGAGGCGTCGCGTCGTAGAGGATACAGGGCAGCCGTGTTGTAAGCGACTCTCCACCCCATTGTCAGCCAGAGCCTTTTCAGAGACGCATTTGTTATCCTTTGAATGAGGAGCAAGCTATTATTTATTCCATTCTTATTTTTTGTCAGCCGCCCGTTGTGTAGTAAATGGATATAAGTCAGCGCGGGCGAGCAGTGGCTCTGTCATTTTTATCGCCTCTCCCTGAATTAAGAAGGTGGAGCCCGCGACTTCCTCCTCTGCGTCCCTGTGTCTCTTTCGTTTTCCACTCTCTCTCTCTCCGCCACTTACACGGCACTCTCGTTCTATCCACGTTTTCCTCTTCGCCCTCTTCCTATCTCTCGAGCTAAACCGACGAAGCTGAATCGAGCAGGAGGACCGCCATATTTCTGCCTTGCCGGTAGGGTACACTCTCCGCGCGTCATTGTTCCGATTGTGACCAGACCGAAACGAGCTGGGCGTTACTACTTGCTGAACGCACGATTTATAGGATCGAGCTAGCTCGAGAGTCGAGAAGAGTTGCAAAACTGCTGGCTTGTACGCTATTGGCTCGGACAGCCACCGTTTTTCTTTAACGTCGATGAAAACGCTCAGACATGGGCCGGTTCCGGTGAAATCGAGTTCTCGAGCGATATTTCCCGATTAACGAGATTATACAACGGAGTGTCAAAGAGCTTAACCGGTCTACCCGAAGCGACTGACCTCCTTCTCGACCGTGTCGTCCCCGTGTCGCCAACGAGACTCGACGAGGGTATTCAAAAGAACCTCAGCGCGAATCAATCATCGCCAGGCATAAGGCTACAAAAAAGAAAGAAAGGAACACGACACGTATCCTCTACAGCGTGGGCTGTTAAAAAGCACGCAGCAGGGCGAGACGTTTAAGCCTGTAGCGTGTGGGGGGTTGACAATGGGACACCCCTAAAACGCGATCTACGCCCGGCGAGTTCGATCGCGGCACACGAAAGAAGGATTCGTTCGCAGGAACAACGCGTCGAACTTATGTTTCTGTGTGCACGGAGCAGTGGTAAAGCGACTAAATCCGCGTCACCGGTCAAAAATGGCGCGAAGAGGCGAAAGGGGGACTCGCCGCGTGTGTACGAGCTTCGAGGGTAGAGGCTTTTCTTTACAGAGGGGGTAAGGTGGGCTCGAGCACAATAAGCGAGCAGCCGCGATGCATTGTAGCGGACCCGGGCCTAATCGGATTAGAGCGTTCAGCAAAAAGAGCAAGCGGCCAAATCGCATTTATATTAGCTTCGTGAATGAGTCGTAAATATTTATGTTGCAGAAAACCCGCGTGGAAGTGCGGCCACCGCTAATCGGTTCACGAACGTCCTCACAATTCGATCCCTTCTTTCCTGTCCGAAGCTCTTTCGTGCTTCGGCATGTCGTTCATCGACACTCTCTCAAAGCGTCCACGATTTCGATTTTTCTTCCATGTTCACGCGAGGTGAACAATCTTTGACAACCTGCCAACAGGACACTGGAAGAAAACATTCTTTCTTGACGCCTATTTTTCGGTGCACAATCGGATTTGCAATCCTTTCGCTGTGACGACGGTTCCTGGTAGACAATAATCGCGCGGTCAGAGATCCACTTGGTTCTTAGCTTGAAATTCTTCCCGTGGATCTGATATGATTCTTCTTCTTAGGTTTCGTCTAGGGTCAGTTCTAACATCTCTCTTGCTACAGTTCTTCTGGAGATCCATCATGGTTTCCCTAGAATTCTTTCAGGCTTTGAAGACATAAAGTCTCAAATTTCGTTAAGTGTAATAACAATTGGTACCGATAAATCGAAACGTATACAATGATTGAAGTACATATAAAATTTCGAAGAAACAGTACAGTTGATCCGCAATGTGATTCCCGGAGCTTTCACTCAATTCGAGGCGACAAAATCTAGCAAGATCGCGAGAGAGGAAGGAAGCGTTAAAGCGGCAAAGTAGCAGCGTGAAAAAAGCCAACACCTCCGGCGGCGAAGAGCCACCCCCTAATTATTCGGCATCAGCGAGTCTTTAGTCCGTGGGACGCATCAATCACCAGAACCTTGTCAACGGGCGGTGCAAATCTTGTCCGGAAGTAACGGGGTCAGGGAGCGTTGACGAGGTCAAAACTTCCTCGGTCGACGTCGGGTCGTGGCTGCAAATGAGTTTATAAAGGCAATATCTTCGTTCGTGGTGTAGTTCGTCGAACCGCCAGCCTCGTCGTCGGCGTAGTCGCCATCCCTTGGCGAAAGAGGAAGAGGAAGGTTGGGAAGGGTGGCGCTAATAATAAAGTTTCCTCGGGTGGTTCGACAACGCGTAGACAGATTTTTAAATTTCCCGTCACAAGAAAGCCCCTCCAGTCTCTTTTCACCCCTTTCTCTCCCCTTTCCGTCCTCCTTTCTCGTCGGCTTTTCTTCTCTCCCTCTTTCAGCGCCGACACACCGGGCTAAGGTTCTCGATATAACCGAGCGGTGGACGAGGGACGGGCAGAGGGGCGGCTCCCGGTCCCCCAAGACCGAGGGAAAAATTAATAAAGTTGAGGAACAAAGTAAGTTGAATGGCGTAATGCTGCTGCTGCCAAGAGAGAAGCGAAGGAGGGTTGGAGCGCGGAAGGCTTCCAAGGGTGGACTTTATTATAACGGAGTGTCGAGTCTTTTATGCCTCCCTCTGCCACCCTTCTTCTTCTTCTCCTCCTTCTTTTTCTTCCTTCACGGTTTCCTCTTTCGTCGCCACGCTCCTAGTGCCGGTAATATACACGCGCCTGGTCTTACTCGGCTTTGTCGGTGAAAACGGCCACGTTCTTCCTCTTTCTTTCGCTTGTCCGCGATCTCTTCTTATTTCGTCGTTTCCCGGTGTCGTCGGGAGGAACGGGATGCTTGCTCGATCGGCTCGCAAGGGCGGGACTCGTCACTTTCCTTGTCGTCGACGCCTCGGCGTTGTTACAAAATTGACTTTGCTCGAGCTCCGGAGAATTCCGAGCAGACAGAACGGCTGGCAGCTGGCCAACCGCGACATTGTTCTACTACGTGTAATCATCTCCGACCAGCGGGGAATATTGTTTCGAAAATTTCGTCGGCACCGTGTTGTTGACACCCCGACATCCTTCTTCGTTAGCGGTCGCTTCTTTCGCGCTGTACAACTGTCTACCCGAACACTCTTTTCGTCAAACCCTACATTCGCTGATGACTTTCGATAATCTTATGGATATCTTTGCAAACACAGGTATTCGGAACATTAAAAAATTTCTCGATACAACACTGATAGTGTGCTCGATCATCTCGTTTGAAAATTTTACATCATTAACCGGAGTTGCTAACGAAAGCGCACAGTCGTGATTTCTACGACTCGCAGAGCAGCTGCATCGAAATATCCAGAAAAAAAGAAGCAACGATAAAGAAAGAAGAGGTAGAAGCTCTCTCTCTCGTCTGGCAACGAGTTAGCAGCTAGTCGTAGCTGGCAGTGCGCGATGGTCGAATGGCCGCCGCGGAAAAGGGTGCAAAAAGAAGAGGGACAAGCGTGAGAGAACGGAGACGGAAGGAAGAGCGAAAAGAGTGGAAAGAGAGGCGATCGCTCGCGCACCGGTTGATGGACAGCGGCGCCAATTTGACGGTCGGAGGCTCTAGCCACGTGAGGCGGTTTTTTTCGGGAACAGGGTGGCTGTCGGTGGAGGGGAGGCAGAGAACGAGAACTGACCACCCACCCCTACCCAACGACTGCCAAGAGCCGCTGAATATTGCATCGGTCGTTTGAAAGGGCTGCTGCAACGCCGAGAGAGCGCTCACGAATGGTATGAGGGAATCGGATGGTTCGGTGCAACCGGGACCAAGCGGAGAACGAAAAAGGGAGGACGTATCGTGGGCCAACGGGGTTAGGGTGTAACGTTGGGTGGCGTCACACGCCACCCCTCGCACCACCTGCTCGCCTCGAACCACCTCGCCTCCATCACGGCTCGTCGCTGCATATCACACGTCGGTCAAACGCCACTCTGTGCCGGCAATGAAATCGCTATACGGCTCCCAACGTTCGTTCACCTACGTATTATACGTGTCTATGTGTACATATACACTACCTCCCAAAAGTTTACTATCGCTACCTCCACCATCTTTTTCGACTTCAACGTCTTTTCAATTATAACACTGAATTATACAACTCAAAATGACACAGTGAGAACATAAACCTAGGTATATACTAAAGAACAAATTATACCGCACTTAGTATACGATCATTTCTTAAATTAACACCGTAAGAACAAATAGAGTGATGTGAAGGGTGCTGCATGACTGCAGCTGCGTCTAAGGTGCCTCATGATCTCTTTCACTGCGGTGATCATTATTAAGCTTTAAACTTACAAATTGCCAGTGCATAGTTCATACAATATTCTGACTTTTCTTCAATTCTGTCTTTCAATCATTCAATGAACATAAACATAGGTACATACATGCAGATCTCATAATGTCATACACATTAAGTATAGGAAATTGGTAGTAGTCGAACTTCCCTTACTCATAAATGCAATTTTTTATTTTGACTGAACTAAATACAAGGATTCGAGTAGAGTAAATGATGGATCGGTATGAAATAAGGTTTCGATAAAAATCAGAGCGATTGAAAATTTTTGTTGGGTACTGTATGTATATACGAGAGGAGCTTCAATCTGTTCTTTCTCTCTCTGTCTATTCTGGGCCGCGCATACGAGCGAATTATTTATTCCGACGGGGAGGGCGTCGCTTGCCGCTCCGACGGCTACCAGACCCCGCCGATCGTCCGGCCGATTTTCGGCACGGTCGACCGTACATACACCTTTGTTTTCTGCCGTTTTTCTCTTTACTCCCCGCTCCTCTATTTTTTCATTTTTCTTTCCGTTCTCTATGTGTTTTTTCATTTTATTCCGTTCGGTTCCTGCTGTTTTTATTCCGACGATTCTTCTTCCTCTGTCGCATAAACGCTCGCACCGAAAGACTAGGGGTGGAAGCTCCTCGAAAAATATTTATTAGTTACCTCTTTTATAATCTGTAGCAATTTGGTGAGGTTAGATTCGAATTTAATCTGGAACGTTGTACATATTATAGAACACGTTTATTACACGTATTTAAAATATAAGGGTGATAGGGTGAATGGTTAGGGTGTCTGACAAAAGTCCTAAAATCTAAGACTTGACGTTCTAGAAATTTTATAGAGCGTATACTTGCAATTTCGGATTTATATGTACTTGCTATTTCGAATAAAAATAGGCACACGCTCTAATTTCTGAAAGTAGTACAAGTAAATGAAAGCCCCGGCGAATTTAAAATTGATGCGTCGTATGTCACCCGTTCTAAGAACCGTAATTAACCTCCTGACAGATTTAAATACCTATTGCACTTAGAAATTGCGAGATAATGAGGCAATATCGAAATATTATTCAAGACAGGAATAGAACGAAAAGGCCGGCAAATCGAGATATTTTTCTGGTGGCGAACGGTATATTGCTAAATTCTCGACGGGGCACCGAGAGTACTTTACAGCCGTGAAAAAGAAGCCTACGACGAGGCGCGAGAAAATTAAATGTCGAATCTCGGAGGGTCCGCGTCCCTTCAAAGGAGAGAGGCGTTACCAGCGAGATGGTATAATCGCAGTTAGGCTCAATTCATTAAGGAGTTTAAAGGGCGACGAGAAAGCGGCAGAGAGAGCGAAACAGAGAGCGAACCCTTAATGGTTTTCCCAATTACGGGACAAAGTCGAATGGCGGGCGTCGAAGCTGTTCTAGCTTCGTAATGAAATAAATTAGAGGGGAAAATAGTGCAATTATTGGCTTGCCAATCTTTTCTGCCAGACCGACGGTCACGTTAGGAACGTTGTCTGCCATTGTGGGGAAGCGGTTGAACGAAGATAAGCCATTATCGGCTGAATTTACCTTCAGAAAGTAACCTGTTATTCGTTCACCCTCCGTCCGTTGCCTATTCGTTAATTACGCCGCTTTCGACGCTGACTGGCAACGGATTGCTTGATCGTTTCATCGACATCGATATATTTTTACATCCAGTGGAAATCCATTGATAGCTTCGATTCAACTAATTTTTTCGTACATTTATTCGTCGAAAGTAAACATTTAAACGTCAACCATTACGTAAATATAAATTATGCAGTTCAGGTCGTTCACCATTTTATATTTTTTCGAATCGGCTTACTCAGATTATATCGCTCTGTATAATTAAAGGAGAATCTCGAGGACTCATTTTCTCCGTTGTTTCTGACCGAGTCAATCAGTCTCGATCACCATTTTATATTTTTTCGAATCCGCAAGTTACTCACATTATATCGCTCTGTATAATTAAACGAGAATCTCGAGGACTCATTTTCTCCGTTGTTTCTAACAGAGTCAATCAGTCTCGATCACCATTTTATATTTTTTCGAATCAGCAAGTTACTCAGATTATATCGCTCTGTATAATTAAACGAGAATCTCGAGGACTCATTTTCTCCGTTGTTTCTAACAGAGTCAATCAGTCTCGATCACCTTCCGGGAATATTTCGAGCGTTTCCAGCCCTTGTTCGACGGAGGAGACCACGATAAGCAATCCGGTCGCGTACAAGTTGAAGCAATCCCGCGAGGCCAACGACGAACGAGAACCATTACCGCGCAGAAAAGTGAGATCTGGATGCGACCGGCGTCCCGACGCCTAATGAACCCATCAGCCGAACGCGTGCCCTCCGTGGTAACTTGTGATTAGACTGGGCATTGGCTTCCTACCATCACGAAACTTATCTCGACCGGACCTTGTCGCGTTTCAATTACCTTCCAAGGTACTCTGGACAATCGGTAATAATGTCGGTACGTATAATACATTCGGAAATTAAATTATCTCGGACCCTCTCCACACGTTTTACCACGTGCAATTTTCACTTTGCCAATTAGAGTGTTAATTGAAAACTGTAGATTGAACAGAACAGAAAATGAGGTAACTATTTGCATATAATTTAGCATGTAGTATAGACACATGTAGACATGTAGTTAAATTGAAAAGAATGTATAAATGAATATAACATCAGGGTGTGTATCAATTTGGGGAGTATAATAGAATAATGTAGATTATTGTTGAGAACAGAAAATGACATAAATATATACATGTAATTTAGCATGTAGTTTAAACATGTAGACATATGTAGACATGTAGTTAAATTTAAAAGAATGTATGGTTGAATATAACATCAGGGTGTGTATCAATTTGAGGAATATAATAGAATAGATTATTGTTGAGAACAGAAAATGACATAAATATATACATGTAATTTAGCATGTAGTTTAGACATGTAGGTACATGTAGATATGTAATTAAATTGAAAAAAATGTATAGTTCAATATAACATCAGGGTGTGTATCAATTTGAGGAATATAATAGAATAGATTATTGTTAAGAACAGAAAATGACTTAATTATTTCCATATAATTTAGCATATAGTTTAGACATGCAGGTATACATATGTAGACATGCAGTTAAATTGAAAAAAATGTATAGTTGAATATAACATCAGGGTGTGTATCAATTTGAAGAATATAACAGAACACTGTATATTATTGTTAAGAACAGAAAATGACATAACTATTTCCGTATAATTTAGCATATAGTTTAGACATGTAGGTATACATATGTAGATATGTAGTTAAGTTGAAAAGAATGTATAATTGAATATAACATCAGGTGTATCAATTTGTGAAATATAATAAAAAGAAGCAATGAAGAGATGTTCAAGGAGGACAAGAGATTACATTATATTTATGGAAGGAAGAAGAGGGTTGATCGCGCGAAGAGCAAAGCAGGTCCAGTTTCTAGGAACAGAGGGACTCCTTCATTCAGAATCCAAAGGTGGCTCCCGCAGGTTGACCAAACTCCGCTACCTGTTCCTCCAACCGATTCTCCCTTTCTCTCGACGGAGAAGATGGCCTTGCCGTGGTCATCAGTCATTCTGGATCGCTTTTCTCGTACATCATGCTGCGTTGAATCCTGGAACGAACGGTCCAGGAGGGCCCCATTATTCGTCATTACACGGTCACTCGTGAAAACACATTTCGAATGACTCCCCCACTCTGGTCGTCGGTTGTCGCGACGTTCCTGGCCTTTCTTTTCTCTCTGTATTCGAACCGGAGAGGTGACTGCGCTCGTGTTTCACATTCACACGCCGCCATTCAGCCCTCGTCTCTCTTTCGAGGAAGTTTCGGCCGGATTGCGGTGGGCCCTACGCGTCAATATTTGGAATCCGCTTGTCTGCGGGATGATCGAACGCCGATCCTTTGTATCATCCTTCGTGGGATCGTGAAACGAGAGACGAGAGTGGATACGCTGGGTGACGTTAACGGGAACGATAGCGAATTTACGACTCGATGATAACTTGCGATAACTTACGCGAGCTCAGTAACCGATCGAGCAGGATACAATAAATTCTCAAACGCCTAAAATTCCTAAGGTCCCAATAGGTCGTCATAAAGGATAAAAAGAAAAAACGAATGTTCGGTGCCGGTGGCCCAGGCACACATCGTGGTCAGTATTATACAGCAGGCTTTTCGTAGCTTGTAAATACACAAGCACGAGGATTATGGATGCTCGCGACTCGCGCCGGTGTCAGTGAATGGTCCCCTTCTCGTTTCTACCGGCCAAAGCAACCAAGGAGACCCGTAATAGGCTTAACGAACAACCGGAAAGGCTCCTCGATTTATTTCGAATCAGCCGCGTCGCTTCTTAAAGGACTCGAACGATAAAGACCGGTCACGTAACTAACGCGTGTTTACCCACGCATCGGCTTTTCCTCTGCACGCACACGTTGTACGCGAGAAAAAGAAGGTACTCTCCGCGGCCATCCATCGCTTCCGGCAATAACTAACGACTGTCGCGCGTATTTTACGAGATAATCGAGCTTCAAAGGGCTCCTTTCGACCCTCCTCGTCTACCTTTCTTTCGACGCGCGGCACGGATTTAGAAGGCCAGTTTCCGGTTCACGCGATTCCACGCACGATACATCCAAATCTGTACAAATATTTTGATACGATGTTTGTCAACGTTGCGGCTGTTTATGGGCGTCCTGCATTCGATCGCCCGCGGTGGTACCGACACTTGGCGAATGATTAATCGCTGCATTGGAAACGGATATCAATTATACGGGGACAGCGTGAAAAGACGAATATGCCGGGAGAACATCTGTTTCGTCCTGGTGGTTGGTCGGACTTTGTGGATACATAGCGTGTTTCAAGTGGACAATGGTGTTTGTAAGGATGATCGCCGTGGTTATTACTACCATCTTTCCATCTGTCAGATTTTTAGTTACAAATAGTTCCTGATTTATTCGTGGAATTTCGTAATAATTATTATTTCATAAACTAATAATTTTATCATGCGAACACGAATCCTAATATCGAAGTGGACACAGATATGACAGTGACGTATTCAATTTTTAATTTAACCTTTCATGTTATCAATGTAACACATCGGAAGTACGACTTTTTCATCGCTTTACTAATTGATACAATTACCAGTTTAAAATCGTCGACGGTAATCGACTCGTCAACGACGTCTGTCAAATACGTTTCAATTTTTTCAGAAAGTATCGACAACTCTAAAATTATACGCCATTTTCATATTACCGTTATGATGGAATAACGCAATTTGTCAGATCGATACAGAGATCGTATAAATATTGAAACAAAAGAATCGGTTATTTACGATTCGTGCTTAAAACATACGACAGGTGTTTACCAGCGCGAGTGCTTCCTTGCAGAAGCGATGCTTAATTAATCCTAGGAGGACGCTTCGCGGCACGAACATCCATGAAACATTGATTCGAGCACTCTCGGCTCACACGATCGACGAACGAGGCGATATTTAACTTTCATTATACCACGAAAGAGGAGCTCTATTGATACTGGCTTAGAGAGAGCCGCGGATAAGATACCTTGGTCACGCGTGCATCGTTTTTTATTCCCGTCAAAAAAACAACTGTACATAATTGCTCAAATTCGAGAAATTTAAGCATCGCCAGAACGCACAATTAATTTTACATAGTACAATTAATTTTACAAGACGTATTCATTTTTTTGAACGTCAAATTTGAGAGGTGACTTTCAGTCACTGTTTTATTTAATACAATAATTTGAGATTAGCATTTTTTAACTGATTCTGTATGACACATGTGATGTATAAACATAATGAAACAAATAGTAGAAATTATTAGTAGAAAAATAATGACCTCAAAAAAAATTCATTTAACACTAAACCTACCAGCATATAATGTATACACATATGAGCCGTTCAGTGCACACATTGATTAACTCCATTTTTTGAAACATCGTAAATTTAAGTGTTAAAGCATTTGGTATAGTCATAACTTTTTATATTTATAATAATTTAAGATTTTTATAAATATAATTTAAGACCGGCTCATATATGTGTTTAATTTGAAATTAAAAATGAAGTTCAAAAAATAAACAAAAAAACGATGAAACACGAATGAGTACATACATTTATTCTTCTTCTCGATGAAAATCAATTCTGATTTCAAGATTGATTTCAATGTATTGTAACAAAATGTGTACCTTACAATAAAAAACTTGTAGAACTGTCATTTGACTGGTTTGGTAGTTTTAGTGTTAACTTTTTAACTACGTTTTAAAGTTGCTGTCTACAAACAGTCAAATTGCCTTCAAGGGTTAAATTATAAAAATGACGGCTAAACCGTAATTGTTTTAATCCTCTAAATTAATCGTTGTACATGTATTATTAATCTGACCTGAAACTTCACCGAAAAGTCGAAGATTTCACGACTAAATAATGAATATCGTTCTAAAACTGTTCTGAAAACGATACTTTTACGGTTGTAACTATGGGGTACAGTCACCGAAAAGAAGCGATTTTATAAGGGTCCCTATTACCTGAACAACGAACCGAAGGGCAGCTTTTCGCTCTTTTTACGATTTGTTTACAGCTGCTTCCCGCTCTCTGCGACCATTATGCGTTTCAACGACTACGTTCTTGTTGGCGATTTAATCTCGCGGTGATCGACTCAACGATCGCGTTTGCTCCGATTTGCGAGGTTATACAACTCCTATACGATTTGGAATTTCTCTATTCTACAGGAAATTCAATTTCAAATTCATGGGATAATAATAGGGAGACTATAATGCGAAATTCGGAAACTACAGATCGATATCGATCGAAACTAAAAATGAAATATACGGTCATAAAAATTTAACACGGAAGGAGCTAAGTCTATATTTGTCGGAAGTGTAGAATAGAACTCAAGCTTCCGTTAATAAATTAATGGAGTCTTTCGATCTTTTGATGCTCTCCACTTAAATGTATAATGTCATGTATAATATATCGATCAATTACCGGCTTGATTTTATTTTCCGTTAATAACAAAATTTGCTGATCACATCTACCAAAATTATTAAACGAAAAATTCAAGAATAAGTTTCAAAAATTTAGAGATTAATTGTGAACACTGAACTAAGACTGAAACCCGATAAAATCGATTGGTCAACGAATACGCTTAGCGCTGTTTTTTCTTCTTTAACGCTGCGTATAAAAGACCGATCGTAAACCCGTGTTTCCACGGTGCGATTTCGCTTCAATACCGGTCGAACCGATTCCGCGATGGTGCTACATACGCGACAGCCTTATCTTATCCGCCACGTTGGTTGCCGGTCACCCAGGGGTATTCGTACTTAATTCCTTATCTTGTAAAGCAGCGCACTTAAGATTGCCCCCTCCTTGCGATTCGCGAGCACCTTCTGCGCACACTTCCATCGTTCTCGTGCACGCGTGTATCCGCTTTGCATTGTCTTTTGCGAGCACCTCGATGAACAGGTATGCGTAGGCGGACCTGGCGGTCGTTACACGGGTGACCGTCGGTCACCCTGATGGCAGCACCGTTCAAGGATCCTGTTTTCGACAGCGACGACCGTTTTGTATAGTCCCTGCTTCCTTCGGATCTTCACGTTTCTGTACCTTCACGACTCTATTACACTTTCATATTCATTCATGTGTCGTCAAATATTCTATTCATGTCATCAAGTTTGTAAGACAAACATAATGCTATCTACTGGCGCAAACCGAAATTACTTTCTTGCCAACCCAACAAAAAAAGACCATGACGTATCAACTTCGAGACCTACAAACAATACAAAATACGATGGAAAAGTGTTCCTCCTAAGTTTCGATATCCTTACGTTCAGATATCGCTACGAAAAGATAGACTATGCTCTGATATACCTGTGTTTCGATATCTCTATGTCAAGATGTCCTTAGGTTCTGATGTTGCTACGTCCCGATGTCTCTGTTCTGATATACCTACGTTCTGATAGCTCTACGTTCAGTATTGCTGCGTCCCAAAATTCCTATGCTCCGATATCCCTACGTTCCGATGTCCTAACATCCTAATATACCTACGTACCGATATATCTACGCACCGATATCTCTACGTCTCAAAATTTCTAGGGTTTGATATCTCTACACCTCCATATTCCTGCGCCCCAACATCCCTACATACAGATCTCTCTACGCATCGATATCTCTACGTCCCAAAATTCCTAGGTTTTGAGATCTCAGCGTTCCAGTATCTCTACGCTCTGAAATCCTCACATCCCGATTTCTATACGCACCGGTATCTCTTCGCTCCAAAATTCCTAGGATTTGAAATCTCTACGCTTTGATATCCCAGCGCCCCGATTTCTCTACGCACCGATATCTCTACGCCCCAAAATTCCTAAGGTTTGCAATCTCTACGCTCTAATATCTCAGCGCCCCGATTTCTTCACGCACCGATATCTCTACGCGTCGATATCTCTACGCTCTAATATCTCAGCGCCCCGAAATCCCTACGCCCCGATTTCTCCACGCACCGATATCTCTACGCCCCAAAATTCCTAGGGTTTGAAATCTCTACGCTCTAATATCTCAGCGCCCCGATTTCTCCACGCACCGATATCTCTACGCCCCAAAATTCCTAGGGTTTGAAATCTCAGCGCCCCCATATCCTTACGCTCTGAAATCCCTACGTCCCGATTTCTCTACGCCTCGACTTCTCAACGTCCCAAAATCTCCACATCCCGATACTAACATAATAATATCTCTACGTCCCGAAATTCCTCCGTTCCGAATCCCTACAAGCCGAAATTTCCACGTCCCGAAATCCATACACCCCTAAATCCCATATCCCGAAATTCCAATCCTCAATACTCAAATCTTCCGCCCAGAAAAATCATCACTCCCCTAAGATTTTTCAGCAATAAACGATCCACCCGCAAATTCAAACACCAAAAGTACGAATCTCGTTGTACACCACCCAAAAGTAACAATAGAAATTTTAGTGACGAGCTAGCAGTTCTAAAAACTGTCCGTACGAACAGCGAGTGGCGTACACGGAGTTTCGTGTGTGCCGATGTTTTCCAAACTTTTCAGCAAAGAAAACTGCCAGAAGCCCGGAGTACAACAATGCTAGCAGATAACGGACGAGCATGGACGCATGTAAAACGGAAAGAGACTCAGTGGCAAGGTAGAAAAAGAAGCAGAGGAAACAAGTGAGTGAGAGAGAGAGAGAGAAAGAAGTAACAGAGGCTGATACAACGGAGCGTTGTCCCGATTGCACAATGAAAGCAGAACCAACCGCCTACCTTGCTACGGGATCACCTCCCGCAGGCAAAACCTTTTAGTCGTTCCTTCGACACACGAGAATACGGGGACACGCTTGTCATTTGCTTGCTACGGGCAAAGTAAAAATATGCAGCGAAGAGGGGCCACCGTCGGCTTCAAAAAGTGTCCACCGCCGGCGGCCAACAAATTGGCGGGCTGACTTTTCTGGTTTTATACCCGGCGTCGCTCGCAGTACGGGGTAAAATGGTATCTCGTCTGTCTGAAAGGGAAAAGTCATGTTCCACGGTGAACCGTGCCTAAAGAGCTGTCGTCCCCGTTTCTTTACGGGTGCTATGTCTACATCTCGTCTCCTTCCACAGAACCACTCGCCAAACACGTTTCCGTCGATGCTTATGATTAACACTTTACAACACGGTCCATCGAACGATCTAACTTTTACGATACTGTCACTTTCTATCCGATTAATCTGATGTACCAGATTAATATTTAATCTTGATTAACCGGTTCGGATCGGCTGACTCGTGCGAATATTACGAAAAATCTACTTTGTACACCAGGTAAACTGTTCCTGTAGAAATGCTGTTTTTTGTAGTGTGGATTTGTTGGATGGCCGATTCGATTATTCATGCTATGCTGGACATTCTCGACTAAACGTGCTCACTCTACTTCCTTCGTCATCGTTTATTTATTCTTTCTTTGTATCATTCGTCTTTTACTATCATATAATTTATATTAGTCACATGGATCTGTATTGTTAATATCCATCAATGGTTACTCTGTAAAATGTTCACCCAATGTTCCATCATTATCCAATATGACCAGAGAACATAACATACTACAGTACATAACACCATACTTCTGTACATTCTTGACAATACATTTACTGATGTGATAATTCATGCAATTTTCATAATGACCAATTTGCTATAATAACGAAGAGAAGCACAAATTGAGCGGAATATCCCAAGCCAAAAATCCTAAGAATATTAACTGAGTGCTCGAAAGAGGGCTCGTTACTCGTTGCAGCAACCACTTAAGCGAAACAAGCAACGCTCGTGTCCCGCGTAATCGCGGCCTGTCCTGTGACAGCTCGTAAAGCGAGGTTCGTTGTCGTGGGTAAAAATTTCTTTCTCGAATACGGCTACCGTGGTGAGCGAAGACAAATGAAAAATCGTTTGACGAGGGTGGAGGCGAGGCGAGTAGAAGCCGAAGAAACGAAGGCCGAGGATACCGCACGGACAGAGGCAACTCGTTAGGTTCGAAATAGTTGGACCACTACTAATTCAGGCTGACATAATTGGGGGTGTTTGTTACCTGCACACCCTCGTACCAGTGCTCCTCGTACAAGATCGTATAACGAAGAAGAACATGGAAAACCTCTTCGGGCGATCCTAGGGGTCGATAGGCGATGCTATCGTCGCCCGACAGCTTGTAGCCCAAGCCTGGCCTCATCCTCTGTCATCCTCTCTTTCTATCCTTATTTCGTCCTCCTCTTCGTCTCCTAACTCTCCCACCTTCTTCTAACCTCCATCCTTTGCCCTCAGTTACACCGTTGTTCCTCGACGTTGTTCCTTTCTCGTCTCCTATCCGCCGCGACTTTTCCTTTCCCTTTCTCTCTCCGTCTCTCTCGAGTGTGCTCCTCTTTTTCCTCAGATATACACGTTGATGTATACCTATATACAGAACCTAGCCGATGACCCTCCGATAGCCAACAGATAGCCGCCAGATATTCGCAAACTGGAGACAGTCGTCCTGACTCGTTCCAACGTGAAATTCGTGCGTGTTTACAGGACCGGTCAAAAGAAGATTTCCAGACTACTACCGATATATACCGATCAAAGATAACGACCATACACGATGTATCCCCGTATTATCCAATTAGAGTAATTAAACAAATACATTCAGAGTTGCTATAGATGATCTGAATTCTCTTTTGAATCGCCCAGTACGAGTCACCGGTACATACGTTTCTCCATCTGCCGTAAGTTTTGTTCTCGACGATTACGGGCGGTCTGAATCAGAATGCGAGCTCTTTGTATTTCTGTATCGCCGGTCGCGGTCGCCCGGTAACCTCCGCTTGATTTACCGCTCGGCGTGACGCTAGATCCTGTCTGATATTTCACGTATTGCACGAGCCGCATCCCAGATGCATTTGCTTTGGAATCAATGTGAACCTTCTCGATAATTGATTTTAATATGCGTTGGTAATCGAGGTTCATTTACGGAATCTTCCCTCAAACTTTTCGTATTATTCGACTGTGCAGATTGTCTTCGTTTGAGAATCATATATTGAACCTAACCGAACAACAAGAATGTGCATAAGGTTTATTCATCTAGAGTGTGTGTCTAATAATATGTTTGTTTATATGATTTTGTTCAATCAATAAGTAATGTGTATAATATGTATTCATCTAGTGTATATGTCCATATGTGTGTATGTCTAATGATATGTTTATTCATTTGATTTTGTCCAATCAATAAGTATATGTATAATTTCTATTCATGCAGTGTATGTGTCTACATGTGTGTATGTCTAATAATATATTTATACATCTGATTTTGTCAAATCAACAAGAATATGTATAATATCTATTCATCTAGTATATATGTCCATATGTGTGTATGTCTAATAACATGTTTATTCATATGATTTTGTCTAGTCAACAAGTATGTGTATAATTTCTATTCATCTAGTGTATATGTCTATATGTGTGTATGTCTAATAATATATTTATATATCTGATTTTGTCGAATCAACAAGAATGCATATAACGTCTATTCATCTAGTGTATATGTCCATATGTGTGTACGTCTAATAGCACGTTTATTCATCTGATTTTGTGCAATCATTAACGATAAAGAACTAACGAAAAGTTGCGAAAAAAAGATGCGTTGTAAATTCTAACAGTATCGAAGCTCCTCGAATTTTGCGGAAACCGAAAAAGGGCAAAGGGTGTTTGTCCGGGTCACGACACACCAGCGAAAGAAGACAGCGACGGGACGTGCAAATATCTTGATCCCTGGACAAACAGCCGGTCACACGTATATTCTGACGAACCTGGTCGAAAGTGGCTCGAAAAATTCACGGCGTGTTGTCTCTCCGTTGCCCGAAGAGCAGGGTGTATTTGCGCGCGGGGGCGGAGTTGGTTCGTTGTTCAAGCAAAAACCAGAGGATTTAAACTCGAGTCAAGTGTGCTGGCTGATAAAGCTGGAAACATCGCGCGTACATGTAAACTACGCGAGCCCTGAACCTGCCGAGTATATTTCGCCCTTAGACCCTACTCGAGCCTGCTACAACAACTTCTCTCGACAAACGTTCTCTATGTAGACAAAACGTGGCTGGAACTCGTCGGCTCGAAACCACGAAATTCTTGCCAATGAGATTACTCTTTTATAAACGTTTTCGCGAAATTATGTATGTAGTTTCACGCAGGCTGGTTCGATCGTTTCGAATTTTTTTGGAGAACCGCTTTCTTATCTTATCACAAACGAAAGGTGAATAACATTCTACCGCTGTTAACACCGCACGTGATCTCGTTCCAGCTTCGACGCGTGATACATTTCTTGGTATAATACTTTTCGTTACACGAAACGATGCGACCACCCATGGGAGTACACGTGTTGCGCAAGCTTTCCAGAAAACAATCATTTTCGTGGAGCTGACCCCTGCCGATCAGTACAGTCGTACAAAAATTTCTTCACGAGCATGTAAATAATTTTTAACCGACTTCGAAAAAGGAGGTTACTCAATTCGATCTGTATATTTTTTTTTCGTGTTGTAACAACGATCGGAAGATCAGACGGAAGACGCCATTTTGACGTTCGACAATTACGATGCATCGATCGAATTAGTTACGTGTCACGCGGTAACATCGTCGCATATGCATAAGAATCGGTGAGAAACTTGCGAAGAATGGACACGTTGAAATTCATCGCTCGAATCGAAATTTTCTCACGCTTCCGATGAACCTCGTTATCACTTTGTCACATTGTATTCTTTCTCTTCCTTCAATTCAATGCAACACGCGCGATTAACGCTCGAAAACGTTGCTGTTTTCGACACGTGTATTGAAATTAATTTTCCCAGACATGCATGTTTGCAAGTCTGCTTCGTTTCAAAAGTTGGAATTTTAAAACATGTTATCACCGAATTTCCGGTGTCTTTACATACTAATTTTATAACCGAGTTCTTAAAAATTATAGGAGACTTCCACAAAAGAAAAATCTTCAATTTTTAACCGACTTCGTTCCAATGTAGAATGATGTGCAAGGAAAAATTGTTTAAGAACTTTTGTAACGGACTTCGAGCGCGTGTCGTTCGCGGAGAAAGATGGGACAAAATAGGTCTGGCGTCGCTGTAACAAACTCGTGTAATACGAGTGCACGGCCCCTGACCGGGTCTCTCGTGTCGTGTTTACGGGACCTTCTCGACAAGCGTGTTTCTCTTGGCCGGCTTAATGGCCATATTTTTGGGGCCCGTGGGCCGTAAAAGTGACAAAAAGCGGCGACACTCGTGCGCGCATGTTCCGCGTCTGTCATCGCTCGCCTCCTCATGATTTCACGGGTCAAACCGAGAAGAGCCTCTGTTTCTCTACTAAATAACCGATAAAACCTGGAACGACTCGAAAAAATTAATTACGAAACTTCTCCCTATCGAAAGATGACGTGAAAAAATACATATCCTCAGAGTGTAAATAAATTAATGAACCATGGATTGAATAATTTTCATCTTGCAGACCTTGATGTATTTTGAACGTATCTAATATCCACAGTCCTCCATTATGTATTAGACTACTAATATATTATGTGTGTATATTTATTACATGTACTCAAAGTGCAAATAGATCGTCTAACATTAATGAACCATGGATTGAATAATTTTCATCTTGCAGACCTTGATGTATCTTGAACGTATCTAATATCCACAATCCACTATTATGTATTAGACTACTAATATATTATGTGTGTATATTTATTACATGTACTCAAAGTGCAAACAGATCGTCTAACATTAATGAACCATGGATTGAATAATTTTCATCTTGCAGACTTTGATGTATCTTCAACGTATCTAATATCCACAGTCCACTATTATGTATTAGACTACTAATATATTATGTGTGTATATTTGTTACATGTACTCAAAGTGCAAATAGATCGTATAACATTAATGAACCATGGATTGAATAATTTTCATCTTGCAGAGTTTGATGTATTTTAAACGTATCTACTATGAATATCTATAATCCTCTGTTATACATTAGGCTACCAATATATTATTATGAAGCATATATTATGTTAATATTGCTAGAAGTATTCGAAATCGATTACGTATTCGATGACGCCCCCATAAGTTCTCGATTATATGCAGAAACGAGGAGCGTTCACCCTCATCATTCAGCCTCGAATTTGCCAGTGTCACGAAAAGAAACGGGTTCGCGAAACCGGGAATAAACCTTGCGGTATTTATAAGCGGCGAATGACAAAGGTGACAAGGCGAGAAAATCATGCCACGTTACGAATTTATGTTCCGCCGTCAAACGAATAGCTCGCACGTTTCCCGCGCGTGCGGAGCGACGCGTCTGAAAATACACGAAGGGCTGTAGACGCCCGACGACGCCCGCGCATACGTGTACCGATACACGTGTACACGTGGACATCTAATGTTATCTCCTTGTCGTCTTCTCGCTCGGTTTGCCGCGATTTACAAGGAAATTGCATCTACACTGCTGGGCTATGGGAACCACGCAGCCGTTCTTATTCCTAACAACCCCTTTATTAACGCAATCTGTTTTTTATTATTTACCAAGACTGATGTGCATTTTTTAGAGATTTTGATATTGGTTAATGTTAGCGAGGCTGTTTGGGAGTTTGGAACTTTTGAAGCTTTGGATTGCTTCTTGCAAATTGCATTAACAGGTAATAATTATCTGCACTTAAGTCGATAAACGAGTATAAGTGAATGATTACTATAAATGCTGCCTCAAGATCGATATCGATATTCCTGCACATTGTATAGCACTTCTCACATTAGCGACAGGTGGTGCTTAGTTATGAGTACACTAGTATACACGTGGCATAATTGACACAGTGAAGGTATTACAGAAACGTATTACGTATTAAATATCATATGAAAGTCACATTCGAAAATTGATTAGAACTAAGAAGCTGAGAAGTGTGAATGAGTGATCTGTCGAGTCAATTGATTAGCGTCTAACATTTAACCCCTTAACTCTTCCTCTATCGAATTTACGACTGCACCCTTCCCGGCGTGAAATATACGATTTCATAGGAATGCTTTCCGGGAAGCTGAAAATCACCAGACGAGATAGCAGAACAAAGGCTGAAAGGTTAGAGGGTATGGAGCGAGGTTTCTCCGGGGTCAGTGTGTGCACAGATTAGAAAGAAGGCATTTCTCATCGATAGGGTCCATCGAGATACCGAGCGAGCAAAGGTCCGAACAAAGTCCTTCAGGATCGCTGAGGAACAATAACGACGCGTGAAGCGCAGCCTCTCATTCGAGAAGCGACCTGAACACGAGCTCTTCGACTCCGACTCTCTTGCCCCGTGTTATTTATCGACCAGATAAACCGTTCTGGCTGTTAAATGCGTCGGTTTAACATAAACACCGATAAGTCGACCGCGAGAAACCACGACACTAACCAGACGCGAAAACTAAAACGTGGAAGAGACGATTAAAAAAGGCGAACCTCCCTTTTTCTTTTTTCAACTTTATCCTCGCAGTATTCTGAAAAAACTCTTTGTTGCGACCAACATCGAATGCTTTCGAGACATTTACGAGCTTCGGAAACTACGACATGCTTTTTAAGCGCTTCTCCAAAACTATTTGTCTATGTTTCCTTGACATCTCGGGAGATCATTGTGGGTATTCATTTTCAGGATAAATTCCGAACTTTTCAAGCGACGTTTTGTAATTTCTACGGTTTGACAGCATGCACTCGTGCAGAGCGTCCGTTCGCGCTAGAAGTGCTCGGAGGTTATGGCGTTCTCTGAACAGGGTCATTCTAGAACCACTTGACGCATGCCAGATAACATTTATATACGAGTCAATCTAAAGTGTTCCGTATATCTCCGCACATTGTAAATCCAAAATAAATACTACAGAAGTACAATTAACTTCATAAATTGCCTACATCACTACTTTGTATCCCACTCGAATAGAAATAAAATTACACAAAAGAAAGAACAAAGCAGACATACTTTTACGAGACATAATTAATTAAAGAACAATTACTAGGAAGTCCTAGTGATTCGCTGGAAAGATAGCTGGCAAAAATCGCGTTTAATTTGAGAAATTATCGACACGAGGAGGCGCGTGTTCGTGCTGACAACACTCGGGAAACAAACGCGTGGGTGCGATATCTGATTGCGTGCGTGCTCGCTGATCGATATCAAGCGTGCAGATATATTCGACGACCGGATGAGGGATGGTCCGTGTCACGTACATGTCCCGAACAGCTTCCAGCAACGCGTCTTCGATTCTTCTCGCTTCCTCTGCGATCGATGAAGACGATCGATAACTCGTGTTCGTCATCGGCCGAGTTATACGCACCGAGTACAAGCATTCCCTTCACAATTTGTCAAATTAGCATACGTTTACGGTAAGCATGCGAGCTTCCACGATTTCTCACGAATATTTCACACGGGTCATTTTTGTTTTGCGATATCTTTTGTAAGGGATGAAAGGTTAGAGAAGTGAAGCCTCGTAAGAAAAGTTTGACTCTGAGTAAATAATATGTATGTTCGACTGCCACATTCAAAATACGCAATTTATAGTGATTTGACTAGTAACTGTTGAAAAAAACATATGACATCTACATTTTCTACGTCTAATATAATTCAACGACCTTTGACCGATATTTCCAATTATAAATTTTTCATTGTTTTCTACAAACTTTGCATTGTTTGCAACAATGTCAATGCATTAACATTGTACCATCTGTGTCATTAATGCAGTGACTGATCACATGACGAAATTATAAAACAATATTCTACTTTTTATCAAATTTTAAAGTACATTAACCCTTTGCTTTAAAGTTGCTGTTTGCAAACAATAAAATTATCTTCGAGTACAAAGGGGTATATGAAGTAACAAGATGAAATTAAAATATATTCCTGCAAATACGGTGTCTTTCGAATGTAAAAGTGTCCAATACTCAGAATTCTAGCAATACTAAACGTTCGTCGATCGTTGTCAACCTCTCCAACGAGCAATATAAAATGCTATCCAAATACCGAAATCCTTTGGTACACCTTTGGAGCTCTATATTAACCGCTGAATCAACTCAGTGGATTTACGACGTGGCGAGTAAGACGCGATCGTTCAGCCCGGCGAAGAATAAATCACTTCGACCTGTTTACTTATAAAATACAATCTGACCAACGAGTATAGACGAGCCTCGCGATTTAGCGTGCGTTAGTCACGTGGTAATATATTACAGGCAAAGTGGCGGTCGTTGACGCTATTTGAGTTTGTTTGCCCGAAGCTTAATGGATACACCTCGAGGATCTTTCGCGGTGCTTTATACTCCGGCCAGAATCGCTTTGGACTTGCTCCAACGTCCGCGGCACTCGGCCACTTTTGCCATTGCTTGACCCTTTTGTGACAAAAAGATTTTCGAGAATCATTAACTTCCGACCTGCGGAGTATGTTTCTCGCGTGACATGCACCGCACGTATCATTTGTGTCTCCTGCACGAGGATGTAGATCAGAGACGAGCATCGAATGGGTGCGGTATGATACATTGCTATCCTGAGAAACAAGCGTACAGTTATTTGATATTTGTCGCTTTTTTCCACTATTATCTCTACTGTTTTACTTCCAGAAATTATCTTTATGTCCTAGGACAGATACGATTACTATGAAGCTTCAAGGCGATACAATTTGGGCAAGATTTTGTCTGAACGTTAACTCAGATTACGAGTACAATGAATTAAAACTGTCACTCATTTTGTCTGTCTGTTAATTTCAATCACACTGTACGTAAAGACCAGTTTAACCCTTGCACTATGGCTTATTTAGGTGCGTCAGTCAGAATTGGTTAATTAGAGCTATAATGTTAATACAGACAAAGAAATGTGAAATATGTCAATATGTTGTTATGTAATCGTTGACTATGCAAATTATAATTGGACTTGAACTCCAAATTGAAGTGTACTAAAAATTCGAGTCAAATTGATCACGGCCGAAGTACGAGTGCGTTACGAGTCTGATTCGTCGAAGTAGTGCAAGAGTATTGATACGATAAATGTAAAAGCAGTAGCAGTATACGAAGAAGGAAAAAGGAAAGAAATTAGACCCATCGAAACGCTATTTTTCAATCGAACGATCCGCAAAGCGGCGTTTAAGCGAATCAAAGCGTTGGTTGGTGGCGAAACGAGGGTACGTCTGTCGGTAAGGATTGAAAAGAAGTTGCGCGAGGGCATTAAGTCACCGTCCGGGGTAATTTATCGCGCGACGAGCTGCAACCCTTACCACACTGTTTCTTCCCTTGCCTCGCGAAGGGTGTGTCGCTGACAAGCCTTGCTTCTAATGAAAGCTCACCCTTAGGGGGCTAGGTTATACCTCCGTGGCTTCTCGCGTCCCCCAAGACGCGACGATCGCTCACAGAACGTCCATTATTTACGCGCGGCTCGATTTTATTCACCCCTTTTTCTCATCGGCCAATCCGCATAATGAACGATTCTTTCGTTGATCCGCTCGCGGTCCGACGCTATTTACGATATCAACTCGTTAAATATGAAACGTTCTATTTCCGTGTAATCTATAAAAGAGGTATGTACCAAGTATATTATCTACACGCTTCGCTCGTTTCAATAAACTGTACGTCTCGACATTTGTCAAATTTTATTCCTGCGATCCTGATATTAATATTCAACTGTACAGCTATAATTCCAGAAGTACAAGCACGTAACCCAGATGCGCTATCGAATGCCAGAAGATTGGTTTAACGATAAAACACAGGAGTAAATATCGATAAAATAGAGATTCGAAGATTGGAGCAGCTTTTACCGTGAGAAATACTCAAGACTAAACGGTAAACGTTTGATACGATGCTTCTTCTTCGAATATCGCGGGTCAGTGCAGCTTAAACGATCGTCGTTTACGCAATAAATATCGAGTGAACGCGTTCTAGTAGGAGTTTCTCATCGTTCGGTAGCAACGGTATCGTCACTTCGTTCCGCTTGATTCACCGTTCGAAGTACTCGTCGCTAATTGCCCGATTTGTTCGGAATCTTAGCCAGTCTTGTCCTCGAGTGACTCGATATCGAGTCCAAGATGAAACCGCGGGGTGATCGCTTTTTGCAAGGGAACTCACAAGCCTCTCTTATCTTTATAGATCCAGTTCTACTCGGACAACGCTGCTTTTGGCTACCGGGCACTCCTCTTTTTCCCCCGTCCAATATATACTGGGTGTATATCTTAATTCGAGGGACACATCTTCAAAGATGATTACGGCAGTTAACTCGGTACTTAATTGACCGGCTCGAAATAGTTGTGGCTAATTAAGATTTAACATTTTTAACTAATGATCCGATTTGCTACTTTGTATCATTAGCGGAATTTCTCCTGGTACTTCGAACCCTTTCTTCCTATTAAAATATTGTCGATTAGCTACTATCGGCCGATTGATAAGTTCAAAGTGATCGGGGTGGAGTCATTTGCGACTTCGCTTTTCGATGGAATATTGTTAATCTGCAAGTCCATGTAAAGGTATAACGTCGTTCACCGAGAAGCAATGCATAATGATACATATGGAAATTTAAAACGTGAAAGTTCAATGCAGAGATCCAAAACACAGAACTCCGACACTTATCGCAGTGTATGCACTAGAGCAGGGGTCGGCAACCTTTCGAGTCGGAAGAGTCAAAAATTACAATTTACAAAATTTCAAAGCTTTTAAAGAGCCACAAAATTTTTTCTTGCCAACAATAAATAGTAATCGTATATGGCAATGTTAGATAATGAGTTTTTTTTGATAAAATAAATAATATTTGCGTATGGAACTGAAGAACGTGATAATTCGATGCGCTGCGATTCCAGCCCTTGGTAATTCGACGCGTGGTAATTCGATGCGTTGGAATTCCAGCGCTTGGTAATTCAATGCATTGCAATTCCAGCGCTTGGTAATTCAATGCGTTGAAATTCCAACGCTTGGTAATTCAATGCATTGCAATTCCAGCGCGTGGTAATTCGATGCATTGCAATTCCAGCGCTTGGTAATTCAATGCATTGCAATTCCATCGCGTGGTAATTCAATGCATTGCAATTCCAGCGCTTGGTAATTCAATGCATTGCAATTCCATCGCGTGGTAATTCAATGCATTGCAATTCCAGCGCGTGGTAATTCGATGTGTTGGAATTCCATCGCGTGGTAATTCAATGCATTGCAATTCCATCGCGTGGTAATTCAATGCATTGCAATTCCATCGCGTGGTAATTCGATGCGTGGGAATTCCAACGCTTGGTAATTCAATGCATTGCAATTCCAGCGCGTGGTAATTCGATGCATTGCAATTCCAGCGCTTGGTAATTCAATGCATTGCAATTCCATCGCGTGGTAATTCAATGCATTGCAATTCCAGCGCTTGGTAATTCAATGCATTGCAATTCCATCGCGTGGTAATTCAATGCATTGCAATTCCAGCGCGTGGTAATTCGATGTGTTGGAATTCCATCGCGTGGTAATTCAATGCATTGCAATTCCATCGCGTGGTAATTCAATGCATTGCAATTCCATCGCGTGGTAATTCGATGCGTGGGAATTCCAGCGCGTGGTAATTCGATGCGTTGGAATTCCAGTGCGTGGTAATTCTATGCATTGCAATTCCAGCGGGTGGTAATTCGATGCGTTGGAATTCCATCGCGTGGTAATTCCATGCATTGCAATTCCATCGCGTGGTAATTCAATGCATTGCAATTCCAGCGCGTGGTAATTCGATGCGTTGGAATTCCATCGCGTGGTAATTCAATGCATTGCAATTCCATCGCGTGGTAACATATTTTATTTTCCAAATCACCTACGCTTTCTCAATTTCTCAATTTATCAAAAAATGCCTGCAACATCAGTCGTTACAATTTAAATAAACTCGAGTAGTGTTGCGAATAAAAAGCGTGTTAATTCCATTTGTTGGGTTACACCGAGTATGTACAATTGGTTCGGTTAACGTCTGCGCCATAAACCGTGGCACAGCGTGTAACGTTCGCGCGAAATGTCGCCACGCACTTTGTATTACACTTATCTGGTTAACGCGGAACATCGTGCCGGGGAGCCGCTTTTAATTACGCCATTTGTCGGGGGACCAAGAATCGTCCGTGGTTTCTAATGCGCCTCCTTCCAGCTGGAATGTGGACGAGAAGGTGGCGCGCTCGTATAAATATGATAAGAATCGGTCGTTTCTTATCCGTGGCAAGCCAGTTTCCCTTAACGCCTGTTTCTTGCTGAATTTTGATTCCCTATAATGATTCACGGCTACCGATTTCACGGTTTCGTGGTCTGGCTAATGGCGCCACTTTACGGACTAGTCTGTCTGATCAACCTATATGTACACTTAGATTCTTCGATAGTTTAAACGATTTCAACCCGGTGATTTTACCTGGTAACTGCTTCTAAATCTCTCTCGCGTTTGGACATCGATTTTTAAATCTTGTCGTATCGCATTTTCATATGTGCCCATAATTATGAATGTGGTCTAAGTCAAAATTAAAAAAAAATGAATTTATCACTTATTTTACACGACATGATTTTAAACTGAATTTATTCAATGTCATTTTTACGATGTCGTCAAAAATGAACCCTTAGATAGTAGTTGTAATTATAAAGTTATACGGAATTCATTTAGTGTTATTTATGAAAGTGGTCTAAGTCAATTCAAGGTTTAAAAACATTTCCCTATGAAATTCACACAAAATTTCATATCTATAATAAATTTCCATTAATGAAGACTAACAAAATTGTAAATTTAAATGTCGCATAATGTAAAAATATTTTTTAATTTATTCAAATGCGATTCATTAAATAGTTCGAAACAAAAAATATGACTTAGACCACTTTCATAATTATGGGCAGATATACGCGAAAGAAGATACGTTATAAACCTATGGAATCGTGATGGCGCGACTGTACGTTTAAGTAATGTAATAGAGATACGAAAGCTCAGAGTGAAGAGGTTAGAGAAATTTCACGATCGACTGATTCCGCGATATTCGCGCATTCCATCGACGAGGAACAGCAAGAGTTCGATTTAATTTCTCGATCGAGTATTCGAAAGCGCGAGGGAAGCAGTCTCGTAAAGTATCGGCTCGGTGAGCGATGACACGATTCCGGTTTTCCTCTCGCCTTTACACCGCGCAAATCGAACAACCCCGTTAAACCGGCCCGGAGTTCTCGCTAATACGCGAATTCCCTGAGCTGTTGCCGGTGCTGTTCAACAACCGTGTACATCGATACGGGGACAATAATCATAAAGCCTCGCGATAACGAGGGGAAACGTTCAGCCAAAGGAGGAAAGCTCGAAGAAAAACAGGATAATCCATAACGTACGCACCATCAAAGTGTACGAGTCGATTCAGAACACCGGATGAATGAGATATCTCTCTACGCGGAATTACTCTTCCGGTTCGATCAATTTAATCATCGTTCCAGCATCGATATCGCTCTCGGATGAACGAGTCCCGTTGTTTCTAGTAGTACCCGATTAAATAATCGTGTTAATGTCGCAACTTCCTCGATTTCGCCGATTCACCATTGATTAGAACCGGTCGGAACAGAGGAGCGTTGTTCGAACGAATGAATATTATGTCAGCTCAGGCCTTGTAATAAGGGGACACTTTTAGGACACGAGCGGAGTAGGAAACAACCAGTTTATTGTGACGTTTCCGGGTAAACTTGCGTTCGATTATTCAGCAACGTTTCACGCTATTCGACGTTGCATAATTGAAGAAACTTGTACACCGAGTTGCGACGAGATAAACGTTTCACCCGTAGGAAAATCGCTTGTCACTCCGATGGCTAAATATCTCGACACAACTTACTTTGCGCCAACTATGGGCATCCTTCCGTTAGCCGTTGAACAACGTGGCTGTCAGTCGACTATTTGCATACGTAACTGTTCGTTACTAAAAAATTTAATTACCTCGGAAAATTAAAATTTTAGGAATTCAAAAATGTCCAAATTTTAACTACTTCAACTGATTCTGATTCTGTCAGTGTTTGTTGGATGATGGGGTTGATCAACCGTTTTTTATTCGATTTTCGAGGGCAATTCGGTGTAAACTTTCAATAAATCTTAGACACGACTTGTAGCTCAATAGATTGTCAGTTTATTTTAACAAAAGACGAAAATGCACAAAACAAAGAACGATTAATTGTAACAATACGAAAATGAATAAAGATTGGTAAAGAAATGGTTCGGTTTGGTTGCTCGATTAGCAGTTTGTCAACGACTGTTGTAAAAATATGAAGTATCGGTAAAATTTTGTAAAGAAAATATTCGTGGAGGGTCAAAAGCGTATTTATTCGACGATTTAAAACCTTCCTTCGCGCGTTCGTACACCGTCCGTAAAGCATCCCCAACAGCAATGGCAGACGATAATTAAGTTCCAACGAGGAGTTTTGCGGAGAAGTTCCTCTCGGTCTTTCGAACCTTTATCTCCCGACAGCATCCTCCCTTTTCCTCCCTCTGCCTCGTGTACCGGCTTTTCCCCAGGAGTGGTCGCTCCGTGGGATGATTGTTACGAAAGGATTTGCGGTAATCCTCGATCTAATTTGCATGCTGATGGTAATGGATGTGTATCTTCCCCTTATTCCTCCGGTTCTTTTTTTCGTAGCTCCTTCGCCCAATCCGTAGCACGAAAGGCCGCACTCGCGCGCGCAAACGACGACATGTTCGAGAAGAAAGCAGCTGGTTGGACAGCCTTGTCTCAAGGTTAGTCGCACCTGTCCCTCGAAAGCGCCGTTTCTCGATAAACTTTGAAAAAGGATCCACATTCGATGGAGCGAACGAACCGTCCATGGTGATCGCGTGACCGACCCGGTTCTTCTCGATCTGCAATTAGGGTCCCGACTTTGGGACCCCGTCTCTTCGAAAACGACGAGCTTGATATACGATACTTTAATGTGTCGCGATCGGACGATTAAGACGCCCAGAAATTCGGTCACCACTTACGGCGCAACCAAATGATGTGGATCGGGATAATCCGTCGTGGAATCCGATCAAAACCTGCTCTGAAATTTACATTTGGATATACTGCCAATTTTCATGCACTCGTAGATGCGTATCTCGTTAAATATACCATTTGCTGTGTCAACTTTGCCAATCTTATGTTTATGGGTTATTCATTACTTCTTATCTTGTTATGGCATCGAATGTCCAACATTTTTCTTTCTGATCGTAATCTTGTCAGTTTGTATTAATAATGCTTATTCGAGTATGATCAAAGATTTATCCTCATTGCTTCAGTGCATTAAGGTATCAAACCCAGAACATATTAATTGGGAAGAAGTAGTTTAGGAACAGAACCTTTGTTTCTTGATCTAACCGATGTAATTTTTCACTCCAGCTGTAAGCTTGACAATTTATAATATTATTATATAATAATAATATAACAATTTATAATATTATTAATATGTAAGACAAACATAATGTTATCTACTGGCGCAAACCGAAATTACTTTCTTGCCAACCCAATCGTAGCTAAATTTCTTTCCGTGTGCTACCTATTTTGGAGATACAGCAGCATTTTCGTGTTTTCCTGCAGCCCTTAGCTTTTGTGATACAAAGCTAATCCGAAGGAACAGGTGGTAGCAGCGATTGGCCCGCTGCAAGGACGTGGTGAAAGACGTTAGGAATAAACTGGTCTATCCTGGATCGGTCAGAGGACGGTATAAGGCATAAGGGAACCGATGCTCGACGTACAGCAACCGATCGCGTGCAGGAGAACCGAGGCTACCACTCGAGGCGGAGCATGAACCAGTGGACAAAATAGGAAGACGAGGAAGAACGCCCACCATGATCCCGTAGGCCTATCGGAGTCGACGCCGATGGAAAAAGAACTCGACTGTTAACAAGATGGTGCTCACTCTCGACACAGTGGCGTGCTCGCAGCAAACGTGGTCTCTCTTCGTGGTCTCTTTCCTTCGAGGACGCGACCGACTGGCGCCTTTCCTTCTCTTCTCCTCTATTACCGTCTCTCTCCATTTCTTTCTCTTTTTCTCCCTCTATGTCCACCCTCCTTCAATATGGCCGACTTCCCTCACCCTTCCGTCGACCTTCTAACCAAAGCACCTTGGCGCTTCCTGTCTCTCCGGCCCTTTTACCGACACCTAACTTTTGGCCCACTTGCTTTTCGAGCATTCGTGTAATCGCCCGAACAACACTTTGTTCGAACATTATCGAGTACACGCCGCTCGTAGATAGCCTACCTCTCTTACAGGGATTCTGACTACTTTTTAACCCGATACCGGTTGCGATATAGAAACGGTGGTAAACCGATAACTACCCGTGAATTAACCCGCCTAGGACCGAATTGCGATTAACACTTTGCACAGTAAGACTTTAGGACTCCATTCATATTAACTCGCCCTCATATATGAACACATGAATTCCGTATACATGCATTAGTAATAATATGAGTCACCCTGTTCCAAAGGGATTAATTTCAGTCACTCTGTTCTAATCTTATCTAGAAAAGGAGCCGACTTTGTAGAGAAAGGGTCTCACGCACTCGGTCGTAATTTAAGGATCAATTTTTATGGCAGTGGCAGGCGCAACAACCACTTTTGTCCGAGGTCTCGTGAATGGCCGTGCGAAAGAGTTGTTAAAAATCTGCGAGCACTTCGACCGCCATTTGTTTCGTCGCCATTTCACCCCGAGCAGAAAGGGGGGAAAAATATTCCGTTCGTGTCGTTATTGATATCAGCGCGTCGTTCTCGTGATATTTTTGCACCGGCGAATATCAGGTGGCTCGCTCGGTTACCCGATACGTATTATCAGGCGGCGGCCAGTCGCATGTGAACGTTGTAACGATTACACGATAGGTTTAAAGGTTGAGAAACACGACATCTGAACATTTATAAGTGGGTCACGATATCTGTATCGGCTTGCAGAACGCGGACGTGGAAGAGATTAGGGCTGTGCTGTAATCTTAGCCTCGACTTTTCCGCTTAATGGCCACGCTGTACAACATCGAAGAATGTTCGCGTGCGATTTTACTCGCTAATAAAACAGGGGCTAAAAAAACTAGGAATTCCGCTAGGAGACCGTCTCGTCGACGCGAAACTTGCCGATTACTCGAGATTAGCTGTAGGGGGTTATTTGTACCCCTCTAGTCGAGCGTAATTGAGAAAGGAAATCGCTTTCAGCCACGACTTTGACCACCCAGACTAACCGCTATCCAACCTACGCAATCGCGTGTACTGTAATTTTCAATTATCGTCAGAAACTGAGCATACTTGACGATAATTTAAACTACGCTGCTTGAACGATGAAGAATGGGTTCCTTGATGCTCTTTATAAAACAGTCAGTAAGCTGCCTTGTACACTTCTTAACAATTTTTTTTATTATTTTTATAAAATATATTGTACAAGTTACGAACACATGTAGGGGATGAAATTTACACATTTTCTGTTTTGCGTATTCAATGCGAATTTATCAGAAATGGATCGACTTTTGTTTATTGTCCGAGTTAAGGGAGTATAGATTAGCTAATTTTCAAATTCATAAGTAATGGACCAATAGCTTCTTGAATGTCTATAAGGGGTAGTTCACGCGTAAACCTGGATGTTGCTTTATATCACAGTGAAAATACAAGTGGAGGGTAATTTCCTATAAATGACACACCTTCTATACCGCGATATCATCACGCTTTATGTTTCTGAACTACTTTATGGCATTCAGTTTGACTCACCACTTGTCGATCGATGGCTTCCAGGGTCGACTCAAGGTTGCATTGTCCGAGATTTTAGACCTTCTGAAATTCAAATCATATTTATTAACAGCCTTTGTCGACGATACAAATTTTTAAAATAATGTATTCCTATTGCATTATAACATATCTCTATATCTCTACATTAAAGTATTCCTACATTAGATAAATTACCGAAATGTTCAAAATTTCTTCGACTTCAAAGTTTTTCTATGAAAAGGACTCTTTTTAAAAAAGGAACCAAACAATTGTCTTTACGCGGACAAATGATGGAAGTTATTTTGTTGATTAGCATTTAATGCTTGACTTCAAAGTTTTTCTATGAAAAGAACTCTTTTTAAAAAAGCAATCAAACAATTGTCTTTACGCTGACAAATGATGGAAGTTATTTTGTTGATTAGAATTTAAGATTTCTTTAATAAATAAATGTTTCTTGCCAAAATTTTGATTACTTTTCGGTGCCCCTAATATTCGGATGATCAGATTCCTCTTGTCTAAAATAATTGTGTTCGATAAAGGAAAGGTTGTGGAGTAATTTAATGTACAACGTAAGTCAGGAGAAACTAGTCGGTCAGGCTGATGCAGAAGAACGGGTGCAGAGAAGAACAATTAACCATCGATCGTTTGGACGGCGATGAAGCATTCCGTTCGCGGCGAACACGGGCGGTCCCGATATCTTTGAACGAGAAGGAAGATCGTTTGGTTCGGTGGACGGCGCTAAAGGGTGGACGCAGGGCGCCGTGGAATTTATTGGCGCGTTTCAGGCTTCTAAATGTAAACGAAAATCTGTAACGCCCGGCGTGGCCGGCGAGGCGTGCACGGGAACGCAGTGTCCTCCCCTAAAAGGGCGCCTATCCTGTCGATGAAGAAGAAGAAGAAGAAGAGGCAGAAGAGAGAGGCGGGTGACTGGCGATCGAATTTAAAGGGGGCCGCTGATCGACCAACAAGTGGTGGCGGCTCCTTCAAAGGATCTTTCCACCTTGCTCTTTCGCTTCTGGCCTTCTGTTACTCGTCTCCCTCCGCTATTTCTGTCTCGTTTCTTCTCTCATGGTCGAACGACAATCGGGTCGCCGCGGTATTTTCTCCTAAAATGCCCACACCTCTCTCTCTCTTTCTGTCCGCTGAGAGTCTCTCCCATTAGATTAGATGTTCACTGCGGGATGCCGCGGCGCACGAAAAAGAGGATCGCCGTCTAACCTCGACACGAACGCGAAACGAACGAACGAAGAGAAACAGGGAGAAAAAGGAACAACACGAAGCCCGCGACAACGCTACTCTCGCTTAATGACGTGCCGCTCTTCTAGGTCCGACCATGTCGCTTCGCTACTTCTTTGCGCGGCAAACAACGGTCGACTTGGCTACTTTTGAATTGAAAATTCTGTGAGAAAAACCGGAGGGACTGTTCTTTACCATTAGAATGCTAGATGAACAGCATCGTTAAGACTTCGTACATTTTGTATCCTTAGGACGATGTTAATGATCCTATCGTTTCGAATTGATTGTGTATTCACTTTGCGGTATTTTTAATTATTAATTCTTTTTCCTTTACAATTTGTATATTGGACATTTTGTAAATTCTTATATAGGATGCGAGTTACAGTGAGTCACAGCCAAAATCACAGAAAAATGCAATCTTTCGTTTGTTCTATGATTTTTATGTTTTTCAGATTCCCTTGGAAAATGCTAACAAATACTGTACGATTTTAGGTGTGAGGCATTTTACATCCAGAATCATAGTAACTTTGTTTTTTTTATATTTAGACAACTCTGTTTCTTTTGATACTGCTACATAATAAATATAGATACATTTAACCCTTTGCACTCCTATGTCGGCTGTGGCTCGACATTACATTTCTCTTGCTTCTTACAAATAATTCAGATAAATAGATTGGTCAAATATATATATTTCTATTTATTTACTATTTATAATAAATGAAAAATGTATTTGTCACATACTTCACACTATTTTAACAAATTTTACTGAGGACCCCTATCTTGATCAATTTTTGTAAATTAAGGAATCGGTAGGTAAAAGAAATTGAGGAGTGCAAAGGGTTAATATAGATTCGTGATATTTTTATACCTTACCTGAACTTTTTCATGAGAAGAAACATTCGTACATATGATGTACGATTTTGGCTGTGACTCACTGTAGGATGCGAGTTATATAGCATATGGGAGGTAGATTCCATTGAAGTACCACCACAGCGTGTTTGTATCTTTAATGAACTTTGCGTACCGCGCAGGAAAGCGATTCGAAAAGAAACTTCGAACAAGTGACGACTATAAACGAACAGAAATGACAGAAGCTGTCTAGCTCGCGCAAGGGGTTGTCATAAATTGTAGGCCGTTGCCATTAGCAGGGTATTTAGCGATAACGCGAGCGTGAAGGGTAGGAGGGCGTAAAAGGTACAACGCCAATTGCGTAGGTACGCGGGGTCGCGGGTCCGCCTACATCTGTTGGCTCCATATAATCGTTTATACGGGCGAGCCAGCTGATGCCGGCCCCTGCCATATAACCAACTTGTATGCAAATTATATTCATGCAATGGGATCTCGTACGATTACGTAGCCGGTACCCGGGCGCGAGTTTACAGCGGCAACACGCGTATAAACCTCCGCCGGATAGATAGCCGTGTTTCCGTACCGGTGTAAGTGAACCTCGCCAGGCCGAGTGTTGAAACTCGCGCGCGTGCTCGCGCGTGTGGTGTGTTGTGTTGTGTTTGCACGCCCGGTGGACGCGCGTACCTACCTACGTGTGGCTACGAACGCCAAAACGGTGTTGCTGTCTCTCGTTATGCGAGCACACGCCGTTCGCCCACGGAATAGTATCTGGCCAGTGTTCAATTATGTACCAGGCCCGCCGCTTACCAGTAATTTCCCGAATACCGGCGATAATCGCTGTTATTATCATAGCTAGCTGCTACCTTCACCCCTCCAACGACTAACCTTCCCCCACGCCCTTTATCGTTGCTTTCCTCGTGTCGTTCGCGTTATTGCTATATCGGGGGGCCACGCTACCTTCCTACGTTAATTGGACGAGATCGTGTTACGGTTTAATTGTCCCCACTCTTAATTATAGCGTGTGTACGGGCCTCGGTTGTCGCGCTGTAAATTATCTCCGACCGTTTACGCGCCAACTATCATCGCCTGCGTCGGAAATCGACTACCAAATTCCGAAGCGTAATTGCTCTTTAACTCTTCGACGATGGATCACTAATATTCACAATTTTTATACTCTCCTCCTTCGTTCAAATATCTGAATTGTATCATATACCTCTCCGCGTATATCTCTGCGATAATTGCAAGGAATAATCAGCGTAAACCCCTCTGTGAATACGATAATGAAATAGACTAGTATATTGTCAGTTCTCTGAATCATAAACTATTTTGCAACATCCGAGTATTTCAGAATTCTAAAGAGAGAGCATACGCTGGTAATTCGAGAGAAAAATGGCCTGTTAGGTTCGTCGAGCGAAGGAGCTCCGAATTATTCAGCGTCGTCTCTAATAGGGGAATATGTCAAAGTTATCGAGCGTTACATTCCTGTTATGACGGAGAACGATTTTCATTGGAACCATTTTGCTATTTTAATGTATGAGGATCGTTAAAGACAGGACAGTAGTACCTCGTGTAAAAATGACACGACGGAAAAGGAACATGAAAATTATTAATATATCGCAGTAACCGTGTGCCAAGTTGGCTCTGACTTTAACACGTTACCGTGTCAAACGTTGACGATAAACAAACTATCAAGGAAGTTTGATCGCAATTTTCTTAAGGGTCTTTTTATTTACGCGAAAATAAGGGCGGCTAAATTTGTTGGAAGCAAGAATTGTTTATCAAGTTTTAGCGCGAACAGTTTAAACGGATACAGAAGCGTGTAGTACAAAACGCAACGATGGATCCACGTCACAGCAATTTCTAAGATTACAACCGCGTTTAACCGCGAATACACGCCACCTGCTAATACCGCCTGAGGAAACTGCAGTCTTGCAGATCGTCGGATCTGTCGTATTGTTGCGGGATTTTGTCGTGAACGCATCTACCTCGTCTGAATTAATTCTCGACGTACAACATCCTCGCAAAACTCGACTCCTGTGCTTGGAAGGGGTTAACGTTCTCGTAATAGCGTTAATATCGTTTATGTAAAATATTTGCTAATCTCGAAATTTGAATCGGTAACAGGACTCAAGGGGTTGTTGAAATATCCAGAGATCTAAAAATCGCATCGATTCCGCAGGGTGTTCGCTAATGCGTCTCCGTTTTCCGCGTCGCAGGATCCGCGATGCTAATTGGATGGAGGTCGCCAGCACAGAAGATAATGGATATTAATTACCGCGTCTTACTTTCCACGGCATTAAACATTTTCTTGAAGACGGGTGGACGGGTGGGTGTTCGCGTCGCACGGGGGTGTTGAAGAGGTAAGAGGGATGGGGTTGCGGGTACCATCCCTCATTGTTAGCCCCTTTAAAAAGACGCCGTCCCCCGTTAAGTATAATAAGTACGAAGTCTACCGCCTCGTCTTCTCGTTCTGTCTCCCTGTCTTTTCGCTGGCTGGCCCCTCTCCCTTTCTCTCTCGTGTCTCCTTATAATCCATCTAAATTTTAAGAGCGGATCAGCGAATCCCCCGGAAAACTTTGCCACGGAGTTGCCGCGGTAATCCATTTAAATAATTCCCGTCGAGGCAACAGAGCGAAAGGGTTCTTCTTCCGCGTTCGGTGCCGATCGTACTCTCTTTCCTTACTTCCACCCTTGTCATTTTCAAGCCGGCCCTTCGAGTGACTCTTCCTCGGTATCCAGTCGCGACGAGAAACCTTCACCGATATCCATTTACAGAACTCTTTTGTTAACTGCGTAAACAAAGACGCATCGCTGGCTAATTTCTATAGGTTTTCTTCGCGACTTCCGATGGAACTCTCTCGTCGCCATCAACGATAAATTATTTCTCTTATGAATTGATTATCCTCTTAGCTGATACTCTGGTGATCCGTAATAATTATAGAATACTGACACTGTCGCAATCTTTAAAAAGCTTCAAGTCTCAGTGTTAATAACATGTGAAAGGATTCTTACACTTCAATTTTTCCAGATGTAAACACAAGATATTTTACCACCATCTTTATATAAAACGGCTTAGCCGTTTCCAGCCGGCAATTACGTGGCAAGGTGCACCCCTACATGTGGTATCAAAATGTTCTATAGCTACAGGTGTGCAAGTTTATTTTTTTGATATCCACTATGATGATAAGGTGACGTCAAACATGGCATACTATGTTAAAAAGGAAACTTAAAATATTTTAGAAATTATCGTTCCTTTTACCTTTACACCCTAATACTTTTTTATTCAAAATATTTCAGAGAATCGATTTATCTGAGAAAAACTGTATAGTTCCATTTAAAAAATTATGGGTCATTTTCGTTCTTCCAAAAATATTGCAAATATAAAAAAAGAGCACATGTTATTATATCGGCAATGAAGAACAGTAAAACTGTTTCCTCTTTTGTTAAGACACTTATTGTTAACGAAAAAAATAAACGAACTTTGGGAACTAATTCCAAATTAAAACACAACTAATTCAAACTGAGTCAAAATTGATTTGATGTTGAGACAAGTTCGTTTAAAGTTGCTCCTCACACTCAAACCATCAATGACAAAGAACTAGTGACAATTCTTAGTAGACACAGAATAGACATAGAATTAGTAATTGACAATGAACTAGATAATTATTCGAAAGGCAATTCGATTTCCAATTTCGACTTTGTCATTCCTCAAATTGAAAAAAAAAACTTTACTCGTGTAGCGTACACTGCTAGTAATTACAATTGTCAATAATATCTGAGACCAACAGATCGTCCACAAACTTGCTCACAATTTAACAAGAAGTATTTCCTCAGCAACAATTATTAACCTTTCTATCGTTCAAAGCGATAGCCCCTGTGGACCCATCAGGGTTAAGTCGTTACAAGTGGAAACGGCACCAAATAAAGGGACCGCGATTCATTTGTCTAGCGAATGTATACGGCTCGTTTTGCATTCTGTCTCTAATGGATCGCGACTTGCGGGACGAACAAAGTTGTCAGCAATGCGCTAACGCGCCGCTGGTTCAAAGAGATCGCGGAGCGTGGCATCTTCTCTAGGAAGGCTCGATAACTCATCGAGACCTCTGCCCTTGCGCGAACCCTGCTAAAATGATTAATGAACAAACGCGAAACGTACTCGGATTAGCATCGACCAACGGAGCGCAACTTGCAACAAAGATTCTTTCCATCAGTCATCGAGATATTTCTAGAGCGTTTAATAGTCTGGACACGAGCTAGAAATTCCGGGGACAAGGATGTTAGGAACATTCATGCTGCTTCTGGTGAACCGATCGATTGTTTAATTTTACCGATTTGCAGAGCTTGAAGAATTGGTGTAACGTAGGTGAACTCTAAAATTTTAGTTCCATGAATTTGGAAAGGGTTCATCGAGTAATAACTGCTGTTGAATGCAACACTAAAAGTTTCCAGCATCAGCAAGTAGAATGTCGCGTACAAGGGTTATTGCACCCTGTAGCGCTATACAGGAACTCAAAAATTCCGGTTCTATGAATTTGGAAGTGGTCTATCGATTCTACCGACCGATATCGTATCAGAGTGGCGGTAGAATTTTTTACACCGCGTACTACAGTTATTACACCTTTGACTGCTATCAAAAACGAGTATGTAAACGACGAATGTTGAAACACAATTGGAATTCCGAAACGAAACTCACAAAAATAAAATGGCAAATGTTCAAAGAACTCTCTGCGCCAAAACGTCGATTCATTTATAGCTCGCGATTAATCCATCGATTAATCTTTAACGGGTTACAGAGAAGATACACGACTGAAGAGCGGATCGCGATCACGTGACATTCCTCAGACAAATTTCACGGGCTCTCGGAGCGTCGTCGTTTGATCTCGGAGTATCCCTAATCCCAGAAGCAGGCCCGGCAATTCGTCGACGCCTCGTTCCCGCGCACGTTCCTCTACCTGACTTCTAACCTCTGCTGTGCAAGCCAAAGCCCTGCTTGATGGATGGGCCGACGTCTCGTAAAATATACTCGCGTTCCCAACGAACGAGGAACGAGCTCACTCGAGCGTCGCGGTGCTAGTTTACGTCGCGACGACAGGCATGCGCCAGCGCGGACCATTCGAAATAAAAGTGCTGGTAGTGATGAGATCAAGCGCCATTCACGATGGCGAGTAATCAAAGCAACGGGTAGCAAAGAGATCTCTTCCGCCGATTAATCCTCGATCAAATATAAATCATAAGCTTAAGAGTCCCAGGTTGGTTAAGCGGAGACCGCGCGGATTAAAGGACAAGGCGGTTGCAAAGCTCGCGACGATCCCCGAATCAAGTCCATCGCTAGAAGCGAGTTCACAGGCCGAGACAACCGCATTCCTCGTCAACCAGAGAGACCAAGAGGCGTCGTCGTTTGGCTGCCTCGTCGACGAGACTATTCCCGTCCGCGTGGTCCCATGAATCTTTTTCACCGTCGAGCCAACGACAAGAGAGCTTCCCGAGCCGTCGTTTCAGCGAGCCGGGCGCAAAGATACGCGTTTCGGTAGACGGGCCGTCGATGATTTGTTATCGAGGCGTGCCTCGAAGGCGTAAGCGCGTTGCACGCTCGATCTACGCGCGAAAAACACGCGACGCCGAAGGTGAATCCTCGCTTAGCGTCGTTTCGACGCCCCTCGATGCGCTTTCTGCCGTCTCACCGTCGCTCAAACGAGTTACACCAACGTTTGTCGTCCGCTGAAAACGCGTCGCGACACAGACACGTGTTTCGTACCGTTCCTACACCGCGTTCCAACCAACGACAAGTCTCTTTGGGAATGGCGCGTGCTTTCATCGGCGATGTTCGCCTCGAGAATTCGCTGCGATTCTTTGATGTACGAATATACCTGCTTAGGATCGATCAGAGGGCATCTAACGTGTTGAGAAACGAGCGAACGCGAATACAGATGTTAACAAGATGCAATTTACGCGAGGCTCTGGCGAAACAAAAGGAACGACAATGAGATGCTGGTGTTAGACAATTTCATGATTTTAGCAGCAGCTAATTACTTTTGCTCGTCGATCTAGCAATTATTATGTTGGATGACATATCTTAACCCTTTAGCCTATAACCACGAGTCAGACTCGTGACGCACGTTTCAAATGTGACAAAACTAAATCGTATTTGCAAAAAGATTGAGTTTTGAATATGATACTAACTCTTAGTTTAGTAACAGTGGTTTTATTCCTCATCCCGGATTCCAACAGAGTTGCTGACACTGTAACACAAACTATCTTTGAAAAATTAATTTCTTTGAGTCTGAACGTTAAGAGTGTACTCTTATGGAAAGTGTACTACACAGTTTTTGAAAGTGGTCTATTTGCTATCATCTTTGCAACGATGAGGTACTTCGTACTTAACGAGAAGCCTGTCGTCAAGCTATAAGGGTGGTATTTGACCACGATGCCATCGTAAGCCACAACCGCGACCCCTGTCCTCGAGGATTTGCCGCGAAAACCCTTCTCGGTTTCGTAGGTGATCAGTCACCGGTACCCTCGGAACAAACAAACTTACCACGTAAGCTTGACCGGAACCTGCTGAAGATCGCAAACGACGCGTCGAAACCTTGACGAATTCGGAAGCTATCGTCTAATGGCGACTTCGTGACCCCTTGAACGCCTCTGAAAATTCACGGAAGCCTTTTGAAAAGGGTAATGCGATCCTTGGAGAGAGCCTTGTTGCGCGATATCAACATCGTCAAAAAACTCGTTTCAGTCGTAAATCCGAGTGTACGTCTCTTATTTATAGTACTGGACGATGTTCTCGCGTAATCCAAGCGAGAGTCGAGACTATGACGAACGATTCGAGTTTATCACAGTCGCACGGTCGGCGAACTGGCTAATTTTTAATCGAGCAAGCCACGGTATACGAGGTCAGATCGTTTTGAACGCGAGAGGAAACAAGAAAGGAGGAAAGAAAGAAAGAAAGTTTGAGAGTAGCGATCACGAGACGAGGGGTTCGCGAGGAGGCTACCCGATACCGCGCCACTTAATGCCGGTGGCTCGAAATTAATTAAACTTTTGCGTTGGTTCCCGGAGCGATGGCGGAAGAAGGTGGAAATAAAACGTTGATGACACGGCAAGCCCGGTTCCGCAAAGCCCGACCCCAACGGCCGACACCATCGTCGTTCCTTAATGGGAAAAAGGTAAACGAATTCTCACGCTGTTCCCATCGGTCTGATAAAATAAAACGGACTGCCCTTCCTTTTCATTCGGCGCCAACGAGCGAAGAACGAGGGAGGTAAACACGAACCACCACGATAACGGAAAAGAAGATTGCCTCGTGTCTCTTTTATTCCTCCAGAAGAAATTTGCAACCGTGTCAAAATCGACACCCTTTAAACTTTCCCTCGTCTTCGTTCGCAATTATGTTTACCAGAACAGAACGATGACAGAAGCAGATATCTTGCCAAGGAAATTTAATTGGAGTGAACGAGCTTTATTATATGTTTACATAAGACTGAATTGATAGATAATATTAAGAGACGGAGTAATTTGTTGAAGGATACGTGAGAAAGGGGTGGACGAAGAATGGGAACCGCTACTTTACGGGAGAACGAGTTTACTAATGAGAACGTCGGATCAGTGATTATATTTCCTTTCAATTAGAACACGTTCAATTCCTTGGGACCAGCATCGAGTGTCTGAAATAAAACAGGAAATGAAATATTGTTCCGCTGTGAGAAGCTTCCCTGTATCGAACCTAAGAAAATTTTTCTCAACGGTTAAGAACCTCGTCGGCACGCCGCCTTCAACTCCAGATATTATTCCACCAAGCACTGACCTCCCAAGTTTCTGGCGATTCTAAAACCGAAAGACCCTCCAGAGTAACATCTCGAAAGCTCGTTCGTCTTTCGGTTTGGCACGGTGGAAAATCCGCGGTGAGATCACTCCGCGACGACACGTGGACCCTCAATTTATACCCGAGAAACAAGCGTGCTCATTATCGTCTCGTATGCCTCTATAATTATCGGGACATCGCTCCGCGCGTACAAGTAGGACTCTCGCGAAGTCTACGGGGGCCTTTCCGGTTATTCAATCGCGTGCGCGCGAGTCACACGGCAGTTCAAAGTGATGCATATTTATAGGTTCGTTAGCCGAAGAAAGGAAACGAAAGAAGCGGCGAAAAGTCCGCGACTCTCTTCTACCCTCTGCCGCTACCCTTCGTCGCCGATTCGAATGCTCTTTTTCCCCTTTCTCCGAAGCGTGTCTGCGATTTGGCCGAACCAACTACGAAACCAGTCGGCACGTTTACCGTGGCACTTCCGTTCCGGGAAGCCCGAGGAACGTCATACTCCGAGCACGTGCTCTGCGCGCGCGATAGATTTCAAGAACGATTACGCGTAATCGTGAGACCGCTTCGAGGAAATTGTTCGCGGTTTCTTGCGCGTACACCAGATAAGAGAAAAACGGTAGGCAGAGATACTTTGCGCGTGCTGCCTTTCCTTTAACGAACACCGAGGAGATAACGTTAGATAAATCAAGGTAATTCGTTGCAATTAAAAATTTGGTACTCGAGGTTTACTGACGCAAAAGTTATTCGGCACTGTTCTCCAAAAAGAATTAACGTAACACCAGGACCGAGTCCGAACTTACCAAGTAGGAATTACAAAAAAGTACTATTAGCTCCTAAATCTATCATGATCGCCGTGAAAGGTCCAAATTCTTCGTCTTCGATTGGATCCTTTCGATCGGTCCAGCAAAGCGGTCGAACAGAGGTACGTAAAATAATACACCCGAAGCGGGGGAAGAGTTTTTATTTTGTTTCGAGGGGGAAGAAAGGAGAAATCGACTAACGACGGTACAACGTGGCGCCACCTCGACGGCGGTAGCAGCCAACAACGGGTGTAAAAAGCGAAGAAATCGAGAGTGTCGCGGATGGTTGGACGAAGAGACACGGTCAGAGGGATGTGGAAAGAGGGAACAGGCTATAAAACAATTGACGCACACGGGGAATCAAGAAGCATCCGGTAAACCTGTTTTCTACTTCGCCAGCCACCATCGAAAAACGAACCAAGAAATTCGAAGAAACGAATTAAAGAGTCTCTGTTCACGACGTGTTCTCGCCGTTTAGGGCGCCACAGTCCGAAGATAAGCTACGGTGTAAAAGACCTTAACCGGTGAAAATTAATAAAACAAAATCGGTTAAAATCCGTGGATTACGCGGCACGGGAAATATAGGAAGGTTTATTGAACGGAATAAGAGGGATAAAGGTTCCGCGAGATGCGTGTCGTTACAAAGAAGTCTCTTGGAAGGAGTCCGGATCTCATAAAACTCGGGCATCTCGTCACCGAAGGGGGCAAACACAATCGCGGCGAGCAATTTTTGCGACGGTTCGACGATGACTCCTCTTTTCGCCTCCCTCGTGGCTTCCGCGCTGACGCGTCCTTATTCTCTAAATTGTTCCCATTCGAGGATGAGCCGGTGGTTCGTCCCTGAAAGGCTCGTTCGCGCTTATAAATCTCAGCCTGGAGCGGTGGCGTCGCCGAGAAAGAACGATTCGAATGGAACGACGAGAGAGAGGGACAGACCGAAGAGATTATAGGATAGAAAGAAGACGATAAACGCGATAGAAGGTAGGGGGAAGCGTTTCCCACAAAGCGTTCCACCCGCCTCTTTGCCGCTGCAAACCACATCTTTATGGAGTCAGCTCTGATCCGCGAGACGCGGGAAGCAGAAAAGAAAGGGCGAGTCGGAGGACAGGGGGAGAGAAACGGCGTGAGCGAGGACCCGTCCTCGGAATTCCTAATTCTACGAAACCGTCCAAGAATTCCCGAAAGGTTCCATTCACCAGCTTGGGCCCGGGCATATCATTAGCACCGTTTCCAGGTACTCCAGGGGCCCGTGTCCTCGCTTGAATGGTGGGTTTACTGACTCGACTACTCGCTCTCCCTCTCTGCCTCTACTCTTTCTTTTCCATGTACTCCCCAACTCTTTCCTTTCCAACCACGATTCTTTCTGTTCTCAGAGTTTCCATTCGATAATCACGTAATTATCGAGTACGTCTCTATTCCGTACACTCAACATCGCTCGAAATCTGATCGTTCTTGATTTTCACTCCCTTTCCTTAACTTTCAAATCGTATCACGTTTCCAGACTTTCGAGACCGGACTAATTAAATCGGTGTTTACGGATCAGGTCCGCTGACAAAATTTTTCAAAGGTCGATGAAGAAGGTTCGACGGTGTCGTCGAGGTGCTTGAACGGCCAAGAACATTTGCGCGACACGAAACGAGGCCTGTTCATTTTTTCGTCGAGCGTGTTACACGTCTCGAGCGTGGTCGAACGAGAACGAACGAGAAAGCGTAGCACGGTGGTCGTCGAGTGGGCGGTTTTGTTCGAACGAGACCCGCCGGTTTTACAGTGTACGTCGTTTCTGGCCAGGTCCAGAAGATGCAATGAACGAGCCTCAGGTAAGAGCACAGGTACATACCGAATCCACAACGACGACGACAACGACGACGACGACGACAAGGGAACCCTGCTGCTGAATGGCCAGACGAGGACCTCGTTAACTATGGCCTTGGCGCCGTTCGAGATGCCCGCTTTGATATCGCGCCTGAAAACTTTCAACCGGCTCGTGGCCGTTCTCTCACCTTTTTACTTCCAGAGAAACCGAGTTTTACCGCTGATCGATCGAATCTATCCTACTGTTTCTCGATCTCTCTTAACCCTTTCCCGTACTTTGACGAGTCTGACTCGTGACGCACTTACAGCTCAAATATGACGAACCTTGTTTAACTCTTTGGGGCACAGTGAGATTAAAAGTGTCCCGCCTTTTTAATGTATTTCAATGGTGGGACATCTTTAAGATTTCTTCAAGAAATCTTGCAGTAGCTGCATGTGCATAGGTTATTTACGTAAAGCAGTTGGTAATGTTTCCAAATAATGTTACAAACGTATTCATTGTGTTGGCAACATTCAATATGCAATTCCCGGCTGAGCAATTGTTATAAACGAAAGATTTATAGCACTCACATCTGTTTTTTCTTAGTTTCACGTTAAAAATCGCGGAGGTAATTTCTACAAAAATTAGTTGTTCATAAGCGAGTAACGATTTTTATAATATAAATCAATGGTTTTTGTTTGCAAATGATGAAAGTATAGTGGGATTTCAATTGTCCCACCATAGAACTTCTGCAGTAATACAAACAAAATTTATTGTTTATGTTATATATTCTTAACAATTTAATTAATTGTTACTATTTTGTTATATTTTTACGTAATGTTATACCTTTATTAATAAAAATTTACCAAGTTTGTTTCATTTAAAACCCTATAATATTCCTGTGCAACATAGCTTTATTTCTTATCTGAAATCCTGTGCCTCAAAGAGTTAAACTTTGAACATTTCAACTTAAAGTTTAGTCCAATTATAAATTGCATTATCAAGGATCCCTGAAAATAGAATATTTACAACATTTTAATTTTGTTTGACTGACGCATCTGTTATATAAATGGTACGGGAAGGGGCTAACTTGATATAATTTCTTTTTAAATGCTCTGATAACAACTGTATAGATTTACCGATATGAGTAGCCGATGCCAGCAGAAACTTGGGATGTCCTTTCTGTAGAGAGCCGGATTACGCAAGACACTGAAACAGATAAATAAATTTAAGACCAAGATATTTCAAAATGTACAGAAAAAAATTTGTCCATGCAAAATCAGAGAGCAACGTGTCCACATAGCCCGACTCGAAAAGGGATCATTTTATATTTGGCATCGAGGCAATCGAATTGCTCGGATATTTGTATCGTTCGTTGGCTATCTGGCTGTATCGGAGGTAAATCGATGGACGTACACGGGCTCCATTTGCTCTATATTTGCTCAATGAGTTTCGAAATCTCCATTCAACTCGTTTCGAACGCGGATAGCTCGAGAACGGTTGAATGATCGATGTCGTGGGTGGTCAACAGCAGCCGAGGACAGCAGTGTGAACGAGTCCAGTGTTCGATGACTCGTTTATGTAGGTCGTTATCAGCTTACACGCGAATATCCGAATGACCCGAGACCCGATACTCGGACAAAAACCATTTATTGTACCCGGTCGTTTATGAATTCGTCGGCCCGAACCAACGATGATACCGACCGATAAGAGTGAACGAGCCCGGTCGAATTAAACGATCGCGTATAAGATCGAGGACGGTAGAAAGCCACAGAGAAAAATGACCGATAATGTTTAACAACCATATTCAATTTTTACTTAAACGATAAGATCAAGAAGAGGTATCAGGGTGCATAAAATTCAATTCACGGGCTACAATGTTTGGCAAATTACCACTTAACAAAATTATGCGTGTCGGAGGTAAACTACAGGTTTCTCTTTTTTATTTCGAGTGCAACGTAGATTACAGGTGAAGATACAAAAGGTCTACCCTCTACTTCTCTTAAAAAGCATATTCCATATCGTAACACAACTCGTATAATTATTGTACAAGTTACTCGTAGAATACTATTGATACAAAAAAAGTTAAGATCATCGGTGATCTTACTGGTATTTCGATCGTACATCGAACAGACAAATTACCGTTTAAAATAAAATCGAGCCGTTGCCAAATCTCGAACTACCGTTGACAAATACGGCCTGAGGACGTTTCGTAAAAGACACTCTCTCGATTTATCATTCAACGTTCCACAGCCGTGTAGGTACGCGTGTTCGTGAGATTTCGCGAGCGTCTTTCTAATCAGCCCGCAACGTATGTACTCGCCCGCGCAAGAGTCTTTATTACCAGGCTCGTTAGCCTCTCGTTTTGATCCTTTCTGACAGACTGTTTATTAATAGCTTCTGGTACAGCCACCGTATGACATTTTTGCCATGATCGTTTACCGAGTTCTCGTTTCGTTACGATGTCGGACACACGAGGTACAGATATACACACAGAGAGAACTTACCTTTAGAATAGTTGGCAGGTGACGGTTGAGCGGCATCCAAGATCGTGTTGAAACCAGTCGAGCCTGTAAAGCAACGACTTGTATTAATAGTCTATTAAAGTAACAAGGTTGCGAGGTATTAGTGGAACAGGTCAATCGGTAGAGGAAATACCGCATTCCCGATGAAATTCAGACGATACGGGAAGCAGCTGATACTTTATAGAAAAGTTAGATAGAGAGGTGATAAGAGGGAGTTGAAGTTTAGATGCACTGCGAGAATTAGAGAGTTATTGACCTTATACGGAAACACCTGTGCATTTCATGTTATGGAGATCTCAGAGTCAAAGTATACTGGTACGAATTAATATACACAGCAATTATACTTTTTACATTTCTATGGGACTCAATCTGTTGGATGACCAACGTGTCCAAAGAAATAAGATAGCAATCGCTACAGACTTGTCCCTAACACACTAATCGAACCGATACTCCTTACTCTGAACCTCGCACCCGTCCTGAGTCACACTGTCCCTACCTCAACCTATCTCCAGCAATAGTATAAACCTCGTAATGTACAAAAATGTCAGAAAGAGTCCAGAACTGATTGTCAGTCCTAATAAAGTTGTTCGAGTTTTCTTATAATAAAGTGTGTTGTAATTCTGGAATCTAACAAATCAGGAATTTTCTGCATGCTGAAAGAAGTTGGCGTAATCTCATGGATTGTTTGAAATTTCCAGGCTCGCAAAGTTCCTCGCAATCCTGTATGATCGCGACGTGTCCGCCATAGAAGCTTACCGTGGAGCTCGCCCGCATTTCCGGCGGGAACACGAGGCAGAAGTATGTAGCATAGGAACGAAAACGTTGACGAGGTGACCGAGGGACAGGGTGGTCGCGGGTTAATAATAATTCGCGGCCGGGTTGCCGGTGTTCGGATAAGATAACAGGAAAGGCTGTTGGTAATAGGTGGGTAGGTACTCGTCGATGAGTTAAACATAGAGGCGGCGAAGGGAAAAGGGTGGAGAGAAGCAAGGTAGAGAAAGAGCCGCGGAAAGAGGGTAGGAGAGAGGTGGGTCGCGAAATGGAGAGCGCGAGAAGAACGGAAGAGCGAACGTGGAGAGAGAACTAGGCGTGTGCGCGGCGTAGAACATACGCTTCATTAACGGATCATCTCGTGTTAATATCTACTTTATCCTAGGGCTGACCGTATCAGCTCTGGCCAGGCGCACGGATACCAACAGGAAGCGGGGCAGGCCTGCAATCTACCCTATCTCGTTGGCGCATCATCGTCCACAGCTACACCCAGTGCCGTACCGAGAGAGAACTACCACCGGGTCTTCCCCTCCGGGACCGATTCGACCTCCGCCTCGATTCTCTTTCCACCTCGTTCTCTCTCCTCTCTCTGCGCCGCGCCTCTTCTTCTCTTCTGTTTCACCGGTAGAAACGCGTCGAACCATCGGCGACACTTTATACTCCCACGATCGCCGCGCGCGCACACGGATTTCCTCATTAACGCGCGACTATGTCGCCGGGGATCGATAACGAAACTTCACCGGTGGCGATCGACGCGGTAGGTGGTAAGGTTGCGTGTAATTGGACATTTTCGTCCGGTCGCTATCTATCGCGCGCAGAACCGTGATTGCCGTGCCGGTTGTTCAAACCCGTTGCTGCGATTCACGCTGCCATCGTTTCTTATTAACTGCCAAGAAAATGAGACCACGTTAAAAAGTGCACGCTACGTTGCCAGTGGCCAGAGAACGAGCAGATCGGTTTGGTCGGAAAAGCGTATAAGACTATTGGGATGAACGGTATACAGGGCGAACAGCAAGTGCATCGTAAGCTGAAGAGAAATAAATCGTCGAAAGATGAGATTAATATCAAGATGCTTAACTAGATTCAGTATGACATTAGTCACCCCAGGAAAATTATCCGTACTCCATACAGGGTAATAAACTCGCATCGAATTCAGCGATTCATAGGGTGCAACATGTGTCCCCGACAGTGATCGAGTGTACGAGTAGTTTCGTATACCACCGCAGTGTCTAATTGTTTGGTAACTATAAGACAAACGCGGGAATGTAAAATTGAAACACGTTAGAGCATCGAGCGAAAAGGTAGCCAGGAAGAGGTGCAGATACATGGGGTTGAAGTTACGAGCGCCACGGGGTTGTGCGCGCCCGGCGACTCGTATAACATCGTAATCGCAACGACGGTAATAACGTCTCGTAAAGTCTTTTTACATAATCAGCATTACTCACAATTTAGAGGCGGAATGGGCCACCGAGAAGATAGCGTTACCACCACCGTTTGGTAACTCGTAGGGGTGGCTTGCGGCCTCGTAACACCGACTACCAACCCCTCTCTTCCATACGCGGCTTCCGAGCCCGATGACGAAGTGGGCACAACCACGTGCTCGTGGATACGCTACCATCGCGGAGAAGGGGGTGGGTCTGGTTAGACAAACGAGCCCCTTGTGGGGTATTTCAAAGGATATCCTACCAACCGAGCGTATCGTCGGTGCCTGGCCATTGCCTTGCAGGATGTGTAATAGTATGTACGTACTCGCGTAATATTAGAGTACCCTAGCAGTTTATCTGCCCGCTTATTCGACGAGGGAAATGATTAGCGAGAGTTACTTCTGTTATTCGTTTAGGGTTCATGATAGTACCACGTGTATTGAATACAAATTCAGAGCTATCCTATTCTTTATAGTAATTACCACAGAATTTTATACAAAGTTTAACTCTTTCAAATTGCATCGTCAATTTATGGCCAGGTGCATAGTATTTGCATAAGAAAAATTTTACTATAATGTATGCGAATTTGGCACAGAAATGTAAACGAGAATGATGAATGCAAATACTTGGCAAAAAGGGAACGTATTATCTCCAGCGATGAGGTAACACGGTATCAAGTCTATGTAAAGCCAGGTTTTCAACGATGCCTTTATGCAACTTCTAGCTTGTCCGTTCATTAGTTCCTCGTGTTTCCCGGGTTTACTCGCCAGTAATTACGAATAAGAAATAATTACGGTGGATCGTATTCATTATCACTTGAATTTCGTTCTTTTATATCCTGGTAAACGTGTTACACGCGAGAGGGAAGGAGAGCATCGTTGGCTCCTGCAGCTTGCCACTTTATATAACCCAGAACGTGTAATGGTATGTAGGTATTCCGTAATATTACAAGGCGCTTGCAGTTTCTATGCCGTTAGGCGAGGGGAAATGACGAGCGAGAGTTACCTCCATTACACATTCAATTTGACTACGAGCCCGTGTTAGAACCTCCTTCGACGGTGTCTAGCATCCTATATTCAAATATTTTCCACGAATTGCCTTTGAATTATTCGCAGTATCTCTGGAACGAAAAAATGTTCTTTACAGAGGCTGATACAGAACCTGGAAAAATATATAACTTTTTTTGGCATTGTTAAAAATTTGCATCGGAGAAAATACTTCAACGTATGTCGAAATTGGGGTCAAAGATCAAGCACCATTATTACGTAATTATCTTGTTAGTAAATATTAGTAGATTATCGGGTTAGAACTAGTAAGCAAACCAAATTTGCCTGTAGTCAAATAAAACGTCCCAATGACCCGTCGCCACTAATGCGAGTAAAGGTCGATTAACATACTTAACTTCTCAAGCCAACCGAGCATCTCGAAGTTCCGGTAAACACTCGGCAAAAGGTATCGGTGGCGATCGAACGTGACGAAACGGGGGATTCAAAGTATGTACAAGCAAGCGAAAACGAGGCAACAAGAGAAAGAAATAACGAAAGGAGGGTAGCGAGGGTGGCGGTAATAGTGGTAGTAGTAGGTAGATCCATGGAGTTCTCTAGGAGGATGTTTGTCTTGGAAACGATGTAGGAGAGCGGAGGCTAAGTCCAGGAAGTGGGACTGGACGACAGAGGAGAGCAAACCGGAGGTAGGGGTAAGTTGGCCTCGGTGGTAGTCAGCTGCTGGCAGTCTAGTCCATCCGTCCATCCGTCTGTCCTGGCTTGGTCGGTCGTGGTCCGTTACAGCCAGACACAAACCCCACCGCCTTTCGAGGTCGGAGGTGGATACACGCTTTTCTACTTAGCGAACGGGCACCCCCAAGGGGGTTGAAGGCCGAGACCCACCCTAATTGCGTCCGAGAGACCGGACAAAGCGCGACTCGTGTATGTGTGCGCGCGAGCGACCTCACCGTCGGAGGTGGAGGAGCAGCACGGTGCAAGGAGAAGAAGGGTGGAGATGGTTATGTCCGGTGCCAGCCGTTCAGTTCCGGTTCCCACCTCTTGTCCGTCGGCGTACTGCCCTCTGGCGGTCGACACGCTGTACTACAAAGTTTGGCGGACTGAATAAACTTGGCGGCCGACCCTCGGAGAACTTGGAAAAACCGGACAAGCCGGGAGTAGAAAAGCCTCGCTACGGAAATAAAGGGAACCGAGGACGAACCGACGCGTCTGATACTTCGATGCTCTTTTGAGACACCCAACCACGTCCCCTTCCGCGTCGCGGGCCTGTTTATTCGACGGTCAAAAGTAAAGTTCCCTTGATACCTCGTATTAATGCTCGATACTTTCCGCCTTTTACAAACCGGAGAAAAGTCCACCCCACCGACCTTTCTCAGCTTTTTCAAGACTTCCCCTCTTCGACTAGGGAGATGGGTCAATCCGAGATGTACGTAATGACGCTTCCGTTGAAATTTAACTTTTACCAACTGTCTGTTGCATCCGAGCCTTAAATTTCGTTACAAGTATGCACACGATATTTGCTCAGCATGACATTAAATGTTAAACAAATAGCATCCAAAAGTATGGGTACATACAGGTACATACAGTAGTCTACAATTAAAAGAAAATAACATAAATGTATTAATTCTTCACTGTACAGTATTGCATAATAATGTATAGTATTGCAATATAAAATAACCTGATATAAAATTCTTATATTTCGAATAAGGTTAAATGATGCAACATGGCTCATACAATCTTAAGTGCCTTTGATAATCAGTCAAATCTAAGACAAACATAAATACATAATATTACGTCCAATTATAATAGAAGGCCGAATCAAATACACGCACGAATTGCACGTCGCAAATACCTTATAGATTAACCTACAATTAATACATACCTCATAAGCTGTAATTTTCATACAAAGAAAACATCACGATTTCTTCCTGCATCAACATAAAATGGCTGTTTCATGTGCTTACATCCGCCACCTACATTACACGTTACATAAATTGAGCGATTCATCTCAATTTCCGGACTTGTAAAATTGAACTGACCTTACCTTTGTCATTACGTAATTCGTATACAAGAGAGAGGACTTCTATTCAGTCATTTACAAGCTCGTACAATTTGCTGTTATGCCAGTCGAAGAGCGATTCGACGAAACGGGGAAGGTGTCGTAAAATGGCAATCGCAAGAAGACCCCCGGTGTACGAGAGAATAGAAGGTGGACGTTGAGTAGAGCGCGGCAACGGTGACGGTCGCGTTCGCAACGCCACCTGGAGCCAAAGGAAAATTCGATAGAGGCGGAGTTCGAGGTGCGGCTTTCTCGCACGCTCCTCCCATAAGTTCGAGAGCAGACTGCAGCACAGTCGTCGAGCGGCGCCAATGTATCTCAGAAGCTTATACGACGATACGCATACACCGTGGCGCACCCTAGCGACGCATGCGTCAAACGAACCGGCATACTATTCCACTGACAGCAGCCGAAACTCGCGGACCTATCGTTCTTTCGTGCCGTTTTATTCTCGATTTCTTTTCATTTTGACTATTTATTATGACCGAACGGACTTCGATTATCGATTCGACGGAATGCCGACATTCGGATGCCGGATGTTGTACGATCTCCACGGGAGCTACGCAAGATGAACATGTAGGTACTGGATTGTTCCTTATGATTGTGAATAAATAGTTATTCAAATACATATACATACGAGTCGTTTATTGCTGAACTAAACAAATTCCTGCAATTTGGGTGATCGCTAAATGCGATTGAATATACTTTCAAAATCTATCAACAAACAGTAGCGTTTTGTATGCAATTCAGATCAGTAATTGACTGGTTGCGTTCGGTGACAAAGCGACACCAGCGCGATCAGTGAAAGATTTACAAAACATGGTTTTATTCACATGGTTAGGATCACCCAAATAATTGTTTCCTGACATAATCACTTTGTTTATTTATCCAATAAAGAATTCTTTAATTTGCACTAAAGAATTCAAGTCCCTTATCTTTGTAAAAGTCTTAAACATATTTCGAAAGTTAAAATCGCAATCGACACGTCAACACCGTCCAACAGTAAACAACGTACTAATATTTTTAATGCCATAAGCATTACATAAATACGCAAAATAATCGTGCGGTGCTTGAAAATAAATTTACATCCGCGAAAAAAAACAGAGGAAAAGGTTATGTTTTTTTGTTTTAATGTAAATATGTCGCAAATTACCAGATTGTTACCGTACATTTTTTCAATTTACCACATTTTTTTTTCCAGGCCATTCACGTGTCAAAACAATTGGCAAATATAAAAACGAAATTTAATTGGTCGAACGATGAAAACACTCTGTTTCAAATGAAACGAATTAATACGCTCGAAATTACGTGTTGTTGATACACGCATGGCGAAACAGCGAATTCAAGCGTTCGTTTTTTCCCCAATGCTGTTTACACCAGCATTGTTTTTACGAGTGCTTAATTATACCGTTGCAACGAATGCATCGTGAACGGAGTAATATATATTCGCTAGATTAACGTTATTATCGCGTAAAATTTCTGCCTTGATTTTCCACAATACCGGTACCGATCCTTTACCCGTGTCTTACATTTTCCACTTATAAACACAGTTAAGAACGTCTACCAAGATAGATGCCTGCTGCCACCTGCAACTTAATCACGCTAATTAAGGACCTCGCCATCTTAGCCTATTATTCATCTTTCCCTGAGCTCTCCCTTAATTCTTGCTGGATTCCGTTCAGCTACTGGATTAAGCAACATTATGTATGTACCGCCTACCATTATATTATTATCAATTTCCTCTTCTCCTCAATTTCAAAATTTCAAAATTTTATAATCCAAAAATTGAGAGACAGCTCAAATTTTACATATTTTTACATTCAAAAATTTTACAAATTTTTACATTCAAAAATTTTACAAATTTTTACATTCAAATATTTTACAAATTTTTACATTCAAATATTGTACAAATTTTTACATTCAAATATTTTACAAATTTTTACATTCAAAAATTTGTTAAATTAGTACGTCAAAAATTTGTAAACAACCTTAAAAAAATGTAGAATATATTCTTCTAAAATGTCAAACATAAAATAAAGAAATTCAGCAATCTAGAAAATTTCAGAAACCAAAAGAATTTCAATAGCAAAAATTTATAAATTTTCCATTGTCTTCAAAGTTAAGTAGATTTCTAAATTTTTTAACTTTGCTATTTAATTGAATTTCACACAAAATTTATAATTGATTATTATTTATAAATGATGAATTTCAGGGTGCAGTAATTTTGAGAGAGGCAGTACAAGTCCCAGCGTACATCCCGACTGAAGGGCTAATATCTACTCGTGCCGACCGCGAACACACTTTTAAGATGGCAATAAACGCAACATGCTCATATAACTACGGATTCTTCGTCTCCAGTGTTTCTCCTCCAACTCGACGTACTCATGCCGCTCCTTCTCCTTTGGACGGAACAGACGCTCAGCAAAGTTAGGCGAATGAAAAAAGTTGGCGGGAGCCCTCAAGGGAGCTCGCCTCCGAGTAGTTAGCAGACTTCGGAATAATCTTCATTGAAAAAGTTTGTCTAAACCTTAGAACGGGTACGGCCTGTGTGCTCGGCCGGATATGAAGCGACCAAGGCAACTTGTGAGGATCTTCACTGCGAAAACGCGACAACTTAACCTTCTATTAGGTCATTCCATAACTCACGTCACTTATTTTTTATAAATAACATATCATTTTCAATTTTCTGATCGAACAATAATTGTCTAAGAATCTACAGAGAATGCATAGAATATAGTCAGAAGATGGAAAAATGAATTTCGAAAGGTTTGAAAGCAAAGGTTTGGTTTTCGGTGAACACAGCTGTAGCCTAATCTTTAAATCCACTGTACATGCAATCTGAAGCAACATTCTGCGACTAATATCACGGTTGAGTTTGAAGAGGCTCGTTTTTCGGAGGGTGATTTTTCGGTTAAGTTCGTTCGTGTAACCTTCAGGTAGAAATACATCTCACCTGAAGTTTCCGTTCCTTTCGGCGAGAACAAAGGGAAACTCCGCTCCACTTATGGACACCAGACCCTCGTAAACAAATACGATTTTTGGTGAAAAGCGTGACCCGAAATACTGATTTTTGCATCTGCCTCGCCACAGGTAGATGTACAAGAATATGATGATGTACAATTTTATCATTCATAATTTATTTTTTAAGGAAGATTTAGTATTAATCTTGATCGAGGTGTGCTGCACCTGCAAGAGAGAGATAGTTGTTTTTTAATTGAAAAATAACCCAGCCAACAGGTTAATCAAAAACCGATCTTTCAGTTGAACGTTGAAAATCAAGCTGAATGATCGATGCCTTTAAAGTCCATGCACAATCGGTCACGCTTCCGTCTCGTTAGAACGAACGATTGCCTGAGACAAATAACTCCAGAGTGATTGACAGGCTTTATATGAAATTTCGAGTGGCTGACTAATAGCTAAAACACGATACACGGCCCTGCATGCATCAGCGACCGCGTGCATTCACATCTGCTACCACGTTAATGAGAGAGCGGTTAAGTACTCGCTTCGATCTTGCGAAAGTCAAGGTCGTAAACAGTGCCCACGATCGATATATAGAACAGAATCGTTCGTATGTTTGTAATGAACAAACCCTTTCAGCAATTTACGACGTAGATAAAAATAACCAAGATTTTGAAAATTTGTTGGAGAGGAACTAGAATTTATTTACAAAATGCCTAAGTGGAGGCGGAGGGGCATAAAACTTACGACATTTAATAATTTGGTTGACGCCACGAACATCTGCCGCTCGCTCGACAACCCTTTGCGACTCCCTCCACCTTCTCCCACCCCATCACGGTATTGTTTAATTAATCATGTTGTATTAATAAAAGCTTGCCTAATTGAATTCGCTGATTTCACACCGTTAATACGAGTTTCATTTAAATTGAATGAAGTATCGTTCTACCTCTCCTCGCTACGACTACCCCTATTTTGTCCACCCTTCTTCGCCATCTCCCACTGTACCCTGCCATCGTCGCCTTGAAACCGGAGCCACCCTCAAATCGTTCTTTTTCTCTCGCTGTTTTATTGATCTTCATTCCCTCCGGCTACAGTCCTCTAAAACGGTTTACTAAAAGGTAACCTATTTTTCATTGCCTCTACGACTGGCATACCGAACGATTTCTCTTCAACTTTGAACCGTTGAGCTAAATCATTATTCCGGTCGGATATCGAGACACGGTGTTGTTATAACGCTTGGTTTCACCGGAACCTGATATCACGCTGCTTATTGAACTGTTTTGCTGTGGCTAAATCTTTGCGGGATACAGTAGATCCTCGTTATATTGCCGGTTGCACGGACATCGTGCATCGTTGCGTGTTAAGACTGTCATCGTACCGAGATCACCGTGCATCGTTTTATCGCCAGCCGAGTGATAAAAGCCACATAGCGATCGATAAACAACCGCCATTGTGTTCGACCGTTTATCCGATTCCATTGATACATTTCACGGATGCAGAAAAAAGCACGAGCGTGATAAGAGCCATATAATGAGAGTCGATCAATAAACAACCGCTATTGTATTCGAGCGCTTATTCAATTCCATTGATACGCTTCGTAGATCCACGAAAAAGAACAATCTCCATTCATCAGCCGGAAACGGGCATTTTATCTAACAGTACGCGACGCACGACGGCAAGTCTCCCTCAATTACGGTCAATTATCGATCCCACGTCCATTGAAGACGCGTACGCGGCAAGATCTCGATCCCCCTGTAGCGTGATAGAAGACACGCCATCTTTCCAAGGAAACTTCCGATCCTGGCGATTTATCGCTCGTTAACCTCCACGGAGGAGCAGTCGGACTCTCGTTCTCTCTACCAGCAGCGAGCATAATGACCGTGAAAGGAATGCGTGCATTCAGGCGTCAGCATCTCGGCGCCTCGTAATTGGTCCGTCATTCTTGACCGCGTCAAAATACACGCTCGATTCAAAGTGGACGCGGTACAAAAGGTAGATCGCGAGCCCCTGAAGAACCTGATTAGCGTCGCGTGGATCTCTCGATCGTTCGAAGCTCCTGAAAGGTGGGGACAGGCCCGGAGGTAGGGAGACGGTGTTGCTACGATCTCCTCGGAGCTACGACGTTTGACGTTCATTCAGGGTAACCTTTCGAGGCAGCCTCTTTTCAACGGCAGAATAAGGCGGCCAATGGGCCGTGACGCGGGCACCGTAGATAATTGAACGTTTCAGTGGCTGCCTGCCACAAGTAATAACGGTATACATACACGCATACACCTGATTACGGGCCTTGCCGAGGGTACGCGGTTAGAGCCTTCCACCTTCCAAACGTCTTCATTATCCGACTTTTCGAAGAGGGCTGATTTTCGGAAAATAACCTGATCGATTGATTTCGATGGCGTTAGACTGACTTTTAGTGCTACTAACTGCGTGTCCAATCACTATGTGTCAATGCTACATTCGTTAACGAGTTGTAAATACTTCACATTCTACCTAAATCTCACTCTCCGATTTTTTTGAATCTGAATATAGTATTAATCCTATCACTACGTGTCAATGCTACATTCATTAACGAGTTGTAAACACTTCACATTCTACCTAAATCTCTCTCTCCAATTTTTTTGAATCTGAATATAGTATTAACCCTATCACTACGTGTCAATGCTACATTCATTAAAAAAATTGAAGTGACCTTCACGTGATCTTCCACTGACTCTTCAAGGTAAAAATGATATTGCCAGTAAATAAAACTTTTTAAACCCTACAACTTTTGTCTGAAACATTTTTTGATAAAACTTATGTTTTTCGAAATATTCAACATGTTATTGAACATACAGTTCAAATGTGAATGTGAATATTGACACAACATTTTTAATTTTTTTAATTGTAGCTGTATTTAGTCAGTTCTGACACACCTGACAAATAAATCATAGTATAAGGGGTTAAACCTATCTCGTGAAAAGAATTCTTTGAAACACAGGGGTTGTTTATCGAACTCGTGCGCGTAAAAGCGTTCGGTCGAACGCGCCTACGTAATTTGCAGAATTATGCAAACCTAGAGATGGAAATTGGACGCGACAAACGCGGTGCTAATGGAAATGAAATAACGTTCGAAGGTAAGTCGAAAAAGGGGATTTTCCACGCAGCGGTACTGAATGTAGGTATTTGAAACGCGGTCGAACGCATTCGCGATGCGCTGCAGCATGATTACGGCGTCGCATTTATATCCGGAGCAGGGCTGTCACAGCCACTCCCGGACTTTGTCTCCGCGCCGTTGCAAATAACAGCGCCGCTGCACACACATTCCGAATATTGGCAATCGGGGGCATCGCATTTAATTTGGCCTCCCGGCGTCCACAGGAAACGACAAACATTTTGTTCAAACATTTGACAAACACTCGTTGCCCCGGTCGGGCTCGTTCCACCGTCTGCCTGGTCCGAAACAACTCTGTCGCTTTGGCAAACAACAGCGAAACCGAGACGCCCGGCGAAAAAGAGGGAAAGAGACGGGGATGCTTGTTTTGCTACTATCCGCGCGCCGAAGTTCGTTGGGCTGCATACCTTGGGGCGTTCGTTCGCTTCGTCGATCTCTTTGCCACGCTCTTTCCACCCTTTCCTTTAACCTCTTTTCCCTCTTTTCCATTTATCGTCCATTCTTTTACCCGATTCTCCGCGCGGTTATTGCGTAAGGCTTCTCTTACACATGCTACCGCTGCACGAATGTTTAACACTAAAACTACCAAATGACCGCTCCACAAGTTTCTTATTATTAGATACACATCTTGTTAAAGTACATTTCTTGAAATCAACATTGATTTCCATTAAGATGAAGAATGAACTAATTTATGCTTCGCCGTTTGTTCATTTATTTTTTAACTTCATTTTTAATTTCAAATTAAAAATATGATTGATTTTCTTCAAGATAAATAATAAATGTGTATTTTAATTTATGTTTCGTCGTTTGTATATTTATTCTTTAATTTTATTTTTAATTTCAAAGTAAGTGTACATTATATGTCGGTAGGTTTAGTTAACAGCTGGACGAGATACTTGGTTGGCTTGGTTAAAGCTTGACCATAAAATAAGCTTGACTTCCATAAAAATAAATTTGTTTCTTAAACAATATGTCACAACAAAAACGTCTGAATTCTAGAATTATAAAATTCAAAATTATTTGGAAACTTCTAAAGTTTCTAAATTTCAAAAATGTTCAAATGTTTCATCGTTTGTATATTTATTCTATAATTTTATTTTTAATTTCAAAGTAAGTGTACATTATATGTCGGTAGGTTTAGTTAACAGCTGGACGAGATACTCGGTTAGCTTGGTTAAAGCTTGACCATAAAATAAGCTTGACTTCCATAAAAATAAATTTGTTTCTTAAACAATATGTCACAATAGAAACGTCTGAATTCTAGAATTATAAAATTCAAAATTATTTGGAAACTTCTAAAGTTTCTAAATTTCAAAAATGTTCAAATGTTTCATCGTTTGTATATTTATTCTATAATTTTATTTTTAATTTCAAAGTAAGTGTACATTATATGTCGGTAGGTTTAGTTAACAGCTGGACGAGATACTCGGTTAGCTTGGTTAAAGCTTGACCATAAAATAAGCTTGACTTCCATAAAAATAAATTTGTTTCTTAAACAATATGTCACAATAGAAACGTCTGAATTCTAGAATTATAAAATCCAAACTTATTTGGAAACTTCCAAAGTTTCTAAATTTAAAAAATATCAAATGCGAGGGTTGTAAAGTCTAGCGAATGAGGTAAGGTATCTGGATCCTCGCGCCTCTCAGGTAAGGAGTGGAAGGTTAATTCCCGAGGTCGAGATGTTCTTTCGAGAAAGCAAATAGTCGACCGTCCAATTTTCGCAGCAGTACCATGGACGAGAAAAGAGTGGCGCAACATCGCGTGTAAGGAAGGAAAGAGTAAGAAGTAGTAGAAAGGTCGGCGAGTAGAGACGAAGCGAGACGAGGTGAAAAGCATTGGTAGCGTGTAAACATGTTTTTAACAGATCGATCCGAGCCCCGGTTTCGGTATCCACCTCCTGACAGTCAAACAGTCGCGTTCCAGGTTCCTGAGTGACAGTCCGCCTTATCCTTGACAAGCTAATACCAAGCTACGTCGGTGAGCACAATAAAAGTAAGGGAAGAGAGGGGCTTTGGAGTTTCGCGGACCGACCTGGCTGTCCCGTTCTTCGCCTCGTCTTTCTGACAGGGACGTGTTAATCAAAATGTTAGACAAGCCACTTACACGGGCATCGTGACGTTCCCATTTAGCCCGGAGGATACGGCCTGCCCCTTTCGTTCGTGCACCGGGATTTCGTGAGTGACGGAAAGATAACGTCGCGGACGCCTGCTAATTAATAGTTATTACGCGGGAACGATCATCGTCTATTTCGCGGAGAGACGTCCAGGCAGAGCTCGTGCTCCGGGCACGCATGGTATATTTTCGCCGGGTCAACTCGTTGGCCCGTGCTTCGAGGTACTTTATCGCGTAATCGATCTACAGCTGTACTTCTTAAATTTTAATTCTCGTGCCCGCAGGATCGAGCTCGATCGCGAATTCTGATACGAGGTACATGGAATCGTTTCGTACATGAAACGTACTTTTACCGTTTTATGATAAACTATTAAGCTAAGTTGCCTAATATCTGACACTCCACCAATAACTGACACTTTTAACTTTGTGATTAATTAATAAAGACTCTATAAATAATATCTGTTTCTCATTGTGTGTATATTTTTTTTTTATTGACTTATTAGGTTCAAAACGAACCCATTAATCACCCAAAGGTGACAGTACAAAAAGAGTACAAAAATTACACAATAGATTAACAATACTTTACAAACAACAAATAAAGACCATAATAACACTCAAACACAAATAATATTTAACATAGTAGACCTTATACAAAATTTAAATAGCTTTTGGTTACGTCAATTTAAAGATAAAGGATCAATCAATTTTGATAAAATATTAGCGACTGTTTTTATTGATTTTAAATATTTTTTTATTTAAATTGTTTGAATTCTTTCTATTGGGCAACTTACCTTATGTATAGAGTGTACTGTTATGTCACAGGGGAAATAAAAGCGATAATCCTGAGGTACGAAAAGTTAATACCGATTAAATATTTAGAGTAATATTCTCTTGCGAATGTGGAGAATTTTATAAACGCTTTGTATGATAATTACAGTAGCGCGATTTGATAAAGATGGAGCTGCACCCTTAAAGGTGCAGAGTCCCAGATTGCATATCGATTATGCAGGAAAATGGATAAATTGCGCAGCCGTTTATCTCTTTACTTATCGAATGACTGTCGTAATTTTGCGATCATGCCACGAGCAACGGCACCAGTCGTTGAATCACGAACGGAATGTTGGTTCGGGAACGATCGTCTTATTCGTATTCCAGCGGTGAATCGATCCTCGAAAAAAATCCTAGAAGTCGATCGACCGTCCTGGAGAAGCAATTACCGGTGGTACGGTGCAAAATATCGCGCCGTGGACTTCATTTAATATCAAACTCGCTTCCTCGAGATGTCAGTTCGACGGATCGTAACTGCGTGCCGTAATTGCGTCGGTTCATTGGTATTCTTGGCCGGACACAGACCAGGTTTTATATTTCTTTGCGTCGAATTATCATACGCTCGCCTCTCGCTCTCGACCGGATTAAATTTTAAACTCTGGACCGGTACTTGTTCACGGTTCGTGTTAATAGATCGTATATTCGTCCTCCGACTACGAATAAAGTATTCGGGAATGTCTACACCTTAATTTCTTACGGTGGAGAAAATTTGTGAATATTAACTTGCTTCAGAAGCGATTTCTGTGCTAAGCATACAGTGGTCTCTCAATATATTGGAGTAGAAACGAACTCTGTACGATATAACTAGTGATGAATTTCACACATGGTACACTTAACATATGGTAAACTCAACGCATGGTTAATTCAACGTATAATAAATCCAACACATATTAAACCCAATAATACATCAAATAAAAAAATCTACACGAACTCAAATTAATTTAACCACCAACAGTGGCAATATAACGAAAGTCTACTGTACAAGAAACTCTGTTTATTATCCTCAGTAAATGATTTGACAACTTAGTACTAAAGTTCGATGTACATTGGTGTAATAAATAAATGACCTTGTTTGTACAGCTAATTTGAAAAACACTGACCCGCTGCAAACCAAATACATAACGCTTGTACGACTACTGAATAATATTGAATGTGAGAAAACGGACTAACTAATTGGCCAATAACCGATGTAACTTGCTACGCGAGAGCAGAGCCTGTTTAAGATCAACGAAGTGTACTCTAGGAATTTATAGTAATATAGTCTACGGTTTATTTTATAGATGTAAAGTACTCTTGATCGCCGGTGAACGACTGCGAAGACCAGCTCCCTGTTCGCATCTTGTCACACGATATTTTTCCTTTGCTCGAGTGAACCAGTTTAACGCAACAACTTCCGCTCGTGGAATATCAATTTTTCACTGGTAACCAGTCTTTCCAACAGGTGCAAATTGATCGATGACATTCTCCGGCGTTATTTTCATTAGCATTATAATTCTTGTACGACAACCTTGTCCTCTTCCCATGCTTTTGAATTATGGACTTATCGTTCTAATTTCATTATAATTTTCAACATTTTCTTTCCATTAAGATTTAACACATCGATTACGTCAGGTTTATCGCGTATTTGTGGAGTTAATAAGGAAATGGGAAGCGTAGTGGAAATTTTGTGACCTGATAAAGTCGAGCAAGTGACGCACGCTCGACAAATGGTCGTCGACTATTTTCAGGCCGATGTGCTGCTGTCGGGGCAAATAAGCACGGTTTACAATCGAGGGTTCGAGGGGTTACTTATGCAACGCGAACGGCCCGATAGAGGAAGAAGAACGGCCACGGAGTAAAGAAGAAGAGGGGTAGGCTCGACCAAATTCATGCCCTCTTAGAATACAACCCTTGTGCGGAAGGGTCGCGGGCCACCCTATATTACTTACGTAGCTCCCTTTTATGTACGCAGAGTCCCGCGTATAATACTCCTTTCTGGCTATAAGGCACTGCACGGATGAACGGGGGTGGCGGTGCCTCGTTGGATCGGTCTCTTCTCAAATTACCCATCGTTTAGAACTCGTTTTCACCCGTGAGCGCGAGTGCATACAAATATGTATGCTGATCGGGGCACGGAACCTCGAGGGGAGTGAAAATTAGCGTCGTGTCGGTTTTTAGCTTTCCATACTACGTTGATGATGGACACATCTTTTTTACCCTCGTTACACATTTCTTTATTTATTACATTTATGTGATCGAGGAATTTTTTGGGTGAAAATTAGTGTCGTGTTTTTAGCTTTACATACTACGCTGATGATGGACACATCTTTTTCACCCTCATTACACATTTCTTTATTTATTACATTTATGTAATCGAGGAATTTTTTGGGTGAAAATTAGTGTCGTGTCGGTTTGTAGCTTTCCATAATACGTTGATGATGGACGTATCTTTTTCACCCTTACTATACATTTCTTTATTTATTACACATTTATTACATTTATGTAATTGAGGAATTTTATGAGAGAAAATGAGCGTCGTGTTGGTTTGTAGCTTTCCATACTACTTTGATGACGGACACTTTTTCACCCCTACTATACTATTCATATATTTATTACACATTTATTACATTTACTGTAATAGAGGAATTTTTTGGGCGAAAATTAATGTCGTGTCGGTTTGTAGCTTTCCATACTATGTTGATGATGAACACATCTTTTTCACCCTTACTATACATTTCTTTATTTATTACACATTTATTACATTTATGTAATCGAAGAATTTTTTGAGTGAAAATTAATGTCGTGTCGGTTTGTAGCTTTACATTCGACGTTGACGATGAACACATCTTTTTCACCCTTACTATACATTTCTTTATTTAATACACATTTATTACATTAATTTAATGGAGGAATGTTTTGAATGAAATTTAGCGTCGTTTTGTTTTTTAGCTTTCCCATCCTACTTTGATGATGGACACTTTTTCACCCCTACTATACTATTCATATATTTGTCACACATTTATTAGATTCATCTAATCGAGGAATTTTTCAAAATTGATGAAGTCAGACATTTCTAATTTTTCATATCCAAGTTCCCAAATCTCCCAATCTCCAAATTCTCGTATAAAATAAACTAATTATAGCAAACACATTTAACGTACTCAAGTCTATTAATATACATTCGTATTCAAAGTAGACATCATGGGACGTGGTCGATCGCTATCCCGTTTGGTTTCGTATCCCAGCAAAGTTGTTTCCTATCGTTCGCTTCGAATCATACGACGGAAGTCAGTCGATTGATCGGTGCAATAACGCGATACGAATATAAATCAATAGTCATGAGCTTGTTCGCGGAAAAGACGCGACCTCAGGGTGTGGCTCGAAAAGAAAGCCCATGGATCGTAAAATGATTAATTGGATGAGTGGCGAGGATGCGATGTTTGCCGGATAGTAAAAGTCTGTTTGCACCATTTCGAAATGGAGGAAGAACGTGATCTCGAACTGACTGCTTTTAAGACGCTTAATTCGATCGTCCATGAGCAATGCGTCTGACCAGAACGCCCGGGTAGATGGACTCTAGGTCCTGAACACACGTCGTAAAAACGTTTACGCGAACCTGGCTATCGGCTACGATCGTAAATGACTCATAATACGCACGGCAGAAATCGTAGAGTCGGAAGTGCTCGTTTCTGAAAGTGGTTCTATTCGAGGGAGACCAACACCCTCGACTTTTACTCGTGCCAACGATCTCGGTAACTTTAACTCGTTTCAAGACGTTAAGGGTTGATCGCGATATTCATCGGAGCCTCTATTGTACAATCGTTTAGCCTTGTTATGCACGAATTTTATATTGGTTTTATATCGCTCGATTTTGTAGGAAGTTGTCGCTACCTAGTTTGTCAAATATTTGGTCGAACATTTTGTTATACGCAAACATAGAGAATGCAAAGTTTGGCCTGTAACATGTAAAATGGCATGTAAATGGACCAGTAACAAGTTTGCCGTGTTACAAAAATACTGTGTGATTCAACCTTTGAAACTGGTCTTTTACAATTAGGATCATAAATCGATACTGTGAAACCTGAGTTTCTAAGTGAACGATGTAACGATCATGATCTACGATCTCCATGTAAGGATTAAAAGTTTATTCGGTAAAAATAAAAATCCAAAGAGAAGAGAACGTCTTGTTACCTACGTAATGTATCTTGTGGAGATTTACGTTGGTGAAGTTATAAGACAAAAACTTGTGATATTTTTGCTGAAGATCGAATCGCGTTATAGATGTAAAATTCTTGACGGAGAATCCTTAAATTCTTAATACCGAGGAACACGATGACGAATAATGTAGAACGGTAGAAACGAGGATCCTTAGAGCCGCAGACGCAATTTCTCCAGCGGAACAGCTGATGAGAGTTCCCTGCAGCAGCCTGAAAGCCTGGTGGCTCTCTTTATCGGGTCGTTGTCGACGTCGTCGTAGCTAGACGCGGGATATCAAATATTCAAGATTTCGCCGATGGCGTCAGCCACGCCTGTCACAGCTCGCGTTACACAGGTTTCCATCCCTCTGGCTGCCAGCCATTTAGCTGATTTAGCGACTGCGAGCGTGGAACACCCTCCACTTTTCCGGCTCTCGGCGTGTTCCGCGTGCCGTGACACGCGAATCGAATTTGTCAAAGATGCCGTCTTTGCCTACTTATACCGCCGCCTCTTTTCCCTTCTTCCGATCGTTCCCGCGTACTTCGAGCGTTCTTCTCGACTTCGAGTCGTGGAATCCGAAGAATAAAGCAGCTGTCGACGACGTACACTCGTCGGGACGCTGAACCGTCGACTTCTCGACGGCCTACCACGGATAACACGCGCGGGAAAAGAAGGGGGAAGTTCATTACCGTCGGACACGTAAAGCATCTTCGCGGAAAGAAGGTGCGCGTGTCTGGTTACCGACGCGCACTTCGTCGAACGAGATTTTTAATCTTCGTACTTCTTTACTTCGCAACTGTTATCCGTTCGAAAGGCTCGATTTTTCGAAATCGTCAGAGTTTTATTGTTTAAGAAAAATCAAATCTTTTGATGAATTTGGTTAAGATGGACCTTGATTTAAATATATATAGAAAAAAAGTAGTACAAATAAGGACGGTATAGTTAAAAACAAAAAAAGATAGATGGTTTGCACTTCGGCGCACTTTCTCACTGTAACCAGGGTACAGATCAAAGTCATCCAAAATGCATAAAATAAAATTATAAGTAAAGGAAATCGATGCTGTTTTTGGCCTAACCTCCTGATTTATTTATTCAACCCAATGACATATACAAATTATCAAAGTGGCAAAACATATAATTACGCAAAATTTTTCCAACATTTTATTTTTTTTCTCAAAAATTAGACTTGTTTTCTGCGATGTTTTAGGTTAGGAAAAGACAGAAGAACTTTTTAAGATGATAATCGATTTTTTTAAGGTGTGATACTGGTCTCCTTAACTTCGACTCATCGAAACACGTTCCCGATTCCTCGCGAACGCTGCACCGGTCCGATCACTCGTCAGCGGACGTTCATCCGATTATATCGCTCAGCCGATCGAGAAATCCTTCGTACGTTAATCTGTGGTCTGCCAAGTTATCCCGTGGACAGGTTCCCTGGAAGCCGTTTCTCGCCGAATCGGGTCATTATTGGACGCGTATTTCCGAGCGTATCGCGATTAAAACAATTTATACGCGTCTAATGTCCAGAAGAATCCGCGATAACGAGGATGTAAGTTCCAGAGGAACGATCCGTATTCACGATTTCACGGATATCGAAGATTACACCGGACTGGTTATTCAATTTATAAGCGGTGGCTAGACGATTTTACGGACGTAATATGATTGTCATTGACGGCTGACGCGAATGCAAATTTCTTAATGCGCCGGTATTTTTGGCCGACCGGTGTATACTTCGGACAAAACAATTTTATCGTTCTAATTTCGGAACTGTTTTCCTCGTTCCATGTTCCAGTCTTACTAATAAATTAAACGGTTTATCCTCTTATACACAGACAGATGTATATTCTCCAGCCGTCACTGTTCATTCAGAACGTGTATAGCTGTACTATTTTCAGATTAATACGGGTTAAACATAGTCCGCTTTTATGGAATCCAATTAATGTACTTTATTTTCCGCAACCGGTTGTCTATCATAAATTATCCAATCCTTTTGTCGGGTTCAGAATATACTCGGCAATATTTAGCAGCGGATAATTGTCTCTATCGTATGAGGTCTTCCGTTCGAAACTACCATTCGATATAGATTCGTCTCCGCGTCACGATACTGGTGGGGTCGAAACTACGTATACGTTCGATAATCGAGAGCGATACGAAAGCAGAAGAGAACGGTGGACAGAGACAAATAGTCAGAGGTGAACGCGAAACGAGCGTGTTCGTGAAAAGTACGAAATCGTCGGTTGATAATGGGCGCAGTTTATCAGGGCCCTCCTCTCCTCGCAGTCCACCGATCCTGACCAAGTAAAATCCGCCCACAGTTTTCCGCGTAGAGCATCCGCGCGACTGCACGACCGGCGAGGGGCACAGGGTGCGTTTTCATTGTACGCGCGGGCTGCAAACAATAATCATGACACGCCGGATTGGCCCAGCAATGACAATGGAATTGATGATATATCGATTGGCGAGCCCGACGACACCGTATAATTGTTTTACAACGGCGTCGATAGAGAACCGTGTGCGGCTACGCGAACAGAGCTACCCGCGGGATGTATGCACGCCTACGCGCACCCTTTTCAACGATCCTGGCCAAAAAACAGAGACAGAGAGCTCCGAGAATGCCCCGTATGTACGAGAGAAAAGAGAGAAGGGGTTACGCGATCATTCGCGAATAATTATTATTGTCCGAACCTGTTGTTTACGAGATATGCGATACGCGACGCGGTACGATCGCGTGGGAATCGAAAACGAACCTGGGAATCGCGTTTTCGATGCACCTACGAACAGATGCTTCGTGAACGTAAATATTCCCGTCGATCGTTGTCTTCTGTTTTCACGGTTAATATCTGACCCCTTCTTCGCTTTCACCTATGCTTCGCTGGGTATTATCGTATCATTACACTCCACATCGCGAAATAGCGAGGTTATAAAGTTTTTGGTATGATCTTCAATACAAATCGTATGAAATGTTAGTGTCTTTTATTCACTTCGATACTCCGCTGTTTTGTACAAAAATTGGTGCACAGAGAATGAACCGTACATTCATTGCTATTATAGTTACAATCTGTGATTCGTCACTCATGTCCAAACAATATGTACACCAATATAACCCCTTGCATTATAGCTTATTTGTCAAGTGCGTCAGAACTAACTAATTACAGCTACAGTATTAATACACATACAGAGTGTTTAAAAACGTCGGAACCCTTGAATATTTCGAAAGATATAAGTTTTATCAAAAATGTTTCAAAAAAAAGTTATAGGGTTTCAAAAGTTCTATTTACTGGCAATATCATTTTGACCTTGAAGAGTCACTGCAAGGTCACGTGAAGGTCACTTCAATTTTTTTAAATGGAACACCATATTCTTGTAGCTTACCTCGAGAGCTTTCTAAAACACTATGATAAAGTATATTTTGATTAAAAACTTTTTGAGTTATTAAGGTTTGAAAGTTCCAATATTTTGACAAATTACAAAATATTCATTTTTCAATAATCTTACCCTAATACTTTCATGCACAGAATAAAGAGATAAATTGGGTAATTAGGGTAAGATTATTGAAAAATGAATATTTTGTAATTTGTCAAAATATTGGAACTTTCAAACCTTAATAACTCAAAAAGTTTTTAATCAAAAAATACTTTATCATAGTGTTTTAAAAAGCTCTGGAGGTAAGCTACAAGAATATGCAAAAATATGTAGGGTGTTCCATTTAAAAAAATTGAAGTGACCTTCACGTAACCTTCCATTGACTCTTCAAGGTCAAAACGATATTGCCAGTAAATAGAACTTTTTAAACCCTACAACCTTTGTCTGAAACATTTTTTGATAAAACTTATATTTTTCGAAGTATTCAAGGGTTCCGACCTTTTTTATACACCCTGTATAACCCCTTGCATTATAGCTATTTGTCAAGTGTGTCAGAACTAACTAATTACAGCTACAGTATTAATACACATATGTGTATGTTATTGAACAACATATGTGTATCTTCTTAAAGTTCAAGTGTGACGTGTATGTTATTACAAATTCACTCTGCAAATTATAATTGGACTTGAACTTCAAATTGAATCGTACTAAACATTCGAGTAAAATTGATCAAGGTCGAGTGCGTCATGCTCGTTAAACTAGTGCAAGGGGAAAATGCACACATTAACTTCGCAATCACTAGTTAATCTCGTAACTCCAAACGCACAGCGTAAAGAACCCCTTACAAATTTGCAACAGTCTCCTTCCATAAAATCCCTTCTCGAAGGCCGTCAACGTATGCACGTAAAACAGCGCGTGAAATAATCCGGGGTCCGTAAGCAGCGTGTCACACGCGAGCGCTTTGTTGCGGAGCGGATGTGTTGGCTTCGCTAAGAACAGGTGGTGCCCTAAAGGGCGGGAGGAAGAGATTTGTAGTTTCATTAGGCAGCGGCTGCTGCTTATGACACAGGGACCCGGTTGTCTACAACCACTTACATCGCTACTTACCTGCGTCGTAAGTAACCTTCTTACTCTCTCTATCCCGTTGAATTCAACGAGGGTTTGCAAGCAGTAAACGCGCGCGGGAGGAGCACAAAAACTCTCGGCTAGAGCCTACGTAAGAGCTGTTCGCAGAGATGCTGGACAATTAGCATCGTTTCCTACCGTTTAAGGATCAGTAACGGCCGGGTACAGGTTGTACCGCTGCACTGGCTTTAATTAACGAGCTCCTCATTACACGATCTGTGACGAGGAAACTGGTTCTACACGGGTAATACGCGTACTGGGACTAATTCGTTACGATTTCAAATATGTGGATCAATTGACTTCGTTTTGGGCTATTGCATCTTTGTGACTGAACAATGTTACAGATGAAGGCTAACTTGACACTAAAATTACTAAATGACTGCTCCGCAAGTTTCTTATTAAAAGGTGTACATTTATTGAAGTACATTTCTTGAGATCAGAATTGATTTTCAGCAAGAGAGAGAATAAATGTGTGCACTAATTTATGTTTTGTCCTTTGCTCATATATTTTTTAACTTCATTTTTAATTTCAAATTAAGTACACATTTCCCTATGTACATTCCTTGAAATCAGAAAAGACTCTCGTTAAGATAAAAAATAAATGTGTGTTCTAATTTATGTTTCATCGTTTGTTCATCTATTTTTTAACTTCATTTTTAATTTCAAATTAAGTACACATTTCCCTATGTACATTCCTTGAAATCAGAAACGACTCTCGTTAAGATAAAAAATAAATGTGTGTACTAAGTGTGTTTATTTAATTTTTAACTTCATTTTTAATTTCAAATTAAGTACACATTCTATGCCTGTATATTTAATATTAAAGTTGATAATTCTCCAGATTCAAATTAAAAATACAAGTATCATTCCTCGCACACAAGAAAGCTTATTCGGTAATCTAAAAAAGTTTCATTCTCAATGCTGATGGTACAGATCAATTTCAAATATCCTGTAAGATCCCAAAAAAATGGCGCAGATCGAAAGTTTCCAGCTCGCCATGGACCGCAAAATTGGCTTTCCAGTATCCAGTTCGAAAGTTGCCTCGATCAAAAGGAACCGGGGTCAGGTCGAAGAAGAGATTTTAAAGAAGTTGACGAAATTGCGCGACGATCCTTTGGAAACGACATTCTGCTCGCGTGTTCCAGCCACCTGAGTACCGAACCGTCGAGAAACTTTTGATGCCGGTGTCACGTACCTAGGACTTCGATTCCGCATTCATGCGTTCGCACGAAAAAAGATGCAGATGGCGTTCGCATAATACGTGACGTGGAAAGGGCAGCTGCACAGAGATCCACCGATTTTGTGGAACGATCTGAATAAATACAGGTCCTGCCTCTTCTCACGCGTCACGGAGTTTCAACCGCTAGTTTCTATTGTGGTGGTTCCTTGTCCAATTAGCTGTCCGTCTAATCCGCCTACGATGTTACTTTCAAGCTTTGAAAAATTTGAGTATTGGGTGTGGATAGATTATTTGGGACTCGATAGTTTTCTGATATCCGTACTGCAATGAGTTAAATATCTAGGAATAGCTATTTAAATAAAATCTCAAGCTCAGAAAAATGTAGAAAGGTGAGAGTTGGAACACACAACCTCTTACGCACCTACTCCACCCCCGAACAATTTACGGCGAGATCGATATTTATGGACTCAAAGCGGTTTCGGTTAAACGACCCACCCTGTAGCTTCTCATCGATAATGCCAGGTCATTTACCAGAAACGGCGACCATAAATACGGAATCCGTTTCTCGCGAACAGCATCGCGTCATTAAAATCCAAGAACCCCAATCGAGCAACTCGACATATGTGTTACATCCATTTGGACCGCGTCACGCACGTATCATTATTCCTCCGTTTTTTTTTCACCGAGAACGTGTCTCGGACTCTGATCCGCGGATTTCACCGAGTGACGCAACTCGAAACCGACGAAACATCCCCCAAAGCAAGTCATAAGCAACCCCCGTAACATCCCGCTTCTAACACGCGTCGTATCGACTCGACAGAAGTGTCGGACGTGTTTCTGACCGAAGGCGCCGTAATTACGGGTATCTTTTATAGGCAGGAAAGAGATATTTATACAGCCGACGTACGGGATGATCGAGGAGGGCCTCTTCTCGAGAATGACGGGACCTTTTTTCTATCCCCGGAGAATCGGTCGGTCAGGGACTGGGATTCGCCGTTGTTCCCTTTGGCTTCCTTCTTAACCACGTTATTTCGTTCCTGGCCGGAGCTGCCCGTTAAATTAAGCGACCATTCAGAATTCGACGCTGAGAATGTTTCTTGACTTGTTTGCTTAAACGCACAATCGATGAATCCGGCGGGAACGATATAACGAGCCCGTCAACGAGATCGCGATTGCTACACGCTGCCTGATAATGGAACATGGAATCCGTTTGGACAATTCTTCGAGTACTTTCTCTTTACGTTTTGATCTTCAGTGACTACGGGGAAAATTGATACAGGTTAACTATTCGAGTTAGCGTCTTGAGGAATGAATCTAACGGTGTCGTTTTGAACAGATCTGTAGTCTTCAAAGTTGAAGAGGCAAAATGGTAGCTAAAAAACAGTAGAATGTTCAAACAATTTTTCTGTTTAACAAGAATAGCAAATTTGTAAATGAATGAGAGATGCAGGACAAAAATTTGTTCCTACAGTATCACAGCTAGACTGCAGATTATATGAAGTGTTCAAAATAAAAATAAACCATGCAGTCTATAAACCACAGACTTTGATATATCATAAATACATGAACATCTAATAACAAAAATTAACCAAGACAAAACTGTAAAGTGTCATGCAGTACTACAAATCTGGAAGAGTCTACCAACAGCGATCTCGATCGAAAGACAGAGTCGCGATTAATCGGCTCGAAGAACGTAAAATTTCGAGTTAGCGTCTTGAGATGAGGAATGAATCTAACGGTGTTGTATTGAACAAATCTGGAATCTTCAGTGTTGAAGAGATATATTAGACTGATAGCTAAGAGACTTGTAGAAGGTTGAAACAATTTCTATGTTAAAAAAGATGATCAACCACCTTTCTTATTATTTGAACAATTTGCAAATGAACGAAAGATACAGAAACAAAATTTGTTCCTAAAGTATCATAACTCGACTTCAGATTATAATATGAAGTCTACAGAATAAAAATAAACCACAGACCTCGATATATCATAAACACATAAACATCTAATAACAAGTCTCCAAGACGAAACTGTAAAGTGTCATGCAGTACTACAAATCTTGAAGAGTCCAGCGATCTCGATCGAGCGAGAGTCGCGATTAATCGGCTCGAAGAACGTAAAATTTCGAGTTAGCGATGGGTATAAAGGGGGATAGGAAGAAACGGTGAGCGAGTTAATTTCATAGCTGATCACCCCGGGTAATCCGGGTAGGGGCGGCAGCAGTGATGCGGAAAACAAAGCTGCAGGGTGCGACGAGTCACCCTACCAAGCTTTTCCGAGTCGTACGTCATAAGTGCTTCCACGCTAGATTCATCATCTTAGCCGAGCAGCTTCCAGCAAGGTTATCCACTTTTTCCACCCTTGTCGACGACGGTAGACGGCACGGTGACGGGGATTATTCTGCTTGAACCGCCTCTGGCTCCTCCTTTTCTTCGTGTAACAAATCTTACGCTCTTTCTTTATCCCACCTTTGGACACTCGGATATCAGATACCGGCGTGACCAGACCTTATTTACATCGTCATGCGAAATTCTACAAACTTGTACCTCTTTCTGTGATCATTTTTTGTTGGTAACGATATGTTGGCAATGTTTGCTATTGCAGACGCGATTAATCTTTATCGAGCTTGGAAGGACTTCGATACAAAATTTATGTGATAACATCTGACTTATAAATAGAGGTGAGATATGTGTCTGATTCAATTAATTTTCCTAGCAGAATTTAACCTTGGATAAACGCTTCGTGTAGCGACTTAAAATCAAAGTTTCCATCCGAGACATCAAAGCTGTCCCGGTTTTTTCCCCGTATCGCAATTCTTGCCGTTTCCATGTTCGTTAGCACCACTTAGCGTTTAATACTTCCGTCGACACGCCACCCGTCTATTCCACCGTGAACACGCTACAACCATAAACTCATCGAGGCGAGCTAAAAGACGCGCATACGTTTCCCCGGTGATTTTTACGCGTGCATAAAACCGACGTCGTTAAAGCGCGGACGTGGCTCGTGTCGAATGGAGGCCAGAGAGCAAAAGAAGCTCGATCGTAGACAGCCTCCAGAAAACAGAAAGAGAAAGAGGAAATAAGAGGTAAGTAGTTACGTGGGGCGTGAGTTGCGTACACACCGCAGGACCCTAATGGTGGCTGCTTACGAGTTGATTTATTTATCGGAGTGGCAATACCACGACGAATCCACCCTAAGAGCATGCCAGATTAGCCGAGCCCCTGTGTGTATCTTTCTCGTGGCTCTATGGACGCATAATAGACACGCGTGATAGACGAGAGAACGACTCTCGATGAAAATTGCGACCGGGGCATAATGTCGAAGTGACGAATGTGGGACCGTCATATCGCTGGAGCGCTTCTCGTTATATTTGCTTATACAACTTTGACACGTATCGCTGTTGACGCAACGTTACTATATGTAATTTTACCAATGGGGAGTGCAAATGAATTTTTACGCTTTGATGATTTGACGCGATTAACCCTTACAACCCTCGAAATTGAGACACGTTTCGGTTTTAAAATTTAGGCAAGAATATGGAGATTTAGGGTTCATAACTGTGGTGTAGTATATTTTATGTGTGGTTTCATGCAGAATGTATGTATAGGCAACCACTGTGAAATTATGTGTGTGACTGCAAGTGTGAATAGTTTAATAGTTCAATACGTTATTGTATTCTTATTGAGTTTATTGAGTTTATTGTTGTGTTCTCTTAATAGAAGGATTAGTTATTAAAACTCTATTCCTACACGTACATATAGAAACATGTATGTTACGTACATGTATGTTACCCGTAACTAAGTTAAGTTTTAACGTTAAGTTTTAACTGTAAGCAATTCTATATTCACTCAGAGTCCTAATAAAAAGTGTTTCTTTTAAAGACGATTTAACAAGTCGATTCAATTTTCATTCTACGAAATCGAACATAACAGCGTTCGACCATTAATACGACGTGTACGCGTGTGCATTATTATGTGCGGCATAGTAATCGCTCTTGGGAGCGAGCCACTCGGCACCAGAATCACGTTTCCCATAATCTCCGGTAATCTCATAAATAATGCGTGGACTACGTGCGATCCGCTCTCGTCTGCCACCTATGAAAACCGGACATTCGTTTACCCGCTTTAAGTCTGGTTGATTCGTGGCCGGTATTATACGCGGCAACGACATCAAATTTTCAAAATTGTTCCACCGCTTGTAATTTACACATACACGATACGAGAATATCATCTGCCACGAATAAATCGTGTTACATTATTTTATGCTTCACTATTGTTCGCAATCTTCGATGCATTGCATTTCGATATTGCCAAATTGTATTATATTTTAATGCGTATGTTACAAATACTAGTCTGAGGGTATAAATATATCATTTTCGTGAACAATGTGTAAGGATTGAAATAACGTTCCTCTGCTTATTTCATTTAATTAATATTTGAAACATCACAAACTGAAATATTGAACTCTTCTTATAGTGTTGTAATAAAATATAAATAAAAATTGTAAAGTAGGATACATGGATATATAAAGTTAATTATTAAAAAATAATCTTGTAATGTTGTAACAAAATATAAATAAAAATTATAAACTAGCATGCATGGATACCTAAAGTTAATTATTAAAAAATAATTTCATAATGTTGTAACAAAATATAAATAAAAATTGTAAACTAGCATACATGGATACCTAAACTCAATTATCAAAAAATAATCTCATAATGTTGTAACAAAATATGAATAAAAATTATAAACCAGCATATATGGATACCTGAACTTAATTATTAAAAAATAATTTCATAATGTTGTAACAAAATATAAATAAAAATTATAAACCAGCATATATGGATACCTAAACTCAATTATTAAAAAATAATCTCATAATGTTCTAACAAAATATAAATATAAATTATAAACTAGCATACATGGATACCTGAACTCAATTATTAAAAAATAATTTCATAATGTTGTAACAAAATATAAATAAAAATTATAAACCAGCATACATGGATACAAAATATGTTTAATAAAATGGGAACGAAATATAAACTCGCAATGTATCAGATGCACCCTGGCTTCCCATTTCGGATTCCGAATTAATACGAAGAAAATCCAATGACGGTCTCCAATAATAACTGACAATGGCGACCGGCTCTTCCGCGAATAAAACTAGAAAGAAAAAAAGTAGAGAAGGTTTTCCGGCGATTCGGTCGCGTACAAAAGCACGTGTATACGTTCGCGAATGACCGAGTAGTCGTCCATATTCCCGGTATATTCGACCTCGATTTTCATCCCCGTGGATTCGAAAGGGCGATGGGAGTCGTCGGCAAGCCAGGAGGGTGAGATTGCCGTGCGAGCGGATTGACCTCGCGATTTGACGCTGTGCAAACGCACTGGCCAATTATCTGCAGTCTCCCCCTTTTTCGGATTTCATGCCCATTGTATGCATCGACCCCGATGCCGGAGAATCGCGTTCGCAGCTTCTGCTTCGCTTCTGTGCACTTTTACCGTCGTCCGACTCCTCATCGATCTCGCCGTGTTATTTCATTCTCCCTTAATCTACCGTCCATTGATTCGCCTTCGATACTGTGCTTAATGCTCAAGTTTATCGATGCCTCGTGTCGTTTTATCGATAGCTTATTACTTCCTGCACATGCGCTGGAAATTTTCTTTTCTTATGAGAATGACTAATGTATACGGTTGTTCTTTTTTGCTGAGAATATGTATGATGATTGCACTTGCTGTGTTCTGTTAGGACTCATTTTATGAACTCATCGATAGGATATATTGAATACATACTATACGAGTTATCAATAATTGTAGAACTACTTGTAGAATTTATTTGTAGAATTTACGTATAGAATTTACTTGTACAATTTATTTGTAGAATTTACTTACAGAATTTATTTGCAGAATTTACTTATAGAATTTACTTGTAGAATTTATTTGTAGAGTTTACTTATAGAATTTGTTTGTAGAATTTACTTATAGAATTTACTTGTAGAATTTATTTGTAGAATTTACTTATAGAATTTATTTGTAGAATTTGCTTATATAATTTACTTGTAGAATTTATTTGTAGAATGTACTTGTAGAATTTACTTATAGAATTTACTTATAGAATTTACTTGTAGAATATATTTGTAGAATTTGCTTATAGAATTTACTTGTAGAATTTAAATATAAATTTACATTTCAGTATTCAAACTAAATCAAGAACAGCATGGCAGCTTAACATATCACATTTCTTTGAAACAAAAAACCCAGTTGATGACAGAACTTCATGACAAATAAATTTCACCCCCAAACAACGTGAAAAACCTAAATCAAACGCGTCCATGAATCTCACCACTCCGCACGTCACATTTAATGAAATTCCTAAACCCATCGCGATCGATATGAAAAATAGTAGTTCAATTTGAAGCCAGTGTCTCCGTTTTCCCGGTCATTTTTTACAAAACGATTTTACAAACGACGGATCTGACAATATTGACACTCGAACTGGATTCGCAACACACATCCGTATCCGAGGGCACGTCACGGCTGGTGATTTCGTCGTTGTCAGCCCGGCTCCCCTTTTTCCTTCACCCAGTTCCTTCTTGTCGAAATCCTTTCAATATATACGTACATACGTACCCACACGAAGCGTGGAGAAAGGAAGAACGGTTTGGGGATGAAAAACGAGGGGGTGCGGGGTCCGTCAGAGAAGTTATAGGCCGTCCAAGTGGCGAGGACAAAAGGGACCGTTTTATTATCGGGTATCCCTGGACAAGTTTGCGAACTCTTAGGTTGACGCCACTGCAATAATATTTTCTCGTGTCTTTCAGATACTAATTTATGTTGTGCTGCACTTAACGACTACACTATAGTCTCCATGGACGGTTTCCTGCTTTTAGTCGCGTTTAGTTAGTACTTGGTTATTTGAGTTATCAAAGTGAGATGTTTTAGAATTATGATAATTGATGAGGTGTTTGTATTCCATTTGACTGCAAATCTCCAAATTCTTTGAACCTCCAATTTTTACATTTTAAAATTGTCTATTTGCTAAAACTTGAAATCACCCACCAATTCTCAAATATCCAAATTTCTCGCTGACCAAGTTCTGAAATTTCGGAATTTCCTTACTGAGATATCAGAATCGTTAGGTGAATGTTTTGCAACTTTTCCACAGGCAAATGTTCCGCATTCGTAACGCGAAATAGGAATACCCGTTATTTGCAGTAAAAACGCCGGAGGGTAGAGGAAGAAAAATGAAAATTTACCACGGCCCCTAACCGACCCCTGTAGAAACGAAATTCCGCACAACCGGCGAGCGTGTTGAACATAGTCGGTATTACGGTCGTTTTATTTCGCTAATGCCTCGTGCTCTGTCCGTCTACTCGCGCTTTTATTCATGAACACGCGAGGCTCTTCCACCCGCTCCTACAAGCTCGTTGCGTGCCGTATTCTGCGAGCGTAGAACAGCGTCTGCGTTAATGAATAGCCTGGAAGAATTCGGATGTTACTGTCATATTTTAACGATTCGACGATAAATCCTTTAATAAGTTTAACAAAAATCCTGTTTCGTGCCTGGTATTAACTTTTTAATTTCGGAGGCGAACTTGGAAGAGGAGCGAAGATTCGATCGAGTTTAAATTACCTCCAAGTGCAATTATTGCATTACAAAGGTCTCTCAGTATTCAACCCCTTTGTCCTTCCGCCCCTACTTCGTCGCTGATTCATTGAACGAAATTCTTCTGCACTTTCAGCGACGCTTTCATCGCGCTTTATCAGAAAGGAACAAGCTGGCCGTTTCGAAGCGGCGCATCGTCGCATATTTTTCCAGGGGCGGTACTCGAGCGGGGTGTAATAATAAAACCGAAACCAGCCGTCGCGTTATATACACACACACACACACACATAAACACACGTATATGCAATATATATAAAACTGAAGCGGCGCACTTTTCCAGTCGCGGTGTATATTCGAGTCCTCGCTTTGAATACAGCGTCCGTAGAACGGCAATAAAGAGTTTTGACAAACGGGGGTTGCGCGGGGGTTGAACGCAACCCGTTTGCCTCCGCGGCTCGTTGCACGTTGCACGTTGCAGCTATGCATCGCCAACCTTTTTCATTTGCCACAGAAAAACGAATGAACGTCGCTCCCGACGACAAACGGCGAGTACACGTCGGCTACATGAATACGCTAGCCGGCGTTTATGCGTTTTATTCGCCAACCAACGCGGAACGATCAAAATAATTCATGGACAGAGTTGCCTGAGAAGTTGACGCGAGAAAGTAGAACAATCGAGGATTTCGCTCGCTTTTAACTTGCCTTTTATGGAAACGTGATTTTTGTCAAAAGCGTTATAGGATTTATTCTATTTCATTGTTCGTGTTTAGAGCTATTTCAAAGTTTTCTGAACCGAGACTTTTGGGAACGGTCGTTTATGCTTTGGAACCTCTGATCTACGATATCGGTTAGATCGGAGAGCGGCGAATTTCCATAGAGGCAGCAATTACAGGCAGACAGCGGCAAAAATTTCGGCAGCCGGCATCAATCTACACGTTCGGCCGAATGACAACACGTTGTATCGCATGTTGGATACACACACCTGCAGGCCGGCGGTGATCGCGTGGGTTTAGCAGCGGAGGCCACGGCTGGCTTCGCCTCCGCACCCATCCACCTCTGCGCGAATCATCGGACGATGAAACACTCGATTACTGCATTAACAATGCTACTAATTCAGCACACCGTGTCCTCCCTCGGCCCGTTTTGTCTCTACGATTCAACGGGCGTGAATTGCAATCGATATCGTAACGCTGCAATGTTCCGATCGTCTCTCTGTTTCGCTCTTTCGAACCTCGCGGCCTCGTGTGTACACGGCTTTCGCAGTGGCTGCCGTACACTCGTTTCCCGTTGCCCGTTAAAACGGTTAAAACGACCGCACGACCGATACGTCATTCCGCGATGTTCACGACCGGCGCGTATCGAAACGGCCTGACGACACACGATCGCCACCGCCATCGGCTAAATCGTAATCGCTGACTCCCGATTTTCGCGCGGTAATGAAACTCCGACCGAATGGCTTGTTTCGATCGACGCGTTTATTCGATAACTCTCATGTTCGATCGATGCTTTATTTTTCTATCGCTTTCACACTTATCCTTATTAATATTTTCATATTCTACACAAAAGTATAACATTCTTTAATCACATTCATTAACATTCTTTAGTCAAAGACTTGTGTCGAAATTTGTTTGTGTTGAAGCTATATCGACCATGTTTATACTGTTTTTACAAAATCCACATCCTTCGAAGTTATTGTTTAATTAGGGACCTGCGAGTACAGGTATAGATGCATGATTGCCGTAGCAGTTCTTTTTAGTTAGTTCTAACTGTGAGCCCTTGTAAGCACGAAATTCAACAGTTTCTTCACCGTTTAATTTTTCCTTTATAATTGATCTGATATACTCTACTTTATTTCACCCCTGAAATTTGCGTATAATGTTCTGCATAAATTGTATTTGTTAGTCGTGTACGCTGTATCGAGGCCTGGGTAGTCGAGTTTCTACGTTCGCAGTCTATCAATCTTTATCGATCATCGAAATCGCTCTCGACACTGGTTGTCCACTTGCCGTGAAAACCGTTAAAACGTGTCGTTTCGTGACCATCACTGTCGACATTCAATGCCAAACCTAAACGGCAGCTCACGTTTCCCGTCTGTCCGAATCAGAAACGAAAACGCATTGTCCCACCCTGGCAATCGTCACCCTGTTACGTGTTAACGTAGATTGACACGCGCAATAATTTCGCACTTTGCTGTCGTAACATCGCTCCCTTAAATATATTCAAACAATATTAATCCTTCATCTGTAATTTTAAAAATCTCAATTTTAACCCTTTGCACTTCTCTGTCGAGTGACTCGACCATTTCTCTTGGATCTTACAAATAATTCAGGTAAATAGATTGGTTAAATATATACATTTTTATAATAAATGAAAAATGTATTTGTCACATACTTCACACTGTTGTAATACATTTTACTGAAAACTAACTTGATAAATTTTTTGTAAATTAAGGAGTTGGTAGGTAAAAGAAATTGAGAAGTGCAAAGGGTTAAAAGTCGTAGTTTAATGTCGTTCTGTTAGGATCAAGTGAAAACGAGTCAGGTTCGATGATGATGTTTTTGGCAATTTTATAACGTATTGAATATGTGTTTGTTTTAACCTTTGCACTCTGTCGAGTGTGGCTCATCACATTTCTCTTGGATCTTACAAATAATTCAGACAAATAGATTGGTTAAATATATATATTTTTATAATAAATGAAAAATGTATTTGTTACATAGTTCACACTGTTGCAATGCATTTTACTGAGAACTCCTAACTTGATAAATTTTTTGTAAATTAAGGAGTTGGTAGGTAAAAGAAATTGAGAAGTGCAAAGGGTTAAAAATTAAAGAATTTTGTTACTGATGAATACAATATATATTTTTTGATCGAAAATGAAATTTTATGGATTTTGTTAAAAAACGTAGTTGGTAGAACCTTGTTGACAATTTCTGTAAAAGTCTATCGCTATTACAGCAATCGGGAGCTAAAGGCTGAAATTCTGCAAATCGACACGGTCAGATGCATCGATGCAAAAGATTTACGAGAACATAAAGGTGGTTGGTGGTAGGATCGGGACAAGAGAAACGCGATCGTATGGCTGCTCTGCGGATCGAGCGGTGGCTGCTCTCCTCTCCCCATCGCTCAGCCAATGAATACGAATAGGTTTCGAGATACGATCTCTCTCGGGATACGCGGTATGGAGGGGTTAAATTAAATGATTTGCATAAGTAGGTGGGTGTCGACACCGGCAAACATTGACAAACGCGTGTGCAGCAGCCACTTTGTCTCTCCCGGTATCTCCCTTTCGTTTTCTCTTTCCTTTCCGAGTCTACCTCCCCCCTCACGAGCCTGGCCTACAGCTGGGGGAGGCATCGGCTTATAAGAAGAATATATTATTACGGATAATGGAAACACCGAGTTCGACGTAAACCAGTTGCGAGATAAGAGCAACCCGCCACGCACGAGTCGACACGTGTCGAACTGGCTGCAGGTCACTGATACAGCCGTTCGCAATTACGCTACACGCGTCGTTTGCGAAAGCGAGCCAATCGAGACGATAATCTTCGCCGGTTACGGCGCCAACGGAATTAGTCGGTTCCTTTAATGATCGTCGCCCGAGAGATACTCGACCTTTCTGTTTCTTCGGTCTGCACTTTTTGCAAAAATTTTATCGCAGTTTTATTGTAAAATTACGAGAGAAAGCGCGATCGTCGAGATACCTACCATCTTCGGAAAGAGGAGATATATTAACAAGGAAGTCTGATATAAAACGTAGTGCTCGCGTTTCAATCGAGGGGTGGTTGGATCGGCGAAGAAATGACGCTCGGTAAACGCGTCGTTCGGTTTGTAAACGAGGTTCTCCCGGGGCAGCCCCTCGTGCAGCTCGAGCATCAGCCCGTGGGTCCGAGTGTTTGCCGTTGTTGCGACAACGGCGTCACGTGTCAATTCGCATTATTACTATTTGTCGAAGAGCGTCGTCGAGAAAGGGGCAAGGGCAACAAGCGACCCTTCGTGGGAAAAGCCAAGGCAAACAAAATAAAATAGAGATAGATAAAGTGGCGCTAGGATCGGTGTTCGAGGGTTGCTCGGCCGCCACGAGGACCCTCGCCGTCGTCCTTGCTTAATCCCGGATTGACTCGTGTCACTTATTAATATTTTATGCAAACACCATGATTTACGGGCTGGCGAACGCATTACGGGGCAGCGGCCTCTCGCTTGCGAGCCTTCGATAACCGTGGCCGCGACAACGTTTTTATCTTTCGGCTTCATCGTGACGGATCGCATTACGTCTTGATTCGGGATGCAGAGCTCTCGCATCATCCCCTGGTGATTATTGGATAAAGTCGTACGCGTCCGACGAGCGTGATACGATCGCCGATTGTAGCGTTGATGAAGGCCAATCTCATCCGGACCGGTTGTTCAACGCGCGCTAAATTGAATCTTTGTCGCGCCGATGTGGACAAGATTTTCAGTGTAAAGGCGGTCTCGCCGGTACCATCGCGTGCTTCGTCTTTTTTAATTTATGACGAGACATGGTCGTATGTTTACCAGTTGGGACTACCTGCGAACTACCTCGGATGTGGTTTGGGAGAGGAGCTTCCTAGTTACCTTCGATTTCGGGGGATCGAGTATGCAAATTTCGACATTTTCTGCTGTACGCTGCACATGTCTGCTGTCGTCTCTCCGAAATTAATGGGTTCCGATATCAAAATAAACGTGATAAAAAATGTATGAAACAATGAGCAAATGAGTAAACAATGAGTAAATCTCAATATTAATTCGCGTTCAGTTAACGATAGCTCGGTCGGATTAGGCTAATAGACTTTTCGGATTACAATTCCGATGGCAGTCGTAGGAAGCTTGTTTCGGCCATATTGTTCTGCGAGTGGTTTTCGTTCCCGGTACTCTTTCGTCGGTGCAAATCGTAGGGCGAGGATGTCGATGGGGAAGAGACGGTCGGAAAAGGCGAAATCTGCAAGCCAAAACGAATCAGAGTAATCCTCCTCGACGCGTTCTCGAAAAACCCCCTGCCTCTGTTCGGTACTCGAGTCAGAGAGAGGGGATGGAGGGCCTCGTCGAAGAGAAAAGGGTCGACGACGGTCGATGAGCATTTCGCAAATGGATCTGTCTCTTTTTTCCTCCCTCCTTCGAGCTTTCCGTTTCTTCCTTCACCCTCCTTTCTTCTTCCGTTGTCTCGCTTTTTTATTCTCCGCGTCGCGGTGGAAGCGGTTCACCACCAATGTCTCTCTTTTACCTTCGTTTTCTCTTTGTTTCTCTCTCTTCTCGTTTGCACGCCTTTATTTCTCCCCTAGCTTTCTTCCTCCTCCTCGTCTTGTGTCGTATCTTCCCGGCAACCTCTTAGTCGATCCTTCTCTGGTTGTCTGTTTCCCTCGATCCTTTTGCAGAAGAGCCTCGTCGTCGTTCCGATTCTCCCTCGAGCCCTCGCGGCTGTCCTTCGAGGAGCCCTCGACGCTTTAAATTGCTGATGAGCATTTTTAGATTGGTTACGTTAAGTGAATTGGTACATAGGCGGCACTGTGTTCTCCCGATAAAAGTCTTTAATGAATCCCGAAGGAAGATGGCCCCGGCACGACCGCGATAGCATTCGCCTCCGCTTGCCACCCCCGGCTGCTTATATACGCTTTCTATCCGCTTACGCTCGATACAACCTATCGATACAAACTGCAACGTTACTTTCGTAATGGGGACCCTGACACCGACAATTTCACGCCACTCTCTCTTTATCTTCGATCGAACGATTCTCTACCGTTTTTATCCCTAAAATTTCATTCCTCGCGACGGGTAACTCTCCGTAACGCGTTATACTCGCAGCGATTTACACACGAAACGCGTGTTACGTTTTCACCCTTCTCGTGCAAGTAATACAATCGAAACGCGTTAATTGCGCGTTAACACGGTCGTTCCACAGCTCGCTCAGCGCGGAACAAGTTGAGAAAATCTTGGAAGAAGTAGTTTGAAACGGTAACACGAAACAACGATTGCTTCTGGCGTGGCGGAGTTTTTGCGCTCGGCCGACAAGGTGGCGAACGAAAGCCGCTGACACACGTAAACACCGGGATGAAAGGGGGAAGATAGCACAGCGAGTTAATTAAAAGCCTCTCCCGGCGGCATTAGAGCGAAATCGTGGCTCTGCCTGTTCTTTCTGCCGCGCCGGTAACCTCTCACCCCCTAGTATTCTTTGCTTGGTTGCTCCTCTCGCAACCCCCTTTCCTTTCTTCCCCGTCCCGTCTGGCGAACGAAGGGACAGAGAAAATCGTCGGGACATCGGACAGGGTCTGTGCCTCCTGGCCTGATCCGATAAAAGGAACGGGTAGCCGAACGCGTCCGGGACCGAGCAACAACAATAATGTCGTCGTCAGTTCGTTAAGCGCTTCTTTCAGGGCTGTTCCCGTCTCGCCTCGACCAACAGGATGAAGAGGTGCGAGCCCCGAGATAACTAACCTCTCGTCTCTCCTGGGCCCACCTACGCTTCGGTCCGCTCGCTTCGTCCACTCGTTACGACATCGGCACGCGTGACTGCGTCAGCTCGTGCATGCGTGACTTCGTCACCTGAGATAATATCGGTGAACCGACCATCTATCATTCGGTGATTCCTCGCGGACGTGCCCACGTAGACCAAGAGAGGAGAAGAGTGTCTCCGGTACTGGTTATCTCTTCTGGAACGATGCTTGGGAACGACCGACCCTCTTGGCTAACTCGCCAAGAATGCACCGTGACGAAGCTACTGTTTTCATGCAGAACGACTCACGGAAAATTTTCATAACCTTCTCCATGCTTCTTAATGCTCGTGTCGTTGCTCCTCGATGAAAGTCATCATTTGTGATGTTAACTGGCTGCCTGACAGCGTATTGTTACGGCTCTTCTTCGTTTTGGGACCACATTTTTCGCCGAATCCTCCTCAAGGCTACAACTTCGAACATTTAAATATTTGATTTTCTATGGGTCAGTTTTGATTAATGTTTAATAGTTTTGTAACTCAGTCTAGGTTTCAAGTTCCATATCTTGATTCAAAGTTTAGATTTTGCCTACTTGTGAACACCGGGACCAACATTCGAAGGTCATACTCTTTTATGATATCCGTTGTAATATATTAATTTTATGTTCCATGTAGAATTCACAATATAAATTTTCTAACATCCCAAACATCAAAACATCCCAAAAAGTCAAATAATTGTTGTAGAGGTCCTATTAAAGTTGGGTTCATGGAAGGGCCAAGTTAGGAGTCGCGTCGTCCCGCGCGATAAATTCACGGAATAAATACCGATATACAAAACACCGAGTGTACGCGCGTGGTACACGCGTGCGGTTTTGCTGCATCGGTCCCAGGACCGATCAGAGTTAAGTGATCGATCGCTGGCACGCAATGATTCATCGCGATTACCGATGCTGCATTGTTCGCGAAGAAAAAGCCCGGCCCAAGTCGATAAGGCGTATTGTCCATCATCGAACGTGATTTTCCCATCGAGTGTTGTGGCTCGTTAGCTTCCTTCATCCTCTACGATCGTGATGTCTACCTACATTCACCTATTATTTGTACCTACTATGCACCTGCACGGGCGAACAGGTATGAAACATTGTTTAGAAGAACCATAGAATGTTGAACCTGAAGTTGCCATAAAACCTTATGAGACATATCGGATCATAACTTTGGGATGAATAAACGACTTGTAACTAAAATGTTTAAAAATAATTTCGAAGTACTGATTATTTCCTCAATAAATTTTCTAACATGGAGCATCGATTCACTGCTCACAGTGAATCACAGCAAACTCTAGCTCCTTTGAAAACGATCTCCATTATCGCAGTCAGCTCGCAGCATCCATAGTCAAGCTCGACAATAACCGAACTGCTCTGTTGCGGTTTCTAGTAGCAACTCGAATAATCGTGTCAACGGTATTATATGCGACGCGATGCAACGCCTAAATAACAGCAATGGGGGAAAACGAGGGGAAGAGAAAGAGCGTTGAGCTGTATCTCGTTAACAAAGCCAGTCGTATATACGTTCGGCAACAGATGCGAAACGATGTCACTCGAAGCATGCGTTAGGGTCACGGCAAGTGATTGACATATTTTCCGCGGTGAATTCATCCTGGAGCATCGCAAAGAGCAACCAGATCGGATATTCGCATAAAGCTTTCATCCGATGCTCTCATTCTATCCCTCATCTTCCTCCCTTCGAAGAATATATGTTTATGGACGTTTCGCTCGAGCAATTTGCACTTGCGTTTTCATGTGTATGTTCTCATGGGATGTTCTTGAATTATAAAGGTAGATTTGAACATTCATTTTGTGTGATATTCGTAAGAATTTTTGGGGGATGCTTCTAGGTGAAACATGAACTGGAGGATATTTGAGGTACATGACTGGACTTCTTAGGGTAGTTTGAATATACTTTTGCAATATTTTAATATATTTTAGTATGTATATTTTAATATATATATAAATGCAAGTATCGAGTTGTGTGTTAAGCTAATAATATATATTGTTCTAATGTTTCGAGCACCACCCATGACGACACGTGAACAAAAGTTGGCTCGAAATTCTGCGCATCGTCCAATTAACTTATCCCCTTGTTCTCTAACGAAACTGTCACGCGGTTCGCGAATTTCTAAGCAGCAAAAACGAGCAAGAAAAGTGAAACGAGCGAGGACGATAGGGTGGGCCGTGTCGAGTTTCGCGATGTGACAGCAGATATACGCCACTTGGCAGCTGTATATGGGTGCACCTAAGCGGACAAGCCTGTTGAGATTTGAAACGTAACACCCGTTACATAGAGAGAGACCGAGAGAGATTTCACCGACAACTTTGCTCTTTCTCCGGTAGAAAACTATCCCCCTTGGACCCCAAACTTAGCTCGATCCCCGATTTCTCTCACCCTTCCACTCCCAATTCGCTCGTACGTCTCTCAGCCTATGAAACAGGGCGACACGTTTAATTGGTAATCCGTTTAAAGGATTAGTAACTCACGATGGGTATTAGGATGTGTCGCTGGTCCGCCTGCAGCTTGTCCGTTTCGCACGGACAAGCCGAAGGACACGATCCTGGCCACGTCGATGGATGCTCTTCGATGTTGGATTCCACTGGATCACGATCTTGAGGTCGCTGCCTCTCATCTCAAACGAGTTGTAACTTCTCAAGCTAAAACTTCAAAATTCTTTAAAATGTTCGAAAAATAAATGTTTAGTTTCTTCTGAATATTCGTCAGGTCACCTTCTCTTATTAGAAGTTTAAAATTCTTTAAAACCTTAGAAAAATAAATGTTTAGTTTCTTCTGAATATTCGTCAGGTCACCTTCTCCTATTAGAACTTTAAAATTCTTTAAAACCTTGGAAAAATAAATGTTTAGTTTCTTCAGAATATTCGTCAGGACTTCGCTGAATAACCTTCTCCTATTAGAACTTCAAAATTCTTTAAAACCTTAGAAAAATAAATGTTTAGCTCCTTCAGAATATTCGTCAGGTCTTCGCTGAATAACCTTCTCCTATTAGAACTCCAAAATTCTTTAAAACCTTAGAAAAATAAATGTTCAGTTTCTTCAGAATATTCTCTTCGCTGAATTACGCTCTGCAGAAAAACCTAAAATTACCCTGTCGTAATCGAGCGATTCAGATGACCTTAACTATCCACTTTATCGTCTCTATTTTTTTGAAAAGCGATCACACGAGTCGTCGCACACGTCGGTCGGGATAGAGGCTGCACAAAAGCCCGATGGATCTCCGGTAGTTTTCGATGCAAAGCGGGGCCCGAGGGTGCGTCGATTCTTTCGCTCCTGTCCCGTTTGCTGCTCCTTCTCTCTTCCGGAGTGTTCGACACGACACGACACCGCGGGGCGTGCTCACTTTTCAAACGAGCTTACTCTTCGCCACGCGAGAGCACATAGCCGGGGGGTAGGCTGGGTTTCAAATCCGGTCTGATCTAATAGGGATTAACAAAGTGACAAATGTAAGAGTTAGCGATGGCAGGGCCTGTCTGCCACCCCTTCTCTCGCTGCAACGATTCCGTGCCAGGATGAACAAAAATTAACCGAGATCGATACGTGTTCTACCTGCTTAAAAAGGAGGAGTGTTAAAAAGAACACGGTGTTTAGAAAAGAGTGGTACAATAGAAACGATACGATGAAAATTTCTTATAAATTCTCTAAAATAAATAAAAATTGAACAAACGTGTATTCTCAAATTTTGAATGTGTCTATTTCTTAACCCCTTAGCCTACACGATTTTCGCCAGGTGCGTCAGTTAAAGCTGCCTAATTATTACTGCAGCATTAAAGCAAATAAAGAATGTGTAATTTGGATTTAGCAATCTTAAATTATGCAAACTGCAATTAATATCATATTCAAAACTCAATCTTTTTGCAAATACGATTTAGTTTTATCACATTTGAACTGCAACGAGCGTCACGAGTCTGACTTGTGGTTATAGGCTAAAGGGTTAAGTTCTAAGTTTTTAATTTTCTACCAGTGAAATACTAGGTACAGAATGTTTGTACATTCTTTGATTTTCATTTTTATATCAGGATCTCCTCAGTTCTTTTGAAGAAACCGTTCGGAGCACCTTTCAAAACGGTGCCAGGGTTCCGTTCAAAAATTACACAAAATGCGTAACGAATATTACAAAGGCGAGGCATTCTGGATTCCCTGCACGTTCGCCAGAAAATTGAACGTTTAACTGCTGCAGCGTTTGGAACAGTTCCGGCAGAGGTCTATATTTATATTCTTATGTAAGATCGGGGTAGATAGACTGGAGGGAAGTACTTATACGAGGAGAAGAGGGTAGCAGACGAGAATCAGTTGCAACCTGCTTCGAAACGAGACTACATTCTTCGATTTAGCAAATTTAACAGGTCCAGGGTTCCCTCGATCGGTAGATACGTCCTGGCGAACGAGAAGCGTATCAGATCGTTCTTTAATAACGAGGACAGGATCCCAACTAGAATTATCGGCACTTTGGACGCGCTAAACTTCCCGCACCGGTCATCAATCAGCTGGTCAAGAACCACCTGGCCTACTTTTATCGACAATCTCCCTTCACAGATTTTTTCAGCTAATGATAGCCAAACAGTTACTGCGGTTAAACCGCAGAACAGTAAGATCATGTCATTTCGAAGAGGTTAAAATTTACCGCTTCTTCGGTGCTTATAAATATGAAGAGCAAAAAGCTCCTCCGCGTTCCGAATACTGATACACGATTTCTTACTATATTTGTATACAAAGTATTAAAAGAAGTATTCGTGATTTATGGAGTAGATAATACTCGTTAAACGATGTAGTTATTGACCACACAAGTGGCTGCTTGCTTTCGTTCAACCGATGCGGGGTATGAAATAAACATTAGAGATTGAGCGAAGATTGAGAGATTTAAGGTGGAAGATTAAAGATACAATTACAGATTATAATACTGTATTCTTTCGATATCTTGATGCGAAAATCAGTGCAATTAATTTCACTAACAAACTTCGTTCAGAATTATGTATTTTATTTAACGATGTACTGTCTTTGAAGAGCTCTGTATTTGTTAGTAAAATTTATGTACGGTAGTCAATGATCTTGCTACAATTTTAATTACTTTGTTGCTCATAATTATTTCTGACAGTTATTCAGAATGATTTGGTAGAAGTTTCATGTATGGGATTATACAGTATAAACACGTACTAATAAAAAGAATAGAGTCCATAAATATTGATGTTGCATAAAATTGGCACGAATTTCACAGCATGTGAAAGATCGAAGTACACGAATAAAAGTCGAATAAATTCGAAAAACTTATCTTCTTGTTATATCGAGCTCTTCAGTCGAGACTGAGTCTTTCGCAAAGAAAATTAATCCTAACTAATGTGTCGATCATTCTGCATTTCGAAGGAAAACATAATCTGGATATCCAGTACACACTCGATTGCACCGGACGAACATCCCGTGTTGAACGCATCTCTGTGCGATCAACGGCAAGAAATCCAATTATACAAGCACGTCGAATCGAGCAGAAGTCGAGCAAGCGTTGGCCAGGTCCTCGGATCTGATTCTAAATCTCGTCGCGGTGCGTGTATTTTGCGTTCGAAACGCGGGGAAAGAGCAGACGTCCGACTATGCAGCTCGCAATAAATCAAATCGAGTTTTTCAGGGCAACGGCCGGGCCGAGGCACGAATGGTAATGAAAAGACCAGCGGACGATACAGGCGCGATAACATTCCGCGTGGCCGCGTGTGCCGCTCGCGACGATGCCGAAGACGACAAGCACGAACGCGACGACGAATCGTTGTTGCAAAACCGAACGCGTCTCGCATCTCTCGCATTCTCTCCTTCAAGTGTGTTGCCTTGTATGTGTACCGGTGCATCTTTCTTCTACCCATTTTAATTATTAGTACGATTTGGTGGTTACCTTCTTTATTTCATCTTATAAGAGTCGTCTTAAATGGAGGACTATAGAAAATGTCTGGGACTATTTAACACTAAACCTTCCTATGTGGTGTGTACCTAATTTGAGATTAAAAATGAAGTTACAAAATAAAGCAACAAACGAAACATAAATTAGAACACACATTTATTTTTTATCTTAACGAGAGTCTTTTTTGATTTCAAGGAATTTACATAGGGAAATGTGTACTTAGTTTGAAATTAAAAATGAAGTTAAAAAATAGATGAACAAAGGATGAAACATAAGTTGGTACATACATTTATTTTTTATCTTAACGAGAGTCTTTTCTGATTTCAAGGAATGTACATAGGGAAATGTGTACTTAGTTTGAAATTAAAAATGAAGTTAAAAAATAGATGAACAAACGATGAAACATAAATTAGAACACACATTTATTCTCTCTCTTGATGAAACTCAATTCTAATCTCAAGAAATATACTTCAATAAATGTACACCTTTTAATAAGGAACTTGTGGAGCAGTCATTTAGTAGTTTTAGTATCAAGTTAGCCTTCATCTGTAACATTGTTCAGTCACAAAGGTGCAATAGCCCAAAACGAAGTTAATCGAGCCACATACTTGAAATCGTAAAATGAAGTTAAAAAATAGATAAACAAAGGTCAAAACATAAATTAGTACACACATTTATTCTCCATCTTGCTGAAAATCAATTCTCAATTCAAGAAATGTACTTCAAGAAATTTATCTTGATGAAAATCAATGTTGACCTTAACGAATGTAGTTTTACTGAGGACCCCTACCTTGATCAATTTTTGTAAATTAAGGAGTCGATAGGTAAAAAAAATTGAGGAGTGCAAAGGATTAAGAATATACGGTTAGTACCCGAGGATGTAGCAATTTGAAAATATAGAAATCTTCTTATATAATGATCCAAGACTATAAATAGATATATACATCTAAGAATACATAGATCTACAAATGTTAAAATATGGAGTTGGGATGTGAAGACATCTTTGCACATAATCTAAACTTTATAGATGTCCAACTACCTATGACTCTGAACAAAACACATCTAATTAAAAACTTCTAAAAATTAAGTACATATCAGTAGAATAAGAAACGAGTATAATAACCTGAATCCATGAAATTTGTGACGAAGAGGGAGAAAGAGTAGAAGGGCTCTAATTTAATAATTGAAGGGCACATCGTTTTGTTTGTTTCATCGCGGAAAGCGACGTGTTAACGCGTGTACTTAACGCTCTCGTAACACGAACACGCGTAACAGCTATGAGTTAAACTAATCGCGGGCGAACAAGATAGATGTAACGAGCCCGTCTACAGCTGCACGTATCACCGGTAATGCGAGTATCTACGATATTCGTAATTAGTCGGACTGTGACAGTAATATCGCGCTATTTCAACACGGATTTCCCTGTTCGAACTCGATAATACGCGTATTTGTTCCACGTCTGTTTCTCTGCTGATAATTCGACCTGTGTTACGCGGAACATGGTCAATTTGCTTCGTGGACGCAGAAAAATAAAATTTCGCTAGCTTACAAATTATTCGCATACTGTACAAGATATTCTATACATTCGTATACTGTAGTGATAATATTACTAAAGGACCTATCTTTCGATTTTATATATTTCCAACCCTCTGCGAAACAATTTTAACCCTCTGCTCGAGAGGTGACTCTCAGTCACCATTTTATTTAACACAATAATTTGAATTAAGCATTTTTAACTGATTCTATAATACGACACGTGTGATGTACAAACATAACGAAACAAACAATTGCAGACATTATTAGTAAACAGATAATAACCTCAAGAGAATTCATTTAACTTTTTAACTAAGTTTTAAAGTTGCTATTTGCAAACAGTCAAATTACCTTCGAGTGCAAAGGATTAAAAATTCCTACCAACCCATAAAAAGCTAACTAAAATTTCCAAAGCTAAAATTTCCACGAGATGTTTAAGTAGAACAAGTTTTCGCAGAGTACCCTACATTCTCGAATTTTGACATGTATCTCGTTCATCGAGAGGTTCATTGCAAATGTAAGAATGTCGAAGAGGTTTCTTCTGGTTTCTGGCATGTGATTTGAATATTCGCCACATCTTCGTCTGGATCCCGTGCGCGTAATTAATGCACGCTGGAAGGAGGCAGAAGAAGAAAAGCCGCTTGATCGCGTTCGTCCATCATCCTGAGATCCGCAGGACGAGCAGCCCAACCGAAACGCGTGTCCTCACCTGAGAACCGACTTGTTCCCGCTTGATCCGGCTGGTATGTAAATGTTAGCCCTTCGACAGACTTCGAGTTTCTCGGTTTGCATGTTAGATGTTTAACCTCTTATACGACCATCCACTTTCGTTCAAAACCTTTCTCATTTTTCTATACTACATGATTATCGTACAAAAACTTCTATCTCAAAATATCAAAACATTCTATGTGAACATAATTTTAATATTTTATTATATGTGCAGAATAAAAATTCTTGAATAAGACTAAAGTCTGTGAGGTTCACTTTTCTATACTCCCATCATATAAAAATTTCTAACTACCTCAAAATGTCAAAATAATTTAAATATTTCATTGTGCATATAGAGTAAGAATTCTTGAGTAAGACTAAAGTCTGTATGGTTCATTTTTCTATACTCCTATCATAAAATTTCTGACTACCTCAAAATATGAAAATAATTAAAATACTTCATTGTACATATAAAATAAAAATTTCTAACTACCTCAAAATATGAAAATAATTAAGATATTTCATTGTACATATAAAATAAAAATTCTTGACTAAAACTGAAGTCTGTATACTTCATTTTATTTTGCAATCCACACGAAAATAAGACATAAATTATATTTATATTTTTTAAAAATGTTTCAAGTCGAATAAGAACATATCAGACCCTTCGATTTATAGCAACTTAAAATTCGTCCACGCTCGCGCAGGAAAAACGACACCGAAAGAACTTTGGCATGACGAAGAGTCTCCTGGGGCTATATAAATACTTTCGCGGACTAAGTCATAATATCGAGTAGAAATCTTTAATTTCGGACTTGTCCCCGTTGGAAAGAAACATTCCAGGGTGCAGGGCTATCGCGAGGCGAAATCGGCGTCCAGCAGAAAACGATGCTCCTTGAATATTCCTGGCGTCGTCCAATCGAAAACACGCGGAATAACGCATTCCTCTCGCATCGACAAATTCTGCTAACGATCGTATGCCATCGATGGACATAACTCTCTTTACTCTTTTATCATACAAGATGGTAGCTTTTTATTTGTGTTCCTTTTAATTATTTGTGTAAGGTGTTTTTATATATTATAGACTCCTTTAAGAATTATTTATATGTATTATTAGAAACGAATAACGTATGGGAACGAATAAAATATGTTTCACAGAATTAATTTTTTTTTTGTAACCTTAAAAAGATCAGTGAAGACTTTATGGTTATGAGCATACATTATAAGTATGCATACGTCATAACTTTCACATAATGCGGAATTTTTATGATATAAGATCACGAGCAACTTTCTGTTCGCAAATTAAATGTTGCACATGCAAGAATTTATGCTAATAAATATCAAAAAGAATTCCGAACATCTGTTAACAAATTCCACAGCAAATAAGAAGTAGCAACAAATAATAATTGCGTTGTATAAAATATGAGATGACAGATAATGTTCACGGTGTTTAATTTACGTAAATGATAATTGGGTAGACCAGATGCGGTTAGAATAAATTCGATGGTTGATTTGGACGCGAGCACTCATTAACGTTCCATGGTGTATATCCCGTTGAAAAGAAGCGTGGAGTCGAGAGGGCCGAGGATCCACCATAAAGGACTCTCTCTCGTTCACCTTTTCCTTCCTGCTCGCCTTCTTTCCTCTACCCATGCAACTCGTCCTACCTTCGAGCGGCTGGATCCGCCGCGGTTTCAGTGCCCGGATACTACCTGCCGCAACCGACACGCGTGCGATTCGCTCGCCTTCGTTGCCGAATTTCTGCCAGATCGACGTGACTCCGAGGCAACAAGAATGGAACGAAGAAAAAGGAGACTCGGGGTGAGTGTTAACAATGTTACACGGGCAAATGTGTGCAACGTGATTTCCTCTTTGAGGGAACGTTAAAAAACTCTCGTTTCGTGATCTTCGATATATTCGTTAGTGCTGGAGTTTCTGTGGTTAATTGCTGCGCTCGGTTTTGTGTCGAGGGTGAGAGTTTACTGGAACGGTGGCGCCACTGTACGGGAGTCTATGTTCTTGTACGTGTTTTCTATGCAATTGAGACTCGTTCGAGCTGTAGATAGAAGGATTAAATAATTTCGTAGAGGACTTAAATGTTCGATCAGAGTCGAACTGCATTGCTAATTAAGATACTTAATTAACACTAAACCTACTGGCGTATATGTCCTTAATCTGAGATGAAAAATGAAGTCAAAGAATAAATGAACAAACGACGAAACACATATTGATTCTTTATCTTGATGAAGATCAAGATATCCAAAAAGTCAATTCAACAAATTGTGTCATTTGTAACAAGGTTCTTGTGGAACGGTCATTTGACTGGTTTGGTAGTTTTAGTGTTAAGTTAGACTCTTAAGATCATACACTTGAGATGTATTATTCAGAAAAATAATTGTAGAATTAAAAAATTGAGAGTACGAGCAATGTCTTTATTTAAAGATGAAGAGAATGATATTGTCAGTACTAGACTGACAGTCAAAGAATCTAGGAGATAGACCAACCTTAGACAAATTCAGCACAGAAGTCTCAAGTCTGATTCCCAATGTCTCCAACCACTTCTCCAATTTCTAACCGAGCACAAAAAGAATCTGCTAATACCAGTTTTAAAGCTATCGTAATGCAAATGAAATCGTATCTCCGCATAGATGACATGTTTACGCAAAAGCTTTTACTCGAAAACAGCACTTCCATTTCCCAAACAATTTATTGATATAGTACAGATAATATCTACATACAATTACGCATTTTTTGAGAGTATACCTGCTTCGACCATCACGATTAACGTAATTAGCAAAGAAGGCCGAGTAATAGCAAGTTCCCTGATCTAATAGCCTGCAAAAAGGTTAATCAGCTTCCTGCGGTCTTCGCTGAAAATGGAAGGAAAATGGTGGCGAGAGGGAAAATCCAGTGATCAAGATGCGACGCGAGATCCCGGCTAGGTATTTCGAAGGACGACGAGGCAATCGGATTGCTCGCACGGCACGCATACCCGATGAACCGTCGTCGAGATACCCTGCCGTCGTTTATATTAATTTGCGCCAAAGACGACGGCGTCGCGATGCCTAGCGTCGCCGATCACGATATTCTGCACGCGCTTTTTGCCTCTGCGATCTCGCATTATTAAGTTTGATCCACGCATTCCGACCACGGTACACCGATTGAATAATGCGGCCAGATTTTATTCCTCGCGGCCACCAAGAATCTCGTCTGCGATCTCTCTATAGGGCCGAGGAAGCTGCTCGACTCTCTCCTGTGTGCGTGTGGGGACACGCGTGTGGGGTTCGTGTGTTATGCGTGGACATGGGTATACTTGTGTGCGTGGGCAGCTGGACGGGCTAAAACAACGACTCGTTGAATATTGAATCAACGCTACAGTTTCGTCTTATTTGGAGGGTAGGATCAAGTTTGGGTCTGAGGTGTATGCTGGTTTGGAAAATTTGGAATTGTTTAATTATTGGAATTTGGGGGAGTTGAGGAGTTGAGGAGTTGAGGAGTTGAGGAGTTGAGGAGTTGAGAAGTTGAGGAGTTGAGGAGTTGAGAATTTGAAGAGTTGAGAATTTGAGGAGTTAAGGATTTGAGGATTTGAGGATTCGAGAAGTTGAGGAGTTGAGAATTTGAAGAGTTGAGTATTTGAGGAGTTAAGGATTTAAGGATTTGAGAAGTTGAGGAGTTGAGGATTTGAGGAGTTCAGAATTTGGAGAATTTGGAGAATTTGGAGAATTTAGAGAATTTGAGAATTTGGAGCATTTGAGCATTTGGAGGATTTGAGAATTTGGAGAATTTGAGAATTTGGAGGATTTGAGAATTTGGAGAATTTGGCAAATTTGGAGAATTTGGAGAATTTGGCAAATTTGGAGAATTTGAAGAATTTGGAGGATTTGAGAATTTGGAGAATTTGGAGAATTTGGAGAATTTGGAGGATTTGAGAATTTGGAGAATTTGAAGAATTTAGAGAATTTAGAGAATATGTAGAATTTAGAGAATTTAGAGAATTTGGAGGATTTGAGAATTTAGAGAATTTGGAGGATTTGAGAATTTGGAGAATTTGGGGAATTTGGAGAATTTGGAGAATTTGGAGCATTTGAGAATTTGGAGGATTTGAGAATTTGAAGATTTGAGGATTTGAGAAATTGAGGATTTGAGGCTTTGTGAATTTGAGAATTTGAGAATTTGAGAATTTGAGAATTTGAGGAGTTGAGGAGTTCAGGAATTGAGGAGTTAAGGAATTGAGGAGTTGAGGAGTTGAAGAGTTCAGGAGTTCAGTAGTTGAGGATTTAAGGATTTGGGGTTTTGAGGATTTGAAAATTTGAGAATTTGAGAATTTGAGGATTTGAGGATTTGCGGATTTGTAACTTTAGAGATTTGGGAAATGGAGTTTTGTATCTTGCGCAGTTGGGATTTTACACACTGAGGACTTTGAGTGAATATCTGAGTTTTTAGAGTTTTGAGTTTTTAGACTTCTGGGTGTTAGAATTTTGGAACGCAGAGACTGCAACAACTTTGATTTCTGGATCTTAAAGTATTGAGTTTGTTTGGACCTTGTGGTGTTAGTATTTTAGGACGCAGAGTCTGCAACAAGTTAGACTTCTGAATCTTGGAGTTTCAAGTTCCTTGGACCTTTGAGTGTTAAAATTTTAGGACACAAAGACTGCGTCAACTTGGACTTCTGAATCTTGGAGCTTTAAGTTCTTTGAACCTTGAGTTGTTACAATTTTGGGACACAAAGACTGCGTCAACTTGGACTTCTGGATCTTGGAGCTTTAAGTTCTTTGAACCTTGAGGTGTTACAATTTTGGGACGCAGAGACTGCAGCAACTTAGTCTTTTAGATTTAGGAATTTTGAAATTATAGAGGTTTCTGATGTATCACTAAAATGTTGCAAAGTGAGGATTTTGCACTCTGAGGACTGCAGCATTATGAATACTTAGGAGTTTCAAGTTGTGAGGTCTTTGGTCCTTGGAGTTCTTTGGGACTTCAACAACAGTCGTAAAAATTTTACAGCTTTAACACTGCGTCTCATTAAAAATTGTAAAATTACATACTTTGAAACACCAACAAACAAGGTTGCTTAAGTACCTATCTATATTTCAAGTGTAATGGCTACTACAGCTATAATTGCATCACATTACGATTAATTTATACGACAACACAAAGTTCAGAGTTGTTCCAATAAATAAAAACAATATTCACACCAGAATCGAATACCAAATTTGCATTTTTTTTTCTCAGGGGTAACTTGAGCAATCCAACTCCAGAAAATACATAAACTTCGAAAAATCATTACATAAAAATAAAACAAGTCTCCCCTGAGAAAAAGTGAACGGAATGCCTCAAGTTCCTCGCACAGAATGCTCGATAATTGTATGGTAAAAACAGAGCGGTTTCGCGACGTCCATCCCTTTCTTTTTCCGCGTAGAATAGAAGCGTCTGCGTCGGTTGCAGCGAGGCAGGCTCGTAAGATAAACTCCTCATTAGCGCGACAAACCACGGAGGCTTAATTATGGCGTGGCGGGTGGTCGTTGCCTCGGGTGAAGATCGCGACGCGTTCGAATCGTCGCGTCATAAAAGCTCGACTTTCCACGAGGCTAAGTCGATGTTGGTTCGTCAATTAAATTCGACGAACGACCGGCCGATGACCAGCCTCTTCTTATCGCCTGTTCCGGCACACGCTGAACGTGTGGAGCATCCGTTCGGTGGTCTCGAGGCTAAAGCTGCCCTCTCAAATAACCAGCCAACGGATAATTATCGGGAACCGATTATCGAGGAATTTTCGAGGATATGGTCGAGCAACGGCTCGAACCGACCGTGTCCCGATCCCGTATCTCTTCATTATCTACGTGGCTATCTGATTGCACCGGCTACGAGAGCAATTTCTGGTTATGTTATAGCTACTTGCTTCGTGTCTTGCCTTACCTTTTTCGCTAATGCAGATAATAAATAAGGTAATCGCATTTTCGAAGGGGATAAACATTTCAACACTGCTTCTTAAAATATTCTGTGGATTTTACATTTTGCTCTGTCCGTTCATTTTTCAAGATTCTTTTAAATATTTGAACTTCCATCTTTTTTACCTTTCAACGATCTCGTTAACATCTATCCAGACAGAAATAATTAAATTAATTTATCATAGACCTGCTCCGTAAACAAATCCAGAAATAATTAAAATAGAAGTCTCAAAAGATTCCTTAAAAGGGGGGAAAAGTGACAAAGAATTTTTGTCGGCGACGAAGATCTTTTGCGCAATTTACACGGTTCTCCGGTAGAAAGAGATGTCTAGATTTACGTGCTCGGGACAAGAGATTGAAAACGTCAACACGTCGAGAGAAGGACAAATCCACAGACCAGGGGGGACCCGAACCGAACGTAAAGAGCGGCCTTTCGAGTGCAGACTTTACATATTTGTATTCTACTCCGCTCTGTTTGCCGAAACATCATATTTCGGCTCGTACTTGCGTAAAAGAGAAGCCGGTTGTCGTTTGCGTTTGCGCCGAACCATGGACCGCGGTTCCTTCGTGCTCCTCCACGCACCAAGTAGCTCGGTTCTCCTTACCCCGCTCTTTTCGTACGATCGATCCGCTTATACTTAATTCTACTTCTCTTTCGCTCGATGCATAATCACGGAGTGATCTCTTGATGTACAGAGTTGGGGACTTTTATGGTAGTTTCATTTATTTTCTTTTTTGGGGAGGGAGGTTTGATGAAAACATGTGTGCTACACACTAGGTTGCTATATGATGTTTTAATATGATGGAGCAAAGAAAACATTGGTTCTATGAAAACATTGTGTGTGCTGCACACAAGGTTGCTGTATGGTGTTTTATATGATGGAGCTAAGAAAACATTGGTTCTATGAACACATTGTGTGCTACATACTAGGTTGCTATATGATGTTTTAATATGATGGAGCAAAGAAAACATTGGTTCTATGAAAACATTATGTGCTACACACAAGGTTGCTGTATGGTGTTGTATACGATGGAGCAAAGAAAACAATGGTTTTATGAAAACATTGTGTGCTACACACTAGGTTGCTATATGATGTTTTAATATGATGGAGCAAAGAAAACATTGGTTCTATGAACACATTGTGTGCTACACACTAGGTTGTTGTATGATGTTTTAATATGATGGAGCAAAGAAAACATTGGTTGTATAAAAACATTATGTGTGCTGCACACTAGGTTGTTGTATGATGTTTTAATATGATGGAACAAAGAAAACATTGGTTTTATGAAAACATTGTGTGCTACACACTAGGTAGCTGTATGGTGTTTTATACGATGGAGCAAAGAAAACATTGGTTTTATGAAAACATTATGTGTGCTGCACACTAGGTTGCTGTATAATGTCTTATACGATGGAGCAAAGAAAACATTGGTTCTATAAAAACATTATGTGTACTGCACACTAGGTTGTTGTATGATGTTTTATACGATGTTGCAAAGAAATCATTGGTCTTATGGAGAAGATTCTATGAAAATTTATAACCTGCTTCAGATTTGTGAATTCAGGATTGATTTGTTAAAAATGATACATTTATTGAGAATCTTACAAACAAGTTGTTTAACTAACCTCTTCATGGAGTACTTCATACAGAAGTAAGTTTGAAACTGTAGATGAAACTCAAAAACCTCTACCGATCATCCAGTACTTGAAGTTTGGTTCCTGTCGAATCTATACAAATTTTGAACTGATTGAGACTCTTACAATTTGTGAATTCAGGATTGATTTGTTAAAAATGATACATTAATTGAGAATCTTACAAACAAGTTCCTTAGTCAATCTCTTCATAGAGCACCTCATACAGAATTAAGTTTGAAACTGTAGATGAAACTCAAAGACCTCTACCGATCATCTAGTACTTGAAGTTTGGTTCCTGTCGATCCTATACATACTTTGAACTGATTGAGTCTCTTACAATTTGTGAATTCAATATTTATTTGTTAAAAATGATACATTGATTGAGAATCTTACGAACAAGTTCTTTAGTCAATCTCTTCATAGAGCACCTCATAAAGAAGTAAGTTTGAAACCATAGATGAAACTCAGAGTCCTCTACCCATCACACAATATTCGAAGTTTGGTTCCTGTCCTCTTATACATCTTTGACATCCATCAAAGAGTAAACTGTCTAACCCTCTACAATCTATAAAAAAAAAAAATATACAGGTCGAATTGAGTAACCTCCTCCTTTTTCGAAGTCGGTTAAAAAACAATTTTAATTAAGAAGCTAAAAGAAGCAAATAACTCCAATAATCCAAGTAAGAGTACAATACAAGTAGATCTCAGTATTGCATTCACGACATGTTCCTTCACAAGCAACACGGTAAGCAACTTGTCCCTGGAAAACGCCAACAGCCAGCCAGAGAGTCGATCGAACGCGAGACTAAAATTTCACCACCACGTTGGCCAAGTTACACGTACACGTGTGGGAGGTTGGGGAAAAGACGACGGTCGAAGGGGGTGGGTGGGGTTCGCAGACGATTGTACTCTCGGCTCTTTCTCCAGCAGCGCTTTGTAGCCCGTAAACTTTCTTGGTTCGACAACCCTCGCGTCGGATCTCGAGGCGGAGGAAACCGAGAGAAACCGTAGGAATAGTCGAATCGTGCCGCTTTCCAGCCCAAGTTTTTCCATGGTGGTAGCTGCGCAATCATTTGTTCAACACACCGCCAACAAATCCAATACGCTGCCAACCACCGAACACACGGATTTCGTTTTTCCCTTAACTCAACCCCCGTGCTACACCACCTATCGTTTTCTGTTACCTTCTCTCGTCTTTACCCGTCGGTGAAACGTGCCGGTGTACCTCGTTTTATGGACTCGTGTCGGGGACTGTGTATTTTACAATCGATTTTATATTCCACGCTCCTTGGAGAAGGGAATTATACAGTGGAAATTCGACTGAAGATAGATTTTGAATTCGGGATCACTTTGACACGTGGGAACTTTGGGAATTTTGTGTTTTGGGACTTTAGATATTTGGGATTTTCTAGATTCTGGAATTTAGGGACTTTGGACTTTATGGAAAATTTAGATTTCAGGATTTTGGGACTTTGAAGTCTTTGAGGTTCGGAATTTTCAGATCTTGGTTTCGGAATTTTTCAAGTTTGAAGTGTTCGAATTTCCAAGTTTTGGACATTGAAATTTTTGGAAATTTGAAAGTTTGATACATCGAATGTCACATCCACCTGATCATTTACAAGTTAGAATGTATAAAATCTCCAAATTGCACCCTTTGAAACTATCAACTTTCAGAAGCTTCAAATTGTGGATCGAGTGTTCGAAAATTCGAAAGTGAGGAATGGATTCCGCACGAAAATGTGTCGTCACGGACACGAATTTGTTTGTACCAGAAGAAAAGCAAGGAAGAAACGTCTCCAACGTTTCTGGAAGAGGGCGAACGTGAGAGGACTGTCGGATTTATTCTCAAAACGGTTGGTAGGCGCGCAATGGCGTTTCCGCGTGTGGTTGATGCACGAAGGGCGTGGAAAAGGGCCGATTCCTTAATATCCCCTGGAGAGTCCATGGGGATCAGATACACATCGCTCGGGTTCGCCTATCTATTCAATATGCCTCCATTATTTGGTAGGTGATAAGGTGGAACGGTGGTCTGACTCTTCCCTTGGACTGCCCTACAGTGGCGGCTAGTTCGCTCTGGGATATATCTTCCTCTCCCTAGGGACGCCAGCGATGAACGATAGCCCTCGTTCCCTTCTGTCCCTTCTTTTTCTATCGTTTCTGTTTGCAGCGGGCCCTGGTTGTTTTACAACCCTGTCGAGCTGTAGTTAAAGATCGCTAACGGTGATTTTTTATTCTGCGGATATTGTTTATGAGTCGTGTTTTGACGTATTTTTTATGAGGGGGTTATCATTCATAGCATCGTTTTCAGGTTCTTTAACAGTAAATTTTGTCATTTGTTTATTTATCTTTTAACTTCATTTCTCATCTCAAATTAAGTACACGTACCGACAAAACAAATGACAAAATATAAATTAGTACACACATTGATTTTTCATCTTCATGGAGACCAATTCATAGATATCATTCATTGCATCGTTTTTAGGTTCTTTAACACCAAACCTACCGTATAATGTACTTAATTTGAGATGAAAAATAAAATCAAAAAATAAATAAACAAATGACAAAACATAAAGTAGTACACACATTAATTTTTCATCTTGATGATCAATTCATAGATATCATTCATAACATCATTTTCAGTTTCTTTAACACTAAATATACCGTATAATGTACTTAATTTAAGATGAAAAATAAAATTAAAAAATAAACAAATGAAAAAACATGAATTAGTACATACATTAATTTTTCATCTTCATGATCAATCCATAGATATCATTCATAACATCGTTTTCAGCTTCTTTAACACTAAATATACCGTATAATGTACTTAATTTGAGATGAAAAATAAAGTTAAAAAATAAACAAATGAAAAAACATGAATTAGTACACACATTAATTTTTCATCTTCATGATCAATTCATAGATATCATTCATAACATCGTTGTCAGTTTCTTTAACACTAAATCTACCGTATAATGTACTTAATTTGAAACGAAAAATGAAGTTAAAAAATAAACAAATGACAAAACATAAATTAGTACATTAATTCTACATCTTCATGAAGACCAATGCAGATATCAGAAAAATCAATTCAACAAATTGTGTCGTTTACAATAAGAATCTTATAAAACAATCATTCGACCGGTTTGGTAGTTTTGATGTTAATGGATCTTTGTTTCTGTCATTCACTTTCTTTATAAAACAACTGATTGACGAATCGAAGTTCCATTCGATTGAAGTTTCGATTCCTTGCATCATGAATAAACATCCAAATAATTAATATTCGTCTAAATAATCGACAGACTAATGGAATCAATAATCGATCGAAATTATTAATCTAGACTTCAGCAACTAGCCATTAGAGATTTACGCGGTTAGTTAATCTTTTAGTTCTATTATCCGAGGTAACCAAATGTAGAGAACGATAATCTCGAGCAGTGTTTGCGATAATGCCGGACAAATAGCAATCTATTTTATTCCTGAACGACAAACAAACAGAGAAACGGTCGAAAGGTAGAAGCAAAAGTACGACGACAAATACGGTAGCTAGCGAAAGCGTTTCAAAGCTTGATTATCCCAATCCTCGCGACAAAAGCAAACACCGTTCGCCGTCTGCAACCCCGAACGATGCACTTCGGTCCACGTTCTAAAAGAGAGGAAAAAAACGAGAGAACGTACACGGGAATAAGTATAAAAAGAAAAATCGTTATTCCCGTGGTGGATGCGAAGCTCGTAGCAGGATCGCGGTTTCGTTCGCGAGGATCTCGTTCATTCGGCATGGAAGTCGCGACATTCGACCTTGCTTGTCGAATATCGCATAAACGTGGCCCGTTTTCATATTCCACTTTCTAGCTCGTTGCACCCTGTTCGCCGGTTTCGCACAGTTTGCGAGCAAGAAACTGCTTTTCAGGATAGCTTTTCACCGAAGAAACATGGTGTACGAGGTTGCGTATAAAAGGTGGCCCTATCTCGACTCGTATCTCCACGGTCCCTGCGAAACCGCCAGGGGTGTCAGCTTTGAGGGCGCACAATGGGCCCCATATGTTTGCGGGGGTGTACAACGCCCGGTTCGCCACCAGGGACCTCGATCGACCCTTTCTTCGCGGAAACGTTCCCGCGATTCGTATTCCGGCTGCTGCGATGCAATTTTTTCCACGTTATTTTTCTCTCGTTCTGAACACCGGTTTCGCGGATGCTTTTAATTTGTAATTAGAATCTTCGAATCTTCCCTCTGTCACGATTACCGTGATACGATGCTACTGGTTTCTCCATATTGGATTATAGTCCTCTATCTAATTATGAACTTGATTTTATTGTACTGAAGAACGTCTTTACTCTTTGAAAACTGTTCTAGAAGTGAAGTTGACGCTCTGACTCTAAAAGGGAAAACTAGCGTCCACAAAACTCTGCACCATGTTTATTACCCTGACCTTCGACTCTAAACAGTCACAGGCCCTTAGACCTGGTGGTGCCAGTATGATTCTTACAAAGAAAAAAAACAGTGATTCTCAATGATTCATTTTTGTAAAGGATTATACATAAATAATCCAACATTCCACTTTCTTTTTTTCTAATTATGTTCGAATAATTTCACGATAGCTTCCTCGCGGTCCACGCCATAAATTGATACTCGATCTACGCGTTAATTAATTTGGGCGTTATCTTCACGGTGTACGACGATTTCGTTTAATTACCAAAAAGCACGCGAGAGTTTAATATCGCCGGGCGGATAAACACGACGTGTCGCGGGGCGAGTTTTAATTTCGGACGCGTCGACGCGTTCTCTACATCGAATAGCGTGACTTTTCACCAGGTGTTGGCTTTTTCCGCGTTACGAGAGACTGCGACATCCGCGTCGAATATATCGAAGAGGAAAGGTTGTCGATACACGAATCCGTTTCTCGCTGCGACGCGAGAAAGAATATTAAATGCAGTACCCGAGGTATTTCCAGACGGAACAGGAACGTATCGAATCTTCTCCGACGAGGAACCTCGTCTGTCCGATAGATAAATAAATTAACCGTCGCTTTAAAGGCAACGTATCGTATAAAATATTTCCAACCCGTTTTAACGAGCAGTTAAAAACGTGGAATTTTTTTTATCCCCACACAACGGAGAGTCGAAAATCACGCGGAACAGTACTGTCAATTACTATAAATTCACGAAGCCGATCGATTCGATTGGCTGGTACAAAGGAAATCGCTGAAAATTCCCAGGCTTCGAAGCAAAGAAGATTAGAGACGGAAAGACTCGACGCGAACGAGCGAGCGCCGCGACGACATCCAATTAGAGGGAGGTGCGTACGCGGACGCTAACGAGTTTTAATGGACTCTCGTCCCGAATGCTCTTCTACGTCGACGAAGAGGCAGAGTGGCGCATTGGCAGCTCGCGTCAATCAGATAGCAACGACGAAACGCGCGGACAGAGGGTCGTTCAAGTGCCGATAGCCTCCGATCCGGCTTCCTGCTTTAATTTAATTGGACGATCGCCAGTCGCGCGTGCCACCTGATAAATAATTAACGCGTCTGGTCCGGATCGATTATCAAACTGCCCTCCACGTGGATGAGGGATGGCTAGAACTCTCGATATCACGGTTAGAGATTCTCCGATTGTCCCTCACTAAATTTACTCTTCAACTTCCTCACTCTTGATACATTTACTTAATCGACGATTTTATTCTATTCTCTGTGTTTTATTAGAGGTATCGAAAAGTATGCTGTGCAAAAATTTACTTATTAAGGAAATCTTAAATGATAAGCAAAAATAATTTCCATCATTTTCTAACGCTTTTTGTCAGCTTGAAGGTAATTGTTCGATTCTCTTCTTAAAAAAAGTCCTTCGATTTTTTGTTAAAGGACTTTGATGTCATTGAAGAAGTTTTGTATACTTTTTGATACTCCTAATATGATAGCGACATATAAAATACAAAATTAGTAGAATTTACTATAATAATGCAGTACGTTTAACCAATTAAAATAAATTCATTAACGAAACAATATTTATGTATTTAAAAAATTTAAACATTTAATTAATCTTTCAAGAAATTACAGGCACGTCTTTAACGTCTTTAGTTCGAGGATAACGAGACTGCTTATAAATTAATTGAACATTCACGGCATTCGTGTGTCTTTCAACGAACATACGTCACTTGCAACATTCAATCCAATCACACTTAAAGGGATAAGTATAAACATTAATGGGTTGTTCAAATAATATAGAACTAATAAATGTCTACAATAGCAAGTTTACGTATATATTTTCAAGGAACATACGTCACTTGCAACATTCAATTCAATCACACTTAAAGGGATAATTATAAACATTAAAGAGTTGTTAGAATAATATAGAACTAATAAATGTCTACAATAGTAAGGTTACATACGTTGTTTCAATGAACATACATGAACTTACAACATTCAATGCAATCACACTTAAAAGGATAATTATAAACATTGACAGGTTGTTCGAATAATATAGAAGTAATAAATGTCTATAATAGCAAGGTTACATACGTTGTTTCAATGAACATACATAACTTACAACATTCAATGCAATCACACTTAAAAGGATAATTATAAACATTGACAGGTTGTTCAAATAATGTAGAATTAATAAATGTCTATAATAGCAAGGTTACGTATGTTGTTTCAATGAACATACATAACTTGCAACATTCAATGCAATCAGACTTAAAAGGATAATTATAAACATTGACAGGTTGTTCAAATAATATAGAACTAATAAATGTCTACAATAGCAAGGTTACGTATGTTTTTTCAAGGAACATACATAACTTGCAACATTCAATGCAATCAGACTTAAAAGGATAATTATAAACATTGACAGGTTGTTCGAATAATATAGAAGTAATAAATGTCTATAATAGCAAGGTTACATACGATGTTTCAATGAACATACATAACTTGCAACATTCAATGCAATCAGACTTAAAAGGATAATTATAAACATTGACATGTTGTTCGAATAATATAGAAGTAATAAATGTCTATAATAGCAAGGTTACATTCGTTGTTTCAATGAACATACATAACTTGCAACCTTCAATGCAATCACACTTAAAAGGATAATTATAAACATTGACAGGTTGTTCAAATAATATAGAATTAATAAATGTCTACAATAGCAAGGTTACGTATGTTTTTTCAATGAACATACATAACTTGCAACCTTCAATGCAATCACACTTAAAAGGATAATTATAAACATTGACAGGTTGTTCAAATAATATAGAATTAATAAATGTCTATAATAGCAAGGTTACATACGTTGTTTCAATGAACATACATAACTTGCAACATTCAATGCAATCATACTTAAAAGAATAATTATAAACATTGACAGGTTGTTCGAATAATATAGAACCAATAAATACCTAGAATAACAAGGTTAAATAGTTGTAGACTTTGGTCACTTTCAGTTCTACCGCGTTAATAAAAACACTAGCAAAATTATAGCGTCTACGAAGTATATCGGTGCATGTTTTCGCGAGTTTGTAGAATCATGCAGTGTGTCTTGTAAAGCATCGTAGACGTGGCTCGTCGCGTGTCTATCGGTCGTCTGGAACCTAAATGGGTCTAATTAGTTTCTAAAGGACTTGTACCGTGTACACGGCATGTACTGTGTGTCCGGTGGAGGAACAGCAATTATTTCTTCATCGGGTCGACTCGGCTGGCAGCGCAGCGTGCACGTTTCGCACATTTAGTTTATTATCATTGATACACGAGCAACAGTGATTGTGGTAGGGGTACAAATTCGTTTTTAAGAACCGGCCAATTTTCGATGTCGGTCGTTTCACGGCCGGTTCATTATAATTACGAATGCAAATTGCGACGGTAATCGAGGAAGGAAAAATTGATCCCGATTACAATCAATAATTGTAGCAGATCGAGCACGGTTCATTATCTATGATACGATTACGAGCGAGAGTCCGGTTTCCGAGCGTCGTTAAGACTGCGAATTATGAGAATATGATGGCCGAGAATGCTTAAGGAACAGAGCATGAATTATCGCGTTAAATCGAAATGACTTCGTTAATCGAGATCGACCACTCGGAAATAAAAATTAATATCTCGTCGAATACCGTTAATTGAAGCTTCGCAAAATGTTCGCGAAAATGAACGAAAATTCTCGTGAAATAAAGAGATGAAAGGTTTGCAATTCGATCACATGTATTGCCACTTTCAAAATTATTGCAAATCGTTGACATTACATATCTTGCAATTTTTTCTATTCTGCTATTTTACCTTTTTACTATTTTATCTTTCTGCTATTTTATGATTCTGTCGTTATAAACAATTTAAAATTGAGCCATTTCGATTTAACGCTACTAACCTGAAATCACCGAAACACTCGTTATACGTTATTCATTATTTTCCTATCTACAATCTTCTCTGCTCGAATATTTCTAATAAGGCGAATAAAAGAATTCTGTTGATACGGTGGATGGGCTGCCATGAAAATTCAATCGAGCAACATTTTTGAGGCATCCTGTATAAAATTGAATATAAATATCCACGATACGATACACCGGTTTTAGTGTACACGCGTTTAATTATTCACGGTTTACCTCGTTCCTCTGGAAAATAAAAATTGATACGTGGTAATGAATGCTAATGAGGGCGTGCGGAATGAATAATGGGGGAACTGACATGTGAACGGGTGAAAAAAGACAGACATCGAAAACGAGGGAACAAATGGTTCTGTTATTGTAAGAACAGAAGAACAGGTTACCTCGCACGTATCCTTATATTTATACATCATCAAAACGGATTCAATTTTATACATGAGAAGCAACTGATCTGGATAATGGATTTATATGTTTGGTAAAAATTGTTGATATTTTACTTCTCGTTACAAAATGAAAGTAAAGGAATAGGTAGTGAAAACTATAAGTATTTTCTTTATATACTTTGTTTTATTGTTTATGTAATAAACTTGTTGTATTGTTTCATTTTTTTATGTAGTAAGCTTATTATTGTATTGTTTTATTTTTTACGTAGCAAACTTATTACTGTATTGTTTTATTTTTTACGTAGTAGACTTATTATTGTATTGTTTCATTTTTTATGCAGTAGACTTATTATTGTATTTTTTTATTTTTTTTTGTAGTAAACTTGTTGTATTATCTTATTTTTTACGTAATAGAGTTATTATTGTATTGTTTCATTTTTTATGTAGTAAGCTTATTATTGTATTTTTTTATTTTTTTTTGTAGTAAACTTCTTGTTGTGCTGTCTTATTTTTTACGTAATAGACTTATTATTGTATTGTTTCATTTTTTATGTAGTAAGCTTATTATTGTATTTTTTTATTTTTTTTTGTAGTAAACTTCTTGTTGTGCTGTCTTATTTTTTACGTAATAGACTTATTATTGTATTGTTTCATTTTTTATGTAGTAGACTTATTATTGTATTATTTTATTCTTTTTGTAGTAAACTTGTTGTTGTATTGTCTTATTTTTTACGTAATAGCCTTATTATTGTATTGTTTCATTTTTTATGTAGTACATTTATTATTGTATTTTTTCATTCTTTATGTAGTAAACTTATTATTGTATTGTTTTATTTTTTACATAGTAGACTTCTTACTATATTGTTTCATTTTTTACGAAGTACATTTATTATTGTATTGTTTCATTTTTTATGTAGTAAACTTATTATTGTATTGTTTCATTTTTTACGTAGTAAACTTACTATTCTATTGTTCCACTTTTCACCCAGTAAAAAAGTAAAAACCATAACTAGAAAGAGACCAAAAATTAAAAAAATGGTTAAAGAAGTGATGATTTAATAGCCAAGCAAGAAGCGAATAAAGATCCCCGTAACGACAGAAAAGGACCTGTACAAACGCAAAAAGAAATAAAAAGCCATCGTCCGAGAATCTCGAGGTCCATAAAATCTGTGTTCCGCTTACGATCCGATGTCAATTACAAAAGAGCAACGCGTGTAACGTGTGTTCGCGAATTACCGTTCGCGCGCACCTATCGACGCCTCTCGATACCTTCTCGCTATAAACGACGCATCTTACGAGGACCCAGCCAATTTCCGTTCTCCGAACCGGAATACGCGAGCACCACGATCGATATACTCGCACGTACACGCGTGTAGCCAGCGATCGTAGCGATTACACGGGAGAGCGTATCGCGTAAAATTGCTTAAACGTAGGAGAAGGGCTCGCCATTACGAGGTAGCCATTAAACGTAATGTACGAGCGGGTAATACGTGCTCGAACAACATCGCCGGACTACTTTTCGGCATCGGTGCCGATTCTACCGATCGCCGTTACGTGGTGATAATTTATATGTACACTCTCATCGGAAAAGGAGTAATGTATGTATATAGTCGATCGGATGATACCGAATGAAGTACTTCATTTTTGTGGACTGACTCAGATCGTAATAGTCCAATTATAAGAGAACTTGCTCTTCTTCATTTTCCTTTCGGTTTTGAGGGTTGTGAGAAAACGTGACGGGTCCAACTTAAGGATTAATAAGGTTGAAGGATTAATAAGTCTTAATAATAAGATTAATACTCACTAATAAGATTAATAAGGTAAAAGGAGGATTCATTACACAGTTTCTAAGATTTAGAGATTTGTGGATTTGGATACATGAAATTCAAAGAATATGAGAGACTGCAAACTTCATGATTTATACTCAAAGACAAAACACAAGTCAGGTTTTAGTTTCAAGGGTTGTGAGACAATCTGTCTGGTCCAACCTGTCGTTCAGGCTTAACAGTTAATAAGTTTGAAGTCTATGACGAGAGGAAAATTCATTACTCAGTTTCTAAGATTTAGAGATTGGTAGATTTGTGTACTTGAAATTCAAAGAATATGAGAAACTAAAATCTTCATGATTTATACTCAAAGACAAAACACAAGTCAGGTTTTAGTTTCAAGGGTTATGAGACAACCTGACAGGTCTCAACTATTGTCCAGTTTTAACGATAAACCCTTTGCACTCAAGAGGTGACTCTCAGTCATTACATTTAATACAATTATTTTAAATTCTAACATGCCACGTGTAACGTATAAACATAGTGAAACAAACAATAGTAGAAATTATTAATAAAGAAAGAATAACCTCAAGAAAATTCATTTACTTTTTAACAAAGTTTTAAAGTTACTGTTTATAAACAGTCAAATTACGTTCGAGTACAAAGGGTTAATAAGTTTGAAGTCTATTATGAAAGGAAGATTACTCAGTTTCTAAGATTTTGAAGTTTATAGATTTATGTACATGCAATTCAAAGAATATGTCAAACTGAAATCTTCACGATTTGTCTTAAAATCTAAACGCAAAGAAACTTGGTGAAGTTGTGATTTCTAATAAGCAATTAACCAGTGAAGTTACGTTAAAGTATCGAAAGGGTCGCAATACGTTTTCGCAGCGCGAGTACTCGCAAAGTTGCGAAGCTTCTTCCGACTGCCATAAAGTCCGCTCGTAAAGCCACGGAACAGGACTAAATACTTGGCGAGGCTTGGTAACTTCGCGCAGTACAAACAGAATTCGCGGTACGTTCTGTTTTTTTCGTTTTTTATTTTCCTCTCGAGTGAAGAGGTAGACGAGGAAGCGTAATGGCGGTGGTATGCGGCCCGTGTTTTGCGAGGGGCCGAGTTCCAAAGAGGTGCATTATGAGTTCCAGATAAGAGTTCACACGCGGCTGGCATCCGGGCATCGCGGAGAACCCCTTAACAAATAACTTAACCGTATAAAGGAGCGCTTTAATCCTCGCCATGTCTGCCCGTAAAGGAGGAAATCGACTGACAGTAACGACAGTTCGATCGTAACGGGCAAAGAATGTTAAAGTATGCTCCGCCACGAATAGTATCGTCTGCTTATGCCGATCTCACCGGGCATCGAGACTGCATTCCTCTACTAGATTCCTGAATCGAATACCATCCTCGAATTAGATGAAAAAGCATGCTGAGACGATAGGATTTAATATACTGTAATTGCTGTTCGGCATGGGTGCCCAATTTGTTTCTGCGTTCCCTCTTTTTTTTCGCAAAAAATGATCATTTAAATCAGGTGCACTCTACAGAAACTCACCGATGAAAGTAAAGTTTCGTAAAGTTTTTAAATACTCGAATTATTAGCGAAACGCAGAGTCGATGATAGGTAGTTCGAAATGATTTAACCCCTTGCCGTACAATTTGTTTGCTAAATGCGTCAATCAAAACTAACTATCCATAGCAATAATATAAAAACAAATAAAGAAAATTAAAACGTTGTGACCATTTTATATTTAGCAATCTCTGACTATATATATTATAGTTGGACCTAAACTTGAAGTTCAAGAGTATTACAAATCTTAACAGGATTTGACACATTTGAATTGTGAGTGCGTCGCGAGTGACACTCGTCAAAGTAGCAAGGGGTTAACAGGACGTGGCACATGCTAGTTAACAATTACCGAGTTACAACAGTAAATTACGCTACTTGAATTACGATCCGATTATATTGCAATGCGTGGCTCATTATCCGCGTTCACAAAGGAGGTTCAGCTAATTCCAGCTTATTAGTCGAGTTTTCAGGTTTTTTCCTTTTTCGAAAATATGAAGAACAATCGTTGCTCGTGACCAGAATAATAATAATAATTCACTTACCAAGTCAATTAACGAAATGAATGCGTATTTGAGGTGGAACAGGTGAGATGCTTTATGGAGCAGGAAAGGCATAAAACTATTCTCCATAACATCGTTATACTTCTATCGTATAAAACGGCCTTCTTAAAGGAAATCATTTAGAGTCACCTTGTATCTGTCGGATTCTCACACATCGATTTACCCGCGATAGGCAACAATGTATAACTACACGAGCGCCAGTAAAGATATTACTTCCGGTTAAGGAGGAGATTCCTCGGAGAGCCAGCTCTCGTATCCCGTACGATTAAAACGGTGCAAAACACTGGAACCAAGAAAAAGGAAGCCGTTTTCAAAAGGGATACCTCGCGTGTATTGTGTTAGCGTACGGTCGGTGGCATAAATTTACGGGGTTAGATAACGAAGTGCTAATTAGTCGTCGGTCATACCCTTGCCGATAGAATCTCGCTGCGGTTTACGTCGTTTATACGATTAAGTTGCAGAACAAGTTTGAACATCAACGTAGATCACGGCGACACGGCAAGCCCGGCGTGAAAATGAGTGCTATTTTTCCTGACACGAACGCTTGATATTTTTAACGTACGACACACAGTATCTGATCGAAAACATATTTATTCCCTGATTATACTTGAGCTTTATCACCGTAAGAATATTACGTCTACTTTACTAGACAAGTCCGTATAAATTTTGCAAATTTCAACGCTCAACTTAAATTCTACATTACTCCTTCGTGGCAAAAATATACGCCAGATATCGGCCATTTAACGCACAGCGAAGCATTGTTTGAGAGCTGCGTTCCAGGTATTTCACGCATCGTGATCCAAACTTTTCACTCATTCTTCAAAATTTAATCATCCAGCTCATACAATTAAAATCACACTATCGTATCGAGTTTTCTGTCAATTCTAAACCGGACGAAATTTAACCGAAAGGTTGTCCATATTGTAATATGTGTGTACGGGCATAGCCCGCAGTAGAGTGATTGGGCCAAACCAGGGGTCGGCAACCTTTTGCGTCGGAAGAGTCAAAAATTACAATTTACAAAATTTCAAAGCTTTTAAAGAGCCACAAAATTTTGTCTTGCCAACAATAAATAGTACTCGCATAAATAAAGTTTTTTGACAAAAAAAAATAATCTATTTTTACATATATAAGTAGTGTTTTTCACAACACAGTAGATAATATATATATGGCAATGTTAGATAATGAGTTTTTTTTTTGTTAAAATAAATAATATTTGCGTATGCAATTCCAGCGCGTGGTAATTCGATGCATTGGAATTCCAGCGCGTGGTAATTCAATGCATTGCAATTCCAGCGCGTGGTAATTCGATGCGTTGCGATTCCAGCGCTTGGTAATTCAATGCGTTGGAATTCCAGCGCTTGGTAATTCAATGCATTGCAATTCCAGCGAGTGGTAATTCGATGCATTGGAATTCCAGCGCGTGGTAATTCAATGCATTGCAATTCCAGCGCTTGGTAATTCAATGCGTTGCGATTCCAGCGATTGGTAATTCAATGCGTTCGAATTCCAGCGCTTGGTAATTCAATGCATTGCAATTCCAGCGAGTGGTAATTCGATGCATTGAAATTCCAGCGCGTGGTAATTCAATGCATTGCAATTCCAGCGAGTGGTAATTCGATGCGTTGGAATTCCAGCGCGTGGTAATTCGATGCGTTGCGATTCCAGCGCTTGGTAATTCAATGCGTTGCGATTCCAGCGATTGGTAATTCAATGCGTTCGAATTCCAGCGCTTGGTAATTCAATGCATTGCAATTCCAGCGCGTGGTAATTCGATGCATTGGAATTCCAGCGCGTGGTAATTCAATGCATTGCAATTCCAGCGCGTGGTAATTCGATGCGTTGCGATTCCAGCGCTTGGTAATTCAATGCGTTGGAATTCCAGCGCTTGGTAATTCAATGCGTTGCGATTCCAGCGCTTGGTAATTCAATGCGTTGGAATTCCAGCGCTTGGTAATTCAATGCATTGCAATTTCAGCGCTTGGTAATTGAATGCGTTGCGATTCCAGCGCTTGGTAATTCAATGCATTGCAATTCCAGCGAGTCGTAATTCGATGCGTTGGAATTCCAGCGCTTGGTAATTCAATGCATTGCAATTCCAGCGAGTGGTAATTCGATGCATTGGAATTCCAGCGCGTGGTAATTCAATGCATTGCAATTCCAGCGCGTGGTAATTCGATGCGTTGCGATTCCAGCGCTTGGTAATTCAATGCGTTGGAATTCCAGCGCTTGGTAATTCAATGCGTTGCGATTCCAGCGCTTGGTAATTCAATGCGTTGGAATTCCAGCGCTTGGTAATTCAATGCATTGCAATTTCAGCGCTTGGTAATTGAATGCGTTGCGATTCCAGCGCTTGGTAATTCAATGCATTGCAATTCCAGCGAGTCGTAATTCGATGCGTTGGAATTCCAGCGCTTGGTAATTCAATGCATTGCAATTCCAGCGAGTGGTAATTCGATGCATTGGAATTCCAGCGCGTGGTAATTCAATGCATTGCAATTCCAGCGCTTGGTAATTCAATGCGTTGGAATTCCAGCGCTTGGTAATTCAATGCGTTGCGATTCCAGCGCTTGGTAATTCAATGCGTTGGAATTCCAGCGCTTGGTAATTCAATGCGTTGCGATTCCAGCGCTTGGTAATTCAATGCATTGCAATTCCAGCACTTGGTAATTCAATGCGTTGCGATTCCAGCGCTTGGTAATTCAATGCGTTGGAATTCCAGCGCTTGGTAATTCGATGCATTGGAATTCCAGCGCGTCGTAGTTCAATGCATTGCAATTCCAGCACTTGGTAATTCAATGCGTTGCGATTCCAGCGCTTGGTAATTCAATGCATTGCAATTCCAGCGCTTGGTAATTCGACGCGTTACGATTCCAGCGCGTGGTAATTCAATGCATTGCAATTCCAGCGAGTGGTAATTCGATGCATTGGAATTCCAGCGCGTGGTAATTCAATGCATTGGAATTCCAGCGCTTGGTAATTCAATGCGTTGCGATTCCAGCGCTTGGTAATTCAATGCGTTGGAATTCCAGCGCTTGGTAATTCGATGCATTGGAATTCCAGCGCGTGGTAATTCAATGCATTGCAATTCCAGCGCGTGGTAATTCGATGCGTTGCGATTCCAGCGCTTGGTAATTCAATGCGTTGGAATTCCAGCGCGTGGTAATTCGATGCACTACAATTCCAGCGCTTGGCAATATTAGATAATGAGTTTTTTTGATAAAATAAATAACACTTGCGTATGGAACTGAAGAGCCGCAGCTTTACATCCAAAGAGCCGTTTGTGGCTCGCGAGCCGCAGGTTGCCGATCCCTGGGTCAAAGCTACATATTATAGGCATAGCTCATCGTACGAAACATACGTGAACCTTGTTTACGCTTTCGGCCAAAAATTCTTGAACGTAAATTGCAGTTTAAGGGGTTAAGATTACAGCAATAATTAGTTAGCTATGATACAACTGCAGAACAGAGTCATAGGTTAAGGGGTTAATTAAGAGACATCAATTCTCGGAAATCTGGCTATATGACCATAGAAGGACCCGATCACATATACCAGCATGCGATGTCAAATTTTGACCACGATCTATGATGCGATCGTGACTCGGCCGTATAGTCCCTGTCACCGAGAATAAAGACATCGAAAAACATTGTACAAAGTGTCAACGGGCCTTCGAAATAAACATTCGGAATGCGAGATATTCACGGAACAAGTTCGAGCAATGTTGTACCGGTGGGGTAAAGTCGCGTATCATCGTGCCGTGATCGATGATCGACGAGCGGGATTGGATCGAGCAAGGACCCGTTCGATCCATCAACGGCGAGAGGACGTAGGCCGAAATTCCAAGCTGTCATATTAAGGAAACGAGTTGTTGGCGCGAGAACCTGGACGCTTTCACGAAGGGAGTTTTCGAGAGGGCTGCCGATTGGGCGGTCGACCGTATCGAATCGCACGGTTGCCTAACGTCCGTTAATTAGTCCAATTAGAGTGACGGCGATTGCCCGCTAATTAATTCAGCCTAAACGTAAGAACGGCCTGATCGCGTATGTATCTTCCGGCTGATCAGCTCGGACGGACGTCAACGGATGTCACACGTATGTGCGCGTGCGCACACTCCGCTGTCCTGAATGCGAGTTCGATGCGTGTCGAGACGAATACTCGAGTTTCGAATACACTTGGGGACATCGTCTATCGGTTTACACGGTGTCGGAAACACTCGAACTTACTAAATTCTCCGTCACATAAGACGCAGAGTACGATCATAGTGCAGAAGTTTGTTAGCGAGTTTATTTTAAAAAGACTTGTATATTCCTTTCGTGAGCGGACAATTACTTGCAGCACTCAATTAGTATACCAGTTCAGTCGGGAGATCCATCAGAAAGTAGACCTGTCTCTTTGGATACCTTGGTACAACCATCTTCTGAAGGATATATATGAGCCGTTCAGTGCATACATTTTTTGAAAAATCTTAAATTACAAATATAAAAAGTTATGACTATACCAAATGCTTTAACACTTAAAAAGATGTTTCAAAAAATGGAGTTATTCAATGTATGCACTGAACGGCTCATAAATGATTAGAAAACACGTGGACAGTAACCTTTTCTTTCAAAGTTAAAATACTGAAAGAATGAATTATTGCACAGGTACTAAATTAAAAAGAACTACCTAACATCCAAAATCTACATTTTCAGTCTAAGACTACGTAGTAAAAGTCAGACATTTTCTTTTCGATCCTTTCTGTCATTCCTTCTACAGAATTAAGTTCGAATTTACTATCCAGCGGTTTAAACCGAACGTGTTAAACCTCTCACAATTCTTCGATCAGCCCGTTAGATCCATAAAGCACGTAGCTGACAAATGGCGCACCAGCATAAAGCTCCTAAGCAGTAAAGCTGTCGTTGGTAGTTCTATCGCCAGGTGGAAGGCCACATAATTAATTCGCGTGATTCACGGTACACCCAGTAGACGTATAATTTTATACACCGCGGAGATAGCGCCACGAATGTATCTTTTTAAAGGGTGTTCCGTCCCCGTGCGGCGAAATGGTAGGAAGAAACCGATACACCTGTGTCCAAGCCAGAACGCGACACAGGCTAACGAGCCTCACGGTTTCCGGAAATAACGAGCTTTTACAATCGCCAGCTGCCCATTACGTTTCCACCCGACGATTCCGTGAACATCGACCGAGGAAACGTATGCGTCAATAAATAACAAACGGTATTCGTTAATAATCGACAAATCTGATTATCGTGCAATCGGAGATTCTTCATATATCTAATTTGCTGGGGATGATTTTTGTTGAGATAAAATGTGATCTTTGGAGAAGTATTTTTTGGATGCAGTTTTGGAAAATTTGATGATGTTGGACATTTTGGAATGTAGGTATTTATAAGTTAGGAGGTTTGAGGACATAAGAATTGTACAGTGGCTACTTCCTTAAAGAAAGCCTATGTATCAAGCTTTGAAGCCTATGAAGCCTATATTCATATTAAGATATGTTCATATGTTACTCTGTAGTGAATGAGCAAGTGTATGAGCAATTTAAGGACATTAGAAGTTTATAACAGTGGCTACTTTCTTAAAGGAAGACTATGTATCAAGCTATGAAGCCTATGAAGCCTATATTCATATTAAGCTACGTTCATATGTTACTCTGTAGTGTATGACCAAGTGTATGAGCAATTTAAGGACGTTAGATGTTTAGGACAGTGGCTATTTCCTTAAAGAAAGACTATGTATCAAGCTATGAAGCCTATGAAGCCTATATTCATATTGAGTTATGTTCATATGTTACTCTGTAGTGTATGAGCAAGTGTATGAACAATTTAAGGACGTTACAAGTTTAGGACAGTAGTTGCTCCCTTAAAGGAAGCCTATGTATCAAACTATGAAGCCTATGTAGCCTATATTCATATTAAGCTACGTTCATATGTTACTCTGTAGTGTATGAGCAAGTGTATGATCAATTTAAGGACATTAGAAGTTTAGGACAGTGGCTACTTCCTTAAAGGAAGCCTATGTATCAAGCTTTGATGCCTATGAAGCCTATATTCATATTAAGCTACGTTCATATGTCACTCTGTAGTGTATGAGCACACATGTCAAGAGTACATGTGACACATGTTTGATTGTACAATATGTAACGATACATGGCACAGTAAGATTACTAAACTACCTTGACAAACGTGTCTATACCTGAAATTAATTTCGATCTTTAAATCGCGTATAAGTTTAACATAATCACGACTCCACAATTCTGATAGCTCATATTAATTTATGAAACGAAAGTCGTAGAACGAGGATCATTTTAGTATTACAGGTTCGACGACTAATCCCTGCCACAGTGTTCGAAGTAAACTGTGGTCGAACGAAAAAGAGCCCGAGTAATCTTGAGAAATTTCACGGCCTGTCTACGTTTACCAGCTTGTCGCATCTCGTTTAATATTCTGCCCGTTCGGATGATCCTTCTTACCCGGTCTTTCCGTCCCTCGGGACAAATAATCGACGAAGAATAAATCGCGAACGCGTAGCCAGTACATTTAGTCGCAATTTAAGTAGCTGCACACGAAAACGGTCGATCCAGCGTTAATTCTGCATTAACCTCGTCGATCGAAAAAGCTGGCTGCAAGGAGTTCGCACACCAGGAATTATGGGATTGGCGTTTTCGCGTCTCGATCCGATTAGCCGTCGGAGCAAAGTCACGCCGCTTATTCGAGGCTGCCACGGTGGCTGCGAGTAGCCCGATAAGGATGCTTCAGACAGCTCGGCGTATCGCTTGGAAAACGCGAGTTTCGCAGCCGGTGAATCCGTGACGACATCCGGAACAATGGAGCTTCGATCGAGACGCGACTAACGCCGCGAGTCAACAACCAGCTGGTTCCAATCCGCTCCACTCGCACCTGTTCTTCCAATTTCTTTGACCGATAGCGGACCCGTATCGGAAGCCTTTATCAACTGATGGATTTCGCGTATTGACCCGTGAATAATTTCATACGACTCGATTAGCAAGGTGTAACGCGCTGCAATTCCAAGGCGTCGAATTACCACGCGCTGGAATTCCAACGCATCGAGTTACCACGCGCTGGAATTGCAACGCATCAATTTACCACGCGCTGGAATTGCAATGCATTGAATTACGAAGCGCTGGAATTTCAACGCATCGAATTACCAAGCGCTGGAATCGCGACGCATCGAATTACCACGCGCTGGAATTGCAATGCATTGAATTACCAAGCGCTGGAATTGCAACGCATCGAATTACCACGCGCTGGAATTCCAACGCATCGAGTTACCACGCGCTGGAATTGCAATGCATCGAATTACCACGCGCTGGAATTCCAACGCATCGAGTTACCACGCGCTGGAATTGCAATGCATTGAATTACCAAGCGCTGGAATTGCAACGCATCGAATTACCACGCGCTGGAATTCCAACGCTTCGAGTTACCACGCGCTGGAATTGCAATGCATCGAATTACCACGCGCTGGAATTCCAACGCATCGAATTACCACGCGCTGGAATTGCAATGCATTGAATTACGAAGCGCTGGAATTCCAACGCATCGAATTACCAAGCGCTGGAATCGCAACGCATCGAATTACCACGCGCTGGAATTGCAACGCATCGAATTACCAAGCGCTGGAATTCCAACGCATCGAATTACGAAGCGCTGGAATTCCAACGCATCGAATTACCTCGCGCTGGAATTGCAATGCATTGAATTACCAAGCGCTGGAATCGCAACGCATCGAATTACCACGCGCTGGAATTGCAATGTATTGAATTACCAAGCGCTGGAATTCCAACGCATCGAATTACGAAGCGCTGGAATTCCAACGCATCGAATTACCAAGCGCAGGAATCGCAACGCATCGAATTACCACGCGCTGGAATTGCAATGCATCGAATTACCACGCGCTGGAATTCCAACGCATCGAATTACCACTTGCTGGAATTGCAATGCATTGAATTACCAAGCGCTGGAATTCCAACGCATCGAATTACCACGCGCTGGAATTGCAATGCATCGAATTACCAAGCGCTGGAATTCCAACGCATCGAATTACCACGCGCTGGAATTGCAATTCCACCTGTTCTCCGAGCATGCGATGCGTGATAATAAAGTTCCCGGCGATATGCACGCTCTCCCGAACACACACGATCGATCGTAGATCTAGGTTAGAATTTCCATTATTCCTAATTCTCACGCACAGTGTCTAACGTTTACTTTGCCTAAAACGTTTTATTCAGACCGAACCGTTTCGAACACGGGTAATAACTCGGAAATGTACAATGTTCTTAACGACTGTACGTTTCGTAGATGATACGGTTAGATTTCCTGACACGAAACACAACCGCTATCTATGTGGCCGCGATGCTTGCCAATTCTAACAATAAACCGCGATGCTCGCCGTGATTTGTAGTTAACAACCGTGAGTAACGAGATGGATAGAATTTTAAGTGGCTGCCTTACTTGTACGTGTTTCACCGTCACTTTCGTTTCGAGTCGAAAAGCGAGATCGACACGATGGTAGGCTAAACAAAACGAGCTAATTAAGGGGCGCCGCGGCACAGGATGAGATACAATGCTCTGCGTGTCGCTGAATATCTTTCGTTATCCAGGATAATTTCGCGTAGGCCTTTGCACACGCTCCAACTACCGTCGAGGCTTTACTGCCGTTTCCCCTTGCTAATAAAAGCGATACAATTTCAACCGGTACTTATGAAATTGTTTCTTTGTCGGTATCTTGCTGATCTTATTTTTGATACATTGTATTCTTTGCGGGGATCTTATTTCACATCGCTGTAATAAAACGTTGGACGGAGGTTTATAAAACCTGTGTTTAAGACAGCGAGACTACAAGGTTTACGCGTTCATATTTTTTAATTACTCTATGGAGTTCTTAGAATTTAGGAGAAGCACAGATGAAAGAAATTGTAGAATCACTAGGACTCAGAGAAGTATTCAACAAATCTTAGGAACTTCACATCGCAGTCTATGATTTCTTATTGTTCCACTTCCACAAAGTTTCTTTAGAATGATTTATTTACAAAGAAAAACGTAATGAAATTGACGACAAAAACTGTTGAACCGCTCGATTTCTATGCACGCGGAGACAATAAAAAATAAGAATATCGTCTGTGCGATTAAAACAATGGCAACTGTGCCACACTTCAGGTTAATTCGCACAAATATACACAGCGACCAAACAGACGTTAATTTCAAAATACATTAAATCATTAAATCTTGCATTATATCATAGGATCTCAAAGTGCAAAACTCGGGAGGTCGTAAAGTTGTAATTAATAAGATGAACGCGTTTTTTGCTCGTAGAGCATCGCGAATGGTGTGGCAAGCACTAACGGGCGCCTCTTTCCGCGCATTCCATAGCCAATGGCTTTACAGCCCGCGGTAACGTTGTCAGGCAATCGTAAACTCTGTTCTATTGCCTTTAGAGTGAATTTATACAATTACCTCGAACCGGAAGTGGGCAACAAGCATCGGAATACTTGCTCGAAACTCGTCGTGTTATCGGTCAATGGCACGATGCTCTCTGCAACATCTGCTTTATGTGCCTGGGTTTTAATTGGGAAAACCCATTTCCGGCGTTTGGATTTCTGGAGAAATATCCGACATACGAGCTGCGAGTTCCTGGACTGTCTGCTGTGACCAAACAGTTCACACAATTGACATGCGCTCGCAGAATATATGAATAACAATCTTCAAGATAAATGACGCGAAGTTTGGAAGCGATATGTTCGAATCGTGTGTTATACAATTTTATAGCAGCGAAATTACTATGAACTCCAAATTGGAACAAAGAGCGAACATTAAATTCTGTGTGAGAGTTTTGAAATAACGTGATCCTTCCTCATCCTCCATATTCACCAGATTTGGTACCCTGTGACTTCTTTTTGTTCCCCAAAATGAAATTGAAGCTAAAGGATCGACGGTGGATGAGATTCAACGCGAATCCAGATGCTAAACACGCTTCAAGAAAAAGACTTTCAGGGAGCTTTCCAAACATGGCTGAAGCGCTGGGATCGGTATAGTTGCCCAAGGGGTTACTTTGAAGGGGATAACAGCCAAATTTGAAAAAGATGTTGGATATCGCGTTTAAAATTAGTCATAAGGTCTAATTATCTAATCCCATTAGGAGTAAATATTTTTAAGTCCGAGCCCTATCATCCTTCCGCACACAGTTACTCATACGATCCTTGAACCATTACTCATCCGTCTATCCCTATTGGCAGTACTCCTTATTCCCACTACCTCCAGAACCTAAAACCCGATTCTTTAAAAGACCAATCCACACCCTCCTTAACAGCATTTTCTCCTGAGCATTCATTATAGTAATTTCTATTAAATATCATTAGAAGTAAATTCGTCACGAAACTTCTAGAAACTGTAAGTGCAACTTGTAGTTAGAAAAACCAGAATAAAGCTAATTCGTAATCTAACAAAGATAATTGTATCTGCATATACGGGATCAGTCCGGCACCTCGTAAAGGACCTAATTCGAGGATTAAAAGTTAACGATTATCGCGAAGGTGCTCGAAACCTGGTGAAAGCTTCTTCGGTAGCTGGTGAAACAGAGACTCTTTTCTTCCGCTTCGCGAGGGAGAGAAAAAAAGGAAGAGACGTCCAGAGGATGGATAGGTGGTGACCGGCTGGTTGCTCTCATCCGCGGCGCGCTGCCGGCGATGGCGTTCATTATGGCCGCTTAATGGCGCGATTTACCATTGAAAAAAGCTGGCGACACCGTCTGAATGAGCCATTACGGGCCGGTCTACAGAAATAATTATCGTAGCGTCGGCACAAAGGAGGCTCGACTCGCGAATGCCTCGTTGCCGGTACACATCCCAACGGCCCCGTGTGTCGTTGCTCGATGAAGCTCTCCTTGCTCGTTGTTGTTGCCCTACCCCTTGGCCCCTCGTATTTTTTTCTCCGTGATCTATTTACGATACAAAAGGACGTCTCATCCCGCGAAAGAAAGATGAAAGAGAGAGCCAGTCGGTCGACGACAACGACTCGAAAGGCAGATTGTTTGTTTGTCGGGAGCTTCTGGGAGCGCGCACAAACAAGTGGAAACAAATAATATCCTGGCCGCATTACGCGAACCGGTCGACGAAGAGGGTGAACGGACGACGGGAAAGAGAAGGTTAGAGGATGAGGGAGGCTCCGGTTAGGCTGCCCCAGGGCGACGGTAACGAGGCGAACGAGTGCCGCGAACCTACCGTCATTAATGCCGGCCTCGGGCCCACGCGTCTCTCCGCCTCGTCTCCTCTTTCCACCTCTTCGTCTCCTCGAATCGAGTTCTATCCCTGATGCACCCTGCCGACCGTGTTACGCGTTTTCCAACCGACTCGCAGACCGCCGGAACTGGAAATTGAACAACTTCGATCGACAGGATGCTGCCGATGGGTTGTTAGCGACGCGTGGCGCTCTTTCAGACACCGTCCTAACCTCCTTTCCACCCTGACACATCTGCACCAAATCATTCTATGAATTAACAGCTGCTACAAACTACTTTGCTAACTGAAAATAAAAGTCAATATACAGTGTCCACAATTTCTGTAAGAACAAGGACAACAGGACGAAAAGGACAACGTAAAACGCTGTTTAGAATTGTACCACCTTTTCGGTTCTTGTAACAATTGTGCGACTCTATAATATCCCTGAACCAATAATATACGAACGTCATTTAGTAAGTAAAGAGACAAATTCTATAATTTTAAAACTATTCAATGTGTACATTCTTTTCAGGGGTGTTAGTTGGCAACCTGGGAATATGCTCTGATCAGCTGTTTCATCATTTTATGTCAACATAACCTGAAAATTTTCAATTCACCATGGCAAGTCCGCTAGAAGATTGCACCTTAGGGGAGCAGCGCTCAGTCATTACATTTTTACTCGCAGAAGGTGTATAACCAAAAAAAAAAATTCGCACGGTTCATACAACTTTTACCGTACTGTATCAACATTCTAGAAAAAATTTCACTTGGTCTTACACCTTCTGCGAGTAAAAATCTAATGACTGAGTGCTGCTCTTCTAAGGTACAATCTTCATTGAACAGTTTCAAAATTATAGAATTTGTCTCTTTACTTATTGAATGACCCTCGTAATTACGATCTAGCTGTGACTAATAATTACATCCCCCCATTCTCCAATCAATGTACTAAAACCTTGATCAACAAAAAGCACATAACAGTATGCATGTTCTGGCACCTTAGTGTTTCCAAATGACCCAACAGGTGATACGAGGTTACAGGGTACGATTTTGATCGAACGAGAAGCGATCGCGATAAATTGACACGTGTCTATCGAAGAAGGCAGCGTGTCGAGCAGGTAGGACGAAGGAGAGAAGTTCGGTGGGAGATAACCTGTGCATCGCGAGAGCCATTAGCTGGCGTGTGTGCAGTGTACTCGAGCGGACTTGTCAGTCGGCGAACGCCGCCGCTTCTGTCGGGAAGAGGAAACGCGATTGTGTGCAAGCGGCGCGGATAAACGTGGAAACACATCGCGGAGGAAGCTGCCGAAAGCTTCGATCGTCGGCTAAAAACACCGCGAAGAGACGTCACGATATCCGAAGGCGCTGCGGAAACGGCCGCGCGTTCATGTACGTAGCTACGCCGGTATTGAGCGTAAATGAAGCGGCTGCGTATGAGACGAATAGCGTTTAAACGGCTTGCAGCCTAATGGAGGTAACGGTGCCGATGTTGGCCGAGCAGTTAAGCCAAGTCCGACGCTCGAACAGAGAATAAATAACGGATATACAGGTGGTTGCGGGAGAACGCGAGAGGTTAGGGAGACGGTTTGTTATTTGCACGCTCGACAACTGACCGATTCGCATACTATATCTTTCGCGTTAAGAAATTTACTCGTGTGCTATTCTTTGTATCTGAATCTTCTTATGTTACAACTTTTATCTCGTTTTTTAATTATTAGAAATTTACAGTATACCAAACCGGTCAAATTCACAAGCTTCACAAGTTTCTTATTATAAAGCACACATTTTGTTAAAGCACATTCCTTGAAATCAGCATTGACTAGATAAGCCTGTCAAAACATTCGACATATTAATGAGAGATTAATAAAATTTAATAATAAAGACTTAAAAAAGTAAAATTTTAAATTTAAAAAAAAAATTTTTGTCACTTAAAAAAAATTTTTTACAGGTTGACAAAAATTTGATTTTAGACTAATTCGATCACGCTGATTCCAAATCTGTGATCCGTTTTTTTCTACGACTTGTGGTTCTCGAGAAATAAACTGTTGACACGATAAGGCGTTTAATAAAGATTTCCATCAAGATAAAGCATAAATGAGCCGTTCAGTGCACACATTAACTCCATTTTTTGAAACATCTTACATTTAAGTGTTAAAGCATTTGGTATAGTCATAACTTTTTATATTTATAGTAATTTAAGATTTTTCGAAAAATGGAGTTAATCAATGTATGCACTGAACGGTACAAATATGTGTACTAATTTCGTTTGTTTATTTATTTTTTAACTTAATTTTTAATTTCAAATTAAGTACACATATGCCGGTAGGTTAGTTGATGAAATAGTGAAATTATTGTGAAAAGTCGAGAGCTACAATTTAATCATAATTGATACTCCAGCGAGTAATGTCTTCACATTTTAAAGTCCTTGTACCGAAGTTCTTGCACTACAGTTCCATCGCGCAATTATGTAACTGCGCTTCTCGTATTATATTCATTACGGGTTATTACCGAACGACGAGTCGGTTAAGCCCAATTAAAGCACGCATCGATCACCGACACTAAACGAAATCGACAGTCGGTAATCGTGACACGACAGGCAAACGAGGACAAATTTTATTCGATCACGATCGCACACGATTGAAATCGTCCAATTTTATTAATTGCAAGTTACATGAACACAATGCTATTTGGTCGAACGAGCAAATCTTGAGATGTTTCGATACAGGTGTTCGAGATTCTGGTTCGATCTCTGCATACTTTAATTTATACAAGAGACGATAATTGAGCCGTTCGATGCACAAATCGATTAACGATAGGTTTTTAAAATTCCTTTGGTAATATAAATTCAACTAAAGTGTGCAGAATGCATAAATACAAATCTATCATTTAAAAGATCTAAAATTATAAAAAAGAATAGAAAAAATGGTCTCTGAAATATATTATTTATTATTCAGTGGCCAAAATAAATATTGTCGTTTAATGGTGTTAATCGTTTATATTTGGAAAAATTTGTATAAACATAAAAAGTTAGCATTTACCAAGTGCTTTTACACTTGAATTTAAGATTTTTCAAAAAGTGGAGTTACTCGATTTGTGCAGTGAACGGCTCAATTATCGAAATGGGCAGTTCGAATGCACTCGTAAAAAAGTAACGTTAACAAATTTGTCCTTACAAAGCGCAGTAATTATGTAATTATGCTGTAATTCAATTAGTACCGCGGACAGTATGTAATTGATCGAAAATAATGCCGGTCTCCTTTCTTCCATTATGCGTTCCCTGTCGGGACGATTTTTCTGGCGCGATCGAAGGAGCCCTTTATGCTCGAATTCTAAAGCAGAAAAGGAATGGTTGAAACGATATAGTCGGTAACACTTGCCCGGTCGGCTAGGTCGTCGCATTATTTACAATAACTTTCATTGGCAACGATGGCTATATCTCTTCCGGTTCGGGAGAGGACAAAACAGGAAGGAACGCGGCTTTCCCGCCGCGACTCGTTCGTTCCTCTCGCGACGCTCTTTTTTTCACCGAACATCGGCAGATTTGTGGCGAGCCGATCCTCCCATGGTTACGTTCGCGAAATAAGGATGCGCGATGCGAGAGCTCGATATGCTAGCCGACTTCCTTCGAGGCGTATTCCTCGAGGAACCCTCCCTCTCTGGGACACCCTCCGGGAGCTTTCACAGCCAGACAAAGCCAGCCCTTTCCGCCAGCCTTCACACCCTCCGCATTCTCTCCCTCCTCTTTTCCTTAACCTCTCTATCTACCTCTCTCTCTCTCTCTATCGAACAGCATCGTTTCCTGCTTTCTTCCTCCCTCCTTCCTTTTACTCCCTTCTTCTACTCCTCCTCCTCCTTCTCTGACTCTCTTTCCACGGCGACGAAGCATTGATTGCAGGTTCACAGTCTGGAACCTCAATTGTCGCATCTAAGGCGCGCTTCCACGCCTCGAACAATCGCCTCGATGCCGCTTCCTCTTCTTTCTCACCCTCTTCCTTCGAGCGTCACCCATCTCGCGTTCCTTCTTCCCGAACCAAACGAACTACCGAACCAGACGACCACCGTATCACCCTTCCTTCGAGCGTCATCAAGTATCCCTCCAAATTATGTTGAAATCGACCAAGAAATACGGATCTCTCGTAACGGAAATTGACTCTTCTCTTCGGTGACGCACTTTCGACACCTTCGTATTTCACCTTTGACCTTCCACTTTGTTCTCACAATTTTTCATTTTACTTTCACGTTCTGATTTTGGAATTTCTTAATTTTGAGATTCGAACATTTCGAGATCTGCACTTTAACTTTGCATCTTTGGTACTTGCAGACTTTGAGATGTTCTTCCAATTTTTTTATCAAGACATTTTTCTGAACTTTTTGAGACTTCAGGACTTTGTACCTAAAGAACTTTAAAATATGTTGTATCTATTACAAACGAGAGGATTTCAAAAATAGTTCTACCCTCGCTGAAGAACAAGATTCCACAACATTTAAAAACAACTCATTATACAAAGAATGTGTTTATGTCTGAAAACGTACAAAAATATAGTTCGTACATATGTGTGTAGTTCGTGTATGTAGTTCGTAGACGTGCATATAATTCATGTATGTAATTCGTACATATTTATATAGTTCATGTATGTAGTTCGTTCATACGTGTACATATAGTTCATGTATGTAGTTTGTACATATGTGTACATATAGTTCATGTATGTAGTTCGTACATATGTGTTCATATAGTTCATGTATGTAGTTCGTACATATGTGTACATATAGTTCATGTATGTAGTTCGTACATATGTGTACATATAGTTCATGTATGTAGTTCGTACATATGTGTACATATAGTCCATATATGTAGTTCCTACATATGTATATGTATAGTTCATATATGTAGTTCGTACATATGTGTATGTCTAGTTCATGTGTGTAGTTCGTACATTTGTGTATAGTTTATGTATGTAATTCATGTATGTCAGTTCGTACATATGTATATGTATAGTTCATGTATATAGTTCGTACATATGTATGTAGTTCGTAAACATGCATATAGCTCATCTTTGTAATTCGTACATATGTATATAGTTCGTGTATGTAGTTCGTAAACATGCATATAGTTCATGTATGTAGCTCGTACATACGTATCTATTTCATGTATATACTTCATATAAATAATTTAATTTATACCTATTCATTTAGGTACGTAAGTACAACAGTTTTGACAAAGGAAGAAGAATTTTGTAAGTATAAAATTTGTTGAAACAGCACTTTTCAATACGCTTCTATAGAAACAGGCTGTATAACTGTTCCTAATACAAGCTGAATATCCCTGTCTCGTTTCCTCGAGGTTCGCCGGAAGTTGCATTAGCGTCTCGTGGCTGAAACCAGCGGGATGGGGAAGCGGTGGTGCTATGCTTCCTGGACAAAGTAACCGCGCCATTGTCGCAACAAGCCACCCCCTTCACCCTACAGTCCTTTCTCCCCGGTTCACACCCCCTGACGTAGCACGTGTCCATTGTACTCGCATCGTGTTAACTTATTTGCGCGATACACGTGGTGATCCTGCTTAGAATCACGTTCGCTGCTGCGAACCGGTTTGCAAAATATAGTAAACTGTTTTATCAACAGTGGTCGTTAAATGCAGGCTTTTGCATTGATAATGTAGAGAAATACCCGGGAGTTAATTAATTTGAAGTTGTCATTTTAACCGGTGGTTCTAATGTTAATTTCAACTTGTGTAAAAAACTTGTGTTTGAAAAATCATCCGATGTTTTACATAGTGTTGAATAATGGACAGCAAAGGTGGTACTAATTCGAAAGATAAGTATCTAAAGTATCGACTTTAATTATACCCTCCTCTCGATTGTAATTTGATCAAAACCTTTGAAAGGTAAACGGTTATTTATACCCTTATACAAAGGAAGCGTTTCAATGTTTGTCTTAATAACTTCTTATATTTTTCCGCAAATACGACAAATCCACTCGGAATCGATTTATGTTTCCCAAATAAAAATTTTCGATAAGCGTCGATATGCGGGTACCCGGTTATCCGTACGGTTAATTGTTCGAGTGTTGTTTCTCGCTTCATATCGTTCGAGCGTCGGGCACGGTTATTTTTAAAAGCCGCGAGGTTGCGAATATAAAATATCAGATAATTGACAGGACCGTGAATAATTGTTGCGAATATAAAAATACAGAGTGACAGTGTAATCGTCCGCGCCAGTCAAGCAGTTAAAAGAGCAACGCCGCGAACAAATATTTCCCTTTAGAAGATATTTTTTATTCAAACGATTAAATTTTCAATGGGCCGATGTTCGATCGCGAAAGTTATATTCGACAGGTAAATGAAAACTTAACAACGAACGGCCAATGAATAATGTAAAGAACTTGAAACCGCATTTGTGGGACGGTATTAAAGGACAGTCATTTCGCTCGTATATACGGATCAAGCGGTTAATGTCTCGGAAAGGCATCAAAAAAAAAGAAAAATGAAATTACTCTCACGGTATAAATTTCGATGTTAAAAGGTGGAGGCGCACCTGGCCACGTCACGCTCGCGTTCGATCCCAGCGGTGCCGTGAAACGGAGGGAAGGAGGGATATATTTATTGCTTAATTCGCGCTTCTTTGTTTCATAAAAGTGAGAAACAGCTTTAATAACTGGCTACGATGGGAATATAATGAGGGGTTGCTCGAACACCGGAGATGCTACAGCGTGGCTAAAGAAAGCGCCATCTTATAACCCGTTTCGGTTTCACGAAATTGCCGGACCAGCGGTTCTTTTATCGAGAATACTTAAGTGGTCGATTATAATTCAATAGCACCGCTATCTGCAACGGAATACTAATTCGATTCAGATAGAAATCCGTTCCACTGACGTACGTCGAATCTTGATTAATTATCGTACATCGAACAAAATGAACCATCTAATTAATCGCATCGGAAAAATTTATCAGCTAATTTCCTATCCAAAAGAGATGTGTATTACGGTATGATACAACCTTCAGATCTTGATGAAAATTTGTATATATATTTTTCATGATTCAAGTTACTCACTGAAAAAATTTCGAGAAACGCCTTCAGCAATTTTAAGCTACTTAACCTTTTAAACTGATTTTCTTATGTTCTTAGCATACATTTGAAAGAATTTCCGTTTCCTTATTTATTCATCTGTTTATTCATATTGCTACCACTTCCTTTTCTGAATTCTGTTCGATTTTCATTTTGTTGCAAATTCTTGTTTTTTTTTGTGTTTATTGCTACATAGTGTTTAGATATCATTCTCTAATACACGTTTTTACTACCAAAGTTCAATTGCTTTGTTATTATAAGATGGCATCGACCAGTCGTGATTCTGTCCTAGAGGGGCTTGGAATATCGAAAGGTTAGGTTAATATTTTTGCCATCATGGGCAAACCCAAATTTTAAATTTTCACGCATTATAGGTCATTTTTAGGAAAAATTTTAAACTTCATTTGCCGAGCCTATAATTTTTTTTACAGCATATTCGGGTCATAAGAATGTTATTGGTAAATTTTCATCATGATACATAGGTTGGGTCATACCGTAAATCTTCCCAAAAAAGGAAATTATAAAACATTTGAAATTATTTAAAATCGATGTAGGATATAATCGTTCAGTTTTCAGCGACATCGTTTTACACGCGTACCGGTGCAATTTCAGCGGGATTGCCGAGGGTAGAACGACGAGGACAAACATCAGAAAGAGAACGAACGACAGACGGTTTTGAGCCTGGAACACAATGGACTCCCGACGACGGCTTAATATAAATCGCAGTAACGATATTCAAACAGCTCGCTTCCGCAATTACTTTCAGCCTGCTCGATTGCGATCCGTAGCTTTCCTTTCGCTACGAACATCGCGCCTCTGACGAGCGAAATAAATTCCTTGTAATGTCGTCATTGTTGCCGGATGAAAGGATACGAATTTTCTAATTCCCATTCGCGTGCCATAGCGATCAGTTACCATTACACGAATTAATTATTTCAACTTATTAACCCTTTGCACTTAAAGGAAATTTGGCTGTTTGCAAACGGCAACTTTAAAACTTAATTAAACAGTTAAACGAATTCTTTCGAGGTTATTATTTCTTTAATAGTTTCCAGAACTGTTTCTTTCAATATTTTTATACATCACATGTGTTATAGAATCAGTTAAAAAATAATTACTTTAAATTGTTATATCAAATGAGTGAGAGCCACCTGTCGAGCACAAAGGGTTAAGTAAACAAGCTTATACGATACGACTCGTGTGACTTATTAAATTTTCAGATCTTACTTTGCTCAGTATGAATCATTATTATCTACAAATCTGTACTCCAAAAACTTCAGACCTTGCAAAAAAATTCTAAAAAGAAACCACCCCTATAACTTTGACGACCTATGCTTCCTCAAATAAAATTTCAGTCCTCATATTATCTCTACAATTTTAATTGCATTTCGTCAGTTTGTACAAACTACTGTTCATTTATCTCGAATCCTAAAACCAATTGGAATAAAACGTGGCCCACCGCAAGGAGTATCTCGATGTACTTTTCTGATCCAAGAGGATCCTCCCGCCCGACCGAGTGCTTCTTCAGCTCCGTGACATCGAGTGGTTTCTTTGAAATAAGAATACCCTTTCTCTTGGATCCTCGTTCTCGAGGATCGTGTCTTTATTAAAGGATCCTAAACGGCCTATTTCGTGGTCGTCTACGTCCGTTACTCTTCCTTCCGGACAGTTAAGACACATCCAACGGCTGCAACACCAGCCAACCGGATCGTTCCAACTTTTTATCGACGCTTCATTGGTTCAGTGTCGGCATAATTAACGATATTCGAGCTATCGGGAGCGGTACGAGACCCTTGGCTTTATGCTTCTTCGCCAAACTCGGGGATGAAACTTTGCAAAGGAGTTTATCCGCGGATGGAGCTCGTGTCCCGGTTTCGAGGCGTGGAAAAATTTTGCTGGATTAGTTTCTTTAGGTGGGAAACTCATTTTTTGAGTATCTGTGTTTTGAGTGATTGTGAGGACGCAGTTAATGGGAGGCAGAGTACGAATTTTGTGGGTGAAGTTAATTAGAAATTACTTGCAATTACTTGTAGGTACTTGTTCATTTTTTTAGTGACTTCTTTGTTAGCATGTTAAATGTGTTAAGTCAAAACGTAAACACTGAAAGTAAACCAGTCAAATGACCACTTCATAAGTTTTTTATTATAAATTTCTTACTGTAATTTCTTACATAAGTTTCTTATTATAATTCTTATTATAAACATTATTATTATAATTCTTATTATAAACATTATTATTATAATTCTTATTAGAAACATTATTATTATAATTCTTATTAGAAACATTATTATTATAATTTTTATTATAAACACTATTATTATAATTTTTATTATAAACATTATTATTATTATTTTTATTATAAACATTGTTATCATAATTCTTATTAGAAACATTATTATTATAATTCTTGTTATAAAACATTATTATTATAATTCTTATTATAAAACATTATTATTATAATTTGTATTATAAACATTATTATCATAATTCTTATTACGAACATTATTATCATAATTCTTATTAGAAACATTATTATTATTATAATTTTTATTATAAACATTATTATCATAATTCTTATTACGAACATTATTATCATAATTCTTATTAGAAACATTGTTATTATAATTCTTATTAGAAACATTATTATTATAATTCTTATTACAAACACATTTAATAAAACATTCCTTGAAATCAGCATTGATTTTCATCAAGCTAAAAAATAAATATGTTCACTAATTTATGTTCCATTTGCTTATTTATTTTGTAACTTCATTTTTAATTTCAAGTTAATGTAGCTTTGATAGAGTTCCACGTACGAAGGTTAGAGGTAAAGTATCGAAAAGTCTGAAGAGATCCCAGACAGTGTAACCGAAAGGACAAATTAACGTCGTGTACATCATAACGCGTATTCGTGGTGTGGTAAGCGTCTCAGAATCCGCGGATAGGATCCATAGAGTCGAGCGAGGGGTGCGAGGATGCAGTGACGGCTAATGCGCGTTTCGTGTCGACAGGACGGCTCGTATAGCTAGGGAAAAGGAACCGTTCATCGACGAGACCTCCTCTTTGAACGGGCTATACGCTTCTGGCTGGTCGTGGCACGGGGAGACACGTGTTTCCAGGGTGCCGATTACTCGGCGTCTCCTTCTTACACGCGTACGTCGATAACAGCCGCAGCGAGCCACGATGTTCCCAATTTACAGCGGGGCAATGCTAAAACCTATATTATCGTTTATTCTCGTTTACTCTTCGCTTATCTCGTTTAACTAATTTTTAAAACAGGTTCGAGTTCCATTATTTTCATTTTATCGATCTCTGCAGGTGCAGATCGAATCGGTGCGACAACGTAATTTTCAGGTAAAAAATATCGAAAGATGAAACATTCATTGAAGAAATTAGGTTGTTCGGAAAGTTCTTTTCGCGTTTGTCGCTCGAAGTTTTACATTGTTGTGCTCAAGTAAACATCCGGATCACTCCACCATTAATTGCGAGTCATTTTGTGGCATTACAAGAGTTTTCAGCATCTTTCAGCATACTTTCCCTAAAAACTTTTCTTCGTAATAAAAAATCAGTTAATGGAATAAAAAATGGTCTTGCAGAATATTTTAACAGTAAACCAAGAAAATTTTGGAAAAGTGGCGTTATGAGGCTTCCAGAAAGATGGCAGAAGGTGGTAGAACATAATATTATATATTACTTAAGTTATGCACTGAACGCAAAATATTTTAAACTTAACACCTATTGAAAAAAAGGAGAACTTTCCGGACGACCTAATAAAATCGGAAGAATTATTTTTATTGATCGTTCGAATGTTTTATTCGTCGTGTCAGAAGGGATTAAAAAAAGAAGGCGCAAGTTCGATCGTTGGAAGAGAGGTGCATTATGCAGCGAACAGGCAGGAGCGTAGCTATGAATTCAAATTTAGTCTTGAGCTCGGAGGATCAGGCTTAAAGCGAAGAACGGGGTATACTCTAAACTCCGAGTAGATGTAGGACGTAGGTGACCCGACTTCGGACACCCTCGCTTAAAAGCGTATCCACGGTCGTCGTGTTTGGAAGGAAAGGATGAGATCTACTAAAGCTAAGGAGGAGAGAGTAGGGGCGGCGGAGTCGGAGGGTGGTCGGTGGAAAAGCAGGGAACGTGAGCTGTATCGCCAACCGCGGCTTTAATAAACCCCTTGGATTCCCGACGACGCACCATTGTGGCGGAGTCACCCCGATCCTAAGGTGGTGGCTCGTCTTTTCCTACCCTCTCGTCCTCCTTCTCGCCATACCACCGTTTCTCCCTAGTCTTATCCTCCTCTTAACGCTATCTCGCTTCGGAGTCTCTCTCAATATCCCTTTGTTTAGGGTGCTTACGAGCAGTCGGAGCAAAGATGTCGTGTGCCAACGAGAGAAGGCACACGCTTAAACCCCCTCGACCCTAGACTTTGGCCGGATTCTAGCTCTGGCCTCCAAGTCTTCCCTCGAATAGCGAGAAACAGACGATTGTTCTGACCCCTTTCGACCCGAGGAGCTTTGTGTAGTGCAATTCGTAGTTGTCTCTACGATCTTTTCTTTTCTTCTATGCTTCATTTCATTCCTTCTTTTTTAACAGTTCGATGAACCGCTCATCTTCTTGTCTGTTTTTTAACAACATGATTTTTATTACTTAATACTGGATTTACGGACGTTTCATGGCCACTTTATTTAAATTTTAACTAAAATAGAAAAATAAATAAATTGCAGGTGTGCACTGCCTAAAACATTGATTCTTTTGCTAAAAGTCGATGAAAGTTGACGTTTTTACAAAAATTTCTTAACATGTTCTGTCATCTAAAATAGACTTTCATAAGTTTACAATAACTAGTGGAATTTAATAAATAACTTTAATCAAACGCAATAATAACAATCATAACAATAATAAAAATAATAACAAGTTTCATAAACCGGTTGCTTCATCAACGATTTCTTGCCAAGTTTTTTAAGGCGTTAAAACAATATAATTCTTTTACAAGTTTACAATAATTGTAGGTGTTTAATAAATAACTTTAATTGAACGCAATAATAACAATCAAAACTAAAATTCACACATTTAAACTATGAAAGACAATAAACCTTATGACCTCATCATGCAAATTCTTATTAATGACTCTCTTCTTTCAATCATCCCTTGTTACCTCGTAACAAAAACAAAAATGAATAGATATCGAATAGATTTACTATTGAATTGCTTATTACATTCGCGTTGTCAGTATCGACGACGTAATTCCTAAAACCCTCCCTACAGTGGTGAGCGATTTTTTGCGTGAGCGTTGAGTAATTATATAATAACACGACTGTGAGTAACGTTTAGGAATTGCATGATCATAAACGATTGTAAATAACATTTAAAAATTGCATGATCATAAACGATTGTGAATAACATTTAAAAATTGCATGATCATAAACGATTGTGTATAACATTTAGAAATTGCATAATCATAAACGATTGTGAGTAACGTTTAAAAATTGCATGATCATAAACGATTGTGAATAACATTTAGAAATTGCATGATCACAAACGATTGTGAGTAACATTTAGAAATTGCATGATCATAAACGATTGTGAATACCATTTAAAAATTGCATGATAATAAACGATTGTGAATAACATTTAGAAATTGCATGATCACAAACGATTGTGAGTAACATTTAGAAATTGCATGATCATAAACGATTGTAAACAACATTTAGAAATTGCATGATCATGAACCATTGTAAATAACATTTAAAAATTGCATGATCATAAACGATTGTGAATAACATTTAAAAATTGCATGATCATAAACGATTGTGTATAACATTTAGAAATTGCATAATCATAAACGATTGTGAGTAACGTTTAAAAATTGCATGATCATAAACGATTGTAAACAACGTTTAAAAATTGCATGACAATAAACGATTGTAAATAACATTTAAAAATTCCATAATCATAAACGATTGTGAACAATGTTGCCTACAACTGTTATAATACGACAGTTGAACGACATCACACGAACAATGTATACGAATTACGTGATAAAAAAAGTTTGAATGACACAAAAAGAAGAAAGAGCATAGCGAGGCAAGGGTGAAGAGGGGTTAATTCTCCCCAACTAGTTTTGTTGCGGCACGCGGCCTCGTCCGCCCATCCAGTTTGAGGGCCATCGAATCCGCGTGGCTGTTGCTCGTTTCGTTCGTCGGTTCCGCTCATTAGAACGCCCCGTGGGCAAAATATGCCCGCGTTTCCGCTCGACGAGGCCGCGTACACATGTCGTGAAGCGATCAATCTTGCCACGCCTCCCTTACTCCGGCGTATTTTTCATTTATGGCCAGACGAAGAAGAGAAACGTTGACAAATTGCTAGGCATTAAAGCGAATCTGCGTTCCGCTCGTATAATGCTTCGAGACGCACGCTGCATTTACGAACTTTCAAATTGATTTTTTTTTTTGAGTTTGATTTATATACCTTGAAGAGTGCACAGAGTATACCTTGACCTGTGTATTCGTTGTGTAGAGCTTGCAAGCTCTCGAAAGGTGGAGATATGAAACGATACTCTTTACAAGGTGGGGACGGTAGGAAGACGGTATCCATTTTTAACACCTCAACGTCGCGCTCGGTTCCATTTCGATAACATCGAAACGCAAGTCATTACTGGTACAGTCACGATCAAGGTTTTTTTCAAGAATAATATAACAAAGAAGAGGTCTCTCGCTAAAAATTTAGGGTTATGAAAATTTATGAATGTAGGGATTTGATGATGTACGAATTTGGAAATTCATAAATTCGAGGATGTAATGTGTGGACGTAGAAATCTGGGATTTAGGAATTTGAGGATGTACAGATTTTTGAATGCAGAAAGATTTTAAAAGTTTCAGTGAAAGTTAAAACATGTACATGTATTATTGTAGAAAATTAAATGTCCGAATATTTTTGCAACGTACAAATTTCACAACATATTATTTGTTATACAATAAACAAATTAGTTTAAATAAACAAAATTGGCGTACCTGCAAAAAAGAGTATATAATTTATTATAACAAAAACAAAAAAATTTGTTAGTTCAATTATGGTCAAAGTTAGAGGGTAATAATTGATAGAACACTGTGGTGTCCGAATATTAATACGAGTCACTGTATGTTAAATTATTAATAAATTTAGCTTTAGCTTATAGTGACTTACAGTATTAGAAATGATGTGTAATGTTAGAAATAGAATAATTGAATATTAGAAACAAAATAATTGAATATTGGTACTTCCGTCTTAATGAAAATGTAAGCGTTTGTAATAGTTGTGTTAAGTAGAAAAAGTAATCCCTGTTTAATTAATTAAACACTTCTTTAAGTTATAATGTTTGTTGCTCGAGTCTTTTATTAAATAATTTGTGTTTAAAAATATATTAACAGTTTTTAATGATTATCCATAATTCTAATTATTTAACAATGTATGTGTAGGAATTTATTGCTTCTTTATTTTTTGTACGACCTGTTAATGTTTATAATTATCCCGTGAAGCATCAACGGAGTAAATGAGGGTTGCAAGTGATGCTCGTTGAAAAACGCATAAATACTATGAATGTTAATTTAATTTGTAACTAGTCTTATCCTCGAACTGTTAAAGTGCGTAATTTCTTGAAAGATTAATTAAATATTCCAAATACAGTTTCGTTAATAAATTATTAGATAAAAGTGCATATGAAAGTTTGAGAATATGGCGAAGTGTAAAGGCGTGTATCCGTAAGGGTTGATCGCAGCAAGGAATAAATGTAAGCATTAAAGTCGCATCGAAACTTGGACTCGTTCAATTACTCGTTGACGGACACGCGGAGTAAGCCTTGAGGGGGGTGTCAGGTTGTCCCTTGAACACGACGACGTCGCGACTAACGCCGATAATACGAATAAACGGTAGAAAAGGTGAATAATAAAGTCTCGGTTCGTTTGGTCGTCCTGGAAAGGATATCCACGTCGCGGAGACAGGATATCGCGTTACCGCGACGATTGCAGGTGAAAACGACTCGCGCCGGATTTATTCATAAAGGGAGTGACGAGAAACTGGCGACTGGAATAAACGCGGATAGACAGAAAGAGAAAGAGGAAGAGGAGGGAGAGACGGCAACAACAATCTCGGATTCGACGGTGTACGCGTCGCGTTTATATTAAAAGCTTGCAAATTCGTCGCGAGCGCGAGCTGTCCCGAATGCAAAAGAGGAGAATGACGAGAGAAGGTGGGTTTGTTTGAAAGCGGAGAGGGAAAGAGAGAGAGGGAGAGAACGACAGGGGGTTTGGTTACCGAGAGGGGGATGGAAAAGCGATGGAAATGTGGATATTCGAGCGGGCGGCACGCTCTTTCTTTCTGCTTTTGAGTGATATCAGCGCCGGAGCGAACGAGCGGCTCGGGAAACCGTGGACGAGTATTTTTTAATTATTATTTACGAACAAATGGGAGGAACGAGGAGCGACGGAACCCGCCAGAGATGAATATGAAAAAGCACTTCATTTTTTTAATTGGATACGCCCGGCCGCAGAGCGAGGCGAGTAAGCGAGCGAGCGAGTCGCCTCTAACTGAATTTTAATTTCGATTAACCGGCAAATATAGCGGAGGCTCGCGAGGCGTCGCTGTTGTTTGTCAAATTCCTATGGAACGTATTTATGGACGGACCGTTTATTTTCAAGCGGAATTGAAAACGGTATACGAACCGTGTAATTTCCCGGCCGTGGAAAACGTGCGCCGATGCAGTTACGCTCGCGTTTCCCTAGATTAATCTCGATATATCGTGACTTCGTGATCGAACACGATAATTGCCGAGAAAATTATGGATCAGGGAATACTGTTAGCACTTTACGGACCGTGCGGTTCTTCCACCCTGATAATCTACACAGATTAACATTATTCCCTATCTATTTACATACGTATGCCATTGCAATATACTTTCGTTTTCCTTCGCTGTATTTGATAAAACTTTAAACTAATTGTACTGCAAACGCGTTCGACTTAACATAACTTAATTTATTAAAATCAACTACAAGTTCACAGATCGAAGGATATAAAAAAACAAGCACAGAAATATTAAAATATGGGGATGTAAACAATTAGTTTGGAATTTGTTTTTCACCCCTTGCATTATTTTTACGAGTCTGACTGTGAGGGACTTTTACTTCGATTCTGATCAATTTTATTCAAATTTTTAATACGCTCCAATATGGAGTTCAAGTCTAATTATAATTTGCATAGTCAACGATTGAATAATAAAATATTGACATAACATTTCAATCTTTTTTGTCTGTTTCAATATTATAGCTGCAATAGTCAATTCTAATTTTAAGTAGCTGATAAATAAGTCACAGTGCAAGTTAGTTCAATCAAGTAGATTTTTAGGCTGTGGCATTTGTCTGACTACAGAAGTTTCCACTGTGAAAACAATATTAACCCCTTCCCGTGTCATTTATTTAACAGATGCGTCAAGACTAACTATAAACACAACATTAAAACGAACAAAGAAAATTAAAATGATGTGAGTATTTTGTATTCAGGAATCTTTGATAAAGCAACTTATAGTTGGACCTAAATTTCAAGTTAAAGAGTGTTCAAAGTTTGTGACATTTGAGCTGTAAGTGCGTCACGAGTGAGACTCGTCAAAATACGAGAAGGGGTTAAGATTTCATTTAATTTCCAAACGAAGATTTTTATTCGCTGAAGTCCAATTAAAACGAAAGTAAAATAGCATCCAACGCGTGACGTAGATAAAAGATGCAAAGGATGTTGAAGCAACGTTCGTTGAATTAGCCGGGCTAATTTTTGACGCATTTATGGTCGGCCGCCTTTGGCCAGGATTCGTTTCTTCTCTTTGGTAAGAGCTCTGAGTGCCCTACAGAGGAAAAGTGTGCTCACGGTAAACGTCCGAGTGGTTTCTTGGAAGGAAGAACACGGCTACCAGCTTGCAAAATAGGCATTCGTCGACACTAGCCACCGTTTACCTTTACTCTCTATTTGTACTTATTTTCTCGTGGCGAAAGTTCCTCCGCGACGTTGAAATCGAGTCTAACTGCCTCCGACGTTGTCGTGAATATTTATTTTAACGCTCTAAAACACCTGTGTGGCTGCTAGCTGCGAGAACCGACAGCTCCTAATTTAGAAATTCGAGTTAATTCCTTCCTTCATGGGATTCTACTAACATGGACCACCATCGTTTTCCATCACCTATGATCACTTTCGTCAGACTCCACTAGGATTACGATTACGTTTCAAAATTATCAGATATTTCTATTAAAATTTTATCTTGTAAATGTATCCTTCCATTTAATGGTGAATATTTCTGAACGTAAAGAAGTAGGCACTGATTAAAAAAATATTAAAAATAGTTTATGATGTTTGACACAGTTTTGTACACAGTTGATGACAAGACTCTCTTATAGTAACAAGTATCGATATGGCGGGAATTATCAAAGAGTATGATCACTTTCCGAGTAAGCCAAAGTTCTCGAAGGTCGAAGCAACCAGAAATCCTTGGCCGACCTTCCGGATCCGTCGATGACTGGAAACGACGAGTGCTTCATACCTTGAAGGTACGACACAGAAATGCAAGGAACATGGCCGCCGACTATAGGGTTTTACCTGGAACACTCTTGCACGCAGGTAGACCGTGTACACACGCATACGAGCACGGTCGATTGCCCGCGAGGGCAACCTCCAACGAGGTACCGCCCTCCGGAAGTACGAAGGCCCTGCCTCACCCTTTTTCTTTCTCCCCCTTTCGTTTTGCGTCCACGAGCAACACGCGGCGGACCTCTGTACACATCTATCAATGACAAATGTTCTCGCGTGACCGTGCCACGCTACCGTAATGAATATCAGCCACGATTCCCAAGGTGCCAACCGCGTTTCACCGGCGTAATTACGCTCCGTGGCCGAGCTACCGGTTAAAAGATCAACGTTTAACGGCTAATGGCTCGGGAGAGATCGCTGAGCAGCCAGCCGTGCCCGCCTCGGATAATGATCTTCTTTTCGGGATATACGTGTAGATCAAGCTCGATTTTCTTGGATACGTCCGACAGATTTTTCGTATCATCTCTTAGAGAGCCTCCATCGGCCTCATATTTCTTGATCAATCTGGAAATATGTTTTGATCAATATGAATATATATTCTGGAAATATAATTCCGAGGTAACGAGAAGTTAATTCAGATACATATACATTTTAACAAAATTCAATTTGTTTTGAATGGTTGACTGCTGCAACCCAACGAAGTAAATACACACATTTGTTGTTTACACGTTTGTCCTTTATCGACAAGATCTTCAACATACAGTTCATCTGATTGTTAGTGCTTTTGCAGCTATTAGAAACATTGAAACTTTAGTAGAGATGTTTCATTCAGTTCAGATAGTCCATTCAGATAGTTTATTCAGATAGTCCATTCAGATAGTTTATTCAGATAGTTTATTCAGATAGTCCATTCAGATAGTTTATTCAGATAGTCCATTCAGATAGTTTATTCAGATAGTCCATTCAGACAGTCCATTCAGACAGTCCATTCAGATAGTTTATTCAGATAGTCCATTCAGATAGTTTATTCAGATAGTCCATTCAGATAGTTTATTCAGATAGTCCATTCAGACAGTCCATTCAGACAGTCCATTCAGATAGTTTATTCAGATAGTCCATTCAGATAGTTTATTCAGACAGTCCATTCAGACAGTCCATTCAGATAGTTTATTCAGATAGTCCATTCAGATAGTTTATTCAGATAGTTTATTCAGATAGTCCATTCAGATAGTTTATTCAGATAGTCCATTCAGACAGTCTATTCAGATAGTTCATTCAGATAGTCCATTCAGATTTTCATTAACAGATGCAATGTTTGATTCACATTGTCCCAAATGTCCAAATATGTACATATACATTGCACAACACTATCTGGAGTCCTCCAGAGTTACTTAAGATTGACGAAAATTTTAATTGATGTACAGCAAAAGTTGTACTAAGCGAAACAAGCAGCGTCGGATCATGGTCTAACGAGGCAGCCGGTGGTTATTTAAAATAGGCTTATGACTGTTATACCGGTGGGTGCAGGATGCCGAGTAATTTGCCAGCAAACCGAGGCCCCGGGCAACTCTTAAGTCGGCCGAGGGTCTGATCATTATTATCTCCGTGGTAAAGAAATCTCTCGACCGCAGCGTTGCCGTGGGCGAACTCCTCGTTTCCGACCTACACGCATGTAAAGCTGAAGAGGTCTGTTTCGTTATCGACATGATCGACTTTTGTTTAACACCGTGGAAAGTTTGCTCTACACTCTGTGATGTATATTTTCTTCGGGCGAATGTAGGTTGGAGACTGCTTTCTTAATTCAGGGAAAATTAAGTTGCTTTCTTAATTCAGACCAATTAAGTGGTCTGGAGAGGAAATATTTGGAGCTTGGTAAAATTGTGGGCTGATAGAATCTTGGGAGATGTGAGTCAAACGTGAAGTATTATCTAGAACCTCGGTGTACGTAGAGAGTACGTGAAGACCTAGATGAAACCCAAGAGTGTAAGGAAAATTTGAAGAAAACCTATATGAAGTTCAACCTTGAAACCTATGGACAGATAGAAGGAACCTAAAAAATCGTAATAAGTGAAAATAAGTCTGAGAAGACGTAAAGTTGACCTACCTAAGAGAAACATACAATCTAAGAAAACCTAGTGAGTGGAAATAAGCCTAAGAAGACCTACTTAAAGTGGACCTACAAAGGAACATACAATCTATCCTACTTATAATATCCTCGGCAACCTCCCACATGCTAATAAAATTTCTTGACTTAATCAAGCCAAGTTCCTAACAGTCATGTAGCGAATCGTAAAGAAGCATCTTCCCACAAAAACGCTCATAGCGGTTAAGAAACGTCCTGTAAATCACCGATTACACCACTTAATATTCCCAGTTCCACGAAACAGGTTTGCTCGCTCCTCGATATTCTTTTGTTTTCAAGCACATTTCTGTCCATGGCAGCCCCAGCAAAAATCAAACGGACACACGGGGGCTTAAAGAGGTCCACGTTGGCTGGCAGGTCCTGGGGGACACGCGACACTTTGGGTGGCCGTTCGCTCATCCGCCGGATAATGGATTCCAGGGCTACACCTTGGCATCAGTTATTTTAATCCGACGATTAAAAATGTCAGACACATGTTCGTGAACGGCGCGATCCCGTGCTATGCAGCCTGTGCAACTTTCGGGGATTATGTCCCCTGTGGCCTAACAGGGAGACGACGTCGTACAACGGAGTTTCACGAATGCGCCATCAGAAGATTGCGAAATTTCTTCTTCGTCCGCAGAAACACTGTCAGATCGTGGTGGTCTTGCAAGATTTCTTAGATGGTACTTTGGAGCTGGGATTTGGTCTTTTTTGGTTATTTTTTATGTGGGAAGGGCTGATTAATGTATTACTTTTTGAATGTGTTAGTTGTATTAGTTATATGATGAAGTTGGTCGTATTAGTTATATGATGAAGTTAGTCGTATTAGTTACATGATGAAGTTAGTTGTATTAGTTACATGATGAAGTTAGTTGTATTAGTTACATGATGAAGTTAGTCGTACATGATTTTATCAAGCTATAAAGTGATTTGTATATATGATGAAGTTAGTCGTATAGGATTTTATCAAGCTATAAAGTGACTTACATATATGATGAAGTTAGTCGTACATGATTTTATCAAGCTATAAAGTGATTTGTATATATGATGAAGTTAGTCGTACATGATTTTATCAAGCTATAAAGTGATTTGTATATATGATGAAGTTAGTCGTATAGGATTTTGTCAAACTATGAAGTGACTTGTTTATATGATGAAGTTAGTCGTACATGATTTTATCAAGCTATGAAGTGACTTGTTTATATGATGAAGTTAGTCGTATAGGATTTTATCAAGCTATAAAGTGACTTGTTTATATGATGAAGTTAGTCGTACATGATTTTATCAAGCTATAAAGTGATTTGTATATATGATGAAGTTAGTCGTATAGGATTTTGTCAAACTATGAAGTGACTTGTTTATATGATGAAGTTAGTCGTACATGATTTTATCAAGCTATGAAGTGACTTGTTTATATGATGAAGTTAGTCGTATAGGATTTTATCAAGCTATAAAGTGACTTGTTTATATGATGAAGTTAGTCGTACATGATTTTATCAAGCTATAAAGTGATTTGTATATATGATGAAGTTAGTCGTATAGGATTTTATCAAGCTATGAAGTGACTTGTATATATGATGAAGTTAGTCGTACATGATTTTGTCAAACTATAAAGAGACTCATTAAAAAAAATTACTAGTATATCTAAGTACGAGATACAGGGGTTTATGACATAGTATATGAAGATTGAGATCAAAGATTTCTTACAACAAAGTTCAAAGACATTGGACATCATCTCTTCAAAAGCTTGTAAAATAAAATTCTTCTCCAGCTACCTGTGTTGAAATGTTTGAATTGAAGCTATAAATGGACATTTCTGTACACATGTAGATCTTAACTTGTTCTACAAACAAAACGAACCTAGACAAGAATATTTCGGTTCCAACGTGATGAATACTAGCAACATACATCGATAACACGATGTCTCGGAACAGTTTACCGACAGTTTCTCCGAAATCGATTCCAAAATGATACACTATCGAGAAGGGCCGAGGTGCAGAATGCACAGGTGTCCCGACACGTGGGCCGCATAATTCGCCTAGGGGCGTTCGCGGGGGCGGAGACGAAGGAAGACGCACACAAACGAGGGTGAGAAGCGGCCATCGAGGTCGCGATATTTCGAACAGTCGTTTCGCTTGGTGCTCTCCGTCGGCAGGAAGTCTGCCTGATACCTGGCCGTCGAACGATACCATCGACAGCTCGTACCAACGTTTTGTTCGACAGGTAAATATCCTGTCGGCAATGAACTACGCTCACAACGGTGTTCGACAATGCTTACTCGTTCTAAACTTGCTAATGTTTGAGTAGCGACGTCTACGTACTCTTCTGACTGGGTTTGATCAGGTTTGTTCGTTTTACAAGGTTAGTTCATTTTGAAAATTATTCGAGCTAATATAAACAATTAATTTGGAATTTGTTTTTCACCCCTTGCATTATTTTTACGAGTCTCACTGTGAGGCGCTTTTACTTCGATTGTGATCAATTTTATTCAAATTTTTAATACGCTCCAATTTGGAGTTCGAGTCTAATTATAATTTGCATAGTCAACGATTGAATAATAAGATATTGACTTAATATTTTAATCTTTCTCGTCTGTTTTAATATTATAGCTGCAATTAGTCAATTCTAATTTTAAGTAGCTGATAAATAAGTCACAGTGCAAGTTAGTTCAATCAAGTGGATTTTTAGGCTGTCGCATTTGTCTGACTATAGAAGTTTTCACTGTGAAAACAATATTAACCCCTTTTCGTGTCATTTATTTAACAGATGCGTCAAGACTAACTATAAACACAACATTAAAACGAACAAAGAAAATGAAAATGATGCGAGTATTTTGTATTCAGGAATCTTTGATAAAGCAACTTACCTAAATTTCAAGTTGAAAAGTGTTCAAAGTTTGTCACATTTGAGCTGTAAGTGAGAGTGAGACTCGTCAAAGTACGAAAAGGGGTTAAGATTTCGTTTAGTTTCCAAACGAAGAGGAGCGTTGATTATTCGCTGAAGAACCCATTTCGAGAAGAAAAAATAAGACGAAACATGAAGCAACGAGTATGCATTATAAAGTCAGAGGCGCAGAGGTGATGCTGCGTCCCGCTGCGCCGGTCGGATTCTCGCGCGTGTTAACACGTTCGTTTCACGCGTGCGTGTCGCACACACGATTCACACCTGTCCACCGGCAAGTAGGCTGTGTGTAGGAAAGTGTCGCTAACTAACTTGGCCCCGCTTCGAAATTCCTTCCATCTGTATCTGTAGCCGACACACGATGTAGGTACTCGGTCTCTAGGGGAATAACGGCTCGAGCACCGGGCCTTATTTCACAACGAACTCTTTCGTTTATGGTTTTATTGGACTCGCAACAGCTCGCCTGAACTTTCGAACTCGAATTTATGGCCGAGTAAACAATTAACGAAAGGGGAAAACAGTTTGTTCGGATATTAATTTCCGAGTCTCGATGAAAAAAATAACTCTTAATTGTCGAATATACGGGTATGCATTATGCAGATCTGGGTCACGATCGACCTGTTATATGGAAAGCTTGTATTTGAATAAAATATATTGCTACACGTGTTCGTGTTCGCTGCGACAACCGATGTGTTAACATTAAGGGGACGAATGAAGTCGTTAAACGTAAATATCTTAATTATTGAATAACTTTGCTAAAATTACTTCGAGGTATTCGAATTCGAAGTGTGAAGTTTTCGATCCTTTTTAAGAACTTTATCCATGGAGATATCTATCGATTGATACAAATTGATCGATAATTAAAAACAAGGTACACGAATGGAAACAGTTATAATTATATTTTATAATTATAAAAGCTTCGAATCTTAATAATCTCAAAGTCAAACAAACTGCGGTGCAGGGGTACGTTGTCCGAATAATTAGAGTTCTCGATTCGATAATTTGATGTTGATACTCCGTGCACGTAGAATGGAAAAAATGAAGGGACACGATATTCCGATACATATACCACGTGTCTAGGTTTAACATTCGATTCCGGCATAACAAAAAAGTTGGAAGGTATCGTAAGTACACCTGTTACCCTTCGATGCTCTCCCTCCTGCCGGTCCTCCCTGTACAGAATATAAAACCGGCAAGTTGCCGCCTCGTGGTCTCTCGGAACACGCCGATGTCGATCGAGGAAGAGCTTTTTTTCTCCGGTTGCAACGGACTTCGGCTTACTAATTAACGTAACCGGGCCATCAATTTAAAATCGATCAGACTTTTTTTGGCTGGAAAGTGATTCGGGAAGAGGTAACGTGCTTGGCGAGCATACAACTCCCGTTTTCGTGGCACGCTCGTGAAGAAATTCGTTCGTCCTTCGATACCGTGGTTCCTGTCTAATTCGTCGTCGTGCGCGACGAACCCTGTCGCAAAAACACGAACGACTCGTTCTTTTCGATGCTCCGAAGCATCGGGACGTGTTTTGTAACTTTGCTCGCTCGATCATCGGAGCTGTCCCGAGCGGATCCTCGAATACATTGTAAATGACGCGGCACAAAATAATGTCGATAAATCAGACTGTGCTTAACCCCGTATGATTTCAATTTAATCAAATGACTTGCTTCTCTTGATGCTCGTTCCCTCGCATACAAAAGAAACTCGCGAAATTATCTGTCAACAATATCTTCTAGCGTGGATTCTAGTTTCATCGTTTTAATCTGCTGATAGTTCAAACTTGTGCTGGTTAGGATTGGTTTTGTTGAGAGGGTTTGTATCTGTTTAGGTTGTAGAAGTTTATTTTTTGTGGGTACATAGTGTGAGACTGATTGATATTTGTATATTATAAAATTTATTAGAAATGCAAATTTTTAAATATGTGAATTTTAAGTTAGATATTGTTGAGAAGGTTTGTAGTGTCTGTTTAGGTTGTATTGTAGAAGTTTATTTTTTGTGGGCACACAGTGTGAGACTGATTAATATTTATACATTATAAAATTTATTGGAAATGCAAATTTTTAAATATATATGAATTTTAAGTTCCATATTGTTGAGGTTTGTAGTGTCTGTTTAGGTTGTATTGTAGAAGTTTATTTTTTGTGGATACATAGTGTGAGACTGATTAATATTTATACATCATAAAATTTATTAGAAATGCAAATTTTTAAATATATATGAATTTTAAGTTCCATATTGTTGAGAAGGTTTGTAGCATCTGTAGTTTAGGTTGTATTGTAGAAGTTTATTTCTTGTGGATACATGGTGTGAGACCATGAAGTTCCATATTGTTGAGATGGTTTATAGTACCTAGCAGTTTAGGTTGTATTGTGGAAGTTTATTTCTTATGAATACATAGTATGAGACTGATTGATATTTATACATAATAAAATTGATTAAAAATGCAGATATTTAAATGTATGAATTTTAAGTTCCATATTGTTGAGAAGATTTATAGTGTCTAGCAATTTAGGTTGTATTATAGAAGTTTATTTCTTATGAATACATAGTATGAGACTGATTGATATTTATACATAATAAACTTGATTAAAAATGCAAATATTTAAATACATGAATTTTAAGTTACATATTGTTGAGAAGGTTTGTAGCATCTGTAATTTAGGATGTATTATAGAAGTTTATTTCTTGTGTATACATAGTATGAGACTGACTGATATTTACACATAATAAACTTGATTAAAAATACAAATATTTAAATACATGAATTTTAAGTTCCATAAAGTCCTTCAGTGCTCCCGCACATCTCAAACACTCAAACTTTAAAATCTTAAAGCTAGCCTTTTTATTAGACCTGTTCATACACCATACTCCACACCACGTACAGAAAGCAAACAAGTACATGCAAAAACGAAACAAGTAAATTCCCACTTTTTGTAGTATAAAGTGTGGTAACATGCAAATCCCCGTTAGGCGAAATTACTCGTCAAAGTGAGGTCAGGTGAAGCAGATTCCATCGAGTTCCAATTAGCGGAGCGGTAAAACGAGGAGAAAAGCCGCAAACGGGACGACTTCCCGATCTGGATACTGCTCACGCGTCTCCCGGTAATGCATCATCGGTTAAAGTTTCGTAGTGGACCACCTTGAAGGGTGGTCCTTATAAGGGAACGACCGCCACGACTAATTAGACTATTAGCCGACCGATCGGGGTAGCGATCGGTTCGAAAAAGGCGAAAACCACGCTGCCAGGTTCGACGTGTACGAATGCGGTTACCGTGGACGGATGTCGCGGCACCGCGAGGCGTGAATTACGGCGCGAATTTCTTACAGCTGCGACCCTCTCTCGCTTCGTTACGCGCCCACGTGCGCGAACGCCCGCCGGACACCGAGGGTACCGGAATATACTTCGTTTTCAATTAGCGATCGCGTGACGAGCGCAAAGAAACGCGACAGCTCTCTCCTTTAACGTCGATCTAGTTCTTCGTGAAAAACCACGTCCCTAGAAGCTAACGCTGATGTTCATGAACTACATCTTGTGACTTCACTAAATTTCATGTTGGTAGTCTGGAAATATTGACTCCTTGTAAATTGAGGTTCTAGACTTCTTTACAGACATGTACATGAAAAAATAAAAAAGTATAAAAATGTCGATTAACTTGAATTTGTTGTAAACACTTCAAAAGTACATCTAAGTATCTATAAAACATCTAAGTACCTAGTCAAAGATTCTGATCGAACATAAACAAATTTTCATTATACCTAATATGAGTTAACTCAGAAGTAGCTTGCATGTTAATAACGTCGATCTAGTTCTTCGTGAAAAACCATGCCCCTAGAAGCAAACGCTAATACTTTGTTCACGAACCACATCTTGCAACTTCATTAAATTTCAAGTTGGTATCCTGAAAATATTAGCTCTTTGAAAATTGAAGTTCTAGATTTTTGCAAAATTTAATACTTACAGACATGTACATGAAAAAATATAAAAATGTCGATTAACTTGAATTTACTGTAAACACAACTTCAAAAGCACATCTTCTACGTACCTATAAAATACCTAAGTACCTAAACCAAAAATCCTAACTATTCTATCCAAGAGTTAAGTCACCAGAAGTAGCTTGCAAATTAAAAACACATGCTGCTACAAGCCTGTCAACATGACACCAGTAATAAAGCAGTCCGAACGTCGAACAATATTTCCTGGCTAAGTACCGCGATGAGAAATGACCCGGCTAAATCTCGAGCGACCTGGTCGTCGTTTTCCAGGTGCAGGCGCTCCTCGGGACTCGTGTAGGGTATTGCAACCACTCCATAATTCGCTGGCCGGTATGAATTATGGGCAATAGGTTATGCACCTAACAACCTACTCTTCATCGAGCTTGCGATCGTACAGAGCCTATAATACCTTCTTGTAGCTGTATTATCCCGATCGGTAGCGTACTCGCGTAATCTTTTGTCGGGAGTCTATGGCGAAAATTATGATCGGAGATGAAAATCGGGGAAAGATTACGAGAGTATTGGTATCTAAAGACGTTTACGGTAATCTAACGCCTTGCGGTACAACGCGTGATCATGTAACAATGGAGAAGAGACCGTATCAATTTCTGCCAGACTTCGAATGTTTATGCATTCATAAGGAGTAAATAAATCATAACCTGCGGATTAAACTGTATTTATATCGTACACGCATAAACATCCACGGTTTATTTATCACATTTTAAAATATGAAAACTGTTGAACGAGTTAGTTCGAAATTGCATGTAAAAATGAAGGTAAACCGGACGAATTCGCGAGAGTTTGTGCACGGTTAATGGTAGATGAATGAGTGCTCGAGTAGAAAAAAAAAGTTTGGCCGGAACAGTTGTGTAATTGATGTAGAGACTCGCCGGTGTTTACAGTGGATAAATTGTAGGTGCGAAAAAAAGCGCGAAAGTTGTGGTGAAAAAGTAGCAACGATGCGTTACATCGTCCAGGTAATACGTATCCGTCTGGCAATCTGTGTCTTCGTCACTTTTATGGATTCTGTATGCTCGAGTTCACTTGAAACGGCGACACGCATGTATTTTACGACGTGTCTGTAGCAGAGAGCACTGAATGCCTGCAGCTGCAAAAATAACCGTTGGAACACGAAACGGAATTAAAAAACGCGCCGCGAAATAAATGGTGTTACGCGGCGATGATAAAGCGACGCGACCAGAGATCGGGATTGCCGTGCTTTGAATTATGGTAACGCGAACTTCCCTGTTCAGCTACGTTACCTCTCAAAAACCCGTGTTTCTTTACCAAAAAAATTACAAACGCAAATGATTACTACGAAAAAATTATTTTTCGTAATTATTTATAGTTTATCAGATTTACGAGGGTAGTTTACAAATTTCGTAAATGACGCTGGAAGTACGATCTTCGACTACTGCAAAGTTTTGAATATTTTTGAAAAATCTTTCAATGAGTGCCACGTTTGTTAATAGTCGAGTAATTCACCCTTGCAGAGTTCCATGATTTTCATTTTACATTGCTGTAGTTCATCAGATTTACGAGGGTAGTTTACAAATTTCGTAAATGACGCTGGAAGTGCGATCTTCGACTACTGCAAAGTTTTGAATATTTTTGAAAAATTTTTCAATGAGTGCCACGTTTGTTAATAGTCGATTAATTCACAATTGCAGAGTACCATGATTTTCATTTTATATTGCTATAATTCATCAGATTTAGACGAACTGTTTGACCAGTTAGATAGTTCATCAAATTTAGACGAACTGTTTGACCAGTTAGATAGTTCATCAGATTTAGACGAACTGTTTGACCAGTTAGATAGTTCATCAGATTTAGACGAACTGTTTGACCAGTTAGATAGTTCATCAGATTTAGACGAACTGCTTGACCAGTTAGATAGTTCATCATATTTAAATAAACTGTTTGACCAGTTAGATAGTTCATTACATTTAGACGAACTGTTTGACCAGTTAGATAGTTAATCAGATTTAGAGGAATTGTTTGACCAGTTAGATAGTTCATCACATTTAGATGAACTGTTTGACCAGTTAGATAGTTCATCAGGTTTAGACGAACTGTTTGACTAGTTAGATAGTTCATCAGATATAGACGAACTGTTTGACCAGTTAGATAGTTCATCACATTTAGACGAACTGTTTGACCAGTTAGATAGTTCATCAGGTTTAGACGAATTGTCTGACCAGTCAGATAGTTCATCAGATTTAGACAAACTGTTTGACCAGTTAGATAGTTCATCAGATTTAGACGAACTGTTTGACCAGCTAGATAGTTCATCAGATTTAGACGAACTGTTTGACCAGTTACATAGTTAATCACATTTAGATGAACTGTCTAACTAGTTACATGACTAGTCTGATATTCATTTCCAAATATGAAGACATAACTCAAAAAAAACAATTCTATTCAAACATATAGATCATCAGCGAAATATTTACCAGAAGGATTAGAGCTTAGAATAAAGAACAATTACAAATAATCACGCAAGGCAATTTCAGAGTCGACGATCAGCGACTCGCAAAGGTTCGCACAGAAGTTCGATAGCGATCTCGAAGCGACATTCCCGAAACGGCTCGGCGAAAGGGAAGGAAACTATTGGAATCTCCCCCGGTGTAAAAGATCGTGGCACGACCGTGGCCAGGGAATATTTACAGCGGGGAGGATCCAAAAATCGCGGCGGGAGTATAATGGCACTGCGCGTCCCGCCGCGCCAGAGATCGGACCTTATCGTCGGATCGCGGTGTGAATTTTTGCGCGAAACACGTGTTAAAACATGCGCAAACGTCGCGTAGATCGCTTGGCAAATCGTGTTTGGAACCGGTACGAAACTTGTTGGACCACTGCTAAAGAACGATGCGAGAAACGGAACGATAACGCTGTTGTTCTGTTCTCGTGTAATTGCTGTTGTAATGAGACTTAGCACGAACGACATTTTATTTCGTAAGAGAGTTTTGTACTTTTGTCGTAATTTGTGTTGATCGTGTACTCTTGCAATTTGCACGGATTGCTGGACTTTTATTTGGGATAAAAGTTACAGTTGTAACAAATGCTTGATTCTTTTCTTGAAAAGCGATAAATCAAGTTTATGTTGAAATTCGAATTAGTTTGTAGACTTTCAAGGTTTCAGAATTTTTTAGGCTCTTGAAAATGGCGTTCACACTTTGAGGACATAACTTTCAAAGCTTTTAGATTCTTTCGATACGTTCGAGGCTTTCAGGTTGAAATACGATTCATAATGATACAAAACTTCGAACGTGATATTTCTTATACATCATTCAAAGTGATTGAACATTTTTAAAAGTCGTTCAATTATAGTTCAATTATAGTAAAATCTACTTAGTTGCAAAGTTGACTAATTAAACTAATAATTCGACAAGAAAATTATTAAAAAGTGAAACAGAAATAAAAAGAAGAGGCAGCCAGCAAAACATGAAAGCCCGAATACCAGCGACTAAGCACCAAGTCCGAAAAGCACGGTGCTATCGGTGGGTCTCGGTCACGGTATATAAATACATCCTCAAGGAAGAGAGAAGAAAGCGAACGTAGAACGCAAGAGAGAAAGAAGGAGCTCGTGGTGGTGCCGACACCGAGTTCACAGCCGTAGGAGTGTCGTGCGCGGGCGCGTTCACCAGGTCCACAATGCTATCTAGTCGGTGGGATCAAATTGTCGAAGAAGGAACGAGCATATTTCGCGTGACCCCGCGGTAAAAGCGCAGCAGCTCGCGTTTGCTGGTGCGCGGCTCAATTCCTCGGGAATACCTCGATATATTTGTCGCTGTTCCTGCCGCATGCTCACTGTATATGTACGGAGACGCAACCCTTCACCCTTACTCACACACGGCCCGCGCGGTATAAATCTCGAGAGAATGCATCCTGGGGTTTACCTGCGATGGACCTGACCGGGATCACCTTGGTACCGATCTCATACTGATGCGGCGCAGGACAGAATACTCTGACCGCTTCAAAACGTTCCAAAAGTCTGCAAATACTTTTATATGTCTTTTTGTAATAAGACTGTTTGTGGATGCAGAACAATGTGTGCTTACTTTATTTGAGTGAGAATACGTTCTTTTAATTTGATTATTTTGATAGTTGCATCGATTGGTTCTTTAATGACAAGTTGTGTGGAACTTTGACTTATAACAGCAAGTCACAATTGTGACTCAAATTGCGGTTCATACATGTATGACTGTATGTATGACTATATATATGTATGAGTGTATGTATGACTGTATGTTTGTATGTATGTATGACTGTATGTATAACTGTATGTATAACTGTATGTATGTATGTATGTATGACTGTATGTATGACTGTATGTATAACTGTATGTATGACTGCATATATGACTTCATATATGACTGTATGTATGTATGTATGTATGTATGTATGTATGTATGACTGTATGTATAACTGCACATATGACTTCATATATGACTGTATGTATGTATGTATGTATGTATGTATGACTGTATGTATGACTGTATGTATGACTGCATATATGACTGTATGTATGACTGTATGTATGTATGACTGCATATATGACTGTATGTATGACTGTATGTATGTATGACTGCATGTATGACTGTATGTATGCACATATGTATGTATATATGACTGTGTATGTATGACTATACATGCATGTGTGAACAGATGTCCATATCCGAAAAATATTCCCACAACGATAATATCAGTCCAACCTCAACAATATGCAAGAACAAGAATCGCAAAATCCAAACTACCATTCATCTTTAATTACCTGTCCCACTGACATAACTACCGAAAGAATACATTACGTATTGCTTTTATTTAACAAATAACATTCTTGTATACATTCGTAAGCATCCAGTAAGAATTTCTTTCGATGAATTTCTCCCAGCGAGGTAGATGTTTAAAAGTGTATGTTCTCCAACATTTCCACCCTGTAACACGCAAACTCGATTTTTACCCTCGTCGACGACTCGTTCGTCTTTTTCTCGCGAACCAACCCCCGTTACCTAACTAGAAAACGTAGAGAACTCGAATGGCTTGTTAACCGTAGCCCATCGTTACACCCTCGTTTAACCGCGGCAACTTATTGCAGATATCAATCTCTGGTATGCGACGTTGGCTCGCATTTGCATGCAAGGACCGCTCCGTCGACGACAGGTGCAACCACTACCGCGATAAGTTCGCATTTTTGTGCCAATTATTGGCATTTCGCGAAGTCCCGGATAAAACGTCGGTCTTTAACGAGCATCGTGGCATAATGCGTTCCCTTTGTTCGCGCGTCTACGAGCACGTAGCAGCTGCTACGCGAAAGAAGATCCTTCAAAGGGAAGAAAACACCGTCGCCGGAACGAGCAACGGTAATTTCTCATCGGTGAAGGGTCGAGGTAAAGTCGTCTCTATCAGCCGTGTACCGAAACGTCTCCATAATGCACGATACGTAGCTACTCCCTCGTAAATCGTCCTCGTGAAACCAGACAATGAGAGTGTTCCAACGCTTGGAACACGTTGTTCGCCGGCTACGAGGCAAACCACTTTCGACCTCGAAATTGAAACGACAAGGGTTCGCTAACACCTACTGTATATACGCTCTTGTCCATAACGCATCACACCTTATCGTTTTCTATTAATATTATACTGTTTGTCATTTCGTGTTTGTTAAACTGGTAAATAGCACTTTACCAACCAGGCTAAAGCAGACCATAATAGGGAGGTCCTGAATGAATTGTGAAAGAACTTTAAATACATGGAAGATCCGTATGTAGGTCTTAAGAGAATCTCAAGTGAATCAATAGGACTATGAATAGGTTCTTTGAGCGGACTTAAAGATAATTATAAGATGACTCTGAACATGGAGGTACCTTAAGTAAACTTTGAGCAAATAGTGAAAGAACCTTAAATATTTTATGAAAGGTCCATAAGTAGATCTTAAGAGAATCTCAAGTGAATCAATGGAACTATGAGTAAGATCTTTGAGCGGACTTAAAGATAATTATAAAAGGACCCTGAACTAAGAAGGTACCTTGAGTGAACCTTGAGCGAATTATGAAAGAACCTTAAATATTTCATGAAAGACTCTTAAGCAGATCTTAAGAGAATCCCAAGTGAATCAATGGAACCTTGAATCAATCCCTGAGTGGTCCTAAAATTAATTACAAGAGAACCCTGAACTAAGAAGGTACCCTGAGTGAACTTTGAGCGAATCGTGAAAGAACCTTAAATATTTAATAAAAGACTTATAAGTAAATCTTAAAAAAATCCCAAGTGAGTCAATGGAACCTCAAGTAGGTCCCTAAACATACCTAAAGTTAATCCTAAGAGGACCCTGAATTAACAAGGTACTTCGAACGAAGTTTGAGCGAATAGTGCGTAATGACCTAAATTTAGTGTCGCCCGACTTATGGAGTAGAGTGTACGTATCGTTGATATTCATCCGTTCCACGCAGGCGACTATCGACGAACGGATCGAAATCGTGGAGCGTGAGAACCGTCCGCGTTCCACCATGGGACGGTTCCAGCCTATCTAATCTGGCAGCAGTGGTAGAAACGTTGTCGGTTACAGGTATCTGGAGCAACGCGGTTGGCTAGAGTACGGGGCGGCAATTATCATGCAAATGGCCGGTCGTTTCGCAGCCGCGAAATCGCGAGGAATTGAAATTCGCTGCGGCGAGCGTGGCGGACTCGGACGCCGGAACGAGCGCCAGGGGTTGTCGGCATTTTAATGCTTCTATACTCGATGAAACCGAGCGGGGAGGAGGTTAAGACAGTGGTTGGTCGAAAAGGAAGGGAGAAGGTAGAATGGAGAAAGAAAGAGACGGGGAGGGAATTAGAGGAAGAGTCTGGAAGCGAAAGGAAACGGGGGAGGGTAAGAATGGACGGTGCTGCAGAAACGAGCGGCTCGACACGCTGTTAAGTATGGGTTTACGGCAGATACATATCGCGACGTATATATCGCGTCTCAGCCGAGGAAGTATGCGCCGATGTCCAGGAGGCAACCGATTGGGCATCAAACAGGGGTGTCGAACGTTTTAAACTCATTCCCTTAAATGCATAAGTGACAAAAATTCCGTAAATGCATAAGTGGGGGTTTCAGATTAAAATGTACTTAATTGAAAAAATAGAGGAATGACATCTTAAGATTTTTATTCTAGAAGTAAAAACAAGTATTTTAATACAAAGATATCATTGGAAAGTCATAACAGAAAACAAAATTTCTAACCTTTCGCTTAGACCTCACGTCTACCTCTATCATAAATCGTTCAAAGGTAAAATAACACAGGCTAATTGCCCCCGACGACCCTTCAAAATACGTTGACGATAACATATGTGTACAACGAGATATTAAATATTAAGAACGTGAATCCATACGTGGGGTCCATCGAGGACCTCACTTACTTAATTTCGTGCTAACTGTGATTACAGCAACAATTTATATCTGTGAACACATTGAAATTAATATAAATATAGACAGAAACAAATATTTGAAGTTTCAGTGCACAAATGCCGCGGCTAAAAAAGGTAATACAAAAAATTCAACACTGTCTTTGCGGACTCCACTCATGCATTTAGGGGTTAAGAACATCTAAACATTAGGTTCAATTTAGGAAGTAGTAGAAATGTGTAGAAATTCTAGGAAACTTAGAAAGAACCTTTAGACTGAGGACCACTTTAAGAGCGTCTAAACATTAGGTTCAGTTTAGGAACTAGCAGAAATGTGTAGAAATTCAAGGAAACTTAGAAAGAACCTCTAGACTGAGGACCACTTTAAGAACGTCTAAACATTAGGTTCAGTTTAGGAACTAGTAGAAATGTGTAGAAATTCAAGGAAACTTAGAAAGAACCCTTAGACTGAGGACCACTTTAAGAACATCTAAACATTAGGTTCAGTTTAGGAACTAGTAGAAATGTGTAGAAATTCAAGGAAACTTAGAAAGAACCCTTAGACTGAGGACCACTTTAAGAACGTCCAAACATTAGGTTCAGTTTAGGAACTAGTAGAAATGTGTAGAAATCCAACTAATCTTAGAAAGAAGCATTTAAGGGTCAAGGCAGCTTATATTTGTTAAAGACTATATTTGTATAACGTAATTCGAGATTCCATACAAGTATCGTTCGTATCCATTTAACATCCATTTTGATAAGCACGAAGGAGCCAGAAAGTCGAGCTCACGCGTCGTCGGATGCTGGGAAATGGAGGCAATTCTCGGGAGACGTCGGGTAAGCAATTTTCTTATCGGGCCGTCATTTCCGGTCGTTTATCTCATGGCTTGTAGTTAAGAAGGGACATTGATTAAAGGGCCATTTTAAGTCGAGCTAAAATACCACCCCCTTTTCCGTTAGTCGTCGTACTCGCTCAATCTACACCCCAGCAGTGCTTGGTTGCTCATTTCGCTCCTTTTGATTCAATTTACGAGTAGTACGGCGTCGATAAAGGTACCCGACCTCTTGACCCGCTCTCCTACCCTCCTCCTTCCGCTGTTCTTTCCTCCTTCGACCACCGACTCGCCTTCGATTCTGCATTGGAAATGTCCTTGTCTCCTTCTTCAACTTCGAGGTTCCAACTACCTGGTCCCTCCCTACGGTGGTCGTGTTTCACCTTCCTCCACCGTTTTTCTCTCTTCAGTCTCTCCCTCTCCCGGCGCTTACCTTCGGCCTTTTATCGCGTCCAGATCAAATCATTCGATTCCTTTCCACGACTCGAACGGCCATAATCGCCGAGCTGTTACCTTCTTCGAGAAGAAAAAGAGGGTCGCTGCTATCTTCGCGTTCTCTCCGGACGACGAATCGGATGGCTCTTTTAACCGGTGCCCGAACGACCATCGGGGAGATCTTGTTCGAGATCGTCGACGATGCAAAGCGAAGAATGAACTCGAATTACGTGAATTTCGCTCGGTCGAATCGGACCGAAGAAAGGAATAAAAATTTGGATATTCGGAGGGTTGCAAAATTCCAGCTTCGAAAAGGGAAAAAAACACGTAGAAGGACACGGTGCGCTCAGGATAGAAATAACCCGTGCTCACCCCTTCGGGAACCGTAAGCAAATTTTCCGCGAGAATTTACATTTTAATAACAATCGTACGCCGTCGCGAATTCACGGTGGCATCGCGAGCTCGGAAGCGGTGGCCAGGGGTTGGGTTGGCAACAAGACGCGACCGAAGTTTGATATTTCGCCGAAAAGTCCTCGCATTGTCTAAAAGTTGATGGCGTCACCCCAAGGAGGAAGATAACATCTGGTGCTGCCTCCATCAACAACCTCCCCCTGACGCCGCGCGACCATCCCTATCCACGAACCGAAGGAAACTCGTCTTCAATTATTCTTGTACCTTCTCCTTCCAAACCAGCCACCCGTTCTCCGCGTTACTCACCCCTTCGTCACTCTTTCGTTCTCTCTAACACGGCTTACCGCGTCGCCACCCATCCGGTACGCTCCTCGACAACCCCCCCGTTCTACCCTCTTACGTTCGCCGTCTTTCCGTCTGTCAGCCAGTTTAGACGAACAACGAATTTATGGAATTACGAAAGGCAAGGAAGGCGGAATTCATTTGCATGCTTGAAAAACGTATATACCCGAGATACGTGTGTGTGCAAGAAATATAGATGTGATTCAGAAAACTCGACGCAGATGACACTTTGCGGGATCGAGTTAATTGGACCGTCGACAGGGATGAAGAGAATTCAAGATGGAGGTGATACCGTAATTTAATAGTTCTGATAATCGATCGATGGTTCATGTTTACAGATTGTAAATCTAAAAATTTCCACACATCAAGCGTTTCAATTCCACATTTAAATTTGAAGAATCTCAAAATCTCTGTAACCTTAGATTTCCAATTTGACAAATCTTCTATCATTAGATTCTCGGAATCTCTAAATCTTTATATAGGCTACAATTTCTACATCATTCAGTTGTTATATTACGAAATATTCAACACCTACATCCTTACACCACAAACTTCAATGTCTTCAAATTTCTATATCACTGGTCCCTGAAACCTTATGTCCCCATATCCCTAAATTTCAACATTCCTGTATCTGTCTATTCACAAATCTGTCTTTTGAGCAAACATCGTCATGAAACCCCGTAATACGGATTTTGGGCGAATTGAAGCGTTATTAGGATGAAAGGTCCCGTTGATAAGAAGAAAGAAAGAAAAGGTAAAGCGTTTCCGGTGATTCGAGGATGTCGGTCGTCGAGAATCGGAATTTCCTGTGGTTCTTTTGTGATGCAAAAGGAAAGGAGGAAAAAGAGGAGAGAAATCCGAGCGGTGAGACGAGCAAGGCGTCGTGGTGTCCTTTGAAATTAAGTAGTTACGCCGCCCTCAAAGGGTGGCTCTGTTCGGACCGGTTGCCAGCAGCTTGCTTCTTTCCCGCGAAAACTCTTTAAATCGTGCCTCCTACCCCCGCCAGCAGTTTATTAAAAGGGTGAAGTTCGCCGGGGAGAAAAGAACGGACACCCCAGAGGCGGATCCTACTTTAATATATTTTGATTGATAGGATTAGCAGCCACTTAACGCGCGCGACACTTTGGAAACTATGCTCGAAAGCCGGAGGAAAGAAACGGGGAATCATCCGCTTCAGTTCGATGTCTAATTAAATTACCGATTCCTCGGTGACACGATTTCGAGTGCTATTGACACGTTCGCTTGACATGATTTAATTATTCAACTTACTCGTGTTTATCGTGGATATTGATATATTAATTTTGGATGTGAATTGACAGGGTGGAAATTGTGTATGACGGGATAATTGTTCGAGACACGATCGATTAATTTTTAACTCTGACGAGATCGAATAACTACATGTGTCAAGGAAAAAAGAAATGGTTTCTTCGAACTCAAGAGATCTGAATTAATATACGTATGTAGTTGTAACGCTTCAGGTTTGGATCCTCTTCGCCGTACCAACAGGAAGTTATATAGTCGTATCATGACATTAGCTTCAATAAACTACGTGCGAAGAAACATTCGTTCAGGAATTTACCACAACTACACGAGCCACGTAATTGGTAGGTTAGACATGTTTGACGCTGTGCATCCAACCTTGAAACGTTTCAGTCAGGATCAGGAAGAAACATCATCGGGGAAACGCAATGAAATACGCTTATAAATTTTCATCGCCTGTTTCAACTGCACACGGTGCACATCCGGGGAGAAGCTATTAATTATCTGACAGATTTAATTATCTCCGAGTTCGAAGGAATCGCGTGACTCGGTTATCTCGAACGGACTCGGCTCTATGACTTTGCAGCCCACGCTAATAGAACGTTCTCTCACGATGAATCAACACGGAAACGCGAGAGAATTGCTGGTACACCGAGTACGAACGCCATTTTTGCTCGTTCTCGATACGTTACTCTCGTTTCTCGAACGAGAAGGCGTTCCCGAGACGTCAAATCGTTTAACAGCTGCCAAACATCGTTATCGCTCCGTTTATCTTCGCGAAACGCTTCCAATCACGGCTGGAATCTGATTATGGCGTTCACACGTGTTACGATCAACGCTACTCATAAAGCAAACTCGATTTTCATAATTACACGTTCGACAGACGCGAAAACTCGCACGGCGACGGTCATCCTGCACGCGAGACGGTTATTGCCGCTCGTTAAACATCGTTTACTAATTAGATGCTGGTAATTTAAATATTTCGAACAATTTTTCACACCAAGCTGTTTTGCATACTTTATGAGAATAGAACAGTAATTTGCTTGGGAGATAATAGCGGAAAATTAGCGGCGATTCGACGACTTAACAAGCGAGCTAACATGTGGCGATAGAATGCAAAATCTGGAATTTCTAAATTTTTTACCAAATACAAAATTTTTAATAATAACAAATATGTAAATTTTCAAGTTCCCAAAATTCTTACAAATAAGTACACAATTAAAATTACTCGTAATTTTAGATGAATTTTCTCCGGGTGTGTTTAATAAAAGCAATGCGAGAAATGTCGGATTTTCATCGTGGAAAATGCGAAAACGAGATGCCGCTGGCTGACAAGGGGATACACGAGAAACTGCTTGCAACGACAACGCTTCTTACCAGAGGCTGTTACAAGAGAGAAACTCGCAGCCGGTTCCTCGTGTTTTCCTTGGAAAGGGTTGCACCACCAGCTCAACGACGCGATGTTCTCGCGTTTCCTCGAATTCGCGGATCAATTAAAAGGAACTCGTCGAGCTCGTTCCCTGACAGATTGACGGTTTTGCCGACGTACGAACGCCACCTTGGCACGCGGTGCGATCGCACGTGCAACACTCTTTTTCTAACCCGCGCTCGAACACGGGAGTCGACCGTAAAGGTCTCTCCTTCACGGAGGAATTAATATGGTGTATTTCTTACCGGCTGTCGAGACGTTTCGCGAGAGGTTCACTGCAAACTATTAACACCGGTAATTCTCTTTTTCCTTACGCCGTTCTCGAAACCCACATGTTTGAAATTTTCAAATATCGCGTGGAGTGGTTATAAAAACAAAACGAGAGAGTCATTCGTGTTCACAGAGTTGTTTCGATTCAAAGAAGTGGTTGCACGATAATAAATACCGGTTAGATTATACAATTTTTAGAATCGTAGTGTAAGATTCGAAGACGTAAGATAAAAAAATCCGAAGGATACCGTGTCGGTATGGAGAAAGGGACAAATCGCGGTGGTAGTTTCCCGTAGGACACAGTGTCCGCAACACGAGCCCCGGTTCTAAAAAGAAAGAAGCAGGAACGAAGCTCGGTGGAAGGACAAAGCGTAAGATCACGAAGCGGCTAGATAGCCGGAGGGCGCTTCCGATGGAACGGCTGGTCGTAGCCTCATCCTCCGGTTCCCGGTCGTTCTCAACCCCGAAGATGTGCTACGAAAGCTGGTAAGGTGCAAGGTACAATGCTTGGTGGGCACAGTGTGTCCGACGTTTCTCCGGGGAGCGATCAATGATAGGCCGGGGGTACGAGTCACGTGACCTCGCCGCGGGGAGTTCGCGCAATGCATCACCAACCAACCACCCAGACCACCCTTCCTCCACCTCCTTTGCCAAACCACCCTCTTTTCGTCCCTCCTATATACTCCTGGGCTGCCTCTTGCGTCCCTCCGCTTCGGCCAACCCCTCAACACCCCGCAACACCACCGTAACCAGCCGTCCCGCATCCTACCACCCCACTCTTCGCCTTTCGAACACCCTTCTTCACCCTCTCGCTGGATCTCGTCCACCACCATCGCTAACCACCACCACCGTCACCGACGTTCTACTCTTCCTCCTCCAACACCGTCTCTACCCTCCTCGACGTCGTCGTCGTCGTCGTCGTTACCATCTCGACGTTTCTGTACGGCGCAGACACACCGAGAGTACTAAACGGGGTTGTTGCTACGTTGCTCTTGGCGACCAGCAAGTGTCGTCCTCGTCGTCGACGTTGTCGTCGTCTTTGAGGAGACGACACTCCCTCCACCACTCACCCCGTTACTCACCGCGACTTCTGATTGATTTCCACCACCACCAACACCGCCAACGCTGCTCCTGTGATCGCTTGTTTAGTCGACAGGATTTCGGGATAATTGGGAGCGATCGTGTTCTATGCCTTGCACGGATATTTTCTCCTTACTCCTTTTCTCCTTATTCTCTCGTGAATATACTGCAACGTATCGATGCAACGCATATTACATGATCAATTTTTTTTTACCGTAACTTGAATTCTACTTTGATAACCATATCGGTTTCGAGGCAAAATATTCATAATGGTATTTAAATTCCGTGGTCAGTCTCTTAGTTACTCGTGCGACAGGAGGGTAGACTACGCATTCGTATGAAAATATACGGTAACCCCGTGACCCATGGGAAATCATGGCATCCGTTACTCTCGTCGAGGCGACTCGAATGGACCCGAGAAAAATTCTATGCATCTGTCAGCGTCAACTCTCTCTGACATTTTGACCTTACACGCCGATAACGGTAATGAGACCAAAAATCTGCAAGCTTCATCTGCAACCAACTTTATCTACCCCTAATTGATACTATATTTTAATTGCAAACTATCGCTACAGGATTTACGAGATCTACTTTTAGATTTTACTATTAGATTTTATTATTAGATTTTACTATTAGATTTCAACATTAGATTTTAATATTGGATTTTACTATTAGATGATATTATTAGATTTTACTATATGATTTTACTATTAGATTTTACTTTTAGATTTTACTATTAGATTTTATTATTAGATTTTACTATTAGATGATATTATTAGATTTTACTATTAGATTTTACTATTTGATTTTACTATTAGACTTTAATATTAGATTTTACTACTAGGTTTTACTATTAGATTTTACTACTAGATTTTACTATTTGATTTTACTATTAGATTTTACTATTAGACTTCACTATTAGATTTTACTATTTGATTTTAATATTAGATTTTACTACTAGGTTTTACTATTAGATTTTACTACTAGATTTTACTATTTGATTTTACTGTTAGATTTTAATATTAGATTTTAATATTACATTTTACTCATAGATTTTACTACTAGATTTTACTATTTGACTTTACTATTAGATTTTACTTTTAGATTTTACTATTAGATTTTATTATTAGATTTTACTATTAGATATTGCTGTTAGATTTTACTATTTAATTTTACTATTAGATTTTAATATTACATTTTACTACTAGATTTTACTATTAGATTTTACTATTAGATTTTACTACTAGATTTTACTACTAGATTTTACTATTAGATTTTACTACTAGATTTTACTACTAGATTTCACTACTACATTTTACTACTAGATTGTACAATTAGATTTATATACAAGATTTATTATCTTCAACTACTATGTCCTACTAATCACTCATGTTAGTTCATCTAACAAAGATGTATTTATACGTCATTTTGTGTAATAAAAAGGGGATGAAAGACCCAATAAATCATATCAAAATAAGAGAAAGAATACCGTGTCGATAGATGGGAATTGTAAGCACAAGTAATACGATTTCACTCGAACGATCGTGTGTAAAAAGCGTCGAGCGTGTTAACGCTGTTCCGTTCGGTTCGCATCTACATTCTCCGCGTCTTTCAACCCTTAACGTCGCTGTTATATCGCCCCGAGAACCGTCTGTTTGCATACTAAAAAGGTTTAAAACTCCCGGGACAGAAATAATATTCGCGCGGTTACGAGCTACTCCTACGGTGTCTCCGATCGTTTCAAACCGACTTATCAAAAGTACTTGTCCTCCGTTTAAAAATATGCTTTATCTAACTGTTCAATTTTTCTGTTACAGATACTACGAGTCTGAGAAAATTTAGATATTAGAGGTTCAGGTGTACAAGGTGTCACGTAATTATAGCATCCAAAAAGAGGTGCCCGAGGATTTTAAACGAGCACATTTCGCTCCTGAGACATAAACGACCCATAAGGTACTCGCCACGTTAACGGATCAATTTGTAATGTTTTTAATGGACATCGCAATTTTAATCGCGACTTAACCGATGAACGCGTTAATAATTTTACGAGCCTCTCATAACGAAATATCAGTAATAACGTGCATAAAAATTAATATGAGCAACCTGTATCATCAGCACTCGTCCGAATTGCAATTAATCTCCTCCAGCTCTCGCCTCTACCGCGAATTATCGAGAACGATGTACCTTCGCGAGAGAGAAAAAAGAGCAAACGAAGGTATAAGAATTTGCACCTGTTGATCGGCGATTATCGCGAAATTAAAAACGCTAAGTGAGTTCGGTTGTATCGAGCTTCCAGGTATATCCGCTCGCGATCGCCTCGACCGGCATTATCACGGCCAGCTACGTCAGTGTTAAACAAGCCTTAGTGGCCATAACAGCGCGTCAGAATGTCGTCCCTTCGACCGGTAACCTGCATTCAACGTGGTGTGCTCGTTACGACCCTGTTGGCCGCGCGATAACTTTCAGGTTACTGCCACCACTTACGCTCCGCCGTGAACGACACCGTTCGGCCCGTTGGTTACTGCCGCTGATTGCGAATGAAACACGGAACACGCTCGACCCGCGACGATAAAGGGGAAGGAAACGCCGAGCCGAGTAAAATTACTCCGCTGACCGACCGCGAGATCCCTCCGATATACACCGCGTTATTTACATAGACCAACCTTTATTAATTATCTAAACACGGTGTAATGAATCGCGATACGGCCACTGCGTGCACTGCGACAACCGACTGCTTTCCTTACATATCTCACGGAACAATGCGAATAACTCTCCCTCAAGAAAATCAATTTTCACTCGTTAAGAAACTTTTCAGAACGTGATTTTTAATATCAAAATCTACTCCGCAGGTTTGTTAAAGATGACTCAAAAGGTGGCTCAAAAAAAGATTAATCTTAAGATTTTAAATATCATTGACCAAACATCCTTCCACTTAAAAAATTTTTATAATTGTAACTCAATATGAGGATCAATGTTAGAGACCTTTTTAAAGAAAACATAGAATAGTATCTTCCTCTAAAGACTTTAAATACATAGTCTAAACAACCTTTCACTCTAAAAATTTTTATAATTGTAACTCAATATGAAGATCAATGTTAGAGACCTCTTAAAAAAAACATAGAATAGTATCTCCTTCTTACGACTTCAAATATCATAGCCAAACATCCCTCCACTCTGAAAATTTTTATAATTGTAACTTAACATGAAGAACAATTTTAGAGACCTCTTAAAAAAAAAACATAGAATAGTATCTCCTTCTTACGACTTCAAATGTCATAGTCTAAACAACCTTTCACTCTAAAAATTTTTATAATTGTAACTCAACATGAAGAACAATTTTAGAGACCTCTTCAAAAAAAAACATAGAATAGTATCTCCTTCTTACGACTTCAAATGTCATAGTCTAAACAACCTTTCACTCTAAAAGTTTTTATAATTGTAACTCAACATGAAGAACAATGTTAAAAACCTCTTCAAAAAAAAACATAGAATATTCTCTCCCTCTTAAGACTTCAAATATCATAGTCTAAACAACCTTTCACTGTAAAAATTTTTATAATTGTAACTCAACATGAAGATCAATGTTAGAGACCTATTTAAAAAAAAACATAGAATATTCTCTCCCTCTTAAGACTTCAAACATCATAGTCTAAACAACCTTCCACTCTAAAAATTTTTATAACTGTAACTCAACATGAAGATCAATATTAACCCCTTGCACTATGACTTGTTTATCAGGTGCGTCAGACAGAACTAATTATAGCTACAATATTAAAACAGATGAAAAAACTTGAAATGTTATTATTCAATCGTTGACTGTGCAAATTATAATTGAACTTGAACTCCAAATTGCAGCGTATTGAAAATTTGAGTAAAATTGATCATGGCCGACATAAAAGACCTCACTATGTACCCCTTTCTTTTAAAAAATTTGGCAAACCAAAACAAGTTGCTCATCTCACTGACCAAAGTGTACATCAACCAGACAAACGCTTCAAACCTAATTAAGTGGAAACGTTGCTCAGTAAAGGAGATTTTAGGTCCGTGAACAGGGAAGCAGATCTTAGTTACGTATCAATGTCGAGGTTTCCCACGTTACATTTCAGAATTCGTGAATCCAACCGATCACGAGGGCAGGAACGGTGATGGATGAACGCGGCAATATCTAACAAAGTCAGCGTGCAAACTAAGTTGAAGGCATAGTAAGAGGGACACGCGGGCGGATTATGGACGGTTGCGGACCGTGGTCCGCGTGCGGTCTCCACGAGCGAGGTTTAGGCGCGTGCGAGCTGGATTTATGGCCCCCATTATGACGTTGACGTATCGCCTTCGTGAGGGTCCTAAACCAAACCCAAGGCGGATCTAAGCTCCGTGTATCTAAGCCGAGAGCTAGCCACAGGTTACCGCAACCCGGACGAGAATATTCGAAGCTGATCCTGTGGACCACCGTGTCCGATAAATGTCCTACTCGACCTCTGCTCCTTCGAGCTACCTTTACTCCTTTGAACTACATCTTATCTCTTTCACACTGTGTACTGTGCAATTACAATTATAATCTTTACATGATATTTCTTATTGAGTATCTTACTATATATGTACATGTATGTATACATGTATGTATATGTGTATATTATCTTTAATTTCATCGTTTTATGATGGTGTTAGTAAAATAGTATGTACATGTACGTATACATGTGTGTATATATGTATATTATTTTTAATTTCATCGTTTTATGATGGCGTTAGTAAAGTAGTACATGTACGTATACATGTATGTATATGTGTATACTATTTTTAATTTCATCGTTTTATGATGGTGTTCGTAAAGAAGTATGCAGGAGAATCCTTAACAAATGCTGTACCAATACTACACATATTAACTTTGCTCTCCTATGTCAAGTGTGGCTCGACATTTCTCTTGGATCTCATAAATAATTCAGATAAATAAATTGCTTGAATATGTATATTATCATTTATTTATGACTTGTAATAAAAGAAGAATTTCTCACATACTACAGCCTGTTGTAATACATTTTATTGGGAATTGCTTTCTTCTTCTTATTTTGTGTATATTGTAGACTACATAGATAAAAGAGATCGAAGAGTACCAAAGGTTAAATTCTACTTTAACTACATCCTACTACAGTCAAGTACTATAATAAACATCCAGTTAAATAAAAAAGAAATTGCATAATGAACAACGTTTGTTAAACTAACACTCGCGAAATTTTCTCGCAGACAAGAACAAACATCCGGAAGATTGTATTAGGAAGAAGAGAATCGGAAGAGGGTCAGAAGGAAGGTAAGTTCTCGTTGGCAGCGAGAATTATTGGCATTTTCCGGGTCCGGTAATGGTTGTCCAGCGACGCAATAAGTCGAGGAAGGGGTCGAATCGCGTATCGAGAATTTAAAGGGCGTGCGAAGTCGCTTTTACGCGTCGGATGCGCAGCCCCGAATTCAATTTATACCCTCCGGCAACGAGTTTCCGGTTCGAACCACACATCTTGCGGGATCGCAGCACTTCGCTTCGTTTCCGGAACGATGTCTTTCCTTCTGCGATTCAGTCTCCGATGAAATACGGCCACGATATCTGTATCGTTCGCCACGACGACGACTTTTGACCACAGAGAAGGGTGACGCAAATAAATCGCGGTGCAAAATGGATCGGGTGGGCCACGTCACGCATGGTCGAGTGTCAAAACACCATGGAACTTGCTTGTCCGGCTGCGATGCATTAAAGGCCGACAAGTTAATGGACAACTGGGATCCACCGGTGACCCAATCGTGACACCCGTTGTTCCCGAAGGAATTCTATATAAGGGAGTGCGGGATCTGACTTCGACTTCACAGGAATAGAACTTAAAAATATTTGTGCTGCATAGAAATGAATATTTTTGTAACTTTAGAGAACTTGCTACAATATAATTAATACTAAACCTACCGGCATATAATGTGTACTTTACTTGAAATTAAAAATGAAGTTAAAAAAAATAAACAAACAACGAAACATAAATTAGTACACACATTTGTCCTTTATCTTGATGAAAATCAATTCTAATTTTAGGTAATGTATTTTAACAAAATGTGTTTGTAATAAACACATAAACAACAATAAATTGTGAATAAGCCTGCAATAATAAGTAGAAAGACTTCGACATCAGACATCAAAATACAGAGGGATGTTTTCAAAAATACAATCGAATGAATTAATAATTAGCAGTTACCAGCGAAAAATATATATTTGTAGCTTATTCGAAATTGGCTCCATGACTGTATTTATGGAAATAATAAAAATAATTTGTCATAATTAAGAATTTAAGTCAACGAACGCGATAAGATGGTAGTATAAGTGCGATATTGAAAGATCGAAAAATATCTATTATATCTGAAAAATATTTGTGCTGTATATAAACGACTCTTAATACTTTTGTAACTTTAGAGACCTTGCTACAATATATTTAATCAATAAATTGTGAAAAAGTCTGCAACAATAAATAGAAAGACTCCGACACCAGATATCAAAATACAGAGGGATGTTTTCAAAAATATAATCGAATGAATTAATAATTAGCAATTACCAGCGAAAAATATATATTTGTAGCTTATTCGAAGTTGCCTCCATGACTGTATTTATGGAAGTAACAAAAATAATTTGTAATAATTAAGAATTTATGTCAGCGAACGCTATAAGAAGGCTGTATAAGTGCGATATTAAGAGATCGAAAAATATTATATCCGAAAAATATTTGTGCTGTATAAAAACGACTCTTAATACTTTTATAACTTTAGAGACCTTGCTACAATAGAATTAATCAATAAATTGTAAAAAAGTCTGCAACAATAAATAGAAAAAATTCAACACCAGATAAAAGGAGATATTTTCAGAAATACTTAACAATTACGAAAATAAATAAATAATTAGCAATTATGAAAAATGTATTTGTAGCGTATTCACTGTATTTATAGAAGTAATAAAAATAATTTGTAATAATTAAGAATGTATGTCAGCGAACGCGATAAGAATGGTCGTATAAGGGGAGCGATATTGAAAGATCGAAAAATGTATCTATTATATTCGACGGGCTCGAAACACGTAGAAACTGGATACCGCGTATGCTAGTTCGAGATCCTGGCAAAACTCTCCCGAGGGGAAAGCCGAGGATATTGAATATCAGATCGCGTGTCCCCGGTGTGTTTATTCGCGCGACGCCAAACCCGCGCGGCACAGGAAACAAAATCCGGTGCCCGAAGGGTAGTACACGATCACGTAGAGAAAAGTCTTTTATCGTGAACTGAACGTGATTGAAAATAGGCGTATAAAGTCGATATAGATCTATGCAACCCTGTCCTACCCTATTGCATCGTGTTGTCTCTGTACGAATATTCGACTTTATTCTGGTACAGTCCCTACAGCCACTCACACTTTATCTTTCTAAGAATTATTGAGTATACTGCAATTATTAAGTATAGGATTAGTTATTTCAGTTGCGTTTAATTGGAACAAAATTTAACTTAGACCTACAGAAATCTGGAGATATAGGAATTTGTAGAAAAATTTAAGAATGTAGGACTTCAGAAATGTAGAATTAGAATGTAGAAATCTAAAGTATTGAGCTTGAATAATAAATAAAATCTGTCGATCTTCCCAAAGTTCCCCCAACTTCATCGAACAAATCTTCGCCGACACTTTTTAACTTTCGACCGAGATCGTAGTCACGGGAAATCAACCCCTTTTCCAGATCCAGCGAATTCTCCGGTGTACGGTAAGAAGATCTAAGGTAGTTTTACATCGGCGCGTGTAAGTTTGGTGCAGGCAGCCACCGGAGAGACAAATGGCGGCGGTTATCTTAGATAGGGCGGCAGAGAGAAAGGGAAAAGATAAAGAGAAATACGGGAGAGAATCGGTAGGAAAGCGGGTGAGGCAGACGTCGAGTAAGGAAGATGGGATGAAAACATCGATTGCAGGGGCTTGTAACACCGCGGTACGAACAGAGGGATCAGGCCGAGCGATAAACCAAGCGGCCTGGAAAATGCCGGATCAACGGCGCGATGTTTCAGCAAAAACTGTCTGGAAATCGGTACAGCCACGGCTCAAGGAGACCGAGGAAAATGGGGAGGATGGACCGGAGAGAAAGAAAAGAGGGAACTTCTTTACCCCTCTTTCACGTGGACCCAACTCTCTGTCTATGTATATAGACTTCTAGCGTTATATGCGACATTATATCGCTTATCCCCGCGGACTATACCCCCTATCCTATCGCTCTCCAGCCTCTGAATCCCGACGGATTTATGAGAAAAGTAATACGAATTAAACTGACGTCTGTCCCCTGTCCTCTCAGCGTGTACGGTAAGCGCTTGAAAGAAGCTCGCGGAATCGAGAGACGAGCGACCAACCCTTGGGGGATGATGTTAACGACCTAAATGTTAGACTCCTGTTAACTTTATTTATATTAAATAAATAATTAATTGCTCTAAGTATAAAGCTGGGAATAAAGTTACTGCAAGATTTTTGTATGATCTTGTATGACAGTCTTTTCCTTTTAACTCATAAAGGGTTAATAGTTTCGATATCGATGTTAAAATATTTTTTATATTTCTACTACTGTAATATGTATGTCAAGAAAGTATTTAAATATGTTCAAAATGTAAATGGTCTTTGAGAAATTTGAAACTGAACAGCGACATCTTGAAGAGGTTTATAAAAGCATCTAAACATGAACTACTTTATATCTTGTATCTATCACAGGTCATCCATTCTGAACAGTATGATGTTAAAACAGTTACCTACCATGACTTTCAATGATAAAACAGTTAATATTAAATTCGATGGTAACATCAACTTTCAGTCAACTTCCAAAATTGCAATGCATATATATTACTAAACAATAATAATTCTATCTACACATTCCACAAATCACCTCATTCTAGTCATTCTGAATTCATTATACGATATTCTTTTTTAAAAACAACGTTCAAATCTTCCTTACCTGTCGTGAAATTCGACTGTCAGTACAGGGTCTTGCATAACTCCCCACCTGAAGGTAACTACATTACACATCGACGTAGATCCGTTTGATTTCACTAAAATTCATAAAAAGTACTATTCTGTATCATCATTATTATTTAAAACACAATAAATGTATAATATTGCATCATTAATTTACATTTTCACCGAAACGCATTTCAAATCGCGCGCCAAAGGATTCTAAGACGCCACGTGTCAGTGGCGTCCCTCGTGTCGGGACACTGCACTATATACGAACGGTAGTTCTTTATGATCGATAAGTCGTCTAATCCCGCGTCCTCAGCTCAGACCGTGTGTTGAAACATCACGTGTTGATAAGATTAATCGGCTACGATAACGTGACGTATCGCCATTTTAAGAAGCAATATCATTGGCCATAACTGGAGGTATGTTTTCCTAGCTACTTCAATTCAGCATGTGGATTTTATTCTATATTGTATCGCAAGGACGCGCTATACCTTTCCGATTGCACCTACGAAAAGCTGACGCGGCAACGGCCGGTACTATCTCGTTTACGAACACGTACACGTTTATTCCTGTGTGATGTACTTTCACGTGTACGATCATTTAAATGCCGCTCATTAACAGGGTTTACTTAGTAATACATTTCAATCGTTAAATACGTCGCTGTACGAATGAAGTTAGAATATTTATGCGTGATTTTTTATTGACTCGTAGAAGTTTGCTTCTTTCAAACTTCACGCTGTATAGTGGTGCCTTTCGTTGTCGCAAATGTTAACTATTACGCACAAACTTAATATTCAATAATTCGACGTAGCTGGATTCGGATCTACGCGGTTGAATTTGACACGATTCGATTATAGCTCTAATAAGCGTGTGAATTTCAAATAAACAATTATTACCTTTCGATATTATATAAGGAACATCGGATGTACTAAGTCAACCGGAATATTAATTTATGAGGATAATATTGATCGTTGACCTGTTACACGAAGCATCAGGTTAATCGTAACTTTGGTGCTTTGTATTAGTGTATGTCGATTCGAAATGTGGATTGCAATACCGAAGCGTTGAACGGAAACGTACGGAGGTAGCCGAGCTCTGTCGACTGTGAGCTTCAAATTTATCATTCGACTTCCGATGTGTCGCGCAGTTATCGATATTCGTGCGAGCTTGCGATTCGATTGCTTGCAATTGGATCTCCTGGGATTTTCTCGATATTCGGTGTTACTCTGTATCCAATTACGAAACCACCAAAGCGATCCTCTGTGGAATAGGATAATTTAGGTAAATTGATTTCTTTGCTTTTGTAAAAACTTGTTTCGAATTTAATTAATTTTATATTCCTTTTAAAAGGGAACACTTTAATTTGTCATTACGAAGTGTTATCGATTTCATTAATCGAACATGTTTCATCGAGAATTGTAATTCGATGTCGATATTTATGATTAATTCGATTTTTCTTTCTTACGTATATTCGCTTTGATAACGCTAAGGAGAACGTATACCGGATAAAGATATAGAACTCGTTATCTACAACCGTACAAATATTTAACAGAATGTGTAATTAAGAGACTGAGATGAGTATGAAGCAGGAAAACGCTCTATTCAAGTATGCAGACAGTTTATGCAATTTATTACACCGATAAAAACAGTTGTGTGTTCGGTGAATCATCTAATTCGATACACGTAATCGCGAGGTAATCAAACGCGCGAGTTATTAAACTAAGTGAACGATGTTAAAACAAATTAACTGTATACCAGAAATTACTATAACTTCTCGTAAAATTCTCGTCGTTTAAAAATTTAAATGATCGATTTAGCAATGTAACGAGCTCACCATCTTCAGCAACAACGTAATTGCGTTAATGGCGGTGACCTCGTTCGCAAGTTTTATTCAGGGTATCCATAGCCTGTCGCACTATTCCTCTCGACGCAAAAATTTCACAACGAATTCGTATCTTGGACGTGAAATCGAATCGTCAGGAAATTAAACTGTTCGTCGTAAATGTGGTCGCAAAAATCCAACTCACGTGATATTCGTACGCCAACGAATCCGCTGGGATGAAAACGACGTCCCTCGTGAAAACAAAGCACTCAGCCTTAATAAAATGGACTTTTTTTGTATATATACGAATTCGTTGCAGATATGTCGAAGAATGCCAGTGGGACGTCCGACCTGGAACCGGAAGAACGAGTTCCCATTCTACAGCTAGATGAGAAGACTCTCAAAAGCTTGAATTATCTGCTGGAGGATTTTGAAGACCGTTTCTCTATCAAACCTTCTTTTTTCGTTAAAGTTCCAGGAAGGTAATTTTACTATTGCTTCCTACGAGGGAGATTATAATAGTTGCAGTATCATGCGTTGCAACGGATTACGTGGCGATATAAGGAATACCAATATTACACATTATACTTCAATAATTTGTTTAATATTATATTTCAATAATTTGTTGAAATATAACGCATTGTAATACCACGAGCGGCGATATAACACGAGGCAATGAAACGCGAAGCAATAATTTTCTCTGTTAAGGTGCAATGCGTTATATTGCTGCATGTTGAAATGTAACGTGATGCAATACCATGTGCGGCGATATAACGTGAGGCAACATCAGGCGGCAATATAACGCGAGATAATATAACGTGATGCATTATTACATGTCAGAGTGCAACGCGTTACAATACTGCACGTTGAGATGTGACGCGTTGCAATACCATGTGCGGCGATATAACGCGAGGCAATATAACGCGAGGTAATATAATGTGATGCATTACTGCGCGTTAAATTGCAATGCGTTACAATGCTGCAGGTTGAGATGTGACGCATTGCAATACCATGTGCGGCGATATAACGCGATGCATTACAACACATTAAGGTGCAACGCATTAGAATATTACACGTTAAAATGTAACGCGTTGCAATACCATGTGCGGCGATATAACGCGAGGTAATATAACGCGTTGAATTCTTCACATTGAGATGTAACGCGTTGCAATAGTATGTGCTGACATGTAATGCGTCACAATACTACACGTGGCGATATAACGCGAGGCAATCTCGGGTGGCAATATAACGCGAGATAATATAACGCGTTGAATTCTTCGCGTTGAAATGTAACGCGTTGCAATAGTATGTGCTGACATGTAACGCGTCACAATACTACACGTGGCGATATAACGCGTGGCAACCTCAGGTGGCAATATAACGCGAGATAATATAACGCGTTGAATTCTTCGCATTGAAATGTAACGCGTTGCAATACTATGCGCTGATATGTAACGCGTTACAATACCATGTGCGGCGATATAACGCGAGGCAATATAACGCGAGGCAATATAACGCGATTTAATATAACGCGTTGAATTCTTCGCATTGAAATGTAACGCGTCGTAATACTATGTGCTTACATGTAACGCGTTACAATACTACACGTGGCGATATAACGCGAGACAACCTCAGATGGCAATATAACGCATTACAACATAAAAATTCAACTCACAGTACTATACAAAGTAATATAACCTGCAATACCACACGTGGCAATACGACCTATTGCAATACCACACGTGACAATACGTTGTAATATTCCCCGTGGCGATATAACATAACAATAGCATTCGTAACGACATATCGTGTTGCAACACCATACAATAAAATACTATTCATTGCAATACCAGAGCTTAGACACAATCAATTTGTATCGAAAATATTGACGAAACATAGTCAAACGTGAAACTTTGAATCGGTATAGAAAACGCGTCACTTTATGATACCTTTGTGTCACCAAATCGCATAAAACTAGACATCGGTTATCCGATATGCAACAACATAATGATTATAACTGTTCAGTTTTTCAACGAGTAATCGCGGTGGTTTTGATCACCTGTTCGCAGAGTTAATTTAATTGGCGAGCACATCGATTATTGCGGATACGCTGTTTGTCCAATGGCAATCGAGCAGCACATAGTCATCGCAGTGGCTCCTACCGAGGATGATGAAGTTTTTGTCTCCAACACGAATCCTAACTATGGAGGCTTCTGCTACACTTTTAAGCAACTGACGTGAGTTAAATGTCGCCTACATTTTGTTACACGTGGATTCATAACAAAAGCTTCGGTTACCAAGGACGGACTTAATACGTTCCGAGGGTGTAAGAAATTAGAGTGCCGTTCTACAGTCTACTTCCGGAAACATGATCAGGGTAGGGTTGCTAATTTACCGCCTCATTGTTGCGCATAAAAATATTCTTTTACGTCGAGAAACGAGTTATCAAATATCGTTTACTTAAAATTTGAAAATTTATAATTCGCAAAAGTAAGCAACTTTCTTCCTTTTCTCTAGGGAAGCGCTCACGATATTCCGATGAAAATGATCACTCGCATAAATTTTCATTTTCCTCATTTTGTTCGAAGAAAAATCGCCGGAAGGGAACAAGCTGAAGATAATACAAAAATTCCATATACAACATCGGAATGCAATTTCGCCGTAGGAAATTTTTTCGGTGCATTTCTCGCCGGGGAAAAAATAAATGGCGTTCGGTCCCCGACGTGAAACTAATTCGCTCGAATATAGTAGGTTGGAAGTAACGCGTATATGTTGAATTAAAATGATGCAATAAAGCGAAAGGTACGATAAAGCTGGTCGACGTAATTTCATTACTCGAAAAATATTCAGCGACTCGTCAGTTGGAAAACTCGTGTTCGAAAAAAGGATACGCGAATAATCAAAATCGCTGCTGGAGCTCTCATTTATCTTTTCCATAGTTCTCTTTCGTGATCAAATTCGCTTTTGTTCTTCAAGCTTTACATTTTTAGTACACATTTTTAGCACAATTAGAGTTCATGTCTCGATGGGCTTGTTCCTCGTCCAAGTAATTTTCTTTTCTGGGTTTACATAATCGAGTACTTTCTGAATATAATAACGTCTTCCCAGCAAATGAGAAAAACAAAGTACATTGTAATGCAAATGAAAAACGGAATTATTTGTGGCGACTGTATATTTCATTGTTCGTTCTCCGTTCTATTAGGCAGAACAGCACAAAGGTGTTTACGGAAATCCGGGAGATTCACGGAACTTGTTTGCAAAGAAACTTAATCTTTATGATGGAAGAATATATGTGAAATCTCTACTGAGATTAATACGAGTGGGGAATAAAAAGATGCTTCTACATGCACAACGCCAGAAAATATGACATGAAGCTCTCCTGCTATTTTATGTCGTGCCAGACTTTTTATGCCTTGTTGGCAAAAGGTTTATAAATGAACGAACGTCGTTATTACAAAAAGGGCTCAGAAAATATATTTAATAATGAGGTTATAAGAAATTTCGGGGACAAAGGCTTTCGCTTTGAAGACTCGGTACTTTAATTTTAACGAAATACATTTTATAAATAAAATTCGTACCTTTCACAGCAACGCCGTCAGGGAAGGCATACCACTACAGTGGTCTAAGTATTTCATGAGCGGAGTACAGGGAGCTCTCGTAAACCTCCCGAGGGCATGTACACCTAAGGGATTCATAGCCCTAGTCGACGGAGACATTCCTCCTAATGCGGGTCTTTCGAGCTCGAGCGCTTTGGTTTCTGCCGCGCTGCTGTTGACCATGCATGTCAATAAGGTAAACCTCTTCATTCTTTACTCTTTACTTATTTCACCACGTTTAACATCTCTGTGGTTTCGTTCGCATGAGAATTCGTGGCGCACTTGACCATTCTAAATACAACTAACAGCTCTGTATTAATAAAAAGGCACGCGAATATAAATGGGCGTTAAAGAATTCCGTCAGCGCGATTACGAGAGCTCCTAGTCCACAATTTCACGCTACAAGAAACTTCGAGCAACAGCTTTGGCAAAAGGGTAGAAAGAGCCAGACCTCCAAAAGAAAATGAAATTCGCCAGCGACAGAGGAATAATGGCTGCGGAATGGTAGCGACAAAAGCAGGGGATGTTTAGCGAACAAACGACGGTCTAGAAACGAGGCAGGAAGTGTTCCTTGCCCAGGAGGTGGCAATTTGTAAGGCTACGTGATTAACAGGCTGCACCGGGTATCAGTGTCACGTTCCTGGAACAGCCGTTTCGTTATGATTAAATCACGTACACACGCACGCGACAACGGCGACGATATTGCGGCGTGCTCGCAATGTTTCAGACAGCGACGAGTAAAAATTGCGCTTTTATTTTCGTGGCGGATCTGCTTTTCTCCTGGGGCTTCCGAGATCGATCAAACCTCCTCTGGACCCTAACGTCTCCTTCGACGAGACATCGACGTTCTTCGCTCCGAGATTATGCGACGAGTGTCTTCGTACGGAATTTCCGAAGAATTTCTGATACCTTCCTGTCCATTACTCGCACTTCCGACCAGATCCATAAAGCGTACTCACGATCGCTTTACATACGAGCCACGCGATACCAGATCGATTCCCTTAACGTAAAACCCTCTGCGCACCCTGTTCACCCCTCTGGCTTGCGTGAACGATATTACGAGGGAAACCGCAATACGCGATTCGATATCGCGAATTTGACTAGCCGGATAAATTACATATGTCATCGACAACGTCGACACTTCCTAGCCAATGAATCCTCTGGTTATCGAGGCGTATTGTGCGATTCTTTCGTGTCAATAATCAAAAACCTACCTAGAGGAAATTGACAAACAAAATTCCCTCGCGCAACAATTCGTCGTTTTGCGTTTCATTGTATCGATTTCACCAGGCTTTGAAAAGTTCTGATCGGAGAGAAAACTTGTTACGGAAGAAAAAACAAGTACGGTAATTGGACATGTACCGGAGCGATGAGAATTCTTGAAAATAAACTTTAGTTTCCCGATATTTTTCAGCGAAGCGTACACAAGTGTCGGAGGAAGTTTAATTAATAGTTTAGTAGGAGCTACGGTAATTCGCTGTTCAACGAAAAAATTCCAGTTCAAGCGTTTTCGCAATTACCGAAGATCCACACGCAGGGGTGAACGCTTGCGAAGAGGGTTGAGGCGTGTTTGCCTTCGCTTCCTCGTGTGTACAGTCAATAAGTCGAAGTTAAACGCGAGGCGACAATAGATAGCTGTCGCGATGGCAAAACAGGAAGTTGGCAAAAGGAACACGCTCGTTTTCGTTGTTGCAGCAACCATTGCCGAAATGTCAACTGGCTGTCCACAGCGCCAACGCCGAAATGTACGTCGGCACCATAGGTGGCGGTATGGATCAGGCAATCGCCTTTCTTGGAGAACAAGGTAACAGTTTTTGCAACCCCTGCGTAAAATATTCGGAGGAAGCGCTAACAAGAACTGGTCTAAACACGGCTACCACTTTTATTTCAGCATGTTAAATATTTTAAAAATACAACTATTTAAATAATTAAATATTTTAACACGTTGACTGCCACGTCACCCTTATACAGGTGACACCTAAGTGTCTATACCGATTTAACATGTATATTGTTAACAATTTATTCACTTTCCTAACCGCAAACTCTCGAATTAATTACATGGATCTATAGAAAAGATATTGTGGAAATATTTTGAAAAATTCGTCAAGAATTAAAGCACTTCTGAATGCCATTGAAAATTACTTTAGCGTGGCAGTCAACGTGTTAAAGATATAACTATTTAAATAATTAAATATTTTAAAGATATAATTATATAAATAATTAAATATTTTAAAGATATAACTATGTAAATAATTAAATATTTTAAAGGTATAACTCTTCAATGTGTATTTTGTGAGTAAACTTTAAGCTGTATTTTCTTTAGGGTGAAGCTGGCACCCTGCATTTCGGCCAGCTCATATTTCTTTCACCTGTATTTAGGCCACTTCCTCAATTTATCTCGAATTGTACTGATTTTTATCGATATCTGTGAAGGTTCTGCATTGCTAATCGAATTCAACCCGCTACGTAGCAGCGATATCACGTTACCGGAAACCGCAGTGTTCGTAATAGCCCACAGCCAGACATGTCACAACAAAGCGTCCACGAGCGATTATAATTTAAGGGTCATGGAATGTCGACTTGCTGCACTGGTAACTACGATTAAGAATTCGAGAAAAATCATTTTAATTCTAACGCGTAGAACTACCCCCGTAATCGTAGTTATGGTCGAAGGATTCGTTGGATTCGATCATTATCTCGTACAACAATGAACACTCGAAGAATCATTCGAACATAACGTTTCAAAGGAGCTAATGGGATTGCGTTTCGATTATGTTTTACGGTTGTTGCACAACTGACTTTGATCGATGTGCCTCGGCCACGATCCTCCCCTCTGTCGGGAATAACTCCGGTCTATCTAACGAATCTGACCACGCTTCTTTTATACTTGACAACATCTAGAAAGCTACTAGATTGATGAAACTTTCGTTACCGAGCGTATTTCGCTCTTTAATTGTTATTTATTTTGGCGATCGCTCCATTACTCGTATCGTTAGCTTTCGCTGATGGAAACTTTGAAATATAAAGTTAAAAAATTTATTTTACTATGCAACACTCAAACTTCCAAATAAATAATACACACATACTAATTTGAAAAGTAATTTCCAGATGATAGCGAATAAAAGGAACATGCCCCTGGAGCAAGTAAAAAGATTAAGCAGCGTTCAAGATTTCCTAGGTGCGAGCTTAGAAGAGATGGCGTCCATAGTAACAGCTGACTTTCACGAAGAACCGTACACCATGGACGAGGTACACAACGAACCATGAATAATGACGTTATTGACCTCTTTCCTAAAAATAATCGTATTGATCGACCAAAATTTCGTCCTTGCTTCGCTCACAATTTGTCTCAACATTGCTTTTGTTGTTCAACCTCTGCTCTATTGATTCGTGTATAATAAGCACATTTACGCACCTTTTATGTTCTCGACCCCGGATATTATTCTTTCATTGTATCCAATTTCTTGGGTGCTTTCTAAGCACCCTATTGTCTCGTTCGATCCCACGAAAGCTATACAATTTCCTCGACAATAGCGTTATCTGGAACCTTCCAGCTATACACGGACACAATTGTTTTTGTAGATCTGCAAAAATCTGGGCGTTACGGAGGATAGGTTGAGGAGCCTGTCGTTACGAAACTTTAACGATTCGCGAACCTTTAAATTGAGGCAAAGAGCTTTACATGTTTTTCAAGGTAATTCAATTTCTCATAAAATTAGGGTTATGTAAGTTTACTTTCGGTGTCTTGGAAGTTTTTATGTGCACATTGCACCCTTACTAATTTTTATATTCTCAACTTTTACAACTCTGTATCACACTTTTCTGCAAATTACATAGCATCAATTCGTTATAATAATCTCTTATTTTGGAGTTGTCTTCTCTTACCATTATTTGCAGTTACAGTAATTTTACTCCATTTACCCCATTTACATTTAAAATGTTAAACCGTCGTATATTATAGAAGCAGCAAGAGTGATAGAATTCCAACGCGTCAGCGAAGACAGCACCATGACGGAAGAGGAGAAGGTTCGACGGTTAGGCGATCTGATGTGCAAGAGCCACGAGAGTCTTCAGAAACTGTACGAGTGCAGCCATCCGAGCGTTGATGCACTCGTCGAAAAGGCCATGAGTTGCGGTGCACTCGGGGCAAGACTCACGGGAGCAGGGTATGTGAGACGTGGATACCGCTGTTCCTTCTAGAATAGTCGTAAATTAAATTTAAATATAGATAGCCGAACCCGACATCTCTCTATGCCATTCGCTACAACGGCGCTACCAAGGAATACAGAGTTTAAAAGGCTTTTCAAAGTTATGGTTCTGTGTTTTCCAGAGACAATTTCTTAAAGCTGGAAAATGAAATGATATTTATATAATTATATTCTTTGTGATTATTGCTACACAAGTAGTATTACAATTTTATTAGTTAGGTTGACACAAACTAGATCACAAAGGTATCGTACAAATATTCGACTCAGTTGAATGTCACCATAAATTGGTAACAAATAAGTAAAAAAATTGTATGTATTACAGTATGCGAGGAAAAAATGTTTGGATAAAATGACGTGATACGAAGAAGTGATCGAATAATGTATAAGTGAAGAATGTTTGACCGAGTGACAGTTTTCGTGGAAATGAGAATGCGTGTGTAACAGGGCTGAGTGTGTGAATGCATACGTGAACGATTGTGTGTGGCTGAAAAGACATGAGGGAAGGAGGAGAAGCAAAGAGGTTGTCGGAGAGTAAGCGGCGAAGACGTAACGTCGATATGCAATTTTCTTTGAAATATCAAAAATATCAGTGTTTAATAGCATCAACATGAAAAGAAAGGCGTTATTGAATAACAAACTAAAGGTATACGTGTGTGTCAGGTTAAAATAACTCTTTGCATCGGATAGTCTTTTGATCAGCCTTCCAGAAATTTTCGACTGTGTGAATTGTTTGAAGCGATCCTGATTGATTGTAGCAGAGAGAATAAAGAAGAAACTGTGGTTAAAATAGTTCATACAGAGAACGGTTGAAAACGAGGAACAAAGGACTTGGTTTATAGTACTGATTTATAATGTATCTGCAGAGATTCGTAGCAGGTTCTAATGCAATTCTGGAAGTGTACTCGCGATTAATTATTTTGCAGTCTCTTTGATCAAGTAGAATGTCTGTTAACTTTTGGACGTGTCTATAGACAGTTACGCGTTGCACTTCTAAACTTTGTTTAATTGCAATCTGTTCTCGTATTGTATTCCTATATCCTCTGTATCTCTAAATCCGTAGATCCACAAATCTCCGCATATATTCCTAAACCCCAATATCTCTAAATTCTAGTATTCCTAAATTTCGCGGTAAAAATAAATGGACGTTATCGAAGGAACCCAGTTGGGAATAGCCGAAATCGAGTTTTCGAAAGAATAAAGAATTCAAGCCTGAATTTTGTTTAGTAGTTTCTAGATCTAAATAAAATACGATATTGGAACAGGTGCACTGAAAATTTTACGACGTTTCAATATCGAAGCACCGTACTCTGGACGAAATCTAATCGATCCATGGGTGTGTATGCGCTACGTAGTATGTCAAAGAAATTCTTTTTACAACATGATGGCACGCAACCGTACCAGAATTTCAAAGTGTTGGAATCATTGAAAAAGAAATTTCCGTGAATTATTCTGGATGACAAAGTAAAATCGTTTACAGTTCCAATTGAGCTATTAGTATTATCAGTACAAGAGATACATAGAAAACGCAAAGAAAGATTTAATCATTCTATATGATAAATAATTCTATTTGCAGGTGGGGTGGATGCATAGTGGCCATCACGACGAAAGACAAGGTTTCAGAATTCGTGGACAAACTGAAAACAGAAGTGATTAAATGTGGAGTGAAGCAGAGGTTCCAGGGATTAGATCTGGTATTTCCAACAGAACCGAGCCAGGGCGCTGTAATTTACACAAGCTAATCAAACTTTTATAAACCTGTATCCATACTCTTCGTACGTTTTGTAAATCTTAGAATGACTGCTCAAATACATATGTAATTTTCTACGTGCAATAATAGTGTTATTGTTTGTGCGGTCGTACGCGAATAAAGTATAATTCTTGCCAGATATATCAGTTTACATTCATGGAGCTTGGAAAGAGGCTATATGTTACATTTCCCGATACACAGTTGTCAGACCTATAACATTAGTTTTACGACTAGGTCATCGAATATTTCCTACCACTAATTATCATTAAGTATTCTCTATAGTATTTACTCATAAAGGATGTCAATATTTTATTGCTATGGAGTACTATACATTCATGTACGTTATTAATAAAAATCAGTTGATGGAAATTCTATCTTTTGATTTATTGCGACGCCATATTGAAGAGTATTTAGTATGCTCTATTAAAACATTTAATATAATACAATTCAACGCGTTGTGTATACCACGAGTACTAATATAACGTGTGGTAATATAAGGCGTAGAAATCTAACGTGTGATTGTTTAACGCGTAGTAATATAACGCGTGGTAATACCATACGTGACTAATACAACACATGGCAAATTCAATGCATTGTAAATACCATGAGTACTAATATAATGCGTAGAAATCTAACGTGTGATTATTCGACGCGTAGTAGTGTAACGCGTGGTAATACCATACGTGACTAATACAACACATGACAAATTCAATGTGTTGTGAATTCTACGAATGCTAATATAATGCGTGGTAATCTAACGCGTAGAAATCTAACGCGTGGTAATCTAACGCGTGGTAATTTAATGCGTAGAAATGTAACGCGTGGTAATTTAATGCGTAGAAATGTAACGCGTGGTAATTTAATGCGTAGAAATGTAACGCGTGGTAATTTAATGCGTAGAAATGTAACGTGTGGTAATGTAATGTGTAGAAATCTAACGCGTAGAAATCTAACGCGTGGTAATCTAACGCGTGGTAATCTAACGCGTAGAAATCTAACGCGTGGTAATCTAATGCGTGGTAATCTAACGCGTAGAAATCTAACGCGTGGTAATCTAACGCGTAGTAATCTAACGCGTGGTAATCTAACGCGTGGAAATCTAATGCGTAGTATTCTAACGCGTGGTAATGTAACGCGTGATAATCTAACGCGTAGTAATTTAATACGTGGTAATCTAAAGCATGGTAATCTAACGCGTAATAAACAAACTGATAATCCATCGCGTGACAAAACAACCCCCACATCAACCGTGTAATGTTGCATGAAAATAAGTATAGAATAAATCGACAATCATTCACGTGTGACTTTCTCCTACTCCAGTTTACATGTTCGCGATAAAATCGGTACGAGTACATAAAAACACCCTTAAGCGAAAATGTAGGTCGAATGGAAATTTTCTGCCGACAAATTTCATTGCGTCAAGTTTATCCTTTCGGATCCAACTTCGATAAAGTTTTAGGATTGCGTAAGCCGTAGAAAGCATTCTATTTACTTCGTAATTCCGTCGCTGATCGTTAACGATCGACAGACCTTTTGACCAGCGGCTTCGTAGATAGGGTAGGTTCTGTGGAAATCCCATTGACGACCCATCGTTTCCTGCGTCCTTTTTTTCCGTCTGGATCATTGTAAACCCTAACGCTATTCGACAGATTTTATTCAATTTATTGTAAGGCAGACAGTTCGAGATTATGCAGTGCGGCTTTAAAAAATAGGTATTTACGGGGAATATCCGGGAATTACGAACAGCAAAATTGGTTTAATACTATGGATTCAGAATTATACACACGACTGAGAGAATTTGAAAATTTTGCGTTATTATATTCCATATTAATTGTCTGCCTGAATTCTGCAATTTACATCGTACAAACAACAGCAATTTTACGAACAATTAATGTCTGATATCCTAAGAGCGTATATATTGTGTTACTACGCGTTTTACTTTACACGTTGTGTTCGTGTTGTCTTCATCCACGTTGTATTCGCCACACAAATTACTTTGCTACACTGTGGCGGTTTCACTCCCACGCTCATCGCCACTAGACGGCGCATAGGATCGAGACTTGACCTTCTCGCAAGTACTCAAAGAGCCTTCCTATTTCTATATATCGTTCCTGTCCATCCCTTCCTTACATCCCCACGTCTAAGGCAAGGCCCTGCTAGAACGCCTTACTGATGAGTCCACTAGCAGGTCCCGGCGAAACGTTCTTCCTTTACTTTACTTTTCTTAGCCTCCCTACCATAGCTAGCTGAACCGCCAAAACACGTATCAATGCATAATCTAACGCCTGATAATTTAACGTGTAGAAATATAAAATACTAGGGGGCGCTGCTAGTGGCCCAAGTGCGGCTCAACCCCCGAAGCGCTTCGCGCCTATTTGGTGTGCATGCGTTTCTAAAGTGACGTGAAGAGTGGACCTTGGGCTGTCGAATAGAGGGGTACCGATCCGCGTTATGGGTTACGCGTTACGTTACACTTTTATATTATAGAGTATGATAACGAAGAAATATAACGCGTGGTAATCTAACGCGTAGAAATCTAATGCATAGAAATCCAACGCGTGGTAATATAATGCGTGATAATCTAACGCGTAGAAATCTAACGCGTGGTAATTTAATGCATAGAAATCCAACGCGTGGTAATCTAACGCGTAGAAATCTAACGCGTGATTATTCAACGCGTAGTAATCTAACGCGTAGAAATCTAACGCGTAGAAATCTAATGCGTAGAAATCTAACGCGTAGAAATCCAACGCGTGGTAATCTAACGCGTAGAAATCTAATGCGTAGAAATCCAATACGTGGTAATCTAACGCGTAGAAATCCAACGCGTGGTAATCTAACGCGTAGAAATCTAACGCGTGATTATTCAACGCGTAGTAGTCTAACGCGTGGTAATCTAACGCGTAGAAATCTAACGCGTGATTATTCAACGCGTAGTAGTCTAACGCGTAAAAATCTAACGCGTGGTAATCTAACGCGTAGAAATCTAATGCGTAGAAATCCAACGCGTGGTAATATAATGCGTGGTAATCTAACGCGTGGTAATATAATGCGTGGTAATCTAACGCGTAGAAATCCAACGCGTGGTAATCTAACGCGTAGAAATCTAATGCGTAGAAATCCAACGCGTGGTAATATAATGCGTGGTAATCTAACGCGTAGAAATCCAACGCGTGGTAATCAAACGCGTAGAAATCGAACGCGTGGTAATCTAACGCATAGGAATCTAACGCGTAGTAATCTAACGCGTAGTAATCTAACGCGTGATTATTCAACGCGTAGAAATCTAACGCGTGGAATTTAACATTGTCAAAAAATATTAAAACCCGTATTTTAAATAAGCATTCCAAAAGCGTAATATCGAAACGACATAAATTTTCGGTAACGTTTGAAACGGCTCGAGTTAAGTACTCGTCCTTTGTTCTCGCCATTTTTCGCTCGTCCTTCCGTCACCACAATTTATAGAGCGTTCGCCCGTCTACGGTGAACCCCATCGTCTAAGGTGTCTCTTCCTTCGTGCAAAACGAATTCTGCCACGCGCCTTTTGCACGCGAAATAAATTCTGCGAAATAGGTTCTGCTGTCTGCGGCTGTCCTGATTTAACACCAACCACCGAAGGAGCTCTCGGAAAATTGTTCGTACGCTGTAATTGCGAAAGATGCGAACGGAAGGAAGAAAAATTACGAGCGTGTCGTAAACGCTGGCCGTTCTGGAATATCATTAGCGATTGTTAGCGATTTTAGGAGATCATAAAGATGATACGAGAGTCGTATAACATTTTTCATGTTCTATAAAAACTCGGTTATGTTGCAATTTGTTGCGTAACGAGAGGTGATCATCGATCGAAGGAACAACAGGAAGTTAACCATTGGGAGATGTAAAGTTTCGAAGTTATTCCTTGTGTACAAACAATGTCGACAAGTTTTGTTTAATGAAACAGCAAATTCGACCTCGTGCATTTACGGTATGCTTTCACGTCCCAATAAGTTGAGGAATCTTTGAATACGAGACTTCGAGCCACGACAAAGAAGGATAACCTCGTGACGCGTCGTGTATGTGGGATAAATAAACGAACAGCCGTCGAGTTTGAAAGATGAATGCGATATTTATAAATCGGGTTATTTTTCACCGTTTCACGTCTAACGTTAACGTTTCCCGTTTCGACGCAGACATCGAAGATCGGTCTAAAATATTCTCGAAATCTAACGCGTGATAATCTGTTGAATTTTCATAATTGAGTAGCAAAAATAAATCTGAATCGATAACTTATAAAATGTCGGTAATTAGATGTCGATAAATATGAACATTAAATTATCGACTATTAACTCGATGCCACTCGATTCAATTTTAGATTCTCAAATATTAAAATAAAATAATTGTAATATTGCTTTATGTGCTTGTTTTCTTCATGAAATTTCTATATTACATTCTGTTATCGTGTGTCGTGTTGATTTGATATTTCTTCCCATCTTTCATAATTACAAATATAAAGAGTTTAAAAGTTATGTGTTTATTTTAATTGTTTAATATTTACTATATTCCATTATAATCTAACGCGTGATATTTTAACGCGTGATAATTTAACGCGTAGAAATATAACGCGTAGTAATCTAACGCTTAGTAATCTAACGCGTGATAATTTAACGCATAGTAGTCTAACGCGTGATAATCTAACGCGTAGAAATCTAACGCGTAATTATTCAACGCGTGGTAATCTAACGCGTAGAAATCTAACGCGTGATTATTCAACGCGTAGTAGTCTAACGCGTAGTAGTCTAACGTGTGGTAATCTAACGCGTGATTATTCAACGCGTAGTAGTCTAACGCGTGGTAATCTAACGCGTAGTAGTCTAACGCGTGGTAATCTAACGCGTAGAAATCTAACGCGTAGAAATCTAACGCGTAGAAATCTAATGCGTGGTAATCTAACGCGTAGAAATCTAACGCGTGATTATTCAACGCGTAGTAGTCTAACGCGTAGTAGTGTAACGTGTGGTAATCTAACGCGTGATTATTCAATGCGTAGAAATCTAACGCGTAGAAATCAAACGCGTGGTAATCTAACGCGTAGAAATCTAACGCGTGATATCGTCCATGATTTTTCGACTAAAATTCACGTCAGCAGCTTAATACGAGATTAAGTAATCTCGTTAGAAACATTCCTGAAAAAGGGTATTTTTCGATGACGATTCAATTTCTGATAAAGCTCGTCGATTTCGCTATTTATCACATTTTTTGCTTGATCCTTTGATGGATGATAAACGAGAACGGAGGAGGGACGAAATTGCGAGCGGAAAACACGCAAGGATTTTTTTATCAGTGTCGCCATGATTGCTGTACTAAAGTCCGACAGTGATATTGATTTTCAACCATTTGTCCCTGTCAATAAGTTCCTCGACAAGAAAAAGGAGTACGATTCGTCTAACGTTCGCTCTACCTTGACGATTTAGTACGTTCTTGCTTCTGACACGTACCGTGCGTTCCATCGGTTATTCCAACAATGCTACTTGTCGAAAACAAACGAGTAATACTGTGTAACCATTGCAACCTTATGTTTCAGCTCATTTGTTGTATCAAGTTGAATATTCTTCTTCTAATCAACTGTTTTTTAATCAGAATTTCATTCTTTCTGGCGGAAGCTCTCGAGACGAGAATAAAAAGAGGTTCACGTCCAGAAATAAGATTTAGTACGATACTCCTCCATTTCGCCTCATATACATTTTATGCAGAAACACACTTAGGGCATCAAAATTTATGCCCCGTGTAACATCATATTTCACCGAAAAGAATGAATTATTAATCACCCTACCCTCGTATTCAACAATTTCGTGTTGGTCCACATTCATCAAGACAATCGACGCAAAAAGCTTCGAGAGGGTCACTGTGATTTTGCGTACTGCGTTACGTGCTGCATTCATTAACTAATTCTTCGAATTCAAATGCACTCGTGACGTAACAGACAAATGAGGTTTATTTAATTACAAATCAAAATACAGAGTAATCATGTTCGTAAATTACCAGAGTCAATGTTCAGAATTAAAAGCACTTTTCTATGGAAAATAATTTTGTCACAACTCGTTAATACACAGCTAACCCCTTCATGTACTTTGACGAGTTTCACTCGTGACGCACTTACAGCTCATATGTGAAAGCTTACTAAAATTGTGTACAATACTCAACTTGAAATTTATGTCCAACTATAAATTACATTATCAAGTTACATTGTCGATGCTTAAATATGAAATACAATATTTTAATTTTCTTTCTTCGTTCCAGTGTTACAGTCTTTTATAGTTAGTCTTAACACATCTGTTAAATAAATATCACCGAAAGGGGTTAAATATATTTTCACTAATATTTCTATATAAGAATTCTACACACAGCACTGATTTATTTCGCCGCATATACAAAGAAATAGCCAGCATTCTCCCAAAGTTTCATAACTCCGAAACATCGTTAGCTCGTTACGAAATAAAATCGAATCGAAATAAATTTCGTCCGGTTCAAATACCGATAACTCTCAGTTACGTCAACGAAGAGGATGAAAACGCAACGAAAAGAGGCAGAAAGCAATTACGAAGAAACTTCTCGAAGTCTTTCGAAGTGGAATTAAAACGTCGCGACAATAAGTTTACTTATAGAACGACGCCTAATAAGATTACTTTGCAATTCTTGCGATTTGTTCAGAGTTTCGGATATTCGGGGATTTTGTCACGTTCATATTTCAAAGTTATGCAATTCCAAAAGCGTTATCTAGCGCACTTTATGGTCGATGTTGTTTCGGGTGAAATTCGCGAACAGTTTCGTGCTGACACAGAGATTTCGATGCATCGTAAATTAAAGAGGATTCAAATCAGATCGTAAATCTTTTAACTTGTTCGGAGAAAATATATTTCCCACTGTATCAGTGATTGAATCTAGGTACAATACTTTATTGTCGAGGTACAATGTGTCATTTCATTTTTTGTTGGTATTTTCATTGGGGTTGAAAAAGTATTTTTGACATAACAGAGATAACTTGAATTAATCTAAAAGATATTTAACATACATAATAAACTGGACAGAGATTTTTTTGAAGTTACATAATGATTTAATTTTTTGGTGTTATAGTTGAGACTCATAAAAATAATGTATGATAGCAATTTAAATATAGAAAAGCAGTTGTAAATATTTTTAACAACAGACATAATTTACATTAATCTAAAAGACATCTAGCATATATATTAACCTGGTCAAATTATTTTTTTAAAGTTAGAGAATGATTTAATTTTTTGATGTTATAGTTGAGACTCATAAAAATAATGTATGATAGCAGTTTAAATATACAAAAGCAATTGTAAATATTTTTGACAACAGACATAATTTACATTAATCTAAAAGACATCTAGCATATACATACATTAACCTGGTCAGAGATTATTTTTTTTCAATTAGATAATGATTTTATTTTTTGGTGTTATATTTGAGACTTATAAAAATAATATATAACAGCAGTTTAAATATATAAAAGCAATTGTAAATATTTTTAACAACAGACATAACTTACATTAATCTAGAAGATACCTAATATATATATTAACCTAGTCAGAGATTTTTTTGAAGTTACATAATGATTTAATTTTTTGATGTTACACTTGAAACTTATAAAAATAATATATGTAATAGCAATTTTAATACACAAAAGCAATTGTAAAAGTACTTGAAGATAATACGACTACAGACAGTCACCGTTTAAGTCGAACAAAACACCGGAAAACGTATCTCGTTAAATATGCATGAGATAGGATACGATTAAGCTTTCAGCGGGAAGTAAGAAGGTCCAGAAATCGATCGGTTTCCTACGTTCACTGAAGCGTGACGACGACCTTGTCACGAAAACCCATTTCTCAGAGTGCGAAAATCGCGAAAAACTTCACACCCCGTGCAACAGGGATCGCCATTTTATCTTCGGTCGAGCGAAATCATTCGTGAAAGTTTTACGATCGTCGAAAGTGGCGTCGTAAAACAACGCTCCAGGAAGCCAAGCTTTTGTTTGCCTTCGTATATTTTAAGTAGGAACCGTGGTCGCTGAAAAACTGACGAGATATTCGGTCAGTAGCCATGAACAGGGAAATGAAATTTTTTATTCTGAATTTTTTTCGTAAAATATACCGTTCTATTATTTGAAGAACTTATGTATGAAGCACCTCATGTATTAACACTAAATCTACCGGCATATAATGTGTACTTTAATTTGGAATTAAAAATGAAGTTGAAGAATAAATACGCAAACGACAAAACATAAATTAGTACACACATTTATTCTTTATCTTGATGAAAATCAGTTATGATTTCAAAGAATGTACTTTAACGAAATGAGTACCTTCTAATAAGAAACTTGTGGAGCGGTCATTTAACCGGTTTGGTAGTTTTAGTGTTAAGTATCTTCTTATATAAAATAATTTTTATTATTTCCTAATGAAGTAATTTCTATTGCATTGAATCATACAATTACGTAATAGATATGAATGAAACCTATTTACTCGTTAGGTAGTATATTAAATACATTTCAACCTTTTCGGAGGCGGCGCTTTGGTTCGCATGTGGGAGTTATGGATCTAAGAACCTATAAACGGAGCCTACGACGCGGGAATTACCAAATTTGTTCAGAATCATTTTTTACAACGGTACCAATGGGAAGTCAGAACCTACAAGATGCAAAAGGTTTCGTTCCGATCGGTCCATCCAGCTAGGACATACATAAAAAAAAAAAATACTGATCGAATTGAGTAACTCCTCCTTTTTCGAAGTCGGTTAAAAAGAATATACGTTCCGAGATCGTTTGAATTTTCATGAAAGCCACAGTACAAAAATCATTAACTGCGAAGTGTCATAACGACGTTAATGAAGAGCAAGTTTTTCCATCAACATTAGCTGAATATTTACGCATATCCCACGGGTGATCCTGTTTTCCAGCCGGGTACAAGCCAATATTCCCTCCACGGTAATGCGATATGTGTCAACTAATCTAAGGCACGTTATCCAGGTGGAAAAATATGAACTGGACGGTGACGAGTGCGCATGCGCGGTCGAAAGTTTTCGCGCCGCGCGGCGGGAATCCCGGCAGTCAGCGTCGCGCCGTCGAGCGTATCGGTTGCATAGAAACTTTTTAACCTTTTATCAGCATGTTTCGGTGCGGTGAACATACCTGTCGCGTTACTCGCGTGTTAACTTATTCGCGATCGTGTAATCGGTGTCTCGAATGAATTAAAAATCGCGAGTGAAATGAACCACGCGTTTGAAGCATGGCTATCATGCAGTCCTGTTGCTGCTGGCGGTCCGTGAGGAGGGGTAGTTTCGCGTGTGCTATTTATTCCGGGGTGAGTATCGAATTTTTATGCGCTGTTTGTGTCGAGCAAACGTTTTTCTTGAAAAAAGTTTGTAAAACGTGAGCAAACACGCTGTGTGTTTATTGTTTTGACTGGAGAGCATTAGCGACCCAGAAAGCTATCGAAACGAAAATATCCGTTAATAAAACATTACCCGAATCAATAGCTTCGATAAATGTGCACCGTATATCGAGAATGAACGAGCGCGAAATATCGACAATGTCATACGTGCAACAAATTGTCGAGGTTTCGTGTTTTCAGGGAAACATTTTTGCTCCCGCAATGAGCGCTTGTTATGGCAAATGAGATGTCCATGCTCTGTCATCATTTATATTGTCAAGTCTCGTTTGCGTAATTAATGAAGCGTTTTGGAAGCATTAATTACAGTTAATTAAATCAACATTCGTACCATAAAATGGAAACATGTGTTTATATTAATGTAATATGTGAAATATTGTCGGATCTCCAAATTTCGATACTGCAACAAATTTATACATTTTAATATTACTAATAAGTAATCTTCTGTTCGAATAATTGTAACTGTTTTAATTTTCTCGAAGCACAGAATTTTATTCTACGTTTTGAATTAAAATTTACAGAAGATTAAAAGAAAGAACGTTCGGACGCAATTTTATTTAGAATTAAAAATGCGAAATTTACCTTTAGTTATCGCTTTTCGTGAGAGAAAATTTAAATATAACAAAAGGTTGTCACAACATTTGAACCTTTAAAAATTCTACGAACTCGCAAAGGTGCAGCGTTAATTTTCTCGTGGAAACGCGAAATATTAAACGACGGCTGGCAGTCTCATTAATTGGAAGAAATGTGCAACGGAACGGATCTCGTTATTTAGTAGATTTTCGTTAGCTCAACGATTGCGCGCGTCGGAATAACAGGAATTTCAATGCTTGCAATTACGGTGTCCTCCCTGTTTTCCTTTCTTTTTCCCCGGTAGCCGTCCAACGACGGAAAAAGGTTCACGTTTTCGTGAGACGTCAGAATTAATACGTTTTATCGTTCCAACGTGGTCGTAAGCGAGAACAATAAACAACCGTGCTATAATGAAGTTCGTCGCATGTCCATTGGTGCTTAGTTACGACCGGGGGACCGTAAAATGAACCGTGGATGGACTCGTTTGTCCATTATTATTCATTCCTTTAGACATTATGATATTACGAAACTACAAAATTATACGGAGCGTTATTATCGCAAAAAGTAAATTGAATCGCTCAACTGATTGGGGGGATGAAATTTTATGCCACTTTTTTACTGGTTAAACACTTTTGTCGATCCTGGTAAATGAAGATTAGATTGGTCGTTTATATGACGCAGACTAAGCGTCGTGAATTATGTGGATAATATATGACGCACGTGGTGTGTCTTCTATTGGACAGAAAATATACGTATATAGAACTGATGTGTATCGATGCATTTATATATGATGTAGTCATGCAATGATATATGTATGACACACCGGGTGCGTCATCATTTGTAGTATATATATACATGACGCAGCAGGTGCGTCTTCTATTGGACTGAAAATAAAATGAAGTACATCGAGGCATTCATATGTGATGTATATCTCATGCAATGATATTTGTATGACACAACAAGTGCGTCATCATTTGTACTATATATATATACATGACACACCAGGTGCGTCTTCTATTGGACAGAAAATATGTACAGAACGTACGTAGTATATCGATGCATTCGTATGTGATGTATATCTCATGCAATGATATTTGTATGACACACCAAGTGCGTCATCATTTGTAATATATATACATGACGCACCAGGTGCGTCTTCCATTGGACAGAAAATATGTACACAATATATACAATGTATTAATGCATTCATATGTGATGTATATGTCTTGTGATGATGTATGTATGACACAATAAGTGCATCTTTGTTTGTACCATGTATACATGACGCACCAGGTGCGTCAATACCTGTCTTGGTTATTATGACGCATTGATGGCATCATTAATTGCAGTGGATAGATTAGTTTTGCTTGAATGAGGTATATCATTTACTTCATGAAACAGGTAGAATGAAAGACACAGGTGTTGAACCACTGAATGTGTGACACACATGGTGCGTCATTAATTGCAATAGATAAATAGATACTGCATGTATGAGGTATGTTATCTATCTCATGAAATAGATAGAATGAAACGTACAGACCATTGTAAACCATTATGAACCACTAAATATATGACGCATATGGTGCGTCATTCAATGTATTGAATGTATAAGATACGTAACATGTGATGTATGTTTGTATTTGATAAACAGATACATTGACGAGTACATTGACAATTACATTGACAACAGAATGTATAAGATACCATCGATTGTATTAGATGAATGTTATAGAACAAGGTACATCGATTCCCATCGCGATAAGTCTATGCAGCTTGAAAATATTATCTTTCTAAAAGTTACGTTCATTTTCTTGGCGTAACGAGGTAGATACAAACTGAGGTCAAACTGATGCCGCGAAGAGTTAAGGTATCCTATATTGGAGACTTCCTTGCACGTACATACAACATAACTAGCTAACAAAGTTAATTACGTCCAGTGGTTTGAAACAGAATTAACTTCTTGAACCCGTGTCATTCTAGAAACGGTTGGAGTTTTCAGCTCCCTGCATTGATTCTCGATTATGACGCTTCCGTAGAAACCAATTTTCTCAACTGCTTTTGATGAATAAATGCATGATTAATACTTTCGATACCGCACGAAATATGAACTAATAAAACGTGCGAGTTTGATGCGATCTAAAATTAGCTACCATCGTAAAATTCAGAATCGATTCGATCGAAAATGTGTCTGAGAATACTCGGAAATAAAGAAAGTTGATACGACTGAAAATGGAAAGATGTTATGCGGAATCGTTCGCATAAGTATCAAATTAAACGGGGTTTTCAAATGATATCGGGCGCCAACTACAAATTTCATTTAGGTCGAAATTATGCGAAGAGGACGAAGAAATTGTATCGTCGATATTCGATGCCTCATAAAGACACGACTGAGCGGACTCGATCGTAGAACATCGAAAAAAGGAGCTAAAGAGCCTCCTTTATTGCTCGACATTCCACTCACCGTTGAACTTGAAATTTCGAGGGAGGAAATCCCTCGGGCGAAAGATGTCCGTTGTCTGCCAAGAATTTATAATGCGTCCCTTCGTTTTTAAAAATCAATTATTTTAATTAAACGTCCCAATCGTGACACTTAAGACATTCGATGCCAAGTACGCGTAATAACGTAGAAATTACCCATCTCAACGAAATTTAAATCCATCCGTCAAGATCTCGAGATTTCATTCGGAAGAGTATAAGTACTATACATTCATGTATGTTATTAATAAAAGTCAGTTGATAGAAATTCTGTCATTTGATTTATTGTGACGCCATATTGAAAAGTATTTTGAAATTTAGTATGCTCTATTAAAACATTTAATATAATACAATTCAACGCATTGTGAATACCACGAGTACTAATATAATGCACGATAATCCAACGGGTAGAAATCTAACGTGTGATTGTTTAACGCGTAGTAATCTAACGCGTAGTAGTGCCACACGTGACTAATACAACACATGACAAATTCAGCGCGTTGTAAATGCTACCAGTAGTAATACAACGCGTGGTAATCTAACGCGTAGAAATCTAACGCGTAGTAATCTAACGCGTAGTAGTACCACACGTGACTAATACAACACATGACAAATTCAGCGCGTTGTGAATGCTACGAGTAGTAACCTAACGCGTAGAAATCTAATGCGTGGTACTCTAACGCGTAGAAATCTAACGCGTAGTAGTACCACACATGACTAATACAACACGTGACAAATTCAGCACGTTGTGAATGCTATGAGTAGTAATACAACGCGTGGTAATCTAACGCGTGGTAATCTAACGCGTGGTAATCTAACGCGTAAAAATCTAACGCGTGGTAATCTAACGCGTAGAAATCTAACGCGTAGAAATCTAACGCGTGGTAATCTAACGCGTAGAAATCTAACGCGTGATAATCTAACGCGTGGTAATCTAACGCGTAGAAAACTAACGCATGGTAATCTAACGCGTAGAAATCTAACGCGTGGTAATCTAACGCGTAGAAATCTAACGCGTGGTAATCTAACGCGTAGAAATCTAACGCGTAGAAATCTAACGCGTGGTAATCTAACGCGTTGAAATCTAATGCGTGGTAATCTAACGCGTAGAAATCTAACGCATGGTAATCTAACGCGTAGAAATCTAACGTGTGGTAATCTAACGCGTAGGAATCTAACGCGTGATTATTCAACGCGTAGTAATCTAACGCGTAGAAATCTAACGCGTGATTATTCAACGCGTAGTAATCTAACGCGTGGTAATCTAACGCGTAGTAATCTAACGCGTAGAAATCTAACGCGTGGTAATCTAATGCGTTGAAATCTAACGCGTAGTAATCTAACGCGTAGTAATCTAACGCGTGATTATTCAACGCGTAATAATCTAACGCGTAGTAATCTAACGCGTGGTAGTCTAACACCAAGAAATTTAAATCCATCCGTGAAGATCTCGAGATTTCATTCGGAAGAGTATAAAGTTCCCCTTAATCAAGGATTTTTGCGAAACTTTCTAATAGAATAATTAACTCACCCAGAAAAAGTCGCTTTTAATGAACTATGTTCTTTCAAGGGGCGTACCTTGTCTGGAAAGTTAGATACCCCGCTCCTTTATGGATTATCGCTGATTAAATTGTAACTTTTATCTCTCGATAGTTCGATACGATCAATTTTCTTCTTTAAAATAACAAGTCAAGTGTTTCTGAGAACGGTCGGAAGTTCTACGACTTTTCGTTCGAGATAAACTCGAGTGGAACATTATGGAGGGGCTAATTTTAAATCATCCGACAATGGTCCATGGATCTTCTCAGGGTTTAATTATCAAGTACACAGATCGACTGTGTAACAAGGAAACTTTCCTACGTAACGATATTTGGGGTGTTTGTATAAGAGCAGAGGGAGAAGATGGAAGAAATACCACTCTGGTGCTTCGACACTTTTTATCTTTGGAACTTTGAGGTTCCAGAATTTCTGAGTTGCGATGTTTTGGGATTTTGGAATTGCCAGATTTGGGGGCGCTGGAATTCGGAAATTTGGAAATTTGCTGGTGTAGGAATTTGGAAATTTGGAGGTGTAGAAATTCGAAAGATTTGAAATCTGGGAATTTAGAAATTCGGAAGATTGGAAATTTGGGGGCGCTGGAATTCGGAAATTTGGAAATTTGGGGGCGTAGAAATTCGGAAGATTTGAAATTTGAAGGCGATAGAAATTAGGAAGATTGGAAATTTGGGGGCGTAGAAATTCGGAAGATTGGAAATTTGGGGGCGTTGGAATTCGGAAATGTGGAAATTTGGGGGCGTAGAAATTCGGAAGATTTGAAATTTGAAGGCGATAGAAATTAGGAAGATTGGAAATTTGGGGGCGTAGAAATTCGGAAGATTGGAAATTTGGGGGCGTTGGAATTCGGAAATGTGGAAATTTGGGGGCGTAGAAATTCGGAAGATTTGAAATTTGAAGGCGATAGAAATTAGGAAGATTGGAAATTTGGGGGCGTAGAAATTCGGAAGATTGGAAATTTGGGGGCGCTGGAATTCGGAAATTTGGAAATTTGAGGGTGTAGAAATTCGAAAGATTTGAAATCTGGGAATTTAGAAATTCGGAAGATTGGAAATTTGGGGGCGCTGGAATTCGGAAATTTGGAAATTTGGGGGCGTAGAAATTCGGAAGATTTGAAATTTGAAGGCGATAGAAATTAGGAAGATTGGAAATTTGGGGGCGTAAAAATTCGGAAGATTGGAAATTTGGAGGCCCTGGAATTCGGAAATTTGGAAATTTGGAGGCGTAGAAATTCGGAATATTTGAAATTTGGGGGCGCTAGAATTCGGAAATTTGGAAATTTGAGAGCGTAAGAATTCGAAATTGTGGAAAAGAAATGAGAAAGATATTCCCCAGAATAGCGTTCCTTTTCTTGTAACTCGAATCGTTATATCAGCGAACTAAACATCGAGGTGAAAATTCCGCATGGTCTATAAACGATTTCTGTTCGATATACGATAGCGTTGAAACTCTGGACAATCGAGCGGTGTACCGTTACAAAAATTCCCTATCGTGTTTATTCGGTATATCCCTAGACTCCCTTCTTGTAAATCGATTTTAAAGAAAAAGTTAAATCGTCGAATTTAACAATTCTTTTTCTCTTTCATAAAAAAATGTCTACACGGCGTTTGACTCCTGATATTTGATAAATTCTTGCGCGAGAATTTTATTCTCCCAGCAGAAATACCTCCGATATTTCATTTTTAAATTCCTCTGTATTTTATAGCTTTATTTTAGAAATTGTGAAAATATATTTTTAACGATAATTCCTCATAATAATTGTCTGAATATTTTTGCGCAAATATTCGCCGTTTATATTTGTCTTTTTAGTCTTTTCATACCGTCCTCAATTTCGTTAAAGTTAATCTCTATTAATTCGAAACGCGACTACGAAGTATCTTCACTAATTGATAACGTTGAGTCACCGTTTTATATTCCCATCCGCTTATACCTGGATTAAGTGCATCGAGTTTCAGGAATAATCAACTCTATTCGTGTCATTGAAAGCCGAACTCCTTGGATCACGAGTGGCACGAAGTTTTACGTAAGCCTCGGAAAATACGTATTTTCCCTAAATCGCTGAATGTGGTTAAACAAAAACTTGCTATTTTATCGAGAGGGAATAATGCTATAGCACCCCTAGTTAGGCTCGAATGGCAAACAACGGATGATAGAGACACTTTGAAAGGATTTCTTAGTCTTTTGTAGTCATCCGCGGTGCTCACGATGTACGCTGAAGGCCTACAGATGACGAAATTGGCCCAAGGTCGCTGTTATTGGCCAATAAGAGACTTCTAGAGGGTGGACGCAATTTCAATAACCTCATGGAGAATCGATCGTTTCTTAAACGAGGAAATAGCTAATTAACGTTTTGTGTTCGTGACAGCGTATTTCAAAAGCAACACGTGTTTTGCTGTTTTCATTGTTTTTCTTCTGAAGTGGGGTTTCAAAATTGTCGGACACCAAATTTTCTAATTTCTAAACTTAGAATCTTTGAGAAAATTGAAAATGAAAATGAAATTACTGATTTTCGCCTAGGATGCACATCAGCGTTGATCTTAATTAATTTAACATAACGACGAACATTTCGAGCACGATAATACCGAATCACTGACACGAACAGCCCCGGATATTCGCGATCATTCAAAGAATTAAAACAGGCGTGTGATTTTGCACGTTAATGTTTCAATTAAGCCACATCACGAATGCAACGGACACACGATTATTCGATCATTTAATACTTTCGCGATATAATTTCAAATTTCCACCTTTCATAAACAGGTGTATGGTTGGTACAGATGTTACTGGGCAAATATTTTATATCTTACGGGGATTCAAAAAGTTTAGTCTGCCTGTTTCGGGGCTTATTTTCTGGAAATTACTTCGGGGGAGCTCAAGTGACTAATAGAGCAAGTTGTACGGAAATTTAGAAATTATGAAACTTTAGTAGAGTCATTTATTATAACCGCTACTGTTCATGTCAGGGAAACATTCATCTTCGGCAATGGTTCTTTCAAACTTTCAAACTTTTGAAATTTCAAGTTTTCATATTCGAAAATTTGCGAATTTGTAAATCTCATGATTCTCAAATTTCCAAATTTCCGAATTTCCGAATTTCCGAATTTTCAAGTCCCCAAATTTCCGAATTCCCGCACCTCCAAATTTCTAATCTTCCAAATTCCCACAACTCCAAATTTCCAATCTTCCGAATATCCACACCCCCAAATTTCTAAATCTCCAAATTCCTACGCCTTCAAATTCCCAAGTTCCCGAATTCCTACGCCCCCAAATTTCGAAATTTCCAAACTCCTGCGCGCCCAAATTTCTAATCTTCCGAATACCCAAGCCCCCAAATTTCTAAATCCCCAAATTCCTACGCCCTCAAATTCCCAAGTTCCCGAATTCCTACGCCCCCAAATTTCGAAATTTCCAAATTCCTGCGCCCCCAAATTGTCAAATTTCCGAATTCTTACGCCCCCAAACTCCCAAATCCCCAAATCCTTAAATTGTCAAACCCCAAATCCCCGAATCCTAAAATTGTCAAACCCCAAATCCCAAATCCAAGCCCCGACATCCTCAAATCCTAAAATCCTCAGATACCTAAATATCCTCCTCGATATTGCCCATACCTCAGTCATTTTTTTTCACAATATTGGACACCTTGTCCCACCGAAAAGGTACGAGCGTGAAAAAAATAAAAGAAGGATGAATCGATGAAAAAAAGATTGTGTCTCGCGAGCTAAAGCGGATAGAGCAAAAGGAAAAGCAGTGACGGGATAAAAGTCTACCCTTGTTTCCTGCGGATAAATGAGATTCAATTTTATATTCGTAGGTAATCAGGTTATGGTATCGATTGACCAAGCTTAAGGACAATTAAAGTTGTCGATAATACACGAGCGAAACCATCGTTTAATTAAACAAATGGTTAACCCAAATCGATGCTCCAGTCGCGTTCGTTCGCGCGATAATCCTTGTACGGATATACCGAATGATGTTTTGCTATCTGTGTTAATTGATGGCGGAGGAAGCTTAATCTGTATGAATAATACATTTAAGATTGAAAGACTTTGATTTATAAATTTGTACTTAATTTTTATTATCTGGTTCTTTTAACCCTTAAATGCATATAGTTGTATAAATGCAACATACCAGTTTTAATCTTATAAATTATATACAAAATGTAGGAAACCTGAGTAGTGTTGCAGATATGCTAATTACCAATCAAATACACAATAGCGTCATCTGTTCCTTTTTAATTTGAATCAACCACTTTCAAGGTATTTTGTTAGTTGATTTCTTCAGGTAACATTAGAAAATCATGCATTTAAGGGTTAAAGTAGATTAAAAGGGGTTCTCAATGAAATATATTGTGTAGAGTATGTAGAGTATGTAACAAATATATTTCTCATTTATTATAGATAGTAGATAATTTAAAATATATATAGGATGTCTAAGGGATAGCTGACGTAATTCTGAATAAGATTTCTCTTTGCAAAAATTTGATTTGAAACTTCGTTTTTGAATTATTAAGGAAAAACGCGGACCAATCAGAGAGTGAGGGTTGCGCATGCGCAGACGCAAGAGCGACAGCTTCGAGCCTATTGGCTGAGCGCCTGTAATCTTCGCGCTCTGATTGGCCCGCGTTTTTCCTTAATTATTCAAAAACAAAGCTTCAAATCCCATTTCTCCAAAAACAAATATTATTCAGCATCGCGTCTAATATAAATAATTATAATAATAGTATAAATAACTACATAAATATTCTATCTACATCCTCTAAACGAAAATTCCATAATACTTATACTTCGATTAAAAATAAAATTTTCGCAACCCCAAAAAAGTTACAGTGAACATTTAAAATTAAATTACCAACTAAAAACACTCTTTATTAAATGAATTTTTAACAATATCAAATTTAGAATTAAACAGCAATTTTTAATTTAGAGAGTCACTGCACTGACATCAGTAATTAAGTTATTAACGAAAGGGGATTAAATTATAAATGAAACGGTAATTGTTAATGAGCGACGAAGTAGATTATAGATATAATTAATTATTCGAAACTAGAACGCTGATATTCTGAGTGAATTCCAAATTCATGACACACGTCTGGTGTTTATTTTATTTCAGATTTACTTTGCCGTGTTGGCACTAACCACCGGCAAAGTGCTCCAGGGGGAGAGTCAATATCTGAGAGGGAATCGTTCTTTACCGGAATCCACTAGCTTCCTAGAACCGGACACCATATCCCCCAGTGAGTATTCCAACACATGTATACGACATGTTACCTTTTCCATAGTAATAAGTCGATCGATAAGATGTATTTGCTTGAAATCATACTCCCTGTCGCTGTAAGCACTTTGATGGTCGTGAATTTCATATACGATCTCCGTGTAATTTATCTAACTAAATATTTTATGATACATCGATAAAATTAAACGCTTCTATTAATCTTGTAAACTTTGAAATTTGTAAGTGATAATCAAATAAGGCAATTTATGGCGAAACTTCGTAATTATTTTTGTTCATTGATCATAAAGAGAACGTTTACGGTCCATCTATTAGACCGTAAGCTCGTTATCAAGCTTTAGAATAGTAATTCGGTTTTTAATGAGTAGCAGTGAGTACTCAGATTCTGTCTACTTGTAGATTCACTCAATGGAATAAATGTAGGAAAGTTTATTATACATTAAATGTAATAAATTTCGTAATGTATGATGCATGTAGTTTAGTAATATTATGTATGGTACATGAATTCATATTTTATATACTTTTAGTTCACTATAATTTACTAAGTTTACCACATTTAATATACAATAAACTTTACTGTATTTATTATAATAATAAACTTTAATTTTGAGGAAGCAAAAGTAGTAATGAGTGTTTAAATTTTTATAAACTTCTAGAGATGAAGAATATCGACCATCAAAGTGTTAACCCCTTACACTATAATTTATTGAGCTGCGTCAGAACTAATCATTACATTATTAAAACTAGATTATCACTAAAACTTGACTGTCATTAAAACTTGATAAAAACTACAAACTTGACTATCATTAAAACTTGATTAAAACTACAAACTTGACTGTCATTAAAACTTGATTAAAACTACAAACTTGACTATCAATAAAACTTGATTAAAACTACAAACTTGACTATCATTAAAACTTGATAAAAATTACAAACTTGACTGTCATTAAAACTTGATTAAAACTACAAACTTGACTGTCATTAAAACTTGATTAAAACTACAAACTTGACTGTCATTAAAACTTGATTAAAACTACAAACTTGACTATCAATAAAACTTGATTAAAACTACAAACTTGACTATCATTAAAACTTGATAAAAATTACAAACTTGACTGTCATTAAAACTTGATTAAAACTACAAACTTGACTGTCATTAAAACTTGATTAAAACTACAAACTTGACTGTCATTAAAACTTGATTAAAACTACAAACTTGACTATCAATAAAACTTGATTAAAACTACAAACTTGACTATCATTAAAACTTGATAAAAATTACAAACTTGACTGTCATTAAAACTTGATTAAAACTACAAACTTGACTGTCATTAAAACTTGATTAAAACTACAAACTTGACTGTCATTAAAACTTGATTAAAACTACAAACTTGAAATGTCATGTCAATTTCGTATCAGTTTATTTTAATAGAATTGCATAATTGTAAAAATAATCAAAATAGTGTAAGGGGTTAAGACGAATATAGTTTAATGTTCAACATGCTTCTATTGCTTCAGCAACAGTACGATTTAACGTGACGCTGCTTATATGCTCGTGCTGCGGTGTGATTTGCAGTATCCTGCTTCTATATGGCCTCTGCAAGGTAAGAGGTTCCAAAATATCCTTTCACTCTTCATTATTTCCTGTCATACACTAGCACTCAGGAATTTTTAGTTCTATTATTTTGTATGGAAGGACTTATGATTAAATGAGTGATTTAAGTACTGTGGTTCTAAAGATAGTTTCAAGATTATAAATATTAGAGTATTCTGAAATTTCTGAATATTATAAGTCTGCAATTTTCTAAGTCCCGAATTTCCAAGGTCTTAATTTTCTCAAGTCCCAAATTTTCAAAATTCCAAGTTTCCCAAGTCCCAAATTTCCAAAGTTCCAAATTTCCCAAGTCCCAAATCTCTAGAATTCCAAGCTCCCAAATTTCTAAGTTTGCAAAACCCCAAATTTCCAAAGTTCCAAATTTCCCAAGTCCCAAATTTCCCAAGTCCCAAGTCTGTAGATTTCCAAGCTTCCAAATTTCTAAGCTTGCAAAACCCTAAGTTTCCAAAGTCCCAAATTTCCTAAGTCCCAAATATCTAGAATTCCAAGCTCCCAAATTTCTAAGCTTGCAAAACCCCAAATTTCCCAAGTCTCAAATCTCTAGAATTCCAAGCATCCAAATTTCTAAGCTTGCAAAACTCTAAGTTTCCAAAGTCCCAAATTTCCCAAGTCCTAAATTTCCAAAGTCCCAAATTTCCTAAGTCCCAAATTTCCTAAGTCCCAAATTTCCTAAGTCCCAAAACTCTAGAATTCCAAGCTCCCAAATTTCTAAGCTTGCAAAACCCCAAATTTCCCAAGTCCCAAATCTCTAGAATTCCAAGCTCCCAAATTTCTAAGTTTGCAAAACCCTAAGTTTCCAAAGTCCCAAATTTCCCAAGTCCTAAATTTCCAAAGTCCCAAATTTCCTAAGTCCCAAAACTCTAGAATTCCAAGCTCCCAACTTTCTAAGCTTGCAAGACCCCAAATTCCCAAAGTCCCAAAGTCCCAAAATTGCATAATCCCAAAATCCCAAACTCTCCAAAAATCCCACCTACCCAAAATTCCACAAATTTCAAAATTCCAAAACCCTATAAACACCACCTTTTCAAAACCTGATAAGTATAATGCGTACCATATGTATATCCCGTGATTAATAACAAGCCATCACCCAACATTCCTTATAAACAACCTTCCATTTCTCCATCGCATGATTCGTGTCTTATGTGAAACACGTTAGAATAAGATTGATTCCGACACGAGAACACAATCCAGTGATCCCACGATCACCGTTTCTAGCACCGGAAAAGGGATAACAGAAATAGAAAAGCGACGAAGGGTGAACCGAGGGGTGGTTTCTCCGCGTTCTCCTGTATCAGATTTAGTCTCGGGTGCAGCACGTGGCTGGAAATTGAGATACTTAAAATTGATTATAAAAAGGGGCAGAGAAAGAAGCGACGAGGGTTCGAAAAGGAACATGTGCAAACAATTACGAATAATTAACTCAAAATTACTGAAACGAACAATTTGCTTTTACCCTTTATTATGATAATTGTTTGTCCGATTAACGTGGACGGCGAAATTTAATTCAGAGATATTTCTTGTCCTTTTCTGTAATTAAATAACCTTTTCATAGTTTATTTCCTTTGATAAATACTTTTTTTTATAGGTAGATTTTTATAATATAATTTTTATACTGTTTCAATTGTTCTTTTTTATATGTACATTTTTATAAAATATTTTTTTATATAGTTTCAATTCTTTTTTTTTATAGGTACATTTTTATAAAATATTTTTTTTGTACAGCTTCAATTCTTTTTTTTTTACAGGTACATTTTTATAAAATATTTTTTCTATACTGCTTCAATTCTTTTTTTTATATGTACATTTTTATAAAATATTTTTTATACAGCTTTAATTCTTCTTTTTTATACGTACATTTTTATAAAATATTTTTCTATACAGCTTCTTGTTAAAATGAAAATTAATAGAAGTCAACTATTAGACAAGTAATTTATTGATAAACTTCGGAAATATGAAGCTTAAAAGATATTTAAAATTCTTTAAAAGTTTCGTTGTAAAACTTGTACTTGTATTGTAAAATTGTAAAAGTTTTTTAAAATTGTGTTTTTTAGTTTTTTAAAAGTAAAGAATCTAAAACTTCATTTCAGTTATAACAATAAACAAGATTTAATTAAAGTCGAGTCTATTTATCCTATTTTCGAGATTGAAGTATTGATCCATTAAATCCATTAAATTTTCAAACTTCTTTAAAATTTAAAAATGTAAAAATGTTTTAAAAGAACACGTAATTCAACCAATCATTCCCGTGTCCTCCGCAATCGATGTCTTATCACCCTCGTTCCGTTGTTCGTCCTAAATGATGGACAAATCCAACCTCCAGGGCACGATGCAATTTTTATCAACATTCTACAGGGAACTCGGAGTTTTCTGATAACGTAAAATCATAGGGACTTGTCAAATCGAGAAAAATATCATTTCTAGAAATACCCTTTCGCGTCGAGACTCGTTGCTGTTTCCTTGTAGTCAATTCGTGAAGTGCTAGTGGAAAAGTCAACCATAAATGCGACAATACTTTCAAACACACTTACACTTATTTAATTTGAAATATAAAAATGGTGATTAACATATAATTTAATGTTAAAGAATATTTAGATGTTTAATTTTTAAATTCGTTAAAGGTCGCGTGCATATTAAAGATGGCGTCGCATCAGTTTCTCCGCCGCCATCTTGTTTATCATCAGTCCCAAACTTGCACCTTTAAAAATTGGATTTTATGTTAAATATATAAATACAACATAATTCAAATATAAGTTCAAACAACAAATAAGCTTTAAACAAAATTAACAAACAGTAAAATTATTTCTTTATCTCAAAAACATTCTCCGCGAAGTTAAATCGATTAACGTAAAGCAAATGTTTTACCATCGTTCCATTAACGAGTTACGAAATAGCCCGTATAAATTATTATAACAGAAGCCAACAAGAATAAACTCTAATTCGCTGCTGAAAGTAAAATATCAACTTCTCTTAATCAAGAAACAAGAACCTTCAGTTTCTTTTATGAGCTCCCGAGGTGGTGGAAGCCTGAAGAGTCTCCGTGAAACCATCACGAGGGAAGTCAATAAAAAGCACGTTACCTTACGCGTTGCTCTCAAACTCGTTGCCTAGTACTTTTTTTTTCTTTCTTCAGCTCGTCGTTAGGCGGCAAAGTTCGAAATCAATCCGCGACGGGTACACAGGCGAGGGATTTACAGAACGACGATGAAATGTTCCCGTTAGTCCCAGAGAGAGCTAAGTTTTCAAAGTGGATTCCGTGGGATCCGTGATACGTTAACGTAATTAAGCTCGCCGAGTTAATCTCGAGAGTTACCTTACCGACTACTGTGCGCAGACTGTCGCTGAATCTTTGACAAAACATCCAAAGAACTATCCTAAACTTACATTGTCGCAGATTTCGGATTACGTGATTCGATGGAAGGTCTTTTTGGATTTTTGGAGGGGAGGTTGAGGGGTTGATTTAGGGTTGGTGAGATGGTAATTAGGGAGGAGTTTGGGGATTTAGGGATTCGGGAATTTGGAAATTTGGGGGTTTGGGAATTCGGGGATTTGGAAATTTGGGGATTTGGGAATTCGGGGATTTGAGAATTCGGAAGATTGGGAATTCGGGGACTTGGGAATTCGGAGATTTGAGAATTCGGAAGATTGGGAATTTGGGGGTGCTGGAATTCGGAAATTTGGAGATTTGGGGGCGCTGGAATTCGGAAGATTTGAAATTTGGGGGCGCTGGAATTCGGAAGATTGGAAATTTAGGGACGCTGGAATTCGAAACTTTGGAAATTTCAAAGCGTAGGAATTCGGAAGATTTGACATTTGGGAGCGCTGGAATTCGAAAATTTGGAAATTTGAGGACGCTGGAATTCGGAAGATTTGAAATTTGGGGGCGCTGGAATTCGAAAATTTGGAAATTTGGAGGCGTAGAAATTCGGAACTTTGGAAATTTTAAAGCGTAGGAATTCGGAAGATTTGAAATTTAGGAGCGCTGAAATTTGAAACCTTGAAAATTTGGAGGCGCTCAAAAACATTAATTTTGCACCTAATCGCAAAAGAATATTAGATATAAATTGAATCCCCCGATTCCAGAATTAAATTGATCGGTCCAACGCAGAATTCCTTATCGACCGTTCGTCCATTAATCATTCAACGTCAAAACGTTTATCCCGCGATAGTAACCCATCATGAATAACCATGGCAACGTTTCTCCAAGATTATTCCACGCTTTCACTGGACTATTTGTCATCCGATCTTCATCAGTTTCAACACAAAGGATCATCCTCGATTTTCGCGATTCAATTTTTTCCTGATTGCTGTTGTTTATTGTTTCAATCGAGATTTTGTTCATTTGAACGCGTAACAAAGTAATGAAGATGGAATCACCGTGACCGCTGCTCGCTAAACAAATAAACGAGATAAACGATTGCACAAAGAGAACATCAGAGATACTTTCACAGTTTTTTTAGTTAACTGCTAATCTGGTATCAATTAGAAAAATTATCATTCACTTAAACAAAATTCTGTTCTACGTATTCAAAATAATTATTAATTTCAGCTGATTCAATATTCATCGAAAACATTTATACTAAAAATATGAGAAGCTGTATATTAATTAAAACCCTGTGTAGCCAATATTTAAGCATATATGAAATTAAAAAAATTTAAACACATATGTTTTGTTATAAGTTACAGTTAATAGCAGTTAAAATGATATTTCAGTTAGCTTGCAGATAAATCTTGGAGTACCTCTTTTATATGTCACTAACTCGAATGATTAAGAAAAGAAAGAGCACTTCGAATGAAGTTAAATTTCAGTGAACAAATTCTGTCAGAAGAATTAGAGTCTTTACACAAGACCTTCGTAACTTCAAGTATACCTACACACGTAACGAAACTTTCCAACGAGAACTTCTCTCCATTCGAATCGCATTTTAACGCAGCCACGCTGCGAGAATACACTCATTGTGAATAGCTTCTTCTTGGGCTTACATAAGCACCGTGTAACTTTTGCATTCTTAAGATAATCTTGAAGAAATTATGTATATGATGCTGTTTCTTGTTTTATAGATCATTTATATTAATAATTAGAATCGTTCATTAAATTTAATAACTGGGGTGGTTTATGTTAAGTTAGGTTAGGTTGCTAATAGTTGGGTTTGCTAGTTGTGTGGGCGCCATTTTGTCCAGCACCACCAAGTAAGTTCTGAACATTCTAAAATTTGGAAACTCAAAAATTCAGGAATTCTGTAATTTCAGAATTAAAGGACTTGAAAATTAAAGAATCTGATCTCTGAAAATATAAAAACTAGTGAAAGCTTAAAAATATAATAATTAACTTAAGCTTCCAGAAATATAAAAACCCAAAGAAACTTCGTAACTTCGAATCTCTGAAACTACAATACTCTGCCTACCTTAAACTCGAGCAATCTAGCGTTAAAATTTGCTCACCGAAATCGCAAAAGTTCTTAAAAGCACGCAATTATTAGCAGCATTTTCTGAAAGTAAGAAATTGAATCCATAATCGTATTACTTTTTCAATTTAACGTTGGAATTCGCAATTCTAAGAAAACTTAACACAATAGTCTTTCCACCGTTCCGATAAACTTTCGACTCTTTCTCCCAAGGAAGTTAGCCGAACTGTTTAACCCTTTCGGTACACTTCTCCCAGAAAAATGGTCGTCTTGCTAGTTACAACGAGCCAAATGTTTCCAGAAGAGGAAACGAAAGATGTTAAAGTTACGAAAAGATCTTTCGCACGACCCTTGGAACCAGACTTTTCTACCTCGTTCGTCTCTGTATATACATGACTGATGTCTTTTAGGATCAACGTGTCTTCCTGATACCATGGATTATCGTCGTCGGCACGATCTGTATCGTCGACGTGGGACATTCGTTGTATCTCTTCGTCGTTGCTGTAAGTACATTTAACCATAAGTTACAATACCATGCATTCAAACTATCATGCGTTTCAAATACCACGGGTTTCAATTACCACGCGTTTCAATTACCACGCGTTTTAAATACCACGCGTTTCAATTACCACGCGTTTCAAATACCACGCGTGTCAATTACCACGCATTTCAATTACCACGCGTTTCAAGTACCATGCGTTTCAAATACCACGAGTTTCAACTACCACGCGTTTCAACTACCACGCGTTTCAACTACCACGCGTTTCAAATACCACGCGTGTCAATTACCACGCGTTTCAAATACCACGCGTTTCAAATACTATGCGTTTCAAATACCACGCGTTTTAAATACCATGCGTTTCAATTACCACGCGTTCCAAATACCACGCATTCTAATTACCACGCGTTAAAACTACCACGCGGCTCAACTACCACGCGTCCAAACTACCACGCGTCCAAACTACCACGCGTCCAAACTACCATGCGTCCCAACTACCGCGCGTCCCAATTATCACGCGTCCCAACTACCACGCATCCCAACTACCACGCGTCCCAGGACCAAGCGTCCCAATACCACGCGTCACAATTCCACGCGTCCTAACTACCACGCGTCCCAATACCACATGTCCCAAATACCATATGTGATGATTCAACGCGTCCCAATACCACACGTCCCGAATACCATATGTGATGATTCGATGCGTCCCAATACCACACGTCCCGAATACCATATGTGATGATGCGACGCGTCCCAATACCACACGTCCCGAATACCATATGTGATGATTCGATGCGTCCCAATACCACACGTCCCGAATACCATATGTGATGATTCGACGCGTCCCAATACCACACGTCTCGAATACCATATGTGATGATTCGACGCGTCCCAATACCACACGTCTCGAATACCATATGTGATGATTCGACGCGTCCCAATACCACACGTCCCAGACACTATATGTGATGTTTCGACACATTCCAATACCACAGGTCCCAAATACCATATGTGATGATTCGACACATTCCAATACCACAGGTCCCAAATACCATATGTGATGATTCGACGCGTCCCAATATCACACGTCCCGAATACCATATGTGATGATTCGACGCGTCCCAATACCACACGTCCCAAATACCATATGTGATGATTCGATGCGTCCCAATACCACACGTCCCGAATACCATATGTGATGATTCGACGCGTCCCAATACCACACGTCTCGAATACCATATGTGATGATTCGACGCGTCCCAATACCACACGTCCCAGACACTATATGTGATATTTCGACACATTCCAATACCACAGGTCCCAAATACCATATGTGATGATTCGACACATTCCAATACCACAGGTCCCAAATACCATATGTGATGATTCGACGCGTCCCAATACCACACGTCCCAAATACCATATGTGATGATTCGTCACATCCCAATACCACACGTCCCAGACACTATATGTGATGATTCGACACATCCCAATACCACACGTCCCAGACACTATATGTGATGTTTCGACACATTCCAATACCACAGGTCCCAAATACCATATGTGATGATTCGACACATCCCAATACCACATGTCCCAAATACCATATGTGATGATTCGTCACGTCCTAATAGCACACGTCGTAGTACCACACGTCGTAGTACCACACGTCCTAGTACCACACGTCGTAGTACCACACGTCCTAGTACTACACGTCATAATACCACACGTCTTAGTACCATAGACGATAATTACTTTTAAGTACACTATGTTCGATACAAATAGACTAAAATCTCATTAAAAAGTCTCATTAATGTCATGAAACCCAATGCTTTTACAAAATGAAATATAACTAAATAAACAAAATATAATTAAAAAAAGAACAAGATTCAATATAACATTACATCCATCTAAGAAAAAATGACTGAAGAAGAAATTTAGAAACCACCTACTTTATAATTAAAATCCAAAGCCATACCCCATTTTCTTTGAGACTAGCTTGAAAAATGTTTTAATAATTAAACTGAAATTAAAAGTCTGACTTAATTGAAAATAAAAAAATATAACATAATTACGAAAATAAGAATTAAGAATGAATTTGTCTTTGAAAGTCCTGCAATTTGAATGCTACGGAAAGTAAGACATTTCTCCAATTCATAGCCGGAGAAAGAATCTCGAGATGACCTCTCGTTTCAAGGAAATGGCAAAGAATAGTCGGGAAGTCCTTTCAGTATTTTTTTGCACATCTCTTTTCGTGAGAAGAAACCGTATGATCCGTCGGTTGCGTGGTAAAAGGATATGACAGAGGACAATCTGAAGATTCCCTAGGAACTAGAAGAAAGCTTTAAGGATGCTTGTTTGGTCTCTCGAAAGCTCCATTTCGCGAAGCCCGTACGCGAAACGAAAACTGAAAATGCGATTTCAAAAGATTGCATCTCGGATGCTTGAATAAGTGTCGGCTTTGCTCTGCCTCGATAACCTGCATCCGCAGCTGATACGACCCGTAGAGATTTTCGATTACGACCCAGTTCCTCGGAGCTGCGTTTTTCAAGTTCGCTTTAAATCACCGCTACCGGAGAGCGGGAATTTCTTCGAACGCTGAATATGAACAGAATGGTTTTTAGTCGAAGAAAGGTTCTCTCTTATTCCACCGTTTTATTGGAACAAAAAGCGTTGGATCGAAGCCCAGCCGCTTCTATATCGAGTTACACAATTTCATGGTGTCCTTTGTAACATACATCTCGGAAAGGCTGATTTTTCTTTACCAGCCTTCGAATTTCATCGATAACCGTAAACTTTCTTCGTTCCCCTCCATAAGTTTCGCCAACTTTCGGCGGTTTTTAAAAACGTATTCCGTTAAGGCTTACAACTTTTATACTGCTAGACGAGTTCCTAAACTTTTTAACTCGAGAGGAAACTGGGGTCAATCGTGAACATTTTTGCATAAATTTAGGGTGTTTAGAAGTTTATGCGGAAGCTTGTTTACTGGAAACATGAGGTTAGTGATAGTTTAAGGGGAAGATTTGTTACAAGTGCAGTTATTGAAGCAATAACTCAGTAACATCAAATAACGCTGGTTCACAGAGAACAGTTTCAACATTGATAATTATATTGTACTCTAAAACTCAACTTCAGCCAAAACTTCAAAACTAAAACGTAGTCAAACATTGAACTTCACCATGTAGTACTGTTACTAACATGTGTGATAATGTGTAACAACACCATTGCTTTGTACTTCAACTTCATAGGTATAACACCACAAACCTACAATGTAAAAATCCACTCTGTAACATCTGTTGGTTCAAAAATATAATAGAAGTGTATTATTCATATGTGTAACATAACACATATGTAATAATGTGTAACAACACCATTACCTTGTACTTCAACTTCTCTAACACCACAAACCTACTGTATCCTAATGGAAACCTAACGTAAAAATCTACTTTCATGACCTAACATCTGTCGACCCAGGAGTGCATTAGACTCCCATACAATTTTGAATTTCTACCATATTATATTTTGTACAGATCCTCTTCAGAACTTCATGAAATCTGTATCAGAGTATAAAATGGAACCCGAACCGGGTACTGAATCGCAATCCAAACCTCCCCTCGTTTTTCCTCGTTATTGAAGCTCTTCAGCTTCAATGAACCGACATCCAACCGCGTCATTTCATTGCACACGACAAGTCAAGTGCTTCTCTTGAATGATTCCGACATCCTTGAAGGATCATTCTATTGTACGATCGGGCATCCACAACGTTTTGACATCTCTGGAGAGGTTCACTACCCACGTGTTTCGTTGTTCGTAGCCTGAATATCACTTCCAAAACTTTGGGATTCTGCTTAAACGTGTGCCGATATTTCTGTCAGTTACATATGTGGATTGTCGATTGCTTTGAGAGTTTACTATGTTGGATGCAATTCTAAAATAATTGTAGTTGAAGTGTTGGACATTGTGGTATTGTCAGAGATGGGGGAATTTGCAATTTGGTGAAGTTGGTTGCGAGACATGTGAGGATTCGATGTGTTGCAAGTACCATATGTGAAACTTCCATCAATATCACACGTCCCAAATAGCATATGTGATGATTCGTCACGTCCCAACACCACACGTCCCAAATACCATATGTGATAATTCCACACGTCGCAAATACCATATGTGATAATTCCACACGTCGCAAATACCATATGTGATAATTCCACACGTCCCAAATACCATATGTCATAATTCCACACGTCCCATATACCATATGTGACAATTCCACACGTCCCAAATATCATGTGTGACAATTCCACACGTCTCAAATACCATGTGTGACAATTCCACACGTCCCAAATACCATATTTGATAATTCCACACGTCCCAAATACCATATTTGATAATTCCACACATCCCAAATACCATATGTGATAATTCCACATGTCCCAAATACCATATGTAATAATTCCACACGTCCCAAATACCATATGTGACAATTCCACACGTCTCAAATACCATATTTGATAATTCCACACGTCCCAAATACCATATTTGATAATTCCACACATCCCAAATACCATATGTGATAATTCCACATGTCCCAAATACCATATGTAATAATTCCACACGTCCCAAATACCATATGTGACAATTCCACACGTCTGAAATACCATGTGTGACAATTCCACACGTCCCAAATACCACATATGATAATTCCACACGTCCCAAATACCATATGTGATAGTTCCACACATTTCAAATATCATATGTGATAATTCCACACGTCCCAAATACCATATGTGATAGTTCCACACGTTCCAAATACCATATGTGATAATTCCACACGTCCCAAATACCATATGTGGTAGTTACACACGTTCCAAATACCATATGTGATAATTCCACACGTCCCAATACTACACGTCCCAAATACCACATGTGATAATTCAACACGTCCCAGTACCAAACGTCCCGAAGTTAATAGTTACCATATGTGACCATATAATACCATATGTGATAGTTACTTTTCAAACACCATGCATAACTTTATCACGTCCCAAATACCAAGTACACTAAAGCAAAGCGAGTCGTCACATGTCTATTATCAATATCATATGTAACATATCACTGTCACCTGCAACATGATAGCTAAATAAATGCAGTAGCATATAATGCATGTAAATTGTACCTACGCAAATAGAACCTTGGCAATATATGAAGCATACACCCATCCGTATTAAAGTAGTGGACTGAAATTTTTAAATTAAAAAGCCAACATCGAAATCCTAGCGGAAGCGTTTCATCGATTTTGCTATTCGAGGGAAATACGGGTATTTTGGTTTCCTGTTCATTGACTTGATTTGAATAGCTTAGCGTTACGATCCCATGCCTTTGCATACAACCGCGAAGTGACATGATACAATTTACCCAAGGTTTGATATCTGCTGAACGCAGGTGGCTGCAGGAATCTCAATTAAGGATCTTGTGATGGAGTAGCTTCGGGGCTGCTAATTAATTCAATTACTACATCGTAATGACGCCGCTAATAATAACCCCTAAAGAATATTTAAACCGTAATCCTTCTTCTTGAATATATTATAACGAACGATGCGAGATGGATATTTTCGTCCGTCAGAGGTCGAATGTAAAAGTTCGTTCCAGAATGGCACTCTCGTTCAACGCCATCGTGCAATCTTCATTAACGTCTTTGCCACTAGCGAGTACTGCTTTTTTCATGATAAAGTAGACGCACGAGGACTGAAACATCTTTTTTTTCACGTCGCATAAACATCGAGTGATATCGCTTTTTCGTGGAGTAAAAAAGGAGAATACCGATCACTGTTTCTGGAATGTAACATCTACCACTGACGCGAATGTTCGAAGGTAATGAATTCCAACCTGTCGAAGCGTACGCTGTTTGGACGAACGATATCCGTGATATTTTTCTGACAGAATGCTTCGATATCGCACAATCGTACATTCGTACAATTTGTTCGGAAGTTTGAATAAATCGATGGAATCGATATGCGAATCGAATTTAATCGAGTTTAAAAATACGAATCGAATTTTGATGCTTTATTTGAGTTAATATATGGGTGTTGGGGGGAGGATAGATTTCTTTAGGGAAATTGGGGATTGGAAAATTAGGGAGTGGGAAATTGGAAAATTGAGAAATTGGGGTTGTGATGTTGGGAAATTGGAAAATTGGAAAATTGAGAAATTGAGAAATTGGAAAATTGAAAAATTGAAAAATTGAAAAATTGAAAAATTGAAAAATTGGAAAATTGGAAAATTGGAAAATTGGAAAATTGGAAAATTGGAAAATTGGAACATTGGAAAAAGTGGAAAAAGTGGAAAAAGTGGAAAAATGGAAAATTAGACAATTGGACAATTGAACAATTAGACAATACGACAATTAAATAATTGAACAATTAGACAATTAGACAATTAGACAATTAGACAATTACACAACTAGACAATTAGACAATTAGATAATTGGACAATTAGACAATTAAACAATTAGACAATTAGACAATTAGATAATTGGACAATTAGACAATTAAACAATTAGACAATTAGAAAATTAGACAATTGGGAAATTGGAAGAATGGAAAAATGGAAAAATGGAAAAATGGAAAAATGGAAAAATGGAAAATTTGAAAAATTGGAAAATTGGACAATTGAACAATTGGACAATTAGACAATTAGATAATCAGATAATTAGACAACTAGAAAATTAGAAAATTGGAAAATTGGGCAATTGGGCAATTAGGGATTGGGAAATTAAATGATTGAAAAATTGGGTGATTGGGAAATTGGGTGATTAGAAAATTGGGTGCTTTGGAAATTGGATGCTTGGGAAATTAAGTGTTTGGGAAATCGGGTGCTTCAGAAAATGAATGCTTGGAAAATTGGGTGCTTGGGAAAGTGGGTCCTTGATAAATTGGGTGCTTTGGAGATTGGATGCTTGGGAAATTTGGTGCTTGGGAAATTGGGTGCTTGGAAAATTGGGTGCTTGAAAAATTGAATACTTGGGAAATTGACTGTTTGGGAAATTGAATGCTTGGGAAAGTGGTTGCTTGGGAAATTAAATGCTTGGGAAATTGGCTGCTTGGGAAATTGGCTGCTTGGTTAACTAAAAAATTAGAAAATTGAAAAATTGAAAAATTGAAAAATTGAAAAATTGAAAAATTGAAAAATTGAAAAATTGAAAAATTGAAAAATTGAAAAATTGAAAAATTGAAAAATTGAAAAATTGAAAAATTGAAAAATTGAAAAATTGAAAAATTGAGAACTTTAACACCCCAAAACTCTAAAAATGTGTGACTTAAAAAATTCCGAAATTCGCCTATCATCTCTCCAAAATGGCAAAGTCTGTTGCCCGTACATTATTCCTCACCACAAGAATGGAACATCGCAGCGGAATGTAAATGGTGTTGTTGGAACATCGACGTTAAAAAGAACAGCGGTGAATGGTCGTTGCGTAATGTGAAATCGTTGTTGGTACGGTCTTTTTCATTTTGCCTTGCCTCGAAAGCGCGTGTCACTGATTTTTCAGTCTCTTTTTATCCGCCCTTTCAGACTCCGACCGTAATAAAATTTCAGGCAAACTATCGACGATCGATAGGAAATATTCTCGATTCCGTTCGCGCGATAGCCATCTGAGCACTTTACAATGTTTGCGGTAGAACTTCTCTGATGAAATAGTATATGTTTCGCGTGATACAAATTGGTTCGCCAAACGATTCATTTTATAACAGCAATTATTTTATCCTTGTATAATGAATTGAAATATAAAACGAAATTGAAAATCGATCTTGGTTTAATTTCACGGTTCTGTTTCAGTCCTCGTTTGACCCGACCAAAGTGATGCTGTACACGTTGAACTTCTTCCTTCTCTGCTTGAACGTGAGTATATTTCATTCGATACTCTTATGTAAATCATCAGGGTAGGTTAGGTTGAATATCAACAAAATTATTCAAACATGATTTGATGTAATTTCTATGTATATTTGCTTAATTAATTTTATTCTTTTTTTTTTAACGATGAGGTTATATAAGAATGGAGTACGCCATATTTCCACGCGTTGTATTTCCACGCCCCATAATTCCACACTCCGTAATTTCCACGCGCCATAATTCCACGCTCCATAATTTCCATGTACTGTAATTTCCAAGCGCCATAATTCTACGCGCCATATTTCCACGCGCCGAAATTTCAACGCTCTATAATTCCACGCGCCATAATTTCCACACATTGTGTTTCTATGCGTCAAAATTTCTACGCGCCGTAATACCACATATCGCAATTTCCACGCGCCATAATTCCACGCTTTGTAATTCTCAAGCGCTATAATTCTATGCGTCGTATTTCCACACGCTATAATTCCACGCTCCGTAATTTCCACGCGCCATAATTCCACGCTCCGTAATTTCCATGTACTGTAATTTCCAAGCGCCATAATTCTACGCGCCATATTTCCACGCGCCGAAATTTCAACGCTCTATAATTCCACGCACTGTGTATCTACGCGTGAAAATTTCTACGCGCCATAATACCACATATCGTAATTTCCACGCGCCATAATTCCACGCTCCGTAATTTCCATGTACTGTAATTTCCAAGCGCCATAAATCTACGCGCCATATTTCCACGCGCTGAAATTTCAACGCTCTATAATTCCACGCGCCATAATTTCCACGCATTGTGTTTCTATGCGTCAAAATTTCTACGCGCCGTAATACCACATATCGCAATTTCCACGCGCCATAATTCCACGCTTTGTAATTCTCAAGCGCTATAATTCTATGCGCCGTATTTCCACGCGCTATAATTCCACGCTCCGTAATTTCCACGTGCTCTCTTAGCACGTTCTATGGAGAACATATTCTCCATAGTTCGAGAACAAAATTGATTTAATTATAAAATTTCAAATTTGTTATTTCAGTAGTAATTATATTTGATAGGAAATAAAATCACACATTTTTCGTATTATTTTCTGCAGTAAATTTCTTCGAATTCTTACCTTTAGTCAGAAAAATTCCTAACTCTCTTCTCTTGTGAAAATAAACGTTACGTTCAGTATTGAACCTAGGAGGTAAATCAAATTATCTTTACTCCAGATATATTCCCTGTTGTGCGTGATCTCCCAGTACCAAGAATATATGACGGGTCGAGGAACCGCCGCAGATGACTACGAATACAGGGTCAGTATTCTGAGAGTGTCTGAACGGAAACAGGAACGGAATAAGGGACGAAAAGTTAAGTGTATTAAGTGTATTATTAACATTGCACTAATGCGTCAATGAAAGGCAGAAAATTGTGTTACGATGTTTTAACAGATCTGAAGTTCCTCCCGTGCCATTAACTTATAAAATTAATCAGATTTGTGTTACGCAGCTTCGAACTGCCATCGTAATTATACAGAGAACCCTCTTAAATCCTTATCTCCAGAACTCGCAATTGAACGAGTTCCGACCCCTTTCAAGAAATAATACCTCTCTTACAATAATTACAAAGCAGTTGAACAAATGGAGACATTTAATGGCTGCGTCTTTTATCAACTTTCGCGATCGATAAGAGTATCAATCAAAGATCTGAGCTTTTGTATATATTTTGTATATATCCTGTATATTGTATATTTATAGTGGTAAAATACACAAGGTAATGTAATGCAAAAAGAACCAAGAGGTTATGCATGTGTTAAAAGAGCTCGTACATATTCATACTGTTTTGCAAGAAAAAGTAATCTTGAAAAAATTAATACTGGCACACATAAGATTGTAAAGATATGCAAGTCGTATTAGACATTTTTTCTAACAAAAAAGTTGAATTGCAATTTTATAAATGGCAAGGTTATTAGATATCGATTAAAGCAGTATTTCCATCAGAGAACAAATGGAACTTGTTTTATTAGCTTTCTACCCTTTGCACTCTTTCAAATTGTTATCTTTGAAGATGCGAATGTTGCATAGTTGTTGCAAATGAATAATGAAAATGAACCTTATAAAGTGTTGTTTGAAGGTTCCAGCAGTGAGATACGCCACACAGCCACCGACTACGACCGCCACTTCTTGCTTGAGCTCTCGAAAAACAGCGACTAACAACGAAACCAAAGCAACCGCAACACCGACGCAAAGTCCTACTGCGGGTCAGAACACTGGGTCTTCGGATAAAAGTCCTGTGGTTGGTAAATCAGCTAGGAAACATGTTCAGTTCCCAGATACGGCGTCCGAGGACCAGAAAGGAAAATCTGGTAGGTTAACATTCACTTCCTGCGATATTCTTTCATCGGGACAGAAATTTGAAGATTTGCTTCATTCATTTGAAAATTGAGATTCAAAATTGAGAAAGTTAAGGATTTAAAAATTTAGAAATCTAGTGATTTAATTATTTAAAGAGTTCAGAGTATACAAGTTCAGAGAACTTTGTGCTTTTGTAATTTTGAAAGACTCCATTTAATTCTATTACAAGTCTAACCAGATACATCTTAATCCACACCTAATTACGCTAATAAATATAATTCCCACAGTATCCAAGAATGTACCCCAACGTTCATATAAATTCAATGTATCGAAATTGCTCATCAAGCCATATTTTCCATTTCGATCGAACCTCCGCACTTTGATCGCCGGTCACAAAGCAATTTCGAAACATGAGATCTTCATTCCGTGTGTTTCAGAAAGCTCGATCACGATACTGCTGGCCAACAAAGAGACAGAAAATGAATTCGCGATATCATCACCCTTGTTGAAGTTGGTGGACTCCGCGATGATCGATCCCTCCATTCAATCTCAGAAAATTACTCGAGTACAATACACCTGAAACCGCCGTGCAGCCGTGTCCGATGCTGATGGCAGTACCTCATTGCCATTTTACGGCTTTCCTTCGCCCTTAAGAGAAACCGACTCGTGTGACGAACATTTTCACTATAGCCGGCTCGATGAATAATTTATCCTCGTAAAGAACACCCTCGGCTACAAGTCCGGAAACCGATGGTGGTCGTTATGCTAGTCGTAACACCGGTTCGCTAAAAGCGATCGCCCGATGACGACAGTTCGGTCTATCGTTGGTTTTGGTTCCACGAATTACTTCCTACTAATAGAATCTATCCATCGGTTTTCCGATATTTGTTCGGAGTTTCTCGCAGCCACGAACTCGTGCTAATGTCGCATGTGGACGGTCACGATTTTCGTTGAAAGTCCACCGTTTCGTGAAAAACCTGATGTTCGAACAGGAAATTGAGAAAGTTCCGCCGTCACACCGGAGAGGTAAATCGGGATACGAAGTTTCTTCGTGGATTAATACGTTAAATGTCGCAGAGCAAACAACCGACTATAACAATGTGGTACGTGAGCCGATTCGAGGAGCAAATTGACGCATAGGGGAATTCGACGGGTAGAAATTTCATGGATGGCGATACAACGCGTGGTGATATAAATTATAAGAAGTCGGTACGTGGCAGAATTTGACGCGTGGCGACTCAACGCGGGGGAATTCGGCGCATGGCGATGTAACGCGTAGAAATTCCACGCATGGAGATACAACGCGTTGGAATTCCATGCGTGGAGATACAACGCGTTGGAATTCCACGCGTGGAGATACAACGCGTAGAAATTCCACGCACGGCAATACCACGCATAGGAATTCCACGCGTGGAAATACAACGCGTAGGAATTCCACGCGTGGAAATACAACGCGTAGGAATTCGACGCTTGGAAATTCGACGCTTGGAAATTCGACGCATGAAAATTCGACGCGTGAAAATTCGACGCGTGGAAATTCGACGCGTGGAAATTCGACGCGTGGAAATACAATGCGTAGGAATTCCACGCTTGGAAATTCGACGCGTGGAAATACAAAGCATAGGAATTCCACGCGTGGAAATACAAAGCATAGGAATTCCACGTGTGGAAATACAATTCATAAAAATTCCACGCGTGGAAATACAACGCGTGGAAATTCGACGCGTGGAAATTCGACGCGTGGAAATACAAAGCGTAGGAATTCGACGCTTGGAAATACAACGCGTAGATATTCCACGCTTGGATATACAACGCGTAGGAATTCGACACTTGGAAATACAACGCATAGAAATTCCACGCTTGGAAATACAACGCGCGAGAATTCCACGCGTGGAAATACAACGCATAGGAATTCGATGCGTGGTGACACAGCGCGTAGATATTCAACGCGTTGCAACGCAGTGCATAGAAACTCAGTGCGCCGCAATCTAACGCGTAGTAGTCCAACGCGTAATAATCTAACGTGTAATAATACAACGCGCCGTAATCTAACGCCTAACAATAAAACTTGAAACAACGCAAAACGTTCTCCTATATAAAAAATCTGTCCTAATATGAACATTACATAAAATCTTAAATTCGGCAGTACTGCGGCATTTGACGTGTTAAGAGTAGAACCGAAGCCTGTAACGAATGAGTATCGTACGAATATATCAACGGCTCTTCGCGGCAATAGCTTCAGGAAACCGATCAAATTAATCCACGTTCCGAAGCTGATCGAAATCGAGTTAAACGCATCTAGAATGCTCTAAAGGGACGTACTTATGTACTGGTGTGGTTAATCGGATAACGAAAGTGATCGATCGTATTTTTCTACTGTATTTTCAGATATAATAGTATTTCTGCAAGGTTGAGTTCTTTTATTTTCGATCTTTTTTTAGATTCGATCATATTCTGAATAGACATCAAGTAAATAGGCAGTATAATCTTCATATATCGTACATTAATTTAAACTTGAATTTTATAATATTTAAAAACTGCCGTCTTCCTGATTATGTACTCCATTTTTTATTATACATCCAAATATTTCGAGAGATTCATTTGATTGATGTCTATTTAATTTATGATTACACAAAAGTAACTTCAAAATACATGTGTTTCTTTTGAAACACTTTCGATTACCTATTCGTATCCTTGAATGTACATATTATTGTAAATTTACTCGTATGCGGTACCTGTTTGTATAGATTCCGAAGAGAACTTTTAAAAGGCTGTTTAAACATTTTCAATAAATCGTATATGTGGTTTTTTAATCAGTCATTATTATTCACCAACTCCAAAACACAATGTCAAGAATTTTACATAAAATATTAAGAGAAATGAAATTGCGCAAGTCACATTAAAGTCATACGTATTATTTTGACGATTTATTTTAATCTAACATCGAGGTCGAGTATTTACTGAACAAGGGATTAACGACAAACGAATTCTCGATGCAGACGGTAAGTGCGCGCAAGTGAAATCCAAATAAAACAGCATTCGTAATCATCTTTTACGTGCGATGCCGATCAGGTCTCGGCATTTATTTATTTGCAGTTTACACTGTAGGTAACGGGCATTGATTGTTTGCATGTTAATTAATACCGGCTACAAGCAACCAAACAATATTTCATTTTCCACGTCGAATGTTAATCCTGCTTTGCCCAGTTCGTTCGCTGAAATTCACGGAATTTTATGGAGCACACATATGTACAATATTTTCAACTATTAACTTGTACAGTTGTCTGTTCTCGTTTTTCTATTTTGTTTCGCAATTCCGAGAAAAACGATATGAAATTGGTTCGGATAGTTTGAAAAATTTACAAGAATATACCGTTGCGTTTGTACGTAACAAACACAGTTTATTAATAAATAATTCCCGGAATTATGTAATTGCACGTGACACGTGTATTCGACGTCTGATCGCATACGGGTAATGACTACTGTCAGTAGTAATGGCTTGCACACGATTAGCATCAGTAGTAACGAGCAGCGTGGGTCAGACAGCGGTTTACGTAATCTAAACCACTTGATTTCCAAAAGCCTAATTATCAAAATATACATGGACCATTAATTAATATCTCATTGTCATCGCATCTTTCGTTTAACATTCATAACATATGTAACATATGTACATCGTTCTGCAACAAAGTAATCTTACAAATTTTATTTAATATTTCCCTGCAATTATTAATATCACAATAATACTTTCAATTACAAATTTTAATCTTTTAGTACAAGATTACATATATTGTATATCTTAACATACTCCCTAAAGAAACACAACCTCCCCAGAGAAGTGTGTACCTCATCAAAAGAAACAACACATAATATAACAATATTCATAACGTTTTACGTCCATGCAACTGGTCCTGCACCTCCTGCAGCGTCTTCCCTTTCGTCTCCGGCGTATAAAAGTACACAAAAGCGACTCCCAAAAGACTAACAGTCGAAAACAACCAGAACGCTCCGTGCATACCAAACTGCTCAGCAATGTCCGAATAAGTCAGCGTCACGATAACCGCGCTCAGATTGCAAACAAACATACCAATACTGCTCCCAAGAGCCTTAACGTTCGTAGGAAAGACTTCGCTCAACATGGTGAACGGAAGTGCAGCCAAACCGAAAGCGTACATGACCAGATACAGTGTCGCTCCCGTAGCTGGTAACCAAGTGATCTCGCTGACGTCCGCTTGGATACTTTGAAGAAAGAAGAACAAACCGACGAGGAACGTTGAGATGGAGGTGCCCAGAGAAGATATCATTAGCAACGGCCTCCTGCCGTAATGGTCCACTACGATCGTGCTAAGTATGGTGCATACCACTTGCACGGCTCCCAATATTATGGTCACGTATTTACCTTCAAGCTTGTTGCCCGTTGCGTTGAAGATTAATTCGGCGTAAGACAGGATTGCCTGACTGCCGCTCCATTGTTGGAGCACCAGGAGGCACAGCACTATGATTAACGCTCTGAAAAATTATTTGGAAGAATAATTATTTTGGTAGGGAATTGTAGAAAATTCGAAATGATTATAAGGTTGTGTTACGTATATTATATTCGTTTGTAATAGATAATGGTGTTAAAGCTTATTACCAATGTCTCTTTGGTTCTCTGTATATTTAACCAGAGATGAAATTATAAAAATTTGTTAAACAGTGCGTGGCAGAATTCGACGCTTGGAGATATAACGCGTAGGAATTCCATGCGTGGCGATACCACGCGTAAGAATTCCATGCGTGGAGATACAACACGTAAGAATTCCATGCGTGGCGATACCACGAGTAAGAATTCCATGCGTGGAGATACAACGCATTGGAATTCCATGCATGGCGATACCACGCGTAAGAATTCCATGCGTGGAGATACAACGCATAGGAATTCCATGTGTGGCGATACCACGCGTAAGAATTCCATGCGTGGAGATACAACGCATAGGAATTCCATGCATGGCGATACCACGCGTAAGAATTCCATGCGTGGAGATACAACGCATAGGAATTCCATGTGTGGCGATACCACGCGTAGGAATTCCATGCGTGGCGGTACCACGCGTGGAAATTCGATGCGTAGGAATTCCATGCGTGGAAATTCGATGCGTCGGAATTCCATGCGTGGCGATACCACGCGTGGAAATTTAATGCGTATGAATTCCATGCATGGCGGTACCACGCGTGGAAATTCGATGCGTAGGAATTCCATGCGTGGAAATACCACGCGTGGAAATTTGATGCGTAGAAATTCCATGCGTGGCGATACCACGCGTGGGAATTCGATGCGTAGGAATTTCATGCGTGGCGATACCACGCGTAGAAATTCGATGCGTAGGAATTCCATGCGTGGCGATACCACGCGTGGAAATTCGATGCGTAGGAATTCCATGCGTGGAGATACAACGCATAGAAATTCCATGCGTGGAAATATAACGCGTAGAAATCCCATGCGTGAAAATACAACGTGTAAAAATCCCATGCGTCGGAATTCGACGCGTGGAGAAACAACGCATAGAAATTCGACGCTTGGTACCCGAAATGAAATCACAAAAATTTTGTAAAACCGTACTTCATCTTCATCTTATTCCAATTTAAAGAACCCAGTATTTACTGCAAAATCCACATACTTGCGATTACCAGGCACTTCCAAAAGTTCCCGAAAGCCTGTATCATTAGCCAGATCAGCTTCCACGGATTTCTCGATAATGTCAGCCTCCGCGGAAACGTTCGCGCTTCCTCTTAATTGCATGAGGGACATCACCGCCTGGCCATGTTTCCCCCGACGCATCAAATGATACGGGGACTCCGGTATCCATAGACTGCCGAGAAGGAAGCATATAGGTACCGCCGATGAAACGAGCGCCAGGTTTCTCATTGAAAGAAACGGACCTATTGTCCATTCGACGAACACGCCGAATTTTGAGGATACGGTCAACAGGGATGTTAATATCCCTCGTATGTTAGCTGGCGATATTTCACCTACGTAGACAGTAACGCATATGTATCCGTATCCGGTACTCAATCCGTAGGCGAATCTTCCAACCATCAGTTCCTAAACAGAAATGAATACACTTTGCATCGATGTTCAATAAATTCGGAAATATATTGTGTACGATATTCTATGTTATACTGTAGAAGGGTGAGAAGTGTCAGACCGTTTCAGTGTATAAATAGTGATGCATTGATAGTTACGCCAATGTACGGTAATTATGGAATTAATCTGGTAGTCGGTATCAAAGCTACATGGCTTAAAGTACTAGACACATTGCGCGATCAAGTATTAAAAATCTCGAACCGTTTGATATGTTATCATTATATACTTTGTCAGTTTCCTACCTGCCTTCATATTTTGATCTTACATTTTGACGTTCGATTTAAATATTTTTAATCGAAGCCTGTACTTGATTTTTATATTATGTATAAGAAAAATGAGTTTTATACCGTAAATGTTACAAAAGAGCTTGTTAAACTCTGAGTGGACCACTGGAGAGTTTTCAAGAAAATTTCTCATCGTTAAAATGTGCGGACTATATAGGGCAAGCCATTAAATTAAATTACCCATGCTGATGTTGCAAAAGCGATCATCATCCATCCTACTATTCCTGGCACCGCGGTGCAGAGCAAAGACCATTTTCGACCGATCACATTTAACAGGAAATTACCGCAAAGACAACCAATTGTTCCACCGATGGTTTGGAACGATGTGACCCATACAGCTTGTTGCGGCATTAAATGAACGGAACTATTAGGCTGTAGAAGATTTGGTAACGACGGTGAGGCCCAGCCAAAACAAAGGCCGTAAGACAGCATACCCACATTGCCTGATAATAATCGTTTTTTTAATATCGAATTTGTTAAGCATCTAAGTTGTCTAATCTACATTCACTTACTAACGATTACAGCTAGATATAGCTTTTTCATGGTTTTAAGAATTATTCCTAATCGATCTCGCGCAAGGTATTCACAGCTACTAAATGAATTAATCGTTATCTTCTCGGATACACGTTGTCCGATCGTGAAACGCGATGTCAAGATAAAACACGAGATACAGTTTCGTACAACAAAATTAAGGGGAATTCTCTAACATTCCCCGTACTAATTAGACGTCCTAACATTTCGAAGTTCCTAATTTTTTAATTCATAAAATTGGACATTTTTATCCTCTTTTCCAAGTTTCTGAATTTTTCTGTAAAATACTGACTGTAGTATAGCAAATTTATTGCAATTTTATTGGTGTAAATTATACGTTAAAAATGAACAAAACAATAGTATCGAAATTTATAATGTAATCTTTAATTACGAGTATTAACTGCAGGTAATTACCTTTATGAACGGATGCTTGATATTTAATATGTTACATTCTGTGATACTGAAGAAAAAAAATAACTGCTTTGAATAATTTATTCGGGTATTGTTTAAAATAATTTACAATTACATAAGGCCTAATATTTTACATTGTAATGCATCAAATATAAATGAAGACTGATAACGTATTCTTTTATCTTTTTGTCTGAATACTGAGCTAAGGAATTAATATCGATTCGACAGTACAAATTTATCACAGATTCATAATGCTTGGAGTTTCTCTTCTTCCTTGTATCAATTTAATCATTACGATTAAACACCTTCTATTTACAACAATAGAATCGTTTTTACATTTTTTCCGTTAATTACGACAATTTGCTACAACGAACGTCAACTTAGAGGTATTAGTAAATTACGTAATATTTGTATATAAAAGCTACGATATAAATTGTAAATAAATTACAAATTTATATACATTGCGTTTATCGATGAATAAAATGAGAACAAACATTAGAAACAAATATATTATTAAAATATAACATATGTTTTTGTTTCGATAGAGGATTCGTATCGGTATTAAATTATGTGCGAAGGTATAACAAATATATAATTATAAAATTGATGGTATTTCTGGTATTACGTACTATCTTTTATACGCATATGTACATACATATAAACAGCCAATTACACTTCTTACAAAATATTAAATCCTTATTATCTTTTAATTGCAACTTCATAATGCACTTTCCAGTAACAATAATGTAACACCTTTTTGATTCTCTAAGCTTCTACATCATAAATAAAAAAGCTGTTTATAAAAAAAAGAATCATAAAAACTCATGAATATTTGAATAGCCGCCGTTACTTTACAACATTTTAATGAAATATCGATTAATGTTAACATTGAACGCTAAAAATAATGATGAAATATACATTCATGTACAAATTAGTTCTAACTATATAGAAATTTACAATGACAAAACACATCAAAAAACTAGTTAGAGGTACAGTAAATAAATACGTAAAAATTCTCATACAATACTGTCATTGAATGTGCTAACGTTCATACCGATTCAGGCAATAGCACTGCACTTAAAAAGGAACTTCCTCCTGAACTCAAGGAAAATCGTATTACCTGGAGCATTCGATTTTAGAAAAGAATATATCATTTGAACACGAAATTAATAGAGAAAACGACTAGCAGGCATGTTAACTGCGCCTCGACAACTGCTGGGCGGAGGATTTTCATCGTCAGAGTTTTCATTCTTTCGTAATAATATCGAATTATGCCGCCCTCGTTGTGATTTTTCTGCCTGGTGCCTCAATTCCTCGATATAAGCTGTTGTATCCTTTTCTACCAATTCTTGTAAGTGTTTACTTAGCGTTGACAATTCTGGTTTATCTTCCTCGCAAACTCCTTCAAACGGTACAGCTTTTTCGTAAAATAATATATAAGGTGTATCCGGTGGTTTCAGTTCTTTGAAATCATTGAACGTCGTTTGTGAAACGTAACTGTCATTGAATTTGTACCAATTTTGTTTCGAATCACGAGCATAAGTGAAGTAATGACCATAATCCATACTGTAGCCCGAATGAACAACGGCGGCGTATAATTGATACGTTTCTGTACTTGTATATGATGGTGTCGATACTGGTAATTGTATGTGTTCATTATACATCACTTTATGCCGCAGTTTCGTTCTCGGTCTCGTGTCGAAATCATAACGGAAATGTTTCAGTATTAAGATCAAATATGTCGGTGCATGCAAAATTTTGATGATTCTCTGTGCGTCACATAACTTCATACATTTGTCGCATCGATATTTATTTTCACCAGTTAGTTTTTCTGGTGTAAGATAATAATTAATCAGATCTTGTACCGAAACTTCTTGATTCTCTTGTATTTCTTCTGGGAAGCTCAATTGCAAGTCCCGAAATTTGTCCGTGTTATGAGAACTGGTATCACACTGAGCACACTGATAGGTAATTTTGCATTTTCCTCCAAGAACTCTATGTACAAGAGGTACCTGTGTATTCGTATCTTCTCCACCTACAGATTGTATTCCACTATCCCTTGAATCTGAATGTGAATCACTAAGTTGTTGTACTTGTGCCAAATCTTCTCCTATGACAGATTAATCAGAGTGTAACATTTATTTTTAATACAAAGATATAGTAAAATGTATTTGAAATGTAATTTACTTTGTGTAAAATCAGCTAATGACTGTGTTTTTCTTCCTAAAGTTATGCTACCGCTTAAGTCTTCTTCAGTTGTCCAACGCTTAATACTAACTCCTTCATTTACCGATATGTCATTTGTTTCCTTATCATCCTTACTCTTGTTAAAGATACAGAAGATAGTAGCAGATTTTTCTTGCTCATGTAAAAGATCTAACAGGTGGCTGTTGAAAATTAATAATTATTGGTAAATGTAGAAAGATATTTAAGTCACCAAATACATATTCCAAAGCATTATTAAAAATTCATAGAATTAGATTAAAAAAAATAAGCATTAAGATCAGTATATTAACCAGAGAAATTCTGAACTATCTTGTTGTTGACCCGGTAGAAAGTAAGCAGGACGAGAAGCCAGTAATATTTCAGTTGGTGCCAAAGAAATCCTTTTGGAATACAACAACAAAGTAAACAGATTTTGTAACTTTTTAAGTACAACTTGATCTTCAGCTTTGCTTGCAGGTTTGTACATTAGTACTTCATAACAGAATCGCTTGGTCATTAACAGTGCTTGTAACACACTATTCATGTAACATGTGTTTCCAAGATTTGAAAGGCCAACTTTTTGGACATGTGTTTTAATTGGTTCAATTATTGGTTCAATCTCTTCCACTTCATCAACCCACACATGTTCATTCTTTAGTTTTTTAACAATATGCATTCGTGGTTGCACAGGTAAATTGTTTTCTAAATTGTTAAAAACAGAGAGACCTGGGAATCTTAACATAAGCACTTTCATAATATCAACTAAATTTTGTAAGCATTCCTTGCTTGATTCAGAATCTTCCTTCATTAAATGGGACAGAACATTTTGTGTATTACGTACTATATTTCTAAATAAAGATGGATGGCCTTGTCTCTTTAAAACATAAAATGTAATTGTTGAAGCATTCTGACGAACTACAGGTACAGATAAAGCACAAAACATTGCATGAAGTGATGCTTTGGTAACTTCCATAAGTATAGAATATTTGTGCTGCTTTTCTAAACCAAGTATAAATTCCATAATCCAAATGCTGAGCCTATCACCTCTCCACTTTGGAAGCCAACTACAAAGAACTTTTAAAGCTTGGGTTAATTGAGAGTCACAATGCGATTCAGAAAGAATCAAAAATACAGCTTGAGGTATAATAGAAGGCTCCACTATTTGTAGCACAGCAGCCAACCCTGGTCCAGGATCTTTCCATTTAGTATCTGATATAATTCTATATAATGTTTGCAGGCATATGAAAATTAAATTATTTTCTATACTTTTTGACGTGGTTTGTACTATTTTTAAAAAGAATTGAACTTTAGTGGCATTGTCGTTGAACTCCAGAATCTTTTTTGGCTCATATGGCATTGAAAATGTAGACAAACAAATTATAATTGCTTCACAGAGTTTCGTATGATTTATAGAATTTGGTAAGTAGACACTATGATCCAATAATACTTGAAGTATCATAGTTAAATGAGACATGTCACTAATTTCTGTATTTCTTAACATTGTTGCTATGTCATTTGAAATTAAATGAGCACTCAGTGATTCCTCTGGCAGATACTTTGCGAACCACATCAGGATTTTTGGAACTTCCTGCACATTTTTTATTCGGCCATTCAATAGCTCTCGTAAAATACTTTCGTAATTAGTTAACTGTTCATATACAGATTCATTTTCTAATTTTTTAAGTCTAGTCCATCCTTCAATAACCTCTGTATCTTCACCGATCACGATCAAATTTAAACACTGTTTTATATCGTACTTCAGAATTTGTTCGGTCCCCATTATTCCACAAGATACAATTTTAATAACACTTTAAATTACTTCTTTATAATTTTTAGTTACAACTATCATTAACCTCAACCAAGAATGACTTTCATGAAAACCTAAATGATTTCATAGTCCTAGAGAAATAAAAAAAACAAGTGTCAACATCTTAAAGAAAAATTACTGATCTTTCTAAGCAACTCAATTTTTGCTATATCCAAATAAGTTATACAATTTTTTTCTTTACATGAAAGATATATATTTATGTAATTTTACAAAATTTGAAATATCTAATTATACTTTACATTTATGTATGTTTACTATTATATCAAATATGAATTTTTATAACACAAACTATAAGGTCATAGAAATTTTTCAGAGCGTATCGTATGTATACGTATGGAACAAACTAATATAATATAAAGATCATATTTGTATAATGTTCTTTTTTTGTTACACATAACAATACGCCTTATTAATCGTTTACGGGAAATCGCACCCATCAGCTAACAAGTTTTTGATCATTCTGCGCATATATACCCAGTGCTCTTCTATTTTGCAAACTTCCTGCATCATTACATCTTCCTTAGGGATGTATTAATGTCCAAAATTCCAGACTGAAATGTAGCTCAAATAGACTTGAATGGGATTGAGTTGAAGTTTGAAAATGCATATTTTATTAGATACATGAAATTTTCAGAGTTACACATTTTCAAATTCTCAAATTTCTCGATTTCCAAAGCGAATGTTTTATTTTACCAAGACATTTTATCCACAGAGTATATAGTCAACGTAGTAGAAAGCATATGATAGGTGAAAAAGGTAAGAAGACGACTGAAGTTAGTCATCTTGCGCGAATCGAATTTCGTTGAACGAGTACATGCGATACGGGACTGAAGTTAAAGCTAGGAACATATAGGAAGAAAAGGTTGGCTAGACTACAGGTTGTTTCGTTGGTTTCGACACGGCTCGTACGGTACGGGACGGCCAAGAATAGCAAAGAGCACGCGAATCTAGCCGTCCTGTAACTGAGTCTGGTGAAGGCGACCGACCGCTCCCTTCGTGGTCCGTCAGAACGAATTTTAACGTATATATTTTTGTAGAAAAACACGGGATTCGCGATCAACTCGTATATGGAGGTAAGAAGCAGAAAACGGTCGTTTCAGCGTGTCGAATCACGCAAAGTGAACTGAAGTGTAGTGGCCTCGGCGAAGTGGAAATCCAAAAGCGCAGAGAAGAGAGAGAGAGAAAGTGAGAGAAAAAGAGAGAGAGAGTGGGAAGAAGAGAAAGAAAGAGAAGAGGAGATCGTGCGAAGTGGTTATAAAGTTCTTTGAGTGCAGTCGTGCGTGTTTTCGGGCAATGTCTCTCGAAAGTCGTTCGAGTTCAGCCCTATTTAAAAGGGCTGAACAGCTGAAACGTTGGGAACAGTCCGAAACAAATCGTGAACCGGCCCAACCACGTCAAGTCGCACGGAAGATCAAGTTCTCTGCGGATTGTGTATTCCTGGCAGCATGCGCGGCAGGCGACAAAGAGGAGGTCATACGTTTACTCCAAAAGGGGGCGGATATCAACACCGGAAATGTTGACGGACTCACAGCATTACATCAGGTATCATTTACTCCCTTTTACACTTTTGTTTATATCCTACAATTTCTTCCTATACACAGGTATATGCCCGACAACAATCTCGACCGAGTTTCTTCAGATTTGCTTCTCTTTTCCTCTTTCCAATTGCAAATGAATCATAATTCTTATTAGAAGATGACTACCACGTACTCTATAGCTGTTTAATTGAAATTGTATCGCTTAAAGTTCCTTTGGTACTTGCAATGTTACATTTAATGGTGGGAAAAATGCAGATGTGGTTCCGCCACGGAGTATACGCTTCCGCTATCTCTCACTATTCAAGCCATGCAACTACTCCCTCTGAAAACACCCGACAAAACTGATCGCTTTCCCCCCTCCTTTTACCAATATTGTTTATATATGTAGAAAATTAAATTCTATGGAAGAAAATGCCCATAATTTTACTGTATTGTAAAATTATTTCAATTCTATTTATATTTCTAATTATTTGTATTGAATCATTCATTATTTAATTAGCAGACTCACCCGTCATTGCCTGAGTTTTGATAAAGATAGAATCGTAAAACTAAATTATATTCAATCGAATTATTATTATTAGATACTAATAATTCAAGAATATATTTATACCTTCGATTTAATAAATACTATGTTCAAAAATTAAATTTTATATAATATATTAGAATTATGTAATTCTAATATAATTCTAATATACTATGTTACTCTCTTTGCATGAATTAGATGATTTATTATACCTTACATACTCTGATATATCTTGAACATATAAACATCCACAATCTGCTTATAATTTAAGAACTGCTATTGACATGAAACGAAAAGCAGATTGTGATTGGAAATGTTATCTGTAAACTGTACAAGTTTCGTTAAAATTGGTTCAATAATTTTTTACTTAAATCTGAATAGGCAGAAAAAGATTCAGAAAACTGTTGTTTATACTTAAATGTCATGAAAAGAGCACAAAATGCCTAAGAAGAACAGGTGCTCTGTATTTATTAGTTTATTTTAATAGTGAATACAAATTCTGTAATATAAAGATAGCCATAAATAAAATTAATGTTTTGCTTTCATAGTGTCACTTTTGTTTTATGTATTTAACAAAGTTACAAGTTGTATTTGTATTGTACATCAATAAAGCAACTTACAGTCATAATATTAATGTACAAATATTATAATATTAATCTATTGTTTTATACAATTGTTGCTATGTAATCATTAATTATATATTTAATCATTTTAAATAGATGTATTGTATAATGTAAATATCACTCAAATGAATGTTAATAATATTGATAAATTGCAGTTGTAATTTTTTATATTAGCTATAAATGAATATCATAATGTTCAGATTATCGTTATCTTATATACATTGTGTCAAATTTATTTTTAACATATTGAATCTTTTATATTAAAAATTGTACAGTTTTCTGAGTACTATTTAAACTCCAGCGGTTGTTAAATTAAATTGGAGTTAATTCTATTTTATTAGTATCTAATTATTAGTCAATATTTGTTTTTATTCAATTGAAGTACTTAAAATTCTAATAAAAATAGTCCTTTTATAGTTATTACATAATAATGCAATTAATACTACTCACAAATCATTTATATTATAAATAATAACTTATTTGGAAAGGTATGTATAAATGAGGTATTTTATAGAAAAATTGTTGTATTTGTTACTGTTATTTAAGCATGATAGTACGAGGAAGTTTAGGCATTTCATGGATTTGCGAAAATAGAATGTGAAAATACATCAGGCATCAAATGCTATTTATAGTTCTCTGTTAGAAGTCAGAAGCTGCAGCATCTGTATTCTATGTCCTCTGTCTTAAAATGTTATTATACATAATGTCCTTCTTAATCCATATAAGACATCCTCTTTTAAATATCATTTGTATCACTTTGTGTTTGTGTATACAAAACCATAAAATAATTAAATGGTCCAGTATTTCCAATGAACTTCCAATATTAATATGTATGTTGCAATATTGAATTAATATCTAGCATTATTAAAGATGTATTATATCATTATGCATTAGTGCTTAATAATACTTAAGATGTGATTTTTCTACCCGATACATATTACATACTATTTGTATATAGAATTTTTGTAATAATATATTTGCTTAGCTTTATAATCTAACTAAGAGGAATTACAATATTTTAATTATAGGCTTGTATCAATGATGATCTGGATATGGTGGAGTTTTTAGTGGAACAAGGAGCTGATATCAATTGTGGTGATAACGAGGGATGGACACCACTGCATGCAACTGCATCTTGTGGATTTATATCCATTGCAAAGTTAGTATTATTTTCATTTTTATAATGCATACAGTTATGTTAATTTCATGTTGATAATAAATTTTAGAAATTGTTTATAATAAAATAACATGTTTTCTAGATATTTAATAGAAAAAGGATGTAATTTAGGAGCAGTTAACTATGACGGTCAGTTAGCTCTTGATATAGCACAAACTGATGAAATGGAAGATATGCTGCAACAACATATAAATAAAGCTGGTTTGTGTTCATAAATAGTTTGCCAAAATGATCATTTAATTACTACTACAGAAAGGATGTGCTTCTAATCCAAATTTGTCTCAGGTATAGATTGTGATCATGCTAGAAGTGAAGAAGAAAGGTCAATGTTGAATGATGCTAGAGCATGGCAGGCAGGAGCAGCAGGCAAGGACGCAATTCATCCTAAATCAGGAGCTACTGCACTTCATGTTGCTGCTGCAAAGGGTTATGTTGATGTTATGGAGTAAGATTTTTTAAAACTTTAGTAGAATCAATTATCAAACAAAAGTATTTAAATAAAGGTAATAAATAAAGTTGTTACCTATTATTTGCTATATCTAGAATTTACGTTCCAGAATCTTACTACAGGCTAGATGCGATGTCAATGCCCAAGATTTTGATGGTTGGACACCTTTACATGCTGCTGCACATTGGGGTCAATTAGAAGCTTGTGAACTTTTAGTGGAAAATTTTTGTAATATGGACATTAAGAATTATGCTGTAAGATTAAAATTGTCATATATTATATATAAAAACAAATTGTCTCTTTCATAATTTTACATTGATAGGATCAAACTGCATTTGATATTGCTGATACCAATATATTATCAGCCTTAAAGGAACTGAAGGCAAAACAACAACAGTTAATGAAAGATCATCCACAAATTATTAATAAAAAACAACCAACTATACCAAAGAAACGGTTTGTAAAGTAAATAATTAATAACTAATATTTGAAAAAAAAGTATATTTTATTTATTTCTTTATTTAAATTTCAGTGTATCAACAAGTAATGAAAATACTATAGTTATGCAAGAATCTGTGGAAACATTTGAAGAAGAAACGCCAAATAAAGTTAAAAAAGTTGAATTAGAAATTCAGTCTGATAAAGAAGATTCTAGTACCGGAACAAATAGTGATGTTGGTATGTTTTCAATTTACATTACTTATTAATGGGTTTGCTGATTTGCATGTCCACATTTAAACATTTTGACGGATTGTTTTATTTTGTTACTAAATGGTGATGAATTTGTGAACTTACTATATGTGTATAGAATGTTCCATAAGTATTACTGCATTAGAAAAATATGTTGAAAATGCGACAAAGTAGTACTATTAGAACACTCTGCAAATTCAAAAGATGGAGCTAGTATTTCTCAATCATTTTTTCCTTCATAGATATAATATTATTATATATTTCTTTTTAACATGTTTTATTTTGAAAAACGCTTTCGTTTACTTAAATCCATTTACAAATGGTTGGGAAGTGCTGATTTAGGTAGGAATATATTTTTATGAAAGATATACTGCACACTGTTCAGTTTTGCAAGTCTATTTTACTTACCTTAACAGCAATTTGTATTTCTTGTAACAATGCTGCATGGACAGAAGCGACACGTGAAACAGATATGGAAGAGAGTGATGATGAAGGTGAATCTGAGACTAGCTCAGACTCACATTCTTCCACTTACTCCAATCAATCTGATAAGTCTAACGAATCAAACCACTCTCCATGTCTTACAGATGATGGTGAGTTTTGTCTGTAAGACTGTTTTTATATTATTAAAATCACACTTTGTTGCATGTATTATAAGATACATATGTTTTCTTTCTATTCCTTTTCATTTTAAAAATGCTATTTAAAAGTTCGGTTGTTAAAATTCATTTCTCAATGCAATAAACGAATACGTGACTACATCGATTTCCCTTTTATCGTAGAAAATAATTGTTGAGTAACACTTTCATGGAAAATATTAATTTTAATTTAATTTTACAGAAAAGAAAAATAGAGCGAATAGAGAAGAAACATCTCCGCGTAATTCGTCGTCTCCTGTCGAAGTTAATAAAGTTCCTAATCAGGTACTGCTTTTGTAAATATTTAATTTTTTACAGTACAAAGTTAAACAAATTCTAATTCATTTTTCTAATTATTTTTCTAGGCTCCAGTAATGCCTCCAAAGCAACAGACTGATAATAACGAAGAAGGAGTTATACCATCCTGGAGGCGTTCAGGCTCTTTCAGAAATAGAATACAAAACACAGAAACAACAAATACTGTACCTACAAGTAAGTTACCGCTATAGTAATAATTTACGTGACTTTAATTTAGAATCATTTTATTTACTTTTTTATACATATTCAGGACTTGAAGAAAAAGATAAAAATATTATATCACCAACAATACCAAACAAATTGAACACAGAACCTGATGTGGTATTGACAAGAACACATAGTTTTGAGACAGATGAAAAGTAAGTTAAAAGTACTCATCCATAAGCGCGTAGTATTATAATTTTGCAGTTTAATTTATTGTAATATCACACAAATTCTGTTAACATATTTACCTCTGTGTTACATTACAACTGTTTATAGTTCCGCATATCATTTAGTTTTACGTTTATTATTTTTATATCAGTGTTTGCACATGTAAGCAATTATTTGTGTAAAACATTTGATGCAGTAGATTCTTGAGCTTTACGCATATTGAAAATTAGTTTAGTTGTATGCATGGCATGATGCATGTTATGCAGGTTCTATGAGCAGTACATGGCATTACGAGCTCGCATCAAGGCGTTTTCCTGCCCTACTCTCCATTGCTGCAATGCAGCTACTCCTACTCACACCAATACTACGACCCGTTCTGCATCTCTACGCGAAACCTACAGGTGCGCATGTTTCATACGTGATTTGTATATTAATGCTTTCAATATGTATAATTCTATTTAGTATTGTACCACAAGTTCTCCATTTTTTCCGTATATGCTATTTATTTACATTTGTGATCATTAATTTATTAAGCTTTTCCATTCTTTGCTTTTGCTTTGCTTGAACATTAATAACTTTTGTGTACATTACAAATAGAATATGAAATTTCACAGTTTGTTTGCCGTAAATGATCTAATTTTATAAAATTCAGGTAAATAAAGTAATATCTGTGTTTGATGTAACAACTATGCTGTTTTAACTTTAGAAGAAAAGAAGCAAAATTAAACTTGGAACTATCAAGACTGCCACAAGGAAGCAATACACTTTCACCAACATCTACATCTAAAACAATAGTGTCAAGTACACTGCCAACTACTACAGCTACAGCTACTACAACTGCCACAACAACAACAACTACAACAAGTCCTATTCCAACCAATCAAATTCGCAGGTAAATATTAAGAAAAACAAAATTTATTTTTAATAAATTTGATTAAAAGTATAATAAAATATTGGTCATTGAGGTATAACTTTTTAATGAAAAGTAAAAGACATAAAAAAACATATGCAGATATTTTAATCTTAATTATGCAAAGAGTATATTGTTATATATGCTTAAGAAAACACTTTTAAAGACCAAAGTTTATGTATTCATATTTACATCGTACAATGATGTTAATATGGTTGAGTAGTGTTCAACCAGTGGAAGGTACAACTACAAACAATTCAGTAGCAGTTCCTGGAACTCCCACTACACCAGGAGGGAGCAAACTAAGTCCAGGAAATATCTTCAAGAATTTCTTCAAGTGGGTACTTAATGTTTGACCTGAGAAGATTCTCTTGAAATGTGTGATTTCGCATATCGTATAATATCTATACACATGATGTTAAGTTATTGGCAGTGGCATGGACATTTGCTTTGCAGTGTGATTATTTATTTCAGTTGCGTATCTTTATCCTAAAATATTTTTACCCCAATAACCACTGCCTTGTTTTACTAGTGAAAATATTTCCAGTTCAGGAACACTGCCATCGAAACATTTGGTTTAATTTATTTAATCACATAAGTAGTTTCACATTTTGTATCCTTTTAATAAAACATACTGTTTATCAATTTTCTAATACTGATACAGAATCGTTCCACGTGCACGCATTTGTCGTGAATAACTAAAAACAGAGAATAAATTGCGTATATTAGCAAGTCATGTTTTCATTAATTTTAGCATGTTTTAAATACATCAAAATATATTTTATCCGTGCAGGTATATATTTATTAAAAATTTAAACAATGTTTTCAATATTAAATATTACACTTACTACTGTAATATTTATACATATCATCATGATTACAATGAATAATAATATTATTGTTTCTGTTTCAAATGAAAGTATAATTGTTTTATGTGATATTTGTAAATGCTGCTTTTGGATGTGTTCATGACAATGTTTAATGCTTCTTCAAGATTTTGTTATATTTTACAACAAATTTTCGAACGTAATAAAAGTATTACTGATAATGTTATTAATCTCGCATACATGATGTTTGTTTAGATCTTTTGTTCCTCCTGTTCGTGATGAAGAAAGTGAAACACAGAGAAAAGCACACGCAAAGAGAGTAAGGGAAACTCGACGTTCGACTCAGGGTGTAACGTTAGATGAAATCAAAAGCGCAGAACAATTAGTGAAGAAAAAGCAACAAAATAATGAAATTCCTACTACAATATCTTCTACGCAGGTAAATCTTTATTTCATAATATCACTTTTAGCTTTTAAATACATATTCATAATATATGCAATTAATTTACGATCTTTTATAAACTAGGTACATAATTAATTTGTTGTTTTCATTTTTATATTAACTATTCTTATATACTAAGTGTTGTTATAGTGCTGAAAGCTTTACGATTATTACTTCTTATTTTTTATTTATTTAATTTTTGTATAACATAGCCTGCAACTACTACCAGCAATACAGCCTCAATTACAGCTACAATAACAACAGCAACTCCTACTACTGTGACTACAAATAAATCCTCTGAAGAACTTAATTTGCCTGAAAGGCGGCCTTCCTGGAGGTTGAAAGTAGATAATGGGAGCAAGGTTTGTGATTTATGCCATATATAAGTAGGTTTCAAGTTTGTAGCAAATTTTGTATAAAGAGAATATATACATATATATTCTGTAACGAAAAATTTAAGACATTAATTTTATTGCATAGTTCCAATTAGAAGACGCCAATAACAGAACCACCATGGTACCTAATCCTGATACTACTACAGCATATATGAGAAGACCTTCCACAGGTGCTAGTATACCAAGACCGTCGTCAGCTCCCGTTGAAACTATTGCAACAAGCAGTGCAGAAACAACCGTAACATTACCACTTAGACGACCATTGAAGCAACCTGAAGATAAAGGTATAGATAATACTCGTCGAAACTTAAAACATATGGTACTCGAATTTTACAAATATTAGTTTTTATTTTACTTCTACTGATACGTTTCAGAACAAGATAAGGAAAATGATAGCAGAAATGCACAAGCTACACAAGCTGTGATACAAAGGAGACGGAGACCCAAAAGAAGATCTACAGGCGTTGTTCACGTTGATATGGACGTTAGTAATAAATATGTTACTTTATAAATTCAATTTTTCATTGTCGTTGTAGTAGTATATTTTAATTTTTTAATTGAACAGATTTACTAGTGATAACATTAATAAAATATTTTACAGGAAATTGATCCTGAAAAACAAGACTTAACTGCCGGAGGTGATTGTGACGAGAACAAAATTAACCATGAGGTAAGCGATTCAGTTTTATCATTTGTGTTATTTAAAACGTATAAATCGTATTAACAGTTACTTGAATAATTTAGCAATCGTATATTGAAAATTAATATCTCTACGTTACAGTGATTCTCTGATAATCATTTGTAAATATTCATTATTTTCATTAAATTTTATTTTTATCATATTTTATTATTTTTGTAATAAAATTCGTGTGCAACAGTCTAAATTCTATATATGTTAATTGCTAAATGTTTATTTTTATAGTGCATTTCTAACAAAATCATCGAGTACTATGTACAACCGTTCTAATATAAACGCAATTTCATGAAGCCCAAGTCGCTTTGTGTTATTTTTAGGTTAGTCTCTGGGAAGATTAACCCCTATGCATGTATGCTTTGTTAAAAATAGTTTACTAATGTTTCTTCAAACTACATGTTAAAATTAAATTGGAAATACCAATAATTGCAGTTTTCTTAAAGGGAATTAATAATAAAGATTTATTTAGATGAATGAAATCAGAAATAAAAATAAAAAGAAATTGATCATGAACATGGTCTGGCAGTATCTAAAAATATCCTATCGACATTTAGAACAATTTGATACTTTGACATTTAGGGTAACCTAATAGGAATTTCCTTATTCTTTCAGCATACTGCTAAAAATATTTGTTAATAAAATAAAACTCAAGAAATGTAGTAAAACGAATATTACTTATTATGTTGTATCATGTAGTAGGTAAAATTTAAAATCAGAGTAAGCTGATAAATAATAATTAATAAAATTATTTCAGTTATTCATTACTTTTATTTATCACTATCATGTGTGCAGATATATTTATATATTCTCAATAATATAATTTAATATATTAATTAACTTTATATAGTTCATAAAATAAATTTATATGTATAAATATATGTATATATATTTACATATATATATGTTTCATAATATTTATTAATCACATAAAACCTTTTGAGAGTAAAACAGCAAATATGTTTATTCTAAAACATGCAACCTTGATATTAGTATAGGTTTATGCATGTGATTTATAAATAGCCTACCAACTGATGCTTTAGAGTAAACTGGCCGATGTTTTAAGTTCCTCCACCCAGTTCACGTCAGTCAAATTCTTGCTGTCATTGGAATTAGATCGTTTATATTGTGCATTTTGTGACAAAGTAGTATTACATTAAATCATGAAATATGTCCAAATCTTTGTATAAAATATAATATGTAAAATCTTAATAGCAGTTCTAAAAGAAACGTGATTAACTTAATACAATTTTTAAAATAATTGTACCAGTTTTATAAACAATGTCATCCTACAGAAAAAGATCCCAAGCAAAGCCAACAACAGCTGCAGGATTAAGAGCTCAAGCATCTGCAAATGGAAGTTCAATTTTTGGACACAGATCACGAAGTATTACTGGACTATTTCCTTTGAATCAAAATAGCTATTCTAGTTTGTTAGGTGTTAATGGAAATTCGATTGGAGTGCCAAATTTTTTAAATAAAGTCTCCAAAAGCAATGACTCGTTCAAAAAAAATTCTTACTCAAATTCTACAAGCAATTTAAGTTATCAAAATCCTTACACAACATATGGTGGAACTACGTCAGGATATGGAAGTATAACTCTGCCAATGAATATCAATTCTTTACGGTTACCATCATCCACAAATTATAATTATTTAACTCTTAATCCAAACAATTCTCAAGTACAGAGAACTGAAAGCTTTAATAAAACAAGAATAAAACCAGATTTTCAAATTGGATCTAGAAGTTCTAGTCTACAAAGCTTAGCCAGTTCTGAAGGATACATTGTAAGAAAATATATTTAAATTCTGTATAAGGAGAAATACTTTTTATATTCTGTAGATGAATTTAATCATAGAATTTTAATTTTCTTTTATACATTATCTTTGTTTAATTTTGTTTTCTAGAGTGGAAATGATCGTTCTGGAAGATCTAATAGACTAGGATCTATATCTTCGTTATCATCGGAGGCACCTTCTATGTCGACTAGAATAAAATCTACAACATCTGAAAACGGTGAACTAGATTACAAAAAATTATACGAAGAATCTCAAGCAGAAAATGAAAGACTTAAAGAAAAACTTAGGCGGTCGGATGAACAATTGAAAGAAGTCAGAAATTTATTGGACAAAGCGCAAAGCACACAAAATAAGACCGTTCTATCTGAAGCTGAGAAAAGGGAAAGGAGAGCGATGGAAAGGAAATTGTCGGAAATGGAGGAAGAATTGAAGGTAAAAACGAATGATTTTTATTCTATATTTAAATTATCATACTATATACTTAATATATTTACAAAAATAAGTGTTATAAAAATATGTAACATTAATTCAGAAATCATATTTCAGCTAAATAGTTATAATTTCTATTATTATACGTTCATATATTTCTACAAATGTTTAATTATACGTATATTCCTTAGTTAGAGTGCACGTCACAATTTTTTCAATTATGTTTTGATTGTTATGACTAAATACAGAGGAGGTTTCAGCATTTCTGGAGTGGTTGATTTAAGGAAGAATCACAAAAGTACAAGCTGCTTTTAATGCATTGCTTTTTTTTTATTTGCCATTTCTTGATGCTTTTATTTTTAGTATTTTTATTGAATAATCGCGCTTATTATGGTTTTTAATTGGCATTTTGTACTTCTTTTTTTATTATACAAACTACATATGGTTTAGAGTTCACATTATGGTATTGTATTTGGTGATACTTGAAAATCATTGTTAACGTAACAAATGATGTAGATTACATATTATTATTCTGGTGGGCCTTTTATAAGACAAGCGGATTTTGGGCTAATCGTTTCACTGTTTACAGCAATTACAAAAACTCAAAGCTGAAAATGAGAGATTGAAAGCCGAAAATCGGGCACTTACCCGCGTCGTATCCAAACTCACCAATACTACTAAATAGGTAAAGGATATAATGACAGCATCTGCGTTAACAGTGTACATCGTATTTCACGTACAATATTAATTAATTAATTGCAATATTAAAACTTTGAAACGATGTCGCTCACTGACTTATCTTACAAATACAGCTTTGCAAAATACATTTCGTGCGATTACGATCATTCGAACAATTTTATTTAAACAATTTATAACAGCTTATCGTAAAAGAATTTAAAGCTTACATAAAATACATTTTTTTCATGGAAATTATGCTGTAATTACATAAAACTAAATTTGTTTCCATTCCACTAATTACCCTTTCAAATGTATAATGTGTATTTTTATTAATTTTTATCCATATTTTATACTTTAAAATTCTTGCAAAAAATACTATTAAATAAGATAGATAAAAATCGCACTATTGCCATTCGGTATTTTATATCAAACAGTTATATCAAACATGTAGATGTATGTTAACTGGCATTGAAAAACGCAGTCTGTCTTCTAATTCATTTTTAAGAATATTTTCCTTTCCACAAGCCCAATTCATTAATAAAATTTAAACAAAACTTAAATTGGCATTAAATTTATAATTTTCTGATAATATTACAACAGAAATTACGAATTTGAAAACAATCTTTTTCGTTTTAAAAACTAATTTAAAAATTATAGATATTTACACGTATTTTTGAATCGTGGAAATAATCTTTTTTACAAGATATATTTACAAAATAATATTTTTACATTTTGTACAACGCATGTTCAATGTAAGAATGTAATATTTTAATTACACTACTCATTGTTTTATTTTAATATTTTAATGTCCAATGTTTATCGTTCATATCATTCTTCATTTGATGTGTGATGATAATTTTGTAATGGGAAGCTTTATAAGATGCATGATCAAATTCAGTAAGTAAAGTATAACATTTTTATAAGAATAGTGGAAAAACTATATTCTTAACAATATAATCTATATAAATTAACACTAAGTATATTGTTTGGTAAACACAGTTTCATCAAAGATATTATATTAGGATATAACACCACTTAAAATTATTATTATAAGCACAAAGGATATAGTATGCTCCATATCGGGTAGTACATACAAAATTGTTATTATATTGAAGAGATTTTTTATGTGTAAAAGTATGGTGTTACAATTACACCCACCTGTTACATAAATGTATATTACGTTGCTCGTTTAACATTATTCCTTTAGTTTGCATCAAATTATTATATTGTTTTGGTTTCTAAAGCTTTAGTTGCAACAATATCTGCTTGTTTCCCCTTTCCAATTTTTTTTTCAAACGTTTATTTTACCTAATTTACAACGGTATTGCCTTTGTATTTCTTTCCTTTTTCATTTAAGAAATATAATTAAATGTAACACAAAATATTTGTATATTTTTCCTTTTTTTAGGTAATGGACCAACTAAAATGTGAAAATCAGAGGCTAAAAGATGAAAATGGTGCCTTGATCAGAGTAATCAGCAAATTATCAAAATAACTCCAGTGGTCTTAAAAGAAGGCTGTATAGCGTTTCTTATGTTGCATTACAATTGCATTGAATGAATTGTTTTAGCTATAAAATATCATGATCATTATTGCTAGTATTCTTACAATGTATATTACATCATCACATATTGATGAATTTATTCTTATGCTAGTAATTTAATTTATTATCAAATTACTCGCGTGGCTGTGCCAAGAGCGAAAAGAGACATTGCTCCTATTCTTAGAATTGTGAATAGTTGACCATAAAGGATCTAGAATTTTTACTTTCTCACATTTAACTCTTCCTCTCGAAGATAAATTTCATGGTTCATTTTAGAGCCGACACTTTATAAAGCAAAATGTACTTCGTTCAAATTATTGAAAAAACAAACGTTCTTTACGACAGTTTTTTTTTAAAGAACTCACGTTATTAATGTTGACTCTTTATAAGGACATTTTGTAAATATTTAATAGATAATGATAATGTGGCATTTTAGAGTTAAATAAGGACAAAATTTTTTACTTTCAAAAAACACGTCAGAAATATATATATATCAAATTTATTGTATAAACTTGTTTCCATAATTGTAATGCAAGCGAAAACATTCGTCACGTATTACAAGACTAAGTAGAACAATAAAAGGAAGTAAATTAAGAGGATGATTTTCATGCTATTCAAGTGGCCTTTCCTGGAAGACTGTAATTTGTAATCCTTCCATCATTGCCATTTTTACAGAGAATAGAAAGTTCATGCATTGAATAATGTATGTTTTAATATAATTTTGCAATTCACTGTTAACAAAAATATAATTCAAGTGAAATTTTTTAATGTGTATAAAGCGATGAAGGCAATTGTTTTCAGTAACTGAAATCAATGATGAAAACTGTGTTATTATTTTTAATAACTAATTTAATGTATTGGATTAAAACAAAAAAACAATATTAGCTTTTGATAGCAATGTTTATAATGAAGTTTTAATTTTAGTAAAAAAAATATGAATTTATAATCAGCGAAAAGGAGAACAAATGACAATGTATGGGTGACATGTTTTTTAACGATGTTATTGTAAAAAATTGTACAAAAATAAGTTGATATGGTTGTTTCATAATGATGTTTGTTATAAAATAACAATTTTGTGTAACTGTTTAGTATATAGATATTTTCATTGTATTATATAATAGCAATATATATGTGCTTATTACATTTGAAAAATATTTGGATGAAAGTAGTATTACAATATACACAATGCCCGTTATTGTAAATTATAAAAAAAAATCATTTTGTACAATTTGTGATAAACGGTTCAATCTTTATCAAACAACTGTATGTTTAATCATTATAAAAATAATATATATACTATTAATATAATTCCACAGGTAATTATAAATATAATATATAACATGATAAAATGAAAGTTACGAAATTTATGACTCATAATTTTTTTCGAAACAAACAAGTCTTTAAAAATTTGATAAAGATTGTTGCTGTTATTATACTTTGTACTGTTGTAATAAACATGTCCCACCCTCAGATATCACGTACATAAATTTTCTGAACATAGTCTGACATTTTTATGAAGTATTTTATAATACGATTAACGCTGTTAAAAATAAAATTTCGTGCTAATTTAGTCTAAAACAGAGTTATATAGAAAAGTGATAGTTTTCAGTTTGTTACATCACAAATATTTTTCATTTACTTTTATAGTTATATTTGCAATTTATAAAAAAATAAATATTAAAATTTTTTATATATTTCATAATGGTTTAAACATAGAGGTACGTAAGTACACTTTAAAGGTAAACACAATAAATATTTATTAAAGTACTTCATATTTTATGCTGCAAAAACAATATATTTAAAAATTAGCTTAACAATCTCGACAGGATTTTTGTAGCTTGTGGCATATCTGCACAATCGTTTGTAGCTGTGGCTACTTTCTGTAGAAATACTTTAAATACACGAGTACGTCCTGCCTTGTACTTCTTAACTAATGTAGGTTCATTTTTCAATATTTCCAAACATACATTTTCCAATTCACTTATATCCGATATCATGAACCAATTATTTTCTTCGACAATCTGTCCAATGAAAAGTATAATTAAAATTAATTTACAACCAATCTAAGATAATTTCAGTTCGCGCAAAAAGTCATTTTTACCTCTTTTGCCGTTTTCTTCTGTTCATCAAGTAACTTGGCTAGCAGTTTTCTCATTATTAAATAGTTTATTTTATTATCTTGTATTAAATCGATCAATTCCCCAATATAACTCAGATTATTTATACTAAAAATTAGTTATATAAGTAATATATTTTATTTTTATCTTGTTTTGACAAACTTACCAATACACCATTTCTAAATTATGTTGCTGTACAAAAGCCGTAATATCAGAGATAAGAATATGAGCTACTAACTGAGGATTGCGATGTTTTCCATGTTCTAATATATTACGAAATAGATTAAACAATTCTATGTCACTCTAAAAGTAAGAGGTCGATTAATGTAAGAATTACATTTTTTTTATCTTAAATGTAAAACCTACCGTTATTCCTGCATATGTGGGAGGTGTAAGGTTCTGTAGTGTTCCTTGTCGCATTTGTTCTGGTAACTCTGGTAAATGCTGCCTTAAAGATGTTACATCAATCAAATTATACTTATTTTCCATATTTTCATTGACATGTAAATATAAAGGTGGCAAATTTGGTTCAGGCATAAAACGGTAGTCCTGAAAATTAGTATGAAAATTATATACTTGTTATTGATTTTAATTTGGTATTGCATTACATGTTTCTCTTCCTTTTCACGCATAGCAATCGTTTTCTTGCATTCCGGATCCCAAGCACGAGTCTCGTTAACAATTTTACCACCTTTTTTTAAAATGGTTATATGTCTTCCTATTTCATATTTTATAGCATTGGCAATAGCATGTATACTTCCAATATTTTTTATTTCTGTACGAGTACCTAAAGATGCATTGTCTTGACTTACAGACACATTTGCATCAACTCTTAATGCTCCCTCTATAAATTACAAAAGTATTATTTATTTGTAATTCATAATTATTCTCTAATAACAATTGTACTAGTATATTGACCTTCCATTTTGCATGAACATGTGCCTATTAACTGCAAGATGAAACTTAATTCTCTGACAAGAGCAGCTGCTTCTTCTCCACTTGTTAGGTCTGGTTCAAGAACTAACTCCATCAGAGGTACACCAGCACGATTAAGATCAATTAAATTTCTATCAGGAATGTGTAAAATTTACTTCTCAAGATATGACAATAATAAAAAGAAAAGTCACTACTAATACCTCTCTGTAAGTTCATTGTAAAAACTTCTGCCACTGTCTTGTTCCAGTTGTATTTGTTTAATTTTTGATGACTTTAAATAATGTTGTCCTTTCATTTCTGGTTTAGGCACAACAAATTTAATTTCTCCATTAACAGCTAAAGGTTTTTTCTGTTGTGTAACTTGATATCCTGCCTATATAAAATAATTGTCTTACAAAACATACTGTAATATAAAAATAAAAAAGAATATATTTTATCTTACAGATTCTTTTCAATCTTAATGGCTATGAGAAACATATTTACAGGCAAATCAGAGTAAAAATAATGTTTCCTTTCAAACATTGAAACATCATTTACTTTGCACGAAAGAGCCAAAGCAGTTAAAATTCCAGCTTCCACACATTTTTTATTTAATATCTATAAAAATAATACATTTAAAAATTGTTAAAATATTTATTAAAAATGTTTGTTATACTTTACTGGCATTGTTCCTGGTGTTGCACAGTCAAAAAGTGATACACAAGAATTTATTGGACTTTGAAAGTTTGTAGAAGCTCCAGAAAATAATTTTGATTTTGTAGCAATTTGTGCATGAATTTCTAAACCTATTGTGGGTTTCCATTGGTTTCTACAAAATGATATTTTATTAGTTAATATTGATTTTCAGTGTTAATGTTTTTTACAATATATTCTTTATACCATTCAATATACTTACAAATCTGTGGAGGCAAATCGCAAATGAAACTTTTTACAAATATCCTTATAATACTTTACTATTGGCATATAATTTTTACTATACACAAACATTTTTAAATACTTCTTATATATACAAAATAGGTATATATATTATTTCATAATTCTATGGTATTATTCTAAATACTTTCAGTATAAAATCAGTAAAGATCAAACCAAAATATCACAACGATACCGTGGCGCTATCATACGGCGAAACAAGAAGTTTTTAATCAGAGCAACATATCATCTGCTCGTGCACCTTTTTGCAATTATAAATATTTACGTTGTATATTCATTAGTAAAAGAATATATAGTATATAATTATTTATACATACAATCAAAACATAAATAACATATATTTAATTATTTATATGTGATTTTGCAATTGATTTCAAAGTGGGGTATGTGATGTAAAATCAAATTATTTTTGCACCTTATTTAATAGTTTTTCATAATAATTTTAATAATATATATTTTATTGCAATACTCTGTATTAACACAAATGTCTGATTTGTTCCATATCATATAATTGTAAATCCTTTCAATAGCATTTGTTTGGTTATAAAGTATTTAAACAATACAGCTGTTGAACAAAAGAATTTCTGTTTGATATTTTCAGATGACGAAGTTAATGGAATGGCTTTTATTTATAACTTTATTTTTTGGTATTTGGACTGCTGTGATTACAGGAAATATTAATTCATCTTTTATCACAGAATGGCAACAAGTTATTCTTTTCTGTCCACTCATTGTACTATTTTTATGTGGTGTTTATGCAGCTGTTATCATCTTATATAGAGTATTCACATTTAATAATTGTGAAAAAGCAGCTGCTGAATTACAGGAAGTACGTATAGAAATAAATATAACATACATATATTTTAAACTATTTACTTAATTTTAATGTTTTTTTTAGCAAATAGAGGAAGCTAAAAAAGATCTTCAAAGCAAAGGTGTTATTTTGAAAAATAAATAAGTGGAATGCTTTTATATTCAAACCACACAATGCAGTAATAGATGAACATTCCTATTTATATAGGTTACATTTGTACATATCGTAATAAATATTCTATGATGATAAAACATTACAATTAAAAAATTATATTATAGAAAAATGAATTTATAAATATAGTTCACACATATAGAAAATACCTTTATATTTTTATTACATAAAAATAATGGATGTCACAGGTAGCCACTTTTACTTATTCACATAAATTTTAATGCATTTATTTATTACACTTAACGTAAAATTTAATAACAAATGATATGAACATTTTTATCTGTATTGTTTTAGTATTTTTTGGTACTTCACACACAATAAAAATTAAATCAGATATTACTATACTATAGAATTTACATGTTCTAATGATTGATAAAATTTGAGATAGCTTTCAATTAACATTACATTAAAGCTACAAATCTACAATGTATTAGAACATGTATAGTTCAGATATATAGATACATAAGTATACTTAGAATATACATGTAAATATTAAAATAAAAATAATATCTTAAATCTTCAAGAAATATCTCTTTTTATATGCTTATACATATTAAAACAGGGAAAGACTAATGTTCTTTTGTGCCTAGACTTATATAATTTTTATTTATTAAATATGTAATTTTATAGTATCATGTTTTACATTGTGTGTTATATTTCTAATAAAATTTTAATGTCAGTACTAATATTTTAAAAATTTCAACTGCTCCTAGTAAGTTACATATTACTATATTAAGGCTACAATATGTTGAATGCATTTTTATAATAATAATCTCATTGCCTTCATTTTTATAGAAAGTTAATTACAAATTTTCGTTTGAGATTTATATTTCACATAAGTCACCTTGAGTTTGAATACATAAGTTATTCATTTAAGATATTTATGCATGGTTATTATTACATAAACATAAGTTACACTGACTTTCCTTCGGTGAAAAAAAAGAATGATTAAGGTCAAAACAAGTTTGAAACAATACATATGCATAGTGATTCAATTTTCATTTTCATTTTCTTTGATAACTTCTTACAATTTATTATTTTTGTGAAAAATGAAATGATTCATAATGTTTTATTAATGAATAACTATCTTTACCATTTTTGTTTAAAAAATACAAGACTTTTTTATACATACATACATAGGCGCAAGTTATACGCAAGTACACACATATATACATATGCAATCATACATATACAGATGCACTTACATAATTTTTATATCAGAAAGCCTATTACATGTACAAAATATACTTGTCATGAATACGCGCAGGCTCGCGCGCTTCCATGTTCGGAATTTGAATACACGTATAACTTTACTTGCGTATACAAATTCGCACGTATGTGTATTGTACAATAGCTTAACATATAAATACATTGACGTATTTATATTTTTGTATATTTCTTTATTAAGCAAGCAGGCTTTCTTACATAAAAATGTAATTACACTGCTCCATATATTCAAAAAACAAAAATTTTTGCCGAAGAATAACTGCCAGACTATAAGGATGGATTATAACACTGATGCAAACTATTAATTTTCTTAAAATACATAAAATACGTAAAATACCTTTTAACTTAAAACAGCTTAAAAGACTGACAATTTAATGTTAAAAGTATTATAGTATTTAATTGCAGCAAATTTTTATTATTTACTTAACATGCCAATGTATGCCCAAAAGAAATAAATAAATACGATTGCATACTTACTTATATACAAAATGAAGATTCACCAATAGAAAATAATATGGCGCCTGTGTAATTACCCACCCTATATCAGTCCTTTAACTCCTTATTGTGAAATCATTAAAGTGTATTACTTCAGTCGTCAAGATTTTGTGATAACAAAAAATTTGCAGCTAGGTTTTCATTCTTTTCACACGCAAAATATGCTTGTACAACTAAGTGTTCTGGGAATCCTAATGCTTTCAACCTTTCAATAGCTTCTTTATCTTGCGGTGTTAGCTCAATTATGGCAGTATCTATAAACGATCCTCCTCCTCCTCCTCCTCTTCTTGCACCTGCAACAGGTCCACTGTTGCCACCACCAGGAGCAGAAGTTGGTGCAACAGTTGATGCAGATACAGGTGTAGTCCTTCCACCTGTACCACCAGTTGTTTCTACTGCTCCAAAATAAAAAATATAAAGCACATATATTCAAAAATAACTGATTTAATACATTATTCTTATTTTAATAGCTGATGAAACTAACCAGGTTCATTCAGCATACCCACAAATGCTTCTTGGTTTTGTGAAATAAGTTGCAACAATGCAGGATTAGTTTGACCGATTTGTTGAAGCATAGCATTCAGTAATTGTGGATTTTGTTGAATAACTTCACGCATTTGTTGAAATTGTGGTTGCATTCGTAAAAATGCTAATGGATGTTGACCATGATCTTGGAATTGTTCCTGTGCTTCAAGTTGTTCTTCTGGCAAATCTTCAAACAGCTGAGCTGGTATACCCGTTACAAGATATTCAACAGCTCTATCAGGGTTATTGAAACTTGCTCTTAATGCCTGTTCAACCTGTTCACGTTCATACCTAAATAAAGGGTGTCAGTAAAAATGAATGTAAAAAAATAATACAAAGAACAATTAGAGCTGTTTAAAAAATTTACCCCATATCCATGATGTTGTTCACCATAGTATTATAATTTTCACCCATTAACAAGGCACTTTCAGCTTGACCTCCAGCACATTCTGTAGCAGTACTTGCTGCAGATTGCTCTTGTGCAGTACTAACAGGGTTTGATGCACCCTGGACACTAGGGTTTGAACTAGGTTCTGGTACTGAGCTATGACAAAAAGCATAAATCAACAATATTCTATAATATAATCAAATCAAATATATCATTTATATTCAATATTTTTCTAAGAATAAATTTGGAGCATATTAAAAACATGAAATGATAAACTCCTTTCTTAATTACCAATATATAATATTATAATATACTTACCGTATTTTTATTATTCAAACTAAAAATGTTACCTTACTTTAAATTTGAAAAAAAAATGTTTAATATCTTGAATTGGTACCTAGTTGTACTACTTTCTTCTTTAGTTTCTGTATTTGTATGATCTTCTTCAGCTGCTGTATGACCATTACCAGTTTTAAGTTTTGTAACCATAACAACTATGAATTTTTTTTCATCTATGTTATATTCTGCTAATGGATGATCATCTGTTAATATTTTTCCTGTAAAAATACCTCATTATATGGTTATAAACTATGAATCATTGACATATAAAAACAATAATAAAATTATGAAGAATACAAGAAACTTTTACATATCGTGAGAATGAAATTTATTTTCTTATAAATGATAATAGTGAAATTAGAGAAACTTATGCAATTAAAAATTATAAAGACATTAGTAGATTTATAATTAAGTGAAAATGAGGTTATGTAATTTATATAGCTTACCAGCGTATATTAATTTCTGATGTTCAGCAGGGAAACCTTTTTGAGTTTCAATCTTTTGTTTCAAATCTTTTACCTATAAGAAAATATCATTAGATTATACCAAACTTTTGAAAGTCACATATTTTACATTTTCTATATTCACCCACCGTTTGCGATGGATCAATTTCCACTGTAAATGTTTGCTGCTGTAAGTTTTTCAGTGTTATAATCATGTTGCAAGATAAAAAAATTACTAATAGGTTGCCAGTGGATAAAGAAAACTTTGAAAGATCTAGCTTAAGAAGGATATAGCGACGTTTAGCAAAGATCTTTTATGCGATGAGTCGGCACTGCTAAAAGCAACTTACAAATGCTTAACTCGTGGTAGTATGCAGCTGAAAACATATGATGACATCAAGCAGTATTTTCAACAACGTACTAAAAGTACGTACTAAAATGAGACTATTATTTGTTTCTCGGAAAATTAAACTCATCGAACGTGTTTTTGTTCATTCTATATATATTTCTGATTGGTTCAAGCACATTTTCTGATATTGTAATATTATTGGTACAGAAAATGTGTACTTAGTAGTATTTTAAATCAGATTTGAATCTAAGAATTAGGAAATTCGGGAATTTGAAAATTAGGGATTTTCAATACAGGTTAAAAAAAATGAAGAACAATAGACGCTTCATAAAAAAAGACGTACAGTAAAATATAAATTTACATGGCTCACTCTGGGAGTATATCCATCTTTAAGTCATTTATATTAATGAATGCATTTATGTATGATAATAAATATTACATTTTTTTATTTATATATTTATACATTCAAGTATGACTAGAACAAAAGTAAACATATAATAATACAATATATACACTAAGTAGAATTGAATGATGTATTAAGATACACAAAAATCATGTTACTTTCTTTCAACATAAAACAAAAATTTCTTATGTATAATTAACAAAAATTCCTTTACATGCTCTTCTCTTCACTGTATTTTCAAATAACATAGAAAATTTATCTTGCATGAAACTATTATTTTGGATATCCTAATACATTTACATGTAAAAAATATATATTTATAACTAAATATTTGTTAGACTGTAATATTAATTATATACTTCTTATTCTTCCACAAGTAGTATATAACTACACAATACTATTTTTTATATGTGAGTACACAACAGTAAGAAAGTAGTTAATTTTTTAGATACCATGTTGCTTAATATAAAAGTGCAGAAAAAATATACTGAAATATTGATTTAAAAAATACAAAATTTATAATACTAAAAAATTTGTTGAAAGTAGGTATAACATTTTTGTCTAATTATCCACTTTATTACCAATTTTGCCTACACATATATAGAAATTAAAATAAAATATATCATATAGACACTTACAAATTAAATGCAGAATATCCATAATGTCCTTCAATCTATATAACTATGTGCAATTATTCTTGGTATGGTGTAGTTGGACTCACATTGATCATCTCTGTTACACTACAAAAAATATAATAAAATTATATGACTATTTTAAACAATTAGATTTAATAATCAATTTATAATACAAAATTAAGAAATAAATCATTAACTTGCAAGCTTACTGGTTTTCCAAAATGCAAAACAAATAATATATTCATTCAATGCAAATAAAATTGCTTTAATTAATTTCTAACAAAATATTTGAAATTATATAATAAATATTCTATGTCTTACCTCCTATCTAAATATATACTAACACGTTTCCATTCATTTCTAGGTTTACATTTCAATTTATATAAATAAACATGAATTAATTAATTAAAAAATATGTAAAAGATGAACAAGATAATATTGTAGTATAAAAGATCTTGTTATATATCTTTAATATTATATTAGTTTCAAATGGTATAACATTACTGAATGTGATATGTGATGTATAAAGCAAATTTATGAAGCAAATACAATACAAAAAAAAATTGATGTTAATTATTAGCAAATGTGAATCATTCATAAATACTATGCAATGATGTACAAAAAAAAGAATACATTTAAATCTTATGTAATTAAAATATTTTAAATAAAGAATAATAAAATAAAATAAAGCTACATGCACACATTTTAACAAGATTAAAACATACATTGCCAAAATATTAAGTAAAAAATATTAATGATAAATATTACGATAAAACAATAGAATATAAAAATATATAAAACATTTATGAAGCCATGTCACATGTAAAACAATTATTATTCTTAATGTTCTTGCAGGATAGACATAACACAATATCACAAACACTTACAAGAACAATTACGGTGCCCTAAGCATACTTTGTTGCAGTCATCTTTACATTAGTTTGCTGTATAACATACATTACATGAAAATTTATTATCAAATTTGGTTTTACAACATATTTTATGAACATTAATTCAGAAGGTGAAATATGTATAAATAAAACATATTTAAAAATATTTTAGTATTTTTAATTAGTATAAAATATTCTAATAATTAGTATTATCTGAAATTCTAAATATTATAATTAAATTATTTCCCAAAATGTTAAAAAGACATTATACTATAATTTTATAATGCACTTACTATCAAGTAATTTATTAATCATTTTTATCCTGAGATATAGTATGATTAAATAATATTATTTATTAATTTAGCTATTAATTCCTTTTATTATCTAAAACTGATAGTAAATGCAGTGTGACAAGTGAAAATGACAAAAATTGTATTTACTTTTCTATTTATATCATCACACTTTTAATTTAAAAAGATTATCATTTTTAAAGCAATTGCATTTTTTAATTCTTTTGATTGAAGCTTCATTTAAGCATAACACCATGTAGTGGAAAGTGAAAAGAAAAATTTAGAATTTAATATATAAATCTGATCTTTACCTCTTTGAACACTTGATGTGTATTATTAGTAGTGTAATGCCTAATAACAAACAGACACATCCTACCACTATGTAAGCTATACCAAGAAAAGGATTTTTTCCACCAAGAAGGGATGTGGTGCTCAAAATCATTTTTTTCCTGCCATAAAATGCAGATACAGGATAGGCTGTAAAAATATAGTATCACTTTACTAAATTATTCTTAGATGATTTAAACAAATTAATAATATTTGATATTAATAATGTTTACTTACAATATGTAACATTAAGCCGATAATCTCCTTCTACCAAACCTTCAGTAAAACCATCAGCAGTATGGTCAACTCTGCGATAAAGTTTTCTAAAATTTGGTAATGCAGCAGTTCTCATCCAAACAATTAAATCTTCATTTTGAAACCCATTATTACTTTCATTTTCTTCATCTAATTCATAAATATATTTATTCCAATTTTTTGGTTTTGCAAAATCCTTGAATGCTTCCCTTAGATCTCCCTCAGGATTTCTAAATTTAATATTTTTATCTGAAGGCCAAGCTATTCCAGTTTTTAGTAGTGGTACAGATGTATTATGTTTCACAGAAAACAATGTTAGTTCATCACTAAATAATGAATTAGCAATAGCACCACATGGTGCAATAGGTCTATTCTCACTATCATAGGCAAATGGTGCACAGTCGCCTGAGACCACATCACTTAATTTTCCTAATAATTGATTATCATCACGTGATTTTACATATCGCCTGTGGTTTTGATAAAAATTAGTCAAACCATAGTACATATAAATTTTTCCAATAAAATCAGAAGGTAATGTAAAATTTATTTGACAAAAACACGGTTCAGAACGATTAACTGCTATAACATCTGCACATTTCAAAGGCACTCCTCTTGACCGCTCATAATTGGTAGAATTACAATCTGTATAATCTATAATATATTCTTTAACTTGATCAGAAAAATAAAGCAATCCAACTCCAACTGGTATAAAAGCGATTCCAATTACAAAAAATGTTGGCAAAACAGTTCCAGCAGTAAGTATTGGTTGCCAGGCAGGTAAACGTTGTTGTTTGAATGCACTATCTGTATAAACGAAACATTTTATTTAAAAAAAATCATACTGATCAAATATTAACATAACCCAACAATAAATTAACTTTATCACAATAAATTTACCCGATGGTTTTTTCGTCTTTGGTAACGAATTAGTTTCGCTGATGGAAGTCATACTACGTCTTTGAAATATTTCTTTATTTTTTTAATTAATTCAATAATTCGACACTGTCATTTGTAAAATCTATCAAATCAACAACTACTCATTCATTAAATTGTCGCACAGATAACACGACAGCAGAATAAAAGATATATATATACTAGAATAAACTATATAAAATGTTAGATACAGTAACTTCAAATCAAATGTACAAGGTCACAATTATGACTCGCACAGAATAATTTTTTAAATAATTATAAATTATTTGTAATGTTTTAATTATACAATAAATACATTTTAATTCTTTATTATCATGAAGTCATGAATGAATAGTAAAATTTCGCACAGCTAAAACTAGGACGAATAATTTTCGGAAAATTTTCCACTATTTATGATGCTCTCTTTATATTTGTCAGACATATATACATAATGGAAAAAATATATAAATAAAAGGGATAAGTGATTATGCAGGAAAGTATACTAAATGAAAGACAATTGGATATATGCAGTGACGTTACAATCGTTGTAAAAACACATGCTCATTACTCTTCGTCCCTTAGTTACGAAACTTACTAAACCAATCAAAACCAACCCGAGAAGAATGTACGAAGATTCGTCATTCGACAGTAGTACCCGGTCATGAATTTAAGTGTATGTATACATAAAATTTATAAACAATTTGTTGTGTATACAAAAAACCTTCATGAAATTTGTTATATGAACTTATATTATAAAATTAATTTTTATAGTAAATGAAACAATTCTTTTACAAAGCTGAGGTTGTCATATAAAATCATTTATAAAAATTATGCAATAGAAACAAAATTTTACATACGGAAATTATGTCACATACAATTAGTAGATTTAAAAGCGTTTTTCAAAATGTACATAAAAAACATTGTACGTTAACAATGTTATTATACAGAAATAACTTATTAAAATTTAAACAAAATGCAAAATACTTTTGTACTAAAACAAATTTATTAAATGAAAGTATAACTTGTAATGTGGGTACAATAGGACATGTAGATCACGGTAAAACAACACTAACATCTGCTATAACAAAGTATTTATCACAAGAAAATAAGAGTTGTAAATATATATCTTATGATGAGATTGATAAAGCACCCGAAGAAAAACAACGTGGCATAACAATAAATATTGCCCATATTGGATATGCCACTAGTAAAAGACAATATGCACATACAGATTGTCCAGGACATGCTGATTTTATAAAAAATATGATTAGCGGTGCATCTCAAATGGATGGTGCAATTTTAGTAGTTGGAGCCAATGATGGACCTATGCCGCAAACAAAGGAACACTTATTATTAGTTCAACAAATTGGAATTAAATACATTATTGTATATGTTAACAAGGTTAATATTTATTTCAAACATTTTAAATATATATACAATATAATATTTTTGCAGTATTACAATGTTATTTACTTATTTATATATAATTGTATAACTTTTAGGCTGACTTAGTTGATACAGATATTCTTGAATTAGTGGAAATAGAAACTAGAGAATTATTAACCACATATGGATTTGATGGTTTGCAGACTCCAATAATTAATGGTTCTGCTCTACTTGCATTAAATGGAGATACTTCTCCATATGGTACACCTTCCATAAAATTATTATTAGATGCTTTGGATAATCATATACCAACTGTAGAAAGAGATTATACCTCTCCTTTTTTATTACCTATTGATAATGTTTTTACTGTACCTGGTAGGGGTACAGTAATAGTAGGAACAATAAAACAAGGTACAATAAAAAAGGGCATGGAGGTACAACTATTAGGATTTAATGAAACTATTGACACTAGCATTGCAGACATTCAGGTAAAACCATAAATATTTTATCGTAACTTTATGTCCTTAATAAAACAGATTTTTATATAATTTTAAATTATACATTTGCATTAGATTTTTCAAAAGAGTGTAGCAAAGGCATGTGCTGGTGAAAATGTAGGTATTTTGGTAAGAGGTGTTAAATTAAGTTCTGTGCGTAGAGGAATGATATTGTGCCAAAGAAAGTCTTTAACTTTCACTAATCATTATGAAGCACAATTATATTTAATGAGTACTCAAGAAGGTGGTCGTGATAAACCATTGAAGGTATTATTATAAGTAACTAGTATAAATTTTATTTAAATTCTAATAACTTATATCTGCTTATTTTATTTTTATAGAAATCTGGTTTTAGTACAAAAATATATAGTTCAACATGGAATGTTTATTGCCGTTTTGATTTACTTTTGCCACCAGAAAACCAAATGTTAATGCCTGGAGAATTCGCAACGTGTAGAATAACGTTGCTTTTTAAAATGCCAATGTTAGAGGGTCAAATTTTCACTGTTCGTGAAAATAAACGTACAATTGGTACAGGAAAGGTTACTAAAATTTTGCAAGAAATTCCACTTTACAAAAATAAACTGAATAAGATTACAATTGAAGGTGTTGCTTAAAACAATATTTAAAACTTGCAATTACAAATTGAAAATGTACTTCATGTTGAAAGAGGTATATGATAAGGATAATAAATGATGCAGATTTTAAAAAGTTTTACAATTTTATTACTCATTTGTTTCTGAAACTCCTCCCGTTTCTGCTATGTTCGAAAATTATGACAGGAGAAGCAACTGTTTAAATACCAAAATTGTATGTATTTTACCTTTAACAATTAACATGTAAGGTATTTAAGCGTCCGTATATGACTATCATGATTTAATATTCAAATGTGGAATTCTTTGTAATGATATATTTAATGTGCAAGTGACATGCATTAAAATTTTTACAATAATGAATATCATTTGCACACGACTCTTGCATAGCAGAGAATTATTATTTACTTCATACTGACACTTTAGCCCGAGAAAGACGCAAGGAAGTCAGTGACGACTTGTTTTAATTTCGCATCAGAGGCTTCACTGATGGTATTTTCTTTAGCAATGGTGTTAAGAAGATCCCGCTGATTAGCTCTAAAAGACAAAAATGTAAGATTAGATGAATGTATGTAACACAAACAAACATAAATACTACAATTGCGTCAAAATATATACCTAATGTGAGCAAGAAATTCTTTTTCGAAGGCAGTAATTTTTGTAGGCTCCATCTTGTCAAGATATCCACGTACACCACAGTAGATGACGGCTACTTGTTCTTCAATAGCCATTGGTACTGCAAACATTAAAATAAAGAATTGTGTTTTAAATACTGTTAATGTTAGAAATTTTTCGTAATTTAAATTTATCATGAATATTACCATACTGTCCTTGTTTCAGAAGTTCTGTTAATCTGACACCACGGTTCAACAGTTGTTGAGTAGCGGCATCCAAATCGGAACCGAACTGTGCGAAAGCTGCTACTTCACGATATTGAGCCAATTCCAGTTTCATAGAACCAGCAACCTATTAAAAAAATTATCAAAATTATTAAAGATATGTAAGAATAAACATATAGGTAAATATAATATATTACCTGTTTCATAGCTTTTGTTTGCGCAGCTGATCCTACCCGAGATACTGACAAACCAACATTAATTGCAGGGCGAATACCTTTGTAGAACAACTCAGTTTCTAAGAAAATCTGGCCATCGGTAATGGAAATAACGTTTGTAGGGATATAAGCGGACACATCACCAGCCTGTGTTTCGATAACGGGTAAAGCTGTTAGCGAACCACCTCCCAAACTTTCGTTCATTTTAGCTGCTCGTTCAAGTAGACGAGAATGAAGATAAAATACATCACCAGGATACGCTTCACGACCTGGTGGTCGCCTCAACAACAAAGACATTTGTCGATAGGCAACAGCTTGTTTCGACAAATCATCGTATATAATTAAAGCATGTTTTCCGTTATCCCTATAAAAAAAATTGTACAAAATTATTAACACATAAATTTTTACTGTGTTTTTTATTCTAAAAGTATCTAGCACAATTAGAAATAATTATTTATAACACAAGATAAAAATACCTGAAAAATTCTCCCATTGCACAACCAGAGTATGGGGCCAAATACTGAAGAGGTGCAGCATCAGATGCAGTTGCAGAAACAATGATAGTATAATTAATGGCTCCACTATCTGTCAAACGTTTTACTATTTGTGCAACTGTAGATCTTTTTTGACCAATGGCAACATATATACAGTATAATTTCTTCTTTTCATCACCGGCATCGTTAAATCGTTTTTGATTAATAATTGTATCAATAGCAAGAGCAGTTTTTCCAGTTTGTCTGTCACCAATAATCAACTCACGTTGGCCACGACCAATAGGTACCAGAGAATCTACAGCTTTAATTCCAGTTTGCATAGGTTCTCTGACAGACACCCTATAAACAAGAGTACATGAAAGAATTGTATTTAATAAAAAATGGTAATAATTATTTAAAAAATAAATACCTGGGAATAATGCCAGGTGCTTTGGTACCAATACGAAATCTCTGTTTGCTGTTGAGTGGTCCTTTACCATCAATAGGATTACCTAATGCATCTACAACACGCCCTAGCAATTCTTCACCAACCGGTACATCAACAATGGCTCCAGTACGTTTAACAATGTCACCCTCTCTAATGTGTCTGTCATTACCAAATACGACAACACCAACATTGTCAGGCTCCAAGTTCAGAGCCATACCTTTTAGCCCTGAACTAAACTCTACCATCTCATCTGCTTGAATGTTTTTGAGACCATAAACACGGGCAATACCATCACCAATGCTAAGTACCCTACCAGTTTCTTCCAGGTTGGTCTAAAATTGTTTAAAAACATGTATAAGAAATTAAAATACGATGAAATCGTATAATAATATTAAAATTGAAATTAACCCTATGCATTCAGATAATTAAATCTTACTAACTTACCTTTGGAGCTGAACCAAGGATACGATCTTCTAAGATGGAAGAAATTTCAGCAGAACGGCGACTACAAGATACATGATACTTGCAGGAGGCTACTCTTAAAGGCCATTTCACCTGTAATATACAATTAACATTATTGTCATTATACTATAGAAATAATGCCACTGTGATACATATTACATAACTTGATACTCTTCAGTTTATGTAATATACTGAATAAAAGAATAATTTGACAGATATTACAATTAAAATAAAATTTTAACAAAATATATAATCTATCAAATATTTTTAATTTCATTAAAAATTAAAATTAATTAACTTATACACCCGTGAGGTTGATGTAAAGTGGAAAATGTCGGCATGTTCCACATAGGCGTTCTAAAAACGGTTAAATTATGAAATAGATAGTTTTTTTCTGAAATTACCTGAATCGTAGCGTTTGGTAGTTGTCTCGCAATCGAGGAAGCTAAACGTACAGATAGAAGAGCCATTTTGGTATGTTAGAAGCCCGTCTACCGGACTACAAAGTCAGAAACGGCGAATGATCAAGACAGGGACGAGCAGAAGAACGTCCCGTACAAACCCCACTCTGACATCGATAGCGGCAGGAAGTCGATATGCATTGACCTGCGCGGTAACCTCGAATCCAGATATTCAAACTAATTCTTAAATTGATTTATTTTATATTCAATATTTCACCTGAAACAATGTAAAGAATTTATATTTTAAGTAAAGTTTTTAAAACAAACTAATGCAATTAAATATTTTCATAATATAACTCTTTTAATACAATAGATTTTGGGTACGAGGTTATAAGTTATTACGCAATTCTCAATAATAAATTGGCGCCAAGCTTAAATTTAAAAGGAATATTCTTCAAAGATTTTATTGCTATGAATATGTATAATTTTACGTTAAAATTATTACTTTATTTGATTATAAATATGTAGCTCAGATTTATGATAGATAGTATCAATTAACTGGAAACAGTGTTATGTATTTATTTAACACAATAATAGAAATGTAAAATTATTATTCTTATAATAAAATGTATGATTTTATCGGAATAATAACATTGTAAAAATGAAAAATTATCTATTTTAAAAATGCATAATGATAGTTCAAAAAATTGGACAGTTTTATTACTTTTCTGAATCATTGTACTCAGGTTAAGTTGGTTGAATGCGGGAGCATTATTGCACCGACGCTAAAATTTGTTATTGTCGTGTCGTATTGATTATTGGTCGTAACTGTGTTAAAGAAATATTTAACATTGACTTCGCGTAAAAACAAATGAATAATTGTCAAAAGAAAAGTAAAAGGAGTTCATTAATGCAGGAAAGCATCTATTATTTTAATAATTATTATATTTCCATTTCATTCTTTTCTTGAAATCGACAAGTGACAAAATCGGTAATTCCTTGTTTATATTTTCTGTTTAACAACGTACAAATTATTTTAATTAATAAATGTATTTAAAGTGAATGAAGATCGATTTATAATAATACTTTTACAAGAATGACATATGCAATGCCAACAATTATTTCCTGTTAACATTGTTATACAAATAAAATGATGGATTCTGCCACTGAGTCAGAACATATAGAGAAGTTAGTGAAAGAAGCTGAGAGTTTGAAAGTACGCTTAGAAGATGAGAGACAGAAATTAAATGATATTACACGTAAGTCTCATAGTTCAATAATATAATTCAGTCATTTTATTCTAATCCTACATTTGATTATATATCCCATAGTGAATAAATTGTAGTATTTAAAACATTAATGGATTAATGTTTTTACTTCTTTAGTTGCTAGTGTAGCAGATAGACTCGAGGCAATTAGTTATATTAACGTGAAACCACGACGTGTTTTGAAAGGACATCAAGCAAAAGTCCTTTGTTCTGATTGGTCGCCTGATAAACGTCATATTGTCTCCTCTTCACAAGTCAGAATACGCTTTTAGTATTTTGTATAAATCTATAAAACACTTTTTAAATAAAAATTATTTTAGGATGGTAAAATGATAATATGGGATGCTTTCACGACAAACAAAGAACATGCTCTTACTATGCCAACCATCTGGGTTATGGCTTGTGCTTATGCTCCAAGTGGTACTCTTGTTGCTTGCGGGTATGAAATATATACAAAATTAATGAATAAATAAAAGGTAATTACTATGACAATATTGTAAATGACATGTTCATCTTTTTTAGGGGATTAGATAATAAAGTTACTGTATATCCTCTAAGTCAAGAAGACGATGTATCAACTCGCAAAAAAACTGTTGCAACGCATACATCCTATATGTCATGTTGTGTATTTCCTAATAGTGATCAACAAATTTTAACGGGTAGTGGAGACAGCACATGTGCTTTATGGGATGTAGAGAGTGGTCAACTACTACAAAGTTTTCTTGGTCATTCCAGTGATGTTATGTCTATTGATTTAGCACCAAGCGAAACTGGCAATACATTTGTATCTGGTAGCTGTGATAAAATGGTTTTAATATGGGATATGCGCACTGGTCAATGTGTTCAAAGTTTTGAAGGACATCAGTCCGATGTTAACTCTGTATGTAGAAGTTTGTTATGCTTATCATGCAATTATAAAGTATATTAATTATCTCTTAGAAGACAAATTATTTATATTATATTGTATTGAATTTAGGTAAAATTTCATCCAGGTGGTGATGCAGTAGCAACAGGCTCTGATGATGCTACTTGTCGCCTTTTTGATTTGCGTGCAGATAGAGAAATAGCAGTTTATGGAAAAGAAAGTATAATTTTTGGAGCAAACGCTGTAGATTTCAGCGTTAGCGGACGTCTACTATTTGCTGGTTATAATGATTACACTGTAAATATATGGGATACTTTAAAGTGTCAAAGAGTTGCATTTTTGTATGGACATGAAAATCGAGTATCTTGTTTAAGAGTTTCTCCAGATGGAACTGCTCTTTCTACTGGGAGCTGGGATTCAACTCTACGAGTTTGGGCTTAATTTTAATAAAATTACATTTATCATCTGATATTGTTAGATTAAATTAAAAAAGTTTTTTATTCAATACAAAAATGAAGACATTATGGTGTTAAATGTTTCTTTTAATTAGCGTATTTTAAAAGCATAGTAATACATAAAACATTGTACTATAAGACTACTACAATAATCAAAACAGAAGAACAGAAACAGAAATAGAAATTAAATAAAATTAGAAATCGTAACTTTCTGATACGATTATAAAAATGTGATAGTTTGAAATTAATAATTATTAGGCTGGTCCTAATTGATAGTAAATCATGTAAACAATATATCTATTTAATGAAATACAGTATTATCTTATATCAAGGTTAATAAAAAATTAGTTCATGCAAATTTTGTATAATTCATGATTTCTAATTTTTTCATGTATTACTTGTTTAAATGTAAGATTATTAATATTTAAATAAGTGCTATGTAATAGAATGTAGGCAGTATGTAATGAAGCAAAAGATCACTGAGTATATGTTTTGCGTCACGGAAGTAACAAATGCGCATTCGCGTTGCTCTTGGTTACAAAGGGTATTCGAACCAATAAGAGCCAACATGCGCAGAATGAACAAAAGTCTGCCACGTGATGAGGACAATCTCCTGAATAACAGAAAGGTATACTAACTAGAAGATCACTGAATATATACAATCAGTACCACAAATGTTATAAAAGCGCTTGCGCGTTGCCATTGATTACAGAGTGTATAGAATCGATCAAAGCTAACCTGCGCAAAGTGAATGAAAACTCGTCGTTCTCCGATAACATTCTCTCGTGAAAATTAAACACATATATGTATAGTATATGAATGTCTGACGGTGCATTTTATGCACGTTGTGGTTATTAGTGAAAAAATATTTTATAAATTAAGTTCATTGAAAAATAGAAATTTATAATAAGTAAATAAATCGAAAGAAAGAAATATGCCTCAATACTCGAGTATGTAATATGAAAGTTCAAAATTTCGAAAAACCTTACCTTAAATATTTTGTTCATTTTTTATCGAACAGTTTTCAATATGCATATCTAAAATTTTTAATATTTTATTTTAGTTAAAGTAAAATGGGGAAAAGAACTCTTTCCTAATGTAGAAGTTAATACAGAGGAAGAACCAATGTTATTTAAAGCACAACTTTTTGCACTGACAGGAGTACAACCAGAAAGGCAAAAAGTTATGTTAAACGGAATGATATTAAAGGATGATGATTGGGGAAATGTCAAAGTAAAAGATGTAAGGAGAAAAAAAGTCAACCATCGGTGTTAATATTTTTATTAATACTAAAAACACTGTAAATGAAATGTAAACATGAATGTCTTAATAGGTTATCTCTTTATGTTTTACCATTTTTAGGGTATTACTGTATTAATGATGGGTTCCAAAGAAGAAGATGTACCAGTAGAGCCTTTTGAAAAGCCATTATTTTTGGAAGATATGAATGAATCTGCATTAGCTACTGCTTTGCAATTACCAGCTGGTTTGATAAATTTAGGAAATACTTGTTATCTTAATGCAACTGTACAATGCCTAAAAACTGTCCCTGAATTGCGGGAAGCTTTAAATAACTTCTCAGGTGGGCTTGCAGCTTCGGGTAGCATAACAATTGAACCTGCACAAGGTATAACTGCTGCATTAAGAGATCTATACAATAGTATGGATAAAGGATCAGCATTGCCACCTGTTGTTCTTCTCCAAATGATGCACTTAGCATTCCCAAGGTTTGCTGAAAAATCAGAACATGGTAGATTTCAACAACAAGATGCTAACGAATGTTGGACTGAACTTATTAGGATGTTGCAACAAAAATTACCAGCAAAGGCACTTAAATATTTATATTATACATGTTCCATCTAATAATTGACTTAAAAATTTATTCAGTAAATTCTATAGTTATCTCAAAATATAGAACTATTATATTTGTTAAATTTAAATTATAATATCCTTCTAATTGCAATCATAAATATAATATAATTACAGGAAAATCCTGTTACTTCAGAAAATAGTGGCCAAAATTATAAACCTCGATCATTAATTGAACAATATTTTGGGGGAACATTTGAAACAGAATTGAAATGTATGGAATGTGAAGATGAGCCACCTACTAAAGGAAAAGAAGACTTCTTACAATTAAGTTGTTTCATTTCAACAGATGTTAAATATATGATAACTGGGATCATGAATAAAATGGAAGAACAAATTACAAAAATGTCACCAACTCTAGGTAGAGATGCAATCTATACAAAAACGGTAAAAGATTTAATTTAAAAGAAACAATTGTTTATTTAAATTTTCTTTTAACAGAAATAATGAAAATATACTTTACAGTCAACAATTAGCAGATTACCGGCATATTTAACAGTGCAATTCGTACGGTTTTATTATAAAGAGAAAGAAGGAATTAATGCAAAAATTCTTAAAGAAGTAATGTTTTCGGATAAGTTTGATGCTTTCCCATTTTGTAGCAATGAACTTAAACAAAAACTTATGCCTATGCGCAATAAAATAAGTAAATATGAACATAGTATAGAAGGACAGGTTAATTATTGCGAAAATAAATCGGGCATTGAGAATAAATCTAAAAATATGAAGACAGAACCTTTTTCGTTTGAAGATGGTAATACTTATGTTCTAATAAAATACAAATTCAAGATATTCTTAATAATGTGCATACATTATCATGTTGTTATAATTTCAGATATAGGATCAAATAACAGTGGTTATTATTCGTTACAAGCGGTATTGACACATAAGGGACGATCGAGTAGTAGTGGTCATTACGTTGCTTGGGTACGATATAAAAATGATACTTGGTTGAAGTGTGATGATGAAAATGTTAGTATTGTTACACTTGCGGAGGTAATGAAAACTAAGGGTGGTGGTGATTGGCATTGTGCATATGTTCTTTTGTTTGGTCCAAAAATTTTAGAAATACCAGATGAAGATGATAATGAAGAACCGGTTCCCAAATAATTTTTGTGTAACGAATTAAAAAGACCAAAATAATTGAAACAAAAATTCTATCTGGCATCTGTTAGCAAAGTGTATTTTTTCTTTTTTTTATACAGACGAACATCTTAATATAATTTCACTTTTATTACCTACCAGATCATACAAATGTCATTACATACATAATTTCTGCATGATGTAAAATTGCAAGAACTATGCATCCATTGATTTTGTACGCTTAAACAAAGAATGGCGATAATAAATTTGTAGAATTAAATACAAATTAACAATTATTGTAAATCAACAAAATGTTTTCTGCTGGCCAACAATCCAGAGATTATGATCTTCATTTTTCAATTTTTCTGTTAATGCAAGATTGTTAATATTTAATTAAGTGCTATGTAGTAGATTGTAGGCAGTATGTAATGAAGTAAAAGATTGCTGAGTATATGTCTAGCATCACGGAAGTAACAATATTGCATTCGCGTTGCTCTTGGTTACAAAGGGTATTCGAACCAATAAGAACCAACATGCGCAGAATAAACAAAAGTCTGCCACGTGATGACGACAATCTCCTGAATAACAGAAAGGTATACTAACTAGAAGATCACTGGATATGCACATTAGATACCATAAATGGCGTAAAAGCGCTTGCGCATTACCATCGATTACGGAGTGTGTAGAATCGATCAGAACTAACCTGCGCAAAGTGAATGAAAACTCATCGTTCTCCGATAACATTCTCTCGTGAAAATTAAACACATATATGTATAGTATATGAATGTCTGACAGTGCATTTTATGCACGTTGTGTTTACTAGTGAAAAAATAATTTATAAATTACGTTCATTGAAAGATACAAATTTATAATAAGTAAATAAATCGAAAGAAAGAAATATGCCTCAATACTCGAGTATGTAATATGAAAGTTCAAAATTTCGAAAAACCTTACCTTAAATGTTTTGTTTATTTATCGAACGGTTTTCAATATACATATCTAAAATTTTTAATATTTTATTTTAGTTAAAGTAAAATGGGGAAAAGAACTCTTTCCTAATGTAGAAGTTAATACAGAGGAAGAACCAATGTTATTTAAAGCACAACTTTTTGCACTGACAGGAGTACAGCCAGAAAGGCAAAAAGTTATGTTAAACGGAATGATGTTAAAGGATGATGATTGGGGAAATGTCAAAGTAAAAGATGTAAGGAGAAAAAAAGTCAACCATCGGTGTTAATATTTTTATTAATACTAAAAACACTGTAAATGAAATGTAAACATGAATGTCTTAATAGGTTATCTCTTTATGTTTTACCATTTTTAGGGTATTACTGTATTAATGATGGGTTCCAAAGAAGAAGATGTACCAGTAGAGCCTTTTGAAAAGCCATTATTTTTGGAAGATATGAATGAATCTGCATTAGCTACTGCTTTGCAATTACCAGCTGGTTTGATAAATTTAGGAAATACTTGTTATCTTAATGCAACTGTACAATGCCTAAAAACTGTCCCTGAATTGCGGGAAGCTTTAAATAACTTCTCAGGTGGGCTTGCAGCTTCGGGTAGCATAACAATTGAACCTGCACAAGGTATAACTGCTGCATTAAGAGATCTATACAATAGTATGGATAAAGGATCAGCATTGCCACCTGTTGTTCTTCTTCAAATGATGCACTTAGCATTCCCAAGGTTTGCTGAAAAATCTGAACATGGTAGATTTCAACAGCAAGATGCTAACGAATGTTGGACTGAACTTATTAGGATGTTGCAACAAAAATTACCAGCAAAGGCACTTAAATATTTATGTTATACATGTTCCATCTAATAATTGACTTAAAAATTTATTCAGTAAATTCTATAGTTATCTCAAAATATAGAACTATTATATTTGTTAAATTTAAATTATAATATCCTTCTAATTGCAATCATAAATATAATATAATTGCAGGAAAATCCTGTTACTTCAGAAAATAGTGGCCAAAATTATAAACCTCGATCATTAATTGAACAATATTTTGGGGGAACATTTGAAACAGAATTGAAATGTATGGAATGTGAAGATGAGCCACCTACTAAAGGAAAAGAAGACTTCTTACAATTAAGTTGTTTCATTTCAACAGATGTTAAATATATGATAACTGGGATCATGAATAAAATGGAAGAACAAATTACAAAAATGTCACCAACTCTAGGTAGAGATGCAATCTATACAAAAACGGTAAAAGATTTAATTTAAAAGAAACAATTGTTTATTTAAATTTTCTTTTAACAGAAATAATGAAAATATACTTTACAGTCAACAATTAGCAGATTACCGGCATATTTAACAGTGCAATTCGTACGGTTTTATTATAAAGAGAAAGAAGGAATTAATGCAAAAATTCTTAAAGAAGTAATGTTTTCGGATAAGTTTGATGCTTTCCCATTTTGTAGCAATGAACTTAAACAAAAACTTATGCCTATGCGCAATAAAATAAGTAAATATGAACATAGTATAGAAGGTCGAATTCATTATTGTGAAAAAAAATTGGGTATTGAGAATAAATTTAAAAATATCAAGACAGAACCTTTTTCGTTTGAAGATGGTAATATTTACATATTAACTAAATACAAATTTAAAATATTCTTAATAACGTACATGCGTTATCATGTTGTTATGATTTCAGATATAGGATCAAATAACAGTGGTTATTATTCGTTACAAGCGGTATTAACACATAAGGGACGATCGAGTAGTAGTGGTCATTACGTTGCTTGGGTACGATATAAAAATGATACTTGGTTGAAGTGTGATGATGAAAATGTTAGTATTGTTACAAATGCGGAGGTAATGAAAACTAAAGGTGGTGGTGATTGGCATTGTGCATATGTTCTTTTGTTTGGTCCAAAGATTTTAGAAATACCTGATGAAGATGATAATGAAGAACAACCGGTTCCCTAATAATTTTTGTGTAATAAATTAAAAAGACTAAAATAACTAAAACAGAATTTCTGTCTTGCATCTGTTAGAAAAGTGTATTTTTTCTCTTTTTTATACAGACGAACATCTTAATATAATTTCACTTTTATTACCTACCAGATCATACAAATGTCATTGCATACATAATTTCTGCATGATGAAAAATTGCAAGAACTATGCATCCATTGATTCTGTACGCTTAAACAAAAAATGGCGATAATAAATTTGTATAAAATGTAATAAAATGTTTTTTTCTATAATACAATAAAATTGCAATTGAAATTAGAATGATGTTTGTTAAGTTATCAGAATTTGAGGTATTTATATATAAGAATTTTAATTATTAAGGAAATCTAATATTTCAATACAATGTATGATTACACTTTATCTTTTATATTTCATTTGAGGTATAAAGCCATTAAAAATGCAATTCATGAAAATATCTTATCTCTGTGCTAGCTCTACCGTTTCTTAGAAAAGGATGGTAAAGTTTTATTATGAAAAGATTATTTCATATATTATATGCAACTGATTTATAATATATTTTTCTTATTAGTTTCAAAATGTATTAATATTAAAATATAACAGTAAAGAAATGTTAAACTCTGTAAAAATATTTTGAATCAATATTGTTGTATTGATGTATTTATATATAAAGACAATTGGATATAAGATAATCTGATAATAAGATAAACGAAATCTTTTATATATGTGTACACCTGTATGTAAGGCATGATATATTCTTATACATATATAGCTACAGATATATGTGGAAAAAGCGAAGTAGATAATTCGAAATAGGAAAGCAGTACAGTCTCAGATACCAACAATTACGGTTCTCCGTATTATGTTTATCGTGTAACTTACAAGAAACGTGTAGATACATTTACATTATATGCACGCGGATGTATACGTTTAATTACTTAAATTACAATGCAGTCCAAAACAAGTAAAATACTTCAAAACTTTTTTAGAAGATTTTTCAGGTAACAACCAAATAATTGCATATATTAGCGATACATTTCATATTTATTTATTTGATCAATAACATATTATCATCATTTCATGTAGACTGTTTACTTTACTGTATCATTTCTTAAATGATTCATTCAAGTTTTCAAACGTTTATATTTTAATACACGCTGTTGGAATAACTTTTCCAACATTAATAACTGAAATTAAAATCATAAAATAAAAGCATGTATGAATTGAAATTTCAGTTGCAATCAAATATTTTATATAAAGATTATTTTAGAATGCCACAATAAGTATTATTTATAATACGTTCAGAAATTTTTGTTATATTTTCTAATTTTTTTGTAGTTATAATTTTTCAAATATTTATTTTCGAATGTATTATCCTATTTGTTAAAACAGGAACATGTATCAAATAAATAAATATATATGTGTATATATATATATATATATATATATATATATATATAGTGCAAACAATTTGCATCTTTTGTTGGGGATGGTAAAGGTTCGGTTGAGATCGGGTTTATAGCCGAACTCATCCGAAAGCAGTATTCCGCTGGATACCTTCACCATGGGTGTTTTCACCTCTCTGTCGGTTTCTCGTGAAAAGTTTACTCGTCTTCTGTATATATTTTCTGGATAAATATAGTTCTAGAAGCCTTTTACAATATTGTACGAAGTATGTTCGTTTCTTAATTATTATTTTCGATAATAAATCGTGTGTGTGACTTACAGTTCATAGTTCTTGGTATCGCACATGTGAAAATTAGGATTTTGACGGATCTGATTTAATGCAATGGCGACGTCGTTACTTTCTATTATGCTGTCTACGTTTCTTTTAATGGTGTTTCTTTTAATTGCTGTGTTTATAAAGACTCTCGGCGTTACGCGGTGCCAGTGTTAAAATATTGGTGTTGAAATAAAGATTATTTTTCGGTGTAAGGGAACTTATGTTATTGAAATATTACGATGGACCGGTGAAGCAAGTTCAAATCGAGCGGGCTCTGTTATTCGTACAGCAATATTCTTTTCTTTTTTTTTTCTTTTCAAAAATACATTTCATTCATACAATATATATATTTTTTTAATTAATACTGTCACTAGCTTTTCTTGAATTGATAGAAAAAGAGACTTTAAAAATGATTGTTTAAGATAGGAATTAACATTTTTGTTTCGGATTCTTCTTTAAAAATATGTCTTTATGCCTTTATTTTATTCTCTTTTAAATAATTATTACATCATTATATTCTGGACACAGAAACAGGGTATGCTACACGTACATATGTCGGGTTATCAAGTGATCCAAAAATGATCCAAGCGTACACTCGGATGCGATGTAGATTTCCTTTAGATAAGGACGAGTGTAAAGGGAGAAACTTCCTACCACTTGCTTTCGATTTTAAAAGATTAAACATGTAAATTTGAAAATTTCCGGAAACCCAAATTTTTAAATGTTCTATATTCTCAAATTTATAAATTAGCCAATTCTTAAATTCTCATGTTTACAAATTCCTAAATTTTCTAAATTTTTAAATCCTCAAATTCCCAAAACTAAAGTTCTAATATTAAGAACTTTTCAATTTTTCAATTTGAAAATATTCAAATTTTTAAATTTCTAAATTTAAAAGTTTGTAAATTTGAAAATTAGCCAATCAAAAACCAACAAGTGGTGGGCGCTTTTTTTTACATCGACATTTTCCCTAGGAAAGTCTACTATGCTCAACCGTGTATCAATTATTTAAACAATTCGAAAAAAAGTAAATCGTGAATATAGAATAAAGAAATAAATATTGATTTATCAAGATCTAAATGCAAATAAATGTTTCTATTGTAAATTAATTTCATTATTTTTGTTTCTTGTATTCCTTGTTATATAAATTATTTTGATTATATGATTAAATATCTAAACATAATGTTGAACTTCTCTAAAATAGCTGTAATGTTACTATGAGCAACGTTCAATTGTATTAATATTAAAATTGATGGCCTGCAGCTTAACTTAAAATACAGAAGGGCCATATTATGACGTCAAGCTTGGATCAGCGCGAACTTGACGAAAATGCGTATACTAATCGAGCATACCTCTGTTTTTATGTTAGTAGTGTTACATACGGACGAGATGAAGTGTCATTGCGTGAACGACTAATTAAGTAAACTTCTCTAGTTATGATAAATGATTTCTAGTGGAAGTTGAAATAATTCCAAGTGAATGTTTACTATGTTAGATGTAGGTGAAAGAGATGCAAGTTTCTTGAGAAGAGAAGCTTCGAGAAAAAAAGTTGTCGATTTTACGAATTAAATCGTATTTTAAAGACTTCTCTGTCATTTCTTCGTTTTTATTTTGTAGTGATTTCTATATGAACATTTCAAAAGCCAAAGTGTATTTTAGTGTTTATCTCCTATGTACATTTGTGTTGTTCAAATAAGTGGACCCACAGATTAACAAGAAATTTTTCAATTTATTAACAAATTATAGGAAGACATGTGTATTACGAAAATTTTATATTTACATGACCATTCCTCAATATCCATGCAGAAGGATCAAACGTGAAAACATTGAATGAAACTTGTGACAAGAATTTTTATATTTCATGATACAGTGACGGTGAATTTGTATATTGGACAAATTTGAAATTACATACAAAAAAAATGGGTAACTGTTTCAGTAGTCCAACAGACACAGAAAAAGAAAAGCCTGATAGAATAGGCAATCCTAATATAGAGGCAGTTGCATCTCAAGCTAGTCCAGTGCCAACGCCGCCTCCAGATCCTATTAGGCCTATGCCACAAATTCCAGATGCAGATGTGCCAACAGCAAAAATCTTTGTTGCACTTTATGATTATGATGCACGTACAGATGAAGATTTAAGTTTTAGAAAAGGTGAACATCTGGAAATTTTAAATGATACTCAAGGAGATTGGTGGTTGGCTAGAAGTAAAAGAACTCGACAGGAAGGATATATTCCTAGTAATTATGTTGCAAAGTTAAAATCTATTGAAGCTGAACCGTAAGTTACATTTTTTTATATTTACATTTAGTTCCCTTTAAACCAAATGAATGTTCCAAAATATTTATATAATTTATAATAAAAATGCGAAAAATGTATACAATATATTATTGCAATATTCTTATGTTGATAGAAAATAAATTATATATGTTACTTTAAATGCATACTATTTAAAATACAAGTCCTATAAAGTTTACTGTTATGTATTTAATTATAATATATATATATCAGTTACATATATAGATATATAAATAATATTACAGTTATGATATAATAATTAAAAAAACTCAATGAAATTTGTTTAATATTCTTTGTTATGTTCCCACTTAATAAATTTCTTTCTATACACCCAACTATTCAATGTGACCTTGCTTTCACTAACAGTACTTGTATTCTTTATTAACATGGGTAGCTGCCTTTGACTATCAATCAGTTTAGATAAGCATTACTTCCTTTTAAAGATATAAGAATAATATTATATTTATACTTCCTTTATTATTGTCGTTATTATTTTAGATGGTACTTCAGAAAAATTAAACGAATTGAAGCAGAAAAGAAATTGTTACTACCTGAAAATGATCATGGTGCATTTTTAATTAGAGATTCTGAAAGTCGACATAATGATTATTCCCTTTCAGGTAAGCTAAGACAAACTTATATAACTTGATCCATAATATTATAATTGAAGTTTGTTTATTTTATTCCAAAATAATAAATCAACTAATTTGATCACAACATAGTAAAAGATTTCAATTATATTATTTTGTAGTACGGGATGGTGATACGGTTAAACACTATCGAATTAGACAGTTAGATGAAGGTGGTTTCTTTATTGCTAGAAGGACTACATTTAGAAATCTTCAGGACCTTGTTGAACATTATAGTAAAGATGCTGATGGATTATGTGTAAATCTCTGCAAACCCTGTGTACAGGTAAGACAGTTTATAGTTAAGTGATTATTACATGTAATATTATGTCATATAAATGGAGTTTAGACAGCTTGCTGCATGTATGAAAGTGGTTTTTAATAATATATCATTATTTTATTAAAGAATATGGTGTATTGCTTAATTACTTAATTTTTTATTAAAAGTATTTATCAAGGGACTTCTTCAATTCATTTAATATAATTTCGTATCTTTTTTTAAAAGTTGAAATTTTAGGTTTTATTACTTTGCAGAAATCCCTTGATATAGCATAATATGCATTGACACATAATGTGAACCTAAAACTAAAAGTAAGAAATGAATGCATGATATTATCAATCTTTATTGTACACAGATCTACAGTATAGTTAACTTTGTGCATAGAATGAAGTAATATGGATCATTATGTTAAACTCTTACATAATATTCGTACATTACAAGTATTAACATTTATGGCACTGTCTAAACTCCAGTTAGACTTTGCTTTAAAAAATGAAGTGATGTATTTAACAACTGTAACAGTAATTTACACATACTTTTTAATGTGATGTTAAAAATTACTTAATAGATACAATATTTTATTACTGTTTGTACTATATTTTTTTGTAATATATCTAAGGAAATATATTTTTAAAGATACTAAAAAGTGAAAGAAAAGACTTCTATAATTAAACATATATGCGAAAAGATTACTTGATTTATTAAAATCACATAAATTATTAATTCAAATGAAAAATGTACATGCACATTCATAGACACATACATACACACAAGACATATATACCTATATATATTTATATATATTGTACTATACATTGTTATTACTTATTTTAAAAAACATTAAGGTTTGAAAACAGCTTTTAGTTTGATAAATAATCTTGCGAAGTTTGATCTCTGAATAGACTATGTTTGTTTCTCTGTTATTGCTTACCTTACCTCCCGCTGGATTTTCTTGGTAAATTGAATGTCCCAATATGACATAACATGTTAATTTTCTTTTTAACATAAATGCTTCCTGTTATGTCTTTGGCCTGTACATATAGCACAAGCCTGTCCTATATGGAATCATGTTTCAAAGACATTAGCTCATCCTTCATTTAGAAAATTAAATTCATTTTAAATTTCATAGCTTCATCTTAGAAATAGAATTGAAAGCACACATTTAAGAATAAAATAAGTTCGTGCTTTTGTGTTTGTATATGTTGTTTTGATGCATTATTTATTATGACGATACTTAATGTAAACTCTTTCCATGTACTTTGTAATGGATAACAAAATTGTATTATTAATATATGTGTGCTTAAAATCTATTTGATGTACAGGATATCTCAGATGTACTTTTATCTTTCATGCAAAATTATCCATATCTTTGAGTACATTTTGTATAGATTATACAAATGATAAGGATATGAAATATTGGGAAAGACTGTTACTACTTTATGGTATATTGTATGGTAATATAAGTAATAAGTAATATATTTTTTACGAATGTTTGAGATATGTTGTATATGAAATTTAATAGATCAGTTTTTTCAAATATGTGTTTTAGATTCTTTTTCGTGTTTGTACGCACATTAAAGAATTTTAAAACGGATTTTCTTCCAATCTAATGAACTTTACATATTTTCTGAGCAATTTTTAATGGGCTAGTGCACAAGAAATTCATAGTACTTTTGTCAAATTATACCATTTAATGACTCTGAGTGACTGAACTTTTCTTTAATCTAAACAGAACTATTAACTATTTTACTACAGGGTTCTTTATATTCTTCTTATTTGGAATGTAATAACTTTAAGGTACCGACGTTTTATGTTACAAAAGTACTTGAAATATGGTGCTACATTCTTGTTAATAATGTATATATTCTACAACAAAAGAATTATTAGCATATAAGTTTATGTCTTCGACTGTGTATAAGTGTTCAATTACTAAGTTCCTGAAATTATATGTAATTTTTATATTCTCGTCTATAGCAATAAGTATTATTGACTTTTAAAAGATATTATACGTATGTCAGGAATAAATTCATCTACCACAAAACATGCAAATTTCTGTACATGAAATTTCCATACACTTTCTACACACTAACTACTGTATCTTTTGAAATTTAAATTAGATATTTTTTAAACCACGTGAATGTCAAAAGGCATGAAACTAAATAATTTACAGTTTGCTTTTCATCACTTGCATCTTGCATAATAGCCACTATTTCTTTTAGTTTTTGTGGCATAATTGTTAGATTAGATATTTTGATTTAAACAAACTTGTTGTTTATTATTTCTTATAATGAAGTCATCATAAACTTAACGAGCAGTCATGCAGCCTAAGCATCATCTTTAAATGGCTTCTAATTAGGTTTGTATTATTAGGAAGTAAAATCAGCGCTCCAAATACTTTTCTTTTAAGGAACTTTAGAATTTTCATTAATATACATATAAGTTTCTATGTCTTAATGTACAACATTTCAAAGGAATATTTGCTGTTAATGCTATGATTACATTCTCATTTAAAAACAGAAATTATAGAATTTAATAGTCATTGATTGGCACATACTTGATTTTGTTGATAGGTTGAGAAACCTGTTACCGAGGGTCTTAGCCATCGTACGCGGGATCAATGGGAGATAGATCGCTCATCGCTCAAATTTGTGAGAAAATTAGGGCAAGGCCAATTTGGAGAAGTATGGGAAGGCTCCTGGAATAACACGACTGCGGTAGCAATAAAAACGCTCAAACCCGGAACTATGGATCCGAAAGATTTCTTGGCAGAAGCACAAATTATGAAAAAACTTCGTCATGCAAAATTAATTCAGTTGTATGCTGTTTGTACTTTAGAAGAGCCTATTTATATTATCACAGAACTGATGAGGAATGGTAGTTTGTTAGAATATTTACAAGGTAGTATTAAATTATATTAAATCATATTGCATATATTCAAATAATCCTTGTGTGGGCAATGATTTCAAATTCATAAAATTATAAAAAAGAATTGGGTGCCCGTGCATCCGGTTGCCTGCATAAGGGTTGAATAATATTACTGAGTACCACTGTCATTCTTTTCTATAGGAAAAGGCAAGAGTTTGAATCTACAACGATTAATTGATATGGCTGCACAAATTGCAGCGGGTATGGCATATCTGGAATCACAGAATTACATTCACAGAGACTTAGCTGCCCGTAATGTTTTGGTAGCAGAATTAAATGTCGTGAAGATTGCAGATTTTGGTTTAGCTAGGTTGATCAAAGAAGATGAATACGAAGCTCGTGTAGGAGCACGTTTCCCTATCAAGTGGACTGCACCTGAAGCTGCGAATTATAGTAAATTCAGTATTAAATCTGATGTGTGGTCATTCGGTATTCTGCTTACTGAATTGGTTACTTATGGTAGAATACCATATCCGGGTAAGTACTTTTGTAAATATTGTATAATAGTTAACGTTCAAATGTAATTTATAATCGACTGTTTTACAGGTATGACAAATGCCGAAGTTCTTCATCAAGTAGAACATGGTTACCGAATGCCTTGCCCCCCTGGATGTCCAACTGCATTGTATGATATTATGTTAGAATGTTGGAACAAAGATCCAATGAAGAGGCCAACCTTTGAAACTCTGCAATGGAAACTCGAGGATTTCTTTACTATGGAAGGCTCAGAGTATAAGGAAGCATCTGCATATTGAAGTACTAAAATAATGTATAGTTACTGGTTATAATGTTTCAGTAAAATATTGTTAAGGTACGAAAAATATTCTATACGAATATACAACGAGAAAAATGCAGATTATTACAATTAATAGTTCATTAAAAAATCCGGATGTTTGTGATATTTAAAAGTATACATACTTTGTATTGAACAGCAGTCTTCTTTTCTTACGAGGTATGAATAATATCATTTATCTTTTTAGTAAATACGATTAAGATAATTTTTTTTTACATATTCTGGCTGCCATAAAATTGTAAAGCAAATTTGTCAATTCACAAGTTATTAGAACAAAATGAGTGTTAAATTTTTTATGATTTAAAAAAGGAGTGATACGATTCAGATTTTATTTTAAGAAAGTATATTCTAAACGTGTAAATGTTGATATTAATATTATATTTAGACAATAGCCATGGAAGTTAATATTTTTAAAGTAGGAATTTGTTGTTTATAAATCTTGACGAGATAATGCAATTGTCAGAAGTATTATAAATATTTGATATATATAAGAAAGTCACAGACATTGCATAGCCAATTTATGTAAGCTTTCCATTTACTTGAATGGATAGTTTATTAGGATTTAAATTATACATTTATAAGACGGATTATTGTTATCTGTCTTGACTTATCATTCCTCCTTCAATTTCATTTTTCCCTTTTTTTTTTCATTAACATCACAGCAATTTGTTGTTATTAAACATTTAAAAATATAATACATAATATAAAATTTATGAGTGGCCTGTTTAAGTCAATATAAATATAAGGCAATTTTTAAAAAATATTTATCATTGATATTCATTGATTTTATAAATCTTTTGGGCACGTTAACTCCGAATTATCTTGGAAAAAATATATATATATATATATATAAACTAGAAGCAATGCATCTAATCTAAAAATGATTCATAACTGTTCATAAAAATATAGTAAGTGTGTAAAATAACATAAGAAAGTATACAAGGGTATTAATATTGATAAGTATGTAAACTATTATTATTGACGATCGAATTTTTTTCTATTTAATCATATAGGATACATTTTAGTATTAAAATTACGGATTTAGTATTAACTATTATTAGACTGCTGATATTTATGCATTTATGATATATTGAAGTCTGCCAAGTATAAGTAAGTCGTGTAATTTATAGAGTCTAGAGTCCACGATTTATATGTGTCGCAGAGAAATAATGGAAATAGGAATTTGATGAAATCATACTTTGCAGACTTCGGCATATCATTTTGTATAAACAATAGTAATCTAATTGTACTCTTTTGCTTCGGTATGCTTTCATGTCAATTAAATTTGCTATTCTAGAATTTTGGAATTTTTCATTTTTATATATTTGTACACTAGTTAATAATTAATTTATTAAAATGATGAATTTTTTTCATCATTCATATTTCGTACGACTAAAAATTATAATTTTACAGTTAAATAATATGAAATTATGCAATAATACAGAGAGAAACATTACATTTATAATTTATTAAATGTTATGAAAGCTTTTGTAGTGTTAACAGTATATAAATAGTGTATTGTATATGTTACATAAACGTTCGTTTAACGATGTGTTGTCTTTATAGACTTGTATTTTGTTTTTAGGACGGAGTTCATTATTTTGATACATTTGTTTAATCACGCAATTTTATGTGAACGTCTATCACATTCATAAAAAGACATTATATATTTATGAAAGATAAAATTATCCTTATCAAAACAATTTGTCTAGTCGGAAACTACTATTCTGTCGCATTTGATAGAATATTTCCGCAAGTATTTCCATAATTTTAAATACAATTAAAATGTAAAACATGTACTGCCAAATAAATATGTGGATATATCTGTATATTAATATTAATATTAAACAAAAATAGCTTAAATGCATTGTTTCTTGTAAACATTATTTGGTTCAATAGTTTATCTGTACTACATCTTACAGAAAAATAGTTGAAGTTTAAATGGAATGAATAATAATATACATATTTTGTAAATTTAAATTAAGAAGAAACCTGTACTAATTTGATGATTAATTTTGAAAAATTATGTTATTGCTTTACAAAATTATATTACTCTCTGCAAATAATATTGAAATTGATGGTAATAAGAAGTTTAAAGATCGGTTTTGTAGAATATGTTAGGTTATTTGTACAAAAACAAAGTTTTATATAAGCGTATATTTATATTTTGTACAGTTTTATTTGGATGTAATGAAATGCTCTTTTATATATAGGTTTCATTAATACATAAAATATCTACATAATTTTTATACAAAAGAACTAATTTGTTTATTAATGACTGTTTTATTTAAAAAACACAGAGGATATGCTGGTATATAAGTATTAATCGTGTGAAGTGTTAATTAAATAATCCTCTGTCTCGAAAAAAAAACTTTTTGAAAATAAATGTAACAACTATAACATCGTTACTAAAATAACATTGTCATTAAAATTATTCATATATGAGTGTATTATGTAACAGTTATTATATTATATACAACTTTATAATTTTATACGTATGGATACAAACATACATACATACATACATACAATATATATAAATATTACTTGTGTAATTACTTCTACATGCACATATAAATATTCATAGATAGTATATAAATATACATATATATATATATTCATATATATATACATATATATGAAATACGTTCACATATATATGTATACATATACATACATCGCATGTTCATAAATATTATACAAAGCAATTCTAATTTTTTTCTTTGTAATTTTTTACATTCCTTGCTATTTTACATTCCTCCTCCATTTCCAAACATCTCTGTAATACGTATTTTGTATGGATTAAATTATTGTTCATTTATAACTTTGCCTTCAATGAATTTTTATTTTTGATAGTAGTATCCTATGGTGTAAATATTTTATAAAATAAAGAAGAAAAATACTATCAAATTTTTAAAAGTTTTGTAATATAGTACTGACACCTATAATGGAGCCTCTTTTTTCATAATTTAGATTTCAGATTTTGAACTTGAATTTTTGAAACGAGGTCTTGATAATTTCAATCTTCAAATTCGTAGTTTAGAAAATTTCTAATGTCCAGTAGTTTTCACGATAATTGGACCTCCTTTTCTTATATCGCCGTTTTCAGGAAGGAGAACAAACTATATACGATAATTCGCTACTATTCCCCCACGTCGCCATTTTCTCTAGGGAATAACTAGAATGCTACACTTGTTTATATAGTTTAAATTTTATACAAATTGATTTTATGGTCTTGTATTTTTTCATGTGTGGTATTGAATTATAAATTGAATATTTACGGATTAGACATTTTATCGAAATAAGATGCTGTAGTAGTTTTAAATTATTTGAAACGGTTGGCAATTCATCTAAGTGCTAAATAGGAAAGTTACTAGAAAAGTTACCAGGAAGTTAGTCTCGGCAGGTGTTTCGTACAGGTGTTCAGCCAGTTAGTGGCGCGTATTCGCGTGTTCCGTGTATACGTTGCTGTATCGTCGCGACAGGATATTCCCTTAACATTAAATCACGCGAGTGAAAATAAAAAAACGTGCGCGAATTTTATTTGAAATTCGTAAAAATGCTTCGATCCCAGTGTAAGGTGATCAATTTGAAGTATCGTGAAAGGTGATCGTTGTTAAGAGTAAAAATTTTCTCACGAAAGATCAGCGGCAGACATCGCGGGATATATTGTAGTTGGATATTATGCTAATCACGTTACGGTCAGAATGCGAGAGGAAGAACTCGAGATATCACTCAAGGTGATCAAAAGTTTAATTTTTATTTTCCCAGTGACACTATACAACACGAAATAATATTTCTATCAAACGAAACTTTTATTATCGTATTTTGGAAACAGATATTAGAACATTTTAAAAATTACCTTCTTAAAAGGGAAATGGATTACTTGTTTACGCGAAGCGTAACCACTCTTAATTTTACGTTCGCTTGTTGTTTTGAAATGGAAAATAAGAGTAACAGAATTACACCTGTTGAAAATATCGAATATTAGATATCTCGCAATCGATCAATCTATTTTATCGAAGTTTGTGTTTCAAATCAAGTTTCAGAAATGCGTATGCGCAGTGACAGATCTGCATTGTAACGTATACACAACAGCCGAGCCGGCAAATACAATATAGGTTAGGAATATTTTTTCTTTTTTTTTTTATAAATAAATAATGATTAACAATGGCAAATGCATATTGTTCCCTGCACCTATATATTATTCAATATAACAATCGCAGAAAAGATTTTATCGAAACCATGTTTAATAATTTAAAATTGTAGCAGATATCAATACAGATAATATGAAACGAAAATTAGATTGTACATGTATCATATCTTTTTACTGACAGTAGTTGTACAAAATGCGCTTACGCCAAACAGAAAAAGTGCAATAAAAATTTGTTCGATATCGTAGAATATTGTATCGAGAACAGGAATATATTTGTCGATTACTATAACGGTATCAACATTTTCATAGGCATGTGCTCATGTAAAATCATCTATTACTTTTACTGTTCTTATTACTGTAGTTAAAAGAATGAGTACATACATCATGCAACTTTCTACTGAATAAAGAAAATACTCTTAAGTAAATAGTCGAGTATATCGACGCAGGTAAATTTTCTGCCTTAAAAATCGATCATACAATATTCGATACCTGATCCGATTGTTTTCAAATATGCACTGCAGCTTGCAGATAAAATTAGGGAGAAGCGGAATTCGCTTGTTTCAGAGATTCACATAATTAACATATGCTGATTTAATTAGCGTGCCGCTTGTTTTTAATAAGTATCGCGGAATCGTAATTGAAGATTGATCAGATTTGAATAAAGAGGAGAGTAACGAGAATCATTTATTCGATGATATAACATTTCATTACGTTTTCAATTATTATTAACAGAGAGGTATGTAGTCTCGTTTAATAATTATGTATGTAGTTTTGCTTGATATTATACGTATAATATAGTTCTTAACAAAAGCTTGAAGACCGGTTCACGTGGACTTGAGCCCTTATCGACTTAACCCACTTCTCGCTTTAGGTGCACCGTTATCTCGATTTTGGCAGAATTATTTAAAAGTACGACACCCCAACTTCACGGACACGACTTTAGATTTTTAACAGATTCCTGCACGCAATGAGACGTATCAAAGTCACGACGAGGCGAAAGAATTTTTATCTTAACATGTTTATGTTAACTAAACTGCGAGGAGAAAACATTAGGGGAAGTACGTAGTATTAATTAAATCAATGATTTGCAAGCGTTGTTTCCGTAATAGGCGACGATCGTTTGACGATAACAGTAATGTTTTCTCTAACCGGAGGACATCGATGGTACACCTATGATATTGGTGAGAGTGTCTTCATAATTAAGCACTTCCTCGTTTTCTTCGGCTGAAATTATAGCCGACCAGTAACTGTACCTGAAAAACTGTTAATCCACCTGAAATCATAAACGGCATTCACACGAGGTTCATCTACGTTCCCTGTGTCTTTGTGTTAATTCTCTGCATAACTTTTACACGTTATTTTTTTAAAGATACACATTCTTCTTGCTTGCAAACACAACCTAATATCGATTAATAAAAATAACTGTACACAATATTTTGCTACATCTATGACCACAAATTTTACAATCTTTGTTTCTACTTAATATTATATATTGAACCTAAAATCTGACATCTTTAAAAAAGTTACGTTTTTAGGTTACAATTAATATCTTGTAACGTCTTGAAAGCATTTCTTGATACATCGTAGAAGTTAATGGATGAATAATACTTATTATTAACCGATCCATTATACGTTGTAGACGCAGAAAATAGTATCGAATTGTAACCTAAATCGTTCGAAATACGTTATTGTACAGAGCGAAGCGACTTTACGTGATGTGTAATAAAGTTTAATGTTCGGTAATATCGTGTTTTACGATTCCATATTAATACCCAACGCTTTCTTACGATGTTCCTATCGATTATTTCTCCGCCTACGTGTTCGAATTGCAAATAGTGGTGATCGATGATCGAACAATTCACGTGCATTTATAGTTCACTTCGCCGGTAAAATTTTATGTTAAATACGTGACGGTCTAAGCATCTACTGCGATAAAAAATACCGCGTAAGGATACTAGCGATCGGTTAGAAATCTTGTGACCAAAGATACATATGGTACATGAGGAATGAGGGAAAGTTTAGAAAGATCTATAATGGGAAGAAGGATATAGTAAGGAATTGGGTTAAGTACGAAATGTAGACAATAATTTATGTTATAAATATGAAATGCAATATATTCTTCTTTCGAATAAACTGGTTTTTATTTGGAAATTTTATAGGGTACTAACGGGACTGCGCGATCTTTGGAACACCGATTTCATTCAAACTCGATAAACTTACAGATTGTAAAATTTATTCGGGTCTTCTACAACTGCCTCAAGAGATGAAATATTCTTATAAATTTTATAAGATTCATTTATTCGGACTATTTGATGAGATATTTTTAACGAGTGTTTAACGAGGTCAAAGATAAAATAAAATTTGATTGTTTGAAGATGCAGAATAAATGAAGCGAGAAATTAAAGTAAAATGAAATCGACATGAAAGTTGCAAGAATTATCGGTACAATCTGTAGCCTTTTCTTGTTCGCGTTGACCTGTAGGCATAGAAAGTCAACCTTCCAGATGATCGCACGTGTACATATGCTATCTTTGATTCGAAATTGCGTGTAATAACAGATTGCACCGATACATCATTTGCGAGGGAATGATTTATTGAAGTCGACAGAGCGACAGTTTAGTTCGATCGAGGAATGAAGCCGTTTTTGCTTCATCATTTCATTTCAGCTTCTTCGAGATCGTAATTACCTTGGAATGTTTATTCGCAGGTGGTGATAGTCGGTAACGGTGCTGTAGGGAAATCATCGATGATCCAAAGGTTTTGCAAGGGTACATACACGAGAGACTATAAGAAAACGATCGGCGTCGATTTTCTGGAACGAGAGATCGAGTAAGTACAAATAAATTACACGAGCATGCGATGTTACATGAAACGCTCCTCGGTTATCGTTGCCTCAATCTCGATTACAGATTTACACATTTTATTATTATTAGAAAATGTTTATGTAGTAGACATTTTCATCGAACTTCGATCTTTAAATCGATGTTGGTAATAAAGTTGTTAGTTTGCGATACTTTTATGTCGTCGAATCATGCTACACTTTCAAATAGAATCTTTATTATCCTCAAAGTGTATCAATTACGAACGAACCAGTTAAACTAATTAATCATGGATTTTGTAACTATCAAATTTTTCTATTCATCCGCGTCGAAAATATCTCACGAATGGTGGGAATATTAATATCCTGGCTGAAATAAGTCTTTCGTGTTGCTAAAATTATAGGAAGATAAGAAACTGTAATGTCAGACGATAATTAAAGACTATATAGTTAAAGAAGAATGCATAATAACTATACACTCTACTCGTCCGTATATGTTCCTTCCACTTAATTACTTTCCATGGGGAGACGTGTGCTGGTCTCAGTCATCGTTTTATAATTTTCTTTATTTTCTCTTCTAAACATCTACAAAACATGCATCGATATGTTTTTTAACTTCTTTATAATTTCGATTTTATCGGCCCTCGAGAATAAATAATTAAAATCCTGCTATTAAACTTGTTTTATTAAATTCATGGATACTCTCTTGTTATTCCTTCAATTGACAGTTAACCGGAAACTTCGGTATACTTCTATTGTATTATTTTGCACAATGTTTGATAAGTATTTTCTCGGCTTATAAGTTGCTTAGTTTATGCGATAGCGATTTTGTTCTTATAATGCGGCATGCGTTGAATTACCATGCATTATATTACGATTTATATTACGCGCTGTATTTTCACGTGCGATATCGTCACGGACTGTTTCGCCACGCGCCATATTATCACGTATTGTATTTCTCGCGTTATATCGCCGCGTGGTGTAATATACTCGCGTTATATCGCCGCGTAGTGTAATACTCGCGTCATATCGCCGCGTGGTGTAATACTCGCGTTATATCGCCGCGTAGTGTATTACCATGCGTTATATCACCGCGTGGTGTAATACTCGCGTTATATCGCCACGTATTGTATTTCCACGCGTTATATCGCCACGCATTGTATTACCACGCGTTATATCGCCACGTATTGTTTTTCCACGTGTTATATCGCCACGTATTATATTTCCACGCGTTATATCGCCACGCATTGTATTACCACGCGTTATATCGCCACGTATTGTATTTCCACGCGTTATATCGCCACGTATTGTATTTCCACGCGTTATATCGCCGCGTGGTGTAATACTCGCGTTATATCGCCACGTATTATATTTCCGCGCGTTATATCGCCACGCATTGTATTATCACGCGTTATATCGCCGCGTGTTGCAATACTCGCGTTATATCGCCACGTATTGTATTTCCACGCGTTATATCGCCACGCATTATATTACCACGCGTTATATCACCGCGTGGTGTAATACTCGCGTTATATCGCCACGTATTATATTTCCGCGCGTTATATCGCCACGCATTGTATTATCACGCGTTATATCGCCGCGTGTTGCAATACTCGCGTTATATCGCCACGTATTGTATTTCCACGCGTTATATCGCCACGCATTATATTACCACGCGTTATATCGCCGCGTGGTGTAATACTCGCGTTATATCGCCACGTATTGTAATACCATGCGTTATATCGCCACGTATTGTAATACCACGCATTATATCGCCACGTATTGTAATACCACGCGTTATATCGCCGCGTAGTGTAATACTCGCGTTATATCGCCACGCGTTATATTTCCTCGCACTATATCGCCACGTATTATATTTCCTCGCACTATATCACCACGCTCTGTATTGTCACATATTGCATTTCCACTCATTGATATTGCCGCGTAGAGTACTACTCGCGTTATATCGCCACGCGTTATTTTTCCTCGCACTATATCACCACGCATTGTATACAGGCTATATTCCTACGCGATGCATTTCCTCGTCCTATATCGCCACGCGTTACAACCGTTCAAATTATATCTAATATCTCCACGCACACGAATAAAACGCAATGTTTAATGGATGAACAGAAAATTATCGAAGCATTTCACATGTAGGATAGTCGTCATAATTTATTAACGTCGAACAATAAAAACGGCTAACGAGTGTATGTTGAAGTAATTTAGTCGAATAAAGTAACGGAATGCGATAATGGATGATCACGCATCAACTGATGGGTTTATTCGGGAGAAATGCGGTCGAGTTTTCTCTTTTTCCTTTTCACGCTACTTAAGTAGATCGTGGATTTAAACTTAACCGGTGCTGCGTACGGTTTCAGTTATGTACCAATATCGATGGGTCGCCGGTTGCTTTCGTGAAACGCAAGTTGACCCAACTTTCCGTTCCTGGAAACTGTATAAAAAAGTAATGTAAACGGAGCAATTTCATGCATATGCACTGGATGTTTAAAGCATATTTGTACTGATATCGGTGACCTTCGTCGCGGCCGAGTTTCTGCCGATTTTAATTCATTTATGGGTCAACTATTACGAGTACATGTTCTGCTACTTTATTGCGAAGCATTAGGTTGTTGCATATTTAATTATCGATTTTAGAAGATCGAAAGTCACGATTGGATAGCTTAAAAGTGTCACGAAATACCGCTTGCGGTACATCGATCGATTTAAAGTTCCACAAAAATAATTATATAAACATTTTTAACACAAAATGGCTGCTTGTTAATTTATAATTACGGTATCATTTTGCCCGGTGTTGTATAAATCACGTGCGAAAAGACCAGAAGGCCAGCACAGTTTCGTAAGTTATGGCGTATAAATCATCTCAATGAGTTCCCGTTTACGAAACAGGAGGCTATCATGTTTTCAGAAGTTCAGACGCGCCGTAATTCATGTCAGTAAGTTCCCGTTCGCGAAACAGGAGGCTAGCACGTTTTCAAACAGCTGGTACGCGTAAACGACTGCAGCTACTGTTTTCACCTCTTGTGACTCTAAGCTGTTTTCACACGAATCTACAACCTGGAAGACGAACATTCCTCCATCGAACTTAAACTTAAAAATTGAAAGTACAACTTATGATCAAGAAAATTGTTACAAATTAGTAGGAACATGGGGGTGAAAAAATTGATCTTATAAGGTTAATATGTTCTAAATTAATTTAATTTTATCATAAGTTTGAAAATTGACTGAGTTTTTGAAATGAATTTTTATTGAGAATTTTCTAAACTCGCGTTTTTCTTCATAGGGTGGACGGCGAGGACGTCAGGCTGATGCTGTGGGATACTGCAGGTCAAGAGGAATTCGACGCAATCACCGCGGCTTATTATCGCGGCGCCCATGCCTGCGTCCTCGCTTATTCAGCCACTGACAGAGATTCCTTCGACGCCATTCCTTCGTGGAAGCTGAAGGTACGACTTGTGCACACGAGACATATACAACGGTGCCGAACCGGTGCAAGCACGTTTCCGTAGGTAGTCACGACGGATGGTGGAATGTGAAAGTGAAGGTGCCATTAAAGCAAGGGCTGATTTTAAGTCGTTCCACTGTTCAATGTTTTCCACGGATAGCGACGCAAGGTCTTAGGTCATTTTGCGATCTACGTGTTCCCTTCAACTGTCCATCCACGAAGATACTTCTTATGCTTACCACAGACCAATGACAATTTCCAATACCAACTTCAATTTTGTACACAATTTGTAATTTTAGAGACAATTTTGTAAAGACACTTTTGTACACAATTTGTAATTTTAGAGAAAATTTTGTATACAATTTGTGATTTTAGAGACAATTTTGTAGAGACACTTTTGTATACAATTTTAGTGTTAATTTTGCAGAGACACTTTTGTAGACAATTTGTAAGTGTAGAGACAATTTTGTAGAGACACTTTTGTAGACAATTTTGCAGAGACACTTTTGTATACAATTTGTAATTATAAAGACAATTTTGTAGAGACACTTTTGTAAACAATTTTAGAGATAATTTTGCAGAGACACTTTTGTATACAATTTTGCAGGGACACTTTTGTACACAATTTGTAATTTTAAAGACAATTTTGTAGAGACACTTTTGTAAACAATTTTAGAGACAATTTTGCAGAGACACTTTGTAGACAATTTGTAATTTTAAAGATAATTTTATAGAGACACTTTTGTAGACAATTTTGTAAAAACAAGAGGTGGGACAACTTTCTCTTGTAGATAGGAAAATGTATTGAATGTAAGAAGTCTGTACACGATGTTCCATTTTAATCTACATTTATATCTAGTTTTGTGAAAATGCACTTTAGATGCACTTTTTGGAACTTATATTTTGAGACTCAGAAATTATCAAATCTGAAACTTGTGTAATTTATTTTTAAAATCGTGAACAATTCTCGATTGTACTTCTTCCTCACACAATGTGTATCTCTATAAACTAGTACTTGAGAAACACCGTGTACAGAATAATCTGATCGCGATGAGTTGTGTATTGGCCGGTCAACCATAGTATCGAATATTCTCTTATTGCATTTTGGCGGTAGTTCTGGTTGTATTTTACCTATCACGGTTCGTAATAAGTATACAGAATCTTTCTGGTTTTCCTTTACGATGGTATGAAACGAGTTTAAAGTAGAGAATGCACGCGATTGTTGTAGTAGCTAGCAACTGTAATACCTTAAATGTATACTCTCTCACAGGACGGTTGTTTTATATGGTGTTTCTGCAGCGATTTCTTTCTTGCGTATACTCTAGACAAAATAGTACATGTAGTACTTTAACGATTCGACTGATTGAAATTTCATAGACGCCACATAAAAGCAAGTATATATAACAAGTATTTTTAGCGGCGGTTCTGTTAGTCGTAGACGATTCCGATCATCGTTCGAGATCATCGAACACGCTCTCGAATTCCTTTCGAAGAAACTTGTATGTTTGCTTTTTTTATTACACTACAGAGAAACAGACGAGAAAGGTGTAACTGCGGTTGGAACGAGTACAAATCGTCCTGAACGGTTGTCACCACTGATCTGCTTCAAAACTGTTATTTGTCTGATATAGATGTTCGAAACCGTCGTTCTGACTTAACTTGTTATGTTATAAATGAATAATCTAGTTATAAATGGATAATGGATAAATGGATTATATCTGACAAATACATGACGATATTTAATAGCATAGAATGTTACAAGGTCTTAAAGATCAAGAAGTGAAATTCCAAAGTTCCTTGCATTCTCCACTGCTCATACAAAATTAATGGGCAATCCATCACATGGTCATTTAATTCTACTTGCAGTCAATTGCTGAGAATTCATCGTTATTTGGAAGAAGTTCGTAGAGGAATTTAGTATAATAGGAGGTCGTTAGAAAAACACGAAATGTTCACAAAGATAGTCGAAGTTTGTTAGCGTTAATTAGAAAAACATCGAATCCGGGTTCGCAGACTGATAAAGGAACGTTTTCTTTTACTTTGCAGGTGGAAAACGAGTGCGGAGAAATTCCCACGGTTCTTGTACAAAACAAGATGGACCTCGTTGATCAGTGCGTCATTGATCCGTAAGCGTAACACCTAGCTTCTTTAATTAGCGGTTCGCGATTTCGCGAAATCTCGAGCGCATACCATTGTTCCAGGGACGAGGCTGAGAGACTTGGTCGTGCTCTAGGTTGTAAGCTTCTAAGAACCTCCGTGAAAGAGGATGTCGGTGTTATGAGTGTCTTCCGGCATCTGGCGTCGCGATGTCTCCACGAGATGCGCCGCTGTGACGACGATTATCAAGACGATCTGAGATTATATTCTGCCGGGCCTAGATCTCCTTCTGTAATAAGTAAGTTCATCAACATTGACGTAGCTAAAATCTCCGACCTTTGGTACGAGCATCGTCAACTTTAGAAAATTTATAAATGTGAACTTAAAAATTCCACGACTTGGAAAGGTAAATTTTAAGAGCTCCTTTTATCACCTAAACTTAACAACATAAACCGTTTTTTCTATTAGCATTATATTCATTCTATGCACTTCTAGAGATGCTTCGAAACAGGACTCGTGCACCTGATTTGGATCTGTGCGAAGGAAAACAATATAGTCGATTCACACGTGGTAGATCCGATACAGACACTGACCAGTTGTTTAGCCTTGTAATAGCCGTGCAAAAAGAACACTGCGCTTTCTTGGAAACTCTTCAAGAAGATGCATAATGTATTAACTGCACCGGATACGCACGCTTGTGCTTGCAGGTTCAGTTGATCCTGATACTTTCGTCTTCAACCTTTCTGGCCCGACGCCTTGTAAACCCAACAAAAATTCATTTGCGTTAAAATTATCGGAATGACGTAAGGGAAAGTATATCAGTTTATGGAAAAATTACACGGAGCCCTAAGAGTTACCAGGATTCCAGAATAAATACAATACCGAATTAAGACTGCACTAATTACAGTTAAAACAGTTATGGTCGTATAAGAAAAGTGACATTTGTCATTCGTGAGAATAAACTTGATTTCTTGTCGGCTGAATGTGTTAAAAGAAAAAGAAATCATAGCGCAGGAGAATGGGTTGAATGTTAGCCCAGATTTCGCGGGTCTACCTTGTCCAGTATTTGATCAACGACTGTCTTCCTGTACAGGAATCACGCAACAATCTTAAAATGAAATATTAGTTAATAATTTAGAATTGTATAGAACCGTATTTCACCCGAAAAAAACTCTTTTGTGAGGATAAAGATTATCAGGAATATTTGTCGATAAGAAGTCCTTTAGAATTGTAAGAATTTCATATACAGTTCTTGTGAAGTGTAAACACATCTTTAGATCGCGTGACCGTAACCATCGATCTAGATTCTTGAATAAGGTGTATATGTATACATGTATGAAGGCAGCATATTTTTCACGTGCTGTCGGACGTTACCCGAAGGATGAATTGTTCCCTTTGTGTATTAATGGTCCTACGTAAAATAAAACTAGTTAACTTGTATTGTAAAGAGTCCGTATTTATATGTAGAAAAGGTCAGTATTGGATAAAGTATAATCGTGTAAACATACGCGAAATTGATTTATTAGGCGTAACAGTTTTGTTTTATTAACATAAATTGTACAATGAATCTAAACGATCGTAACAGATGTACAGATAATAGAATACGCTAGTCATAATATACATCTATCTTATCACTATTGTGAGGATGAAATGGAGTGTAAAATATTGTACTCTAAAGAAACGGTTAATTATTTTTTCCACACCGACTGCAGTTTGTTTAGCTGATGAAAAAATATATGTATGTATGTATGTATGTATGTGTATGTACATTTTGTCGATATTTTGTTGCAGGTGCTTTTAGTCCAAACGGATCTACGTGTGGTCGGAATACAGGGAATGGTACCATAGTTCTACGGCCAGGAGCCAAGACAAAGAATCATAAAAAAAAGAATTTCGTAAAAAACGCTTGTATACTACTTTAGTCTTTTGCGTATATAAGTACGTACGCAAGAAATTGTAATGAATACTTTAACCATGTACAGACTGATATTCATACTATTTATAATGATATATAGCTCTTTCTCTTTATGATTGTTGCGACAACGTACACTCTAATTGGTTTAAACATTTATTGTTATAAAACAAATACAACGTACAGTATTGCATTCATAACAGATAGACAAATAAGCTGCATGATTTATCTTCAAACAATATTGCTCTGTCAGTTGTTTCCTATTTCGCATTTTTTTTTTATAAATGCATAGAAGATCTGGTTGATGTTATAATTTTCATTTCGATGAAGACTTTAAATGTTTAACATATTCAATTTCTATGTGCAATCGATAGAGAATTTATTTGTGCAAATTTTTTCTAAGAAAAAAAGTTATGCATTTTAGAGTTCTTAAATTATACTACGAAGTACAAAGTGAAGAAGACAAATGAATGTTTTAAGCAGCACATTTTATAATGTAACAGAGCATTTTTATACTTTGAATTTTCTTATTGGATATTCTTAATCTTCTCGAACTTCCCAACATTGTGTACATACGCGTATTTGAAGCACGCTATTGTTTTATGCGTACAATTTTTTAGTTTCCAATAGAATAATTTTTTTTACCAATGTCGAGTTTTTGTACATATATAACTTGTATGTGTTAATGATGAGCGTTAAAAATGAATGTAACTATGTCTTTTTATATGTTGAGTTACGCATTGGGTTTAAACAGCTGTAGCAAGTGATCAGTAAAGGTAATACATGGTTATCTCTTTTAAATTAAAAATTATTTTAAATTGTTTCAAATTATTAGAAGATACAAATATTAATTTATGTGTAAACAGATATCGATATAACGGCTAACCAAATATTCTAGCTTGTAAGAAAGAAAATATTATGTTGACAGAAATACTCTTTTTTTTGTAAATGATATCGATCAAAAACAAATAAAAATAAAATATTACGATTTTTAAATAATATATTTTAAACAATGCCTTACAAAAGAATTTTAAATACAAATAAATGCCGAAAAATATACAAAATTTGTCGTACGAACTTTGATAAATTCTAATTCAGTCGCAGGATACAATAAATTCAGACCACAAGTTATAATTAGAATTCAAGAACATTGTAATCGAATTTATACAAAAAAAGAGGAATAAAGATTACTTTATTAAACCAGCCTGGTGATAAACTATTGCATTATAAATAATCCATAAATAACAAAGTAAAAAAAATGAATAATTCTTATATAAACTAAACAAAATTTAAAAATTATACCAGACTGTACATAAAATCTTAATTAATTTTGTCAAAAATATAGTATGTAATAAATGGTCAATATAGCATGAAATACAATTATTTCTACACTATTATATTACAAATACCAATAGTATTTAAAATACAAATATTTTAAAGCCATATTGTTTTAATATCATTAGAATCTGTATTCCATTTCTTTTAACATATTATGATAGACTTTTTAACCACTATGTAATGCTCAATTGCAAATATAAAGTGTACAGCAGCTTATTTGAGTAAGTAGCGAGACACAGTAAGTCACAGCATATCAGAAGAAGATAAATCACTTAGGTAGTGTAAGTGACGCTTTCTTTATATTTACCATAAATATCACCACTGCATAATCATCAAATACTCGAATATAACTAGCTTTTATTTTTCTTATCTCCCATGGAACGACTATATAATCTAGTTGTTCGTTTGAAGAGTAATTTGTCTGCTTCTTTTCAACATGAAATAATCCAAACAGGGGTTCATAGTAGCTGGATTGTATGCATTTTATCTATGTAATCCAATAAACCCTGTAATCTTTTCTTTATCCGTTTTTGATCATCCATAGTACATCCAAGAATAGCAGTTTCAAAATTTTTATCAGAATGTCCAAGGCTTTGTGAAGTACAAGCATTCATAAAAGATGCACAACGTTGACGAGTTCCAACTGGATCATCACGTAGACTAATGACTAAACTATCAATCAAACCATTTACCTGATTTAAGAAAACAACTTTTACTAGATTTCACTTTTCAGCAGACACATGTAATTACTTCCATAAAGAATTATTTTATTCAAATTACCTGATGTAATGCTTCTTGTTGAATTTGGTCACGTTGAATTTTGACTAAAACATCAACTGTCAAACATCTCAAAGATAATCTCTCAGCATACCTTAGTACATCATCTCTGTCAGCTGTAAATAATAAATTATTATATGAAGTTATGTTACTTCAATGCAGTACTTATTTATTAGCAATAGAAATTAATTTTTTAAATTACAGGTAAAAAATTGTAATGTACTGTCATTTATAGTTGTAAACAATACAAACCACTCAAATGTTTTCAAATAAAATTTGTTCAGTATTAAACACAAATAATATACAATGCAGATGTTATTTATTGAACACTATGATATACAGTAACTTATAATGTTACATAGCACAAATTTTTGTACTAAACAATATATTCCAACATGCATCAATATTATAGTACTTTAAAAGTATTTTGTATCTATGTAGCTGTATTAATTGAGTAGTTAGTCAAAAGAGTTTATTTTTATATGTAACATATGTAAGAATAAAGCAAAGATAATAATTTAGTATCAGAGTAATTTTTCAAATCCCAAGACTCCTACATAGAAATACCGAAGGTCTTGATAAAGATATTTCTAGATATACTATCGTCGACCTTGCATTTTTAATCCAAGTAGAATAAATACTTACTTTCTTCTAATCCGCTTAAAATTTCATTGTTTTTGAGTGTGTCTAAAGTAGTCAGAAGAGTATCCCTTTCTTCTTCAAGTCTCCAAGCATCTTTTCTTAGTTGTTCTACGTGTACTTCAATCTGATCCAGAAGACTAACTAACCTGTCTTTTGGTTTAGAAGAACCATCACAATCCGCACTTTCCATAATATGCGGTAACGGGCTATCCATTTTTAAAAAATGTTCAATTTATTTTCTATTTAATTACCTCGATAATTGTATGTTTATAAAGTAAAAAATTACTTTTCTATATAACATAAAACACAATCGTTTCAATCGTGTTTAAACTTCTACCGTCAGACACCTCCGTTACATGAATCGCAATCGCAACAGCAGTACGAAAAGTTGACTGACGAAGCAGTATGTGTGGGATTTATACATATATATATAGACACACCAATTAGACGTAACTTAACACAACTAGCGCCAACTTTAAAAATATTTTGAAAAACAGCATATATTTTTATCTGAAATTATTAAAAATATCTTTTTATTGTAAAGTAAATTAACTATTATTGTCGACTATTCTTCTTATAAAATATATTTTAAATTATTTAAATCTGAATATTCAATAATACTTTGTTGCTGATTTGATGCCACTTTGAGCCGTACTTGTCCTTTTTCCGGTAGTAACTTTGAAAGGTATGCTCAATTTTTCTTGATCACTTTTGGAAATCCATATTTTTACAAAGAATCCCTTCTTTTCCCCACTACTTATTATATATAAATACTATAAAAGTATATATCATATTCGTTTTCTAGAAAAGACTAGAGTCGAACTTAACTATAATTATTTTTCTCGATCATTTCAGGTTATTCTGTTTCTGCCCACTTTACTCTCACGATGGTAAGTATATTTTCAGTATTCATTATCGCTTTATGTTTATTACTATAATAACTAATTAAAATTAATATAATTAATTTTATTATTTGGAATAAACTATTATATATTAAGTTTTACTTGAAATACTTCCAATTGCAGTAATTTTCGTAACATAACCTCAATCTAATGATAAATAACAATAGCCAATTTTATAATACATTAATGTATGTAAATATAATGTATCTAAATGATTTTTATACAATTGTTTTAATAATTTGTGATTCTTTTTAGCCACGAGAAATTAAAGAAATCAAAGATTTCCTTTTGAAAGCCAGGAGGAAGGATGCTAAGTGTGAGTACTTTCTTAAATACCATAATGTTTCAGTATTTCATAAATAACTTATTTCTCTTGTGATCTTATAGCTGTAAAAATAAAGAAGAACTCCGAGAATGTTAAATTCAAAGTCAGATGTTCAAGGTTTTTGTATACCCTTGTAATTACAGACAAGGAAAAGGCAGAAAAGTTGAAACAATCTTTACCTCCAGGTATTTTTCTCAATATTAGTAAATAAATTCAACATGATTTATTATAATCAAGGTTTTTGAAAGAAAAATTTAATTTATTTCTTACTTCTAATAATAAATATATTTTTCAGGTCTTCAAGTAAAGGAAGTTAAAAGAAGTGAACGTATGTAATTAATCAAATAAAGTAATGTTTTAAATGTACGTATATTTATTTTTGGTACCATTTCATCATAAATATTCACTATGAAAATGAAAGCATATATTCTAAAAGTAAATAGTACAAAATATATACTTGTTATCTGTAACATTATTTAGTTACAAACTCTTAATTAATTGACATGCATGGCTGGTTCAAGAATTTTTTTCTTCTTGTAAACATGCGTTGATAAATGTTTTTCCGTTCCGACATTAATGTAAACATTAACTGTAATTCATCATATGTATCTTCACATATGTTTCCACAATTACACATTGGTCTTTGATCGTAAGAATATATTTGATGGTAATTAAATTTTGTATGACATTTTCTTGTGCTATGTGGTATTCTTTTTAAATGTCGTGCCCGAATGCAGTATTTTCTTTTACACGGTTGTATCTGAAATTTCATATACTGTGAAAATAATATTCCTAATTCATCATAAATTTCATTAGCTTCTGAACTATGATTAGGCAGAGGGGACAGAATCTCAATATTTTTTCCAGGGATGGAAATGAAATCCTTGGTATTTTCATTTTTAATTGTGAGAATTATCAGGTTATCTTCCGACTTAGCTTTTCTTTCAGGAGTTTTTATTTCCTTGATTTGACTTTTTAACATATCTGTTGACGATTTTATTTTCATTTCTTTTGAATGTATGTTATACTCATTTGATTTTATATTTTGTAATTTAATTATTTCGGGATTAACATGTGTACAAGATTTTTCTTCGGATTGTATTTCAACTGCATTAGATATACTCGACATTGTAGAATTAGTGTAAGCAGGGAAGTTTATTAAAATATTCGATTCATTTGCTACAGAATCTGAGAATGAATTGGTAGCCAAACTTGTTAACAAAAGAGAACTAGGTAAACAATTTGACTTAGACCTAAATGCTTCATATTTTGGAATATTATTACTGAATATATCTTTATTTGCGCATTGCAGTTCTATTAGCTTTGAACTGGTATTGTTTCGTAAATTGTAACTGTTAATATTTCCTGAATTCCATTTACAGAACAGTATTTTCTTGTACCTGTTTTTGTTTTCATTAGATTTTTTTGAAGATATTACTAGAAATTTCAAATCTGTATCTGAAAAACAGGTATTTTTTTCACCCTAGAAATAACAAGATAGGGGTATATAGTACAAATAAATTATAAATATTAATGTTTTCCATGATACCTTTTGTGAATTTTGGTAAAAATTGTTTCCTCTTCGAGTGCATAATTCATTTTTTACATTTTCAAGGGTATATTTATTATTAGACTTTGCGTCACTGATACCTTTATTATTAATGTTAGATGATAAGGCAGATAATTTTGAAAATAATCGTTTTGTTAAATTTAAATTGCTATTAGAGGTTATGACTTTATCTTTGCAAGAAGAAAGTAATTTTTGCGTTTCCTAATTGCAAATGTAATTATAAAGATTAAATGATTAGTAGCAAATGCATATGTGTAACCCTTCGTTTATAATAGAGGTCATTGATGGCATTAATATCGGACATTATTTTTATTAAAAAAAGCTATTCTACTAATCACTTTGTTAAATATTTTTTGAAAATCTAAACAAAGGTAACATGACATAAACGACCCGATGTTTTTGTAGAGTGTAAACAAACTTTTTTTATATACCTGTAAAGGAATCTCGATATTATGTGATTCAGTTTTGCATAATTTATCTTTTTGATTGTTAACTTTTATACGGGATTTCGAAATATTACATCCATCAGGCCACAAAAATCGTCGCTTCATACAACGGTTTCTTTCGCTTTTTATTACAAAAAAGTTGTCATCGATATTGTGTTTCTTATTTCGCCATGTTGAACATCTTTATTAATGTAATTTTAGTATTTTGCCAATAACTAAACATACATGTACATGTATGAATATAATGGAAATAATAATATGTAATGTAGTGTATTAAAAATTAATGAACCTTTTGCAAATACAAATGATCTTTCCACAGATATAACGATAGCAGGTTATAAATATGATAATTGAAATCAAGAGAACACATAATGTTATAAATATTTTCCAAAAATTATCGGAATCATTTTTAGCTTGATTGAGAACATCATAATATGTTTTTTTGGTTTTATATATTTCCATCTCAGTCCGTCTCACTTCCATATGTTTAATTTGAATGTAATACTATATAGCAAAAAATTACAATTTCAAGTAACTTGTATAATAACGTTATTTTATGCGAAATTAACTCGATACGAATCCCAAGGGACAAATTACTCTTTTTATTGGTAAAAATTCCTGAATTGCAAAATGAAACATTTGAAAGCATTATACACTTCTATATTTTTTGTTTTGTTCACAAAGACTTTACAAAAAGTAATTTTTTAATTTAATCAGATTAACCGTTCTATAATATATATAAATGCTTAATAATTGTTTAATACACAATGTTTGTTTGATATTAAAAATTACATTTTTTAGAATTATTTATATAAGATTTATAATAGGAATAAATTTTTATTAAATTTGTAGTTAATACATCTTAACCTAATTATTAGAGTAATTAACTAATTCCACTTTTTAAATGAGTCAAAGTAATATATTTTGAACGAAATGAAGCATTTTAAGACTTTTTATAATTCATCAACTGTGTATTCATTAAAAAGTATTATTTGGTATTATATTTTTAATTTCTTTCGTATTTGTTCAAGATTTTATAACAGAATTTCCAAACATTGATCTGTGGATCTACGGACACATACAATTCATGAAAAAAGGTATAAAAGTACTACAATATTATACATCATTATCGATTATATGAATTAAATCATTTCATTAATGAACTTAAAAATGACTAAATAGTTAAATTTTTGTAATGATCAATTTTAAAATTAAACATATATACTAAATACATATGAATAACCAGGCACTAACTTTGTTTAAAAATAAATGCGAATTATATTTATGCATTCAGGAAATTTTAAGATCAGTACTTTTGAAGAACTTTCGCGACAAGTTTCGCAACAAAGACATTGAATAATGATAACTCCATGAACATTCTTTACATCTGGTTATTTACACAATTTCAATATTGTATAACATAAAATCACTAAATGTCATAAAGCATGGTCAAATTTAAAATATTATAAGTAACTGAATGATTTAATAATCACAAAATTAGTGCCTAACTTCTATGTACATATATGTATACTAAAAGTTTATGTTCAAAATAACTGATTTACTTTTTAAACATGTGTCATTTTTTTTTGTAACACTACAAAACACGTATGTATTTAAGTATATACATACATGCATACACACATATGTATATGAACTTTTAAGTGACCTTGTTATTTTATGTCCATTTATTCATCACACTCATGATACGTAGCTCTGTAAAACAAAACAAAAAAAGGAAATATAAATTAACAATGGAATAGAAATAAATTCCAATTACTTTAAAAATTACCTCTGTTTATCCATATTTCTTCGGGATAATCTTCTTCCATGTTCATGTGTAGTCAATGTGTATCTTTTTGTATGAGGACGATTTGCTCTAAGTTCACGTGCTTCAGTACTTCTTGCTTTTTCTACTTTCTGCATAAATTTAGCAATTAGTTCAGGACAATTTAAATTTTCCTCTGGTTCCCAGGTATCGTCTGCAGATGTAAAACCTTTCCAACGGATTAAAAATTCTCTGTTTTTATTTTTCTTATATTGTACTTCAATAATTTTTTCTACTTCAAATTCTTTTTGATCATCTTTGTCATCTTTTGCATCATCTGAAGTTATCTGTTTATCTGAAAGTTACAAATGCTTAAAAATGTAATTTTGTACAAACAAGAAATTTTATTATTTTCAATCTAAAAATTATTAGCATCAAGTTATACCATTTTCTGTTCTCTTTTTTGGACTGTTTTTCAATTTTTTAGATTTTCGGTCTAATTCTGCAGCTTTTTTCGGCGATTTCGCAGAATTTTCAGATTTTTTTGACTTAGTGTCCTCCTGATTTTCTTCATCTTCAGCTAGAAACTCTTCAATTAATTGTGAACAATTAAGGTTTTCTTCTTGTTCCCATGTATCAGAATCAGCACCATAACCTTTCCATCTAATTAAAAATTGGCGCCGACCTTTAATGGTACGTTGCCCCATAATTTTCTCGACCTAATCAACACAATTATTATTTCAAATATTCCAATGCTGTATTCAACATACATTACGACTGTATTACTTATTTACTTTATGCTTATATACTGCAATTTGAAATGAAAATATAAACAAGAGAAACCTTAAAATTAAGTTAAGAAATTAATAACTATTATTAATATATTAAATTGTTAAATTATTTCACCTTACGCAATCATATATACGTGTATATGTACACACATATATATGACTAATAAGATATTTACAGGATAAGTTCTAAAACTACGTGGTCAAAAGGAACAAATCAAATCGAAGCTGGAATCCATACGCGCGTCCAACGGTAGATGCAGTTTTCAAATATTGCGATGTCCGCGAGAGGGCGCTGATGCGCGGCAAATATAGATGTTGACTATAGAAAATTCCGCCAGCAATAGCTTCAAACTTGGAATACATCAAGTTCAAAATTCTAAATACTCACAATATTTTACACTTTAAATATTTCAGACTGAAAAAATTTCAAATTCATAATACTTTAAGTATAAAATATTTCAAACTCAAAACATTTTCAACTCATGCTAGTTCAAATTCGGAACATTTCAAGCTTAAAAAGTTGTAAAATCAAATTATTTACAAATTGTATAAGTATCTAGATAAATAGAATAATATGTACTGTAGTCACAAATTTATAACCGGATATGAGACGCCGGTCATTATCTAGATGAAAAAAATTATCTAAGTTACAATAGAATAACAGATAATTTAAGATAATTTTTTATCTAGATGATGTCCAGCTAATAGCCAGATAGTTTTAAAGTATTTCAACAAAATGTCAATTGTATTATTAAAATGTTTTATGGTTATGATAGAGTTTTCTAAAGCGCGGGCTAGAATTCAAACAACCCGCTATGTTAGTCTTCCACATTCAGATAAGTACGCGCGCATGCACTCCATTGAATATATACCCTACGCCCCTTCATAAACGGCGTCACAAAGCACTACTAATTATTTGAGTCCTTAATAAATAGTTTTCCAGAAAAAAGAAACAAAAAGAATGAAAATATTCATAAAGTACTACATATGAAATACAGTTTTCGCGGTTTCCAATACTACCGACGCCGGTCACCAATGACGCGTCTCTTGATACGTAAATGACTGCCATTGCAGGACGAACTTACCAAGCTTGATATACGTGTATTTAGATGTATTATGTTATATTATACCTCATATTCTTTTTTGTTTCCATCTTTTATAGAAGCACCTTTCGGATCTTCTTTCTTGAGCTTCTTACTCGCTCCACCCTTTTCCGCATTCTTTTCTTCTTCTTCGGCGTCGGCAGATTGAGTATCTTCATCTTCCGCTCTCTCGTTCGTATTATCGAGTGATTCTTTCTGGCTATGGCGTCCGCGAGATGGACGCTTTTTTGCGCTACCTCTACGTGGCGTATCCGCGTTCTCGTTATCCTTTCCTGCCTTCATTTTGTCATCACTATCAGTTATATTACGCGCGACGCCATTTTCCTCCGAACTACTCTCACTCCACATTTCAGATTTCTTACGCTTGCTTTTGGTACTCAATCTTCGCATACTAATCCCACATATGGTAGGAGGTTATAATAATTGTATTGTTTCAATGATTTTATGAATTGTACCTTGATAATAAACCGGTGAGATTGACACGCTGGACCGACTGCTCGATATACGTTTACTTATCCTGACTCGTCTCTCGACAGTAGCGCGCGTCTCGTAAACAATATGGCATCAGCTTGGCGCGATGCATAGCAAGCTATCGGCGCATGCGCATTAAACGTTTCATATCAAAAAAACCAATGAGAAGTCCGCTTGACACAGAGTTAATTTTCTTACGAAAACGTTATTTAATATATTCTTATATATACGAATGATATAGATTGATTAAATTGTTTATATTTTTATATGTCTAACAAAACTATCAAAGTTAATCAGCGTTATCTCTATCATTTGCGCGGGAATTCAACGCGTGGTAATACATCCGTCTTTCAACAGTTCCGCGTCTTTCAACAGCCAATACCCGTTCCAATATCCATTGTGAGATTCTTATTGAATTTTATGCACTGATTACGAATCCTTAAACCGTTTTTCTCTGTCGAAATATATATAAATTTTTGAATTAAAAAAAAAAATTTGCTATTTAATAGCAAATTCCTTAATTTTTGTTTTCGCAAAAATATTTTTGATGCATCGATATCGACGAAAAAGACGTTACGAATATTGAAATGTAACGAGGTAATGATTTTATATTAATTTCTTGGAATACTTTTTAATTTATTTAAAGAAGTTAGTATTTAAAGCCGGGGCAGATATTTTCCTTAGGTAAACATTCAAAAAAGAGTTGCAACGCAGGTTCTTTTTTTCATGTCAGAAAGGAAAATAACTTTGCATGTGGTAACGTGCCAACGGTGGTATCTACTTGATGCTATAAAGCGATTGGACTGTGTTAGGGGACATTCATACTAAACAGACAAGAGCGTTTAGTGTAAGAGCGAAAGCAAGAGTAATGCATGACCAAAAGCATTCATTTATGATTAGTTACTTTAAATCAACACGAACAAACTGATCAAAATATTCGTAGAATTTAATGAGTCTAATTTTTTAGTAGAATACGTAAAATGCATTTTAAAGTTAACACATGTTTCTGCGATTCCATATTAGCGTATTATGTTTTTATTGCTCTTGTATTTAAGAGTAAATTCGAGCAATCTTTCACAGGATCGTCACCTCTGTGAAATGTGTTTTAAAACACAGTTGGAATCGAAGGCGTTAAGCGAAGATTCCTAATATTCAATATGGTGAACTTTACCATGTCGAATTGAATAGTGCTGCATTAAATCTCGGAATCGAATTGTACCAAATTGATTCTCGTGGAATCAAAATGGGTCGAACTAAATTACATGGAATTAAATTTCGTAGAATTGATTCGATGAGCGATCATTTTTTTAACGGAAGAATGCTAATTTAGGCTCAACCTTTACCAAAATGGAGAAAAATGACCGTTCGCTTGCTTAATTTAAACACACCCTTAAACGTAACGACTGCTAATCGTGCTAGTATAGAGTACCATTGTTGGCACTCGATGAAGCTATATATTTTATGTCTTGACTTAAAAACACCCGTATTGCAATTTTTACGTAACATTTTTTTATTATTTGAAATAAATAATTGATGTAAAATCTCCACCCTTAATGTTTGTATTGAAAATTTATATTAATGTATTCAAAAAATCTTACGTGGTTTTGTACGTAAACAAAAACAGAATATTTTTCATTGTTACGTCAGTTATAACCGCAATATAAAACCGGTACTGATTTGTCATAGAGTACAATTCGATGATGTACATATTCATCTTTGTTTATAACTTTTCATTTCTTCAATTAAATTAGATCTTTATTTGACCTATTAAATCTAATACTTGTCCGAAATTACGAAATAAAGCAAATAAATTAAATCAATATTAACTTTAATGTTTGATGTTTGGTTGCTGTGGTAACTGATCCTAACTTTCTCCTTTCTCTCCGTTAGGCTAATATTTTTTACCGAGTTTTTCTGACGTTATTAATTTTTTCTTATTAAATTATGGCTAAGTCAGCGACCACGTACGAAAAACCTCTACCACACATAGGTAGGTAAAGTATTATTTTAATGTTGCAGCTATTGATATTTTAAAGTATATTCCTTTGTTCGGTAATATATTTCGAAAAACGTTAATAATTTAATTCAGGGTTCCTAAAAATTTGGTAGGGCAAAATTCACTTTCAAAAATAAATATTTTCGAAAAGAACTGAGTTTAATAAAAAAATGTCGATTTACTATTTTTAAACTTTCTATATTTTAATAATTAAAATGACTCATATTTTGAGAATCACTAATTTAATTCCTGCCTGAAGTATAAAATTTTATTTAACAGGATTAGCAGATTGGTATGCAAAGCAATGGGAACTCCAACAAAATGCAGCTACCAGAAGTGCAGAGGCATTTGATCTAAGAAATTCAGGACAAATTGTTCGCTCAGAAACAATGGTAAAAACAATATGGGACTCATATATGAATAACGCTCGTCTCGCGGATAGGTAATAAATGCTTAAAATTTTGTGAAAAAAGTCTACTTTAACCTCGTAATAAAATCCACTGGATAATATAATTATCACAGAGTAACAGAATTGTCCCGGTGGAGAGGAGTGTTTAATCTTATATTGAATAAATTAGTTTGCGAAATACAGTTGTTAAAAGATGAGAAAGCTGATGCGGAGAAAGAATTAGAAACTTTGAATGATCCGTTACAAGTGACTGCACAATGTATTTCTATGAGAGACTGTCGCAGAGGAACAGAACTTACTTATGATGAAGCTGATACAGAATTAAAGAAAGAACTTTGTGTTATTGAAAATATAAAGAGATTAGTAACTGACAGGTATAATTTTTAATGGAATAAGAAACATAATTTTAATCAGGTATTTGCAATTGTTGTTATTTATATGTAGAGTGCAAGCTGCCTGGGAGAAATTAAACCGTCTGGAGGAAGTTAAATTTCAAGTACAATTAGAAGTTGAAGATAAAGATGAATCCATTAAAATAGATAGAGAAAATCTTAGTTTGGATCGCACATGTGCAAATATCACTTATAAACCAAATGCATTAAGGATTCCAAAAGAGTAAGAATAAAATATTTGAGTAAGCATACCAAAAAATAAGCATAAATTATGTGTTTTGCTGTTATAGTTCCATATCTTATGAAGCTTGGTTGGAACACTGCCAACAAACTAAAACCTTAGCTGATAATGAATTGAGTGATGTATATAATTTTCGCGAAGCTATGAACGTAATAAGAGAACGTGCTAGAAATGATATTAAGGCTCAGCAAGATATGACAGATTTCAGTTTACGCAAAAGAATTTATCAAACGCAAAAAGCTCGGAATGAGTTGGAATGGCAAAGGCTTAAAGTAATCACAACTTTCAGACATGAAATAGGCATGAATAATTATAATTTGATCATGATTTGCAGATTCAAAAGGAAATTGAAATTTTACAAAAAGAAATAACACGATTAGAAGATGCACAGCTATATAAAATTGATTCTATAAAATGCGTGGAAACCAGATTGGAAAATCGTACTTATCGTCCTGGTTTCGAACTTTGTTCTGATGAAGCTGAACTAGGTTTGCGAGACGAAGTTTTACACTTACGAGAGACTGAACAAAAACTAACAAAAATTTTAGAAGATTCTAAGTATGCAAGACCGAATACATACATGATTTACACGATGAAATTTCTTACTCTTTTCGTTGTAATAGCAATTAAAATTTATTATTTTATTACTATTTTATAGAGCGGCATATAATGATTTGGAAAGTCTACTTACGCAACTCGATAGTAATTTGGACGATAAACAACATTCTTTAGCAACGGATGTGATGTGCTTAGACATGAGAGCAACATTGAAAACAGGAGACAGAACACGATTACCTAATGAAACAGACCGTAATATTGTTCTTACACGTATGGAAAAAGAAATACCACTGGAATCATAAATAACTGTAATGGTTATGTAATTCTGTCCGGATAAACACATTATCTAAATATATAAAAAGTCAATTTGGCCATCACTTAGCGATGATTCATTGTACATGCATCATTGTATGTAAATCCATTACTTATGTATTTGTAAGTAACGAGTTTGGATTAGCTTTAATTAAACTATATTCCGCAATAAAAGAATCTGTTAAAGCCGGCTCTAAAGTTTTCACTGCTCTAACATGTATTTCTCCAACTTTTTTTGGATCACCGTGCTTCATTTCAAATGTGATATAATTTATCCAAACACTAGTGTTATTTCTACCAAACTGTAATATCGACATATCATAGCATTTTCTTATATTTTTTAACAATATGTTCGGTTGCATAAGTTCTAATTCTATCATTTTCTTGTGTAATTCAAGACAAAAAGGTGGCTGCAGACATAGACTATCGTATATTTTTCGTGCTGCCTGTATACCTGAAACAGTTATTTTGACATGTAAACATCTTAAAATAAATTTTATAATTCGCAATTACATACTTTTGGTTAAAACCAGCCATTCCATGTAAGTAGGTTTCAATTCTTGAGCAATACTTGAATGTCCTTGTAATGCTGCCTGAAAAATTTCTTCAGTCTTTTCAGGACATATTGCTTGTGTATGTAATATTCTCATTTTCCACAATGGTAAAGATTTTTCTCCTAAAGCTTGTATTGCCTGAAAAATATTTTTACACATATAACATGGTCCATGCAATGAAAAGAATATTTTTGTACCTTTGGAAAGAGTTTCTCTGCTTCTTCTTCATCAGACACTAACAAATATCTTAATCTTGCATGCCAAAGACTTACACTGTTTGGTACAGTTTCAGTTGCAACACAAAGAATTTCTTTTAACTTTTTGTCAGTTTCTTCATCTTTTTTATCGACGTTAAACATATTAATCTATGACAATATCATTAGATATTAATATGTTTTATTTATTCCAGCAATGCATAATAGATATTTAACCTACCCAATACAAATAATATTTTTCTTTTAATTTTTTAGCTTGATGGGCTTGCATTAAAGCAGTTTTTAATAACTTTCTTTTAAAATTTGGCAAAGTCCCTGCTTTTTGGTTTAGTTCTATTAGACATTCTATGTACAAGGACCACATTTCTTCTGTCTTAATTTTTTTAACTGCTGTTTGATATACTTTATTGCAAGATGTTATACGATCTCTCAATGAGGTCTGTTCTGTATTGTCAACTTTAACTGTTGTGTCACTGAGAGAAGGTTGAACAAGTCCTTCTAATTCCCGCCGTGCCATTGTATCCCACATTAAGGGCTCATGGGCATATTCTTGTATTATGTCACTACAAAAAAATTTAAATAGCTAAAAAGTAATTAACATTTATCTATAAATGTCTATTGTTTTTACCTAACAATTTTATTTTGTAATTTTTCTGTATTGCTATATTCTTTTGTAATGTTCAACAATTCTATTATGAATTTAACATCTTTAATACGTTTTGATGCTTGCTGATATATGATGTAAGCTCTCTTCAGTCCAACAGGCATATCATCATCAGTACTCACAGATGTACTGTCACTATTACCTTCATTTTTTTGATCTGTACTTGATGCATCTTCCAATTCCAATCTAATTTGCAATGTGAATTATTAGGAATATAAATAGTGATTCAAGATTTGGAAATATAAAGATGTTTGTAGTTGTGTTTACTTGAAAGCATCAGTAAATAACAACTGAGAAGTTGGATGTATATGTAAGCCTCTAAGGAAAAACTGACGGGCAGTATGTTTATTCTTATTTTCTTCCAGTTCCCAACGTGCAGCAATGTGCCAACATTTAGGTTTATCCTGATGTACTTGCAACATTCTGCCTAATATATGACTAACATTATTGTGAAAATGCTATAAAGTTGTATAATGTTATTTATAAATCAATGAATTAATAATTTTCATCAATTTGTATAATGCCAATACATACCACATGCTTACAAAACTTTATATAAGCAATCCAAAAACGAATATCATCTTGAAATTTATATATTGCATCCATATATAAACGATTCATTTTGTTTGTAATTATGAGATCAATATCTGACTTCTTTTGATTAATACCAAATTTCTATGAGATTAAAAAAAAGTTGTATTTATACATCAATATGAGGACAGTTGTAAACGAATAAAAATTTATTAATACGATACATACGTCTCGGCGTTGCTTAACCAATTTAAGAAGGTCCATTTCGTACTGAATATACCGTAAGTAATCTTCTTTGGTTTTTGATATTCGTTGAATTTTATATTCATATTCTTTTAACTTTTTCGCAATTCCTCTGTATAAATTATATGAATATAAACAACCAAATGTGGCATGTGGCTACAAATCTTAACCTATTGAATTTAACCTACCGAATTTCATTTCTATCGAAAAGTTTGATTCTTTCCATTTGTTCTAATTCAGGGATCATATCCTCGCATCTTTTCTCTACAAATTCTGCCATGGTTACTGATTTTTATTTAAGATAATTCGATTTAATACTTAAAACACTAAGGAAAATCTTTAACACACGAGTAACGTTCTCTACAGCTTGATATTACCACAAATGACTATATCATACATCATGCACGTTGCTGCGTATACTGTTGTGACATAATGTAGATGTACCATCTGTAACTAAAGAAAATAACGTACTTATCATCCGTTCATAAAATAGAGTTAGAAATAGTATAAAAGACATTAGATCTATTTTATTTATTTTCTTTTCTACACTACAGAATCACTAAGTACATTTGTCATGTACATAATTATAAATAACCAGTTTTCTCCGAAAAGTATAATTAATATTAAAAGTATAAAAAATTGATTTTACTAGGAAGAATAGTGTGAATTATACCAAATAATTTATATTTGATGTCATGATATCAGAAAGATTAATTTTGTGTACAAAAAATTTGAAAATTCGAGACATTTATATTTTGATTACAAAAAAATTAATTCGTTGCGACGCCGCTAGGGGCGTTCACGTCGTTTCAGCCAAGGCTAGTCAGTTAACAGTGAAAATGGCGCCGCTTGAGTAAAGGTGGGTGATATTGTGCGTGCGTGTGCCCGGAAAGTGCGAGTTTTCGGAAATGTGGCAGGATCTGGACGGTCTGGGGGGTGCGGGAGTGAATTCTAGTGCTCACCAGGTCGACCAGTTCGGCACAACGGGTAAGAGAATTCGCGATAACGTTTAATCTATCTAGCACAGATAAACGGCAACCTGGCTAAGGTCTAGGTTTTCCCTGTCAGGGCGCACGCGCTCTTTCTCTTTTTCCATTGTATACATGCTGTAAACAAAAGAAAATCTTTCATCCTAACGAAACCGACACGATTTGTCGTGCATACACTTTTGTCTCGCAATCCTCATTGTGAACAGTGATGTAACTCTTAATGCTAAAAAATCTCGAATGTTTACCCCCATCTGTCAACGAAAATGTTGCATTCAAGTGAATTCGAACGAAAGAGATTTTCGAGAATACGAGATTGTGTGATAACTGTTGTCAGTGTCTGAAGATAATCGAAGTAAAGGAAATTCTCGGTTCGATTATCTTTTCTGTTTACATTCACGTATCTTGAAACGAAGAGCATTTCGTGAATCATTCTTGATTATGCTTGCATGTTATGTCTTCAGGTTGGTTTCGATCTCTCGGAAATTCGATAGCACTGTTATTTTTGTACATAGCCGTTTAGCGTTACAAGACAAACAAGTGCGCCGAGATCAACATCGAGAATCACGATGATGTTTACTTGGCAATCTTTGTAATTGAGCTTTAATTAAATATAGTACAGTCGATAGAGATCTATGTATCGAGCTTTTAATCCTTTGTGGATCACGGGTAGCGACCCCGTTACGCGTTCCTCGTGTCTTCGAACGAAGCAACAGTTTCTAATTGTTCCGCTTCGGCACGTAACCTCACCTAATCCGACGATGCGTTCCGCTCGTCGCGGGAGAAGGAAGAGGTTAGCGTACCCGTTCGAATTACATAACCTCGCGTCGAGGTCGAGCTACGGATCATACGGTACTGTCACGACGTAGCACAGGTGGCAGAACGCATTATGAATGGTGTATGAAACACGGTACACCATTTCCTCCTTCATTTCTTTCCCTTCTTGTTCTCGCATTTCCATGTTTACGGTTTGCTCAAGGAACGGGCAAATAATTATATCGCGTGAGCGTCGCGTTATTCACCGGCACACTTCTTCGTGTGTTATCATCACTTACGATCGGGTCATTTGTGAATCAACGTTATTAGAATTTCTCGTCAAGTCCCGGAATTTCTTTAACGCGTTCAAGGCTGGAAATTTATTACGAGATCACGGAGATTGAAATATTCTTCTATTTAAGGATAAATCGATATCATCAAGGTATTAATACGTTTTATCCATTGAATGGGTAGGAAGTATCGATGTCACCATAATACATTTTATTATTATTAAAAATTATTTATATTACAGTGATGAAAAAATAGATCTTATTCAGAATGATTTTTTTTATTAAAAAAATTAGTGTACAGGAGAGGGTACTTTTATTCAAAATCAATTAGATGTCGAAATACTCGTAACAAGTACCTTCATTATGCTAATCAACCTTTGTATATCAACACAAGTTCAGTGTTGGCTAAGGTTTTGCAGAAAGCGGTTCAAGGTGTTTATAATAAAACGCGCCTGTTTGCCACTTGTTCCCCTTCGAAGTCTAATCCTATTTGCGTTTATTCAGCGCATTTACCGCGACCCCAGCCTTAATTTGAAAGACCTATTTTTAGATCCATCGTTGAATTGCTCCTAATGAGGTGTTGGATGACCAACGTTCTTATCATTAAAATCAGCATTTACTCTTGAATGAAGCTATCTTCCCTAATCTTTCTAAATTACACGGTTTTTACATACGATTATTTCCCTTGTTATAAACTATCAATGTCAGAATTCCTACAGATTCGTCCATGTCCTTCCTGCTCCCTACGCATACTCGTGACGTAGAGATGCCGCTATCGATTATCGATACGGTATCGGTATCTTATCGATATTTGAATATACATCGATAATGTCGTTAAGATATTGAAGTTAGTGACTGATGTAACGCGTAAGGTAGCTTGTCTTAGATTTGTTTAGTTCAGATTGTTAGGTTACTGTGCGTAGTAATCTAATTTGTTATTAGCGCGGGATGACGTGCAGTGATCTAACGGGTGGCTATATATCATGCACGGTGATCTATCTGTACTATTCGAGTTGATCTAATGCGTGATTATACAGTGCGTGGCTATACAATGCGTGGCGATCTAATGCGTGCGCATTTGTACGGCACGTCCTCAATTGTTGTAATCTGTGCATCTGCAAGCGAGTGCCAGTCCCTTGTCTGGCGTATAGTAGAGCTTCTTCCTCCGCCCGGCCGATGTCGAGAATGATCCAGATATCATATCGAATACGTACTATGCGAGTTTGTCTCTCGATCGTGTTTGGTTAGGAATCGTTAGCATTTGTTAGCTAAGTTAAGTCGGTGAAGAAAGTGAAATCCCAGAATGATGTAAGTAGTTAGAAGATTCTTTATTGTTGTGTCTATTTTCTGATTAGAATATTAAACAGATGTTATCATTGAAGTACCCTTTAAACTGTTTAATCATGGAACAGATGTATGGTCATCCGATGGTGAATCATTAACGCGTGATGTCACGACAGTTCTTTGTTATAAAGTTCACTCATTGAGTCGAAAAAATGATACACAAAAAACATGTTGTCAGCCGATACCATTCGCGAGAATATCTTATTTTTTAAGAGCGAACACGATCGACATACTTATTAACGCTTTCTCTTCTGTTGTGCAGAATTGACGCCCGAGCAGCAGAAGATTCTCATAGATATAAGGCGAAAGAAGACGGAGCTGCTGCTCGAAATACAAGTGAGTCGATTGCTCTATTTCTTTGCATGAATCGTAGAGATGCTAGTTGCTTGTTTGTACCGCGCTTTTCGTTGTGATCTTTCGAGGCAGATAAAGGTTTCGAGGGAGCAAGAGTCTCGTTCATGGACGACTCTTGGATAAACCTGGTCAGGTACTTTTTTATCCTTCGAATCCATCTATGGAAAGAGGATCTGTGGATCGCGTTTTTCGATTCTTCGCCTCGATAGATCGCTCGATATCGTAGATACCCTTTTCTCTCGATTAATTCATTATTAATAATTTAATTTTTTAATGTAATAATAAATAAGTCGATAATTCACGTAGTTTACTTTACTGAAAATTCTGACAGTCTAAAGATTTAAAGTTGCAAAGTTATAACTGTAAAGAGTTTCAAACATTTTCAAATTTCTGACAGTTGACATTAGAACGGTAATACAGAAAGTCTAGTGTCGGTAAAGCAGAAGTCTGTGTAACAGTTTTCATCTGGGCATTCAATATATTTTTAATCATAAAGTGCTGCTCAATTGCAATAATTTTTAAATTATAATTATTTATAATTTTAATATATTAAATATTGACTAATTTCATCAGAGTGAAGTTACCGATTTGTGCACATATTTACCGGTGGCGAAAAGTTCCCGTAGTGAACGTAGTATGGCGCCACGCGTTCGATGCTAGTGCAGATATGGCGTGACCATAATTCAGGCCGATAGAAAAAGAATCTGCACCGTCCTAGTCTTTCAATATCTCAAATCTTCGAGTCTTGAAATCTTCAACACTTTTAACTCTGTAAATTTGAATTATTACTCTGAATTTCTAAATTTACACGTTCGCGAAAATTTGATCAGGTGTGTGTTTAACTTTAAATTAAAGCTTAATTTTCATTGCTCATTTATTCATGAAATTATTGCGTCGATATTGAATGCCCGAATGAACGTGTTTGCATGCCACACTGTTAATCAGATTCAATCATGTATCAACTTATTTGCTAAAGTGTAAATTCCAGCGAAGTTCATAACCTTTAATATCAAACTCGAGTAAGAAACATTTCACAGCGAATTTCTGATAATTTATCACTGTTATCGTACGTCACGTTAAAAATACATAGAAATGAATATTTAAAATGTAACGAGCATTCACAAAGCTGAATCATGTAAGATTAATTGTTCAATGAAGTAAACGACTTTAAATGCGTTCTTTGTTCAATGATTTCACATGGACGTTTCATATAATTTTATAGTGCGATCAACTACCTCAGAATTTGTACGATTTAGGCCTATTTTTAGTAGTAGGCAGCCGTGCGTATCTGCCCTCACAAAAATTCCAGGATGTCTTTACGATAAGACATTTCCGTAGTAAGAGATAGGATTCTGCTTACTTGTTCAGACTCACAATTTTTTTAGGCGTGCAAATTAACGTTTTCAGTGCCATCGAAGTATAACAGCAATTTTTATTGAGATTCTTGGCAGTGTGTGTGCATGGTACGCGAAGTTTGGCGCGTAAATTGCGTGACCCCGTCTCTTCCTTCTCTAACTCGACGAGTGCTGCGTGATTTTATTTTTATACAGGGTGTCTCACAACTAGTTATAGGTTTCTGAAATGAAGGTGACATGATTCCGAATAAAATTTTCCTTTATAAATATGTGGTTTTCGTTTTTGAATTATTAAGGAAAAATACGGATCAATCAGAGTGCGATTACGCGCGATTTTTCGCTGACTTGAGGCTGTCGCTTTCGCGCCTGCGCACTAATCCTCGCGCTCTGATTGGTCCATGATTTTTCTTTAATAATTCAGAAACGAAGCTTCAAATCCAATTTTTGCAAAGGGAAATTTTATTCAGAATCACGTCAACTATCTCCCATTTCAAGAATTTATACTATTCATGAAACACCCAGTATAATATAGAAATAGCTTAGTGCGTACAAAAGTGAATATTACTTTTATTAAACCCATAATTCTAACAATTTTGAAGGATAGCAATTATTATATTAGTCCTACTAAATCCGATAACGAATACATTTAACGATTCTAGTATCAAAAACCAGTTAATATTAAATCTTATTATAACTCACATTAAATCTTCAAACACTTAATCATTAATATACGCTGAATAATTTTGTTTTAAAAAAAAACTTAACGAATATAAAATGGCAAATATCCGCGATTATGCACGATGGCAAGTTTCGAGACAACCTTGATCATGTTTTGGAAGATCATAGTGGTAGTCGCGTGATAGTCGCGCCACTTTATTAAACAGATAAAACGAGGTTACTAACACGTGATTTATATTAAACCACTTGTACCGTCAATAACCGTAATTTCGAAAACTGTGTGTAAACATTGTTAAAAGCACGATACTGAAAAGTTTCTGTCATCAGGATAGTAGCGAGGATCAATAGTCTCTCCGAGTAATTAATTTGAACCGCCCCAATTAAAAAGTTGATGGACAAGGATTTTAATAAATACCGGCGGTGATTTCAACGTAGAAACGTCGAGTTTTTGACAGTTGTTAAAAATTACGATGGGACACGAACGTAATTCAAACAAATATTTGCGGAAGATGACGTATACCGTCGTATATCACAGCCATAAAAATATCCAAGTACCGTACGCCGCCTGTTCATGGTATCTATAAGAAAGCGCATACCAGGAAATTAACAGACGCACAGTATTAAAAATATGAACGCCACCGAAGAAGAGGAGACCCGTGACAATGATTTTGCCAATCGTGCACGTGTACCGTTATCGACTACCATTGACGGTTCATAGGTTTCATCTTAATGCAATTACTCGTGAATCGAAGTATCGTTGACTCTCGATAATGTACGGGTTCTGTTGTAACCGCAACAAGGTTGCAGCAATCAACAAACAGTCTGGAAGTGCGAGTCGTATCGTATCTGGCATCGATTTCGGTATCCGAGCGGAATGTACGTTGAAAATTGATACCGTAGCTCTTTCGAGCGTGTTCCATTTGCAACCGTCTTATTAGCCGGCGGTAGTCGATCGGATCGAGTGATCGAAGAAAAAGACGAGACGAAGAGACAGTTGTTGTAGCCGGTAAACTCGTGCAGCGAATTTCCCTGGGGATTCTCGCGGGCGTCGTTCTTCTTAAATGGATTTAATCGATTTAACGCTCTGTCGTCTGGTCCACGTGGGTCCTGACCCTCGACATCCATGACGTCAAGCTGTCGTCGAAACGCCAGAGGATGAACTCGTGCTACCCGTGCCGTGTTATCTGGCTGTTTTGTGGCGGACCAAGTGCTCGTAAGGTGAATTTCATTTTGATAAACTTGTTTACGATCTCGCGCTCTTCCGATATCGACTACGTAGTTTCAATGTCGCGTACAGTCTACAGCAAATCTTACCGTGCACTCGATCATTTATATGGATTTTTTTATTAGACAATTCAGGGATATAGAATCTGCGATTTGGCGGGCTTACATTGAAGCTCGTAGTCAGGTTGAACATTCAAATTTAAAATTGAAGTTTACATTCAAGTTGTAGATTGAAACTTAATGTTGAAGTTCGTATTCAGGTTAAAAATTGAAACTTGATGTTGAAGTTGGTATTCAGGTTGAAAATTGAAATTTGAGACTGAAGTTTACATTCATATTGTAGGTTGAAGATTGATATTGAAGTTCATATTCAGGTTAAAAATTGAAACTTGATGTTGAAGTTCGTACTCAGGTTGAAAATTGAAATTTGAGATTGAAGTTTACATTCATATTGTAGATTGAAGATTGATATTGAAGTTCGTATTCAGGTTGAAGATTGAAATTTGATATTGAAGTTTGCATTCATATTACAGGTTGAAACTTGATGTTGAAGTTTACATTCAGGTTGAAGATTAAAACTTGATGTTGAAGTCCATATTCAGGTTAAAAATTGAAACTTGATGTTGAAGTCCATATTCAGGTTAAAAATTGAAACTTGATGTTGAAGTCCATATTCAGGTTAAAAATTGAAACTTGATGTTGAAGTCCATATTCAGGTTAAAAATTGAAACTTGATGTTGCAGTTCATATTCAGGTTAAAAATTGAAACTTGATGTTGAAGTTCGTATCCAACTTGAAAGTTGAAGTTTGATGTTGAAGTTTATATCCAGGTAGAAGGCTGTAACACGAGGTTGAAGTATACATCCACGTTGAAGTTTATTGATATAAATCCGAGGAATAGGAAACCCGTAGTTAATTCATAACAATTAAAAACATAGAAACAATAAATTAAAAAATGTACAAAACTTCCAACTCACCCATCAAAGTCCACGATATGTTAATTCTCAACCTAGAAAGTTTCCCACACGATATTTTCACAGGCTCGTGAAAACCAAGTAACGAGAACCGTGTCAGTGTGCCTCAAAGGCATTGCTATAATTTTACTACTATTGGAAAAGTATACTTTACCAAGCTTCGAATCATTTCGTTTCCTTCTTGATATTTTCTCCGCGTGCGTGAGTTTCGAAAACTTTCCCCGGACTTTCGATTTTCTTCGATCTTGCCTCGCGTGTTAGCGCTTATTAAGTTGGTTCCATTACCCTCGATGGAACAATCGATGCATTATCATCCTTTCGAATATTTCGTTTCGAGAAAGGAAGCGTTCCTTTTCTTCGTCGAATGTTTCCTCCCACCACGGTTGAAAAACTAATAAGTGGTTGAATGACAGTGACAAGCACCCATTGAGGAAGCTGACGTATCAATGCAATAACCGGTAGATCTATTTCGTAGCGATGTTAATGGACAATATGAGTCATCTGCTCGTACTTGTACATCGTACGATCGTCGTTGCATTTTATGCAAGGTGAAAATTTTACTGATACAAATTAACCTTTTAAACAGTTTTGGCTTACTTGGAAATCGAACAAAATTATATGCATTATACAAGACCAGCATACCTCACCCACCTAACATACCTAACATACCTAACTTACCTAACATAAATAACCGACCTAACATATCTAACCTACCCAACCCACCTAACTTACCTAACATAAATAACCAACCGAACACACCTAACCGACCTAACATACCTAACCGACCTAACATACCTAACCGACCTAACATACCTAACCGACCTAACATACCTAACCGACCTAACATACCTAACCGACCTAACATACCTAACCGACCTAACATACCTAGCCGACCTAACATACCTAGCCGACCTAACATACCTAGCCGACCTAACATACCTAGCCGACCTAACATACCTAACCGACCTAACATACCTAACCGACCTAAAATACCTAACCAACCTAACTTACTTAACTTAACCTACCTAACTTACCTAACCTTAACATTAAAAACTTAAGTGTTCAGAGATTTTTAAATTTGGCAATTTAGTTTATAAAAAAGTAACAGAACGTGTTATGCGGTAGTACAGTTAAATGCTGGTTCGTATTAAAAAATGAAAAGTATGTATCGATGGGTATTTATCAGTAAGGAATAAAATAACTTTGTTGAAGAACGCATCTGCGTAATCGCGAGATACGATAATCGCTCGTATGCCTGCACATGACCAACCTTGTTCATCTTGCAGCTGTAGCAGGTGCAGCGGCGCCATTCAAGCTTAACTCGTTAATTCGTAGAAATCGGAAATATATCTCCGAAATGGAACTTTCTTAAACCTGCAGGTAACCGAAATATTTGAAGGAAAACTGGAATTACCTATCGATGAAATGATCTACAACGGTTTATCTGTCGATACGGAACAAACATTTAATCGGAAGAAATTCTTGTCCACCCGGAAGACTCGGCGAGTCCCGATATTTATAAACCGAATTAGCCGAGCGTAGCGTCGTTATTCACGAAAGGGGCAGAGAGATTTGGGTTATTATTCCCATTCAATTTCCCCACAAATTTACCGTGATTAATCGGCCAACTGTTTAATTCCTAAATGTTGCAAAGATACGAAATTCAACGGTGTTCGTTGCAGTGCACCAATTAATAAACGGCATCCACGCGTATTCAACAATTTATACGCGGTTTACGAACATTCGTTGACCTTTGAACCGGGAGATCGAACCAGAAATTATTTATAAGCTGTTTCACTCAGTAAGCTATGATGTGTACTTAGACTAGGTAATTGATTGATGTTATAGAATATAGGAGTATGGAGATTATACTGGCTGGGATTTAGATTTACTTGAAACCTCTGATATGGAGATTTAAGCATGTTTGCGATGTATATAAATGTTTAAGGATTAGAAAGTTAACAATGTAGGTATTTATTAATCGCTTGCTCATTTATTTATTTAAATAGACTGTACAAGCTTATTATAAAGAACACATGTGTTAACATTTCTTGAAATCAAAATTGATTTTCAGCAGAATAAAGAATAAACCTGTGTACTAGTTTATGTTTCGTTTGTTTTTTTATTGTTGAACGTCATTTTTAGTTGCAAATTCAGTACTCATTTCCCTGTCTATTTTTTAACTCCATTTTTAATTTCAAATTAGGTACACATTTCCCTATATACATTTCTTGAAATCAGAATTGATTTTCATCAACAGAAAGAATAAATGTATGTATTAATTTATGTTCTGTCCTGTGTTCATCTATTTCTTAACTTCATTTTTAATTTCAAATTAAGTACTCATTTCCCTGTGTACATTCCTTGAAATCAGAACTGATATTCATCAACAGAAAGAATAAATGTATGTACTAATTTATGTATTGTCCTTTGTTCATCTATTTCTTAACTTCATTTTAAATTTCAAATTAAGTACTCATTTCCCTATATACATTTCTTGAAATCAGAATTGATTCTCATCAAAAGAAAGAATAAATGTATGTACTAATTTATGTATTGTCCTTTGTTCATCTATTTTTTAACTTCATTCTTAATTTCAAATTAAGTACTCATTTCCCTATGTACATTCCTTGAAATCATAATTGAGTTTCATCAATAGAAAGAATAAATGTATATACTAATTTATGCATTGTCCTTTGTTCATCTATTTCTTAACTTCATTTTAAGAAATTTGCAAAAGTATCATGCAATATAAATATCTCGTAAAAATTGAAGGGAGTTTTCTAATAGAGTATAGTGTATTGTACGTTACGACGCAGCACCTGTATTTGAAGAAGTCTCGAAAAGGTAAAAAACGCTGTCCACGTTGAACGGTGGGTTCTGTCAACGCCCTTAGCCGACACTCGACCGACAGCAATTGATAAGCAGTCGGCGAAATTTCAGCGTGCTCCGTTCTCGGAAACATTCTCTTCACGATCCTCGCCAAGTATGCGCCACGAAGTGCCCACTTGCCCATAGCGATGTGTACAATCCTGCAAAGACAACCTGCAATTTTAACCGATCAGAAAAATAAAACCCGGTTAGAAAAGTTTCGCGTTGCAAACAAGTTATAATTGCGTGTAAAAAATGATCGTGCTGCAGAAAATTTCTACTATTTTCCAGATATTGATTTTTCCTTGGGCTCCAAAACGAGGCTACCTCCCCTTTCGTGGGTGTATTAAACGTGTCGCAGAGTTTCGAAATAAAATTACTGAAATTGTTTGTTCGAACTGGCCGGGCAAAAAATTTCACGGCGCAATTTAAAGCTTCTCGTGCGGATATTCGTACTTTGTGAATCCGTATGCACTTCGCCCGTAAAAAGTCACGAGTAGGATCAGTTTGACCTCGTATGAGAGCCAGCGCAAACGTGAAGCAGTTTCATGCTTCATTTCCACTGCACAGAGAGGAAAAAAACGCATTTTAAATAAGAAATGCCTTCCCTTTTTTTGCGAACTGAACGGAAGGGCGTATTCACGATATTACCGCAAAAATTTCAATGATCCGTATTATAAAAACGCAACACGTATATTATACCAAGATCATAAATTTCTAGATCTGTCCATAGATTTCTCGTAAATAATTTCTTTAGCCTTTTCATGCAAAAACCGTATCTACGATTCGATGACACAGTTATACGCTGAGCCTAGTTTCTTAAAATTGTACGTTCAGCAGCAACAAGTTCTTTATCGATTTATTAACACGACTCCGTTTCCAAGATGATTAAATTTGGACACTCGAATTTAACACTTTGTTGCTGTTTTGTCATCATTATTATTTCGTCATTGCGTCATTAGTTATTATATAGTTATTTGTCATTTTTTGGCACGTGAGCAGAAAAAGATTTGCCGCTGTCATTATAGAGTGTCCCAGTTGTGAAAATCGGCTTATATTCGCACACGCGTGGCTAAGTTCGCGGTATGTCCACCGCGAGGCGCCAGCGCGTTTCCAACGCGACCGTTTACTCCAAGTTCGTGAGTCGCACGTCGGCCGTCGCGCGGGGTGGATCGTTACTAAACTCTCTCGTAAACCGATCCGGCCAAATTGTACGATCCTGTTTATTTTTCGTATACAACGTGCTCGTAGTTAAATCGTTATCTTTAACGAATACTCGTGCCGGTTATTCGCAACCTCGCCCGTCGTGTGATCGTTGTTGACTGTTGTTTACAACAAAATTTTATCAGTGTTAAATAAAGAAAAGTTTCGTTCAGGACTGACAAGCAAAGTGTTACCGACAGTCATCTGCATGGAAAGAATCAACTGTTATCGTAGTTTTTCTACTTGTTACGTATTGTTCGATATCGATCAGTGATATAATATATCGATCGTGGATCGATCGAAGGATACTCGCTTTTCTGGTTCGAGGTCGTTGAACCGGTGGGATCTTCGATCTTGAGCGTTGATAGTTTTATCCGACAAAGAGCTTCGGTTATTCGTGACGCGAGTGATCGTTCGCGAAAGAATTGAACGTCAATGTCATCCTCGGAACTGATGCATTTTATCGCTACAGCGTGTAACGCGTGGCGTCTTAAAGTGTGGTTAGGCTGCTCCTGAAGGTGTATCTGCGGTGCAGATATCGAAAGAAGGAAGTTAAGCGTGTAACGAATTCTTCTACTGGTTTCTGGAGTTCGGCGACGCAATTGGCGCCAATGATGATTTTCACCGGCAGGTCAGTGGACGCTCTCGATGAAGTTCACGGTAGCAACGTTCAGACGGATAACCGTCGCGACGTGAGCGCCATCGCCATAGCCGCAGGATGGTTCTCCAGTCTGCGCAGACCCGGTAAAAGGAACAAGAAGGGCTATCAAAAGCAGGCCAAGAGCGCATGGGACCTTAGCACATTATCTACGGTTAGTTGAACGTTCTGTCTGGATGCACTTACATCTCCGTAACGATTGTTCGGAGGAATTTAATTTTTTCTCTTTTTTCCAATTTATAAAAAATATATTTTTTTTTCGTTTTACGATTCATATAATATTTATTTCAATATCTTTCTTTAGGAGGTGTAGGTTCATGAATTTTCTATTTAATCCTTTCGATATTATTTTTGACAGATGACGCGTGCGCATGCGCGGCACAATCTACGTATGATTAATTATTTTCGAAAAAATATTTATTTCTTTTTAAATCGTATACATCTAGTATATAGATATACTTGGAATTCAATTGCAACATACAATGTACCACAACTTTGGTACGATTCTATATTCTTCGAAGTATTTAATTCATTCATTGTCAAATGCTTCTCGCGAATAACTACTGCGCATGCGCCATTCCGCCATAATACAATGAATTCGTTTCAAAATATTTACGTCTGTACATCTTTCTTTTCTTATGATACAAGTTTATATCGTGATCGTATATGTGCATTTAGAATTCAATTAGAGCATACACGGTATCACAGTTTTGATTTATTACGTCTGCGTTGTTTAATGCACCGAAGCATTACGATCTCGATGCTAAATACTTATGATTGATAGCGCTTGCGCATGCGTGATGTTGTCAAATTGAAATAACCGATTGAGTGACACGTGTCATTCATTTGTTAAATTTATCCACCTTATCGAAATTATGCGAATTATCTCTGCATTAAACTTTTACGTAATCGACTTAGAGCTAAAGACATTTTATTTGCATGCACGCTCGTTACATAAATAAATCGCGGACACCTGCGATTCAGAAGGGTTATGTTTCATGTAACGCGTCCTCGGAAGCTGAAACTATCCGAGTGGTTTGCGTTTACAATTGGCCGTTAAAAAGTCCGCGCGTCTATTTTCGAACCGTAAATGCTCGTGTTGATGCTTGACGCATATCGCGGCGCTATGTTGTGAAACATTATACGTGCACAGAACGTAGTCGAACGGTGATCAGTCAGTAATGTCAACATCGCTTCTTCCCAACTTATTTCCTCGCTTACTTGCAGTCTTTGCACGTATAGGCGTACGACACATGTCCGTCACAGTTCGAATCCTATCGATCAGAAACAATTACCATGGGGTCTCGCTATATGGCCGTGGCAGTTGGGGTGAGAATCTGTGAAACTTAATATGTAAACGAAAAATTTACGAGTGTACAATTTTTGCGAGTGTTAACAAAGTAATGTTAGTGCTCGAATTCTAAATTTATATTTCGGGCGGGAACGTGCAATTGGAGAAGTAGGGGGTTCAAGGTACGCGAGTCTCGAGCCTATTACCGTAATAAAAATTAGCATCGAGAATGCTGCGGTTTGTAGAGAGGTGCTTCCGGCGAAGGTAGAACGCGATTGGTCGAACGTGATCTCGACAATTGGTAATTGAAAAGTGGCCAAAAGGCGCTTCGTAAATAAATTAAGGGCGGGGAAACGGTGTAAAATAACTGTACAGGTGGCGCTCGGAAGTTGGCTGACTAGCCAAAATTAATTCTAGGGAGTTCACACTTCCATGGTCGGTAATTCCTTCCTGTACAACCGAAGTTGAAACTCTCGGCGTGCTCAATTTCACACGAAACTAGACTTTCGTAGTATAACGGGAAGCATGAATATAAATATTATTATATTGTAATAATTAATTTCTAAAGAAATTTTTTCTTTTACGTTTTAAAAGTTAACTGGTATAGACGCATCAAATCAATGGTGTAAACAAAAGGAGTTACTAGTTCCTAAAATAAAACATTACAGGTTGCGGAAAGACGCGGCACTGCGTCAGCGGCTGCGAACGCGTAGCACCAAAACACAGTTGTTTTCGTTTCCGTGAAAGCGAGTTTAATTCAACTTCATTTATTTCCCTTTTGGTGCAGAGCTTTTATAATATGAAAAATATAAGGATTTTAAAATTAGAATTTTACATAGATGTCTATAATCTGTGACGCTTTCGACTACTGACCCGGTGTGTCCTATTCAAAACCACTGACGCACAAGGTGCGTCTTATCCTTCAAAACCGATGACACATCGCATTTTGTAATGTAATTGATGTTACAAAATCGGGTTTTCCAATTACACAAGACAGCTACGCGGTATTATGAAAGGTTAGAATCTATAAATATTAGAAACTGAATATTTTACTTGGAATACGTTGATTTGTATCGTTGATCGTGGCAATAATTTACCATTGGAGTGAAATCACGGAAAGTCAAACTTATCGCGTTCTGAATCACTGTTTCTACTTGTAAACAACGTACCTGTAGTTTAATGTGTCATTTCCAGTGTGAAACGCATGATTTATCTGCGTAATAGCGAAAGCGACTGGCAATCACGTTAAAAAAAAAAAAACTGTAAGCGTACTGTGTAAAAGCAATTTCGATCGTTCGCATCTTTTTTATCTTCGCGCTTATGTCGTTTAACGTGCCAGATACGTGGACTGTGTAAACGTTTATTTGCACTGTAAGAAATAGACGTTTCATGTGTTCTTTAACCGTTTCAGCAATAATTGCACTACGAGTAATTTTAAAACATTTTTTCTTTGTCAAAACAAAAACTTAAATTATTTTCGAACAATTCAAGAAAAATATTTACGGATAATTTTTAATATATCGAACACGTGTTATGTATTATTGTGCGAAACGTTTCAATCGTTAATAATAAATGCTTCGCATTCCTGCACGAAAATATCGTTCGATGACGTACATGACGTCACGAATCGAAGATCGAAACGAACAGTCAGAGAATTTATTTATAGAGAGAATCAGGATACAAAACGAAGATTACACAGACGTTCATTTGGTGCAGTTTACTTCTTAACTTCCCGAGAAATTCTACAGGAAAATATACTAGCAATAAGTACACAGTTAACGCAAGCATTTTCATGGAATAGCTAAGGCAGACGCAGATGATGCGTCATCACTTTTATTAGATAGTAAGGACGCACGTGGTGCGTCGACGGTTGTGTGACGCACATGGTGTGTCAATGTTTTTATTAGATAGTGAGGACGCATCCGGTGCGTCAACAGTTTTATTAAATAGTGAGGACGCATACGGTGCGTCAACAATTTTATTAAATAGTGAAAACACATACGGTGCATCATCAGTTTTATTACATAGTGAGGACGCACATGGTGTGTCATCTGTTTTATTAAATTGTGAAGACGCACACGGTGTGTTAACACTTATTAGATAGTGAAAACACATACGGTGCATCATCAGTTTTATTACATAGTAAGGACGCACACGGTGCGTCATCTGTTTTATTAAATTGTGAAGACGCACACGGTGTGTTAACACTTTTATTAGATAGTGAAAACACATACGGTGCATCATCAGTTTTATTACATAGTAAGGACGCACACGGTGCGTCATCTGTTTTATTAAATTGTGAAGACGCACACGGTGTGTTAACACTTTTATTAGATAGTGAAAACACATACGGTGCATCATCAGTTTTATTACATAGTAAGGACGCACACGGTGCGTCATCTGTTTTATTAAATAGTGAGGACGCACACGGTGCGTTAACAGTTTTATTAGATAGTGAAAACATATACGGTGCATCATCAGTTTTATTACATAGTAAAGACGCACACGGTGCGTCATCTGTTTTATTAAATTGCGAAGACGCACACGGTGCGTCAACAGTTTTATTAGTTAGTGAGGACGAATACGGTGGGTTACCAGTTTCACTACATAGTGAGGACGCACACTGTGCGTCATCTGTTTTATTAGATAGTAAAGACGCATACGGTGCGTGAACAGTTTCATTACATAGTGAGAACGCACACGGTGCGTCATCTGTTTTATTAGACAGTAAAGACGCATACGGTGCGTCAACAGTTTCATTACATAGTGAGGACGCACACGGTGCGTCAACAGTTGTATTAGATAGTGAAGACGCACACGGTGCGTCGCCAATTTTATTATATGTATAGTGAAGACGCACATGGTGCGTCCTTAGAGACCACGCAAGACGGTCAGGATACGTCGGTAGTTCGATACCAAAGAATATCAGATTGCAATATAACGAGAGGTCGTAATCCAAGTCGAACGCCCCGAATACCAGGTACTTGCCTCGAATCATTATTCATCCGAATGGTAAAAGGAAATTCTCCATTAATGGGTTGATCGATTTGTCAACATTGTCGCAGCACGTGGTGACGCGGTTGCATCGTTACACTTTGTCAGATTAGTTATTCGAGTTTGCCGGTGGTTCGTGCAATATTTTTAGGTTAATGGGGTAGTAGAGTGGTCGGTGATGCGAGCACAAAGAACGGGAACGCGGTGATCATTTCAAAGGAAACAGAAGAACAAATTTTTTCCCTCGCGGATCGCACACGGATCGATAGAACCGTCGCATTTAAACCGTGCTGCGTGATGGTTCAAGTATCCCACCGACCATCGTAAATCGTCTGACGATGGTATAAAAGTGTGTCGATCGGTTTCCGCGTTTCGCCGCATCGTCTGCCATTTTTACATAAATTACGTTTCGCGCTCGAGCACCGATTATTGTCTTCAAATACAAATATTTCCGCGGAGAAAACGCCCCGTCTTTCATAATGCGCCTCGATGCTTTCGCGGCTTCTATTCCATATTTTACAGATTGAAGTATTCTCCTTCGTGATAGGCCGTGTTCCATTCACAGAAATATTTCCAGTATTTTTTGGCCGCACAAAGAGAAATTTCAAAAGCTTTCCACTCTCAGCTGAATTTTACTTCTGTGTTATCAAACGCACCTGTTTTTGTACAAGCACTTAATTACATTTTCGACCTAAACAGTTCGAGTTTTCAGTATTCTGAATCAACAAGTATTGTCAGCGATGACTCACGTACTAAAGCCGTTAGATCGACAAACATCGACTGATAGCGCAAAATCAGTTCAAGATTATTCCAGAATATTGTAATACTTCTATCTCGTTCGACAAACACCTTTCCGACGCGATGTCACCGTTCCGCGATTGTACAGTTATTTACAATCTTTAGCATCATCCGTTTGACGTCAACAGCTCCTCGAAGATTTGATCTTTCCATCAGCGATTATATAACTTCGAGGTCATTGTCATTGCTAGAATTCACTTGACCCTTTTACGCTGCATCTTGCGAGATTGCAGGACATATCAAAGGTCCTTTGGAACTGTACAGAGTTTTGGAGCTTGGTCAGAACTTGGCATGTTGAGATCTTGAGAGAGTGATCCTAAGGATATCCAGGATCTATGGAGTCTGAGAAAGTTTAGAATTTACGTGTTCATATCTTTGAAGCGTAGAGAAATATAGAACCTAAACGTAAGATCTACAAGTGCACTCCGACTGAAAACCTAAAGTCTTCAGCTCAAAATTATCGCAACTTTCTCGTATAATAAAGAGCGTCGATCAAAGAGAATTATGCACGTGACAGCCGATATCGAAATATCGAGATTCAGCTAAGTCAAAGGTCAACCAGAATCGTTGACTCGAATACTCCCGATAGAAACGCGACCGGTGGCTTCGTGACCCGAACAAGCACAGGTTGAGAAAAAGAGACCGGGTTGAAGAACCGGCACAAAGGTTTTCGTCCTATTAAAACGAAGCCTTAAAAGTCTCGAGTCATCGTCCGCCGCGAACGAAAGAAAAAGAATCAGAGACATCGAGAACACTTCCGTGCATCATTTAGTTGCTCGTTGTTTGTCTTTCTTTTGCCGAGATTCATAATTTCTGGAGCATCGCCAGACGCGAAGCTCAGGTTTTCTCTTTAATAAAAGAATCTTTTCGTTAAGGCAGTTGGACGCCTTCCAATTACCCTAACTCGTGTCCTCGGCCTTGCTGCACGACCGGGAACGTTACCGTCGTTTCTCACGCCTACGATCTGATTGATTCGCTGGATCTCGTGTTTCTTAATGTGTTCTTGCCTCGTATATTTGTACAAATTAAGATAACTCGTGATGCTACAGGTAATTTATACAGGTAGACATATAATAAACGTTCATATGCCTCTAAAGTTTAAGGACGTGGATAGCCTGGCAATTAGCAAATGTTTAGGTTCGCTTGCTAACAGTGAATGCGATAGCAATTAGTAAGTGTTTAGGTATACATCGAGTAATGGACACGTATACTGGGCTTCTAAACAATCATGTTTGGATATTTATACTGGTGATTAGAAGATGTTTAAGGGATCTGTGTTTGCAAATAATGATGACTACGTAGAGATTCAAACAGTGGGTGTTTGGGTGCACTTGTGTTTTTATACAGTGGGTGTTTAGGTGTATGTATGATTTCCAATGGTGGACTCTTAGATGCATTTACGCTTCTAAATAGTGAACGCTTAGGAATAGTTAAGATTCTAAATGGTGGACGCTTAGATACATCTACGTTTCCAAATAGTGAATGCTTAAGTATATCTACATTTCCAAATAGTGAACACTTAGATACAACTACTCTTCCAAATAATGGATACTTAGGTACATATATGATTCCAAATGTCGAATAGTTAGGTACATAATAATGGACGCTGAAGTACAGCTTCCAAGTAATACACCTACGCTCACAAACAGTGTACGCTCACATATATCTACGCAGTAAACAATGATTAAATATATATCCACCATCAATTAAAACATTGACTTCCACACTGAAACAATTGAAAATTGCATCAAGGAGTGTTTTAATTTTTCATAAATTTTACCAAATATTTTCACAATGTCTTATTACATTCCATAGATCCATGTAATGAATGCGAGAATTTTTTATAAGGAAAGTGAATAAATTTTTAATAATACTCATATTAGATCAGCTTAGCATCTTAAGTGTCACTCATATATGGATGACGTGGCAGTCAACGTGTTAATAGACGCTACATATATTTATACCTCCGAATAATGAATGAACAGATATATTTCCATCCCCAAATAACCACCGCCTTAGTATATTTATATCCCCAAATAATGAAAGCTGGGGTATATTTATGCCACCAATATTAGGTTGCTGAGTATATCTACGCCCGCAAAGAAATTGCTCAGTTATCTCATCAGTTGTAAGAGGCTTTCCTGCGGGTTTTTTTTTTCGGGACACCGCGTGTATATTTTCAACATTTTGCGATTCCATCCAATTCCAGCGAGCTTCTTATTTCCGGTGGTTGGATCACGGGGTCGTTTCCTTTCGCCCTGATTTGCGTATCCCGAATCGATCGTCGGGTCACGTTGGTCGGCCGATAAGTTTTCCAGCGGTAGTCGGGAAACGGAAACGGCCACGTGAAATCGTTTTCTTTTTATCGATGCCAACAAGGTTAACAAAGCGGCTGTTCGTGCGTGAATAAACAAACGGTTCCGCGAACGATGATTAAACGCGGTTCTTTTTAGCGCGAGACACTTCCTACGTTGATTCTATGCCTCCAATTAGGCTGTAATTAATTTCGTAATGTAGGTCAGCGACCCAGAAAGCGTTTTTACACCGCGGAAATTCGTTATAACTTGGCTGCAAATCCTTACGTTGAACGACAGATTCGCAATTTTCATTATCTTTCTGGTAATTCCACGCTTGGTAATTCCACGCTTGGCAATTCCACGCTTGGTAATTCCACGCTTGGCAATTCCACGCTTGGCAATTCCACGCTTGGTAATTCCACGCTTGGTAATTCCATGCTTGGATTCCACGCTTGGTAATTCCACGCTTGGTAATCCCACGCTTGGTAATTCCATGCTTGGTAATCTCACGCTTGGCAATTCCACGCTTGGCAATTCCACGCTTGGCAATTCCACGCTTGGCAATTCCACGCTTGGCAATTCCACGCTTGGCAATTCCACGCTTGGCAATTCCACGCTTGGCAATCTCACGCTTGGTAATTCCACGCTTGGTAATCTCACGCTTGGCAATTCCACGCTTGGTAATTCCACGCTTGGCAATCTCACGCTTGGTAATTTCACGCTTGGTAATTCCACGCTTGGTAATCTCACGCTTGGCAATTCCACGCTTGGCAATCTCACGCTTGGTAATCCCACGCTTGATAATTCCACGCTTGGTAATTCCACACTTGGGAATACTACGCTTGGTAATTCCACGCTTGATAATCTCACGCTTGGCAATTCTACGCTTGGTAATTCCATTCCAACGCTGGTCATTAACCCATTGACTGTCAGCTACGGGATATCTCGTAGTAAGCAGGTGTATCAAAACTGTCCGCCACGAGATATCTCATAGTGCGTGTTGCATTGTTAGAATAATTACAAATGGCCATTTCAGTTAAAAATATTTTAAAAAGCTGAATGAAAAGTTTATATGAAGTAAAACAACGTATGAATTTTCAATTTTTATTATAAAAATTCGAACTTATAGGATTAGATTATTGCATAAAAGTTTATATATACATATAAATGTATGTATTCTTCAAAATAAAGCCTTGGCACCCAGGGCAAGACGCTCTAAATATGTCTGGCAGTGAATGGGTTATTTCTTTGAATACCTGGATAAAATTCGGGTATCTTATTCTTATAATCTGGGTTCGATAAATTCGATAAGTTGACTCGGTTCGATAAATTTTTATCGTGGAGAAGATTCGCGATCGAACGACAGAAATAAGCATTCACGAACACTCGCGAAAGGCGCGTCACACGTGAGCAACGTGCAAACAGTGGCGATGGAATTCACGGCTATTTAAACGAGTGATTCATCGACAGGCATAACTTCGATCTCTACGAGCTCTTTTCGTTTACACCTTCAGGATATGAATGAATTCAGCGCGCGTGGGTTTTTCACACGCTTAACCTTTCGTCGATGCTTCGTTCCACCGGCTCTCATCTTCCGCGTAATTTGCATTCCTCTCGACGATTCTACTTCGAAAGTTACTTCGAAATCGCGTTACGAAAAAGTATGCCGTAATGCTCGAAAATTTACAACGAAGGTCGAACTTCAGGGTCGCAACCTCTCAGAACTCCTTTATTTTCCGATCGAACAATGAATCATCTTGCAAAACGTAACTTATGTATCGCGTTTTGTTTCCATAGTGTATACAGACTAAACAGCCGCTAACAGTATCGCGCGATTTATCATTCTGGCACAGAAACCGCTACACGCACTATCGCTTTCATTCGCTTCTAAAAAAAAAAAAGATAAAAAATTGTTTAAACAGCTCCGGTCTCGCCGGAAGCGTACATGCGTCAATCTCCTTTCGTCCTATTTTTCCGGCGACCTACATCACGTGCACGACCACCAAGGAAAGGAAAAGGAGGTTCGGCTATTTTTTCTGACAACGAACGGCCTTGCAACGTCCTTGGAAACTTGATTCGCAATGCAAAACGATGAGCTTCGACGAAGCACACGATGACGCTGTAGAAAACGTTCCTTCTCGCTTCTTGTCATGGTTCGCTTTAAAACGACCTTCGCGGTGTACTTTGCCGATTTGTCTCGTCTTTGTCCCACACACGTCGTACATCTTACGATCACGCTACTTTTGAGTCCTTTTATATGCATGATACTAATGACGCACCATGTGCGTCGTGTGTTAACGACATGTATGAAGATGCATTTTACGTTCTATTTATTATGTGCAGTTATTATTTTGATCATAACGATGACGCATCGTGTGTGTCTTTTTATATGGATGGTACTAATGACGCACCATGTGCGTCCTGTGTTATCTATATGTACGAAGACGCACTGTTGTGCTTTCTATTTATTGTATATAATTATTATATTGATAATAACGATGTCGCAACATGTGCGTCATTTTATATGGATGGTACTAATGACGCACCATATGCGTCCTACGTTATCTATATGTACGAAGACGCACTTTGTGCTGTCTATTTATTGTATATAATTATTATGTTAATAGTAAAGTTGACGCACCGTGTGCGTCTTGTACTGTCTCGCTGATGACACACTTTATGTGACCCATTTTATTAATGCCAGTAATAATCATGACGCAACATATGCGTCCTACGTTATCATGTGCTAAGACGTACTTTATGCGTTCTATCCATTTTACGTGATTATTATGTCGTTAACAATAGTGACGCACCATGTGCGTCCTTGTGGCTAACAGTTGTATAACCGACAATGCGTGCGTCTTGCAATTTGTATACAAGTAATGAAGCACCGTGTGTGTCCCGTGCTGTTGACATTCGTGTAGTCGACATATATGCATCTTAGTACTTGTGTATCAGTGATGACGCACCGGGTGCGTCTTATCCTTCTAGCTTGTGACACACCATTTGCGACATATCCTATCTATCTTATGACACACCATGTGCGTCTTATCCTGTCTAGCTTATGACACACCATGTGCGTCTTATCCTATCTAGCTGACGACGCACCATGTGCGACATATTCTATCTAGCTTATGACACACCACGTGCGTCTTATCCTATCTGATGACGCACATAAAGTTCTCCGTCGTATTAATGTCAATGATATGACGCAGTTGAGAATGAAAGTAATAAGACGATTAATGAACACGCGATAAGCGAACGATCGTGGAATATCCACGTCAAACGGATAAAAAAGTGAAATCGGTAGCGCGTGTCCGAAAGGAATGATAAGGTAGAGACAAGCGTGAATTACCGCGGCCGATGCACGACTCTCACGAGAAAACGACGAGTCTCGTTACGAGCTGGACGTTATTATCATACCCGAGCGGAATACCAGTTCTCTCTACACGTTCCAGTTCCTTTCTTCGCCAGGTATTCAGCGAACGGTCCTGGTAAAGTGACCTCTCAAGGCCGTCGGCCGAGCAAGAAGAGAAGAGAAGCAGAGAGGCGAAGAGAGAATTCCCCCTTTCGCTCCGGTCACGAGCCACATGTTTCATCTAGCTCCGCTACCGAACTCGACTCGGCTCAACTGAACGGAAAATACCCCACGTAAAAAGCAGCTGAACCCTGATGTTGACCAGGCGATTCAGAAACTCGATTGTTCTAATGAGCTCGAATCATGGCGATTCAGTAGCGTATAATACTTGACTCGCAAACATTCAGCTACCGAATATGAATTAATTCGACATGGCTATTCACCGAGTCGATACATAATTAGACACGTCTATTCTACAAACAGAATAAATATTAAACAGAAGAATAATTTCACGCGTGGCGATATAACGCGTGGTAATTCCACGCGTAGCGATATAACGCGTGGTAATACAGTGCGTAGTAATTTCACGCTTGGTAATTCCACGTTTGGTAATTCCACGCGTGGTAATTCCACGCTTGGCAATTCCATGCTTGGCAATTCCACGCTTGGTAATTCCATGCTTGGCAATTCCACGCTTGGTAATCCCATGCTTGGTAATTCCAAGCTTGGTAATTCTACGCGTGGTAGTTCCACGCTTGGTAATCCCACGCTTGGTAGTTCTACGCTTGGTAATCCCACGCTTGGTAACTCCACGCTTGGTAATCCCATGCTTGGAAATTCCACGCTTGGAAATTCCATGCTTGGTGATTCCACGCGTGATGATTCCACGCTTGGTAATTCCACGCTTGGCAATTCCACGCTTGGTAATCCCACGCTTGGTAGTTCCACGCTTGGTAGTTCCACGCTTGGTAATCCCACGCTTGGCAATTCCACGCTTGGCAATCCCACGCTTGGCAATTCCACACTTGGTAATTCCATTCCATCGCTGGTCATTAATTCTTCGAATACCTGGCTAACGAGTTTCGGGCCCTCAATATTAGCTGATCGAGTATCGGTTATGTAATATAAAGTCGCAAACACTCGGGGAGTAAGGTCTCAAATACTGAGGTATCAAATACTAATATGTAGATATTGAACACTCAAGTATTGCCACGCACTATTGGAATACCAATGCACTCAAATTTGGTGCTTCAAGACCTTCGATACTGAACACTACATCAGTAGAAATCTCCATTCAATACCAAACCAAAACTCCACTCTTCACTTTTGGATCTGCAGCCATAAGTATATAAACATCCGGTGGTTAGTTTTGCATATCGCGTTTTGCCTGCATTAATTCGGAGGGTCGTATAAGGCCGGTCGTAATTTTCTCGTCGATGATGACAAACGTTTATTAGCAATGCTAACCACCGCGCAACACCTTGCACGATCGCATACCGCAGAGGTTACTCGTCAGAAAATATTTTTTCCAAGTAACGCATCGCGTTCTGCCACTACTTTTTCCACCGCTCGATGCGATCTTCCGCGTGCCGATTTTACAAAATATTAAAATAAAGTTAGTCGCGGTTAAAAGCGGGGAAGTCGTCCACGAGATCTTTTTCTAACAACCGTCGAAGGGAATTTCGCGGAGAAAGAAACGATTCCTTTTTCACATTTTCCCCGATACTTCTGCCGAGAAACAATGCCAGGCTCTCTTACAATACACTACAATCGCTCAAACAAGCGGCCTCGGGGAATCTACATCGGCCCTTCTATTCCTTGTCCTTGTCTACCGTGCTAGCTTGTTCGAGACAATGCCAGCCATTTTCCGCCGGGACAACGAACGAGATCTTTCTCTTGCTTGAGACCAAACTTTTACACTGAACCAGCTATCGATTTAGACGGCAAAAATGTCAGCGCACTATGTCTAATCTATAATCTCCAATTTTAAAAATATCATTTTTCTAAGCTGATTTAAACACCATCGGGTCTATTTAGTTTTACTATGATGTCAGAAAAGATATTACAGCGTTTTGATATATATTTCCCATTTACATAGGAATTTAAATATAAACGTTACATTCTTGAAGAAAAGAGAAAATGAACTTATATATATTCATGTTGGGTGTTGCTTTGAATATAGCAATATCTAACGGCAGTTAGGTATCTACGACATCTACTATCTACTATCTACTACACTATATACATATTTTTATAAACTAAATTGTCAAATTTAAAAATCTTTGAACACTCAAGTTTCTAATGTTAGGTTAGGTAAGTTAGGCAGGTTAAGTTGGGTAAATTAGGTTGGTTAGGTTAGTTAGGTGTGTTACGTATGGTATGTTAGGAATGTTAGATATGTTAGGTATGTTAGACATGTTATACATGTTAGGTACGTTAGACATGTTAGATATATTAGACATGTTAGACATGTTAGATATCTTAGGTATGTTAGACATGTTAGATATGTTAGACATGTTAGGTATGTTAGGTATGTTAGGTATGTTAGGTATGTTAGTCTGGCTAACGAATTTATTAGTTTAGTTCTTTTTGAGTTATGTAGTTTGCATTACTAAATAATATACTTTAAGTTTTCGCAGCTTTGGTTACACTTTCATTTGGAGTCACTAGTAATGTACATTAAAAATACCATAGTATTCAGAGATTTATTTTTATCTTTCAAATTTAAAGTTTCAAAATTATAATTTGAATAGGTCAATTTTCAGGTGAAAAATTCCCAGTACTTTTGTGCCTTAATCCTTAGCATTCAACGTATTTACCTTTTGAAAACAACGAAGTATTGTATATCGCCCTGCATAATTAACTCGTTACAATAAATACGGGTCACAAGGATGGTTAACGTATGAAAGAAAGTAGCAAACGGAGAACAAAAAGAGTCGTACAGAGGGTTAACGTGAACACAAGAGTTTTAATACGTTAAATTTAACCCCTTTGAAAATCTCGCTACTTGCTATTCCACGAGACACGCAACTATTAACAGGGTCAAAAGAGCAAAAAGTGTAGTATGCGCGCGCTTGTTTCTCCTTTTGCGCGAAGTCCACGCGTCGAGCCTTTAAAAACAGACGGACGCAAATTGAACCGACTTGAACCACCTATTTAGACCGTGTTACATAAGCTGGCTAAAGATACAAGCTCGCGAGATACCAGCGTAGCTCTAAATCGTTCGCGAAACCGGATCAAAATACGCGGGAAAGGCTGGTGAAAGCCCGACCCATCGTGATCCGAATTTGTCCGCGGAATTAAATCGATGCTAATTCGCGTACGATTAACGTGTATTTGCAGCGAAATATCGTAACACGTTTTCCAGTTAAAAACATAAGACAATAGACAGATGAAAATAAGCTGATATTTGTAAATTTTTTTTGTGTGTAGTACATCTTTGTTTTGCATTTTCGAAATTGCAGGTATAATTTATTGTAACTATTGTATGTTACAATATTAATTTTAAATTAATTTAAAATTAGAATTTGCGCGTAGAATTTAAAACGCGTAGAATTACCAAGCATGGGATTACCAAGCGTGGAATTACCAAGCATGGGATTACCAAGCGTGGAATTGCCAAGCATGGGATTACCAAGCGTGGAATTGCCAAGCATGGGATTACCAAGCGTGGAATTGCCAAGCGTGGAATTACTAAGCGTGGAATTACCAAGCATGGGATTACCAAGCGTGGAATTACCAAGCATGGGATTACCAAGCGTGGAATTACCAAGCGTGGAATTGCCAAGCGTGCAATTACCAAGCGTGCAATTACCAAGCATGGGATTACCAAGCGTGGAATTGCCAAGCGTGGAATTACCAAGCATGGGATTACCAAGCGTGGAATTGCCAAGCGTGCAATTACCAAGCGTGCAATTACCAAGCGTGGGACTACCAAGCGTGGAATTGCCAAGCGTGGAATTGCCAAGCATGGGATTACCAAGCGTGGAATTGCCAAGCGTGGAATTACCAAGCGTGGAATTACCAAGCGTGGAATTACCAAGCATGGGATTACCAAGCGTGGAATTGCCAAGCGTGGAATTACCAAGCGTGGAATTACCAATATTTAGAAATAAATATGGGTACTTGCAGAAGAAGTTGTCACGTATTATATTTGTTAAGTTTAAGATTCTAAATGCCCCTCTTAATATACGGAAAGAAATTTATGGTGTTATCCTTGATCCAACTACGATAATCTGACCATCTATTATTATGTTAATGGCGACTATTCCTGTTCTGTGTTGCATGTTTGTTGCCAGAGGTCAGTATTAATATTTATACGATACACTTTCCAGCGAAATGTTCTACACTTTATATCGATGCGTCGAACACGTGTCCCCATACAACATATTCCTTCTTATTTCCATCCTTTCCTGCCCTCCTTTAATCCAATAATAGCCGCCACGTTTATTTTAGACTCGGAGACAAGTCTGCCGATTCTGTTACACGGAACTACCTGGTTTCCCGCTACGTGGACCGAGTTCGGATGATTCTTCGTCATGCGGACCTAGATATTTGCTTCGGCATTCGGGGTTATGGCGCTTACTTTTCTGTTCGAGGTCGTACTGGATAGGTTTAGTTACTTTACAGGTTTAGGTACTTAGTTACAGGATTAGGTAATTTAGTTATTTGGTATTTCGTAGCTTAGTAGTGTTCAGACACTCAAACTTTAGGTCTTAGAACAGAGTTAGGTATTCGAAATCTTATTGAGAGTCAACTATACCCATTTCAGGGACCTACACTAATTGTGACACACCTTGTATATATCATTAATATTTAAATTTTTAATATTCATCTCTGTACTCGATACTTTAACACTAGAACTACCAAACCGGTCAAATTACCGCTCCATAAGTTTCTTATAAGGTACGCAATTTGTTAAAGTACATTCCTTGAAATCAGAATTGAGTCTTATCAAGATAAAGAATAAATGTGTATACTGATTTATGTTTCGTCGTTAGTTTATTTATTTTCTAACTTCATTTTTAATTTCAAATTAAGTACATATTATATTAGGGGTACCGAAAAGTGTTCAAAATTTCTTTGATGACTTTAAAGTTTTTCTATGAAAAGTTTTTTTTTTAAAAATGGAATCAAACAATTGCCTTTACGCTGACAAAAAGCGTTAGAAAATGATGGAAGTTATTTTGTTAATTAGCATTTAAGATTTCTTTTATAAATAACTGTTTCTTACTAGCAAAATTTTGATTATTTTACGGTATTCCTAATATGCCGGTAAGTTTAGTGTTAATGTTTAGCTTCTGAAAATAAAATGTTTCTTATATTAGTTATATTTCACTCAGAGAATACTAGGGCACTCTTGTCTGGAGATATCGAAATCCTTACGACTACATAAGGATACATAAAAATAATTATGTATACATAGGATATCTAGAATGTATGTAAAGAGGTAGAGACATGTAGGATTATAGAGACGTAGTCATAGGAGTTCAGAATGGAGGTATGTAGGTATCCAGGAGTAAATGTCTGGTTATGACAAGCACATACATTGCGCTAGCGATTTATTTTCCGTGTTCTTCATTTTTCCCGCTTCGAACAATATTGAAACAGCATTCTGAATACAAAGGCAGTTCGCATTTGAAGACCTCTTCCAGATAGAACATCGCGATTCAATGATTCATTCTCTATTATAACGCATGTGTGTGTGCACAAATTATCGTCGCTTTCGCGATAAACGTTTACGTAATATCAAACAGAAACTACGTGACCGTAGAATCATCGTCTTCGAATTGTTGAATTAACGAGGTACGATTCATAATATTTCGGCGCAAGGAAAAAAAAGAGACGTAACAAAATCGTCGTTATAACGCGATGAAACGACGAATATTATGACGAAGCGAACGAGTTATCGTACGATTTATCATAACTGACAGATATCGAACGAACAGGCCTGGAAACGAACGCGATTCCACAATCAGCATAAAAAGGAAACGTTTGTCTGCTATCGCATCCTGTATTCATCACGATGCACATTGCTCTTCCTTGTAGTATCAGGACCCGTGTGCCCTGGAATGCCGGCTTATTTTACATTTTTTTTCTCTTCTTCCTTTACCATGACTCATCTGTAACGGCAGCGGCCGTGTGTCTTTTATTTTCGTGGAAAAGAAGCTACGGTCGGCAGCCAAGTCTGAGAAAAAAAATACAAGTTGCTTGCATCTAAATGCACTTCGCTAATTGCGTACCTTCTTATACCATTCGACTGCCGTATTATTATAACGAGATCCCAGCTACCTGCGATTACTTCTTCTCTTAATCACACTATTATAACGTGCATGTTCCTTTTTCATTCATCTTCAAAGTAACATCATTTCATTTAATGGTTGCAGACAGTTCGCTAGCGGTGGGTATGTTGATAGAAGGGTTCTGGTTTTGGTAGTTGAGACGTGAGTTGATATGCGAGAATTCGGAGCGTGAGTATTTGGAATGTGAAGCAATCGGGGCGTGGAGTGTTCGAAGCGTGGAGTATTCGGAGCGTGGAGTATTCAGAGCAATGAGTATTCGATGCGTGGAGTATTCGACGCGTGGAGTAATCAGAGCGTGGAGTATTCAGAGCGTGGAGTATTCGATGCGTGGAGTATTCAGAGCGTGGAGTATTCGACGCGTGGAGTAATCAGAGCGTGGAGTATTCAAAGCGTGGAGTATTCGATGCGTGGAGTATTCGACGCGTGGAGTAATCAGAGCGTGGAGTATTCGGCGCGTGGAATATTCGGCGCGTGGAGTATTGGGCGCGTGGAATATTCAGAGCGTGGAGTATTCGACGCGTGGAGTATTCAGAGCGTGGAGTATTCGACGCGTGGAGTATTCAGAGCGTGGAGTATTCGACGCGTGGAGTATTGGGCGCGTGGAGTATTCGGAGCGTGGAATATTCAGAGCGTGGAGTATTCGACGCGTGAAGTACTCGACGCGTGGAGTAATCAGAGCGTGGAGTATTCGACGCGTGGAGTATTCAGAACGTGGAGTATTCAGAGCGTGGAGTATTCGATGCGTGGAGTATTCAGAGCGTGGAGTATTCGACGCGTGGAGTATTCAGAACGTGGAGTATTCAGAGCGTGGAATATTCGACGCGTGGAGTATTCGACGCGTGGAGTACTCGAAGCGTGGAGTATTCGACGCGTGGAGTACTTGAAGTGTGGAATATTCGACGCGTGGAATATTCAGAGCATGGAGTATTCGATGCGTGCAATATTCGACGCGTGGAGTATTCAGATCGTGGAGTATTTGATGCGTGGAGTATTCGATGCGTGCATTATTCAACGCGTGGAGTATTCAATGCGTAGCTATTCAGAGCTCTAAGCATTCAGAACCTCAGTACTCGAAATGTAAATACCCACAAAATTACTATTCCTACCCTCATTGTTCATTTCACAACCATTCAAACCATTCCGAATATATCCAGGCCTAAATATCCAGCCCATCCATATTTCATACACGAACAAACACCAAGTTCCATCAAAATAATTGAATAACCAATATTCATACACAAGTACTATCCATTACCCCAATAATGCAAATCACTCGTAACTCAATATAAAGTAATAATCTAATATTGAGTAATTCAATAAGCGGCACACCGGTTCAGAAATATGAAAAGCTTTCCAACAGTCCTCGCTGTACATCTCGAATAATGCACGATTAGCGACTTTCGCGCTCGATCTTGTTACAGCGCCGCAAAAAAACCGATCGTGGAATTTCGGAATTTTCCACGGACACGAAGAATTCGATCGGTGTACCGTATCACTTGACCCACATGAGAGCGAAGCTTTTAATCACGGGCTGGATTTAATCGTCCAGGAATGAAAAGCCCCCGCTCGCGATCGGTCGTCTTTCGTTCGCTCTCGATGAATTCGGGAAACATGTAGTACACGTGAATCGGACGATTCAAAACACGGAGCTCTGAAACGAAACGAAAATGCCACGATCGCTTCATTCGGACAATATATAATTCAACGTTTGCTGTTCAACGAGTCGCATTATCCGTTTGCTCTCTATTCAATTTGATCGACAAATATGTCGGGTAACGATTAATTTATGTGTTCATTAATAGTTTGGTTTCCGGTGCTGTATTGTGACTGCTTTGACGCGATTTGCGTATTAATCGGTGGAGATATTTCTTAACGCGTCACTCGATAAGTCCCCGGTCTGACACATATACAGCAATACTAATGACAGACCCACATTATTTTCCGATAAAACTAACCTTCAGACACTACGTGTCAAAATTTCATGGTATTCTGACAGTTAGTTTAGAAGTTACAGTCATTTTAGTGCGCCCGTTTTCGTAATTTTGAAGACGATTGATAGAAAGGAATTTCGTGTGTTGATTAAACACTGTTTCTTGATCGGGAAAAATAATGTTGAAGCCAAAAAGTGACTTGATCAGCATTTTGGGTACTCTGCACCAAGGAAATCAACTATCATTGACTGGTATGCTGAATTTAACCCCTTGCAGTATTTTAACGAGTCTGACTCGTGACGCACTTTTATGTCGGCCATGATCAATTTTACTCAAATTTTCAAAACGCTCCAATTTGGACTTCAAGTCCAATTATAATTTGCAGAGTCAATGATTGAATAATAACGTATTGACATAACATTTCAAGTTTTTTCGTCTGTTTTAATATTGTAGCTATAATTAGTCAGTTCTGTCTGACGCACTTGACAAACAAGCCATAGTGCAAGGGGTTAAACGTGGTCATATGAGCACCGATGATGCTGAACGCTCTGGTTGCCCAAAATCAGCAGTTGTTCCGGAAAACGTGAAAAATACCCAGAAAATAGTTTTAAAAGACCGTAATATGAAATTGCGTGAGATACCAAGGGTGGAATTACTAAGCGTGGAATTACCAAGCGTGGAATTACCAAGCATGGTATTACCAAGAGTGGAATTACCAAGCATGGAATTACCAAGCGTGGAACTGTCAAGCGTGGTGTTACCAAGCGTGGAATTACCAAGCGTGGAATTGCCAAGCGTGGAATTGCCAAGCGTGGAATTGCCAAGCGTGGAATTACCAAGCGTGGAATTACCAAGCGTGGAATTACCAAGCGCGGAATTACCAAGCGGGGAATTACAAAGCGTGGAATTGCCAAGCGTGGAATTGCCAAGCGTGGAATTACCAAGCGTTGAATTACCAAGCGTGGAATTACCAAGCGTGGTGTTACCAAGCGTGGAATTACCAAGCGTGGAATTGCCAAGCGTGGAATTGCCAAGCGTTGAATTGCCAAGCGTTGAATTACCAAGCGTTGAATTACCAAGCGTGGAATTACCAAGCGTGGAATTTCCAAGCGTGGAATTTCCAAGCGTGGAATTACCAAGCGTGGAATTGCCAAGCGTGGAATTACCACGCACTGTCTTGATGTCTTGAAGATATCAGAAAGTAGTGTCTTCAGAAATTTGCATAATAATTTGGGCATGTTAAAATTGCTTTCAAAGTGGGTGCCGCGTTTGCTGTTTCGCCAAGGCAATGCGCCGCGTTACAAGTCGATGAACACAATGGTTAAATTGAATGAATTTCGTTTTGAATTGCTTCTCCATCCACCGTATTCCCCAGATTTGACCCCCAGCGACTACTGGCTCTTTGCAGATACGAAAAAGATGCTCTAGGGAAAGAAATTTGCCTCAAATAAAGAAGTGATTGCGGAAACTAAGGCTTATTTTGAGAGCAAAGATAAATCGTTTTATATAAAGGGAATTGAAAAGTTAGTGGAGGGTTTGAATCAATGTATCATACTGGAAGGTGTGTATATTGATGAATAAAATGAAATTTCTAAAGAAAAATTTGTTTTTCGTAGTTAGACCGGAGACTTATTGAGTGACCTGTTACATATCGAGGGATTAATTCGGTTTCTGGTCGATGTAGCAACTCGATAAAAAGATTTAATCGGTCTCGATTCGCAGAGGAAGCAGAATGATGTAATGATCCGTGACCAGGAACGTTTTTAGACTTATCTCGTTTTAGGCTCACTAGCTCACTGAAAATAGGCTCGAAGAGACAACGAGGTAAAAGCGTTGTTCTCGTTTCGCTCGAAAGGAGTAATTCCTTGGACGGCGAAGAGGTCGGACGCGTGCAAAAATAAACCGTCACCCTCGCAACGCTGAATAAATAGCGCGTGTATGCCGTTTTAGTGAATTAAACGGGGTAAGTGCACTCTCTATGACCCGATCGTTCGCGCTTAATTAAAATCGAGTCTGGGTCAGATTTGAAAATCCACCGGTTGATAGCGACAAATATAGCGAACGGATAAAGTTATTCCGGGTGGTGAAGAGTTTACTCGTAAAGAAACTACGTAACGGGGTTAACAATTACGCCCGGAGAGTGTGTACACGGTGAAATTTATCGGAGCTAAGGTTAGGGTTCATTAAACTCGAATCACGGATGAAGTACGAAGCTTGTTACCGTGAGCTTGGAGATTTTTGCGATAACACCGTTCCCATGGAAATTATAATACTCGATTATAGACCGTGGAAGCTGTTACGCACGATTTCCTGCGTTCTTGCTGTTTCTAACTCCTTTTCCTTCTTTACACTTTGCTCTTGTCTGAAATAATCAGACAGGATACATTTTATACAATTTTATTAGGTATTTTGTAACAAGCTTCATATTTTTCATAATATTTTATTTCTCATTCATATATGTATAACCATATATGATCCAGATATGTGTAACTACATATGTATGTCCACGTATGTGTAACCATATTTGTATGTTCACGTATGTGCAGTCATATATGTGTATCTATACATGTATAACCATATATGGATCCACATATGTGCATTCATATATTTGTGTTCATGTATATGTAATCATATATGTGTGTTCATGTATATGCAACCATATATATGTATCTATACATATGTAACTACATATGGATCCACATATGTGCATTCATATATTTATGTCCATGTATGTGTAACCATATATGTGTGTTCTTGTATTGTGTTCATGTATATATTAACATATATGTATGTTCATGTATGTATAAACATATGTGGATCCACGTATGTATAAACATATGTGGATCCACATATGTATACTACTTCAAACATTACATTCAAACAAAATAATGAATTCTACACCCACAAAATGAACAGTAAATCTGTAAGTTATATAAATAAACCTTAAGAGAATGTATAATATGAAAAAAGTAGTGACATCATATATGTGTCCTTCCATTGATGACTTCACAAACGAATCAAAAAACAATATATTTCTGTAGGTAGAATGTAATTAACCAAAAGAGGGAATGGGAGAAATAAAATTCAACAACAGGTTTCCAATTCCGCAACTATATTAAGATATAATAAAACTGCAATCCTCAGTGTTTCGAATAGTATGGAATACGTAAACCAATGATGAAACATACTCATAAACAAAAAAACAAAACGAGGGTTCAGTGAGTCCAAAAACTTCGAAACTACTCTTCTCGTAATAAAATTTTTGTGAATTTTTGCAGTTCTGTAAATCATTATGAAAATACGACGCTGTACAGAATTTACTTTGACGAAAAGAAAAAGAGTAGCAACGAAAGAATTTTTCGCATCGCGTGAATCAAAGACATGCACCGGTTACGAAAGCTTTAAGAAAGTCTATCGATCGTCGATGCGTTAATACCGTGAAAGCCACCTGATCTCTCCATTGAGAGACACGTTTTACCCTTGATCGAGCTTTGTTCAAGGTCAGAATCGAAGGTTCAATCGATTTCGCGTCACGGACGGTTGGTATTTTCGCGCTCGGGGTTGCAGAGCGGCGAAAGACTTAAAGAAGACGGAAAAAGAAGCGAAACGACACGGTCTTTTTCTCACGCAGCGAGGACGAAGGCAAGACGATGCCCGGGCCGGATGTGGAGCCGAGAAACGGACAAAAGGAACGCGGCTGCATAACAGACAATACCAGTGTGCCACAGACGACCAACTTATTGTCCGTGGCTCGGCGTATCGTGGCGGTAGCCCGTTAACGAGGTCCATCGAAGACAACGAGAGCCCACTTCCGGCCTCCGTGGCTGTTTTTTTCCGGCTACCGTGAGAGCGAAAGAGAGATTCAACCTCGCTCACGCGAAACGACTTCTTTCATTCTTTCCTCAACCCTTTCACTGCGCGAAAAAAGATCGTAGAGGTTCGCGATATTGTCAGGAAGTAACGAGCCGATCTTCCTTCAACTTCAGTTAGTCAAACTTTTACTTTCGTTCCTATTTACCTTTTCGTTATGGACAACTGTTTTCTATAACTAGGCACGTTGCGATTTTATCTAGCATTTTTTCACTGATTTTACATTTAAATATTTATGTAAACTGTATTTTAATTCGATGTAATTACTTGGAAATTTTATTCTGTAATTGAACTCCTTGGTACATTTTTGAGGCTCATATGTGACATACTCACTGTTCAGGAATGAATTTTACCAGAATTTTTATTGTCCTTCATGTTCAGCAGTGAATCTTACTAGAATGTTTACTACCCTTCGTGTTCAGAAGTGAATCTTACTAGAATGTTTACTACCCTTCATGTTCAAGAATGAATCTTACCAGAATTTTTACCACCCTTTATGTTCAAGAATAAATTTTACCCGAACATTTACCACCCTTCAGCTTGAAGTTCAAGTCCAGCTATGATCCGCAAAAATGATACATTTCACCATTTTTTATTTTCATATTGTAGCTACAATTTCGACTAAAGCACCTGACAAATAAATCGTAGACAAGAGGTTAAATAATTATCAATATTGTATTTGATTTTCTATTTTCATATTGTAGCTACAATTTTGACTAAACCTGTCAAATAAATCTTAGACAAGAGGTTAAATAATTATCAATATTGTATTTCATTTTTTATTTTCATATTGTAGCTACAATTTTAGCTAAAACACTTGAAAAATAAATCGTAGACAAGAAGTTAAATAATTATCAAGATCGTGTTTTAAATTGGAAACTCGTGTAGCGAGATGGTCGTGTAGCGAATATATAAAATACAGCGTTAATTCTACCGTAACAGAATTAGGAAATTCCTCGTTAACAAAACCATCGGCCGTATTCGCGCATAAATCATGTCGGTATCATAGTCGCAGAAATAAAGAGAGCTTGCATTAAGCTGGAACGCGAAGACGGCTTGAAACACGATTAGCCAACGTCGCAGAAATTTCATTTGGTATAAAAAGGGCTCCTGCCGTGCATCGAGGGTAAAGCTTTTCTACCATTCCCTTCGAGACATTATCACCCCTCCGAATCAACCTATAGGAAAAGGGCCACACCTTCCGCAGACGTAACCCTGGCTTAACGACCGAGACGCTTCGTCGCGTTTCCATGCGAATGTTTTCCCACTTTAACCCTCGACACGCGTCGATATTCCTCGCTCGTTTTTATCCCTTTCGATACTACACTCGATCAACTTTTATGACACTATTCTAACCGCTGGAATTTCATCGTCTACGAAAAATGGACTATTCATTCTGTTCAATATTTATTCGTCTACTCAATATTTATTTTTCGGTTCAATATTTCACGTGAGGAATTACCATGCGCTGTATCACCACGCGTGGAATTACCATGCGTTATATTACCACGCGTGGAATTACCACGCACTGTATTACCAAGCGTGGAATTTGCAAGCGTGGAATTACCAAGCGTTGGAGTGCCAAGCGTGGGAGTACCAAGCGTGGAATTACCAAGCGTGGGAGTACCAAGCGTGGAATTACCAAGCGTGAGATTTTCAAGCATGGAATTACCAAGCGTGGAATTTCCAAGCGTGGGATTACCAAGCGTAGAATTACCAAGCGTGGAATTACCAAGCATGGGATTACCAAGCGTGGAATTACCAAGCATGGGATTACCAAGCGTGGAATTATCAAGCGTGGAATTACCAAGTGTGGAATTACCAAGCATGGGATTTCCAAGCGTGGAATTACCAAGCGTGGGATTACCAAGCGTGGAATTACCAAGCGTGGAATTACCAAGCGTGGAATTACCAAGCATGGGATTTCCAAGCGTGGAATTACCAAGCGTGGGATTACCAAGCGTGGATTTACCAAGCGTGGAATTGCCAAGCGTGGAATTACCAAACGTGGAATTACCAAGCGTGGAGTTACTATGCATGGAGTTACCAAGCGTGGAATTGCCAAGCGTGGAATTACCACGCACTGTATTACCACGCGTTACATACGCCACACGCGGAATTACTCTTCTATTCATTATTTATTCGGTTTGTCGAATAGACGCGTCTAATTATGTATCCACTCGGTGAATAGCCGTGTCCAATTACGTGTACTCGCTGAATAGCCATGACTAATTATGTTGACCGATATTCTAATAACCTGCCTTTGTCAAACATCATTGATTCTATTATTAAGATCTGTATTATGAAGTTAAGACGAGTAGGCTGCGGTTTGGGTGTCTCGTAAACCCCTATCGACCCTTTGAAAATAGTTAGGGTGAGTCGAGGGCACTTTTCTAAGTGTAAATATTAGATGAGTCGATTACGGTACCCTTGAAGAGAAGGCTAAATGCTTCCCCTTTATATAGAAACACAAATGTACAAATAGGGAATAATTTACGATCCATTAGGGACGCGTAATCTAACATTCGTTGAAATATTCAGGAGATTATCTGTACATTCCTTGATCACACCTTTCCTAAATTCCTCGAGCGATAAATTGGTATTAGCAGAAGTTTATTTTTACGGAACTTGCAAGTACTTAATTTTTAATCTCATAAAGTCGTAAATTGTAAAGTTGCCAAGCACTGGCGAGAAAATATCCCTCTAGCGACAGGATTCGGAATTTCTCTCGTAACGTTCAGAATCCATGGCGTCAGAGTTGAAAACGTGTGACTTTTCTGTTTAAAAAACGCGTAACTAAACGTGTTAAACTGTTTGCGAAATTTCGTTTCGTCAACAACGAGGTAGATATTTTTGGTAGAGAGTCCATTGATACAAATTATTAGGAACGAAAGCATTTTCGTATTTTTAGTTCCTACCGGGTACGAGGCAGAAATAAAATTGCGCATCGAACCGACAGGAAGAAATTTCTTTTTTGCCACACGAACGAACCTCCGATCGGAGAACCTGAATAACAAATAGAGCGATGTGAAACGCGTTTAATACAGCCAGGACAACGTCTACCACCATCCCCCTTATCGTTTTTATCGGCAACTACCCTGCAAAGGGGTGTATCGCGTACAGTCTTCCTGTCGTTCACCTCTGCAACCCTTACCTTTGCGCTTCAACAATGTTTCTTGCCTTTTACTCCATAGAGTTCGTTCGCCTACGCGTATAATGTTTAAACAAACATTAAACATTAAAATGTTGCCAATATTTTATATTCAGCGATCTTTAATAATGCAAATTATAGTTGGACCATATTTTAAGTTGAAGAGTATTATAGATTTTAGGAAGATATATTATATTTGAGCTGTGAGTGCGTCACGATTGAGACTCGTCAAAGTACAAGGGGTTAAGGGGAGACCCAAAAATCAGCTTTAAGTTTGTGAATTTTTAGAGGGAAAATTAATATCTTGATTAGAATGCCAATTCAGGGGTTTTATTGTACATCTTTTGTATCGTAAAAAATATTTTTTTTATTTGATTTTCATCACAAAGTGGCGGTTTCTTGTTCCAATTAGAGGAACACTTTTCATAGAACGGCGGGCTAACTCAAAAGGTTAACTCAAAAGGTTTCCATCCGATTGCCTTAAAATTTTGAATGAATATTCTTAGCAATATTTGGCCATCATAAGATTTTTGCAAAATGATGATTTTGCACAATGTACAGAGCGTCTCATAATTAGTACAGCTTCACGGACCAATTAGAGCGCCAGATTACGCGGCTCAGCCAATACGCTCGAAGCTGTCGCTCTCGCGTCTGCGTATGCGTCTCGCGCCCTGATTGGTCGGCGTTTTTCCTTAATAATTCAAAAACGAAGCTTTACACCTCATTTTTGCAAAGGGAGATTTTATTCAGAATCACGTCAGCTACCTCCCATTTAAGACACTACGCTAATAGACACTATACTAATTGTGAGACACCCTGTATATAATTAAACCTATCTATAAGATCTTGATCCAAACCCGTAAAATTTTTCGTACATCGTAAACTTGAAATTTACGCAATATTTGTGCAATTAGTAAGAGTTCAGGTATTAATTATCTCGGATACACCTTTGAAGGCTTAATTTTTCGGTCCGTAATGCAATTAGGTTGAAGCGAAATCCAATTAGGTTGAAGTTAAATCCAATTAGGTTGAAGTTAATTTCCGGTGTAAATTAAGTACCGCATCAATTTGAACGTAAAAGGATTAGAAAAGACATCCCGTAACATCGTTTCATAATTATGAGAAATCGTATTGCGAGATATTTCTGAGATTACACGTTTCACATGGCAATTACTAATCTATTAACGGGTAATTACAGCCGGGTTCCCATCGTTTTCTTGCTTGGCTAATCTTTAAACGCGGTTTTAGCCTAATTAACGAGCCGGATTTTGCACGCGATTTTCAGACATTTTACTGTTGTTTACCAATTTTGTACTCGTTGTTTCACCACGTGTTGCCGCGATACAGCAAACACCAACGGTGCCAAAATAAAAAAGTTCGCCGATCTTCGGAACAATCCGTCGTGCAAAAAGAGTCGTATATTTATTCTGGATAAATAAAAACGTCAAGCAGATAAAGAACTTCGCTACCATCAGTTTTTATCTTTCCATGGAAAAAAAAATGTTAAAACACAGGTGCCTGTGGGACACGGTAAACTGTCTGGTGGAAAAAAAGAGACAACGGCAGCCTCGTTCGCGATACAAAAACATTAAACACTCGGTGGACGGGTAGCAAGCGGCTTGGATAAATATTTTATGGTCGCGTGTTCGCGTCATTTTCCATCGCGACGAAGATCGGCCGGGTATCACAGAAATGGGCGCGTCGTTTGCACGCACCCATCGATTTCCTTTTTTTTCCACCCTGCGTTCAACGGTGTGCCATCTCCGTGAAAACTCCTCGATAAACTTCCCCGTCGACTGTTTCGCGACCGAACTTTAATCTCTAGACAGCGAATATCGAACGATTTTCTTTTACAAACGTGATCCACGATGATCCTTGCGAGAGATCATTGTTCCAGGAGACAATGTTATCGACAGGGCTGGAGGATACTCCTTTAGTGAAAGGATTATTTTATGGGATTAAGTCGTTCGGAAAATTTATACCGTTTGCAATAACCCTGTGCCATTTACCTTATCTTCACTGCTATTTATTTTCTGCATTATCTACACGTGCATTTTAATAAGGAGTGTTTGACGATTTTATTAGGTAGTTTTCATATCTTATCAGATATGTTTTTTCATATTTAAAAATAATATAGCAAAAATAATTTATGACTTGTACCAAATATTTTGTTCTATTCTTATTATAGTCTCAAGTGATAGTACAAAATAGTATTTGTCAGGTTAGAGAAACTCTATAATAGAGGTGATTCGTATGGAAATTTAAGCATCCATGGGTGACGCAGCAGCCATTTAGTTTCGTACGCTGATAGAAAGGATATAGCTGCATAAGTTCTTTATGAACCTATTTTATTTGACGTCCAATATTTTTATACGAAAACATTATTAAAAAAAATAACTAAACCCAATCAGTTTGAAACCTTGTTCGTATACTAGAATATTCAAGATCTCCAACGGTGTCGCATCAACTTCCGACCTCTGTAAGCTTCTTGTCAGTTCGAGTCCTACTTATATACATCATTTGTATAAAATTTTGTCATACATCATTTCTTATATTATTTATATAAAATGTTGTCATACATCATTTCTTATATTATTTATATAAAATGTTGTCATACATCATTTATAAGCATCATTTACGAAAAATGTTGTTACACATCATTTATATAAAATTTTGTTTTAATTTCTAATATAGTCAATATTTTTTTACAAATATTTTAAAACATTATATATAAACATCATTTATGAAAAATGTTGTCATACATCATGTTTGTAAAATATTGTTTTAATTTGTAACAATATGATCAATATTTGTCAACATTTTAGAACATCATTTATAAACTTCATTTATAAACATCATTTATAAACATCATTTATAAACATCATTTATAAACATCATTTATAAACATCATTTATAAACAGCATTTATAAACATCATTTATAAACAGCATTTATAAACAGCATTTATAAACATCATTTATAAACAGCATTTATAAGCATCATTTATGAAAAACGTTGTCAAACATCATTTGTATAAAATGTACAAAACTAATTTCTAATATTAATTGCACAATGAATTTCATAAATGAACACCAAACCTATTCAGTAGAAAAAGTAGTATTATCGTTCATCGCTTTGCCGGGTAAGAAAATTGAAGTTAGATCGTTGTATCGCTTTTCGATCGACAACCGCTCCACGACAAAACGGATGTCAACTCGTGCTCGTAAACGCACGGAACGCGTCGTGAATGTATCCGGTTAAAAATAAACGGTGCTTCCTTGGGTGGAGGGCACCGATAAACAGCTTTAGGACAAGCTGGATAAAAGGAAACGGAAAATTTACTTTGACCCGTACCCACCGACCCATGACGAATTCTTTCTCGTTTTCTATTATTTTAAAGGGATGAGTCGCGTTTCTGCCTCTTGTTATCCAGCTTATTGTTCCTTTCTTTTCAATAGAATTTTACTTTTGTATCATTATGATTTCATGTTTCTTTCTTTTTTGTACGTCACGATATTTATTTATCAAAAAACCAAACCAGGAAAATAAACAATATCATACGAATGTTATGTACATATCTTTGTTTCAATACCACTAGTGTATTAAATTTATAAATTCCATTTTTTTTAATTTGTAAATTTATCTTAGATTGTGAAGTTAGTCTTCCACGTAATGAAGAGCATTCGTGAACGAAGCAGTAAAATTTTCAAATTAATATTCCTCCTTATCTTAACCATTCTTTCTCGGAATACGTTAATAATTAAAACGCTGGAAGCAAATAGTCTCGTCACCTACATTAGTCATCAAACTAAACAGCGAACGCTGTTTATTAAACCTTCCGGATTTTAGAGTTGAGTCACCGATCGTATACTCGTGATCCGAAATCTCGTCTGGTCGAGTTACTCCGTAAACATCGGTCCCCGGTTTTATTCTGCTCGCAGATTTGCTCGAAGATCCATTACTCGTTCGCATGAAAGAAAGGATGGATGAACATTAATTAGACTGGATATCCTATGGATGGTAATTAACCAGGATTTATTCTTTCGAACAAACGGAAACTTTTCTTCTCGGATCATTCGCGCTTTTCTCCTTTTTTTAACGAGTTACGGTTTTCGAAAAGTTCCTTTCAGCGTCGATGATCAATATAAAAAGATTCGTTAGAACGAAATTACTGGGAAGAGGAAAATATTTGTTGGGTCAAACTGCGCGGGTTAATTTTAAACTCTGTTTCTTGAAAGATGCAAGATTAAAGTCACGTTAAAGTTTGGATGGTCGTGGCTGAAAATTTCAATTGCATGGAACCTGAAAGCAAATGATTCTCCATGAAAAATAACTCAATTATAGAATAAATTGTTTTCATAGATTGCTTCGTTTTGGAGAAAAACGATGCTGGAATTCTGCCAGGTTACACGTGCAGTCGCGTCGGTTCACCACAATTCTCCATCAAAATCCTCATTCGGTTCCGCTTCCTCCAAAGTGTAATTTAAAATAAGGAAGGCCTGTACGTTTCTGTTTACACTAAATACTGTCGCAGAACTATTTAATTGCCCATTGTATCCGTTATCGAATTCCCTACAATTTCTCTCCCAATATACTATACGTAACAAAAAAGCATTCCGTGATTCCGTACACCCGTTACATTATCCAGTGAAACAAAACTGGTCGATTTCTTCGTGTGTCGTCGAGCAAGCCCGGTTCAAAGCGCGTTCAAAGTTTCCTCGATGTCGCGGCGCAATTAAGAGGCGTGACAGCGTTTTTCCGGAAGCGTCTGATCCCGGATTAAGGTCGGAGGTGGTGTGTTCCGGTGTCGGTGGTGGGATCGAAACCTAACCGTGAGACACGAGCTGGAACATTTTACACAACATCGTGGAAAGTTGTTGTCACAAAGAGGGAAATATTGTTCCTACGTTTCTCGCTTCTATTTTTCTCCGCTTGTCTCTGGTTGAATGAAAATGTACGTGCTCGTTTTAACGCCGTCCTATAGATGTTGACATCGTTCTCCTTTTTTCTTTTTTATCCGACTGCAAGTATTATGTACCTTGTATGTGGTTGATCGTAGGTACAAATTGTTCGAGGAGTTTCAATTATTTCTCTCGGTAGAAGGTTCAATTAATTTGCGGTATATTGCCGTGTGTTGCGCAATTATTATGAGTTGATTAGTTAGGCGTTGTATCTTAGCGCGTGAAGTTATCATGTGTCGAATTATTGCGTGCTGTATCACCACGCGTGGAATTACTACGCTCTGTATTACCACGCGTTATATCGCCACGCGTGGAATTACCACGCGTTATATTGCCATGCGTGGAATTATCACGCTCTGTATTACCACGCGTGGAATTACTACGATCTGTACTACCACGCGTGGAATTACGACGCGTGGAATTACCACGCTCTGTACTACCACGCGTGGATTTACCACGCGTTATATCGCCACGCATGGAATTACCACGCGTTATATTGCCATGCGTGGAATTACCACGCTCTGTATTACCACGCGTAGAATTACTACGCTCTGTACTACCACGCGTGGAATTACGACGCGTGGAATTACCACGCTCTGTATTACCACGCGTGGAATTACGACGCGTGGAATTACCACGCGTGGAATTACGACGCGTGGAATTACCACGCTCTGTACTACCACGCGTGGATTTACCACGCGTTATATCGCCACGCATGGAATTACCACGCGTTATATTGCCGCGCGTGGAATTACCACGCTCTGTATTACCACGCGTGGAATTACCACGCTCTGTACTACCACGCGTGGAATTACGACGCGTGGAATTACCACGCTCTGTACTACCACGCGTGGAATTACCACGCGTTATATTGCCACGCGTGAAATTACCACGCTCTGTACTACCACGCGTGGAATTACCACGCTCTGTACTACCACGCGTGGAATTACGACGCGTGGAATTACCACGCTCTGTACTACCACGCGTGGAATTACGACGCGTGGAATTACCACGCTCTGTACTACCACGCGTGAAATTACCACGCTCTGTACTACCACGCGTGGAATTACCACGCTCTGTATTACCACGCGTGGAATCACCACGCGTTATATCGCCACGCGTGGAATTACCACGCGAACCACCACTCATTTTGCCATGCACCCAATTATCAGACTTGAATTTCGCGCCACATTGGCACGTGTTATATCGCCATTGTTATCATGTCGCGTGGCACTTGCACATGTAACGTTATCACCTGCAGAATTATCGCGCTCCATATTTCTAGTTTTACTAAGAATTTTCCCTTTCTACCGTTCCACCGGTTACAATATAATGGAAGTCTGCTGTATAATAGAATTTAACAAGCCGAGAATTAAAAGAAGGCGACAGAAATGCACGGAATGCGTTCGAAATGCAGCCATGCACAACAGGAAATGCCGCAGAAGGAAATTGTTAAGTCGACTGGTAGTCGAGTATGCGACAGGAAGTCCGCGTATTTTTCACTCGCATTAGTTAACAAACTGCCTTGATGTGTTCGTAAAACTGGTCGGTTCGTTTTGTACGTGAAACGAGAGAATTAATTTTAATCGGTACCATGGAGGTTAGTTCAATTGTTTCTCGTTAAGTCGCCCAGCACGAGCATGGCGAGGATAGAGTGTTTGATAAATGCTACGTGGGAGGGTCACTCTTTTGTCACACTCGTGATGCTTCCCTCTCGGCATTCACCCCTGGAAAGTTCGTCGCTTATCTAGATCGAAAGACGAGAGCGCACCAGGTGAAGGACTTCCTTTAAGCTTTAGGGAGAAGCCTGCTCGGAGATTTTTATATAACTGAAAGGGAGCAGAGGAACTAAACATTGTACAAAGACGATGGTTTATTTTACCCAGGTTATCTTTTACTAGTCACAATTAATATATCGTTATCCTAGGTTTTTTATATCGGAACACTAGATATCGCCTCGTCGTAAGAATTAATAACGTTCGACGAATCTTTGAGACTCCGTATTGTTCGTACCGATAATAGCATCGGTCCAAACGGTCGCCACTAGAACAGACTCGTTCACGCTAATTACTCTGAAATCCACTCGAAGTAAATAACGGAGGGTCCGATCCCCCAAGATGAAGGGAGAATGTAAATCGAAGGAAGCCATCGCGATTCCTCTGACGCGTTCGTTTCTTTTTCAGCAACTGAAAGATGAGCTGGGCGAGGTGGTGGCCGAGATGGAGGCGATGGAAGGCGGCGGTCTCGCAGCCGACGAGACGAAGCCGTCGAACAAGGCCAAGCAGACGTCCATCGGCCGCAAGAAGTTCAACATGGACCCTAAGAAGGGCATCGAGTACCTGATCGAGCACAATCTCCTGGCACCGACCCCAGAAGACGTCGCTCAGTTCCTCTACAAGGGCGAAGGACTGAACAAGACCGCGATAGGCGATTACCTTGGCGAACGACACGACTTCAACGAGAGGGTACTACGCGCGTTCGTCGAGCTGCACGATTTCACGGACCTCATCCTGGTCCAGGCCCTTCGACAGTTCCTCTGGTCGTTCAGGTTACCCGGTGAAGCTCAAAAAATTGACCGGATGATGGAGTGCTTCGCGCAGAGGTACTGCCAACTCAACCCGAATATATTCACCAACACGGACACCTGTTACGTCTTAAGCTTCGCTATCATCATGTTGAACACGTCCCTTCACAATCCGAGCGTCAAGGATAAGCCCAGCGTCGAACAGTTCATATCTATGAACCGTGGAATCAACAATGGCGGCGATTTGCCTCGTGAACTACTCGTGGTGAGTGCACCTTCGCCATTTCCTAAAGCACGCCGGAAATTATTTTCCTTCAATAGCGTGGACGATTTTCGGAAGTTGCAAATTTGGGAAATTTGAATTTTGGGAGGTGGACAGGGGATTGAAATCTGAAGATATTCGAATTTAGAGAAGTAAAGAGTTGGGGATGTTGAAATTGGGAGAGGTGGACATTTGGGCCATTGAAATATAAAAATATTCAAATTTAGGGAATTAAAGACTTGAGTATGTTGGAATTGAGAGAGGTGGACATTGAGGGCATTGAAATCTGAAAACATTCTAAGTTAGACGATTAATCTGTTAACCGGGGAATAAACTTTTGTTCAACTCGTTTCACAATGGGGATTTCTTCCTTCATAATTATAAGTAATATCATTACACCTCAATTAATGAAAGGAAATGGTCTTTAACTTATTGATTTCATAACCAATAAGATTTCATTAACATTGACGAAAAATGTCTTCATGCCAATTGCAGTAGTACTTCGTGTATGACGAAATACTTCATCATACCCAGTTAACAGGTTAAAGACTTGAGTATGTTGAAATTGGGAGAGGTGGACATTTGGGACATTGAAATCTAAAAATATTCAAATTTAGGGAATTAAAGACTTGAGTATGTTGGAATTGAGAAAGGTGGACATTTGGGGGATTGAAATCTAAAGATATACAAAGTTAGACAGTTAAAGACTTGGGTATATTGGAATTGAGAAAGGTGGACATTTGGGGGATTGAAGTCTGAAAATATTCAAATTTAGAGAATTAAAGATTTGGGTATGTTGAAATTGGGAGAGGTAGACATTTGGGGGATTGAAGTCTGAAAATATTCAAAGTTAGACAATTAAAGACAATTAAAGATGTGTTGGTATTGGGAGAGGTGGAAATTTTGCAATATTGAATTTGAGGAGTATGGAACTTGAGAAGGTGGAAATTTGGCAATGTGGAATTTGGGGAGTATGGAACTTGAGAAGGTGGAAATTTGGCAATGTGGAATTTGGGGAGAATGGAATTTGAGAAGGTGGAAATTTGGGGAGCATGGAATTTGAAAAGGTGGAAATTTGGTAATATGGAATTTGAGAAGGTGGAAATTTGGTAATATGGAATTTGAGAAGGTGGAAATTTGGGGAGTATGGAACTTGAGAAGGTAGAAATTTGGCAATATGGAATTTGGGGAGTATGGAACTTGAGAAGGTGGAAATTTGGCAATATGGAATTTGGGGTGTATGGAATTTGTGAAGGTGGAAAATTGGGGAGTATGGAATTTGAGAAGGTGGAAAATTGAGGAGTATAGAATTTGAAAAGGTGGAAATTTGGTAATATGGAATTTGAAAAGGTGGAAATTTGGTAATATGGAATTTGAGAAGGTGGAAATTTGGCAGCATGGAATTTGGGGAGTTAGGAATTTGAGAAGGTAGAAATTTAGCAATATGGAATTTGAGGAGCTAGCAATTTGAGAATTCGGAAATCTGACAATATTGAATCTCAATCGGTTGTAATTACTAATCCAAAATCTTGAGTATACTAAAATTTTGAAAAGTGGAAATTTAAAAAGCTGAAAATTCCTAAATACTAAAATTTGGAGATTCAGATCATCTATCCATCCCTAAACTAATCAATACATATCCAATATCTGGTATGAAACAGTGTCCAGCTGGACGCATTATCCGCGTACTTAGTATTCAGCCTTGGTTATCCAATATATTCTATACGTATTCCATAAAACAGCTATTATCTCCGAGTAACTGGCATTCGATACCAAGCATCCGCTTTCAACAACCGTTACTCGGAAATCAATAAACTTTACAAAGATTGCAATGAACGAGTTAGCCATCGTATTGATCCTTCGAACGTAGATCTAAATGTGTGACGCAAATGTTTGCCAAGAATTTTAACGTTCAGCTTCTGATTAATACGTGAAATCGTCTTACGTCACCGACACGAGACACTTCAAGAATGTATCCATAACGCCGTGGTAACGTTGCTTTAAACACATTTGTAGGAAAGCTGTTATTTGCAATTTAAAATGACCACTTGCATCGGATGTTTGAGCAATATTTTAAACTGCTCAATTACGTTGAATCGAATGTTCAATGAACATTAGTATCGATTTCCTATCATGACCGAGGTCCCAACATAAGGATTTCCAGCGACGGAGTTTCACTTAATCATTAGAGGGTCACGTTATTAAACTAACGAAAGTATCGTGCCTGCAACATTGCTCTAACTACGATTTAAGACCTAAGAATTGCATGTTGGCAAGGTTTATGATACGTCAATCGCTATTATATCATCAACCTCAACTGCGATACTTGACTTGGTGCACGAAACGAGTCATTACACAAAATACCAAAGCCTTTGATGCATCGTACTCTCTGGATAATCTCGAGGCACTGAAATATTTCAGAGAAGTTATTGCAGGGAATATAGCATAATTCGGCTTAGGTAATATTATAGAACGTAATACACCATACAATGTATTAGGTGAGTTCTAAAAATTGAGTTCTATCTTTCAAATCATTTTTACACATGCGAAAGACATTGTTTTATCATAACATTATATAAACCACTTAGTACGCAACATATAATTTGCATTTCTAATTTGTTTTGTAAAAAAAAAAAATTGACATTTCACAAAGAAAAATAAAGGATAAGAGATCGATTGCATAGTGCGGGCGATAAACGGATTTTATCTGCTGCGCGAGAAGCAATTGGTGTAGGTATACTACAACATTGCTGCAACAAAATTTTATTATCACAAATATATGTTATGATTATAAATATATCTATGATATATAATTTTGTATACTATTTATTATTATAAATATTGCTATTTAGCTATTTAGATATTGCAAATAAGGCGCTATTACACGAACGACGATATATCGTCGTTGGCACTAAAAGGGTTAACATACATTCATATTTATATTAATCTACATTTATATTTACCTACATTAAACGTTACTACATAAAACTTGTACTAAAAACCTATATTATATTAATCTACATTTATATTTACCTATATTAAACGTTACATTAAACTTGTACTAAAAACCTATATTATGATACTCCCTGTATATAACTTGAGAAGGTGGAAATTTAGCAATATGGAATTTGGGGAGTAAGGAATTTGAAAAGGTGGAAATTTGGGACGGTTGAAATTTGGGAAGTAAGGAATTTGAGAAGGTGGAAATTTAGCAATATGGAATTTGGGGAGTAAGGAATTTGAAAAGGTGGAAATTTGGGACGGTTGAAATTTGGGAAGTATGGAACTTGAGAAGGTGGAAATTTAGCAATATGGAATTTGGGGAGTAAGGAATTTGAAAAGGTGGAAAGGGACGGTTGAAATTTGGGGAGTAAGGAATTTGAGAAGGTGGAAATTTGGCAATATGGAATTTGGAGAGTATGGAACTTGAGACGGTGTAAATTTGGCAATATGGAATTTGGGGAGTATGGAATTTGAGAAGGTGGAAATTTGGGAAGTATGGAACTTGAGAAGGTGGAAATTTGGCAATATGGAATTTGGGAAGTATGGAATTTGAGAAGGTGGAAATTTGGGAAGTATGGAACTTGAGAAGGTGGAAATTTGGCAAATATGGAATTTGGGAAGTATGGAACTTGAGAAGGTGGAAATTTGGCAATATGGAATTTGGGAAGTATGGAACTTGAGAAGGTGGAAATTTGGCAATATGGAATTTGGGGAGTAAGGAATTTGAGAAGGTGGAAATTTGGCAATATGAAATTTGGGAAGTAAGGAATTTGAGAAAGTGGATACTCGCTACTAACTACCAGCTGCTAATTATAAGATTTGTAACTACTATTAACAGAGAATGTAGACATTAACGACTGTTGAATATTAGCGATTGAGTACCCGAGCTCGAGTATCCTAACCACAACTATTCTACATGAAACGTACCAAACACGAACGAACGATTAAAGTGACAGACACGTACAGATCGAAAGAGCTATCTAAAACAGATCTCGTCGTAAACTCGGATCACAAATGACTGTTAAGAAACAACAAAGCACAACCGCTAATACAATAACATGGCTAACAACGGACCGCACGTGTAACGTCATTGCGTGCATTCGCGAGAGACGACATTCGTGAAAGGTCGTACGTCGCGTGTTGTCCATCCGCGAGATTCGTGGCCAGGATATAAAGCAATTGGCGCGCTTTACAAGTCGCGGTTATTAGATGAATCTACCGGCTAACGGGGAAGTCCGTTCTACGATGATTCTTTAATGATAGACTCATGCAAAGCACCTAGTTGCGACGATGATCTCGTTTTGTACCGGTGCAAAAATCGATTCCGTACAATTCGCTAGAAAAAACCTACCATGCTAATACGTCGCATGATTGTACGTTGTTTCCGTGGATCTAACACGATAATTGTACAACGAGATTCTATCCTGCAAAATTTATAAAATTCTTGGCACTTTTCATTACAGTCATCAGACTTTATTACTTCCTTCAGTGTTTCACGTGATTTTAATAATTGCAAGGATCACGTATGCTGCTTCAAGAGGAAGAATTTGTACGTTTAAAAATACTGGAATTTCCAGTAGATTTATCTTCAAGGAAAATTCATTTTTTTATATTACAGTAGTCTCCCGTTATATTGCCATATGTAATAGATGATAATTTAACGTGTAATAATTCATAACGCTATGACGTATTTAACGACGACGGCGATATAATGTGTAGTGACGTAATGTGTAGTAATTCGATTCATGGCGATATAATTCGAGGCGATATAAGGGGTAGTAATTTAATATTTATGCAAAATAAAGTGTTGTAATTCTGTGCATGTCAATTCAACGTACGGTAATATAATTCAAGGTGATGTGTGGCAATATAACGCGAGGCGATATAATGCGTAGTAATTTGATTTATCAGCGATATAACGGGTGGTGTTACAACGCATAGTAATTCGGTGCATGGCAATATAATGCGAGGCGGTACAATGCATAGTAGTTTTACGAGCGGCGATATATCGCGAGATAACTTAATTTGTGAAATTATAACACGAGGCGATTTAGAGTGTTGAAATTCGACGCGTAGTAGTGTTCTGCATAGAAATTTGGCGTGCGGCGATATAACGCGAGGTAATACAATACGCGGCGATATAACGCGAAACAACTCAAAGTGATGAAATTCGACGCGTAATAGTGCTTCGCATGGAAATTTGACGCGTAGTAATGCTACGCGTAGAAATTCGACGCGCGGCCATATAACGCGAGGTAATTTAATACGCGGCGATATAACGCGAGGCGACACAAAGCGTTGAAATTCGACGCGTAGTAGTGCTCCGCATGGAAATTCGACGCGTAGTAATTCTCCGCATAGAAATTTGACGCGTGGCGATATAACGCGAGGTAATATAATACGCGGCTATATAACGCGAGGCGACACAAAGCGTTCAAATTCGACGCGTAGTAGTGCTCCGCATGGAAATTCGACGCGTAGTAATTCTCCGCATGGAAATTCGACGCGTGGCGATATAACGCGAGCTAATATAATACGCGGCGATATAACGCGAGGCGACACAAAGCGTTGAAATTCGACGCGTAATAGTGCTCCGCATGGAAATTCGACGCGTAGTAATTCTCCGCATGGAAATTTGACGCGTGGCGATATAACGCGAGCTAATATAATACGCGGCGATATAACGCGAGGCGACACAAAGCGTTGAAATTCGACGCGTAGTAGTGCTCCGCATGGAAATTCGACGCGTAGTAATTCGCCGCATAAAAATTTGATGCACGGCGATATAACGCGAGGTAATTATAATACGCGGCGATATAACGCGAAGCAACTCAAAGTGTTAATAATCCTTCACATAAAAATTTGACGAGTGGCAATACGACGCGCAGTAATTCAATAAATGGCGATATAACGAGCAGAAACTGAAAATTTGATTCGTAACAATATAACGCACTGAAATTCATTGCGTGACTATCGTTCGAAAATATAACCATAGAGAAAATATCGCGAGGCAATATAAAGCCTGTAATAAGAGTGCTATGCATTGTACCAGTCTTGAATTACAAGGAAATTTTTTTAATTTCGTTAGAATTGCCGGAAGAATGGGATTTCCATCGGTTTTTTCCCAGGGAATGCCATCTTCCGTCTCACTTTTCTTTCGGTTGGAAAGTTTCGCCGACCGCAAATACCGAGTGTTTCCCGAACAATTTATAATTACGTTTTCATGGATTTCCAGAGTTTATACGAAAGTATAAAGACGGAACCGTTCAAGATACCGGAAGACGACGGGAACGATCTGATGCACACGTTTTTCAATCCCGACAAAGAAGGCTGGCTATGGAAGCAAGGTAACCTTTCGTCCAACGTACAAATCAACTTGCACCCCTCCCCAAGTTTTCTGTTTTCTTGTTGGCCCCTGTATGATCTGAAACGAGAAAACAGTTCTTTGTGCGACCGAGGGAAGAATGCTGGCAAGACAGCATTGATCGAAAAATGTTATCAAACGTTTCTTGTTTCAAAGGAATCATACGATTGAATGGGATTTTTAATCTCTTATAGCGATACACGTGATCCGTGGAAACTTTAAATTAAATCTTGTTTATACAACTCTTGTCTTCGAGTCATAACTTCTAGTAAAAAGATAGATAACACTCGATAACGCTTGTTAAGAAAGCTGACTCGATTCTGAGATCTATTAAATTCGCAAAGTCCCTATAGAAATTTTTCATATAAATCGATCTAATATTTAATATATATTCCTTATAACGTTCTTTGTGTACTATTCGTCATCCTGTGGTCCACGAGTGCACCACCCACCGAGTGTAAAGCGATACGTTTCCGTGATATGCGGGTAGTAGAAAGGATGTACACACACCAGATAAGCTAGATCCTTCTGTTCAGATACATCATAGTCGATTTTCGAACAAAAGACCTACTTACACCGGATAAAATCCGAAATACATGAAATAGTAGTCTCGCTATAAGCGATTAAAGGGGCGAGTGAGAATGTCCTGGAGCAGCGATTCCCAAAACCATCAGCTTGCAGAGTCCTCGGATTGCTCGAATATTTTCAGCGTTATGCCGAGACATTCCAAAGATACTAGCGGTGGTTCGAGATAGAACATTCTACCAGCTGACTCACACATTTGTTCACGCCAAACTGACATTTATTTATGCGTAATAATTATGTTGCACGGCGTGAATGATTACTCTTTACATTCGCGCGGTTATTCTCAGGGTTTTCAATTTATTTTCTATCACCGTTATGCAACACTAGGTTTATTTTTGTGAAGACAGGAATTGCAAATTAATCGATATGTGAAAATTTTAGAGTTGTTCAAATTGTGACTGAGTGTTGTAGGTAGGAGCACGTGTATTTATTTTAAAATTACTAGCATACCTAACCCACCTAACCGACCTAACCCACCTAACCGACCTAACCCACCTAACCCACCTAACCCACCTAACCTACCTAACCCACCTAACCTACCCACCTAACCGACCTAACCTACCCACCTAACCGACCTAACCTATCCACCTAACCGACCTAACCTACCCACCTAACCGACCTAACCTACCTACCTAACCTACCCGCCTAACCGACCTAACCTACCCACCTAACCGACCTAACGGATCAAACCTACCTACCTATCCCACCTAACCTATCTACCTAACCTACCTACCTAACACATCTAGCTTACCTAACCAACCTAACTTACCTAACTTGAATTTGTAATTTGAAAGAACGCGATGTAATTTGAAAGCTCACCGTTAACTAAAATTTGGGAATCACTGCTCCGGATACTCTGACGGAATGACGATAGTTGATTTTTTTACCTGATTTCTGATATTCGTATCGCTTTGTCCCTCTGCTGCCCTGACGGAGACAGCAGGTAAATAAAGCATGTAGAACCGTGCGCCGTTGCCTAACTTTAAACGATTTGCTGGTTGTTCCAGGTGGACGTTACAAGAGCTGGAAAAGGCGGTGGTTCATATTGAACGACAACTGTCTGTATTACTTCGAGTACACGACCGACAAGGAGCCACGGGGCATCATTCCCTTGGAGAACATTCAGGTCAGAGAGGTGCAGGACAGGCACAAGCCGCACTGCTTCGAGCTATACGCTGCTGGCTCGGAGTTTATTAAGGCTTGTAAGACGGACAGCGAGGGAAAAGTTGTCGAAGGTACGGTATAATGGTAAAATTATGTTCGATTGATTGTCATGGAGATTTACGTCGTGACGCTAGTGGAGGAGGAAAATTGGGAATTCCATGGTTCTTCCGCTTCGGACATTCACTAGCTTCAACTCACTGCGAGAATAGTCCACCTTGAGTACAACATGCGTGTTTGTTTAACGATTAGTCTTTGATCGCCTGACAACACTTTTATGCTATTTGCAACACTATCTTTGCACGAGATACGACATTAAACTTCAACTAAGTCCTCTTGAGTTAATTGCAACGTTAGCAATATCGTGTAAATTAATCGACTCCGATAACTATTCTTCGAACTAATTGCAACATCGTATAGACATTCTGTTTCTTAAACTAATTACAACGGCGTTTAATTTCAATTTCCCAAACGTCCTTTCAACATCCTTCTGCCGTAAATAATCTGTAGCAAAAAGCACCCTTAGGTTTCTTTCTGGCACGAAAGCACAGACACTGCAATAACAAAGAGCACAAAGAAAGTAAAGAATTTAAATGCACCACGAACAAAGCGTCTTCCTCTGGTGCCGATCGAATCCCGTGCGTGTTGTGTCACCATTTAACGCGGCATTTTTATAGCGCCCCGTCGTCGTGCCGTGTTAATTATAGCGTCAGAGTTTGTAATTGTTGTTTCTTGTCGCAGGGAAACACACCGTGTACAGAATGTCTGCGGCCACGGACGAGGAGAAGGAGGAGTGGATCAAATGTGTGCGGTAAGTTGTTACGTTGAACACATTAACTGCTCTCCAATTGAATTTTTTTACTAGTTACATAAATTAAGGTTACCATGTTCTCTAAATAAATGTAGTACGAATAAATATTCATAACTTCTTTTTATGGTACAAGCAACGAAGTATAATTATACGTTGGTTAAAATGTATTTGAAAATTCCCGCCATTATTCAAAGTGACGCCATCTTGATAGGTCCTCAATTCTGTTGTAATTTTAATCGTGCTAATATTTTATATTGAACTGCTGTAAAATAGTGTAAAGTATAATTATATATAAGCTAAAATGTATTCGCAAATGATTTCCCGCTATTATTCAAAATGACGCCATCTTGGAACGTCCTCCTGTTGTAATTATAATCGAGTTAACCTCTCACGTTACATAAGTAAAATAGTGTAAAGTTAATGTATAAAGTATTTATAACCTTAAAATAATTGTAAGAATAAGCAAGTGACTAACAATTTATTGTTTTTTGCAGGCAAAGTATATCGCACAACCCCTTCTACGACATGCTGGCAGCCAGGAAGAAAAAGGCTCAAAAGACGAACGTACACTCCAAGAGTTAAACTCTGCCGGTAACATAGCTTCGAGAAGAAGCTTGGCGAGACACAAGACTGTCTATTCACGAGCCTGTCTGGCCACCAGGATCGTGGAGTACAATCAAACGAACCTAAACTAGGATCCATCGAATTGCGCGCGGAAAACCGCGACGGAAACGGGTGTTAGCGTTGCCTGTTGGATGGATTTTCATCGACGTGTAGTGGTCGTTGAGAACGTCGGACACCGGAAGACAAGAAAGCTATGTTGTTGACCGAGGATTGTTCGACGTCGCTGTTTCGTATAAAAATACGCTGCTACGCTCTAGGGGCCTAGATTATATGTTATTTAAACGAATTCAAACGTAGAGATGCGTTTTCCGAAGGTGAATCGACGGAAAAGATATTTATGTTGTTGTTGTTGCACGTTTGAAGCTAGAACACGTTACGCGTCCGGCGATTGTGGTGCCGGATCAGTGTACAGGACTTGGTAGCCGTGGAATAATGACGTTTTTTGTTCGTTTTTTGTAAAATCAAGAAGACATTGTCCTGTAGCTTTGGTGAAACGCCGCGAAAGAGTCTTTAGAAGAAATATGATGCGTGTAAACTTACCGTGAATAAATGTAACGAGACGGGACAAGAGATCAAATTGGAACGAGTGAAATCGTTTCAGTTTCCCGTGGCAGCTTTAAAAGAGAATCAACGGGACTTAAAATCGCTTTGATACGAGGTACGAAGACAACGTGAAATATTTATTTTATACGAATCTCTTGTGCATCGTGTTGCGAGTTCTTCGTGAAAGAAGAACACGAAAGAAAACGAAAGGTGATACCGAGCGAGGACTGAAGCGATTGCAATTAATGTTAAATGTGCGAGAGAGTGAGAGAATCGGTAAGACGCGTGTATTAATGTGATAGTCCTGTATTTATTTGAACAAAGAAAAGAAACGTGTATAGATAAGACTAGGTGAAACGTTTCCTTTTTTTAATATGTCAGAATTATCTGAATCTGTACATTGTCGTACAGTTTGTAAGTATGACATGATTAGCCAATTACGTGACAGTAGGTTAGAACAATTATCGTTTTTCTTTTGATCGAGTATATATATATATTTAAAGATACGAAAATATATATATATGAATACATATATATATTGTATATGAAGCACGTAGCTTCGTGTATTATACATATTGCAATATAATAGTTACGATAGTACACGAAAATCATATAATAACTTGATAAAATCGAATTAAAAACCTGCATCTTGACAGTATTTACATTTTGCGGGATATAAACTGAAACGAAAGCATAATTAAAAACCATCGATTTTTGTTAATTATTCAACAATGATTTTACCTGATCATGTTCGTTTCAGGTAAAAGATGTGAACAAGAACACGTATTGTCTTCGCGTTGTTTTCCCTGCTTTCACGTTCATCGTGGAAAGATAACAGCTGTAGAGAATTTGTTAAAAATATGTATAGAGACGATGAACGATGAACCATTTTTGGGATAGTTTTTTTCAATTCCATTTAATAACACAATCTTTTCCAAGTTTTTATATTTCAAAGTACATTGATCACACCTAGTCAGACAATTTCTATTCGTAGAAACCGTTTTTACCGTGAAAAATGTAGCCTGAGATTAATTGACAATGCGTAGGACGTTTCCAAGTGTTCCCTTTGTAGCATCTCTCGCTAACTTTGTAATGCCGACTGTTTCTCTATATTTATACTTTGAGAAAACGTACAGATCCGTCTTTGTGTCTCAAATTTCTAAAACATAGATCCTTCCATTTATCTAGCGAGCTTAAATCGTGTTTTTTACCAATACGTAGATGGCAAAAAGAAGTAAATAAATAAAACGTGGACGTAGCCAGATTATCTATAGTGGAGAGGACAATATTTGTATTATAAAGTTCCGAAATTCCTAGATCCCTGGATCCCAAAATCCTTAGACTTCTAGCACTCCAAACCCCTTATATTCCTAGTTTATCTTTAGGCAAATTTCACCATGTTACTTTAAACGTATTTTATATTTATTTTTACATAAAAAATGTAAGTTAGTACTATTGTAATTTAATTTATCTTCCTGTAGGAGGAGGACAAATCCTCCCTGGCTACAGCCATGTAACGAAGGCAAAGATGAGGGTGCCTTTAAGATCTTGTTCAAGCTAGTCGTAACAGCTGATCCGCCATATGTAAGAAGAAAAAGAATACATAAATTTCCAAACATATTATGTTCTTTTTGCTACTTGTGAGAAAAATATCAGACATCGAAAAAGCCTTATTACAAAATACATTGAATAACGAAACGCAGAATTAATTATAGGGCCAAGAACGATAGGGCATAAGTTTTTTAACGTCACGCGTAACTTGTATGTAGAATGTAACTGTACTGCAAAACAGCGGTTCGTACAGCGATTTTGTACAGAATATCATTTTTTTCTTTTTGCTGCTTGCAATCGCGTTGTAGAAATGTCGTTCAAAGTATCACGTGATGGTCATTATTTTTCCGTAATATGTGTCTCTTCCTTTCGTGGTATTGCAGTAAGGGTAACGAGATTAAATGTAAAAACTGGTCACACAATATTCTTAGGGAATTGTGTAAAATTAGTTTAGAAATGAATTGCTTTGTTAACGCGTAAACGTCCATCGTGTCCTGTTTCCTTCGAGAATTGTTTGTCAGTTAATGTAATATAATTCGTGCTATATTCGGTAAGGATTGATTAATTATCTTTTCTATTACATCAAGTTATTATGACATAAACGATTAATAGCATCAGTTAAATATTATAAAACCACTAAAATTACAACATATTAAAATGAAACTAAAATTGTGATATTTGAAGTATAGACAGAAATTTTGTTTCCATTGAGGGTGTACAATAATTAAATAAACCGTACAATTTTTCTGATAATTATAAACTTGTGTATTAGTAAAGTGATTAATTCAATCTAAAAATTGTATAAAGAGCTGTACTTCACAGTAAAGAATTTGTACATTTCATTGTATATTATTTTCACGCGATATAGATTATGTAATCAAGATGATCTGTGTACTGTATTTGCGATCATACATGTATTAATTTAAATGCAATCAATAAATATTTCCATTTCGTAAATGGAATTTAATCCAACCTATACACTCATAGTTTACAGTGTAATTATAAGAATTTTTGAAAAATTATGTACGATCATTAAGGTGCCCTTATCAGTCACCACTGCGTGTACCGGCTAGATACGGCACTGATAGCAAGCTGTGACGTCAGCTGACGCATGCACAGAAAGCTCTCGTGTGAGATAAAATTTCACGATTGCCCAAGATGGCGCCGCCATCTCTTCGGCTAACCGTGAACCAGTGGTGGGCAGCCTCAGCGCATGCGCAGTAAGCTATTCGCAGAAGTTCTCAGTAGCGTATACAGTTTGATAAAAAATAAGGTATCATTAGGCCGTAATGAGGAAAAAAAAATCTGAAGAAAATTGCAGGAAAGAGAACAAAAGCGTTAAGTAAGACAACAGATTATATATAATACAAGTAATATTAAATTTATTTATGATTAATATTATTTTTTACGTCTGCAGCAGATTTGTTATATGAATATCAATATTTGATATTGATTCATACTATTCCTACCCTAACCCTATGATATGGTCAGACCTAAGTAGTATAACCCTATGATATGGTCAGACCATTTAAGTAGTATAACCGTATGATATGGTCAGACCTAAGTAGTATAACCCTATGATATGGTCAGACCATTCAAGTAGTATAACCGTATGATATGGTCAGACCTAAGTAGTATAACCGTATGATATGGTCAGACCTAAGTAGTATAACCGTATGATATGGTCAGACCTAAGTAGTATAACCGTATGATATGGTCAGACAATTTAAGTAGTATAACCGTATGATATGGTCAGACCTAAGTAGTATAACCGTATGATATGGTCAGACCATTTAAGTAGTATAACCGTATGATATGGTCAGACCTAAGTAGTATAACCCTATGATATGGTCAGACCATTCAAGTAGTATAACCGTATGATATGGTCAGACCTAAGTAGTATAACCGTATGATATGGTCAGACCTAAGTAGTATAACCGTATGATATGGTCAGACAATTTAAGTAGTATAACCGTATGATATGGTCAGACCTAAGTAGTATAACCGTATGATATGGTCAGACCTAAGTAGTATAACCGTATGATATGGTCAGACAATTTAAGTAGTATAACCCTATGATATGGTCAGACCTAAGTAGTATAACCCTATGATATGGTCAGACCTAAGTAGTATAACCCTATGATATGGTCAGACCTAAGTAGTATAACCCTATGATATGGTCAGACCGTCTGACCATATCATACGGTTATACTACTTAGGTCTGACCATATCATACGGTTATACTACTTAAATGTCTGACCATATCATACGGTTATACTACTTAGGTCTGACCATATCATACGGTTATACTACTTAGGTCTGACCATATCATACGGTTATACTACTTAAATGTCTGACCATATCATACGGTTATACTACTTAGGTCTGACCATATCATACGGTTATACTACTTAAATGTCTGACCATATCATACGGTTATACTACTTAGGTCTGACCATATCATACGGTTATACTACTTAAATGTCTGACCATATCATACGGTTATACTACTTAGGTCTGACCATATCATACGGTTATACTACTTGAATGGTCTGACCATATCATACGGTTATACTACTTGAATGGTCTGACCATATCATGCTGTTGTACTACTTAGGTCTGACCATATAATATGGTTATACTACTTGAATGGTCTGACCATATCATACGGTTATACTACTTAAATTGTCTGACCATATCATACGGTTATACTACTTAGGTCTGACCATATCATAGGGTTATACTACTTAGGTCTGACCATATCATAGGGTTATACTACTTAAATGGTCTGACCATATCATAGGGTTATACTACTTAGGTCTGACCATATCATAGGGTTATACTACTTAGGTCTGACCATATCATACGGTTATACTACTTAGCTCTGACCATATAATAGGGTTATACTACTTAGGTCTGACCATATCATAGGGTTATACTACTTAAATGGTCTGACCATATCATAGGGTTATACTACTTAGGTCTGACCATATCATAGGGTTATACTACTTAAATGGTCTGACCATATCATAGGGTTATACTACTTAGGTCTGACCATATCATAGGGTTATACTACTTAAATGGTCTGACCATATCATAGGGTTATACTACTTAGGTCTGACCATATCATAGGGTTATACTACTTAAATGGTCTGACCATATCATAGGGTTATACTACTTAGGTCTGACCATATCATACGGTTATACTACTTAAATGGTCTGACCATATCATAGGGTTATATTAATTAGGTCTGACCATATCATACGGTTATACTACTTAAATGGTCTGACCATATCATAGGGGTATACTACTTAGGTCTGACCATATCATACGGTTATACTACTTAGGTCTGACCATATAATAGGGTTATACTACTTAGGTCTGACCATATCATAGGGTTATACTACTTAAATGGTCTGACCATATCATAGGGTTATACTACTTAGGTCTGACCATATCATACGGTTATACTACTTAAATGGTCTGACCATATCATAGGGTTATACTACTTAGGTCTGACCATATCATAGGGTTAGGGTAGGAATAGTATGAATCAATATCAAATATTGATATTCATATAACAAATCTGCTGCAGACGTAAAGAATAATATTAATCATAAATAAATTTAATATTACTTGTATTATATATAATCTGTTGTCTTACTTAACGCTTTTATTCTCTTTCCTGCAATTTTCTTCAGATTTATTTTTTTTCCTCATTACGGCCTAATGATACCTTATATTTTATCAAACTGTATACGCTACTGAGAACTTCTGCGAATAGCTTACTGTGCATGCGCTGAGACTGCCCACCGCTGTACTGTAGTTTCATTAGTTTACTTTTCTGATGCTAGATGGCGTTTTATAGGGCGCGTTTTATCCAATTTTTAATATTATCGACTGTGGTATAAACTTTCAAGTAATGGTGCTAGATGTCATTGTAAAGGGTTCGGAAGATTTTGTTTCTTCATCGTGTGGTTTTTCGTATTTTGTTGAGGTCCGATAATTAACGAAAGCAAAAGAATTAAATAATCACGATGAATGCATTGCGTTTAATTTGTCAAAGAAATGTACGCCAAGTGCGTCAGTTTCATAAATGGTAGGAATTAACATATTATAAGTATAGAGGTTTTTTAAACGTGATTACATAACCTTACTTTTATGTACATTATTGAGTCCTATTACAATTGAAACAATTAACTACAACAGTACTAGCAAGAGAAATATTATTGAAGGGAGGGAGATTAAAAAATAATTTGTTTTATTGTTAAAAGTGGTTTTTAATGAAAAAGAATGAGAAGTATTATAATGTTTTGTTATTATTATTACATGTTTTAGCGCTATTCAACAGTCAGAAGCAGCAGCAGCTACAAGTAGCACTCCAGTAACATCTAGTGAGGTCCCCACTACTAAAAAAGAGCCAGAAGTTAGTTCTAAAATAGAACATATTGCTAGTCAGATCGTTTCTTTGAACCTTATAGAAGTTGCACAGTTAAGCGACTTATTAAAAGTAAGATTAAACTTACCGGATGCACCTATGATGCCCATGGGTGGTTTTGTTGCTCCAGCTGCAGCTGAGGTATATATTCTTATACCGATGTAAAATTGTTTTAATCAGAAAACAATGTATACAATAATTTTATTATAGGAAGAAGCTGATGAACCTCAAGTAGTACAGACTGCATTTGCTGTTAAATTAATAGGATTTGACAATGCACAAAAGGTTGCTTTAATAAAAGAAATAAAAAGTATATTACCAGATTGTAATCTTGTACAGGTAACAAATATTGCAATATAATACTTACATCTTTATTAAACATATTTGAATATTATAATAAATTATATACATTGTTTAGGCTAAGAAATTTGTTGAAAGCATACCCGCAGTAATCAAAGCTGATATTCCAAAGGAAGAAGCAGAGACTCTGAAAGATGCTATTGTAAAAGTTGGTGGACAAGTTGAAATTGTATAAATTATCTTATGTAAATATATATTTGAAACTTTACAGAAGAAGTCTGATAGCATTTTATAATAAAATCTCTTACAAAAATTAGTTAAAAATCAAATGATGTCCTGACACTCCAAAGTCCCAAACTTTAGGAATCTCTACCCTGAACATTAATTTTAGTTAATTCTACCTTTCCATGGTGTAAATCATAGTCCCATATACGAAAACCAAATATTTTTTATCAAGATTTATGGCTAAATTATAAACACAGATGCGTTGATAAGCCGATTCATATGCAAAGCATTTTATATTAAGTACATCAGCGAATCGAATAACTGGCGCTATGATAACAAGTATATCGATAAAATAAGGGCCGTATCGCTTAATTTTATTGTTCACCTTTTCTATGCACGATACTGTTGGAAGAAAAAAATTTAAAGAACTTCGTATAAAAAAAAGAAGAGCATTTTCGAAGTGTAAACCACCCCGAATTGCGCATAATTATAGAAAATCTATTTTTGGCTAAAGAGAACTGTTGGGGAAATTTTTTTTTCATTGGTCGCTGTATGTAAACGGTACCCAGTGTGACGGTACTGCGCCACGACGACTACTGCCACGATGGCCGAGGAGACTGACACAAACGATAAAGCGACGATGGAAAGTATAGCGCAAAATATACTCGAGGTTCGTGTCAGCCGTGATCAGGACAGTGCTTAATAACGTAATAGTGGCTTTCGAAGTGTCGAAAGAAATTGAGGTATCAGTGACACGTCGTTATCTCGGGTTTTTCGATCGTTTTGACAGGTCGGTACCGGAGGTGGGTCTGCAACGAACGAAGTATCCGCATTAGAGTTTCAAGCATCACAAGTGATTTCGAGGCTCGAGGAAGCCGTGGAGAGGGCAGCCGACGGTGGCGGTACTACCTGGAATAATCCTTCTGGGTTTCTCTCACAGTCAAAAACAACCGATGAAATATTAACTTTAATTCAGGTAAATACAACACTAGCAGAAGCCATTGATCAATCGCTATTGGTAGCTCCCGTTCGATCTATTTCCTGATTGGCTCCCACTGCTCTAGTACTGGTCACGTGGTTATACCATTCCGACCAATCAGCTGCTAGCATTTACAGAATCACAAATTGGCGGTTATTTTAAAATAGGACATATTCTCTAAAGGCGCTAAAATTTAACGAAAAATGAATTTGCAGGATTTGGTAATTCACGAAGATGCTCCTCAACCAGCAGAAGATGGATCAACAGAAACAGCGACGAGCCAAGTGACCACGTTGCCGACATTAACAGAACCAGCTAAATTGGCATTGATCGCGCATACAGTTTCCGCTTACGCTCTCGCTCTTCCAAAATCGCATGCTCAGAGATTGGCTGGTCGTTTAGCCGCAGACACAACAAGATGGCTAAGTCATATTTTTCGTTTCGTCGATTGTGCTGCCTCGTTTCACGAGGATCACCTGGAAGGATTAGTCAGGGTAACCAGACTAGCGTTACATCGAAAGTATCCTCGTTACATGGAAGAAGGTTTCACAGCGCTGGCAGCCTCTCCACCTTTAATTTACAGCTCTGTGGCTGCGCCTTTAGGCGTAGTGCAGCATCTTTGCAGACAAGTATAGAAAATTTGATTCGATGAGTAGAACCTGCCTTGTTAAACCATAACTATAGTTACGTTTCGTTTAACAGCTTTCATTGCCTCTTCATTGTGTAAGGCCCATCCCCCATAATACTATGTTTGGATCACGGTACAGCATGGATGTGTCTGCTTTGGAACGAAGACTGGCAGAAGATACACAGTCGAATAACGTAACGCCGCTCCTCGTATTGGCAGAAGCAGGTTCAGTGTTAACAGGCCATTGCGACAATATTGCCAGGCTTCGTGCAATTTGTGATAAGTATAATGTGTGGCTCCATCTCAGGGGACACTCGCTGGCTGCGTTAGCGTTGAATAATTCTGCAAAAGATCTGGTACGTTCGTGTGACGATCAATATCCTTACTTCATTCATAATTCGCGAATGCGAACAGTAAAGATGTATTTGACTTCCAGCCTTCTAAGATCGCTGATAGTATTACGCTGCCCCTCGGTGTATGGCTTGGTATACCGTCGTTGCCAGTAATTGTATCCTTTTAAAAACATCGTTGTACTAGTATTTTTATATCTCTTCAATGTTTTAAAGTCTAAAACCTTATCTTACATGGTGCTTATTTCTCACAAGTTCATATCTTGTTCTAAATTGTTTGAAATTTGATAAAATTCAAAAAGTGTGAAATCGAAGCACTCTGATTCTTTAGTACAGACATCCTCAACACATGCATACAGACATTGTACAGATTAACAGATACGAAAGGTGGTCGTCCAACTCCAAGAGACACGACCTTGTCTTTGGTGTCAGGTTTAATGACGGATTCGCTGTCAAGACGTTTACCTACTTTACCATTATGGGCTACTTTACAAGTACTAGGTAGAGACGGTGTATATAACAGGTTAAAGAGATGCTTTTTGGCTGTGGAAGAATTGCACAACAAAATAAAGAAATTTTCTTGTATAAGGATATTGGTAATCCATAGAACTATTTGCTTTTTATGTCAAAATTTCATCTGGATTCATGTGACTGATTTTTCAGAGTCAACCACCCGGAGGTGAAACAGGGTCTTACACGATAAGTGAACTACTAACAAATCCCGTGAACAGTCCACAATTATTTGAAACAGTGGCCAGCGCTTTAGTGTTTCAATTTGTACCCGCAGACAGGGATCCTCAATCGTCGGAACGAGTTCCCCCTTACTACGACAAATTAAATTCCTGGCTGGGACAAATTCTTCAAAGAGACATCGAGAACGTACAAATAGAGTTGTGCGAGATTGAACATCATGGCGTGGCAATTCGTATTTGTCCCCTGGAAAATCCAGAGCAACCTCCCTCCACCGAAGACATAGATAACGTAGTAGCTTGCCTCGAGCAACAGATAGTAAGTTCGTTCAAACGATAATTGTACATAGTTAACATAGAGGTGATTTTTTAAATGAATCGTTATCGTTTCTTTAACAGGAAATACTACTAGCCACCGTCGAACACAAGGCAACGTTTATGAGATTAGTTTCTGAGAATGATTCATTGCATTTAGTGGAAATGCCTGGTTGGGCAGGTCTCGGCGGAGTACGCTACGCTCCTCCCACTTGGATCCACGTTATGACTGACCAAGCAAAAGAGGAACTAAATCGATTAAATACGCAGCTGGTTGAAGCTTTGCGGAATACGGATGCAGCGTTTTCTTTAGGGGAAGGAGCTGATGGTTTGGCTTGTGTGCGATTTGGAATGGTTACACAAGACACAGGTAGACAAGACAAGGTTTGAAAATAAGAAAAAGATTTTGCAGTTAGACCACAAGTGAAATTCTTCTTACAGATGTGGCTGAGTTGCTGTCTTTAGTGTTGCAAGTGGGTCAAGAAGTAGAAGCTAGCTCCAAATTGCTGGATACTATATCCGAGGTCGTTAAGAGAGGCATTGAAGCTGCACAGACAGACTTAGAGAGGGAAAATGCGGAAAAATTATGGCAAGAGGGTATTCTTAGACACGTCCCAGTTGTGGGAACTTTTGTGAACTGGTGGAGTCCTCCTTCGAAGGAGACTGGAGTACGTGGTCGCAGTTTAAATCTACAAGCTGGTATGTATTTTACTTGAATCTATATAAGAAAGAAAATCGATAATCAAAATTTCTATTAATTAAATTTAGGAGTGGTTGAAAGCACAGAAAATATTTACAAGTATCATATGCAACTGCAACCTAACTCTACGGTGATTAATGGATCCGGTGCTAGAACTCCACCACAGCCTCTCGTGCAAACACCAGTTGGAGCTGGCAGTCAAAGTCACAGTCGTTCATCGAGTCATTCTAGTTTGCAAAGTGGCAAAAGTGTCTCTGTGATTACAAATGCAGTGTCCCATCCACAGGTGAAAGAGGAGCCTAGCCAGGTGAAGTCGTAGTGATTATTAAACATTATTGACCGACAGTAAATTGTGTTCAAGTCCTTGGACTTGACGAAGAAACGCTCTAGGTGAAACGGATGTTTCTCGTGGAAGATACATTTTACATTCACGGAGCAAAGCAAAAGATTAGCATCTAAAAAGCGCGTATCGTGCAGCTTGGATTTAACCAAGATACAGACACAACGCTTCATATCGTTCTTTCCTTGATGAAACATTTCATGTTATTTTTTTATTTCTCTACTGATTTTGCTTTTTCTTCAAGATCTAACATTCGAGGATTTCTTACACGGTCTATGAAATGTGGCTTGTGTACTTATCAGACTACCATAATCTGTAAAAGATGTATTTGATAACGAGTAATGACTGTTATCATTTACCAAAGTATTTCTCATAGCACAATAATCGGAAATACATCTTGTTATTAATTTCCTTGATGCAACTTTAGAAGTTGTCTTATCGAGTTTAGTTAGTTCAATGAGTATCGAGTATATAATACAACGCTAAAGTAAATATAGTAGAATAATTAAGTTCTTAATGACAATACTTTACACGACTTTATATGCACATACATTCTGAATAAATTTTTCAACCAGATTTCCTGTGCGCTTATCAGTTTTTATTTTCCAAGCAATGCTTCTATTGTTATAACGATCCTAAAGAAATTTTATTCTGAAGCACAATGTATACGTTTAAGCACGAAAGAACACAAAATCGCGATCGCTTCAAATATTTTAAAAAACATCCGCGCTAATATTTCTTCGTAAGTACTAAGCTTTTTTAAAGTTAAAAGCAGTCCAACGAAATGCGTTAAAAAGGCAGAAGAAAAAATGGAAACAGTGTTCCACCGATTAAAAGATAACCAAAGAGATACTTTAGATCTACGCTCGAGCGACTTGAATCGTTGCTATGTAATAATATGTAATTTTTGATGAAGCATGAGTTCCGTCGAATTTAAAAGAAGTACATAATGAAACGTTCATATTACTATAATACCCAGTAAATTGTTGATAGAAACCTTGAATGAAAAGAAATTAAGCTGTATGTATATTTATGTACTAAATTGTTGTAATAAAGTATTGCAAACGAATAAATCATTCAAGAATAAACTGGAATTATATCTCATCGAAAGAATTATGCCAGAGTGAGAGAACAATAAGTATTGACGAGTTAAGTTTATACACATTTGGAGCCAAGGACCTTGTAAGTACACATGCATGTTATTTAAATTTACGCGCGTACGTCAACCAATGGGTAGCAAGCTGCGCGCGCGTACGTCGACCAATGAGTAGCAAGCTGCGCGCGCATCCGCGCATGCGCGCCAGAATTTGAGATTCGTTATCCAATAAGTACGTTTTTACGTGAAATTAAATACATGCTATTTTAAATAAAATACGAATGCGATGATATAATTGAACGAATACACTCACAAAATTGTAGATCTTACGGTTTTTTTATTTTTCTTCTCATTAATATTTGTGTTACCATTACAATAAGAGGAATTAAGTCTGGAATATGGCAATTAGACGTAATCGCAATGCACAAAAACGATATCGATTAACGAGTTTCGTTTTACTTTATATATATATATATGCCTCTCGAAGAATTCTCTTTACAATACACGCTTGAAGTGCTTCTCTTCTCGCGTACAAAAACACCATAGAAATCTTAAACTTACGTAAAGTCTCGTTAGCCTCTGCACACTTTGTAACTAAATCTCTTTCGCACACCGAGAGAGAACTGAAATAAAAAGAAATAAAATACGTTATCGCGAATCGACTGTAAAAGGCCTATGGATTTCATAAGATTTATCGGACGAACAAACGGGCGATATTACGATACACGCCAAATCGACCGTATTGAAAACTGCCTTCGTAACGGAGATACTTCGTATCTCGAGTAAGCACTTATACGCGATTTGATTGGCGCGATACGTTCGATAAATCGATTCGATTAGTTGAGGCATAGAGTCCGGTACAAAATGTTTACGAATTCAAACGCTATATTGTTCGAACATACGTAACGAAATATTTAACTATTTGACGGAATTTACAATTAAGTAGGAACCACGTATAATAGATTTGTGCACGAGACACAAGTAAAACGTAAAAATATTGGGAAACATTTGGCCCGCTAAAGCATACATACTGTATTTATAGTACGAAATAGATTTGATCTCTACAAATCGAATATGCAAGACAAGTATGTATAAGTCTTTCATCTCTTGAGCTTTATTTGATTAAAAATTTTATAATACTTGAATTTTTTTATTCGAAAGTTTAAATCATAACGAAAACTTATTTTTGGTTTATCGAAAATAGGTTAGTAAAATCTATTTCGTAAAAAGGGACGCCATTCTTCGAATATCGAACTACGAACTGAATATCGAAAAGCTCTTGAACCATGCATCGATATATCTCATTCGATACTTCGAACGCTACCGATTTTCTGCAACATTCTCTCGCATCTCGTTGACTGTAAATATTATTCAAGATTAATGCTTAAAATTGCGTCGACAGTCAACGATCGGATTAATTCAAACAAACATGTAGGCCAGATAAATGCATCAATGTCAACTATTTCTGCACTCTATAATCTTATATCACTTCTATATTCTTGAAAATAATTAATTCTCTCTCGCTCTTCCTCTCTTTTTGTCACACACTTACACTCTCTCCTTTTCAGATATCGTCACACGATTATTGTATCAAAATGATGCGGAAATAAAATGCGGATCTGAGAAGAAAACGTTCAATCGATGCAACTGGATATTTAGAATGAAACTTTCTTTGTTTGCTAAATCGTACTTAAGATTAAATTCGACTTAAAAGTTTAATGGCTGGAAACGAAGAGTAAAATTTTCTCCGAAGAAACAACGAATCGTTCGTCCACGTGTTGGGAAAAACTTGAGCCGCGTGGAAAAACAGAATTTGGCAAGAGATCCATCGTTTACACCCGGATATTGAACGTGCACGAAAAGAAAAACCTTTGTTTCTACTGACTAGGATGTTTCTCCTTTTCGATACAATTAAAGGGGTTAATTCGATCTTATATTTAATTAATTTAACGTCTAGATCTATGGTCTCGCTAGGTCTACGCTACGCTCTTCTTCCCGTTAATAAATATTACAAATATTTACAATGGATGAAAACGCTTTACCTAATCATGCTTCGGCTACCTACATCATTTCCATGCTCGTTGAACATAAAATTCATCATAATATAAACTATTATAAACGATACAAATCATTAATACAATTTGATACACAATGTAATTCCTTGTTAAAAAATAAACCTTGAGGTTTGTTCAAAACACTACATACTTTGATATAATTAACTGTTAACAGGACAAATATTAATTGCTTTCAATTATGAGCACAAATGTGTTCTTTTTATTAAAACAAAACTTTACTTATTTTTACAAATTAACTTCTATTGTCAATGTCTTTTCATTTTGTATCTAAAATATAATCTTTAAATAATTCTCTCAATTTTTTCACAAGGAATTACAAACTTTTACATTGCCATTTACATGGCAGTATGTAGAATCAATTAAGAAATGATGGCCCAGGAAGGTTGCCTTGCATTTTCATTTCTCCACAAAGAAACATTAAAAGGAAAAATAAGAGAAGTTGTATACCGTTCATTTAAAATTTGTAACAGCTAAATTCAAGTTATATCACACTTACACCGTGTCCTTTTACTCTCGCAACGATCGTAATCGTCTATAAATCTATTTACAGGTTCTAACTGAATAGGATGCGGAATATAAAGTCGTCCGCTGTTTTCGTTGCAGATATCTTCATTGATCGCGAATGATCTCGTTTGGGGCTTAAACGGAGACCGTACAGGAAGACTTTGCGCTCCGCAAATAATTCAATCTTGGTTTTTATCGGTCGACGCCGAATCTTTTGAGAAAACCATTCTCGACGATCAGAATACCATTGTTTACAAAATCATTGGCATAACTTCTGTTTCTTTTAAATTACAATATGTAGAAAAATGTAGAAAGTTGAATTAGTTTTAGACTTTGTCTTTTGATAATGTTTTAGAATTAACATGAATGAGAAATATAATAATGTATGAATTTAAAATGATACATGTAATGAAACAAGTTTCATTGTTACAGCATAGGTATTCTTAATTTTTGACAATTTAAAAATGATTTATTATATTAAAATTATTTAGACAACTAGAAAGTTGAATTAGTTTTAGACTTTGTCTTTTAACAATGTCTTTGTATTGACATGAATGAGAAATATAATAATGTATGAATTTAAAATGATATATGTAATGAAACAAGTTTTACTGTAACAACATAGATGTTCCTAATTTTTAACAATTTAAAAATGATTCATTACATTAAAATTATTTCTCACATTTAAAAATTCTTTGTTAAATTAAAATTCAATGGTACTCTGATCGACCTGTTTCTCGAGGACTTCGTAAAAAAACAGTGTCGAAGAATACGGCCTCGAAATGCTTCAGGATTATAGAATTTTATCGTATAAAAAATGAAAAAGACGATTTGCGCTCTCACCGTTTGTACTTAAAACGTATGTTGCCTGAATATTGGCAGAATTACTTGTCTTAGTCCGTAATCGATTATTGTTGCTTTTATTTCGTAGAAATCCTCAGACAATCGACGTCTCGCTACGAATTTTAAATATTAACGTTGATAAATATATATGTATATATATACATGTAGATACAAAAGGAGGATCAGTATTCTTGAACAATTACTGATCCACCTTTGTACATCGCTGAACCTCTGTATTTCGTACGGTAACTTCTTAATATCAAGTGTATATTTCTATACTCGAAAACGTTGCTCGGAAAAAATGAATGGAAAATCGCTTCGAGCGTTCGCTCGATAAAACGTATATAAAAAAGTATATAAAAATTCAACGATTCGCGTAAAAATGTCGTTTCGAAGATTGAATCATCTACAGATCGGTGCTGCTGCATCGTCGATTCGCGAAACATCATTTGTACGAGAAACAAGATCCGGATTGATCAGATCAGAAGAAAATAGTAGGCCACGGACAATGAACGTTAACTGGACTAAATTGATTCGGCGAATCTGTAGACGATTAAACGTAAAACCTTGAGTGTTAATAACTATCCTTGAGGGACGCCCTCGAATACTTATATGCTAATTTGTTGTTGCGTGCTATATTTCTTGTGCTTCCTCGTATGTTGCCTTTGAAAACGAAGAGACTGTCGATATTTATGCGTGTAACACTGAAATATTAACTGAAAGATTGTACAATTCTAATGAAATAAAATTAGAGTATGTTATAGAAATAATATAATACAAATAAAGAAGTTTAAGGAACAAAAAGAATATAACGGACATTGTAATTTTAACGCTTTGTCGGCTATGAACTTTAATTTAATCCTTGAAAGCTTGAAGAGGAACTTAGAGTCTAGGAGCTTAGGAGTCTAGTTAAAACCTAGGTTTCTACTGTAGAACCTCTTATTCGCAGAGAAAGGATATGGACAAATAAGGCAAGTATTTTCCCTACAGTTCCCTTTATTTAAGGGAAAGCTGCCATCAAAGCATTAATATTACAAATGGTACAAAATAGCATAAATATCCACAGTCTGCGAGTAACTAACAATAAATACGACGATCTTTCCCTAAATTTCTCGCTCTCGTTAATGCATTCGTTCCATTTGCTCGAGAAGCAACGATCATTTACAGAATAGGCTAACGCAGAATGATAATCACTGTACACGATATACAAGTACAAAAACATCGGATATACAAGATCTCTTCGCTCCGAGTGTTTGTTCGAACAACGAAATGACGAGAATGATGGGTCAATTCCCCACAAAACATTTCCATTACAATAGCGTTAATTCTAAATTACACTTCGACTATCGATGTAAATGAATCTTCAACCTCCTCTTTAACTCGTCACGAGCTTTTTATCTTCGATTCCAAGATTATCTGCCCCCACTTCTTACTACTCACATTACTCGTTGACCTTCTCGACCGTTTGCGTTCAAGTTTACGCTCAAAGATATTGCGATAACAATTGGTTCATCCATTTGTTTAGGAAAGCGATGAAAAACGTGCAGTCATGAGAAGTGCGGTGGTACACGTTCTTTCACTTTCTTTATTGTTCTTCCGTTAAAGGTGTTCAAAAGATTGCGTGCGTTACGATCAGAAGATAGTGATCTTCTGAGCATGCTCATAAAACTACGCGACTTTCGTGAGCTTATTATATTCAAACATGTAAATGTTACCTCGTAATCGAAGCTCTTATCAAAAGTTACCAAACGATTGAGCCATCTCCAGTGTATCGTATAAAAGAAGAATGCATATTAAAATACGCACGATGTTATCAAATTGTTAAAAACATTGAACAGTTCCAAAAAGGAATCCTTGAGAGTGATGATATTTGCGCGTTTATGCGATCCTTCACTTTTTCTGCTTTTTAAATACTTTCTGTGAATTTGTGACGCTGTGGATTATTTATATTATTCGTCTAATACAAAAATTCAATGCTGGATTCAGAGGTTCTTACTATTAGAAAGGGACAAATTATTTATAATTTTGTCAAGTCTATTCTTCTCTTGCATTTTACTTTGGTGTTATTTAATATTTGTTGACAGTGATGAATGATTCTGTTAACATATTGACTGGCATATTTAGCACATGATAAACATAGTAAGTACCAATATTGTAATCTAATGAATCAGAATGCTATCTGGAGTTACATGATAATTATTACAAAGAATTAGTATACAAAGGCAGTAGTAAGTACTTGAATCATTTGCATTAAAAATGGACTGAGAAGTATCAAATATTATTCAAAATTGCTAGTACCTAGAAAGTCTTTTATCATTAAGTACCTAGTGCCATTAAACATGTTAAATAAAATTTTCCCTTTTCCAGCAAGCTGCATAAGTGTACAATCCACAGCGTACAGTTCCTTCAGTACACGTATACGAGTCGAATTTCCTTTCTTCCCTTATTCCCTAATCATTTACTAAATACAATTCGTTTCGTCGGTCACCAGTGACCGTAAATGCGCCATACGAAGATTTACAGGATTTCTGTTCCCGACGAGGTATTTTTAAAAACCTCGTTCCTTAAAAATTGAATGACAGTAAAGAATCGCGACAGATGTGTAGTGAACACTGGTTCAGGACAAGTACACTGGTCCTTGTGGTCCACGGCAAGGGTTTATAATCGTGAAAAGGTTACATTTCTCGAAAACGTTTGATAAAGGTTCGTTATAAAGTGTTTTAGACGTTGATCGATGATAATACAGGAGCTCGAGGTTCGCAATTATAATTCCGTAACGGCGTACAAATTTGGATCGCTACCCTGTACTTGACTCAGCGTTGCCACCGTCGACTTGCTTTCTTGTCTCGATTGCGCTCGGTTGTATGTGCCGTACATGTTTGGCACGGCGTTGTTCTGCGCTGTGCCGTTGAATTGATTCCTAGTAAAATTCCTATCCAACGTGCGCACCTGGTCCTGCATCTGGTCCTGTATGCGAATGTTGGGTGCCTTGTTTCTCACCAAAGAACGGAATTGGTTCATATTGGTCTGCGAACGCGATTCGAACTCCCAAGTAGGCTGGCTGCTGGGGTTCGGTGGCAATGGTCGATTCTGGTTCCAAGCCGGGGTTGGACCTCTCTTCAGATTAGCCAAGTTTTTCGGGTCCAGAGTCTGCGTTTTGCGAGAATCTTGAAACGTGGCCAAGTGAGCAGGTCCATGAGAATTGTGAGACAGGGTACCGGTGAACGAGGCCACGCTTGGGGTCCAAGGTGGTTCTCTCCCTGCAACATAAACACAGAAAAAAATCAGAATTGAGAAATCTGAGAATTTGGATCCTTGGGATTTTTAGGATATAATTTCACAAGTGAACATGCAGAAGCTTTGTTGTAGAAGCAAACGGTAACATAAAGGGAAAATTACCGGGCCCTGCGGGGGCGTGCCCTCAGTAAAAATCACTGGACTCAAGTGTCTTGCATTGTTTGCTCAAAGTCGCGTACTGGCCAGGTTGATCTCCGAGTCCAGAACGGTGTTCAGCTCGTCCACCTGTCGACTGCTGATTATGCTGAGACGATTTGTGATCCCCGCCTCCCCCGCTCCCGTTAATACCCACACCTCTGTAAAGAGCAAAGCCAAACGAACAAAGTTGCAGCATTATCTTTCTCTCGGACGGTTATCTTCGATTTCTATTCTATTCGAAGGGACTGTCTTGGAACATTCGTTTGTTCCTAGAACAATCTAAACAACGAACGAACGCTATAGAACACGGAAACACGCACATAAAGCGCACTATCGCTAATATTCTCGTAAAAAAGAATTCAATTTCTCGCTTTTAAACACCGATCACAGAGAGCAATTGAAACGTTTGAAAGTCCATGAATATTTAGAAAAAAATTTGTTATATCATAATGCTGTAGAAACACCAAAGAAAAGACGAACGTATTGTATAGTTATTGTCATTTTAAAAGTTCTAGTACATATAATAAGTCTTTATAACAAAAAACAATTCAATAATTTTCTTTTGAAATGATCAATAACTGTACTGTCGTATTCGTGTGTCATTGCCACCAGAGTGTTGTACACGATTAAAGCAACAATTAAATTCAATGCAGTATTTGTAAATAACAGAATGATCCAACACGCTGGTACACATTAGAAATGAACGTATTATAAAATATTGAATGAAAAAATACATCGTCTATATGTAAAGCGAACAGTCAGAAAAAAGATTTGATGCAACAGTGATTATGTATTCCTCATACGCTGCGTAATTCATACTTGATTATATGTCCTCACATCAAGTCTTCGGTTAGCTGGTACGAATGAAAAGGGACTCCATCCCTAGAAAGTTGTGAAGACTATACAAAACCTAACGAAGTTTATTTAACTGTGAACAAACCGAATCCCTTTTCAGCGATACCATGAAATTGGTTTCAGAAAATTTTGCCGTTCAACCTTCACCGTATGAAATAAATTATTACCAACCACAGTCGGTGGAAATTTGGGAATTAATTTGAAAAGTTAATGTGACTTGCAAGCCACTTGATCATAACGTGGATAATACCACTGATGATATATAAAAGGTACTTGAGGTGCATCGAATTCGATAGAAAGTTTTAGACGGACCGTGTAACGTCCGAGTTCATACGATGAAGCACACGATAGCTAAGAGAAAATGAAAACTGAAGAAAAACTCATGCACAAACTTTAACATGCTCTCGTGCAGCTGACGTGCTCGAGCAGTCGCAGTAGCGTAGGACGGCGGGGGCGGCGTTAGCAAGAGAGGCTGCTTAATGGTATTTTGAGTGCCATGAGCATTCGGATAAAATACAGAAGGGGCTGTAGGCGGGTACGACCCTTGGCCTCGAAGGGTCCTTGCTGCTATCGCCTGCGAAGCTGCCGACGGTGGTAGGTACGGATCCTGCTCGTCCACTTGGTGGTAATCTCTTCTAGAACAAATTCCTCGTTAATCGCATTCTGTTCGTTCTGCGATCGATCGAACCTTTCACTGCGGAATTTGTTTAGTTTTCTATTAAAGCAATTGACGAGAACAATGATTCTTTCTCTTGACGAATACATAAAACACAGACATATGAGACATCCGCAGGGAATGGCTTTGCGAAGCTTTAACGAGTTGAACAGCTGACGCTCACCGTTTCCGAATGTAGATCCAAGTGTGCGAGTCCACCCAAACCAACACGGTGAAGAAGAGACCCGCGGCTAAGCTCGCCAATAACATGAAGGTCAATCCGTACCTTAAAAATGTTAGCACTGTCAGTATACAAATATATCACCAAGTATAAAATTGAACCCTAATAAAGTACTCACAATCCTAAGTGACATAAGCTCTTGGCAGCATGAACGTATTGCTTGTAAAGGGGTTTGCAATCGAGAAACGTGGCCAACCCTGACAGAAGTTTGTTCACGGTGTTAACGTCGTATGCAAGGCTGTTCAACTTAGGTTGCAACTGCAGGTCCGGGAACAACTCCAGCGCCAACTTTGTCACGGTATTCAGGTTCTTGCTCGCATCGGTGATCGCTGCCTGACCGTCTCTTAGTCTCTGCGTAAACGGATTGTTATGCGTGTTCCCGCAGTGCGTGTAATACGAAAGAACCTCCGAGGCTAACGTAGATGGCACCGCTCTGGTCAGGTAGCCGTCCGGAGACACGCAGAGATCACCTAAGGCCACTGAGGTCGCAAGGTACAACGAAGCCATCAACCAGGAGACTATCACCGCGAACAGACCGAACACGGAGAATCTGTAATATAATTGTTTACAATCAGTTGTCGTCGCAATAATTATATGATCTTAACAAGTAAAAGGTTAAGTTGTTATAATGGGGAATATCATGTTGTTACAATGAGGGATATTATGTTGTTACAATGAGGGATATCATATTGTTACAATGAGGGATATCTAATTGTTACAATGAAGGATATTATATTGTTACAATAAGGGATATTATGTTGTTACAATGAGGGATATTATATTGTTACAATGAGGGACATCAAGTTGTTACAATGAGGGAGATGTATGGGTGTGAATATGTTGGATGTAAAGATGTATGGATGTGAAGATGTATGAATTTTGAAGACGTATGGATCTGAAGATGCATGAATGTAAAGATGTATGGATGTGAAGATGTATGGATGTGAAGATGTATGGATGTGAAGATGTTGGATGTAAAGATGTATGGATGTAAAGATGTATGGATGTAAAAATGTATTAATGTGAAGGTGTATGAATTTTGAAGAGGTATAGATGTGAGGATACATGGATGTGAAGATGCATGAATATAAAGATGTACGGATGTGAATATGTACGTATGTGGACTACGGATCTGAAGATGTAGGAACGTAAACAGTACAGACAGCTACTAAGGTGTATAACAAGAAAGAATGACATGACACGTACGTTATAAGAACGCATCTGGAATGTCGCGCGACACCGACAACTAGCACCACGCAAAGAACTAGAAGAGCACTCAAGACTGCCATGGTGATCGGCCACCTTAATTGCTCTATCTTCTCCGCGATTCCGATCGCTCCAGCGAGGTTGATTCCCGTCAAGGGTTTCTTGATTTCAGAGCTTCGGTTCAGGGCGTTGCTCGTGTTTTGTTTCATGCTTTCCAGAGCGGCCAACAGTACTTCGAGTATCGTTTTGTTGCTGGCCGGGTCATCGAATTTGTCCCTCAAATCGATTAATTGGTCTAGTATTTTCTTCCTCAGCGTATACTCGATGGTATCGGTCTGAAAAAGAGTTCATGTAATTAAAAATGTGGCGACTAAAATCTTCTGACTAAAATACTTCATTTGGGATTCACGGATTTCTCGGATAATGCTGACCAGTATTAAATTATGAGATATAGCAAAGTTCTTTATTCAACAATGAACTTATGCATCCTGCAAGAGGATTATTCAAGCTCCTCAAACATCAAATGAATCCTCTCTTCTAACGGTCCTCGAACGAAATCCGACAGATAAAGATCTTTAATTAAAAAAAAGAAATGGAAGTTTCTTGGTGGCGGAAGATCGGATTATTTATCACGGGACGCTCGTCTTCTTCCGAGCTTATTTTCATTACGGTTGTCCGCGAAACTCATCGCCATTCTTGACCTAAATTAACAGCCGCAGTCTAAGGACACATTTGAGCGCAGAAAAACTAGAGTGCGAACTAATTACCAGCAAGTTGCAGTTCTAACTTCTGCGATTCGTATGCAAAACACGAACGAGGGCCGATAAGAAAGACCGAGTAGACAAGAGACTTTCGTTATCGAATTCATGTACGTCTCTTTACGTAACTTTTAAACTGGCTGATTTAGTATGTACGATAAATTTCGCTCTAGATTAAATTTGATTTTTTTATCTTAAACAATGATTAGTTATGATAAGGCAGCTAAGAAGATGTAGAAGTATAAATTAATACTTTGTGGTCGAGAGGTGACTCAGTCGCCATTTCGTTTAATACGATTATTTGAAATAAACATTTTTAAATAACTTCAAAAGAATTCATCTATCTTTTAAGACTTAACTAGTAAGTTTTAAAGTTGCTGTCTTCAAACAGTCAAATTATCTTCGAGTGTAAAGAGTCAAATCGATAACTGGAAGATATTGTACTTGGAAGATGACTGCACCAAAAGATACAATGGCTCAACTAATACAGACTTCACTAATACTTAACTAATACAGACTTGACTAATACTCAACTAATACCTTCTCATATGAAGTTTCAAATTCCCATCAATTTCGAGTAGTAAAAATGATTCGAAACGTTATAGGACCGTTAAGTTCGAGCTGGATGTTCGGATGGTCAGAGTAAATCGTGTGAACCAACCTGATTCCGTACACCCATGAGAATACCATCGACGCTCTTCGCGGCAGCCACCAATTGCACCAAACCGTTGTGTACATCGTCGTTACCGTAGAGGCCGACGGCTACAGCTCCGCTGCAAAGCAACGCCAGGATGGCCAGTGAACACTTCAGCAGGGTTATCGACCTCCTGGGGCGCGGCTTCCGGTCACAGCATCTCGTTACCAGGTATACCAGCAACACCAGCAACGTCAGGATTAACCAGGCTGCTGGGATACTTCCGAGTATCCCGAGGCTCTGTTAATTAAAGTTAAACGTTAATTATCGATGCGTATCTAACCCCTTGTAACTTACAAATATAACACGTCACAACTTCCTATACACGCCATATTTATTTCTACGCTTTCGACAGTAGCCATATTTATTTCTACGAGTGATGAAAGTAGCCATATTTATTTCTACGAGTGATGGAAGTAACCATATTTATTTCTATTCCTTTGGAAGTAGCCATATTTATTTCCACGCTTTTGGAAGTAGCCATATTTATTTCTACGAATGGTGGAAGATTATATCCTGCAAATTAGTCTCCCTACGAGTAAATTTTATCGCATCTTACCCTTACACGATCAACCCCTTCAACCTTCGATCCAAAGTTACTTTCGAGCAAAAATGGATTCGATGGAGGTACAATACCTTTAAAACTTATTTTCATCCGTATCCCTTAAACCGTTATCGATATTTCGTTTCTTTTCGGGAAATTTTGCGCGAGTTAATGGTCCCGACAGGTTACGCAAACTTCCTGCTCGCTTTCTAATTAATGCTTATTTGTAGCTGCCGTTCGCGGGGCGCGTCTTCTCGCGACTGGTACCGTTAATTAAGGCTAAACTCGAGTTTCCTAGCGGATAAAAATCCCGTGTGATGCGATAGATAAACGAGGAAGAGAGAGGCTGACGAGATGCTATCATCTTATGAACAGGATGAAAAAAGAAACGTTACAACGAAAGCGAACGAGTATTTCCAGTAACAGTGACGACAGCGATACTCTTCTCGATTAAACCTCTAATTTATTATATTTCCTGGATCTGTAAAGCGATCGTTGAACCGAATTCCGCGATCGAGGAAATTCCGATTAATTGGGCCACCATGTTACACGCCATCGAACTTTATTATCACCAGAATTCGTTCTGGGATTCGCCTTCTGCGCAGGTGGAGCAATTTCACCCGAGGTTCAAAATCGAGGGTGAAATATCGCGTGAAAAATTTAGGGGGAAACTTTAGATGGGGAATTACTGACTTTTTATATGCGGAGAACATTCAAAAATATAACAAATCTGTTCAGAAGTTTCTCGTGTGGTTTTCAAGTTTGTCGCCATATTGTCTTGAATCTCCGATGCAAACAAACTGATAACTTTTGCTGGAAGACGAAAAGAAAAACAACAAATCAAAAATGTGAAGAAGAAATGAATTTAACATATGTAAACTTTAAATATTTCTATCATTTTGTTGTCATGTTGTCTGCAAAACGTAAAGAAAAATAACAAACCAAAAATATAAAGGAAGAGTGAATTTAACATATGTGAACTTTGAATCTTTGAATATTTCTACCACTTTGTCGCCATGTTGTCTTGAATCTCTGATCCTTAAATCTCTGACAAACCGCTAACTCTCGCTGCAAAACATAAAAAACCAACAAACCAAAAACATAAAGAAAGAACAAATTTACCATACTTGAACTTTGAATATTTCTACGATTTAGAACAAACTCGCTCAATTTAACTAAAGCTACTTTCGATCAATAAATTAATCTCGATATCTCTAAAAACCGCACTTATGTTAATAAAACAGGTATATTACGCGAAATAAATCGATCGAATGATGTGAAAAGTCTGGAACGTCCCACGTATACGGTGAATGGCGTTGCAGAATGTTTGCGCTAATTAATCGGTGACAAGGATGTCGAAGGAGATATCGGATCCGAGTCTGGCAAAACTTGTCACGCCTGTAATGAGTCACGGTGTGATTCACGGCCGTGTTTACGCACTCCAGAATAATCAGAAACCGAAGGAAGTGTCGTTATCTTCGCTTCTGTGATATTTCTTTACACTCACCGCTAGGAGGACATTTCCTCGTACTTTCTCGCGAGTGCTATGCTACGTCATTATCCATTTTATACCTTTTGGTTAACTCTGTGTTTATTTAAGCGATGTTGTGAGTTAGGAGAGACTTTAGGTTGATGTTTGATGTTTTTGTACTGGTTTGTCGTTTTTATAAAATTAGTATTGCGAAGTTTAAGGTTTGGCTGACTGTATATTTATGGAAGCGATGTTGTGAGTCAGGAAAGACTTTAAGTCGATGTTAGATGTTCTCATGGCAGGTTGGACGTTTTTATAAAATTAATATTGCAAATCTCAACTTTGGTTGACTCTATATTTATTGAAGTTCTGTTGCAAGTCACGAAAGACTTCAGATCGATGTTAGATATTTTCCTAACAATTTTGATGTTTCTATAAAATTAATATTGCAGTTCTCCACTTTTGGTTGACTGTATATTTACTGAAGAGATGTTGTGAGTCAGGAGAGACTTCAGATCGATGTTAGATGTTCTCGTGCCAGGTTGGACGTTTTTATGAAATTAATATTGCAAATCTTAACTTTGGTTGACTCTATATTTATTGAAGTTCTGTTACAAGTCACGAAAGACTTTAGATCGATGTTAGATATTTTCACGACAATTTTGTCGTTTTCATAAAATTAATATTATAAATCTCAACAACTAGCTTGGTACTCTGACTTTTTATGTGGACGTCAAAGATAGCTAACTTAATTATAAAACCAAACTTGAAGTACAAGTTTAAGTTACATGTACAGGTTCTTACAAAATAACAAATTTGAATAGAATAGTTTGTATTCAAACAAAGTTTGAATAGAAAATTTCAAACGTCTCCTTTTTTTTAAGTACTTGATGATTGTAGTTCATTAGTAATTCGATAATTTGTGATACAGTTATTTGAATTCATCGAAGTTGGCGCCACCGCTCCATTTGCGAAGGCGTTAAAATTAGTCGAAAATATGATAACGTATTCCGTTTCATCAGGCAAACAGACACGTTTCAAAGGTGTTTCTCCGTTAACGTCGTTGGCGCTCATGGAAAATTTGATTTTTCCATCGTGCACTGAAAGACCTGCATGCCACGGGGTCAACCACCCTTGACTCGCGTGCCACCCAGTGAAACTCGCTAAATCGACCGGTGTACGTACGTATTGCATTCATTATTTACACGACGTCGATAAAGTTTGCTCCAACTTTGTGATTTCATATGTTGCAACGTTCAACAATCGCTGTGTATCAAACTCAGTTTCGAGCGTTTACATTTCAATGACTTTTCCTGGAAATTATAATGGTCTTTCGCACGAACTTTAATGGAGGCATTAGAGAATTTCGTTTGGATTATAGGGGTCACATCTTTCGAGTACAAAGACCGTGTAATTTAAGTAATTCTGAGGGTCGAACCCTAACCTTTAATACGCGTCGATACAATTTAATCCCTTACAAAGTTTCAAATATTGCAAACTGCATTAGTTTTCGTTTACTAATTCGGTAAAACGATACTCTGACAGGAAACCATACTTCACAAGGGGTTACCTAATTCCACAAGTTGAAAGAAAAGCCTGTTTTTCATAAATTGATGTTTCGAAAGATGCAGAGACATGTCCTGGCAAGCGGAGAAACGGAAGTCATCGCAGAGATACGAAAGATATCTTACTTTTGCCGTAAACTTTGTCGACAGCTCGGAGTAGTCGAAGATGAATGAAACAAACTCGCGTGAATTTATGTAAAATCTTTCTTGTTTCTACCAACTACTCTTTTCGAATAAACTTGGACCTCTTTCATATCGGATTAAAATATTGAGAACTATTTGTTCATTTTTGGGGAAAAACTTTTTCTTGCTTTATCATTTACAAGATTTATCGTCCATCGATTTATCGGTGAATTAAAGTTCGAGGAAAATCAAAGAGAATTAAAATGGGAATCAAATTTAAACTTTCTATCAGAGAATAATTTCTGATAGGTTAATCAACTATGTATTTAAAATTGTATTGAATTTATTGTTAAATTAGTGATGTTATATGTGTTAGTTAAGGAAGAGTTTATTAAAAAGGAAAACGATGTTACTTAATAATATATACATGTAATAGAAATATAAATGAAACACTTAACTCGTTGACTGCCACACAGCAGTTTAAAGTTATATGAGATCGTATTTTTGTTTCTAACAAATTTTACCTATATATTCTCACAGTAATTATATTTATTCATAGTTTCAAACAGTTAATACGAACGTTTCCAATTAGTGAACACATTCTTAATAATACAGTATCATCTATATAGAATGTCTATTCTATATAATGTATACAGCCTTCCATCACGTAATATTCCGGTCTTTTACTTCACATTTCCACTTCTGTAAATCGAGTAATATATAAATAAAAATATTATGTAATATATGTCCTCTAAAACTACGAATAAGAAAAAATGTATGTTCCTATTTAAAAAACCCAAGGTGACCTTGACTTTGTCAAGAGAACAAACTATTTTCAAAATTTGCTTTACTAATATCTATTGTGCACTTCACACTCTGCAAATATTGTTCTAAACTTTTTAAAATGGCTGCAAGTGGGAGAAAAATCGTGAGTAGGTAACACCCTGTATAGAATGTATATTCGTATGAAAGATTAAACATCATCCACATGTGTCAGTAAAAATGAATGCAACATGCTTCCATATAACTGTAATAAAAAATTGAAAATTGCAAAATTGCTGTCAACTTAGCCAAAAGAGTAGTAACAGTAAGATCGGTGATCAGTGATGCCTAGCCGAGCGTCTGGTCGAAAATTGAAAGCCTGAATCGCGTCTAGACGGGAATTCTCTGTTTACAAAATGCATAGATGAAGACGGTCGTTGCATCTGCTGCGAGCACGAGAATAAATCCGGAAGAGTGCTCGAGATGGCGAGAGAGAGAAAGGAAGCGGGAGAAGTGGAGGAAGAAAAAGAGTAGGACTCAAACTTCATGGGGTTCACGTGTCTAGGGGGTAGCATGTAAAATCGCAAATGGATTCTCTTTCGAGGCTCGCGAACCTCTGAAAGAGCAAATACAGCTACGTCCCTCTTTTGCATCGCTCAGAAAACGCGTTACTCCTTTTGTCCTACTGCTACTCTACTTTTCTGGGCGTTTTGAAATACTCGAGGCTCTCGCGAAAATTTCGCGAGGAAAGCATCGTCGTTGCTTCGGACACCGGACCATTTATTTCCTCTGGTTGGACCACCGGGTATCAGAAACATTTGAAACCCATAAATCTGTCCATCATGCTACTTAAGTGGTACGTGACTCGGGTTTGAGAAAAATAAATTTTCCTACGGGCCACTTCTTCGGGGTCTGTCAATTAAATTGCCGGTTCTCGAGAAATTCTCCAGATCTCGAGAAGAAACAGGAAAAACAATTTTCCGAGAGACACTTAAAATTAGTTTCTTGAAACTTCGAAATTATTAGGTAAACTATCAAACCGGTCAAATGACCGTTCCACAAGATCCTTATTATAAATGACACAATTTGTTGAATTGATTCTTCTGATATCTGTATTGATTTACATCAAGCTAAGGAATTATTATGTGTACTAATTTATGTTTTGTCGTTTGTTCATTCACTTTTTCACTCCGTTTTTCATCTGAGATTAAGTATACATTATACGCTTCCAGAAAGATGGCAGAAGGTGGTAGAACAGAATAGATTATATATTACTTAAGAGTTATACACTGAACGCAAAATATTTTAAACTTAACACCTATTGAAAAAAAGGAAAGAACTTTCCGGAGAACCTAATACTTCGTGTTGGTCTATCGCTTTTCTTTAAAGAAACTTTCCAGATCGCTCTTTCTATCGAGTTATTAAAGTCACACGTCCTTTTCGAACATCCGTGCGACAGTTACAGGATTATTCGACGTCAAAAAGAACCGGGTTTTATTCGATTTACCCTCGTATATTTACCTAGCGCGACCGCGGTCGTATGCATTTATTTTTGCGGGTTGCGCTGGAAAGTGGCCGTGCGTTTCCTGTAACAATATTCGACCGAATTAACCGGGGCTCGAACGTTCGTTGTAAATCGGCTTTAATCGAAAAACCTTGCTCGCGTTCGTACCGGATTAAACACGCTCTTTGCAGCGACGACTTATCTCGTTGAAAGGTTAATCAGAGTGCCATCCAGCCTTAAATCCGTTAAAAATTTATTTACCGCCACGACTCTGTAAATTATCTTTCCGCTCTCGTAACTGTAAATATTTCGACCGCGTATAAAATTCTATTCAAAGAAACTGAAATTATTAATTGTCAAAACGTCCGGCGAAAAAACAAAACGTAATGTACGACAACGTAGAAATTCGCTGAAATTTATGACAAAGCTTTGACCACGTTGCCGGCATAAAGTACACACATCGAGGGACGTAAATCACGCTAACAAACGATGGCTCGTGTTTGCTCTATTGTACAAACCTGACAAAAGATTATAAATTTCGATGACTAAATAACGGAAAAGTTATTTAATCTTTTACTACAATTAGTCTTTTACTACAAGACTAATTTTCGCGAAATTAATCACGGCTTTGACTGACGTTTAATCACACGATCGGTAACACCCCCCATTTGCACGTACATCGCCTTAATTCCGGTATGCTAATTCTTTAAATGCAACAGCGTAATTAAATCGTGTCATATTAGCTGCTTGTTATGCTAATCTGAAAATAGAACAAGAGAGGATCGTCGCACTCGTGTTTTTCTTAATTTCGTTTAAGACCTTTGCTAAATCCTGTTAAGTGCGGCGCCCTCTTTTAGCTTCAGTAGCGTTTAAGACATGTAGAACGTTAAAAATAATAGTTTACTGTGCAAATAAAAGGTATATTTGTATTATGACTGATCCATAGATCTCTGTATGCAAGTTCTTATATTTACAGATTTGTACATCTTTAGATATACTTCTAGGTCTGCTTTGGGGGTGCTCATGGATTCGTACATTCTTAAATTTATACAGATTAAATGTATACAGATGTACTATATTAGAATTTTACATTAGATTCTATATTAGAATTCTATGTCTCTAAATTCTATTATAACTGGAGCCATATATTTCTGGAGTAATATGTTTTTAATTTGTGTTCCTGCAGCTGTAACTCCTGCACCCCTATACTCCTGCTTCTGTACAGTCTTAGGTCCCAATGCTTCTACATCCCCACATTACTAGATTTCTATACTCCTAGGTCCCTACACTCCTAGATCCCTCCACTTCTAGATTCTTACACCACCTACCTATACTCCTACACACTCTCCTAAATCCCTATATCCTTACCCCTATAACCTTCTACCCTTACATCCTTATGTCCCCATATCCTTATATCCCCACCCACCTCAATTTCTAAATCACCGTATCCCTAAACAGCGATCCCAGCCATTGAGATGGCAAATTGAAGCAGGAAAATAGAAGAAGGATCGTTAATGAACAGCCAAATCGAAGGTTAGAAAACAAACGACGACAGATACGACAAAACGCAATCTCACGATTTAATTACCCAGCGGTGCCGCTGCAGCGGCCGCGCCGTGAAATATTTTCAAGCAGCAGAAACAATAGCTGGGGACCCAATTACCGGGGCTCGTGTTGCGTCGAGGGTGCTCAGACAGGCGTTTCCTCGAGGCTTCTCCTTCGCTGACTGCCTACCCTACCGACGTGTGCAAGAGAAACGTGTGTGCACGCCATTGCTAACTTTTGCACACCTCTCCTTGTGAGCGTACGATCGTAAACAACCACGGGCGAATTTCCGAATCGAATAAAATCGAAAAGCGAGGTCCACGGAGACTAGAACTTACGATCCTTGGATTTTACGCGCACTTTGATTTTTAGTTTATGGAGACTAGAATAAATGGTAAAAAGAATGTAAAAGATTGCTCTGACTTTTGAGAGATGACTCGACGTTTTAGAAGTTCGATAAAATTTTTTGCTACGATTCATTTCTGCCGCGGCACGGAGTAAAACTTTGATCACGCGTTTCCAGTGACAAAAACGGGTAGAAATAAAGCATGAAGTGTCCCCGCAAATAGAGATTACAGAGGAACGTGTAATAAGACAGAAAGAAAAAGTTAAACAGCCCGGGATAAAGGAAGAAACGAAGCATCTACCGGTCGGCCGAGGTAGAAAAAGCGACGATGAGGTTAGGGTTGGAGTAAAACAAAGTGACTGACAAAAGAAGAAACGAGGAAAAACTGTACAAGAGACGCGGTAGCGCGAGAGAAACCGTTTTCTCTGAAGTGATTGAAAGCGCATGAATAAGAAGAAACTAGAACGGGAAACAGGAAGCGTTGTTCAGAACGCGCTAATTGAATGGCGTGAGATTCGATCGGTATCGATACCACACTCAAATAGACCATTTGCGTAGATTCGTTAAAAACTCTTACGGAACTTCTTTTGGAACAAAGAAGTCTATAGGCAGTTAATTAAGGTGTAGCTGTTATTGAACCAATGAGGCCATATATCGAGAGGTGACCCAATAAATATTGAATGAAGATGTAAGAGTTTTTTAAGGACTATGGCGATGTAACTCGAGGTAATTTAAAAAAGAATATTAATCGAATGAGGCCATATACCGGGAGGTAACCAAATAAATATTAAACAAAGATATAAGTGTTTGTAATGACTATGGTAATATAACTCGAGGTAATTTAAAAAAAAACACCAAAACCTCCGAAGAGACTTAAATGTTTTTTCAAGAAGTAATCTAATTTATGAACGATTTGAAAAAGAAATAAGTCGATAAAATATCCGAAGGGAATTAACAAAAATACTATATTACACTAGAGAGTATCTATACAAAGCGCCATTAATCTTACTAAAACACGTGCTGCATTTTCCCCTTCTCTCCGGTATTCTGCACCTGCCGGGTAATTACAAGACGACCATTTGCGCCGAGAAATAAAAAGATTAAGCTTGTATACTTTTTCAGGCTCAACAGTGAGGGACAATCGAAAACAACGAGATCTATCTCAATTTTATAGTAAGTAATAAGTTCCCGTACACTCGACATCTGCAACGAAAGACGTTGCCTAAGGCGATCGTGCTTCTCTCGTTAAGAACTACGAGAAGCACGATACTGTTAGCGGAGACGGCTAAGAAGAGGGGAAGGGAAGTAGCGATGGGGAGAGACTAGTATCGATAATATTGTTCTACTATATTAGGTTACTCGTGGGAAAATATATTTAACTACCAAAACGGGAAAGGTAAAACACTGACACGAAGTCAGATTGATTGACTGCTGAATATATCAAGGTACCAAGAAATGTGGACGGAAGACATCTTGTGATGTACACAGAATGTAGGTAACTTGAAACCATAGAATACAGATGCGGTAGAATATAAGACATTATGTATCTGTACAAAATATAAATACACTGGAAGATAACTACCTTGAAGTATACCTTAAAATACACATATATAGATACTCAATAATATAGAGACTCTAAAAAGTAAATTACAATGCAATGTATGTAGTAAATGGACACCCAAAAATTTAGCTATACAGGAACATAGCTACAGTAAGTACATGTACACAGTCCAAAAGACAAGTCACCTTTAACATACATTTGTGAAAGTTTCTATGTACCTAAGAGTAACCCTCTGTGACCCTATATAGCCCTCTGTGACCCTATACAGCCTTCTATGACCTTATACAGCCCTCTGTGACCCTATATAACCCTCTATGACCTAATTTTTGCAATAATCGTAAGGTCATTGACCAATCTTGTATCTTTGAAAATTGACTGGGAGCATGTTGAGCCCATCACTAGTTAGCGGTCCAACGTTTCGAGCCCGTTGAAGCCCACACGTTGCCCTGGGCGCATTATACGAAAGCCTTTGTGCATTGTTTGAGCTTTCCCGGACCATTGTGCTTTCCAGTTACACACAGCTTGGATTCTCGTGCACTCGTGGCATCCAGCTGCGTTTCTGCTTCGTCCTGTTTCCTCCTCGTATCTCGTCTCTCTCTTACACTGCTCTTCTTTCGCTATACTTTGCCACGAAGAATCCATATGATTCTCTTCTCGATGCAGCTTTCGCTGCCTTCTGGACAGTCGGGAGGAACAAGGACAGACGGGAATACTCTTGGCAGGAAGAGAACTATGCCTCGATGTCTGGGATCCTCCTTCCAACTCACCGTGACTTTACCGTTTTCAAACCTTGCGAGGAAAGTGACAGAGGAATAGAATAATCTTGTTATTTCCGAGATAATTAGATGCTTGCACTTCGAGAAAGTAGATACAGATTTCGCTGCATCTGCAGTTTTCAGTAGACAGAAACGAAAACAAAATACGATTTATCTCGTTGGATATAACCCCTGTGTTAAAATATTTTCCATCGCAGAAATAACATTTTGTTTATACAACAGCTACCGAGATAATTTAATATACGCATGTTATAATGCTTCATAACAGTATACGCAAAGTATGCGAATAGTCGAATTCTTGTACGTGAATATACGTTTCAATGTATTTTGGAATGCACGGAGCTTAACACTAGATTTACGGACGTTTGATGGTCACTTTATTTAAATTTTAACTAAAATAAAAAACCAAATAAATTGCAGGTGATATGTGTACTGCCTAAAACATTGATTCTTTTGCTGAAAGTTGACATTTTTACAAAAATTTCTTAACAAGTTCTGTCATATAAAATAGATCTATTATCCGTCATTTTGACGGGTTCCGTAAATCTAGTGTTAAAAGATAGACTTACCTCTAGATAGATTTCGGAATGTGGATTAAAGGTGTTGTTAACCGAATGAAGCGAGACGTTGAGGTGCGGCAGGCTGTGGAAGAACTTAGCGAGCTGAGGTACCATGTACTGTTCCGGAAGCTGCGGACCGCCCGCCATTTTGGAGAACCCTTGTCTGCCGAAAACCCCGTTGAAGAGCACCTCCTACTCGTCAAGACATGCTACGAGGCCTGTAACGACAACAAAAAAACTGGATGAGTTACAAATTACTTCCAGGCTTTTATGCTCCAATTTCTCGACTCGCTCGTACACACGAACATCTTTTTCATAGATATTACGACAAGCTTTCCCCCATTAATATCGCGGAGGTGTTTGCGTGGGAAAGCGGTAAAGTTGCAGTGACATGGCGATTCTTATATTTTATTAATGTTCTTCGGTTTCACTTGTGAAATTTCGAAAATGATGTTAGTGAGAGTTTATATAACACGTCACTCAATAAGTCCCCGGTCTGACACGTATATAGCAACACTAGTGACAGACCCACATTATTTTCCGATAAAATTAACCTTCAGACACTACGTGTCAAAATTTCATGGTATTCTGACAGTTAGTTTAGAAGTTACAGTCATTTTAGTGGTTTCGTAATTTTGAAGACGATGGATAGAAAATAAAGAAGTGATTGCGGAAACTAAGGCTTATTTTGAGAGCAAAGATAAATCGTTTTATATAAAGGGAATTAAAAAGTTAGTGGAGGGTTTGAATCAATGTATCATATTGGAAGGTGTGTATATTGATGAATAAAATGAAATTTCTAAAAAAAAATTTGTTTTTTATAGTTAGACCGGAGACTTATTGAGTGACCTGTTAATGTTTCACGACGTAAAATGTTCAGTATCGCAAGAAATAAATTCCACAATCCGAGGACAATTGAATCGTTCGCATCGAAGCAATTTTCCTGTCGTATTCTTTCTATTATCCGTATAATTTTCTTCACAATACAGATTTCCACGTGAAATCACGCGATCCCGTGCGCAGCAAGTATCATCGACATCCTACGACCTCGGTACTTATCTGCTTCGAGAATTATACTTCTCGATGGAACCTGTTGGAACAATTTCGTACCTGCACGGTTGCCACGCACAAATAGTTTTCGAGTTATTCAAACCGTGTATACCTGATCTTCCCAGAATATGTAAGGACCTGAGAACGCGAATGCACTTGTTCTCGTGACTCAAGCTGATGGATCTCAAAGAATTTCATACTTCACGAATGCCTTTATGGCGTATGGGAACCACGAAAGTGCGGTCTGATAGTAACAACTATGATTGCTGTAATAACTTTAAACTCTTTCCTTGGAATTTCACTCAGAGGAATTTCATAACTTTTCATATTTTTTCGCTTTTACTTTCTTTTATGCACTGGTGCAGCAATTAAATGTTACTCGATTTTAATTTAAAAATAGAGATTGCTTTCGTTTGAAGTATTATAAGAAACTTTTTGATGTTTAATGTATATGTGTACAAATAATGTGTGCAATAAAATTATGCATACTTTAAATATTTTAATGTATGCAATAAAATAATGTATACAATAAAAGAATGTATACTTCAAATAATATAATGAATACAATAAAATAATGTATACTTCCAATAATATAATGTATACAATAAAATAATGTATACTTTAAATAATATAATAAATGCAATAAAATAATGTATACTTTAAATATTATAATATATACAATAAAATAACGTATACTTTAAACATTACAATGTACACACTAAAATAATGTACGCATTCAAATGAACATACACGTACGCACATATTTTATTTTCTTCAAAGAAGAAGTCTAAGAAATTTTCTCTCAATAAGCCCGAACGAATATATATAATAAAAAATGAAAATCGATAGCAATCACCACGTTATTGCATTAATAAATTCCCCTTATCCGTACAGCGTGAAGAGCAAGATTATCGCGAGGAGATAAAGCTCTTACACCGCTCAATCTTTTCATTATCACAATTTTTATCACGCACTAACACGTGCAATCACATCTCGTGTTAGGAGTCGACGTCGAGTATGAAAATCGTGGAATGATATAGAAATTACGGTGGGTTAGGTCGAAAAGGTTGGAACAGGAGCCGACACTGTGTCAAGAAAGCAGGAGCCAGGTGTAAACGTGGCTTTCGTGGCAGCATACGCCAACAAATCTTTTTTCCCACGCTCTTCGCGAGGAAGTTCAAGAATGGTCCTAACTTCCCTCCCTTTCTGGCGCTGACATTTTTTTTTTGGTTCAAGCTATCCGTGCTCTTGCGGCTCAGCATTTATAATTCCGACAACGAGGACAATGAAACGCTCCAGAATGCGAAGTAAAAATCTTCTGTCTCTTTCTTCTGTGTTTTTTTCTAACGCTCGCGTAAGAATCTTTCCGCTCGAGCAATTTCGAAATTTTCTAGTTACCTGCTCCGTGTTTTTCCTTTAGAAACTATGTTTGGCAAGATTGTACAGGAACTCACGTTTTCTCGTGACTGTATCCACGTTCTTGTACCGTGATTTTTTTATTGACCAAAAACTGCGCAACTCAAGGCGCGTAGGAAACTGAAAATAGCCGATATCGGGGTGAAACAAATAGGGGAAAAACCGGTCGATGAAACACACGCGGAAATCGTCGGTATACGAGAAAAGAACACGGCCCTTGTTATATTTACCTCGGAACGATTACCCGATTTAGCGTGCAATTCAAACGATGCAAAAAAATGCTAGACTTTTCTAATTTAGTCTGATCTGGTGGTTAGTCTCGAATCGAATCCCAATCGAACGAGCTCCCCGACGCAGAGTTTAATCTTTGTTTGATAGGACGATGCTACGAAACGCTTTGCCACGGCTGATTCAATTACGCTCGAAGCGGCGTTGTGGAAGCAACGAGCGCTTAATTAATGAAATCTCTGCCAGCTGCTCCGTTTCGTTCTTGTCTATGACGATAGCCGACGAGAACACGTGCCCACTTTTATTGCTACAGTAGACGCTCGTTATATTGTCACACGTTGTCAAAGAGTGTTACGTGATTATACGCGTTGGATTACTAGGCGTTATATTGCAAAGCGTTATATTTCCACGCGTTATACTTCCACGCGTTATATTTCCACGCGTTATATTTCGACGCGTTACTCTTCCACGCGTTATATTTCCACGCGTTATACTTCCACGCGTTATACTTCCACGCGTTATACTTCCACGCGTTATACTTCCACGCGTTATATTTCCACGCGTTATACTTCCACGCGTTATATTACCACGCACTGTATTCCCACGCGTGGAATTACCACGCGTTATACCGCCACGCGTGGAATTACCACGCACTGTATTCCCACGCGTGAAATTACCACGCACTGTATTGCCACGCGTGGAATTACCACGCGTTGTATCGCCACGCGTGGAATTACCACGCTCTGTATCACCACGCGTGGAATTACCACGCGCTGTATTACCACGCATTGTATCGTCACGCGTGGAATTACGACGCACTGTATTACCACGCGTTGTATCGCCACGCGTGGAATTACCACGCACTGTATCACCACGCGTGGAATTACCAAGCGTTATATTACCACGCATCGCATCGCCATAATCTATACCACCATACACTAAGATTGCTACGCACCGAGTTACTGCGCGCTAAATCACCACGCATTATATCGCCACACGCTACATCACCATGCGTTATATTTTCACGCGTGAAGATTGTTACAGATTGTTGTCAAATTATCGCAGTGTATTACCTCGCGTTATATAGTCGTTCCTTCTACTACAACGCATTAAAATTACTATATATGTCACTTCGGGTTATACCGCCACGCGGAGTAGTACTAAATTTTATGATGTTGAACGTCAAAATTATCACGCATATTATCAATACACACATCACTACATACTAAAATTACCACGCGTTATTACCACTCCTGTTGTATCACTGTGATATCACCCGTCAGACAAACTCGCATTATATGATCGAAATATCAGAACTTAGCACCAACAACTTTTTGCTGCGATTTCAACCGTGATAATATAAGATCCTACTATATTTCACTCAAATTTGTGTGATTTGTAAAATACCTTAGAATCGCGATTTATCTACTACATGTAATAACTTACACATCGAGTAAGAGCGATCGACCGGTAAGATCGAAATCAGTAATTGGTTTAAACCGTTCCATCGCAGATAATTGCTTTTTAAAGCTCTCGATAAGCGCGGTATGATAACGGTACACACACATTATATCCTGGAACAGACAGGTACACGCATTCTTTCCGTTCGAGGAATCCACGCAATTCACAAGATTTTATTTCCTATATAACAAGCTGTTTCTTGCGATAAGACGATAGCATCGTTAAGAAAGAAAGGAAAATTCGCACCGTTTAACGAACTCTATAATCCGAGCGCGTAATTCCTCGCTGATGCATCGAGGCCAACGAAACGCAATAGCGCGTATTTTTTTTAACGAACCGGTTAAGAAAATGTTAGAAACGTAGGAATATTTATTGAAGCTCGCTGGCGTCGTTGTTTTCCTTATCTTAAACGTTTTCTCGTTCCAGTAGGAAGGACATAATTAACGTTAAAAGCTCGTTGCAAATGAAGCCGGATGGTAAATGCGAGTAAAACGTCGAGCCACGACGAGCTGTCGATACTTATCTTCCCGGAATTGCAACGAAACTTTCCCGCGCTCTGAGACAATGAGAAAACTTTCGCGAATGAACTCCTCTTCTCGTCTTCCTCCATTTTTTCTCCTATCGCGCAGATGAAGCAGGATATTCGAAATTTCTCCGCTAGAAGTTTTACGCGCGGTGCTGAACCGGCGGATGCTGATCGCCCCTTATCATGCATGCAGCTTGCGTTGAATTTTAATGCTGGGAATCATTTGCGAAAGAAGAGAACAAATATAGCGGAGGTATGCTTAAACCACGCAATGTATTACGCGTTGTATTGCCACGCGTGGAATTACTACGCGTTATTTCGCCACGCGTGGAATTATCACGCACTGGATTTCCACGCGTGGAATTACCATGCACTGGATTTCCACGCATGGAATTACCACGCGTGGAATTACCACGCGCTGGATTTCCACACGTGGAATTACCACGCTCTGTATTACCACGCGTGGAATTACCACGCTCTGTACTACCACGCGTGGAATTACTACGCGTGGAATTACCACGCTCTGTACTACCACGCGTGGAATTACCACGCTCTGTATTACCACGCGTGGAATTACTACGCGTGGAATTACCACGCTCTGTATTACCACGCGTGGAATTACCACGCTCTGTACTACCACGCGTGGAATTAGTACGCGTGGAATTACCACGCTCTGTACTACCACGCGTGGAATTACTACGCGTGGAATTACTACGCGTGGAATTACCACGCTCTGTATTACCACGCGTGGAATTACCACGCTCTGTACTACCACGCGTGGAATTACCACGCTCTGTACTACCACGCGTGGAATTAGTACGCGTGGAATTACCACGCTCTGTACTACCACGCGTGGAATTACCACGCTCTGTATTACCACGCTCTGTATTACCACGCGTGGAATTACCACGCTCTGTACTACCACGCGTGGAATTACCACGCTCTGTACTACCACGCGTGGAATTAGTACGCGTGGAATTACCACGCTCTGTACTACCACGCGTGGAATTACTACGCGTGGAATTACCACGCTCTGTATTACCACGCGTTACATCGTCACGCGTTGTATCCTACGATATTACTTACAGTCCTTCAATTATTTATCTCAAGCTATTTTGGCCGAAACGTCTCTGAATTATAGGTACAAATTGTACAGACTAGAAGACCGTTGAAAGAAACAAAGACGTTAACCCCTTTGGCGTATATCGGTCGAACGTTGCCCTGGCAAACAATGAGAAATTTCAGCGGAAGTTACCTACGAGAGACGAGGCTTTGTCGAGCTTTCAATTATTGAAACACAAAGACCTCGCTAACTCCAAAACTGGGATGGCTCTATCGGGAGAATAGTCTGCATCGAACTTGTTTCATGAATGTAATGACTTTAATGCCCTACCTTCCAAATGTATCAACCGCAAGGAAGAAGTGTTACGCTTATTCGAAACATATGCAGATAACCCGATAACTTCCTTGTACTTCGTTTTGGAAAGGTGATAGTGAAACTCGTATAACTTTATTTATCGACGAGATGATACGCGGAGAATAAAAGTAGCGTTTGTAGGACAAATTGTTTTATGCAATGCTTTTCCAGTAAGTTCGCCTTCTTCAAAAGTTTACGACAAAAAAGTCACGCACCGTCAGCACCGTATCGAACATGAATTTTTATCCACCGGTATCGTTTCGAAACAGAATTCCATCGAAGTTCTGTTTTACGAGCGAAACCATCGAAACAACTCAGGACTGTTTTTTAAGCGAGACTTTTTCAAATGCACCATTGGGAGAAAAGTCGAAATGAGTCGGTAGGAAAAAAAAAATAAATAAAACGTCAGTATATCCTTCTATTTCGGAACGTTCTTTGTTGTTTTTTTACGAAGGAAGTTTGTTGAACGAAGTTCGGTTCGGTTTTGCCACAGCTCGACCCGCGGAGCTTCAGTTATGGCGAAGCTATTCAAAACTGGATACAATGAGGACCGGGAGAGGCGTACGTCTACGAGAAACATGTTAAAATGCTAGAGTTGAACGACGAATTCGAGATGTTGAAGTAAATGTTCCACTAGGTTAATTAAAGTGCAAAATTCTTATCCTATTGGAAATGCAAGGTACATTAATGTATTACAAACTACTTGAATTGCAACTACGATTGTAGTGAAATGTGTTAAAAGCCGCGAGGGGAAGACCGGGTTAATTTATTAGATGTTAAATACTAGATCTTCCTTGTACTACCTGGAGATATATCGCTACGTGTAATACGCATGATACTGTTACCAGATGTACCATGCGTTACCGAGCATTATGTTACTTCCTTACGCGATGTGAATACAACGAGGTTTATTATCGAGAGCTGTATTATCATAGACTGTAAATAACAGAATCGTAGAATTTCGAGTTTTAATGTTATGTGATGCACTTTTTATGTACTGTAATTACTAAGCGTTGTAATATTAGGCGCTATAACGATTTTATGGTATATCTTTAAGGATTGAGAAAATGCGCTGTGTCGTGACACAATGGATTTTATGCGTTGTGACTAATGTGCGTTGTGGGTTATGTGCGCTGTGAGTAATATGCGATGGGGGTGATATGCGATGTTACTAATATGCGATGTGGGTGATATGCGCTGTTACTAATTTGCACTATGAGTGATATGCGCTGTTACTGATATGAGCTTAGAGTGATATGCGCTGTTACTGATATGAGCTTAGAGTGATATGCGCTGTGAGTGATATGCGCTGTGAGCGATATGCGTTATGAGTGATATGCGCTGTTACTGATATGCGCTGTGAGTGATATGCGCTATGAATGATATGCGCTGTTACTGACATGCGCTATGAGTGATGTGCGCTGTTATTAATATGCGTTATGAGTGATATGCGCTGTGAGTGATATGCGCTGTTACTAATATGCGTTATGAGCGATATGCGCTGTTACTGACATGTGCTATGAGTGATATGCGCTGTTACTGATATGATCTATGAGTGATATGCGCTGTTACTGACATGCGCTGAGTGATATGCGCTGTTACTGATATGGTCTATGAGTGATATGCGCTGTTACTGATATGATCTATGAGTGATATGCGCTGTTACTGATATGATCTATGAGTGATATGCGCTGTTACTAATATGATCTATGAGTGATATGCGCTGTTACTAATATGCACTATGAGTGATATGCGCTGTTACTAACGTGCGTTGCTACTAATATGCGCTGTGAGTGATCTGCGCTGTTACTAGTACGCGCTGAGAATATTATGCATTGCATAACAACGCTGTTGTTATTACACTTGAATTATTACGCACTGTGAACACTACGAGCTACATCCTCCAGCGCTGTAAATGACACTCGTTAAATTACAGCGCACTATAAATACTTCTTGAATTGAGCCGTTCAGTGCACACATTGATTAACTCCATTTTTTGAAACATCTTAAATTTAAGTGTTAAAGCATTTAGTATAGTCATAACTTCTTACATTTATAATAATTTAAGATTTTTTAAAAAATGGAGTTAATGTGTGCACTGAACGGCACAATTATCACTCTCTAAGAATACTGTAAGTTGTCTTCTACTCTGTATATACACATTTTACGCCGTAATACGTGTTGTACCATCAATCGCTATAAATACATTGAATCCCAATGCGCTATAAACGCCTACAAGAACGCACTGCGATTTCCGCATCTAACAAAAGCCGCGAGTTCTATCATCTCGCGTTATATCCACACATCGAATTGTATAGTGACATACCGCGTTACATTATCACGCATTATATCGGCAACTCCAGTATTATCACGAATCACATTACCTTCTAATACGATTCTCGAATTACCACGCATCGCTGCTGCGACGCAACATATCGTCATTTGCGAAAAATTCTCCCATTTCGCTATTCGTATTGTCTCTAAAACCTGTCACGTTAACAGGGAATAAATACCTTTCTTCCTGATAAACAACGCGTTCATTCATATCTGGATCAACTATTTCGTGTACAAGCGGATATTTTTCGTTTACCGCTAGCTGGCTGGTGATTTTGAATGAATCGCAGCGAGTAATTCCTGTCGGTATACGTCATCCGATACAATGTCAGCAATACGTCGAAGAGGAAACGAGCGAACGATATAGAGAGCAAGAGAGAGAGAGAGACAGGGATAGGAAGCAACGACTTCCGCCGATCGATTTCTGCGCTCGCAGTTAACTCCCTCGTGTTCCTTTATGCCACGCCTTGCCATACGTTCGATATTTTCTCCGTTATCGATTTCTGAGATCGAATCGATATCATTCATCGATTCGAGATCGCGTGTGTGATCGATGAGAGACCGATATCCGAGACGAACACCGATGACTCCGCAGGTATCTAATCTTATCGCACGTTATCTGTCGTACATTAAATTTCGATCATTCATTAGTCTTGTTCAGCCACTTTAGATATTCGTAATTGAACGCGAATTATTGCTACCGAAATATTTTTTTTTGTCTTATCGAAGCACACCGATTCAGCTACCGTTACGTAACTTAACCCCTTGTAGTATGTCTTTATCAAGTGCGTCAGTCAGAACTGACTAATTTCAGACACCACATGAAACCAGACACAGAAACTTGAAATATTATGTGAATCTGGTATCATGCAGTTGTTGACTGTGCAAATTATAGTTGGACTTGAACTCCAAATTGAAATAAGGTGAAGGGTGAAATGAAATCGAAACTGATTAATAACAACAACGATAACAAGAACTTTATTGATTGAAATGCGCGTGGTATTCGTAGATCGGTTGACCGAAATTTCTAAAAAAAAATTTGTTTTTCGTAATTAGACCGGAGACTTATTGAGTGACCTGTTAGTGTAAGGGGTTAACAATCTACCGAGATAAGAATAATCGTTGACCCGCGAATTTCTGTTCTGCGAGTAAAAGAGAGCGTATTTGATGGAATGATAAAAAGCGTGACACGCGTTTCTAAATGAAGGAATCGCGGTATTCAGCGATGAAATTTTTCTTCGCGAGAATGGCGGTGGCGAGCGCGCGAAATAAAAAGGAAAACATCAAAGGGATCCTTTGCCGGCTGTTCCAACGGTTTGAATCTTTGCAATGGACGCGGTTTAACTTTGTAACGTGGATAATAGCGTCGCGGCAACTTTTCTTTCCACCGGCATAATTTCGTTTTCATACGCGGTTGGATTTCTCCTTCGATTCTGCGCACGTTCCGCGCCGCGCTAATAATTGTCTACGTTAAATAATTACTCAACAACCGAGAGCTATCTCGACCTATTTTCTCGACAAAGATGCGCCGGTGGCAAACACCGCTCAAAGACGTTTCCTTCTGAAAAGAAATAAGTCTCTTTCGGTTCGTCATATTAGAAAGGTCTAGCCACCCTCGTCGGGCTTCGAGGAACCAATAATGTCGTTCAAGGAATGGTTACGGAATGCAAATACCGGATCGACGGGAACGTCCCGCGTTCTCGGTCATCGATGAAAATTGCCAAGCCTTGAAACAATGGATCCATCCGTTCGGTCGTCGCAAAATTTTACCTCCTATGTAAATCCGACTAGCGAATATCGTCGATTCGACGGGTTATCGACAGCGCTCCGATCTTTAACCTCTCGACACAATTCAATTTACGATTGATGTATTTAATTCTATACGAATTTGCAAACTCCAGATTCGTAAACTTATCGCGAATTTTAAGGTTATAAGGTCACTTTGCATATGTGCAATTTTGATTTGAGTGAAATTTGGGGAGGGATTGGAGGGAGGGATCTAGGGAGCTGGGATTTAGGGTGGTAGGAGAAGAGATTTGGAAAGTCTAGGTTTTAAGGATGTAGACATATTTAGAGATATACAGATTTAGAGGAATGTGGACATAAGGGGGATGGACATAAAGAATGTGGACATAGAGATAGGGGTGGAGAGATTTGGGGATAGGGTATTAAAGAATATACGAATTCTTGCAAACAAATTTGGGGACAGATATGCACAAATATACGGACGTAGGATTCTATAGATGCAGGCATACAGAAGTCCAGAAATAGAGATCTGCAGTAGAGAGATTCGGGACATTCAGATTCAGAACTATAGTGAACTGAAATCTAGAGATGCAATAGGAAACTGAGTATTAAGGAAATAGTAATATGTAGGACTACCCTTCAGGAGCACTACCCATTCTACATTAGTACACCCTGTATAAATCTATTAATTCATGACTTTTAAAGTGCAACAGACAGACCAACTTACTGTGTTAACTCGAGAGGTGACTCTCAGTCACCATTTTATTTAATACAATAATTTGAAATAAACATTTTTTAAATGATTCTATAATACAACACGTGTGGTGTATAAATATAACGAAAGACATAATTGCAGAAATTATTAGTAAAACAATAACAACCTTAAGAGAGTTAACTTTTTAACTAAATTTTAAAGTTGCTATTTGCGAACAGTTAAATTAGCTTCGAGTGCAAAGGGTTAATATATTGACTGCCACGTCATCCACATATGGGTGACACTTAAGTACCCATACTTAACATGTATATTATTAAAAATTTATTCATTCTCCTAATTTTTAAAAATTCTCCCATTAACTGCATGCATCTATAGAAAATAAATGTTACAAGATACTGTGAAAATATTTGAAAAAATTGATTACAAAATTAAAACACCGAATACAATTGCAAATTGCTTTAGTGTGGTAGTCAACGTGTTAAGACAAAATGTCCTGATAAAAAAATATACTGATTGAATTGAGTAACCTCCTCCTTTTTCGAAGTCGGTTAAAAACATGAGCCACATTTCACTTACATACGTCGCGCGTCGATAACATAAATCTTTAAAAATAAACAAAAAACAATCCGCAAAATTGAGCAAAATAAAAGAAATACTCGAGCGAACGAGCATCGAAGGTTAGAAATAAGATGGTGAACAAGGAAAGCGATTTTCCAGGTCAAAAGAGGCATGTTAGAGCTTGCGGGCCGTTTTAGGTCCAGATGTTGGAGTGGTTGTTATAAACGACGATTTACAGCGTTCCCAGAGGCAAATGCCCCATGTGACTGTAACAGGAGCGTGTATTCGCGTAAACAAACGTGATGGCCAGATGCGAAGTGAATTTCTATGGTCAGCTTTCTTTCTGCGCGGTTTCCGATGCTTCTCGTTTTCTTCCGACTTCATCGGCAGACGCGGCGTCCCACGACACAAGAAATATGGATTGGTCGATGCCGAGAAGCGAATCTCGCGTGATATTTGTGATTTTAATAACATGCGTTATTCATTCGGTACACCGTGCATATTTGAATATTTCATTTAACTTGTGGCGAAATTCGAGATTTCGTTATCCGTTTAAAATTTCCCCCGGTGACGAAGTTTTTATCGGAACGACAGTCACGCGGAAATATACGATAAAATATGACTGGGCAAACTATGGTTATTAGATTAGATTGTTAAGTAGATCTGTAAATAACAGGGCGGAATGACCGTATGTTGAAATTCCGGATAAAATCATTCGATAACTTTCGAATTAAAGTCGCCATTTTTTTTCTGTTCTCGCAGAAGTTCGTCAGCGGAAGTCTTCGATAATTGGATATTGATTGGTTCGCGTCGGAAGAATCGTGCAAGAGCGAGTGACGATTCTCCTCCTCCTCTCGATATTTTTCGAAAAGACGACATAGTTGCCGCTTACTCGCCAGAAAGATATTCACCGCTTTAAACTTGAATATTACCCGCGTTTTATGGTAATTACTTTCCCTCCCAACGTCTATTACGCTTCTGGACGTTCGTAGCTAGCCTAGATGCACGCGAGCGAGCGCGAACTGTTTGCACCACTTTCTGGCTCGTTTTTAATTATAAAAGTTTCCATTTAGCGAACCACTACCCTTTTCACGTTACCCAGTTCGCCGATCTCGTGGCTCGTCGACCGTTTAAAAAACTGTACACGTTACTTTGACCGCCTCATTTCGCCTCTTAGCCTTTCAAAATAATCATTTGGATACAATTTAACACCTTCTAAACCCGTACTATACATATAACACGATTCGATAGCAGGAGCCACATACACACATTTATACCTTTCATAATGTACTCTCAATTCATACGACACCATTTATACTGTTCATATAGTATCGTATGTTCATTCACAGTATGTGTCTCGCACTGTTCTATATTGTTGATGACGCACCATATGCGTCATGACCTCAAAGATATTTAATATATTTCATATAGGACGCACCATATGTGTCATGATATCTATGCTATATGATGGAAGACGCACCATATGCGTCATGACCTCAATGATATTTCATATAGGACGCACCATATATGTCATGATATTTAGGCTATATCATAGAAGACGCACCACATGCGTCATGACCTCAATGATATTTCATATAGGACGCACCATATATGTCATGATATCTATGGTATATGATGGAAGACGCACCATATGCGTCATGACCTCAATGATGTTTCATATAATATATTTCATATAGGACGCACCATATATGTCATGATATCTATGGTATATGATGGAAGACGCACCATATGCGTCATGACCTCAATGATGTTTCATATAATATATTTCATATAGGACGCACCATATATGTCATGATATCTATGCTAGATCATAGAAGACGCACCATATGCGTCATGATCTAAATGATATTTCATATAGGACGCACCATATGTGTCATGATATTTAGGCTATATCATAGAAGACGCACCATATGCGTCATGATCTAAATGATATTTCATATAGGACGCACCATATGTGTCATGATATCTATGCTATATGATGGAAGACGCACCATATGCGTCATGACCTCAATGATATTTCATATAGGACGCACCATATATGTCATGATATTTAGGCTATATCATAGAAGACGCACCATATGTGTCATGACCTCAATGATATTTAATATAAGATATTTCATATAGGACGCACCATATGTGTCATGATATCTATGCTATATGATGGAAGACGCACCATATGCGTCATGACCTCAATGATATTTCATATAGGACGCATCATATGTGTCATAATATCTATGCCATATCATAGAAGACGCATCATGTGTGTCATGATCTAAACGATATTTCATATAGGACGCACCATATGTGTCATAATATCTATGCCACATCATAGAAGACGCACCATGTGTGTCATGATCTAAATGATATTTAATATAGGGCGCACCATATGTATCATAATATCTATGCCACATCATAGAAGACGCACCATGTGTGTCATGATCTAAATGCTATTTCATATAGGACGCACCATGTGTGTCATGATATGTATGTCACATCGTATAAAACGCACCATGTGTGCCATGATCTAAATGCTATTTCATATAGGACGTACCATATGTGTCATATTATGTATGCCACATTATACATGACACACCCTATGTGTCATGTATATGCTATATCATAGATGAAACCATATATGTATTACAGTTTGTTGCCTCATAGGTGAGACATCATGTATGTCATATATCAATGGAACTTCATAAACAGTGAACCATATGTATGTTACAATGTACCTGTGACATAGACGCACCTGGTGCGTCTTATACACTTTATGATATACAATTTGTAACATAAAACGTGTGCCATATATCAACGTGTACAATAGAAAAAGTATCAACGAGTGGAAAGTAAAAAAGAATTTAATTTTCTCAACAGCAAAAGCATTGTATATAGAACTTAAAATAGGATTGGTTTGAAGTTGCATCGAGTCGAATTTACGATGTTCGATTAATTTAAGCAAGAGGAAGGATGAGTCGAACAATTGCCGGTTCGAGAGATAATTTATTTGCGCTCCTCTTTTCACCGGGCAATTTTTCTTTCCGCATAGACGAAGTCGAGCCGCTACACCCGAGGCGTTTCTGCATAGTTTGCTTTGCAATTCTACCGCTAAAAAGTCCAACTTCCTCGTCTCCTCCCCGTTCCCGTCTGCTCGTCGCGTGTTCGCGAGGCCCGAAGCGTTTGCTCGGAAAATTCAAGCCGGTGAAAAGGAACGACCACGCGACAAGAAGGGAAGCCTCGACGCGATGGCACGAGATGTTAATTCAAAGATAATTTGTGGCGGAAAACGGGCTTGAAAGAAGCTCCTTAGCGGTTCTTTATATCGCTAAAATGATCACGAGTCGCTTTCAACGCTGGTCGATGCTGGTTTGCGCGTTTCTTCGTCGCGACCAAAAGACCAGAAGAAGAAACGCCACGTTTTTGCGGACTTCCACTTTGTGCCGTCTCACGGAGCTTCGAGATGAAAAGGAAACACTGCTTCGACCGTTATGGATTACTTCCACCGTCGCTTTAATTAAGATTTCGTCCATTCTTTTCTTGCACCGTGCTTATACATTTTTTCCCAACCGTGATTCCTCGATAACAATTATTCGCAGCTCTGACATGATTTCATAACATAAAAGCACCACCGTTTACTCCACATCAATTTAAACCCTAATATTCAAGAAAATCGCATAAATATTTTATTGACATTGCCTGAAACTAAACTGCCCCAAATAAATTTTCAAACACGATTTCATAAAAATATCACAACATGGTACATCAATTTAAATAAACGTTTGATACATAAAATGTTTTGTCGGAATAAACAGTGCATCAATCAATTTGTAGTTCGGTATTGTCCATTAACGGGTATCCAATTTTCGATCAATCGCAACGTATAATGGATATTGTAGCTTTTTATGGAAAGTCTTTTTGATTTTATGCCCTTTTTTGGAACACAGGAAAAAGTGGTTGGTTGATTCATACTGACTCACTGCTTATTTCAACGAAGAACCAGTTTATGTCAAGAATATCGATAAAATTCTTACAGTCATTAAACCTCAAGTTTAAACTGATTATTTCACAATACTTGTGGCATCAAATTGCATCAGATAGATGTAAAAATTAGTCACTGTATCGGCGGCCATTTTGTTATGAATAGTAACAAAAGATGCAATTTCCCCGAATCTTAAGCTATAAAATGATATCAATGGCATTTCACAATACTCTTGTGTCAAGAAATTATATCAGACTTCATAGATACAAAAATCATTCATTGTTCATTGTAACTGATAAGCACTTTGTTTTAAAAATAGTAACAACACAAACGTACTAGTTTTCCTAGAATTACGCTATAAAATGATATATCAAACATTATTTTGCAGTAAAAATTAGTCACTGTTCTCTATGATAAGCCGCCATTTTGTTTTAAGAATAGTAACAAAACAATCGTACTAACTTTCCCAGAATTTTATGTCATTAATTGATATATCATAAACGCTATTTCGCAATAAAAATCAGCCCACCCGATAAGCCGCCATTTTGTTTTAAAAATAGTAACAAAACAAACGTACAAGTTTTCCCATTATCTTCTGTCATAAAATCATATTATATATCATAAACGTTATTTCGCAGTACTACGTGTCATCAAATTGCATTAGACTACATAGACATAAAAATTAGTTATTGTTCGTCGTAAGTGATAAGCCGCCATTTTGTTTTAGGAGCAGCAACAGACGCGTTAATTTTCCACGAGTCTTAACGCTTGTCGATTTAAAGCGCATTTCGCAGTACGTCTACGTTTCAAAATTGACCATTTGATATGCAACAAGCTAATACAATAAAGAACACTCTCAATTCAAGAGCAACGAACCATAAAATAGTTCCACGCGAACGAAGCGCGCGAGGAAACATCGAACGCTGTGGAAAAAAAACAGAACGAAAATTGCATCGGCGAACGAAGTAAATCCATGGAAAACAGATTTTCACAGGATACTCTCTCGCGATGTGACACGCGTTCGTGGTCATTCGAATACGCGTGTTTCGCGGTTCGCGATCGAACGGAAGCGTTATTGAATTCGCAATACGACCAAGAGTGGCTCATCGGAATGCAGTGATGCATTGCTATATATATATATGGCGATTGAGCACCGATTGTCGTTCCATACCGCGTCTTTCTCGCCGCTTAAACAAACGATCAGTATGCAAGGTGAGAGGCCGATCCATTCAGCTATCGAACGGAATGCAAAAAAAGCCGACGTTTCGAACAAAAGATTATCGGCAGGTTTTGCCTCTGACGAAGTGGAAGTCTTCCTCCAGTGCCCCGTTATTCGCGTGACGACCCGTTTCTTCACCCCTCCGAATGTTCACGGAAATCTCAGATCACTCAAGTGTCTCACCCAAACTCCAAACCCGTTCGTATTGTTCGCTTCATTTATTCAATAATAGATATCCCATCATTTGACAACACCGCTCAGACAGTATCAATATTTACACTGAAAACACTTCATCACTTTCAGTAATCTCGTTACGTGTTGTTAAGAGCAATATTTTGAGTCATTTTCCTTATACGCATAATCACTGTTCGGGCATAGTTTCAGAGATATTCAAATTGTAGTAGTGACGTCACGGTGTATCCCAGTATGACAACAATGTCGCAGCCATTGCTATTTCTAGTAGCAATACAGTAATAAGATACGCTATGTTATGTACGCTACCGTATATTGTAAACTTAACTGAAGCTGTGTATATCGTAGAAAGGTCGAGATGTTATTAAATACGTAAAAGTTATACAGAATGTTGACAACGTATTCCAAAGTCATTGAAATCCGCCATTTTGTAAATAATTATTATCGAAAGCATTTTTGCGATTACCTCTAAAATTAAAGCTGAACGATGATTATACAGGGAAAAGTTCATTGATGACGTATTCAAGGCCACTGAAAACGGTATGTTTCAACATTGAAACCGATGTTCATTTTCATCGCAATCGTCAACGCGTCAATTTTGCATACACGGATATTTCTTTTGCGATAATCGATCTTGAAATAATTTTTTCACGCTCACTGCTCGTCCAATTATACACGTGTATCATTTGTCGACGGTGAAGAAATTTAATACGCTTCGAGAGTAATGTAAGCACACTTTACACGCGACTAATTCGCGCGATGGTCAATCAGGAGTATATATCCTAGCTCTTAACCGTCGAGTCGAGAACATAATTCGAGTGCTTGGTTATTAGAATCGAGCAGAGCTCTCGAAATGTTCGAGAACACCTCTGATAATCACTCGAGAATTTAGACTCGAATTTATTCGAGCTACTAATTAATCGATCGCTCGTCATGAATTGAAACCAATATCGAATGCGAAATAGTAGCTAACCCGTTAAATTGACGTAAATTAAATTTCTTTACTCGTTTGTTACATTTTTGTCAAAACCGTACGATTCGATTAAAATTAAAAATATCGATCTTTTTCGATGATGCAAATATTAAATGTCACGAGTTCGAAACGTTAAATAATCGAAGAAAACTAGTTACGGTTTTGTTTAACGACGTATTTAGAACTTTCATGAACTAACTGAATTGATCATAACTTCGTTATTTGACCGATCAATTTACTCTGTCCACGTTTCGAGTGGTCCGAACGTACCCAGACGCAACTAACCTAATTCGTGAAAATACAGATTTTTCCGTGAAATGTAGTCGATAATTTCAAATTCACGCGCATACTCTTGCTTGAACAAGCCTCTCATGCGTTTAACGAAATAATACAATCGCGTTCTAGTTCCATTCAAACTGACACTTTCAATCGTCCGCATTATCGATTCGGAACATTTCGATAGCTTCTGCTTGAAATAAATCGAAGAGTTCTGTTTGTTACGTCCGAACGAACAATTCGTATTGACAGTTATTAATATTCGATTTGTTTCATAGCATAACAGTGTGCAAGAATACATAAACATAAAAATCCACGAAAATTCGTGGTACGCGAAGCTTGACTTGTTTCTTTCCCTCGTGTTTACTAACCTGCCTCGTCAAGTGTATCCAAGGGGACAAAAGTAATCTCCCGCGACCGTTGTAACAATTCCTCTCTCGTTTCTCCTTCCGATGTGTATAATAAGCGTTTCACACGAACGTTCAGCGGTTTCAAACGCGTAATTTTTATTGTAAATCGATTCGTACTCGCGTTACCACGATTCACCGTGTTCGTACAATAAGAAGTGTGTTACGGTTGGTAACATCGTGTGATCTCGGTTGCCATGGCAACGGGAAAAAACGCGCGAGTAGTACTTGTACGGATCTCGTGATTTGAGATGGGGCCGGGTGTACATTCGTTTCAATTGCTTACGAGACAATAGTTTTGCTTAGCATCTCGCGAACGAACGATTTTTTCTAATGAATCCGTGTACATACACGCACACACGAGATGAACATAGTGTTCGTGTATTGTGGTATCGCATAGTGTAGGTCATAAGGTGAGTCACAGGACGAAATACAAATGGTTTGCTCGACTAGAAGCGATAGTACGCTGACGAAAATGCTACCGTAAAATAATGTTATTTATTATACAGTACGATTTTGTGGAACAGTGTCAATATTTTCACGGACAAACACGACTGTTGAACCTATAAATAAAACACTTCAAGTTCTCATTACTTTGGACCATAAACCTCAGGGCCGAATTAACACGCAGGGTTTGATGAACGTCAGGGGATTTCTATATTTGAAATTACGTAAATGGGTGAGTCACAAATAACCCGTAGTTACTCGAAGATTAATATCGTATCTCCGGGCCCTATAAATTTTAAAGACAGCCCTGATTTTGATCCTACACTCTGTCGACCGTATTTTGTAGTCGATCGCCGTACCGGTTATCAAATTACATTGGAGAAACTATCGAATTCGTTCGATACAAGATAAGCTAAATAATCACGGTATAATTTTTCATCCAATTTTTGTCGAACAACTAAGGGTAAATTTACTCAAGAATATTGGAAACAAAGGGTGGGGGATATCGCTAAGAAAAAGAGCACGTTTACATTATTGCAAGGTATCACGCTATGCTGAACGTCGCCGAATAAGAATTTTTTATTCAGATTAACAGATCATATAGCGATTAGAATTGTTTTTATGCGAGTCGTACGACGTCAGAAATAACTTAACGTTTTATCGTTGGATCTAAATGGGTTTCGCCTGTTACGGTGGCTTTTGAAACAGAAAAACTACCTATGATTTATCACTGCTCCTAGACAGCATAATAACGAGAATCACTAGTAACTGTAAAAGCTACGTTAAATCTTAATTATAGACTAATATTCATTTAACCTTTCAACGTAACGTTCCCCGTACCCCTTATCTAGTAGTTCCGTTCGAAGAAGTACGCGCCAATCTGATCGTGCTAATCGTAAAACGCAAGGTTTTTCCCTTCCCTTTTTAAACGAATCCACGTGTTACGAGTTTACCGCATCGGTGTAATCATATAACGTACGGCGATCAAAATCAGAAAGTTTAGTTTTCCTAGATAAAAATTTTAGTTACGCCAATGGCTCGCTGTCATTCTCACGCGTTTTCCTTTCAGCATCGGTTACCGGCGCGCTCACTTCGAGAGGAGGGTGCATTTTACGACGGCACCCGCATACTGCGCCACGTACTTCTCTCGATTTCTTTGAATTTTTCCGTAGCCACACCGAAAATCCACCCTCGCTGTTAAGGGAGAGTATGCACGCACGCAGACACGTACGAAACAACAGGCAAGCGAGGAGAGGCAAGTGTGGAAAAAAGGGGCATACACACCCGCATGGATCCCGTACAAAACGGTAACCTTACACGAACGTCGCGCCAAGTGTGTACTGTGTATCGATCCCGAGAGTACACGCGAAGACAGCTCTGAGCGCCACCACGTTCTCTCTGTCTCTCTTATCTCGTGGGAGAGGCGCTGTCTCTTGTTGTTGGTCTCGTTAGAACGCCGACAGTTACTCGGTACTGCTGTACGTATTTCGAGCGTGAGCAAAGAAATCACTGAAACTCGATCGCCGGCACGACAGACACTCTCTGTTTCCAACGCGACGTTCAGTTAAAAACGAGAACAAGGACGGTTCACGTTCGATGCATTTGCCGGCTTTATACGTCAGTTACGATCAACGAACGATCAACGAGATATGTCTTGTGGTCACGTTCTTTGTATACGAAAGCGTTTCATAAAGTTGAATGGTGCTCTTACCTTGATTTTCTGTGAATAATTCGAACACTGACACACGACGATACAACGCGCACTCCACACCCGACGAAGGTCCGAGCTCGACTGAGAGCGTTCGCCGGAGTGCGGTGGCGCCACAGCCAATCCCAACGTACTACCATGCAATTCCATCCTTCTTCTGAAGGTGCAATTCCAGTGAGGGGTGGGGGAAGGGTACACTTTCTTCAAACACCGGCTTCGCTTAAATTTTGCATAATTGTAGGGGCTCACCATAAACAATAATTTTGCGAAACTATAGCGCGCACTTCTCTAAAATAACAAGAATTTATATTCGAAGTTTCTTTAACGTGTATGATCTGTTTGGAAATAATACATAATCATGAAGGTAAATTTTATACTGGTAAATTAAGTTTAAAAAACTGAAGATTACGAGTTCAAGTTTTAAAATTATTCCTTTGACTCTGTTTTATTTTTAGACAGTTTAAACCAATAACAAAAGATTAAATGAAAAAATTGATTATCTAATTAAACTGAATTTGTAGTTTAATCTCATTATGTTTAAAGATATTACGGATATATCTTCAATTTTTTTACAGAAGCCTTTGAAACATGAGACATCGCAACACTGTGTAAACTTTAATTCAATTTTTTTGTTATTATTTCAAGATATCCATTTCTTTAATCAGTTTTAATTAAAAATAAACAAAAGGGTATACAAAAACTACCCGGGTATCTGTGAGATACTCATGCGTACTATTTCTTCAGGTAAATTTACAATGCAGTGAAAAGCATAGTGACAAGTTATATGCCCCCGCATCGCCTTTGGACGGTCTTCTTTCTGCGCATTTTAACTATGTACGGTTCTAGGTGTTTTATAGTCTATGACAGTGCACATGCGCTCTAATAACGATCGTAACACCGAAACTATATACCTAGCGGATAGAAAGTTTCATAACTTCTGATTAGTATCGATTGCAATATATTCCCTCGTTTAGATTAAACTCTTTTCCTATATTTATACATATTATAAAAATATTTAAAAATGCTTACAGTAAATTTTATATAAAGTATCCACTTTTGACGTCATCATCGATTACGACTGTTCATTTATTTTGACCCACTATGTATATGACCATGAAAGTAGAGGTAGGTTGTAGAGGAGTTTCATAGCTGTGGTCAAAAATCTTCCTAGGTTGTCCAGTTGCGCGGATTTTGATATTCTCTCGTGGAATGAAGGGTAACAATGGGTCCCGTATTGTCGGCGTTCGAACGAGGAAGGCATTGAGAATCTCTTGTTCAAATAGGCTCAAATATGGCGGACTGCCATCGGCAGGTAGTAGTTTCACAGTTTCGTATTAATTACAGGTGTACAATTTTTAGAAAACCGACGAACGAACAATATGAATCGTAACACATCTTTTCAACGAAATGTATGTACGGTACAAATAAGAGAGTCGAGACGATCTAAGTTTCGTCGGATTGATTCGTTCAACGGGTAAGCGAAACAATTTTCATTTTGACTCGACGTTGCTTTCGCATTCGTGATTCGTGACTCGTCTGTACGCGAAGGTACGAGCTAAGTAAACGGACAAGCCGTAAGAGAAGCTTCAGCTTCAATGCGAATGCAATGATCAGATTTTTACTTGCTTTTGTTATTATTTATAAATTGTTTGACAAGTATATCGATAGTTAAACGTAATTTTTTCATATCAATGACGCGACTGTAACGGTGGTAACCGTTATGATTTTACCGATGACGATTTTGACAATGGCAATAATTAAAATGACGTTGAGCGTACCCGTGTCGTTCTTGTGTTATTTTTTCTTCTGCTTTCTTTTTTGTTAATTTTCTTTTTCTACTTTAGATATCAATTATAATGTTCAATAAATTATTTTTTGTTTTGCTGTATTACAGATGAATGATTTGTATAGGTAATATAAATGTGTATTAACCATATGTACATCTTCTGTTTGTTTAATTTAATTATATTTAATCCTTAAAAATGTTTGACCATTTACTTTGCTATTACCTGATATTTAGTTTCTTTTGTGTTACATATTTATTAAAAATCTTCAATGTGTTCATGTGTTCATAATTTTGCAAATGTTGTATAGATTGAGCTTGATCTAATAAAAGTAGCAGAAATGGATGGAACAAGAGCAGCGGAGGTTCTACCTTTGCTTCAAGAACGTTTGGCCATACTTCCTGGTGGCCGAGATCGCAGGGGTGGACCTGTATTGGTCTTTCCAACCACCCCAAGACGCGAACGTGCAAAACCTGAGGATTATCGTCGTCTTTTGCAGTATTTGTTAACTGTACCTGGCGACGAAGTCAGGGGATTGCGTTTCACTGTGATAGTGGATATGCGGGGTGCTACCTGGGATTCTGTTAAACCTATTTTAAAGGTTGTATTTTCTTAGCAATCATCAAAAATAAAATGAAAACTTCAATCATACTTGTATCATATATTTTAGAATAGGATGATTTAAAATCACTTGCTCTTAACTATCATTGAGTTAATTTTTCTTTGTTAAAGGTATTGCATGAGCATTTTCATCGGTCTGTTCACGTGGCTTTCATCATAAAACCTGAAAATTTCTGGCAAAAACAACGAACTTCGTTAGCCAAGCAAAAGAAATATAATTTTGAAGTAAGAGTCATAGTAGATCAGAGATGATTTTACTCTTCAAAGTACAAGCTCAACCTTTAAAGTAAAATTTGATTTATTCTAGATAAACACCATCAGTTTGGAGGCATTGTCGAAAGTGATCGATCCGTCGCAGTTAACCGCGGACTTAGATGGATCTCTAAAATACGATCATGCTCAGTGGATCGATACGAGACTCGCCGTAGAAGACTTTACGTGGCAAGCTGCCGATCTCCTCGATAGGTTGGACGACTTGCAAGAAGATCTGAGTCGAAATGATTTCGCGGACGACGTGTCCGGCGCGAAGCACGGTCTCGATTTACATAATGAAATGAAGAAAAAGATTCTGAAGGTTCCAGTCGAGGAGATCGAAGTGGTCGGTCAACGGTTGCTTCAACGTTTTGATAATGGTAAAATGACTTGATGGGTTTAATATTTCTAGACCTTGCTACGATAGTTGTGGTCATTTTTGTTTAATGTAATGGGTGATAAAAAGCGAAACGTTTATTGTTAGGTATGGCTGGTGCTGGAAGCGAAGGAGGTAGCATCGAAAGTGGCGCGACAGGCGGTACTGACCCTGATGGACGTGCGTTAGCAGCCTTAGTAATTCAACACTTGGATTCCGTACACGCCGCGCAGCAACACCTTTTACAATTGTGGCATATCAAAAAGATGAAATTGGATCAGTGTTTTCAACTAAGGCTCTTCGAACAAGATTGCGAAAAGATGTTTGATTGGATCTGCCACAACAGAGAAGGATTTCTGGCGAATTACGTCGAGATCGGTCGATCGTATCAGTTAGCAAAAAATCTCCAAGAAGAGCATAAGCATTTCACTATAAGTTCTATGAACGTTTACGTGAATATAAACAAAATTCTAACGATGGCGAGTCGCTTGCTCGAAACTCAACACTACGCAGCGGGACACGTGAGGGCTGTAGCAGGTCGATTGGATCGAGCTTGGAAAGAATTCGCCGCGGGCCTCGACGAACGTACAGCGGTCCTCGGTTTGAGCGTCGTTTTTCATCACAAGGCGGAACAATACGTCGATAGCGTTGCAGGATGGAGTCAGGCTTGTGATGTTGGAAATTTGCCCAACGAAATTCCGATCTTAGAATCTCATATACGGCAGCATCAAACTCTTTACGAAGCCATGTGTCAAGCTTATACGGAGGTAATATTCTTTCATTTCGAATATGAAATTTGCCAGATCGTGCAAATTCTTCTTGTTTCTTTTTCTTCCTCTTTTAATCATTCATCTTGTGTGCGAACCACACGCACCTTTGTTTCGTGACAAAATGTAATTCTGCTTTAAATAGCGAAGAGAAAGAGAGGGACAGAGAGAAAGAGAGGGAGAGAAAGAGAGAATGAAAGAAATTGTTTCTTGTAACTCGTGATACTCGTGATTCGTATCGATGTCCTATGTCCCAAAGACAAATGTACATATATTTATAGTGAAATATGACGATATTTAACAGGTTTATGACGCGTATCAAGCACTTTTGAGCGGTCTAGGCTCAATGCTGCAAGTTTGTCACAGCTTCGGATCGGCGCACGGTACAAACTCGGATACGTTTCACATCGATGATTATGTATGAAACGATTAGCAATTGTTCTTTTCGTAGCTTCTAACCGATGAATATGCGCTTGGTATGCGGGGGTCTGATAGAGAATAATGTCCTTGAATAAATAATTGGGGTTAGATGGTAAGGTTGTTAACTTTCCGAGTAAAAGAAAGGGGATGGATGCATTGGGAATAAATTTCAAGTTGGTTCGACCCGTTCTATTTTCAACGTGGATTCCGTAAATCGTTGAATTTGACGAGTATCAACGACAATTTAATATTCGTGGCAGATGTTAAACATGGTTTTGGGTAATCGTTATTGTTTAGGTGCATAGTACCAGTAAGAAGCTTCTTTATCAACTGGATCATCTGGTGCAAGTCTGTAATCAGCCACAAGGGATAGACCATACAGCCAGAAAACATGTACGTTTGTTAGCGGTGCACGAATATACATGTGCATGTCTGCAATACTAATCGTTTGCTTTTCGCATCGTTTTTCACCGTTAATTTTCTATACGCTTCAGTTTAGTACTTCATTTGAAAACGTACAGAAAAGTCATGCTTTCATCCAACATTATAAACGTGTGCTTATGTTTTTGTTACTGTACTGTAAACCATTTATACCATTTCTATTTAATTAAATATTTTGATCTTATCTTTTATCATAAAGTTAAGTAAGCACTCGTTAACTGTTGTAACATACATAACAGAGCAACAATAATAACAATAACAAGCAACAATAATAACAATAGTGATGCATGCAAAATTGAATAGTCATTTAGGTCGCTTAAAGAAAAAAGAATAAAATGATCAAATGTATATGGTAATTGATTTTCTCAGAGTCAAGATGGTCACGGAATCGATGGACACACTGGCATGAGTGGAAATCCAGCAGCAGATTATAGCGAGGGTGCGTCGCACGTGTTGGCAGTGATCCATCAAATTTTGGGTCATCACAGAGCATTGGAAGCTCGTTGGCATGCTAGGAAAGTGAAATTACATCAACGGCTCGCGTTAAGGTAATATGTTCCACCGAGTTCGACTGTTTATTTGATCGACTTGCGTATATCTCTAATCTTTACGTAATTGTTTACAGATTGTTCCAAGAAGACGTAAAACAGGTCCTAGATTGGCTGACCAACCACGGCGAGGTTTTCATTCGAAAGAATACGGGAGTGGGCCGCAATCTTCAGAAAGCGCGAGTCTATCAGAAGAGTCATGAACATTTTGAAAATGTTGCACAGGTAATTTATGGATATAGATCTATGGATAATTTATGGATATAGACGAGCGAAGAAGGAGTTTGAACTGGTTCTTCTTTATCCAGAATACTTATACGAACGCCACTAAGCTACTTACCGCTGCTCAAGAGTTAGCTCACACTGGGGAATGCGCTGCCGATGAGATATACGCGGTGGCTCAAGAATTGGAGGCACACGTCAGTAGTTTTGCGGCTAGAGTCGAACAACGACGTCGAAGATTAGATTTAGCAGTTGTATTTTATACTCATGAGAAAGAGGTAAAAGAAGAGGATTAGACATTCTGGACAAAAGCGAGAGTCTCGTTCACATTTATGTTTATCCTTGACAGTTGAGCGGTTGGGTCGACGAGTTACGACAAGAGTTACAACAGGACGAAGTTGCGGAAAACCTGGAAACAGCGGAACGATTATTAGAGCAATGTGCACAACATAGAGCCTCCTGTTTGGAAGCCTGTGCGTCGACTATCGTTCAAGGCGAAGCGTTGCTTCGAGAACTTCGAGAGTCTACCGAAGCTCCCGACAGTACCGGTTCCGTGAGTTTCACTATCTACTTCGCCATCGACTTTGTTCGATCGACACGAAACAACCGGCGTCTGTTCTCAGATATCTGCGGTGGAGGCTGCGCTCGACAGGTTAGCAGGTTTGAGACAAGAATTGGAAGAATTATGGGCGACCAGGAAATTAAGACTGGAACTGTGTCTGCGGCTGCGTGTGTTCGAGAGGGACGCTTTGGAAGCGAGTGGTCAGCTGGAGATGTGGGCGCAGGAATTGCAGGGACCTCCCAGAGAGGGTTCTCCCGAACAACTGCTTCGCGTACACAACGATGGGGTGGCCCACATGCAAAACACTGCTTTTCAAGTTCTGCAACAAGGTCAAGAACTCGCTCAAGTAAGAATTACGAACGGACCAAGTATTCTTCAAATTTCTTGATAGAATCAATTATCTGATTGGTATGCGAATTTATATTTACTAAACCTACCGACATATAATGTACACTTTGAAATTACAAATGAAGCTAAAGAATAAATGTACAAACGAAACATAAATTAGCACACACATTTATTCTTTATCTTCATTCAAATCAATGCTGATTTCAAGAAATGTACTTTAACAAAATGTATACCTTATAATAATAAATGTGTTATCACAGGTATTGGAACAAGCTGGTGTTTGTATAATGGCGGACGGACAGCACAGTGCTACGGCTAGAGTGCAAGTACTTTTAGAATTTTTAAACGAAAGAGAAATGGACGCGGAGGATTTAGCGGAGATGAGAAGGGTTCGCTTGGAGCAAGCTTCTCAGTTGGTTCAATTACAAACCGACGCTACGCACGTAGCCAGTTGGATTCGTAACGGTGAGGCGATGCTCTTAGCTTCTTTGAGAGTTCCGGAAAATCTACAAGACGCTGAACAGCTTCGTTTGGAACACGAACAATTTCAAGTCGCTATAGAAAAGACTCACACCTCGGCCGTTCAGGTAACGTCAATAGTTGGAAGTGTTACGATTAGATTCGTTGATCATTTTTGTTCTTCGCAGGTGAAACATAGGGCAGACGCTTTGGTGAGCGCGAATCACTATGATCCGAAGAGTATAAGAGAAGTGGCCGAGGATGTGACTAAGAGATGGCAACAACTGGTGACGTGCGCGGAGGAGAGGCATAAATTAGTAACTGCTAGCATTAATTTTTACAAGACGGCCGAACAAGTACGTTCCGTGTTGGATAGTCTCGAACGGGAATACAAACGAGACGAGGATTGGTGCTCTTCTGGCGAAAAAGCTGGACAAGTACCGACGCTCGTTGGCAAGCATCAAGAACAGAAGGAAGCATTTTTAAAAGCGTGCACGTTGGTACGACGAACTGCGGAAACATTCCTCAAGTATACGAACCGCAGTCTTCAGTTTTACAGTTACCAGGCGAATAGCGCTGGTTCTGAGAACAAAGTTAAAAGTTAGTTGGTCGTGTTGTTTTATTTCTACGTATAATATACATATATATCATAAAATCCGATCGATTATCAAACGAGTCGAAATAAAACGAAGAACTTGATTTCTTCTCTTTTTCTTTTTTTTTTCTTCTTTTCTCGTTTTACTTTTTTCTCTTTTCTTTTTTGTTCGATGTGTTTATAGTCGCGCGTAAAATGCGCGAAATACACGGAATGACTAACGTTCGTTTAAAAGAAATTCAGAGAATCGATTGTCCGTAAAATGTGGACCGTTCCCGTTGCAGGTATTTTGGAAGAGTTGCTCAGCAAAGAAAACCGAGTGCTCGAATATTGGACGCAGCGTAAGAAACGATTGGATCAGTGTCACCAATATGTTCTTTTTGAACGTAGTGCCAAGCAGGCTTTAGAATGGATTCGAGAAACGGGCGAATTATATTTAGCCACGCATACTAACGTTGGCAAGAATCGGATTGAAAATGAGCAATTGCTGCGAGAGCATAACGAATTCAAAGGCGCTGCGAAGGTAAGCTTTGCTCCTATTTGCTTCAACTACTCCGTCGAACCGATGTTGTTGATCATGTTTCTGTACAGGAAACGAGAGAAAGGGTGAAACTGTTGATACAACTCGCGGACAATTTAGTGGAGAAAGGACACGCTCATGCGGCAGCGATCAAGCAGTCCGTCGCCGAGGTGGACCAGCGGTATAAAGACTTCAGTACGCGCATGGATTGTTACAAAACTCAAATCGAGGATGATCTAGGAATTCAATCCGATGACGGACAGAAGGATCTGTCGATCGATCGGAACTCGGATCCGTTGCTCGAGGAGAAAATTAAAGGGAAAGACTTGAAAGAGTTGAACGAGGAAAAGAGGAGATCGGCTCGACGCAAAGAGTACGTTTCTTTCTGCCGAAATACGTATGCATGCGTGTGTAGACTACATAAGGTATTCCTGAGAGGAGGAAGGAAAATCAAAGAATCCCTATCGTTTCTTATTCTCTTATTATTTCCACAGATTCATAATGGCTGAGCTGCTACAAACGGAACGAACTTACGTGAAAGATTTGGAAACGTGCATTCGTTGCTTTTTGGAAGAAACACGATGCGGTAAAGGAAACGTTCCATCTGGATTGCAAGGCAGGGAGTCTATAATCTTCAGCAACATGGAAGAGATTCATCAGTTCCATAGCAACGTGTTTCTTCGGGAACTGGAAAAATACGAAACCATGCCGGAAGATGTTGGACATTGTTTCGTAACTTGGGTAAGTACATTGTTGATCGTTCTCATGAAAGATGTTTGATTTTATATTTTGAATCTCGTTAGGCACCGAAATTCGACATGTACGTGACGTATTGCAAGAACAAGCCGGAAAGTAATCAGTTGCTAGTTACTCACGGTGGAACATGGTTCGAGGAGTTGCAGAGAAAACATCGAGTCGAACATCCGATTGCCGCGTATCTAATTAAACCCGTTCAGAGAATCACCAAATATCAGTTATTGTTGAAAGACCTTCAGGTACGTGATGGAAATTTGTCAGACTGTGTCAGATTGTTTGTCAGTCTGTCGAACGTTTAAAGAATATTCGTAGAAGTGGTGATTTTTCGTTTGGATCTAATCATTCTTCTCCGATGAACGATATAGGCTTGCTGTCAGGAGGGACAGGGCGAGATAAAGGACGGGTTAGAAGTGATGTTAAACGTGCCTAAGAAAGCGAACGATGCCTTACATTTGAGCATGCTAGAAGGTTGCGACGTGAGAATAGACACGTTAGGCGACGTAGTATTGCAAGATTCTTTTACGGTTTGGGATCCTAAACAATTGATCAGAAAAGGCAGAGATCGGCACATATTTTTGTTCGAGTTGTACCTACTATTTAGCAAAGAGGTTAAAGATTCTGCCGGGAAGGTAATTTCAACAACTCGAAACAATCAAACCCTTATACCGAAATCTTACACCTGTCTCGTTGTTCATAGGTCAAGTATATTTATAAAAGTCGTCTGATGACTTCCGAGCTGGGTGTGACCGAGCACATCGAAGGCGACGAGTGCAAGTTCGCCGTTTGGACCGGTCGAGCACCTACCAGCGATACGCGTGTTGTTCTCCGCGCCAATTCCATGGACGCCAAACAACTGTGGGTGAAACGATTGCGGGAAGTTATCCAGGAGACCTACTTCAGTTTGAGCATGCCGAAGAGTCCTGCCAAGAAGAGTTCGAGTCAACGTTCCAGCAGAGACCTCGAGGAGTGCGCTTCCCTGGACGACAGCGTCGAGAACCTGGACAGAAACTCACTGGCATCGTTCGGTTCTACGAACACCACGGACTCCGACAAGGTAAGCGATGATGCACTGATATGATCAGATATACTGACTCCCTGAAGGGAAGGGAAGGGAAGGAGGAGAGTTAATTTAGGAAAGATCGAACGGTGTTTTCATCGTATTTACGCGCCGTTTTTTCGGGGGGAATACAAGGAAGGACTATGCAAATTATGAAGAGATTAAGACGGTTTCGCTTACGGTGTCTACGATGAGCAGCAGGTGAAAAGGAGGAGAGAGGTATTAGACGGTGCCTTTCCTCGATTCGAGTCGTTTGAGAGTAGGGTAAGGAGTGAGGCGCTGAGAGAAGCGGAGGATTTTTGGGTGGGGTTCGAGAATAATCGAAAAGCGAGGAAACGCGCTCGCGAGCAAGCGCGGTGGGACTGCGGTAGCGAGGGTGACGGCGGCGGCGCGTGCACGGCAAGGTTCACGAAGAAATAAAAAAGGGATGGGGTGAAGCGGTGTCGTTCGCGTTGCAAGGGGCGCGGGGCGAGAATACGCGAGGGCGCGGAGGATGTGCAGCAGCAGCCGCAGCAGAGCAAGAGGAGGAGGAGGTGGTGGTGGTGGTGGCTGTGGCGAGGAAGGAGAGGGCGGCAACGGGAGGGTATCAGGGACGATAGGTAACGGGATCAGTACGGACGCGACGCTTGGGTCGAATGGATCCGTTCGATGGCGAGCGCAGCGAATCGTTGGACGAGTCTTTTCGACCTGTCAAGAAACGCGAATAACCGCATCGAGGAAAGCATGTCGGTCGTACGTTCGACGAGATCTTTGCTCGCGTTTCTAGTTTCTTCCGGCCGGTTGTCGCGTTCGCGCACGTGAATCGAAACGTACGATAGTAAACTGTCATGACGTCACCGGCAGGAAAACCTGCAACGAACGTCCAGAAACCCCGCAGGAAGATCTCGTTACCTTGGTTCCGTCAGAGTTCGGTGGCACAGCCACATGCAGCCCTCTCGAGGCAGCACACCATCGACACCCCCGGCTCGTTTCAAGCTCGACGCTTGCACCGTCAACCCTCCCTTTCTCAGGTACTCGAGGTACTCTCTTCCGAGTTCCTTTAATTTTCTTTTACGACTAAAACCTGTGGGTCAACGTATTTCTCTCTGCAGTTACAAATTTTTCCAAACTTGATCTCTTTTCGGTGTCGCGCTTATGAATTAGCATCGCGTGACGAAACCACTCCGAGTATACGCGTAAATTTGAAAAGCCTACGCGTTCCAAGTAAAATTAGACGGCGTAGTAGGAAACGAGTGCGGTTCGTACGGCGACGCGCGCGCGAGCGCACATTCGTGTCCGCGTTCCTGTTTGCCTAACCGCATCCGCGCTGGTTCCTGTATCCGTACTACGAATCGTTTCCCTTTGTCCCCGTTTCCTTTCGATTCTTTTAATTGCCCCAAGAAACGCGGTCGATCGTTCCTCGTAAGATTACGCCATGGGGTCGCGTTCTTTTTACCCGACTAACTTTCCTCCATCGATCGTCTCGATACGAAACAAGTTTCCGACTACTTCGACATTCGTATTACGCTTTTTCTTTGTGATAACTTCACTCGTTTTCGACATATACATCCGTTTGCGATTCGTGAGTTTGCCATGATAAATTCGCCGTAATCGATAACCTTGCGATTAACCTGTTATCGCGATAACGATTTATCGAAACGTTTGGGCTATGAAATGTGTTATAGAAACATATCGAAAGGAAACGAAACGAAACCGCGTTTCGAGGCCAAATTGAGATTGGCTCGCTGCCGAGTTTGTTACGTTCGAATCTATGGTTAGATTCGGACGTAAACGCAAGTTGTACCTGCGTCGAATCTCGCGTTAGATGGAAAACGATAGTTACAGCTCGTTGAGTCGACTCGAGGACGATTCCTCGAATCGTGACGATTTTTTTTCTTCCGTCAACGATCGCCGGGAAGTTTCGAAGAGGATCGGTAAAATTTGGCACGTGGAAAAAGGCTATTTTTGTCGATGGAACGCGAGAGGCTCCCTGGCTCGAATCTAGAACCGTGATCGTAGTCGGAATTCGTATCGAAACACGGATCGTTCATAAACGATTTGTCGTGATACGGAAACTGCATATTTTCCTTTATTTGCTTTCGTATGTGTTCGATGTTTATTGCAACCGGTTATACGACTTATGTCTGCTCATCTCCGATAACGTAACAATGACTTGAATACACAATGTTATTAACGCTGGCTTTACGGATGTACGTTGTGCACTTTTAGATGGAAAACAAATATACCAAGGAAACTTTAGACTATTATTCTAGACAGACTTACGCTTTGCTTTTGTTCATTTTTGTAATTTTACCAAATTTAAAATGTAACTTTTTCATGCGTACTGTAAACTGAATTTTAATAATGAATTTGATGAGCAATGTTCTGTTTTGTAATTCAAAATGTATTTTTTGAGAACAGAAGGAAAAATGAATTCAATGAGCAACTTCTAAAATTTGTAGTTCAAAATGTATCTTTTAAGAACAAGAGTTAAAATGTATTACAAAATGTATTAGTCTGGTCTCAAGTTTTAAGAACAGAAGTCAAAATGTATTATAGAATGTATTAGTCTGGTCTCAAGTTTTAAGAACAGAAATCAAAATGAATTATAAAATGTATTAGTTGGGCCTCGAGTTTTAAGAACAGGAATCAAAATGAATTCGATGAGCAACTTCTGCATTATAATTCAAAATATGAGTTTTAAGAACAAAAGTCAAAATGTATTATAAAAAGTATTAGTCTGGTCTCAAGTTCTAAAGACAGAAGTCAAAATGTATTATAAAATGTATCTATCAGTTCTTATATTTTAAAACCATAAGTAATGCAGTGTTTCTGTACTTGATACCGATTGCAACATTTAGTATATACACAAAGATTTTTTATCTATGAATTTGATCAGTATAACAAAGCTCTTGAGTTTCAATAAAAATGTCTGATATGAAACTACTGGTACAAAATCAGTAAAATTGTTCTTATTAGAAGCACCGTGTCTTGTTCTCATTAGAGCAAACACGTCATCATATTTACTCAAAAGATGAAAGAAAATAAGTTATTATTAGTAGCGTCCGATAAAAACCGTGAACGGTAGAATGAGTGAACGAAACTAGATTTCAGGATTTTTTTAAACATGTTTGTATCCTAGTAAAAGTCCACAACAGAAGTTACGATGTTTACACGAGGCGTCGACACGTACACAATTTTTCTTTCAAAGCTCCGATGATCGAAAGTTATTTTTCGATAAATAAAACGCAGCGGTCTAGTTTCGAGAAGGTTTCCGAAAAGCGTGTCGAGGAAGTTTACGAAACGGCGCCATGGTACGAGAAAAGCAAATATTCGAAAGAAAAGGAAAGAAGAGTTTGGAACGTTTGCTCCGTTATGTATTTTCGGAAGGAAGAAACAGGTGTCAACGCGTGCCTTTATCGGAGGCAGGCTATTTCGATAAAATTGAAATCACTGGAGCTAGAATAATCTATCGAACGCTCCACCGGTCCGCAAAGTCAAAGACAATCGGCCTGCTCTATTCCGTCGATCTACCCTTCGACTCTCCTCTCTCTTCTTCGCCCTTATTCTTTCGATTCATTCGTATCTTGTTTTTCTTTTACTCTACTATGAAAAGTTAACGATCATCTATCGAACATTCATTGTACTTTATTTTAGTATTAACATTAAGAGGTACGAGCAATTTTTTAGTGGGGCATTTGTCTTCATTTTAGAGAGAGAAGATTTATGAAAAAAAGTCGCTCGTGTGCATCAGGTCTAATAATATGGATGATTCGATGTTCAACGTCGATGATCAGATACTTTGTTGTTAAACTTGTCGCTCATTTAACAGCACACTAGCTGAACATCATCAAATCTACTTCTATACATTCTTATAAACATGTACATATTCTAACAGCTTCACTATAATGTCAGTTTTCTTGTACATCAATAACTTGAATGATTAATGTCAATTTGATGTTGTACAAGTACTTTGATATTTAACATTGTCATTCATTTAAAAATACCTCATATGAACATCATCAGATGAACTTCAGTATATTCTTATAAACATCTACATATTTTAACAACATCAGTATAGTATCAGTACTCTTGTACATTAATAATATGAATGATTGCCTCTCAATTTTGATATTGTTCAAGTACCTTGATTTTTAGAATTGTCATTCACTTAACAGCGCCTCAACTGAACATTATTAGATCAACTTTGATATATTCTTATAAACATGTACATATTTTAACAACATAAGTATAGTATCAATACTCTTGTACATTAATAACATGAATGATTCACTGTCAATTTTGATATTGTACAAGTACCTTGATTATTAAGATTGTCATTCACTTAACAGCGCCTCAACTGAACATTATTAGATCAACTTTGATATATTCTTATAAACATGCACATATTTTAACTGCATCAGTATATTATCAGCACTCTAGTGCATTAATAACATGAATGATACTATGTCAGTTTAACATTGTTCAAGTGTTTTGATTTTTAAGATTGTCATTCACTTAACGGCACCTCATCACATCAACTTCTATGCATTCTTATAATCATGTGCATATATTAACTGCATCAGTATAGTATCACTACTCTTACGCATCAATAACATGTATGATTCCCTGTCAATTTTGAGATAGTTCCAGTACTTTGATATTTAAGATTGTCACTCACTCAACTGCACCTCACCTGAACATCATCACGCTTACCCAATACATTCCTATAATCATGAAATATATTAAAAGCATCCGCACTCTTACATTAACAACATAATACTCAGGTGCAGTGCTATTAATAATAATTACTAGTATTAATAATAATGCTCAGGTGCAGTGCTATTGAACCTTAATGATCTCAATCTTAAAGATCAACCCATAATCTCCAATACTGCGTCCGATATAGTATCCAATATATTCCAATATACTATTCAACATTATCAAAACTTCATCTGTCCTCTCCTTTCAGACCGGCGTAGCCGAAGTGACCTGGGTAATCGCGGACCACTTAGCAGCCCCAGGTTCCCGCGAGCTGACGGTAACGAAGGGTCAACAGGTGGAAGTCTTAGAAAATGGAAGCAACGCGAGCGGAGTAAACGCGCCGGAATGGACTCACGTGCGACTTCTAGTAGCTCCCGGGCAAGTGGATCCTCCTCCGGAAGGACTGGTACCTACCAGTGCTCTCAAGCAGCCACCGCCCGTCTCCAGCAAGACTTCTCCGTCTAGAAAAGCTCCGGTACAACAACCGCAGCAGCAGTACCATCAGCAGCATCATCAACAGCTATCTAGCAATCAAGTTCAGAGTACCTCGCCAAGTGGAATCGCATCGGCTGTAGTTTCGTCTGCCGCTATTGTAACTGGGGGTTCCTCTTCGTGCTCCTCTTTGTCGTCTTCGTCCACCGGCGCGTCGTCGATCGGGTCGAATCTGCAGAACGTAGTTGCGCCTCTATTGCCGGACGAAGGTTGGTTGATGAAAATGAAAATGGAAATTGTGGGATTGACTGATTGATTTTATCGTTTGGCCCTCGACTGCTATGGTTATTGGCCCATTGCATTTGAAATGACAGAGGAACAACTGGTCGTAACAATCGTAGGAAACGTTCGAGTGCGAAATACAGAAAATTGAGAATCTTGAAGTTAAGCTTTTTCACGGTGTCGCACTCTGATTCGTTGGGTCAGATCGATGCGACGTACCGGGATAAACGTGTCCTTGACCGGTTGCGTCTTCAGGTGATGCGCTAGCGAAACCAAGTTGCGACGCATCATGCAGTCGTTATCCTCTCTTTCTCCCTCGAATCACCATTTCGGTTATTTGTTTAAGCAACACTAACACCGCTTCTGCAACGTTTACGATCGTGGATGAAAGAAAATACACGCTTCTTGTTTTTTTAATTTTTACATCTCGGTTAAACCAGAAACTAACTTCTCTTTTGTACTTCCGTCATAAGATGTTAAATATTTAGAGAAGCGAATTTTTCCTTTTTCGATGCGACCCGTAAACGCTGTAACTAATTGTTCGCTCTTGTGGAAATTACGTGCAAAACAAGCGTTACACTTTTCGCTTAACCTGTCAGCCCTATTTTTTTAGTATCCTTTCAAAGTTCATCTTGTGATGAATATCTTAGGAACTCGATCGATCAAATTGTATTCAAATCCGATTTATTTGTACTCATATCTTATATGATTCTTAATCATAATTCTTATATTCTTAATAAGATTCTTAACACTAGATTTACGGAACCCGTCAAAATGACGGATAATAGGTCTATTTTAGATGACAGAACTTGTTAAGAAATTTTTGTAAAAAAGTCAACTTTCAGCAAAAGAACCAATGTTTTAGGCAGTACACACATCATGTGCAATTTATTTGTTTTTCTATTTTAGTTAAAATTTAAATAAAGTTACCATCAAACGTCCGTAAATCTAGTGTTAATATAATATAATCTTATAATATAATATAATCTTATTATATTATATTATCTTATATATTATAAGAAAGATTATATTATATAGATATAATATTATATCTGTTATTATATTATAGATCTTATAATATAATCTTTCTTATATATTATAAGCATCTATATGCATCTATATCTATTCTTATAGATATAATATTATATCTATTATTATATTATAGATCTTATAATATAATCTTTCTAATACTATGATTTCCTAGATCTATAATTTTGTACGAATGCAATGTAACCATCGTTCTGTCCGTAGAGAGCGTAATCGCGAACGATGGAAGCACCGGTGCGAACACGAGCTCCCCAGGGAACAAGCGACGCGGGTTCAGCGGGTAAGCGAGCGATGCTTGACGAGTTCGAAATATGTGTCCAAAGATAAGCCTAACGACCGTTTGCTTTCGTAGGAGAAAGTGGCTACCCCCGCCATTGCGTAAACTCAGCCAAGGTAAAGTGGAGAAATCGACCGCAACCGCGACTACGACTGCAACCTCAATATTGTCGACAACGGGAACAGCAACGGCAGCGGCGGCAGCGACCACGGTTCCCGAACGTCCCTCGAAAAAGAACGTTTCCGAGAAGCGATTCAAACTACCGAGCGGCGCCGAACAGACTCGGGTGTCCGGACCAGCGAGACCATCCAGAGCCGCCTCCGTTTCCGTGTCAACTTTAACGTCCGCGGCCGCGTCTATGCGCGTATCCGCTTCGGTGTCAAAGGATTACGACGTCGAACTCGCTAGAACCGCTGTCGAGGCGGAAACGGAAGAGGAGGAAGGAGAGATCGAGCAGTCGGAGGCTGAGTTAGAGGAAGACGTTGTCGAACCTGACGACGCGGAGGCTTCTACTTACTCGGAACAGAACGGGGCGGACGATGCTGAGGATGAGTTGGAACTACCGCCGCCGATGAAACCCATCACCGAACCGATACTCGTAGGAACTGCCAACGGCTCTACCGGCTCTACCATTCCAACCGAAGGCTGCGGGAAATCTCGAGTAAGCGTCGAGCTTCTTTTTCTCCTTTCGCGCTTCGATGTGTCGTGGTGCAACACCCGATAAAATAACGGAAATGCTTATCGTTTTGGTTTACTTTTCGCAGACCTCCGAGCGGTCCACGAAGATTCTCGACGGTGCTACAACGGCAGACTTGGCTGAGATCGAGCAGATCGTAAAGGAAAGGATGGTAAGATCGAACGAAATGTGTTAGAAAGATTAAACATATCTAATCTTCTCAAGAATATTTACACTTTCATTTTTGTATATTATGTATTTATTTTGTGTATTAAATTCTCTTCAACTCCTATCACAAACGAATATTAAACCTTAACTTCATTGATCCTACAACAGGAACAGCACACAGAAAACTTGGAGCGACAAAGCCTCATGAGAACACCGAGCGGTAAAAGTTCGTCCAACGTCGGTATCAGCGATGAAGCCTGCGAGGAAGGAGACTCCTTGTCATCAGGAGTGTCTAGCAGTATCGGTGGTGCGATCATGATCCCGTCAGCAGCTGCTACACCGACGCCTACATCGACACCAAGCTCGACAGCTACCGCGACAACGAGCAGTCCAGCTCGAAATCCAGATCAACACGACGTGGAGAGTACAGCTCTCGCGAAACGACAATTCGTCATCCGAGAGTTAGTGGAAACGGAGAAGGACTATGTGAACGATTTGAAGCAAATAGTCGAAGGATACATGGCGTTGATGCGAGATCCTGACTGCGAGATTCCTTTACCGGATGATCTACGCGGTGGGAAGGACAAGATGGTATTCGGGAATATAGAAGCGATTTATGAATGGCATAGAGAGTAAGTTTCCTCAATCAAATCTCGATATTATTCAGACGATTTCTTTAATTTCTTTACATTTCTTTAATTTACCGTCTTACAGTTTCTTTCTGAAAGCCTTGGAGCGCTGTTTGGAACGACCTGAAGAGCTTGGCCCGCTGTTTAAACGGTATGAAAGAAAGTTGCACGTGTACGTGGTCTATTGTCAGAACAAACCGGTCTCCGAATACATCGTCTCTGAATATATCGACACTTATTTCGAAGTAAGTTGAAAGATTCTTTTGTATGTTATTCTTGTACCTATACGTACGCCTTTGTTCAGGAGCTGAGACAGAAGCTCGGACATCGATTGCAGTTATGCGATCTTTTGATAAAACCAGTTCAGAGGATCACGAAATACCAATTGCTTCTTCGAGAGGCCTTGAGACTCACCGAGCGGACTCAGAGGATTTCGGAAATAGAAGGTCTCAGAGCCGCGGTTCACGTGATGCGCGTCATTCCAAAAGCGGCCAACGACATGATGGATGTTGGCAGACTTCAAGGTTTCGACGTGAGTGTTCTCCGATACACAGCTCTATATTAAACTTTCCTCTTTATATTTTTATTTCTCCGACCGCCTACGTCGCTATTCGTTTTTCGAGATGATTTGTTTGCGCTGTTTAGGGAAAGATTACGGCGCAAGGGAAGCTGCTGTTACACGGACCTCTTTTGGTAGCAGAATTATCCAGCTTACCGAGCAAAGGAAGAGAGTGGCAAGTCTTCCTTTTCGAGCAGAATATTATTTTCAGCGAGACTGTTGGAAAGAAAACGCAATTTACCAACCCCGCCTACATCTACAAGGCTCATATTCAGGTAAACAACGAAACTGATCCACATGAACATTCTTTCTCGTTTATTATACGACTTAGACAATTCTGAAGATCAAACGAGTTCACAGTAATACCTATGTTCGTACTTATAACGTATTGAATATGTATGTTTGTTTTAACCCTTTGCACTCCTCTGTGTGTGGCTCGACATCACATTTCTCTTGGAATTTACAAATAATTCAGATAAATAGATTGGTTAAATATATATATTTTTATAATAAATGAAAAATGTATTTGTCACATAGTTCACATTGTTGCAATACATTTTACTGAGAACCTAACTTGATAAATTTTTTGTAAATTAAGGAGGTAGGTAAAAGAAATTGAGGAGTGCAAAGGGTTAAAAGTCGTAGTTTAATGATGTTCTGTTAGGATCAAGTGAAAGTAAGGTTTGATAATGATTCTCTGGATGATTACATAGGTGAATAAGATGAGCCTGGAAGAATGTTACGACGACCCGGACAAATTCGTGATTCGGTCGACCGATCCTCGGAAGCCTGGCCTTGGATTTTCATGTAGCGCGATCGAAGAGAACGGGCCGCGAAAGCAGGACTGGGTGGACACGATCACTGCCATCCTGCAAACTCAACGCGACTTCCTCAAGGCGATACAGTCGCCGATTGCCTACCAAAAGGAACTTACCAAAGATCCATTGTAAGCGTCATTCTATTTAACACACTGAATTACACGTTGACTCTCTTTCAACGCTCGTCGTGCGAAGATTCGTTTCAACATATTTTTGTATATTTCGTATATTATACGTATATATATGTATATACATACCGTATATCCCGTATGTATACATATATATACGTATAAAGAAGAAAAAGAAGAAAGATACAGAAGCGCCTGTACGCTAGAGAACCGTAGTCGTTTCCTAAGCTAAAATCCGATTTCATCTCCGCTTTCCTTTCGTTCTGTTCCTCTACTTTACCTCACGGTGTATTCTTTAATCACGCTCCACGCGCACAGTACTATCACCGTATTGCGACGCGCTTCCTCTCGTTTGCCTTAACATCGCGGTCTGGGAATCTACCTCGCTATCGCTGCTGAGTGGCTTTATCGCGAGAGCGTCTTCTACTATATTCTATATATATATACACATATATGTACGAGCACGTGGGTTAATATAACTCGCGCGAGAAAGTACGCTATACAAATTTTATTTCTACGAGACTACGAACGCGTTTACGCGAGGCCGGACATTAGGCGAACGCTGATTCTGCCTCGCGATGTCGGCGATACAGATTTCTGTGTATCAGCACTATATATATGTATGTATATACAGACGTATATATATACATATACATAGCTACCTACCTCCTTTGGAGTAGTTTTTAACGTTTCCTAGAATCGTGTTCGCTACGGTTCTTTGAAACCCGATGCTGTGCAATGCGATGCAATGCAATGCAGTCAAGTACACTATTACGATACAGCAGTTGCAACGATGGTAGGACGCGGAACAAAGCGTTGCGTTGCGTTGCAATGCGATGCGATGCGGTGCGATATGATGCGATGCGATGCGATACAAAGCGTTGCGATGAGATGCAACGTCGACTAAACGGACTGTTCTTTCTCGGCTATGTATTGGCACGCGCGTGCAGGTGGGGGGTAGGTATAACGAGATGTATCCACTCGCACTCACTCCTCGTCACTACTCCCTTGCAACCTGTTCGCTGACAAAAGTGGTGAATAAGCGTGTCCGTTGCATGTTTCGTTTAACGCGAATTATGTATTTGTTGGTCACGTGTTTGCATGTACTCTCTGCGCGTGTGTGCGTGTAGAAAGGGGGTGGGGGCGAGAGAACATTTTTCATCGCAGGATACGAAACGTACGACGTAATTAACGTTATTCGTCGATCTTTCGTCTTTTCGGTTGAACACGTAAGTCGACGGAAAAGACGAAAGACAAAGCTGGAATAGGAATAAGCGCGAAAACGCAAAATGTAAAATATCGACAGAGGTTGACTCACCCCCACCAACAAATAACATTACTGGTTAACGACGTAACCTTGCGAGCGTATAACAATTCGAATAATGTCCGTAAACGCGCGAGATCGAACGAATCGGGGATGGTACGCTGTACATATTGCGCCTTCGCGAAACACGACGACCCAAAGCGAACTAATGACTCGCGAACCGTAAACATTTTGTTTAGAATAAATTGTACATTGGTCAACGTTCTAATTGTGATGCGTCCTTTCCTACGCCTCTTTAACGCTACTTACTTTTCGGTTCACTAACAGCTTGTTTTTATCCTGGCAAGAACAAGGTACTGCATTGACCATTCACGTTTTGAACGTTCTTCACGACCCACTTTTTAACCTTCGCACGATTAATGGAACAACAATGTAAGGAAGAGAATCTCAAGGATGCGCGAGCGTTGATTCGGAATAGACTCTGTTGACCGCGTAATTCACAAAATGCAGTGCCGTGTTTGTATTTTATTTATGATTTGCTGGCGTACACAGTCGTGGCGTGAGTCCGGAATCTCCGTGTCGAGGACTTTCAACGATTTCTACGAGCCTGTCTAAGACAAGCGACGACGAAAGAAACGAAATCGCAGCTCCCCGAACCGCGACGACGACGACGGCTCAACGGTCCCGCAGTGGAGTTTCGGATCAGGAACCTTCGCAAACGCCGAGCCCTAGCAAAAGCAGATTGAATTTTCTCGAGGGATTTAAGAGCAGCCTCCGACCTCGATCGCCCGTTCGCAACAATTCTATCCCGGTGAGCACGCCGATATTATTCATACTTTTTTACTCTATGCGCGCTATTCTATTTGCCTGTTCGTAATTAAACCTATTGCAATTGCAGCAAAAGGATTCTTCTTTCTCCTCCTCCTCTTGATGCCTGTTGCTACTCGCTCGCTCTCTATCGCGTAATTTTTCCTTGGTACGCCGACGGCTCTTCCTACGTTTTCCACCCAAACGAAACGATGCTACGAAGGATCACGATATCGTATCGTACAGGTTGGAACTTTATCCTTTTCGGATGTTACGCTTAGCGATTCGAACGCTTTCCTATCTAAGTTGCTTCTCGCTATCTGCTCTCTGTCGTCGACCGTTTTCGTCGTCATCGTCGTTGTCAGGCCGTCGCAGCCATCGTCGTCTGTCTCGTACAGCTGTATCGTCATCGTCGATTTTCTTTCGCTTCATTCGCAGCTTCTCTCAAGGTAACTTTCCTGGTCGTCGATATAGTTTATGTATACGTCTGGTTTCTCTAAGTATGGCACTATAAGGTGATCAGAAATTCCGATTGTAGCTTCGATGCCACTCTATCGAACGGTACAAGATAACATCTGTTCGAGAGCACTTTTCAACACCTTATCCTGCTGTACCAGGACCGTCCAAACCGAGGGCTTATAACTGAGGGCTTATAGTGTGATAAAACAGGGGGACATCCCACATTTTCTTCTTTCAACGGAGTGAAGATATTTTCAGTCAATTTCTTTTGAGATCAGCTTCAAGTACACCGGTTGTAAGATGAGCTCTAATTTTGAGAAGTAACTTGTGGTTCGTACTGCAATTGTATGTGACAATTATAACTGTTCAACGTAAGATACTTTCAGTCAATTTCTTTTGAGATCAGCTTCAAGTACACCGGTTGTAAGATGAGCTCTAATTTTGAGAAGTAACTTGTGGTTCGTACTGCAATTGTATGTGACAATTATAACTGTTCAACGTAAGATACTTTCAGTCAATTTCTTTTGAGATCAGCTTCAAGTACACCGGTTGTAAGATGAGCTCTAATTTTGAGAAGTAACTTGTGGTTCGTACTGCAATTGTATGTGACAATTATAACTGTTCAACGTAAGATACTTTCAGTCAATTTCTTTTGAGATCAGTTTCAAGTACACCGGTTGTAAGATGAGCTCTAATTTTGAGAAGTAACTTGTGGTTCGTACTGCAATTGTATGTGACAATTATAACTGTTCAACGTAAGATACTTTCAGTCAATTTCTTTTGAGATCAGCTTCAAGTACACCGGTTGTAAGATGAGCTCTAAGAAATTTTGAGAAGTAACTTATGTTTCTTACTGCAATTGTATGTAACAATTATAGCTGTTCAATGGTGTCGAAAATGAGGCATCTTGCATTTCACTCACAGTAGCTTTAAGTATAATAAAAGAGCTCATCGTGCTCCATAGTAGAAATATTGGACGGTCCTGTGTCATGTTTTTGTCTGTTTTCGAAGGAAGAAGCAGCGAGTGGAAGAGTGGTTCGAGGGTAAAGTAGAAGGGTTCGGTGCATGGTGGTGATGATGATGACGAGGAAAAATGTTAGGAAAGTGTTCAAAGTTAACCGGTAGATTCGGTAGATCGTTGCAGGTAGCAGAGTAAGATTAACCGCTGATTGGGGCAAGTTACGCGGCGGAGAAGAGGTGGAGATCTCGCGAGTGGACGGTCCAGGACTGATCGTTCGAAGAACGATCGGAAGAAAGGAGGAATTTTGGATACCGGCGAGTCTCGTACCGAATTCGTCTCACAGCCGCGCATGGTCTTTTCGGCCGCGAAGGATCGATTCCGAGGGAGAGAACGTCCGTCTTCCGCAGGACGCGCGCGCGGAAGAGAACGGTCCTCCCACGATCTTGACTATTCCGTGTTCGATCAGGGCGACGGCCGGTGGGGTGGCTCGGCTCGTGCTGGAGGCGCGTCGCGTGGAGCGCGCAACCGTCCGCTGGAGGAAGGAGGGACAACGATCTAACATCGAGGGAGGCGATCGACATCGACTTTTCCGGACGTCCGATTCCCTTTCTCTCGAAATCGCTCCTTGCCTGCCATCGGACTCCGGGATTTACCACTGTCGCGTCGAACACGAAACGGGCTCTTGTTCGGCCAAGATTCCCCTTCGCGTCGTAGGTATGTCCCATACCTTTCCATATACTGGGACAAACTCTATAAATTCTTAAAACTAAAATTACCGGAAAGGTCTTATAACCCTTATGTAGCTTTCTCATTTTATGTTACAAAATTTGGTAAAACTTTGTTCAGAACCTTTGTTAATCTTCATGAAGATATAAGTTCATATTACCTTTGTACAAGTTTTTTATTTTAACTTGTAAAATTTGTTAAAACTTTCTTCAGAATCTTTGCTAATCTTCATGAAGACATAAGTTCATATAATTCTTGTATAAGTTTATATGTTAACTTACAAAATTTGTTAAAACTTCATTTAGAATCTTTGTTAATCTTCATGAAGACATAAGTTTATATAACTCTTGTACAAGTTTCTCATTTTATCTGATAAAATTTGTTAAAACAATTTCTTTAGACTCTTTGCTAATCTTCATGAAGACAAAGAATTAATGTGATTGATTGATTTATTTATTTACTTTATAAGGGCCTTGATTGCTATGCTCATTGTTCCTAAGAATTAATGTATAATTTATGTTTATCATTTTATCATTTGCTTATTTATTTTTCAACTTCATTTTTAATTTTAAAGTATGCATTGCACCGTGGTAGATTTAGTGTCAACAGTAGCTAGACAGATGTCTGATATTTGTATTCAAAACAGAGATAACTACATAAGGGATGAAGCAACAAGTACTTTCAATCAAGCATAATATTGTTTGTCCCACCAAAAGTTTATATACAAAAGCATCTTAATCTCTGTCACTTAAAATATTTTTTTTTATGAAATCTAAGCTCCTTTAGTTCATCAACCTCATGTTTATATTTTAGTCCATCAACCTCATGGTCCAATTTATTATAGAAAGTAGTTTCAATAAATCTCACACACCCTGTCCTAGTATTTGGCAGACCTGTTCCTATCTTATCAATCTACAGTTCTAGATACTCACAATAATTAATTTTGCAGGTATCGACACGAACGCCTGGCGCGACGCGATCGACACCGACCGATCGGACGACTCGAACGACTCGTCCTCGATGCATCGCGCTCGTTCGAAAGACGCGGAAAGCGAACGGTGCATCGACAGATACCTGGAACTAGAGGAACTGGGAAACGGTAGATTCGCCAAAGTATGCCGTGCGAGGGAGAAGGGATCCGTCCGAGAAGTGGCCTTGAAACAAATATTCAGAGTAAGGCAGCGGTTGTCGGTGACCCGTGCAGAGTATGACTTTCTTCGAACCACGTGTCATGATAATATTGTTCGAGCGCTTGCCTTGTTTGAGGACCTACCCCAGCCTGGTATCGACACTATAGTTTTAGAGCTGTTAGTATGTTTTCATATGCAACGCCACAGGGTGATCTCTAACAAGTTTATTTGCTTTGTAACTTTGGTTGTTGTGGACTTTATATGTATCAGGTTTATACTGTAATTGTGATTGCTGTACTTGTTACTGTTGTAATTGTTATTGCTGTACTTGTTACTGCTATAGTTGTTAGTGTTGTACTTGTTACTGCTGTAATTATTACTACTGTACCTGTTACTGTTGTAATTGTTACTGCTGTACTTCTTACTGCTGTACTTGTTAACCTCTTGCATTATTTTCATCATCATCAATTTTACTCAAATTTTTAATACACTTCAATTTGGACTTCAAGTCCAATTATAATTCATATAGTCAACGATTCAATAATAACATATTAACATAAAATTTCAATTTTCTTTGTCAGTTTTAATGTTGTGTTTAATGATGCAATTATTCAGTTCTGACTGACACACCCAACAAATAAGTTTATAGTGCAAGACGTTAATTGTTACTGCTGCATCTATGACAATAATAAGTGTGAAGCAATACTTCACTTCAAGCAATCACACTCCTCTTCTACCATGTTCTGCATTTTGTCAGGGTTCATCTTGTGGCAAGCAAAAACTACTACTTTTTTCTTTCTTTTTTTATGTTATTAATGTTTTATGTTCCTTTACAGGGTGAGGGGTTCAACCTTGTTCGCGTACCTCGGTGAAAAAACAGAGTACACAGAAGCAACCGTAGCGAGGTACACCGGCCAATTACTGTCAGCGCTGCGGTGGCTGCACGCGCGTAAACGAGCTCATTTGGACCTGAAACCGGAGAACGTGTTGATCGACGAGGAAACCGACACTGTAAAATTAATAGATCTCGGCGAAGCCGTCAGAGCGGCGCCGCTCGACGAAGTCCGTCCTCCGGCTGATTTAGAATTCGCTGCCCCAGAATCGGTTCTCGGGAAACCGACCGGCTCCTACACTGACATGTGGGCCGCCGGGGTGTTCATTTACGTGCTTCTCAGGTAAAACAGTTATCGATCTCTTTTAACTGGAACCAACACCTGCACATGATCGATAAGTTCCTATACGGATTGTTTTATTCAGTGGCCTTTCACCCTTCTTGGACGATTCCATCGAAGAGACTACCGCCAATATACTGAAGTGTGACTTTTGTTTTCCGGAAGAGTACTTTCATGAAATATCGGAGGACGTGAAACGTCTGCTAGAAAGATTGCTGCGGTCGCGCGGTGAAGACAGAACGACCGCTGAAATTTCCTTATCGTCACCGTGGTTTCAGGTATAAGATACTTCCACGAAATTATTTTATTAAGTGAAAGGAACAGAGCCTGTTCAGACGATGCGATGCTGAAGAGGAAGATAGTGTACACGATTTCTTTTGTACCGATTCATTAATAACTCGTGTGTTAATAGCGGCCATAATTATACCATGAGTTGGTAATAGCTCATGTGTTCATATAGTTTCAAAACGTGCGACTTAATGAAATAAATATATAGAGTTGCAATATCTATATGAACTATGAATATAAAATTGTATAAATATATATGAAGATAGCTTATAATTATAATAATAGCTCAACAATTTGGCAGTTCGACAGTTTTAATTTCTATACATTCCTTTTTCGACATCATTTTGTACTGTCAGTAATTGATCCCATAATTTCAATCACATTACGACATATGGAGTTTCAAATGAAGTTTTATTTTATAAAAATAATGTTCGTTATTCCATTTAAAATGAACTACGCATACTAGGATTAGATTCTTCGTAATAGACGGGAGGATTTACCGAATTAAACGCATCGTCTGAATGGACTATTAAGACACTTTTCAAAAGATACGTTTGTTTCAGGTACCGATCGGTGCAACGATCCCTTCCTCCCGAATGGCTGCCTTTATCGATCGTCGCGCGCATCGATCGAAATCTCGTCAAGAGCGAAACAGTAGTTTTTATTCGTAAAGCTGTATCTCGTTCATAAAAGACATATATATATACATATATTTATTGACAAATAATTTTTTGTAAAAGCTACCGCGATCGAATCGACCGAATGTAAATAAAACTAGCGAACGCGATCGCGACGGCTACTACGTGACCGCCGTTATCACCTATCACCTTTTTGTTATTCGTGCGTTTCGTTTAGTCTATCACGCGTACAAACTGCCGCGTTTTTCGCGTCTGTCGATACTTGACCTTCGATGTGCCCGTTTGTTCGAATAAAACACGAATCAACGTTGAAATCTAGCGATACAGGCCCGTCGTCGACAACGTAGTTTCAGTTCCCATGGAACGACCCTTTCTATTAACTAGCGTTACATTTCCTTTTTGTAGGGACACGTTACTATCGCGTTACGTGAAATTACGTGCTATCGCATCGCTCTTGGAACAATGACATAAATCAAAATTATGTAAAAAGAATTGTTGTTTATTCTTTACAATTCTTGCGCACACATCCCCTCCACTGATTTACATATAGAAAGAGAAAGACTGATCAAGGACTTCTCTCTTGTTGAATTCACCAATTGCGCAGTATTTTTCTGTACAACCCACAAGGGTGATTATGTCATTATTCCACCAGAAGCAATATATAAAATAAATATATGTATATTCTGATATTCGGCTCACATTTTACGAATGCCGCAATAACAATGTACAATTGTGTTAATTTCACGTGACGTAATATTAACCTGTCATAATTTTCCTATCACTGTCTATCCCCTGTTCGTACAAGTCATTATCGTAAATCTGCGCATTACGTTGAAATTGACAACGAAGTAAATCCTTTTCCGACGACACGTCGAATTTTCCATTTTCCTTTACCGCGGCGATATTCTTAACCGTTTACAGTGATCGAGCACGTGCTGCTGGTACTCTTCCGACGAAGAGAATGATTTATTATCACAAAGAAGGCAGCTCGCATCTTTCCTGTTTACCGAGTGACGCCGCATTCGATGAATGCTCAATTCGACCTTGTTCTGCATTTGCTCGTTGCAGTCCGGACAAGTCATCGGTTCTTCCACTCGTTCCTGCTCCGCCACGTTTTCCAACCTACTGATCGACGTCCCGCCATCTTTCTCGTTCGAATTCGACTCGAACGTCACGACGGTACTCGAACGCTCTTCTCCCGCTTCCTCTGCCTGCTCCGCCTGAACGAAACACTTCGGAGAAGAGATTGCTTCGCTCGTGGTTTTTATAGAATCCGACTCGGTCCGAACCGATTCCCGATGACTTTTTACATGCTCGGTTAACTGTTCTTTGCTGTCTAACGTTACTTCGCACGAGTCGCAAGAATAACGTGACACTGACGGACATTTTCTTACGTGCTCTTTTAACAGTCGTTTCTCGAGAAACTCTTCTCTACAATGTTCGCAGCCGTAGGTTCGTTCTCCGTGATGCGAACTTCGGTGCTTCGAGAGCTCGGACTCGCTTTCGTAATTGATCAAACAGTCGAGACACATATGACTGGATAATTCAGAATGATCGGTTAACAAATGAGTCTGTAATTGTCTTTTGAATTGAAATTCTTGATCGCAGAATTCGCAACGTGTCCGCTCGTTTCCCTCCGTCTTCGCTTTATCCAACTCTTTTTCTTCTACTCCTATTTCCACTTTCACCTGTACTTTGCTCTGTTCCTCCATCGACGCCTCCTCCGTCGACCACTCTGTCTCCATTTTACAGGGCATGGTTTCCGCCTCGCTCAACTCGACCTCTACCTTCATTTCTACTTTCCTATCCGTACTTTCCTCTGTCCTCGTTTCCTTCGGCTTAACTGGCTCACTTCGGTACCTCTGGTTGCTCATCACTTTCAAAACATCCGACCAATCGAGTTCTTCATCGCTCCTGCACGTGTCCGTCAGCAACGAGAACACGGTGTCGCCCTGTCGTTCGTCCTCCCGTTCGATCCGAGACTCGTTTCTTAAACTCGATTCGTTAGTTCCGGTTTTGTAAATTGGCCTAGCGACGTTGTTGCCTGAGAGCGAAACGGAGACAGGGCTGGGAACTGGGCTCTGAATGGACGCTGCTACCTGAGCAGTTCTCTGCCTTCCTCTTCCTCTTCCACCGATTCCTCGGCTGCGAGGTCTACCTCGTCCGCGTCTGAAAATACCGCGAGTGATTCTGGGAGCACGGTCCTGCTGATCTTCCTCCTTTTCCTTTTCTTGCTCCTTCTCTTTCTCCTCCTTTTCTTTTTGCTCCTTTCTCATGTGCTCACCGAGCGAATAAAGAGGTTTCTTGGGAACGCTATTCGTTTTGGAGTTTGGAAACACATGGCGCAGAGTGTTGTCCGCGACGTAGATCTGTTGAAAAAACTTGAACGATTGCTCCAATTTGTCGACGCACTCGTCGCACATGTTTGTCGGCAAAGCATCTTCGTCGTCAATTTCTATTAAAAGTTTCAGTTTCGATAGAAGGCTCATGTCCGTGCCTTTTCCCTTGCTCGTCATACTTACGAGGTTCGGTTTCTTGGTAGCGCAAGTTCTGCACCACTGATCCACGTCGAATTCGGAAGGAGCATTTTTCTCTGCGGGTTTATTTATCGATACTTCCTCCATAGAACTGTCCTGACCGTTTACTTGAACTTTCTGAAATTTTACGAGTATGTAAACATAGGTAAATAGGAACAGGTGCAACCTAACCTAGCTACGTGTACTCGGAAGATGTTTACTTTCGTTTTCGTGACTGTAACCATAAAAGTAACGGTTCGTTTTGATTTCGAGCATAACCAATAAATGGTTGGAGATCCATGGTGCAACGAGAGAACGAGAGAAACGAAACGAATGAGTAATGAAGAAGACTTACCCGTCGTGTTTTCAAACTTTTCAGTGTTCTCGAAACAGCGCTCCAATGTGGAAAAGGGACCGCATTTTCTTTCAATGTACCTTTGCTGAGATAACAGTCCTCCGTAAAGTGATTGTTACACACGAAAAATTTCATAGATCGTAAAGCGTCCAGATCTCTGCCGATTAGATCCACGTGACCACTGTTGATCAACCATCTCACGCAAAGACCAGTATCACAAACGGGAAGTTCGTGAAGTATTTGCTCCTTTTCCCGGGTGTCGACACAATCGATGTATCTGCATTTGGTTACTTCCTCCATGATACGCGGATTTTTTCCAGTTCCTGATTCGGCGGAGGTACACGTGCAAATACCGATTGCTTTCCCTTTCCAGCAAGTCTAATCCCTTCAGAAAAACAGCGAAACCCTAAGCATTTCAGACAGGTTAGGCATACGTGCGATTAAGGCGCGAAAAGCGAAACTAATGCAGCGTGTCTGCCATCTCGCGATCCTTTTTCGTATTCTTGAACCTGCTATCTGTCTTTTATGCAACTTCGTCTCTACATATTTCTATGTCGATGATATGCGCACAATGTTTTGTCGATTCACCAGAGAACGAGGTCGTATCGCGCAACTCAAAGGTTCCTTGCTAATTGTACTGTTCTATTATTATTCGCTCTAACTCGATCGGTTATATACACAGTAGGTCAAAAACACGAATAATGGAAAGAAACGATGACGTCAAAAGCGTACAAAATAAAAGTTCACTGGGTATGATCGTTAATCGCTAAGACTGTCGTAACGACACATGCGCAGTACCTTCGCTTTTTAACCAATGAGAGCCAACATGCGCGAAACGAACAAAATTATTCGTTCGACACCTTGTTCTCTCGATAAACCGGTAATATGTATATAAATATGTAAATATGTATGAGTGCTATTATTTTTATGAATTTAACGTATACCTTTGTCGAATGCATATACGATTCCCGTACTTAAACGCGAGGAAAATTACTTGAACTATCAAGTTATTGCCGAATATTTCGATCGCAAAGGTTATCCACGATTGAAAATATTTCGGAGTATGCAAGTATAGCGAAAACTAGAAGTATGACGCGTCGAATTAATTTTTACGAATAATCAGACAACGAACGTCGCACCGATGAACGTAATGAACAACTTTTCGCGTATATATCGACGTTAGTTAATTATTTGTAACAACCAATACGGCTCGAACAAACAACTCGAGCGCTGTCATCGCTCGATCTACTAGTAACGGTTTCACTTTTCCACGGGATAAGTCGCGCGAAACGACGCGAAGAGACGCTACACGCGTCACGTGATAGCATTTTCTACCACTTTGCTAACAGCCAACAAAACAAACAGTTCTTGTGAATTTCTCCTTGTACTATAAACATGTACAAAATGTCACCGAGAATTTCGACTTTATAAGAATTTTTTATAGAAATTCTGAACCGCTATCGAGATTAGAGGGTAGGGAAATTCGAGAGCAGAAAGAATCTTTAGCGTACACTTTTAGAGTGTAAACGAACAAGTTAGAAGTAGTTAGATTCGTTGATCAACTGAACTGCCAAATGTCTGAGAACGTGGAAGAAACGATGGAAGAGGAAAGTTCGGTTACGATGTTAGACGTGCTTCGAGAGGAGAATCAGTTGGAGGAAGATGCTTGTGCAGTTTTAGGAGCGTCCGACGACAAAAATTGCACTTACAGCAAGGTATCATAAACAGTAAACACGATTAAATGTCGCCCTACCGTAACCGACGATAATCGAACAGTTCCTTATATTTTCACATTTTTCTTGCAGGGATATTCTCGGCAAGCTTTATACGCTTGTAAAACCTGTTGCCCAAAATCAGGAGGAGGAATCTGTCTAGCTTGTAGTTTCCACTGCCATGAAGGGCACGAACTGGTAGAACTGTATACCAAAAGGCACTTTAGATGCGACTGTGGTAATTCCAAATTTGCTGGAAAAAAGTGTAACTTGGATCCGGTATGGCTTTGTTGTTTACATCTTTCACAAATATCTTGCTTTATTACTTTAGAGTAACGGACCTATCCCTTGTTTCGTGTTTGGTTCTTAGTCAAAGGATCCGATTAACCCTGAGAATAAATACAACCATAATTTTGATGGGCTCTATTGTATCTGTGAGAGACCTTATCCAGATCCAGATGATACACTGAATGATGAGATGTTACAGTGCATTGTTTGTGAAGATTGGTATCATTCTAAGGTAATATTGCTTAACTTTGCAATTTCCCTCTTAAATTGACTAACTGTTTTAATAGCATCTAGAGTGTGAGAAAGGAATACCGGCGGACGACGCGTACGACGAGATGATTTGTGCTGGATGTATGAGACAGAATGACTTTCTGTGGTGTTATGCAAATAAATATGCAGGTAATGGATCCCAGATTGCCAGCTACTTTAGTTCACATAAAACTAATTTAATGATAGAAGTAATGATGGTAATCATAAGTTAATTGTTTTTGGATAAAAGAGTAATCGTGATTGCAGTTGATATTCTGCAGACATTGAACTGTGATTTGTAATTGCTGAATTAATGATTAATCCCAGTGTTCGAAACAACGGAGGCATCCAGCGATAAGAAAGAAGAATCGGTGGATATCGAAAAACTGCCAGAAGGATGTACGATGCCACGAAATAATTTTCCGAACCGGACTGCAACAAAAGGAAGTTGCTTCTGGACGGAGGGCTGGAGAAGCGCTTTGTGCGTTTGCGAAACGTGCAAGGAGGTAGACTTGTTTTTCGAATCATTGTACAGTACGGTACTTACAACCTAGTACTTCTCGCCGATGCATCTACCGAACGAGCTTTTGTACGATTACAGCTATACCGAAAGAAAAATGTTATGTTTCTTCTCGATCCAACGGACAGCGTGCACGCTTACGAGGAGGCAGGTAAAATTAACAATCATGAATCGCAGTACGAGAAGGGTATGAAAGCTCTTGCCTCTTTGGGTCGCGTCGAACAATTGACGGCGATCGAAGGTAAATTATATTCAATGCGATGCTGTCATTTATTTAATAGATTCGTTGATCACATATTTTGGTGTTTAACAGAGTACAATAACATGAAGGAGCGACTAAAACGGTACCTGCAAAAGTTCGCCGAGAACAAGAAAGTCGTACGGGAGGAAGACATAAAGGAGTTCTTCACAGAAATGGAATCGAAGAAACGGCCAAAGGTCGTAGTACCCACGTACTGCCGTTGAGACTTCACCCGCAAGACATCTGTTTTTATTTTTTTATTCGAATATTAGGATCTTTTTCTTGATACTTTTTGTTTGTCGAATCATTCGTGATACTAAGCTATTTACGTTTTTACACTTTGAAAATTGTCAAAGTTTCGATAAATACGAAATTACTTGTGATAAACGAAGGAGCTAAAGGGAGATGTAGAAGGAAGAAGAGGAAAAATAAAAGCGAAGAAGAAAGATATCTTATTATTTCCATGGATTACCAAATTTCCTTGTTTTCATACTTTTAAGCAAGAACAAGCTATTACAAAAGAAATATGAAACGTAACGTTTATTTATGCGAACACAAATATTGTCTAGTTCATGAAGACAGAAACAGTAGAACGAAGCAAAGTATATTGGAAAGAAATTCACTAGTAGAGGAACTTTACGTTTGGACATAAAGTTTAAGTTGCAGCGGATGTCGGTTCATCGCGTAGTCTTAAAGGTATCACTAGAATCGGTTCCGTAGAGTTCGGTTTGTCCGTGTAGATGGCCCAAGTCCTCTCGATGCAGTCGAAGATGCCTGACACAAATTAGCAAACATTTACAAGATACTAATACCAGGCTAATGACTGCAGTCGATAATAACAAACAATATGACAACATAACAACAACAAAACACTGACATAGAAGAGACAATAAAGGTACCTAATAATAAACTGTTGTTACTAACAAAAATTGTTTGTTAATAACAAACAACAACGACAACAAAATACTAACATAGAAGAGGCAAGAAAGGTACTTAATAGTAAACTGTTGTTACTAACAAAAATAGTCTGTTAATAATAAACAACAAGGACAATAAAACACTGACATAGAAGAGACAATAAAGGTACCTAACAATAAACTGTTGTTATTAATAAAAATTGTTTGTCAATAACAAACAACAACAACAAAACACTAACATAGAAGAAGCAGGATACCTGTAGCAATGGTCTTCACATAGTCGTCCTTCTTAATCTCCTGATAAACTCTATACTCATCATCAGTCTGATCACTCAAAATGTTAATAACATCCTGACGCGACTTAGCCGGAGGATGTCTGCAGATGGCCTCCATTCTCTTCACGCTGCTGTCTATGATAACACCCTCGACCTCGGGCACTTTCAGTCGCAGATACCTGCAAGCGAACAAACAACATAAACTAATCATAAACAATCAAGCCCTTCACTCACTTGTTGCAATGAGCAGTATTCTCTCCGGGGCTGACAGTCAAGATGTTCAGTTGAGATTGCGTAGCGTCTGGCTCGCATGGACCAATCTCGGCGTTGTGAAACATTCTGTCTCCTTCTTGCGTTAGAAAAGTCATGTTCACCGAGAAGCCTTCAGCAGCTCCGCATCCTTCGTTCCGCAAAATTTGCTGGGCCTCCACGTAGTTCTCGGCGGACAAGAGGGCTCTGGCTAAAAAGTACCTGGCTACGAGAGGCAAATAAGTTAACTTGTTGTACTTTGATGAATTTCACTGAGGCACGGACAGCTCAAATATATCTTACTAAAATTTGTAGTGCTTTGCCATTTAACATTTGGTGCAATTATAATTTGCATTGTTAACCTTCTGCACTCAAAGATAATTACTGTTTGCAAACAGCAACTAAATATTAATTAAAATGTTAAATGACTTCTTTTGAAGTTATTATATTCACTATTGTCTATTTCACTATGTTTATATATCACATACTATTATAGAATTAAATAATGTTTCTTTTAGATTATTGTACTAAATTGAATTAAACTCTCGAGTGCAAAGGGTTAGAGTCGCTGATTATAAAATATTCACAACATTTCAATGTTTAACACTAAAACTACCAAACCGGTCAAATGACTGCTCCACAAGTTTCTTATTATAGGGTACACATTTTGTTAAAATACATTGCTTAAAGTCAGCATTGATTTTCATCAAGATTGTTGTTTGTGTATTTGTTCTTTAACTTAATTTTTAATTTCAAAGTAAGTGTATGTTGGTAGGTTTAGTGTTAAACATTATATGTATGAACAGTTAGTTTTGACGCATCTAATGACTACAACAGTCGACGTCCACAATAATAAACAACAACAACAGCAGCTGGCAAATAAATTATATAACTTATGAATAGTTATTTTTGACTGGCGCATCTGACAATGGGTTAATGACCACAGTCCACAATAATAAACAACATCTGACAAATAAATTATATGGCAAACTATCTCTGAAGAACTTAGAAGAAAGAAGAAACAGAAGAAATAGCTTACGAGTCTTGGCGGATCTCAAAGTGGCGGCACTGAGAGTATTGATGGAGTAAACAAGCCCATGATGGTTGTATCCCATCGTGTATCCGGGCAGGAATCCAGCATAACTCAAGGACGTGAAATGTTCCTCCTTGCATCCTGGTTCGACCACATGAGCAGCAACCAGGTACCAGTGGTTCAATGTCTCCCCAAGCGCGTCCTCGTTGTGTCCCAAAATCTCCTGTTCCACGATATAGTAAAAGACGATGAAAAACAGGAAATACTTGCGCATAAAATCACGTAAATTCATCGATCAAGGTTGTCGGTACCATGAGGGCAACTGGTCCACGCCCGTCCCGCTTACCTGGCCTGGTTGATTACACATGATAGTTGAGCAACCAACCGGTAACTCGTTGCTCTGCACTGTTTCGTTCGCTACATTCGGCACGATGTCGTCTAAATGCATGAGAAATAGCTGCGGAAGAAATTCGGAGGATTAAAGACAGCTCATTGCGAGTTCGAGCGACGTACCTTGTGGAAGGGAACATCCGCTCCGTCGGCCGTCCCTCGGATTTCCCGAAGATATCCCGGGAATTGTTCTTCCACGCATGCTAGAGTTTCTTCGTAAATCTTTCTACCCGCTTCGGTCTCGTAAAGCGGCAGGTACGTTTCGTTCAACGGCCGATATCTATCCACGTAGGAGCGAATTAGGCCGGAGAAGGTGCGTCCCTGAGGGAAAAAGTTGGTCGAATCATGGTCGCTGAACTGGGTACATCGATTATGTCGTCGCTGGTGTGAGGCGGATATAGACAACGTTTAGTAATAAATTTTGCGTAAATGTTCGTGTTGTGCGAAGTAGAGCAAATAGTACTATGTTGTCAATTGTCAAGAGTACATAGTATTGTAGGAGTGTTTATATTTAAATAACATTTGACTTAACACGTTGACTGCCACACGAAAGTAATTTTCAATTGCTTTCAGTTTAATTCTTGATCAGTTTTTGTAAATATTTGCACAATATATTGTTACATTTATTTTATATAGATCCATGTAATTACGAGAATTTGTGGTTAGTAAAATGAATAAATTTTTAACAATATACATGCTAAATCAGTATAGATATTTAAGTGTCGCACATATAAGGGTGACGTGGCAGTCAACGTGTTAATAGATCTACATTTAATAGTTTATTACGTTATTGTGTTAATATTGTGTTCTCTTAAAAGGATAGTATTTAAAACTTTGTTCGTACAGTATGTTGTATATTTAGTTCTATACGTTGTCTTTGATAAATAGCAGTTTATAGTTTCTACTATTCGTTTCACTGTGAATTTAGTTAAAGTTTACATTAATTTACGTTATGTCAATGTAAATTTAGGTAAAAAATATTTGTGTATTTAGCTCTATACGTTGCGTTTGATAAATAGCAGTCTACAATTTCTACTATTATTCGTTTCACTATGTCACTCTAAATTTGGTTAAAAAATACTCGTTGCATATTTAGCTCTATACAAGTTGCGTTTAATAAACATCAGTCTACAATTTCTACTACTGTTCGTTTCACTATGTTCAAATTGCACAAGGAGCAAAGGTACCTTAACACTAGAACTACCAACCAGAACTTTGGTTTCAGATTTCATTTTATATTACAAAAATTGTCGATTTTATGAAAATGTCTGTCATATTTTGTTGACGAAAACTAGTTCTATATGTTACTTAATGCTTTAGTATCAGAGGTACCGAAAAATTTCTTCGACGACCTCAAAGTTCTTTAACTTCGAAAAATCGAAGGACATTTTTAAGAAGAATTGTTTTTAAGCTGGCAAAAAGCTTAAGATAATGGAAATTATTTTGTTGATTACTATTTAAGATTTCTTTAATAAATAAATGTTTTTCGCCAGCAAATAAAATTTTGATTTAATTTTTCATTCTTCAAAAAGCATTCAATGTCAGTCTAGTGATAAGTTCTAAAATAAAATTGTTATCAGCGCGACATAATCCGTCATAAAATTAGCAAACACTGTAAAAATGCCACTGCAGGTAAAAATACCTCCGAAGAATCTCTTATTTCGATATTATTTACGTCTCACGGGACTTGTTTGCTTGCATAATACTAATCGTTACGTGATTAAGTCGGAATTATTTTAATAGAAGTACGATATCAATCTTTTTCCTATCAGTCTCGTGATTTCGATCCACTCAGAAGTTTTATCGGTTAGCCCTGTACAGCGGCTTAGACCACTGATCCTATTGGAGTCGCAAACAGAATTTTTTGCGGTGAACGAACTCGACCATGTTCTTAATCCCGCGATAACAATGGTGTAACAAAGATAAAAGAGTTAAAAATCGCAGGTGAAGTAATTGAAAATCAATCAAGTGGGAATCCACCGGGGATTTTTCCATTTATCTTTTTTTCCCGGCGTAATTTTCTCGTTACCGATTTACGTAACCGATAATTCGTTTCCTAACGAGTTTTTTCTCGCTTCGCGTACGCGTCAACGCTCGTCTAAAATGTTGCAATTAGCGACGAAGCGCGGAAAATAAGGAAAAAAACAGCGATCGAGCAAACTACTGTGAATCCGATAAAAACAATTGAATTCTTATGTAGACTATTCCGGGTTAAGAGGCGGGAAAAATCAATCAATGGTCGACAATTTTAAATAACGAAAATACGGAGGAGGCTTAATGGTTACAGTTCAAATACTAAACGGAGACCGCATCGCCTTGAACAGCGTATTTTATCAATTTCTCAGGACCCCGAAGGGAGGAAACACGGGGTGTGACGCCTTCCGAAATTGCAAATTCTTTCCCCTGCAGCGGCCAAAAATCGCTGACCGGTGACCCAGGCAGTCCTCAACTTACAAATTCCCGTAACAGTAATAAACCAAAGATCACCGCGACTTTTCAAATTACATGTACCGGAAAAAAGAAATATAAGGTAAGTTGCCCAATAGCTGACAGTTTAAGAGAAAGAATTCAAACAATTTAAATAAAAAAATATTTAAAATCAATAAAAACAGTCGCTAATATTTTATCAAAATTGATTGATCCTTTATCTTTAAATTGACGTAACCAAAAGCTATTTAAATTTTGTTAATGTTAAGAAAATTAAATAAACAAGGTTATGGTAATTACACCAATAACTGACATGGCCGAAATGTAGTATATCCAATATCTGACATCTAGATACTCCGATAGCTGACACTTTTATAAATGTAAACAGAAATTATTCATTTAAATAACAAAATTTATTTCCACAATAAAATAACAAAATATAACGTTAATTTATTCAAAATACATTGAAATTTGAACTTAAAGTTCCTCAGATGATGTAGAAGTATCACTTTCTATAAGTCGTTTGTATTTCTTTGCAAGTTTTTTTTCTTATTCGGTTTTTCTGCTGCCTTCATTAAAAAAAAAAAAACAGGAATACCATTTATTTGCAGGCCGATTATTAATAAAATTGTTAGGTCTATTTAAATTTTTCATCAACATTTCTGCAGAGTCCAAAAGTTGTTGGTTGACCTTTTCAACCAATATCTGACACGGATGTCAGATATTGGTCGGCAGGCTTATGTTCGTATCCCAAAACCTGACACCCCTGACATCCATCAAATTAGACGGTTCATTTAAAGTCTTCAAAGAAAAAACAACACTATAATCTTTAATTAGAATCGGGAAATATAAGGTTGCTCTCAAAATAATTTAATAAAATAAATACAAAGCAAAATATCACGACGTGTTTCTAACCTTAAGTGATAGAAGAATCGAGCTGCTAATGAAAATTACGTGCCGACTTGTAAACAATAATTGCAAAATTTGGATAAGTTCACGCATAACGATTCTCATAAATCAGAGATAGCGTTGCATAATACACACAATGAGAAACAGATATTATTTATAGAGTCTTTATTAATTAATTACAAAGTTAAAAGTGTCAGTTATTGGTGGAGTGTCAGATATTGAACAACTTACCTGGGCTCAATGTGTCTACCAAATGGACAAGCAACGGTTCCCTGGTCTTTTATTACTGCTACGTCAAACCTTTAATATTATAAAGCGTCCTAAAATCTAACATTACGTCTACACTTACGATATCGAAACCAACGTCGTAATGAGTTCCTCTGGTATGAATAATGGGAACGGCTTGTCTTCTTCCGATATCCGTGGTCTCGCCGTTGCATGGACCAGAGTCTTCCGGCGTTGTCATCCTCTGCGTTGCCTCTTCCAAGCGAGCCGCAACTACCGGTGCAGCTAAAATTTCGATATCGTTTCGCTATGCTAGCACGAGTTCCTTATCTCTGACATCTCTCTCCCATGCTCTGTATTCCCCCTACGCTACTCTCGGTTTCGTTCATTTCGGTACGCTTCAAGGTTGAAACGCTTTTTCGTGTGGTGAAAAATCGCGTTCCTCGAACCCTTACCACCTTTCCAGCCCACCTTCTCGCATCCGTCTCTTTCCACGCCAGTTCGATCGGTTCACCGTGCTGGAGAACGCGAAACGTGTTCCCCCGTTCCTAAATCGCGACCTCGCAGCCCCCGTTCGATCCGATTCGATCTACACCCGGCCGCGCGTCGCACAGTGTGTCGTATGGCCAATCTAGCGAAACAAAAATCCTGCTTCAACAAAATGTTGATTATTTTTCCTTTTATTGGTTTTTTATTAACCAAAATATTTCATTGAACAGCAATGATTATATTGTTATATATTTGCTAAATTATTTAACACTTAAATAAACAAAATCGTTATACAAATTTTTCTATAAAACTAGTATACAAAATCTATATTACATTTTTTAAAACGTGAATATATTTTTTTAGTCAGCGTTGCTTTCGTGGGATACGTCTTCTGGGATCTATTAATGGATCTTCCAAGAATTGTTGTATTTCTATTACTATATTTTTGTGGACAGTTTTTAGAGAAGTTCGTAAATGAGAAATAAGCGGATCTTCCATAAATTGTTTTATTTCTATTATTATATTTTTCAGGACAGTTTTTAGAGAAGTTCGTAAATGTGAAATAAGCGGATCTTCTAAGAATTGTTTTATTTCTATTACTATATTTTTCAGGACAGTTTTTAAAGAAGTTCGTAAATGTGAACTAAGCGTATCTGAAGAAATTAATGATTTGTTTAATAATTCCCTGTTAGTATATATTCTTGAGACTTTCCGGTTTTAACGAGAAGGACACGCGTCAGCGCGATATGTTTAAATAAAAATGATAGATATCAATGCCCTTTCAGGTTTATGTTCTTTATAAGTCTAGCTTTCGACACAAAAAGTGGGAATATTGTATAAAGTGGTATACTATGTTAAAAGTCTATCTACACTGTGAAATAGAATTTAAATTATACGCTAACTTTTGAAAAGATTAATAAAATGCTATTTCAAAATATGACAAGTGTATCATTTTGAATGATAGAAGATAACACTGCGTACACACAAATATTAATATTGGATACTGGTACAACACAATTGTCAAAACTCTCTTATCAGAACTACATTTTCAGATACTATTAACAGATCATTACACATTAATATTGATATTTTCTTATAAAATGGACATTTTACTATCGATACATAATGTCAGTGGACATATCCGTAAGTTGAAAAATTGTTTTTTGTCGCGCTAGATTGGCCAAACGATACACTGTGCGCCGTATCGAACGCGAAATAACGAACTCCGTTTCGCGCGCTGAACTAGATACTATCGTCACCTGTACCTCTGAAACTTATCGCCGGTGAAACGCGCCAATCGAACCGCGGAAAATTTAATCCGAGAAAAATGTTGTGGAAGGGGGGGGCAGGAAAACTCGCGGTTTCGAGCGCTTCCGGCGAACGTACCTGAACTTTTATTCAACTGGAGTTTGTCGAGGGATGGAAATTGTTATCGTAGAGATCGGAGCGGCCGATTCCAGGCGTCGTGGCGACGAGAATGATCGTCGCGACTCCGAGGACGGTTTTTACGGTCGGCTTCCCTCCGCTACGCGAAGACCGTGAGTCTAATCTACCTTTTATCGGCTTACGTTGATTTGCGAAGCCGTACGACAGCCACCTCCAAGAACGACGAATTCTGCGTTGGTGAACGACGAGATGCGGGACCGCCATTATGGTTCTTCCGCAAACGCTTCCTCTTCTGTTGCGTCTCGTTTCTTCAAACTAGTTTTTACTGTGATCTTGCAATTGAATTAATTATTTCGATTCTTTAAGTTTAGAGTAGTGTATCGCAATCTATTTAACTGTAGATCTAACTGTAGATTGCGATACTCTTTGTGAAAGATTTGTAATACTTGAATTACAAGTATTAGGGTAAGGTTGCTTAAGTCGTATCTGTTCTATATTTGAAGTGTTATTACATTAGGATTAATTTATGTGACAACACAAAGATTGTTCAACTGAATTAATTATTTCGATTCTTTAAATTTAGAGTAGTGTATCGTATCGCAATCTATTTAACTGTAGATTGTAATACTCTTTGTGAGAGATTTGTAATACTTGCTTTACAAGTATTATTTGAAATGTTATTACATTAGGATTAATTTATGTGACAAGACAAAAATTGTTCAATTGAATTAATTATTTCGATTCTTTAAGTTTAGAGTAGTGTATCGCAATCTATTTAACTGTAGATTGCGATACTCTTTGTGGAAGATTTGTAATACTTGAATTACAAGTATTAGGGTAAGGTTGCTTAAGTCGTATCTGTTCTATATTTGAAGTGTTATTACATTAGGATTAATTTATGTGACAATACAAAGATTGTTCAGAGTTGTTCTAATAAATAAATATTTACACTAGAATCGAATAGCAAATAGTTTTTACATATTTGCTACGTAGTCGTTGTTTTACTTAGGGGGACTTGAGTAACCTTACCACCTTTGTAGTTTGACGAGACTCACTCGTGACGCACTTCCAGCTCAAACATAATAAATCTCAAACATAATACTCAAACTTTTAATACTCCAACTCAAAATTGAAGTTCAACTATAATTTGCACTATCAAGGGTCGCTGAAAATAAAATCCTCACAACATTTCAATTTCTTTTTGCTTGTTAATATTGTAACTATGAATAGTCAGTTTAGATGGACGCACCTGACAAATAAATGATAGGGTAAAGGTTTAAAAGTTACATAGAAGATGTGTGCAAAAATTGACTTCAGTTTATTATGCATATTGTGTTTGGATTATTTGTCGATCAATTAGGTTTAGATAAAATTATCGTCAGTTGATACTAAATTTACTTGAATTCTAGACCCTTCGTTTTAACCCCCGATTCGTTTTCAGCCACATTTACAGCACTATATTATGATAATAACGAAGTTAAAATGTGAAGTGAAATTTTTACGTTAAAATTCCGTATTACAATTCTTAATTATGCAAAGTGTAATAAAACAATTTATTACGTTCAAGAAAAATCACATGTGCATTTAAAAATGAATTTGATAAAATTATCAGTCAACAATGCATTAATGCTAAATTTACTTGAATTCTAGATCCTTTTAAACTCTGATTCAGCCACATGTTTGTCAACACAATTGTGCTAATAACAAAGATAAAATGTTAAGTGAAATTTTTACGTTAAAATCCTGTATCGCAATTTTCGATTACGCAAACTAATAAAATATAATTTATGACATTCGAAAAAAATTACATGTTTAATTTGAAAAATATTTGCGTAAAAATTATCTGTCACTATTGTACATAATTAACTTGGGAATAAGTGTTCATTGAAAGCCCGTAAGAGCAGTGTTCTAAGTCAAGTTACGCCTCTCGTGAAGATTAAAGAGTGGAGTGAAAAAGCAATCATTCTTAGAAAGAAATTCCATAGATCCTTAAGAGATTTTCGAAACTATCAATTATTTTCTGTGAGTTACGAGCCGTTCATGATGCAAGGGCACGCAGTCGACAGGGCGCTATAATTTGAAATCAAGTGCGACATTAGCTTATCGTTCATGTTAGAGCGCGTGTTTGTGTCACGGGTCCGGTTTGGTTGCTTTTTAAACCGTTCCAAACGCTTCAAATGCTCGATCTTATTTTGCAATGATCTCGCGTTTGCATATTTACAAGTTTGGAACACCGCAACGAAAAATCGAGTTCCATCGAGTAAAAAGTGAAAAATTCGGGGAAAAAATGTGAGACAGAGGTATTCCGATGGTTACGAAGTCCGGTAATTAACAGGCGGATTACACGTATATAGAATTACGCAAGAACGTTGCCGCGATCTGTTCGCTTCGACGAAATACGATACATCTGTATACTCGACGTCTAGATTTAGATGTAGACGTATAATGAGATCACCTGTCCACTTCCGACCACCATAAAGACTTTATAGTCAATAAATTAGAAACATTGTATATCAATGACCGACTCTAGTTTTTCTATGTGGAAGCGATATTCCGCAATCGCGTGTCCATTATGGTCCACGTCCATCGAAGGAGATAATTAAACCCGATCTGTACCCGATTCGTGTCGAACCATTTACATCGTTTCTAGTTGCGTCCCGCATTTTTCGACTCTTTCGCATTGTTTATTTTCCTTGAAAAGCAGTGGAACCGAGATGGCGGGAAAGAAAATGGGAACGACGGGAAAGGTGATTGGAAGGATCCGCACAGTCAGCCGTTACTTCGGCTTCTAAATACTTCCCGATATATGAACTAGAGTATACCAACCGTCCGATCTCTTCTACGGTTTCTCGTTGATTCTCCGCTGCGCGTGTTTTACGACGCGAAATTCTTCCCTTCGACCGTGCCTCGTTAACGCTAGGTTTACGGAACGTGGCGAAATCAAACCCATTTTAGATTATACAGATTATTAAAATGTTCCCCTTCGTAGTCAAATGTGACTCATGCTCACCTTTCTTAAATTCTAATTACTAGTTAAATTTACAAGTCTATTTATTTTATTACTAAATTCCTTGGTGCTGTGTTATACCATGTGTATGTAATATTAGACACAATACATAATATTATACATGCAGTACATAATATTATACATAAAGTACATAATATTATACACAATACATAATACTGTACATTTAGTGCATAATATTATACCCAATACATAATACTATACATACAGTACATAATATTATACACAATGCATAATACTATACATGTAGTGCATAATATTATAAATATAATGCATAATATCATACATATAGTACATAATATTCTACACAATACATAATACTGAACATATAGTGCATAATATTATACATATAGTGCATAATGTTATACATACAGTACATAATATTATACATATAATGCATCATATTATACATATAGTACATAATACTATGCATGCAGTACATAATATCATACACAATGCATAATATTATACAAATAGTACATAACATTATACACAATATATAATACTATACATGTAGCATATAATATTATACACAATACATAATAATATACACATACCACATAATACTATACACATGGTATAACACAAGCTATAAACAAACTAAAATAGTACTTAATAACAGAGAAGTATAACTACCCCAAAATTCTGCGAAGTACAAAAATGTCGAGTGTAAAGGGTAAACTATTGTCGAGACAAAGAACGGTATAAATTAATTTATATTTTATCCCATACATTTTTAATCTAAAATTGCACATCGTCCGTAAACCTGGCCTTAAACTCGGATACGTTCTTCCTCGAACAGCATCGTACAGTTCACTATTCTCTGGTAATTAGCACGCGTTTATTCGAAACGCGTATACGTACATACGTACCTAAATTCATGCATTAAATACACCGCATTCGCTCGCATAACAAAACAATTTCTCCAATGTGAAATAATAAATTAACGATGATTTATTTATCAAAAGTACCTTTCGCAAACGTATCGATAATGCTTATGTACTATGTATTATATAAGCGATGCTTATATACTATGTATTATATTATATAAGCTATGCTTATATACTATGTATGCACGTACGTATGTATGTATACATCTAGGTAGGTAGGTGTGTGTGTATCGCATACATATGCGATACATATATGTACATACGTATGTTCTATGTGCAGGTATGCTTTTATATATTTAAATATCTGTACAACTTTTTTTAAATTCCGTTCGTAACATTTAAACGTACCTTACAGAGCAGATATACATTGCAGAATGTACACGTATGTATTACCGTCCTTTTCGCTCTTGGTCAACTTACAAAACAGCTACGCCGTAAACACCGAACCGTCTCTTTACTCCCATTCCTTTACCGCCCCCTCGCACTTTGCGTCTCGCCGCCGGCCACGCGATTTCTATTCATTTATAAAAGCACGATTTGGATATAATGCTCCGATGGAACAAAAATTAACAAGGAACGGGTCGAAAGAGGCGCGAGAAATTGTGAGAAGATTAAAAGAAAGAAAAAGGAGATTTTCAAAATCTTTGGATATCGCTTTCGAGCAAACTCGTATCGCTCCATCGATATCGGATTTGAAAATTAAAATAAAACCACAGAGTAGACTAAAAAATAGGCAAGTACTGACATAAACTAACCGATTCGCGTAGCCGGGGTGGATCTCGGCAATTTTCCACGCTTTCGGTAAGACGAGCGTCGCTAGTGCAACGCGTCGTCAAAACAATCGGAATCGCGACGTTGATTCCGTCAAAGTACACGCGTTCGATGACGACTCAGTCTTATAGAAAAATGTCGCGTCTCTCTATCGCGAGTACGCCGACGTACGGTCAGTCGGCGTCGAAGCGAGAACGTTTCGTCGCGTGCGTCGAACGCGTTAACTTTTTCCTCGTAAGAACGAAAAGACCGAATTCCCGAGAACGTTCGATTTCCCGGATGGAATCTATGGAACTCAACAGGCCGCGGCGTGTTTCGCTCGTTGAGCAGCTATTCGTTGACTCCGTCTCAAGGTGCACGGGGGCGATTCCACGTTGATCTCCTTTTCCGAATCGGAATTGTCCAGCGCAGTTTTCCCGGCGTATCTCCAGCTGAGGATTGCGCCATCCCACTGTAATCGATAGTCTCGTTTTTATTAGGATCGGTTTCGTCGCCGCAACGTCTCGTGTCAACCGTGTGGATCCAAGTATAACTAATAACTCACGACAGTAGATCGTGATGACTTTAAGGATAACAGAGCGACCTTACGTAACAACGAAACGTTGCGTGTCCGAGAAACTAAGTTTCTTTTCATTTTTCACGAGTTTCTGAAATACGTACAGACGTAGAAACAATCTCCTGATGGAACGGATGCCAACTGACGTCGCGAACGCATCCTTTGTGACCCACTAAGCTACTGACTATCTTGCCAGTTAGAACGTCGTATACTGAAACGAAAGAAGACGTTAAGATCCAGACGTCTATAGTAACCGATGAAAATAATAATTTGTCTTACTTATCACTCGTCCAGCGGCGCATCCAGTATATATGTACCTTTGACCCGTTACGGAAGCAGGGGAGAAATGACAACGTATTAAAGTTTGAAGAACGGAGTGGCCGCGATAGGTCATGATGCTGGTATCACCTTCCAACATATTCCTCGCTTTGTGCACTAAAGCGGAAAAATGTGACTTTACATCGAGGAAAAGTTTGGCGTCGTATTGATCGTTCGACAACTCACGTCGTTTCGGAACTTTTTGCCATCGATAATCCCAATTTTGGTTCGCCACAGCCTTGCGCGTGTTCCGTTGTCCGTTGTGATCCGAAAACGCGCGCACGTCCCATAATTTAATAGTTTGATCTTTACTGTTCGTGATGAGGTATCGGCCGTCACCGCGTGGATCGATGTACGTGATTCCATCCATATGTCCAGCCAACACTCCAACGGGATATGGATATGTTTCGTTGAGAGTTCTTCTGTCCCAGACCTAAACGAGTCAAAGAAAAAGTAAAAAAAAGAAAAGGGAGGAAATAAAGAAAAAGACGAAAAGAAAGCGCCAGCATGCACGGATCCAGCAGGAAGGCTTGTTACCCAGGAACTTAATAACGTACCTTGCACAGACCGTCGTCGCCAGCGCTATACAAAATCTGTGACGTGTCATCCGCGAATACTACCGTGTTAACGTCGTTATCGTGAGCTTCGATCTAAAAATTGACGGACGATGAGTATCGAAACATCGTGCGCGAGATCGTTGGTACGAACCCTGAACGCGCGTTGATGACATTCACGATCGTATATGTAAAGGTAACCGTCGTTGGCGCCACTCAGAATTTCTCGTCCATCGCTGGAGAATACTACGGAAAACACACCGAACCTTCGCTCCTCTGGACGCAACGACAACGATTCTTGCGTGCTGGAGTCTCCGTAAACGGGCCATAAATACACTATGAATAGAAACATTTAATGATCAAAAACAAATGGGTCCCTGATTATGTTATATCAGTAGCAACGTATGGTTCATGCACTCACAACACTCTGACCAACTAGAATAAACTATATAGTTGCCATCAGGACTGAATGCAGTGTCCAAAATGCTCCATCCAACATCTCGTGCACGGACAGTTTTGAATTCTACAAACTCTCCATCGTGGGTTTGATATAGACGTAGGAATTTATCTGCGAGGCAAGATATACAGAACAATAAGTAATTGCACAAAGAGAACAAGCAGTAACTTACCTTGGCTAGCAGTTAAAAAGAATCTTCCATCTTCTGAATAAGAACCGCAAAATGCTTTGACGTTGTATTTAGCAACCTGGTGCATTTTATTCGGTAGAAAACTACTACTTATTCGACACCTTTCTCCTGTACTGAAACTAGGGCCCATAGTTCTCCTCTGTATCATTGACGTCACTGACAGATTCCGTTTCTGTGAACTGTCCACGTATCCGCACGCTAATTTTGTGGCTAGGCTTATTTCGTTTTCCTGAAAAAAACGAAAAAAAAACGCGCCAAAAGAACAGATGTATAAGTAGGAAGTTAAGTATAGTCGTATCGCATGTATACAAATAACAAACATCTAATCTGGACGTATTCGGTGAAGACGTAATTCTCGGAGGTTGCGAATTTGCGGCGTATTCCTCTTCCGAGTCATCGTGATCCGAAGCTATGATGTGTAGCTGGCCGCTGCAACGAGAAAGCATGAAATGTCAAAAGCAATTCTCAAGAGACCGGTCCAGAAATAATGCGAAGAAACGTAAAGAAAATGGACGGTGAAGGTTAGGTGTCCGAGACGGGGAAATGCTAAAGAAACGAACAAAAGTGAAATTCGTTCGAAAGGAGAAGAAAGTCGAAATCTTGCGGACTTCTCGTAGGAAAACAGAAACGGTTTCGAAAATGGAAATCATCGCGTTGATTCGAAAACGCGCAACAGCTAGGAATCGCATATAGAGGTTAGAATTTCCCTCATTCTCGTTGGTTGGTTGTCTTTGTTTGCTTTCCATTTCCCTCTCTTTTCCACTCGGCTCGTATCTCGGTTCATCTCTCTCTATCACGCGCGCACGTACACACGCTCGAAAGAAAAATTCACGACGACGACGACGTTGAACCTTTCGTCCGAGAGATAACGTCGAACCAACCTGCGTATCAAATATTGCAGGACAGCGGCGAGTCCTGGATCGTGTTCGATATCCATGGTGCGTGAATAAGTGCCTCCCATGCAGCCAGCTAACGGATCTTATTTACCGTGTAAAAGCAAACGAGAAAAATGCTCGCGAGAGTTGATGGCGTTAGTGCGGTGACTATGACAGTTGAAACGGACGATGACAGGAACGAAGAGCGCGCGTGTGAACTCGAAATCTGCACGGGGAGGGGGTAGAGAAGGAGAAGAGAGGAGAAAGGAAATATAGATATTTTTCGATCACGCGCGCGTAAAATACGTCGTCAGAGAAATAAACAGACGTAAACGTTAGACGACAATGGCAGTACGTAGAGATTCGATAGAAAGGGAAAGGAGAAACGCTAGATGGTCTAGAGAACGAGCAGGAAGGTGCGCGCGAGCGGCCACGCGAACTAGCCGGCTAGTTCGTGAAACGCACGCAAGTTCGCGAATCGTTTTGATCGAACATGGAAATGACTTTGAAAAAAATCGAGTTGGATCACTTTAGAACGCAGATGAATAAACTGCAATGTAGATAGAAACGAGATCAAGGTAATTACATACGATTGTCATCGAACATCGCGAGATCAAACACGCCGCACATGGCGTGACACGACAACGTTACCGACCCTGAACTACATCGTCGAGTCGCAAAAATGTTTAAACCGAGAATATTCGATGTATTCCATAGTTTTCTATACGTATTGTACTTGCTTCGTTAGGAAGAACACTTCGGACGAATATGTAGGTACTTTCATATTCTTTGAATACTTACGGATATATGTATTGCATATACATGTTGTATCGCGTTTGATCTTCTTACGCGCGACGAACGATGTCGATAACGTGTATCGCTCGAGTAAGGAAATGTTCTGTCGGTAAATACAGTAAGTCGGTAAACGAAGCGATCAAACTTACCGTACCAGTACAAGTTTCAATCGACAGAGATCAAGTACTAAAATTTCATCTTCGATAATTGATCGTGCAATCGTTTAGTTCGAGAAATAATCGATTGCATCCATTAGAGCTTCCGATCTAGGTAACAGTAACAGTTCGATAACGGTAACAGTAGCGTGCTTTCTCTACATTCGTATACCGTAAAGCAGTAATTCGCGATTCGTGATCAGTCTAATTAGCGGGTCGTAAACCACGAGTATCTAAAACCTTCTCTGGTCCTGTGCGTCGCGTAGCTCCCAAAGGAGTCACGCGTCATCCCTTATCCCCTATCCCCTAACCCCTATCTCCTATCCGCGATCCTTGAATCCCCTCGCCCCTGATTCGTATCCGTAGTTACGGGCAGAGCTATAATTTCCAGGCCAGGCAGAGGCGTACACCCTGGCCAGAGCCGGAACATCGAGCAGGTCGTAGCCAAAACCATAGCCAGGATCGGAGGGCGCGCATGCGTCTTTTTGCCACCTGCTCGCAACTTTCTCGTTCTCCCGTCAATGACAACGTTAACCCGCACGGCAACGTTATCGTCTAGGGAAAGGAAGGGGTCGAAGACGATCTCGACGACCTCGACGTCGTCGAGTATCGTGCCGGCAACGACGACGTTATCGACATTGACGTCGCCGTTTACGAGGACAACGGCGACGACCACGACGTCAACGACGACGAGGACGAGGACGGTGAGACGAAAACGAAGACGACGACGAAGACGAAGAAGTCTAGAAAGATATTTAGGGTCGCGAGGAAAAGACGGAGGAAGAAAGGAGTTTGTAAAAAGGCTTGTTAGATAAAAGGAGAAGTGGAGGGGAGATCGGTAGTCGATTTGAACCGCGCGTGAATCGTGCGTCGATCGTGCGTGAACGGTGCTAATCGTAGCGTTTGGATTTCCTTCGGATTCCTGGCGCGTTCCTGAGCGGCGGGCGGGCGGGCGCGCGCGCGTGCTCCCGTGCTCCCAGCCACCACCGCGCATCGCGCATTACCCTTCTTTCGGTTTCTTCGTGCTTATAGTGCTTCTACGCGAGCTACGCGATTCTCGTCCTCGTCGTCGGCAACAGGTGAGTCGTTTCAAACTTGTAGCTGCTCCATCGCTCTCCATTTCTCTTTCTCCGTTCTTTATCGTTCTTCCTTGCCTCCTTCTTTTTTTTCTCCGTCTCTTTCCGCAGTTTCCTCGGGAAATCGCATTACCGTAGTATCGTTTCGCAACGTTACCGATCCGCAGGATCGAAAACCCTCGGCTCCTTCGAGTCGATTAACTCGGATTAAACTCGAATCGATCGAGTGACCCGGCCAAACATCGAACAAACTCGTAATCGAGCTCCCTGCCTCCTACAGATAACTTTCTAACGCATCCTTGTCGAGTTTTTTCCCTTACTTTTTTCTCCTGAAATTGAAACGAACCTCGATTTTATTCGACATTTATTTCTCTCCGTAGAATCTGATTTTCTGATCCTCGTAATAAATCACGAACGTCCGTATCGACTTAGAGGGTTCAGAAAGAGAAGTTGGATGAATTACGACGTCGGAAGTTTGATCTTTTTTTCTTGTTTCGTCGCTGGTCGTTCGAGGTCGCGTCAGTTCGAAATAATCGCGTTTCGCGCGACAAATTTGTTCGCGCGCACGTAGCACAGGTATCCGCGGCCTTACGCGCGACATCCGCACGAGATAGCAAGGAAATCGATAAGGAGTTGCGTGAAGAGAAGAAAACGCGATGGAGCGTCGAAACGGTATTACGAAAGCTGAAAGAGTTCGAAGGAAATCGTGCTGGCTGCGCGAGATCCTTCGGGCTCCGAGAGATTAATCGAATACGATGCGACAGGTGATGCGTTTGGCGAGTAGTCGATCGAAGGGAAACAAGCACGCGAGAGATTCGATCGAGCGAGCATCGAGGATCAACGAGCGACCGCCTCGTCGTTATGTTTGCCAAGTCGAAGAGCGGTTCCACGCCGAGCGTTCTCCTCTCGAATCCTCTGCAAAATTTTTACGAGATTGGCAAACAGTCCGCCACGGCGGGCCCCGAGAACGCGTGGCGAGTTTACGACGCCTATGGCAAGGCGGACAGAAAGGTACAATCATTTTTTCTTTGCGTTTTATTTTTTTTTAGCATTTTTTATAGATGACTTTATGTTTTATAGAAGTAGGAGTGGAACGACGGTCTTAGTTTAGTATGAGATCGTAAAGAAGAAAAGCTCTTTTGTTCTTGTAAATATTGAATCACCCTTACTCTACTAAGTGGATGCTCTTTACGACTTGTACAATGGCGGATAAGTTCGAGACTTGAGGAAGAAAGTTTGATACTTATCACTTTTGAACAGTACCTCTTTATTAACATTAAAAGTACGGACATGTAATGTGTACTTAATTTGAAGTTAAAAATGAAGTTAAAAAATAGATGAACAAAGGACAGAACTTAAATTAGTATACATATTTATTGTTTATCTTGATGAGAAGCAATTTTGATTTCAAAGAATGTACATAGAGAAATGAGTACTTAATTTGAAATTAAAAATGAGGTTAAAAAATAGATAGACAAAGAACAATGCATAAATTAGTACACACATTTATTTTTTGTCTTGATGAGAATCAATTTTGATTTCAAAGAATGTACATAGGGAAATGAGTACTTAATTTGAAATTAAAAATGAGGTTAAAAAATAGATGAACAGAGGACAAAACATAAATTAGTATGCACATTTATTCTTTGTGTTGAAGAGAATCAATTTTAATTTCAAGAAATTTACATAGGGAAATGGATACTTAATTTGAAATTAGAAATGAGGTTAAAAAATAGCTGAACAAAGGACAAGACATTAATTAATATACACATTTATTTTTTATCTTAATGAGAATCAATTCTGATTTCAAGAAATGTACTTTAATGAAATGAGTACTTTATAATAATAAGTTTGTGGAGTGTTCATTTGACTAATTTGGTAGTTTTAGGGTTAATATATATATTCAAATAATTTTTAATTTTAAACTTATTTTCAATTATGCCTATATCATCCTATAAATTGGATGAATGCATTGTATTTGCTATTAAGAATGTCTTATAACAAAATACGAATTATGAAAATGATACAAAATGTGTATTATAACATATGATCTTTTATAATACAGAAGTAACAAGAAAATAATTTACAAACATACAACATAAGCACATAGGTTACAAGTTACATAGGTTCCTTAAATTATGAAATTATAAAAATGCTACAAAATATGTATTATAACATGTGATCTTCTATAACACAGTCACATAACTTACAAGTCACATTACTTAAATGTCCTCCTACGTATCAACGTACTTCTCCATTTCCAGGAAGTGTCGATATTTTTCTTCGACAAGCGCTCGGTCGAAAAGCTCTATAAGCCGAAGCGGAAGGAGACGGTGACGGAAATTTTACGGAACGGCGCTCGTCAGATGGAACGATTTTCCCACCCCAAGATATTACAGGTAACTGCTCTAATTCCCATCTTCTTTCTCGATTACTGAATTGTCCATCCACAGGCGTACAGAGTCGAAGAGTGCGCGGACAGTCTAGCATTCGCATCAGAACCAGTGTTGGCTAGTTTAGCGAACGTCTTAGCGTACCAAGAACAACGAGCGAATGGTATCGGACAAACATCGAGCACCGCCACGAAACAGACATCGTCAACCGCCAGTCATCGTACAGTTTTCACCAAAGAGTACGAGCTGCTCGATATCGAGATCAAGTATGGTCTGCTACAGGTGAGAACCTTTTTAATCGAGGAAGACCCTTCCGATCGAGTAAACACGCTCTATTTTCTTATCGGACTTTGCAGATCACCGAGGCGCTGCTCTTTTTGCACGTGACGCAGAAAGTTCTTCACAGAAACGTTTGTCCGGCGAGCATCGTTATTACTAAAAGGGGAACCTGGAAGCTGTCGGGTTTAGAATTTAGCGGTAGGTTTAATCAGAATGACAAGTTAAGGATGACTAAGGATGACTGACCTTTCCTAAGACTTTTCCTTTCTTAACACTAAAACTACCAAACCGGTCAAATGACCGTTCCATAAGAACCTTTTTATAAATGACACAATTTATTGAATTGATTCTTTTGATATCTGTATGGATCATCATCAACATAAAGAATTAATGTGTATATTAATTTATGTTTTGTCGTTTGTTCAGTTATTTTTTGACTCCATTTTTCATCTCAGATTAAGTACATATTATACGCCGGTAGGTTTAGTGTTAAGACTTCTATAATGTTTTTATTGTATAGAAAAAGCGAACGAGACGCCCATTCCGCTGCAACCGTGGACCAATCGCATGCCGAAAATGGCTCAGCCGAACCTCGATTACGTAGGTAAGGAAGCATAATTAGGTCAATCGCTTTTTGCCACTTTCTGTTTCTTATACTGTAAACCGATTATAGCTCCGGAAGTGCAGCAGAAGAAGCTCGGCGGTTTCTACAGCGACATGTACAGCTTCGGTATGACGATATGCGCCATCTTCAATCAGGGACGACCACTGATTCAAGCGAATCACAGTTGCTCTGAGTATTTGAAGCAACTGGAAAACGTAAGGCTGCAAGAACCATCTCTATGCAGTTAACCATCTTTACTTTATCACTTGAACTTGAATAATGTTACGGAATTGTTTTTCGACAGCTTAATGAACAACTCGCCGCCACGTTGCCGTTGATTCCACTACCGCTGCAAGAAGCTGTCTCCCGACTGCTGCACGAAGATCCGGAAAAACGGCCGACTGCTCAAGTTCTGTCGATGATCAAATACTTCCTGTACGTAACAGAAGCTTCAGCTTAAAGCTTCACCAAGCTTAACTTATGATTTTCTCAGCGAGTGCGTCAGACAAAATAGGGTAAGGTTGCTCAAGGCGTACCTTCTAAGAAAAAACCTGCAGATATGTAAAAACTATTTGCTATTCGATTCTACTGCAAATATTGTTTTTATTTATTAGAACAACTATGAACAATCTTTGTGTTGTTATACAAATTAATCATAATGTGGCGTCATTACAGCTGTAGTAGTAATAACACTTCAAATATAGACAGGTACGACTTAAGCAACCTTGATAGAGAATGTTTAAATGTTAGGGACATTTTCTATGTGGCGATTAGTGGTGGAGGGGTAGGAATTAAAATTAAACGCGAAATTGAATTGTGATGAAAATTTGAGCCAGATTCGTTGCATTTCAAGAATTACGTGCGTGAGATATTGTAAGGCGAAGAGTTAAACAAAGATCGTGATAAGAACGAAGTTCCATTTAAACTTCTGTATTTCAGAAACCCAGCCGTGCACGCCCTCCAGTTTCTAGACATCAGCAAAATGAAGGACGTGCTACAAAAAGAACACTTTTACGCGAACACCTTAAAAGGAGTGTTACCCTACGTGCCAAAGGTAGCTACAATATTTTTCAAACCCCATCAGACATTTTATAATTCTTTCAACTTCGCAGAAACTTTGGTATCAACACATATGGACGTATCTGCAAACCGAATTGGAAAGCCAGGAAGTTCAGTCAGCCGCGTTGCAACCCGTACTTTACATCGTTCAGAACAGCACGCAAGAGGAGTACGATCGAATCGTGTTTCCGTCGTTGCGGTGAGTAGGCGCGCGTATAATTCACCTCCCACAACTTGCAGGATGATAAAAAAGCGATTGGTTAAAGTGGAAAGCTTCGTCTTACATTTTTGTCACGAGCGTGCAATCAATTCTAACTGTAACGTGCTTCGGGCAGATTGGAAAGACTTCTCGGGGGTTTTATTTGTCTTGTGACGGGTGCACAATGAGTCGATATACACGACTACTGTTCTTTCTATTGATATACACGACTACTGTTCGTCTACTGTTCTTTTCACTGAGGAGACAAAGAAAAATAATCGGGACGAGATCGTACATGTTCTTTAGGAGGGCAGTGTTCGTGTGTATAGAGTCTAAGGTTGTTCTAACAGCATCAGATTAACGTCGACATTAATATGTCTCATTAATATGAGAGCGATGCTGTACTATGTTGTAATGCTATGTCCAAAATCAAGATTACAAGAGCGTATTAAAGTTAATCAGTCGCTGTTAAGTATGCAACATTCTTAAATCATAATTCATAGTAAACAATGATTGCAGACAGCTGTTTTCGAACCGCAAGTCCGTTCAAGGAACGGTGACCCTCCTAGAAAATCTGCATCTGATTCTAAAGAAGACTTCTCGAGAACACGTGGAGACCGAAGTACTCCCAATGTTATACGCCTCCTTCGAAAACTCGGTGATGCAAGTGCAGGTAACTATCATTAACTATAAACTATAAACTTTATTAACTATTAACTATAAACTTTATTAACTATAAAGTAAACTATCATTAACTATAATTAACCAATTCGTAGACCGCCGCTTTCGTTGCCGTGTCAAACGTGACCGAGTACATAGACGACGAAGCAATCCGGAATATCGTACTGCCGAAACTGCTGCAAGCGTTCGAGAAGAATACTGTGGATCCCCGGATACTGGTAAACGTGATTCCGTGTATACTGAACCGGCTGGACAAGCAGAAGATTGTTGACTGTATTTTACCGCTGCTGTGTAATGTGGAGCTCCATGAACCGGAGATGATAGTTCGGGTCGTGAGTAAGTACATCGTTAACTGTTTTTCCGTGCCTGTTGGAGTCGCTTACTTTTTTTACTAATCGATCGATACCGGGTACGGGGTTACGATTCGACTCCGCTAGGAATTTACAGATTAATGCTGACCGACAAGAAGTATGGGCTTACGGTGAATTGGATGGCGACTGGAGCTATGCCTTCTTTGCTGCCTCAGACGATCAATCCGGCGTTGGATCTGGAGCAGTTTGAACTGCTTTTTAAGGTGTTGCAGGATATGCTGAATCATATTGAAAGGTGAAGTTTGTGGTCTTAGCGGTTCACCTTAGCTTTTATCTTATTTTTGTATCTTCTGTTCTTCTATCTTCTATAATTCTTCTATCTTCTATATCTTATTTTTCTTCTATGTTTGATTTTTGTAACAGATACCAGAGGAATCAATTAACCTTGGACAATCTGTCCCTGTCGAGTCCGGAGAGGTATAGGAGCTTACGACACCAGCACAGCACGGACAACATGCACGTTCCTCCATTCAACATACCGAATTTACGGATCGAACAGCGTAAGACTTCATCGGCTGAGGATATGGCCAGAAAAAATAGCACTAGTAAGATTTACTGTTTCACAGTAAATTGCAAGGCATTGAATTGCGTCTTTTAATTGTGTAATCGTTCCGTAGCTTCGATATCGATGACGGCTTCGGCCGAGAACATGGCGAGGAAAAACTCGTTGGCGGGTAAGTTTCATTATAAAATAATTTTCGAGAGTAACAAAGATTGATAAGGTTACTCGGAAAGGTGACAATACGTGTTTATTGTCGACAGCTATGTTTGGATGGTTCTCCTCCTCGAACAACGACAACTTCCTGAAAGTGACGCCGTTCACCAGCAGACGGCTGTCGGACAACACTTTAATGGCGCCGAAGATACGGATAGCGCCGTCCTGCGCGAGTTCTCCGGGCGATACTCGCATGGGCGGTCTTCTGATTCGTCGTCATTCGACCACCGGTCCTCAGGACCGTCGCGGATCTGGCATAAATCTATCTCCTCCCACGGTATCGTATTTCTCAAAATAATTCGTCGAAGCAAATTTATAATTTTGTAATGCGTATACAATTTTGTAAAATTTATTATGCACATTTTAAAATGGTGCAAGTGCTCAGAGTATCAGTAATTGTAGTATTAACTTCTTGCACTATTATAGAATTTAGGATGTACATTTTAAAATGATGCAAGTGCTTATAGTAGCAGTAATTGAAGTATTAACTTCTTGCACTATGATGTCTCTGTTAAGTCAGTCAGTCAGAACTGACTAATTTTCATAACATGAAAACAGACACAGAAACTTGAAATGTTATGTGAATTTACTATCATGCAGTTGTTGACTATGCAAATTATAGTTGAACTTGAACTCCAGATTGAAATGTATTCAAGATTCAAGTAAAATTGATCATAGCCAACATATGAGTGCAAATTATAGTTGAACTTGAACTTCAAATTGAAATGTATTCAATATTCTAGTAAAATTGATCATAGCCAAAGTATGAGTGCGTGACAAGTCAGATTCGTCAATATAGTGTAAGGGGTTAAGTGCCTCATTAAAAAAGGACAAAATTGTTGATTACGAACTATTCATCTATTGTTCATCGCATAACTCGTGCTCGAACGAGCCAGCTAACCAGCTGGTTCGAAAGAAGTTGTAAAGGTGTATGATGTCATCGTTTTGACGTTCGATAGGGCGCAGGAATGCCGATCACGAGCAGCAGCGTGCCATACTTGTTTAGCTCGAGTATGAATAGTTTACGCGGCTCGAGGCGCCCATCCGTTTCCTCGACGTCTTCCCAGCAGGGCACCGGGTTACTGCAGCAGGTTGGCTCTAGCATGGTAAGACAACAACCCCCCATCTGCCTGAACCTGAATGGACCACCACCACCATTACAACCACCAACACTCTCTCCATTACTCCAGCTACCGGGACAGCCTTCCCACTGACCCTTCGTTACAGCGTAAGGATACACTTATTAGCTTATCCAACGTCGCTCCGTTTCTTTTTTCCGGAAATTTCGGAATTAACAACTTTCGAACTTTTGGAAGCGACAGTCCATTCAACGATTGATTCTCTTCTCGATGAACGTTGTCATATTAACACTTTAACGACCGCAACGTCTACGCAGTTAAACGTCGCCAGCCGCCGGCAGTATTTTTGAAGAATTAATTTTAAAGAATTAAAAAAGAAAAAAAATCAAAAATAGGCAATAATTACGTAAAATCAAGTGGCGATGAAATACGAAGTCAATGGCAGTATCCACACTTGTTTACACTTGTTTACATACAAAAAAGTGTGGTACTGGCCAACAACCTTCGGCGGTAGCATCACACATGTTGTGCGACCGGTCGTTAAAGTGTTAGGTTATGGTGATCGTTGAACGACGCGTCGCGCGAATCGTGACGGGTTCAGTTCGTTGAGCGAAGACGTTGTTTCCTTCCGAAGAGGAAAGGAAAAGCAAATAGAAGTATTTCCCATCCTGTCTTTATTCCAACTCTCGCTTGTCTATGTATACTAGTTTTATCGTTCGGTGTTCGTTCCCTCGATCGATGTTACAGGTACACGGCTATTTACGTTTTGCGCCTATTTCTGTCGCGTGCACGAAATCGGGACCACGAACCTAACCATTCATCTCCTCTCGTTTTCTCTGTTACAGTGCCAATTCTTCGGCAAGTAGTTCGAAGCTCCAGCCGTGATCGCTCGACGAGGAAACGCCGCGGATTAAAAGGCAGCTCCGCGTGATCCTAACGAGCTACTGGTTACCGTCCGTACGATCAAAATCGACAAACGAGAATAATTTTTTAGCAAACCTTGGCGAAGAAAAATCGAAAACGAAGGCGACGGTTATTTTCGTCGATTATCACCGACGCTCTACCATGTACCTTGTGCGTACGCGCACGCACAAACACACACATATATATATATATATATATTATTATATATTTACACGGATATATGGAAATACCTTTAATCGTTAAGATTTGCCGCGAAAGGGTCTTTCCAAGCGGCCTAATCCTGACGTCGCGATCGATCGTCGTGTTCTCGTGTCGTTTTAAACGCGATAGATCGGTGATCGCGCGTGTACGGTTTACGAAAGAGGTTATCGGTCAATCGTGCGATCGGTACACTCGAGAGCAAAGGCTTTAAACCAGGACATTGTCAAACTTTCACTTACTTTCATTTTCCGTATTACTTGCAATTTATTCATAGTTGGCAATTTACTTATAATTGTCATTTTACAATTTCTCAATTTACTCACAGTTGTCATTTTACAATTTCTCAATTTACAATTTTTCAATTTATAAAATCTACAAAGTCCCTAAGAATATATAAAAGCAAGAGCTTTACTTTCTTGAAAGTGTAAAGTTTACCTAGATTTGTTCTCGACTGTACCTTAATTAAGGAATCGTATCCTGCATCCGAATGGACCGTACACGCGCGTTTCGAAAGTAACGCTATACGTTCGCATTTCGTGTATTGGTGTTGTCCAATCCGCGTACTCGCAAGTATCCTTGGTCTGGTTTATAAGCGAGAACGGAACGTGTCCTCGTTTTTCCTTGTATCTCAAACGAGAAGAACTCGTATCGCCGCGACGAGAAATTCACGGTTCCACGATTCAACGTCAATTGTATGCGAGTCAAGTTTTTCCGATAGTTTTTGTAAACCACGAAACGAAGACGTTCGTCTTTCCGCTAATGAACGATCGTTCGATTCTTATTCTTTATTCGAATTCTTCGTTAGAAGAACGATAGAGAATTTTCGTCGGAACGAACGTCGCTGTTTCGTTTTCTCGTTGTTCCATGGTAAAGCCGCGATCCAGGTGGATGAAACGGAGCCGGAGGTCGCGGTAGGTACGCGTGCGGTGTGGAATACGCGAGTTGGAATCGGCGAAACACCCGGTCGTGCGAAACCGCCGCGGCCGATTCTCCTTTCCGTACGAGCGTATACATATCAAATCCGCGGACCGTTGCGCGCGACCGCGATTATTAAACGCGATTCGACCGGTTGGCGAACCTCGATCCACTTCGAAACCCTCTCGAATTATAGTCAAACAAGGAAGTGCCCTAATGGCCTAAATATGGAAGTGTAAGGTTATGTTACGATTTTCATTTTAACGCAAAGTCGTATAAGTTGTACTACATACTTTGTAACTCAATCTGTAATGTCAAGTACACTGAAACGCACATGTAATGTTAAAGTACAGTGAGACGCACAGTAGCAATTAATCTTCTGCACTCCAAAGTAATTTGACTATTTGCAAACAGTGACTTTAACACTTACTAACATGAAAGGTAAATGAATTCTGTTCAGGTTATTATTTCTGATAATTACCATTATTGTTTGCTTTACTATATTTTTACACTCACATTATAAAATCAGTTGAAATATACTTATTCCAAATTATTGTATTAAATAAAATGGTGAGTGAGTCACCTGCGAAGCGCAAAGGGGTATTATCAAACTAACAATTTAAAGAAAGTTAAACTTTTCAATTAGAAAGTTGTCTGTCAAAAATGCATTCAACTGTAAAATGCTGAATGATGCATACTATTCCTGATACAGTTCTTTCAAATTATTGTATTAAATAAAATAGTGAGTGACTCAACTCTGGAGCGCAAAGGGTTAATATCAAACTAACAACTTAAAGAAAATTAAACCTTTCAAGTAGAAAGTTGTCTGTCAAAAATGCATTCAACTGTAAAATGCTAAATGATGCATATTATTCTTGATACAGTTCTTTCAAATTATTGTATTAAATAAAATGGTGAGTGAGTCACCTGTGGAGTGTAAAGGATTAATATCAAACTAACAATTTAAAGAAAATTGAACTTTTCAATTAGAAAGTTGTTTGTCAAAAATGCATTCAACTGTAAAAATGATGCATACTATTCCTGATACAATTGTAATTTTGTTCAACTAACAACATCGACTGAGTTATTCGACAAAAATTTAACAAAATATTGAAGCGTTGCGCTTTAAAATTATACATCTTAAGTTAGCGATCCATGAAAGGAAAGCGGTAGGCCATTAGAGCACTTCCTCGAGGCGCGGCCGGAAGTCGTAGCACGGTCGGGAGAAGATGAACGCGCGTTTAAAGTGCTATAACAGTAAGTAAATTATATGTAGTTGGAAAGAACGGGCGACGGGCGACGATCGACCGTCGTGCCGGACACGTCGCGGTCGTCGCGCGACACTAGGAAACAAAGTGTCCTTAAGGTCGTAAGCCCGGAATCCTCTTTCCGTTCTCTGTGATCGCGATCGGCGACAAATCGCGCGTAACCGAATCTCGGACAATCATGGACAATCGTGGACAATCATCGCACGAGGTGTGTAAGCGTACGAACCTTCGATAACGATTATATATCGGGAGAATACGTTGGTTCGTACGCGGAGGAGTTCGCGCGCTCGTGCTCTCGAGTATCGTGGCCGTCGCGAAACGACAATCATTTCGTCGAAGCGTTGATGCCTACTTCAAGCTTCGAGCGAACAATAAATCTTTTGACGCGTACCTGCTAATCGATAGAAACGGTCTAGCTAGACAACGGTGTACCTCTGCGAGTCTAGCCAGACAAAAGCAATTTTGCGAACTCGGCGTTATATATTCTTCTTATTTTTATTTTGTTATATGCAAGTCTTCTTCTAGTCATTTTGCGTTCTTCTTATTTGTTCGTTGAATGTAACTTTATATTGTTCCATTCATTTTCTGTATCTTTTTGTTCTTTCTTCGTCACTGGTCCTTACTGGTCCTTATTTGTTGAAGTTAGTGAATCTCTCTTATCTTTCACTACTTTGTATTATGACACTGTATATTACTCTGTATTCTTCAACTTTTGTTGAACTAAGAATGTTATATGTAAGAAGTTAATTTCTTCTCTGTACTTTTTTAAATTTTGTTAAACTTAGATGTTACATATAAGACATTAATTTCTTTTCTGTATATCTACAATTTTTGTTAAACTAAGATGATACATGTAAGATATTAATTTCTTCTCTGTACTTCTTTAAGTTTTGTTAAATGTAGATCTTACACGTAAGAAATTAATTTCTTCTCTGTACGTCTCCAACTTTTGTTAAACTTAAACGTTACACATAAGATGTTACTTTCTTTTGTGTACTTCTTTCAGTTTTGTTAAATGTAGATCTTACATGTAAGAAATTAATTTCTTCTCTGTACGTCTCCAACTTTTGTTAAACTTAAACGTTACACATAAGATGTTACTTTCTTTTGTGTACTTCTTTCAGTTTTGTTAAATGTAGATCTTACATGTAAGAAATTAATTTCTTCTCTGTATGTCTCCAACTTTTGTTAAACTTAAATGTTACACATAAGATGTTACTTTCTTTTGTGTACTTCTTTAAGTTTAGTTAAATGTAGATCTTACATGTAAGAAATTAATTTCTTCTCTGTATGTCTTCAACTTTTGTTAAACTTAAATGTTACATATAAGATGTTACTTTCTTTTGTGTACTTCTTTAAGTTTTGTTAAATGTAGATCTTACATGTAAGACATTCGTTTCTGCTCTGTATGTCTTCAACTTTTGTTAAACTCAAATGTTACACATAAGATGTGTACTTCTTTAAGTTTTGTTAAACGTAGATGTTACATGTAATTTGTTCGATGGCCATTTTAGCCATCATTCTAATATTACGATCGCGATGTTTTGTCTCGCTGGACGCCGTTACCTCGACGACGTTATTCCGTATATACGCGCACGTAAAAGGATCATCGATAGATTTTCCGTAGCGAGAAGCACGCGTTCAACGGAATAACGAACGATTACTCTCTTCGTTGTATGTGTTTCGCGTTTAAGCGTAAGCGATCTACGACCGACCTTTTTTTCCCTCGATTAATAATTAGACCGTTGTTCGATCGTCTCGGTGTAACTGTATACAAATTCGTGTATTATTCCTTTCGAAGGATGTGCAATAATAAAGAACCGACGTACGTCGAGTTTCTGACTTTTTTCATGTTCCTCGTACTTCATGTCACTTGCTATTATTCTTTAATTTTATTATATTTAGGGATATTATATTTAATTTTGTTATGTATGGTGACATGTTTAGTAACAATATTATATATTTAATATTGCTATATTTAGGAGCGTCATATTAAGTATCATTATACATTAATTTTCTAATAAATTCTTTCGTTAAATTCAACTGTACGTTTGAAAGCCGACGATAATACTATACAAGTACTATACATATAGACAAGTTCAAACAAATTCACCAAACTATTCAATTAGAAAATTTGCAAAAAGTGCAAAAATAAACTAAATGTTACAGAGGCATGATACGACCGAACAAATTTATGTTACAATTAATTTTTAGACTTCAGATTTGAAAATTTAAAACCTTCAGACAAGATACATTTTTGCAATCATGTAATCTATGTATCAAAGTTAATTAACTTGTTCAGAGGTTAAAAGGAAAGATTCTTTATACATCTTCGAACAAATCAACTTGACAGTTAAATCAAAGATAGTTTTCTGATGAAATTACTAATTATGTATGTATGTTCTAAAACAAAATCGGAAAGTAATTACAGTAATAATTACACACGTTCCCAGCGGGAACTCGGAAATAGTAGGGAGGAGCCGAAAGGGTAGCACGTCAATCCCTAGGGAGCTCGTGCATTCGCGAAGCGTCGTGCAACGAAGAAGGTCGAACACGAACGAGTTTTAGCGTCCATAAGTCTCGGGAAACCAGATTGGTTAGTCAGATCGATCGAATATATGAAGAGACGATTGTCGGAGATGAACGAGTGCAGGCTCTGCCTTCGCGTCCAAGCGCGGTTGACGTCGATATTTAGCGAGGGTGAAGCTTCTGAACGCTTGCGTTCTCGTATTCTCGATTGTTGTCCCGTCACAGTGAGTCTTTTTATATTTGAAAGATTCTTTATGTTTGAGTATGTTTACTGGTACTGTTGTGATTTAGTGTTAGTATTGTAATTTAGTGGGAGTATTGCGATTTAGTGTTAGTATTGTGATTTAGTGTTGTTATTGTAATATAGTGTTAGTACTATAATTAGTGTTAGTGTTAGTGTTGTAATTTAGTGTTAGTATTATAATTTACTGTTAGTATTACAATTTGTTGTTACTGTTATAATGTACTGTTAGTATTATAATTTACATTTGCTATTATAATTTACTCTTGCTATTGTAATTTACTCTTGCTATTATAATGTACTCTTGCTATTATAATGTACTCTTGCTATTATAATTTACTCTTGCTATTATAATTTATTCTTGCTATTATAATGTACTCTTGCTATTATAATTTACTCTTGCTATTATAATGTACTCTTGCTATTATAATGTACTCTTGCTATTATAATGTACTCTTGCTATTATAATTTACTCTTGCTATTATAATTTATTCTTGCTATTATAATGTACTCTTGCTATTATAATTTACTCTTGCTATTATAATGTACTCTTGCTATTATAATTTACTCTTGCTATTATAATTTACTCTCACTATTATAATTTACTCTCACTATTATAATCTACTCTGACTATCATATTTTACTCCATCAGCTGTTCGAGGATGACAGGCTGCCGAAAGCGGTTTGCGAGCAGTGCAGGAAGAAGCTGGCGATCGCCTACGAGTTCCGAGAGCGATGCAGGAGATCGGAGCTCACTCTACGATCGAGATACGAATGCTCTTACTGGAAGGAATCGAAGAGATCGAATAGAGTTTTACTTCAGGTAAATTTTGCGTTGTTATCTCTTACGAAAGGACTAAACAATCCTCTTCTATATGTAGGATCGAGCTGTTCAAACTGACATCGAAATAGGACCTCCAGAGAATGAAATAGAACAGAAGAATGAAATAGGACAGCGGAAGAATGAAATAGAACCGGAGGAAATCGAAATAGAACCAAAGAATCACGAAACGAGTTTTCAGCAAGAGGGTCGAACTTTGACAACAGCCAAAGAGGGAGAGTCCGAGCCACCAAGGGTTGAAACCTGGAGGTTCGAAGACCACTTAACTGACGAAACCGAAATAAGCGACCTCACAAACCTACCCTCAAAAAAACAACCTCTGAACCCCCAAAATAACACACAAAATAAAAAAGATCAAAGAGTAACTCAAAGCGTCGAAACCACAGAGAAGCGCTACCTCTGCGACGTCTGCAGTAAAACCTTCGTCTCAAAGTCCGGCCTCCGCTTTCATCTAAAATCACACAACGGCGCAAAGCCGTACCAGTGCGGACACTGCGGCAAAGGATTCGCGATACCTAGTTACGCGAAAAGACACGAGAGAATCCACGCAGGAGAGAAAAGGTTCGTGTGTCACGTCTGCAGTGCGACGTTCGCATCTTCGAACGGCCTCAAGTATCATTTGAGGTCGCATACTGGTGAGGCGAACTATCGGTGCGATATTTGTGGGAAGTCGTTTTATAGACGGAAATATTTGATTGAGCATGGGTATACGCATACGGGGGAGAAACCGTTTGTGTGCAAGACGTGTGGGTCTTGTTATGGAAACTCTGGGAGTTTGTTTGTTCATGAGAAACGATGTAAGATAAGGGGGATGGAGAGTGAAGTGCAGAAACGACGGTGACCCGCGTAGAGATTGTCAATGTGTGAGATATTGTGATATGTAGATGTATATGGATATATGACATGTGATATATGACATATGATACATAGAGATATACAGACATATGACATATGATACATAACATACATAAACATATGACATATGATACATAGCATCCATAGACATATGACATGTGATGTATAGAAATACATAAACATATGACATATGATATATGACATGTGATATGTGATATATAGAAACACATAAATATATGACATATGATATATGATACATAGATACACATATGACATATAGACATATGATACATAAACACATTATGAGAAGGATCAGAAAAGGTGATCAAACACTGAGAACAGAGTTAACTCTTTATTTAACTGCGATGTTCGTCGCAACATTGTACAAGTAAAGTGTTCATCAAAGTTCTTATATCGAATTTGAGGCGAACCTATCGATGTGATATTGTTATCTTCTAATAAAATTGTTATATGTTTTTGGAAGTCAAGGACTGCTCTTGATGAAAGAAGCAATAGATAATGCAGTTATTATATACAGATTTACAAGAATCTGTATACATATACATAATGTAAATCTACAAGAATAAAGTAGAATATTTTTTCACATACTACTCCATTTAACAGAACATTGAATGTAGAAATTGTGTGTGAGTTAGGTTGGATGGTTTTTTAAAATGATGTACATATTCTAATATAGATGAAGAGAATAGCTAAACAAGATCATTTATATTTTCAAATATATCTGTTTTTCTTTGAATATATACATTCAATGATATAAAGAGTTTAACAGTTAAGTCACAACTTTAAACTGTACAGTGTACACTTCATATCATATTTCTTTATACAAGATGAGTATACTTGGCCAATACATCTGAAGATTATATATGTAAAATTTTATAGTATACATATTTCTGTGACTGTCTAAAAAACCAGAAGAATCGGACCAATGTAATAATACATCTCAAACCATCTCATCTTAATATACCTCAAGATCATCTCATCTTAATATGTCTCAAGATCTTCTCATCTTAATATGTCTCAAGATCATTTCATCTTAATATATCTCAAGATCTTCTCATCTTAACATATCTCAAGATCATCTCATCTGAATATGTCTCAAGATCTTCTCATCTTAATAAACCTCAAGATCATCTCATCTTAATATACCTCAAGATCATCTCATCTCAACATACCTCAAACCATCTCATCCTAATCTCAAGATCATCGCAATCCTGACTCCCTTAAAAATACATTTAAATCCACAAAATCACACATCGATAGATCAACCAAATTAAACTCCGAAACGAGGTAGTCGGGCCCTGGTTATAAAAAGAAGTACGACCAATCTTTGACCGAAGTCTTCACAACTAACGAAGCGGACATTGATCAAGATCGATCGTGGTCGGAGTTGGACGGCATCGCTGAAAGTCTTTGGCATCGAGAGGGAGGTTCGTTATCGTCATCGTTACCGCGCTCGACAGTCAGGGTCGCGACGGATCGACATTTCCACGGAGGCGACCGACATCCACCGGTCACTGTCCGACCGGAACCACGTCAGACCCAACGAGTATTTCCCGTTCAGATTGGCGTGCTGGCAGCGACTGAACCACCAGCCGCCATGGTAGTTTCTGGCGCAGTGCGTCGCGCTGGCGTCCATGTCGAGGTCCTTCGCGCTGAACGGCATGCCGTTCTGATAAGACAGAGCGTCGCTCGCATTTCCACGATATCCATAAATTCGTAGCTTGTATCCAGTTTCCTTGGATTCGACTGCAAAGCGTTCGTACTCGGCTCGCCACCGTTCTCCGTAGATGTCTAACAAATCCACTCGTAAACTGCTGCAGTTGTCCCGAGTGAGTCGGTGAAGCATCTCGTTGCCGATCCAGTACTCGCTAACTGGTGATCCAAAGCCTACAGAGTAGTCGTTCCAGCTGCGATCGAAGTCCAAACTACCGTCGATTCTTCGAGCAACGACGATCCACCCCTTGCGACAGAACGCCAGCATGGGCTTCGAACGTTGCTTGCCCGTCGCTCGCAATAGTCTCGGACCGTCTTCGCTCTTTCCCTCATCGCAGTTCGCCGGAAGATCGTCTCCTATCAAGTGATATTTGTCATCTAATCGCTCCGCCTCGTCGAAGGAGACTGACATCTCTGAAACACTCGATCGGTTCAGGCGATCGATCGCTTCTCGCTGCTCGTCGCTTCTTTCCTGCAGCTTCGAGGCGCTCACGCTTAGTGCTTGCACCGTGCGTCGCAAATTACCGAGCTCCTCCCTAGTCAACGACAGCTCCGCCGCTTTTCTCGCTGCGTTCGCATCCAGTCGCGCTATCTCCCGCTTCGTTGAGGAGTCCTTCGCCTCCACGGCTTCCTCCAGGCTTCTCAGCCACTCTATCAACCGCGATCCTAGAGATTCACCGACCATCTTCGTCGACGTCGCGTTCTCGCTAGCGTTCGAAACCTGTCGCGACAGTTCTACTTGCACTTTCTCTAAACCGTCTACTCGATCGTTTAATCTGGACCATCGCTCGGTTTCATACGCTACGCGTTTCTCTAATGCGATTCTTCTCCGCGCCGCTGAAGAAACTTTGCGTTCTAAACTCTTTAGACGATCGACGACTCTAGTTCGGTGTCTCTTCGCGAATCCGCTTTGTATTTCGTAGTCTGCTCGACGGTCGACTCGATTCGTTGCTTCCTCTTCGGTCAGTTCTCTTCCTGATTTCTTCTCTTCAGTTTTGTCTCTGCGGATCCCGGAGTTAGTTCTCTCTGACGATTCGCAGCGCAGGGATTTTACTTCGATCTGCACGGTGCTGAGCTGAAATTTGCATAGGCGAATTAGTATGATTGTAAAGAAGAAGGTGAAGAGGTGGATCGACTCGTGGAAACAATTGTATTTGAGTTAGTATGACTGCAAAGAAGAAGGTGAAGAGAAGAGAAAGTGAAGAGCAGGTAAAAAGAAGGTAGAAAGAAGGTAAACGTAAAGGTGGATCGACTCGAAGAAACAATCGTATTCGAATTAGTACGATTGCAAAGAAGAAGCTAAAGAGCCAGTAAACGATATAGTTGGACTCGAAGAAACAAAAGCGTGGAACACGGGCGCGGCGGCCGAGCGAAACGAGGGTCGTTGGACAGCTGCGAGGCGGAGGTATACGCGCGAGGCATAAGGTCGCGAGCAGGTGTTCCCTAGCCGCGTCGGTTGGCCGCGTTTTGGCCTAACCCACGACTTATCGTGGCTCACTTCCTACTACCACTCCTGCAGCTGTCTTGGAACGCTGCACACTCCACAGAAAATCTGGCATCCCTTGGGTGAAGCTAAGAAACTTGAGCACTAAGAATCCTTGGAATTTAAGAATTTGGGAAACTGAAAATTCCAGTTACTCACAATTAAAGAATTATAGAATTCATTTGTACAATTGACAAAATTAGAAATTTATATATTTTGTACCTTTTTTGGACTTTGATGAGTGAGACTCGTGGTGCACTTATTACAGAAAATGTAACAAACCATACTCAAGTTTCTAATGTTAGGTTATCGTAAGTTAGGTTAGGTAAGTTAGGTATGTTAGGTGTGTTAGGTAAGTTAGGTGAGTTAGGTATGTTAGGTGGGTTAGGTGGGTTAGGTAAGTTAGGTGGGTTAGGTATGCTGGGTATGTTAGGTGTGTTAGGTAGGTTAGGTATGTTAGATATGTTAGGTGGGTTAGGTATGTTAGGTATGCTGAGTGGGTTAGGTATGTTAGATGTGTTAGGTAGGTTAGGTATGTTAGGTGGATTAGATAGGTTAGGTGGGTTGGGTGGGTTAGGTATGCTAATTTTTATATAATAACAATAACAGTAAGATACATTAAAATTGATCACAGCCGAGGTACGAGTGCGACATGAGTCTGACTCCTCAAAATAGTGCAGTTTCGATGTATAAAAATTCAGAAATGAAGAAAATTGAAGTCTTGAAAATTTGCTACAAAAAATTTATAAATTGGAAGCTTAATATCTTCAGCACAGAATGTTTCTGATACCCGAACGCGAGCGAAGGAGAAGAACGCGGAATCGTGGCAGATGCGCGATCGATCGGGCACGAGCAGCAGGTGAACGAAAGAAGCGAATGGCGGCGTAAAAAGAGAGAAAAAAATGCGGATTAAGGGGGAAAGCGAGGTTCGGCGGGGATCGAAAGGAGAAACGAACGATCGTGAGACGTTACCTGACTGGCGATATCGGCGCAGCTGCGAGAAAGCAGGCCGATGCGTTCCTTGACCGCCGCGATGTCCACTCGAATGGTCCCCAGAACCGCTTCGATCTTCGCGATTCTACCGCCGAGATTTCGAATTCCTCTGCCGACTGCGCCAACGTCACCCCTCACCAGTGCTAACTCTCCTCTCAGGCGGGATCTCTCCGCCAGTTCTTCGCTTGCGTTCCGTGCACGGAGAACTTCTGCTACTTCGCCTTGCAGCTCTGTCACCGCGTTTCCTAGCCATCGTACTCGCAGTCTTTCGTTCTTTGCTTCGTTTCCGTTACCGCCTCCTCGGAGGGCGATCACTTCTTTTCTAATCAACAAATATTTAATTAAAAACTTGGAAGCTGGGTGTAGTTTGTTTTTTTAGTTTCTTTACATTTTTTAAAAATGAGGAAAATATAACCTTATACTTAAAGAGGCAATGTAGTCAACATTCATTTACTTTCTTAGCTTGTAATCTTAAATTTAGAGAGCAGGTATTAGTCGACGTTCATCTGCTTTCCCAGCTTGTGTTCACATTTTTTGGAAACAGACAACAGTTATTAAATTACTAAAAATTGTAAACTTAACCATAGAGAGTCTATATAATATATGTACATCTACTTTCCCAGCTTGTATTCATAATTTTTGAAAAGAGACAACAGTTATTAAATTAATAAAAATTGTAAACTTGAACATAGAGAGTCTATATAGTACACATACATTTACATTCCCAGCTCATGTTCACACTTTTTAAAAACAGTTATCAAATGAATCAAAAACATAATCTTGAATTTAGAGAGTCTCTATAGTCGACATCTACTTCCTCAGCCTGTGTTTACACTTTTTGAAAATAGACAAGTTTAATAAAAAAATGTAAACTCAATAAGTCAATATAGTCAACATCTTTCTTGTGTTCACATAAATTAAATTAATGATTTAAATATATAAATATATAATCCTTCTGTCTATGACAGAAACGTAAAATATGTCGACGTCCATCCTCTATAGCTTTTATTCCAATTACCTGAGTTGCTTCACCTCGTCCTTGAGGACGAACAACTCTGTATTCTTTTCGATCGCGCGCTTGAGACTGCTCTCCAGTTTATCGTAATCCTGTTGACGATGATCGAGCAGAGCGTTCACTTGTTCCCTCAGTGATCTTATCGCATCGAAGGCGTCAAACGCGACGTCTTCTCCGCGAGTTTCTTTTCGCACAACACTAAACACAACGAAAGTGAACCACCAGTACCACACTTCGCACCTCATCTTTTAAGTCCACGCGGATTGCTCCACGATTTTTCAACCTTGCACAATTTCGAATTTCAACGTAACGCGCGCGAGGTTCGAACATCGAAAGCTTACTGGCCCAAGCGGCAGCTGCCCTACCAGTTTTATATCGTCCTTTCCATAAAAGGTTGGGGGTAAACGGCCCAGGGAGCAGGTGTTCGGCAACAGTCGGTCAACTCCACGCGAGTGTATTGTCTCGTGCCTGCAAGCTGCGCCCTCGATGCATCCTTATACCCACCGGCCCTTTATCCCCACTTTTCTCCCCTCTCCCTTTCTTCCTCTTATCTATTACGGTACTTAACTACCATTATTGCTCCCTCGCTTTTCTTCCGCGTCCGTTGCTCGAATTTTTTTCCATCAAACTTGAGAAGAATGAAGTTCGATGGAAACGGGACGAACGGTGGGTAGGAAAATGACGAACGAAGTCATGCGAGGTCAATAATTTATTTAAACAACTTGTACCCTGAAACAGGGTTCTAAGTTCCTACGCTTCTACCGAAAAGGAAGGAACGCGCGTTTTGCTAATTCATCTAACGCGACGAATCGAGAGTTTTACCCTCCGGCACCCTCTGATCCTTATTCGTTATACAGGATCGGTAAATGGCAACGCAATCGTTGGCTCGTGAAAACTTGTATCGACGTTTCGTCTAATCTACAGTTTTCTGTTCGAGTAAAATCCTATGTACAGAAACGAGATAAAAACGTTCTTCCATCGTCGTGACTCGTGGTTTCGGTTAAATGCCACCCTTTGCTGCTCTTCTATTCCGTGGCAAATGAAGAGCACGGGTCCTCTAAAGTTCCAAGCTTGAGCCAATTTACAGAATTCCGGTTATATCGTTTTACGTTTGTGCCGAGCCGTAAGTTCCCGCCGGTGGACGATACAGCTTCGGGAATGTCGGAATTTGTAAACTGTTGAACGCGTACTTGCGGATTCCGATGTTCTTCCATGTGTTCTCTCGTCGACAGCCCTCACTGCAATTAGAAACAATATTTAATAATATGAAATAAAATATTAATGTTTCATTGAAATAAAAATTATTCATCTACTGAGTAGACAACTTATTACACAGTAATATATAAACTTGTTATATACAGTAATATATAAACTTGTTATATACAGTAATAAATAAACTTATTATATACAGTAATATAGTATACTATATTATATATAAACTTATCAAAGAAGAAAGAAGAAAAACTAATTAACCTTCGCATACAGTCGAGTGCTCTCGTGTACTCGTGTTCGGCCAAATGGTACTCGCTGCTCAAGATGTTCACCTGCTCGAGCGTAACTGACATTCCTGTACGATCCTTTGCGCTTTTACAGCTGGTAAACCTCAAGCCGCGCATCCTTCGACAAATTTGAGAGGACAATTGTAAAATTTCCACGTTTTTGTTTACCTTGGCCTGAACGCTCGCCTTTAGATCGGTCAACAGCTCCGCCAACGTTTGACCAAGCGGCGATCTCGCGCCGACTATAACGCCACCGAGAAAACCAAATACGAAAACAATGCAGCTTCTGAATGCGACTATCGATACGCGAGCAACCATCTAGTGGGAATTAAGGGTGTTGAAAGCTTACGTCGAGTCGAAGCCGTTTCGCTAGGTAGATTGAGCTTCTTGAATCGTAAATAGTACTCGTTCAAACGTTCGTAGTTATCCATGTTGCTTTTTTCCTGAGGTTTCGTCGTGCCGAGGCTCTCCGCCAGGGAAGCCATTTCGTTGATGCCCACGTTGAAGAAGACTGGAGTTACGTTGAAGGAAATTGTTTGTCTGGAAGACGGAACCAACGGGAGCAAGGAGTATATCGCGTCTGGCACTGGAAGCATCACCGTGAGACCAACTCGGGAACCAATCACTCGAGGCATGGGCTGCTGAAAGGGGACACCGCAGTTTCCTTCCAACCTGAAATGCAGTGCGATGTACTTTCATGTTCTACCTTACACCCTCTATTTTGTACACTTTTTCATTTCGACTTAGATCGCCTTCCTCCATGTCGCTCACCTCTGCTCGATGCCGCACCTGGTTAACGCGAAGGTTACCGTGTGCAGGTCCTCTATAGCAACCGTCATGTCTCCCCACATATCTATCTCGTCACCATAATAACTAAGTAGACCCTCAAACGAAGCCAGAGGACCAAGAGTAGTTAAAATCAGCAGAAACATCGGGTCTGGTCTCTGACACCACAGCTTCGCCATTATCCCAGACACCAAACTGGTCAGCTACGGTTAAAATTGATTTTATAGATGATTGATAAATAAAGAAAGAAATATACAACTTACCGCCTGGCTGAAGCATACGTCTCGTCTGTATCGGACATTGCAAGCTCTCTGAGCCATTTTTGAGTCCTCCTGCACTCTGAACACCGAGTGCGTCAGTCTGGCTGTCTTTAATAATCCGTCCATCGCTTGGCGTAGCTTTTTCATACTTGGCCTGAGTTCACTCGTCCAGTCGACGATGGATGCGAAGTCTAAACCCTCGGTGAACTTGTTTCGTTGCCCTGAACTGTTGCTTTTGATCACTCTGGTCATTGAATCGACCGCTTGGCACACTAAAATGTGTGAATAACATATTACATATTAGAATAATAATAATAATATAATATTATAATTTTTCAATCCTAGAAATTAAGATATGTTGTACTTAAACCTTCTTTGGCTTTGGAGAAGGCCGGCATCGTCTCCGAGGCCGGACTAGGATACCGTCGCGAGTTCGACCGGTCATCAGCATTTTCCAACAGTTTGCTCGACTCGTCGTTCTTGGCGTCGTTCTTCGGCTGAATCGTCACCACCTTACTATTCTTATTACGATTGGCCGGAATGCACTTCTTCATCCCATGCGATCTTCCCACACTATTCTTATTCCTCAAACGCACCGCAGGACTGCTGCATCTGCCGCAGAGAAACTTCACCTTCGACACCAAACACATCACGCTAGCCTCGATGTTCAACTGCGTCAAATCCCACGGTTCCGGTTCGTCAGTGGGTTTATAATAATTAGCGGAAGGCGAGTTACACATCTTTTGAGTGTCCAGAAATCGTTTGCAAGGATCAACCTCGCCTTTTGTTCCTTCTCTTTCTTCGTCGTCATCGTCGAGTCGAACAGCGACGTCATTGTCCGTCAAGATTTCTTCTGTGTTTTCGTCTCCGTTCTCGTTTCCGTTCTCCTTCTCGCAATTGTTCTCGGTTGCGTTCTTTGAACGCTTCGCGTCGCTTTCGTCGGTGTTCTCTTGTACCGCGTCGTCGACGTTGTTCGAACTGACTCGTTCAGTGTTCGAACCGTTGCTTCTTGCAGGCAAGGTCGAGTAACCGTTCCTCTCGGATCCTTTCGTCCACAAATCTTGCACGCATTCGGGAGTATCGGGAGTAACAAAATCGTCCAGATCAGGACTCTTTAAATCAAAGTTCAATTGCTGAGTAATCCGTTTAAAAGGAGACAGAGATTGATTCGTCTTGAAGTCCAAATTCAGAGGATCGTCGATCGCGTTTCCGTCTTCCTCGGGGACCTTGGCGACCTTATACTCTTCCAAGAACGTCAACGCTTCCTCGACCAAACCCGGGTCCCACAGACTAAGCAAGATTCTGGTTTTAGTGATCATGTCCTCGCAGATTGGTAACATTCCACTGGTCTGTTTCGCCTTGGCGAGCTTCATCAGAGCACGCATCGCTTCTACCACGTCTCGTCGGAGTTGTTTGATCGCTTGGATGGCGTCGTGGGCCATCGTTATCTTCGACGTTCCTTGATACAGCTGGTTGCCGCGCGTTGGAGATTCTTTGAGAGCCTGCAATAGTCTGAAACGAGTTGAATTGAGTCCACTGTTGAATATATGAACGGTGTCATAAGCAATGTTTAGATTTAGCTTTGTACCTTATCAGACCTCCATTTTTACTTTTATGCGAGTGTGCAGTGAACGCTCCGACAGTGATGCAGTCGTAAAATCCACATTTGTTCAGAGTATCGTTGTGCACCCAAATTCTTTGGAGGTGCAGGTTCAACGGTGCAAACTCGAGCGTTCTGTCGTTTTTGCGAGAGGATCGTTTGAAGTAACTCCCTGAGAATAAGACAGGTTATAAAGTTAACAGAGACCGATACAAAGTAGACGGTAAAACACTACAGTAAAAAGACAGTAACAATATAGTCTCAGCTCTGTACCTTTGAAGGCCGCCAAATTCTCTTTGGCCTGCGAGTAAAGATGCAAAAGATGAAGATGACGATCAAGCAATTCGACTTGCTTCGTGTGCCAAGGTTCTCGTAGCTCGCCCATACCAGCCACTTCCTGTAACAATTCCTTTTCCTCTTGAATCCATATCGCACTGCAAAAGACAGAACGATAAGACGTTTCCTTAATGATGACTCGAACGGTGATTAGCAACAGCATACCCCAAACTGTGAATGACAATACTCACAGTAAATGTTGCGGAAATTGAAAAGAAAGTTTGCTCTCCGCCATGATCTCATGGACGCAAATATCGCCGCCTAAACCGGAATGAAATCTAAAACCAGAAGATAACAGAAGTGTAAGATGAAAGTAGTGTTCCATCAAATTCTATGATCACTGTATGTACCTATATGTCTGTATGTACGGATTGGCAAAGAGAAGCTTCAGTTGACCTTGATGCGGCAACTTGATCTTCGTCCCCAATCTAGGCGGCAACGATTGAGACCGTCTGTGCGAGAGTACCTAAGAAAAACAAGGTCACCAATATATTCAAGACCATACTAAATCAATAACGTTCGATGTTTCTTTCCCTGTACCTGTTGATTCGTTCCAGACGGAGGTTCCTTCGAAGGCGTACTCTCCGTACTATTCCCTCTATCCTCAGCCTCCAAATTCCACGCATTGATAGTCAAGAATCCAACAGTCGTTGTTTTCGCCGACTTTAAAGGTATCCTCAACCTAGAAGCGTTCGATCGCTAGTCAGAAACGCGCGATAACCGAAGAACGTCGGAACGGAAGCGGAAGCGACGCGACGAGGAAACGAGAGTCGCTGGAATTACCTGGGCGTGTCTTGAATCGCGTTCAGAGTCACGATAGCGCTTCCTATCGGGGTCGCGGTTTGACTCACTCGCTCCCTGACGTCGAACGCGGTTATCCGCGTTTTGGTATCGGTGGTCAGACCGTCGCTCGCTCTGAAGCTGACGGTCGTCAGGAAACCGGGATTGCTGCTTCTCTAAGGGAAATAAGAAACACAGAAATTAGAGTCAATTTTAGATGGATATTGTGTCGATTATGTATTTTGGTTTCAAGCTTTAATTGGTTTGGAAAGGTTTCTATATTGGTTTTGTACTGTTTCTACTTTATTTCAGTATTGGTTTGGAGTCATTAGAGTAATGCTTCACTATTGTTTCAATATTATTTCAGTATTGTTTCAATATCAGTTTAGAGTTATTAGAGTAACACTTTAGTATCCTTTTAACATGGTTCCAATATTGGTTTAGAGTCTACTAGAGTAACACTTCAATATCATTCCAGTATTATTTCAACATTGTTTCATCATTATGTCAGCATCGTTTCAGTATCATTTCAGTATTGGGTTAGAGTCTATTAGAGTAACACTTCAATATCCTTCCAGTATTATTTCAATATTGTTTCAGCATTGAGTCAGCATCGATTCAGTATCAGTTTAGAGTCCATCAAAGTAACACTTCAATGTACTTCCAGTATTATTTCAACATTGTTTCAGCATTGTGTCAGCATCCTTTCAGTATCATATCAGTTTGAATTTCAAATCAGTCCTACATCACTAAATAATTTCCAAACCAATTTAAAGCTACTCAACTCACCTCCACCACCTCCGTCCGCGCATACTTGATCCACGTCTTGGAACCTTTAATTTGAACATCAACCTCCAGAACCGGATTAGGTGGTCGGCCATGACCGTCGCACAGTAGATTGTCGCAAGCCAACGATATCTCGCACATCGGTATTTCGGCGGGATCTGAAAACGGTTAAAAGAGAGAAAGCGTACATAAGAAATAAGTAGTACGCCACGAGCAAACGAACAAACCTGTTGAAATGCCACGCTGCAATCGCAGCATTTGAATATCGGTGTCGTGTTTGTGACCGCTGAACGCTTCTATTCGTTGCTGCAACGCCAACAATTGACTTCTCATGCATTCGTAACTGGCCAGCTGAAGAGCCTGCAACCAACTGTCTCTCTCCTCCGCAGAGTTGGCGCCCAACGCTTGAAACAAGCCTCCGTCGAATACTGAAACAGTAAAAAATCGTGTCACTCGATTGACGCAGATCGACCGCGAGACGAGCTTACCTATGCTGAATCCGTACGGGACCTGATTGCTCGGCTGTTCTACTCGAACGAAACATTGTTCGAGTATTATCACTCCCAACGGCTCCGACCACTGCTCCCGCGATTTGAAATAAAACAACAGATTGCCCCGTAATCTGCACCATCTCTCCAAACTTACTATCCAACAGAGAAAAAACAACGTTTGCACGCGTTATTCCTTCAACGACGTCGAGGTACCAAGCAAGCGTTACGAAAAGGGAACGTTGAAGTCACGTGATTAGTTCTTTACTTGCGATGAAAGCGAGAGAAAAGGCAGAAGACTTCCTCTGGAGAAGAATTTTACTTTGAGAGAATAAGATAGAACAAATCTGTGTTTGAAAGTTTGGAAGCTTAAAAAAATTTAAAGCTTGCATTCCCAATCGGCGAATTTCTAAATTCGAAATTTTGTAAACTGTCAAATTTTAAAGGTTGGAAAAATTTCTCACCGTACAGAGGAAGCTATCGTATTAAAACGCGTGCACTGAATGAAAACATTTACTTTAAGATAATAAAGCTAGAAAGCGAAGCACATCTACCACGATGCTTTTCTTCTTAGGTCGAAGGAAAAAGGAAACGCGCGATACGTGCGAACGAAGGTACCGTGACAGGTCGCGACAGGCTGACATGCGTCACGCGTATTCTACGAAGAATTCGATGTCAGTAAGCTGTGACTAGCATGCGGTTAGATGCGATCTAATATTTACGATCTGAAAAATCGAGTTTGTCGAAGCAAGTTACTCGGACCTTCTTACGAAAAAGTAGTAGATGGTGAATAAGGCGAGACAGTAAGCAAATTGACAAACGTGGAAATCGTGTTCGTACGCGAAGCGTTTCTTCGACGTAACGTTCAGCGCGCGTCGAAGGCGTCGAGGAAAAGATCGCGATTGGATCCAGTTGACGAGAATAAAAGCGTGTTAATTCGCGACAGACCGAGTTAAAAGACAGCGAAGGAAACGTATTCTGTGTGGAAACAAAAAAAATTCGAATATACCTTTACTCGTACTGGCTGTAACGCAACTGAAGTCTCGGAGTGTCTTATGCGTTTTTCCCTTTTGACATTTGCTGTCAGATTTTTTACCTGTACCTGCAAATTATACGTAGCTACGGGTAGCTTTTAACTTGCACCGAAATCTGAGCGCAATCGGACGTGGCTTTTTCTCGCGTGTCCGTGCTTCCAATTAAGATCACGATTACAATTACAACGTACACCATGTTAACGACTAGTTTACTCGTTTACGCCTACGTAAAATGTTCCGGTTCGAATCTCGAACGCGAACGTTGCGTCGCGACGTATACACAGGTCGTAAAAAGACGGACGCAAAAACGTCCTCTCTTTCGCGGTATTCTTCGTTCCGGGTAACGTTCGTTGCTCGCCTAATCGAATCGAGACCATGCACGCATCCGAACAGATGGGAACAGGCTGACAGAAATTCGACCGATCGTTACGACATTCGAAGGCATGCTCTATTCGCGTTTACCGGATGCACCGCGATCTTTCAAACAGAAGAAAAAGGAAGTGTCTGACGATTCTACGATACATACTTGATAATATACGTATTATGCAAGCTACGACGAAAGTCTGAGCTGATACATATAAATGATTTAAATGTCACGTGTACAGAGTGTTCTTTACAACTGTTCGACATCCCGAATTTATAATGATGGCGTGGGATTAACGGAAATCTTTCATTACATGTAAAACGTACTTACGCCACGAATCTGCATTCAAGAAAAACAAAATTATGACACTTACAGAATAGGGAAATAACATTCGGGATGTTTCGTAGATGTTTCGACACCCTATACGAGAAAGATTGACACGGGAACTCGACAAATTCTTCGTATTCGACGCGAACATAGTTGCACGTTTTGTTCACGTTCGACAACAAGATCTCGACGCTCGTCGATTCCTCGATACCGTTTGAAAAAGTATCAAATTGAGCGGTAGCGGAGATCGAACTGCGATCTCGAACTCGATCTTCGACGATCGAAGACGCAGCGCCTCGTAAACCGGTGAACGCGGACGAGCGTCGAATTACGATGGAACCGTTTCGAGTTTCATGAGAATCTAATAGTCGTTGTCTGTCATAGTTTTCCTGTTCGTGTTTTGATGATGGGCTCTACATTAAACAAAAGACGAAGAATTTGCGTATCACGTGAGTTTATTGTCAAGGATCAGACATTTACAATTGAAATTTTAGACGAAGGAAAAACATGCGTCGGTCAGAGAGCGGTAAAATACATGTACGATCAATCGGTTAAAAAGTAGGCGAACAGTCTCGCGTAAACGAATCGTTTGTACATACATACATATGTATTTGCCAAGGTTTGAATCACTCACTCTCGGATCTGCGAAAGAAGCCTTCTTGTCGTTCGCGTACGTACAATATACCCTCTTTCTCGAATTTCTGCGAAGGTTGCGTAGCCAGGGTCAACAGTTCTTGCTTGTTGAATCGCATTTCGGAATTGTACTATCGGCGGTTACACCCACGTTCTTCGTGATCACGTACTTATTCTTCCTCTTATCTGCCAACAAGTAGCGGTTAGTAACACGCGCGTTAGGTTTTACCGCAATACAGTGTATTATTGACGAAACAGCCGATAAATCGGTAAACGACGAATACGTCTGTACAAGCGATTTCATCGAACGCGCCTGTCACGTTCAATCTACCAGATCTCTAACCTATTCCTTCTTCTTGTTCCATTCGCCTTGCGCTTTTTCACTCCCACCACCCACCACCCATCACCCACCTCTCGCCCCGACGTTTACACGCGCGCGCAAACATACCTTCGTTCTTTCTCTTTCTCGCACGTTTCCCACTTTTCGTTCAATTGTATTTACCGCAATCGTACATTTTTTTAATTTCACTACCGGTGTAAGATAAGAATGATCGATAACTTTATAACTGAAACGAGAAGTTACGGAAAATTAAATAACACATTCTATCACGCAACGAACCTCCACGGCCGTAATATTCTCAGACTTTTTTTAAACGGTCTTCCAAGCTTCCAAGCACTTTTTCTCCCCACGAGTTGTTCTATCGAACACATTTCGCGTTTCTGTTGTCATGATATAAAATCTTGCTATAAAAACGACTGACGTTGTTTCGATCGTGTCACGAAGACCGTGCCCGTGCGCTTTAGCCCTAAGCGGACAGGGAACGGGTACGAGTTAATCGCACACCCGACTTAAACCACGAAAAAATGATGAATACCGTACAAGAAAGATTGTCCATTAAACGATAAATTATCGTATACCATGTTTTGTGTCGTACGACGGACGATATTTGACTAGATGTAAATCTACAGCGACAAAAGCAGCGGTCGTGGTCGTGAACGTCACTGTCACTTTGCATCGTTCGTCGTCGCCAGTCGGGTTTTTTCGTAAGATTCCGAAATTTTCCGATTAGTACCGACCATCACCGAATACTTCCGATGTACCACGACTGACAATAAATAGCAGACGCATAAACGTTACGTATTTTTTGTTATTGTTTCGATAATCGAACATGACGGCAATTAATTTTGAAAATTAAACTTTATCGATATTAATTGTTTACCGTCTACGTCCATTCATTCCACTTGGATTATTCTTTTCAGCAGAACATTGCGTTTCCAATCACTGCAATTGGTCACACAATCGTATTTATGGTTCTCACTTTAATTGAAATAAAGCACGAGTGTCCTGTATATTGTATATCAAATTGAACGGTAAAGCATCATGGAATCGTTTCTGCTGACATCAAAAACAATCCTGGTAAATACACACTTGTACCTAAACTTTTGTTTCAGCGAAACATCGTGCTATGTAGGTTCATATTTTACGTGTTTCTTCGATTCATTCTAACCGCGAATTGTTTTGCAATTGAAAACCGGTAAAGAGAAGAATGAAGTAATAGGTCAGAGTAATTAATTTCTCATTTACATACGAACAACAAAATGTTCATCGACGTAGTTGACGGATGTGAATACATTATGCGGTGATCAAATATAACTGGGTTAGGTTAGGTAAAATAAGTTTAACAGATGTCGCTACATTGTTGACTGCAGTGCTGTCATCTGTTGAAACGCGGGTCCTATTTGAACGAAATGTCAGAAATGGAAAGTGTCGAAGCACGAAACATTTTTAAAGAAGAAAGATAAATTCTAATCATAATCATCGTTGCAGTCAAACTTATCCGCATATAAAAAAATTCGCGTCGTTATGGGTAATGGAACCTGCGATTTGGATTCTGCCGTATCGGCCCTTGCTCAAGGCTTCTTCGAGTATCTAGATGTAACGAAAAACAGCTTGACAAATTTGGCGGTAATTCCTGTGATGAACATACCCGAAAGAGAGTATCGCGTGAAAACGGAAGTAGTGTTTTTTCTTAAACAACACAATATACCTGCAAGGTTATTAACATTTCGGTGAGTAAAGCAGTGGTTCTCAACCTTTTGCATTGCATAAAATATTTACGCGCTAAATTGTCTCTCGTGCACTCGGTAACAGGGTTTACGAAAACATGTGTTCTTTATAGAGATCAGATAGATTTGAAGGCTTTGAAGGAGAAAGACGGAATCGATTTGGAGATCGTGTTGGTCGATCACCATCATCTCACGGAGGAGGACACGTATTTAGCAGATTCCGTGGTCAAAGTAATCGATCATAGACCGCAGGACGCAAACTGGCCTTGGCCCGGTAGAATGGTGCGTTTGGAAAGCGTGGGTAGCTGCGCGACCCTAGTGGCGCGAAATTTAATTGACAAATACCCGGAAGCGATCGATACGCAACTATCAAGTCTTTTACGAGGCAAATAATTTTTATTCAATTAAAACTTTAGCGTCAAGTTACGTTGTATAATTACAAATCATTTACTATTTTTAAAATTGAAATTAAAATCGATATATTCGACAGGACCAATTTTAATTGACACCAGTAATTTTTCTAAGGAGGCTGATCGTGCTACTAGTGTCGATGTCGAAGCTCTGCGTGACCTTGAGAGACTTGGACAATTGGATCTGGACAAGAAGAAAGTATTCGACGAAATTGTACAAGCAAAATCCGATATTAGTGAATTAACTGTTGAGGATTTTTTGATTAGAGATTTGAAGGTCACTGCTGGTATACCGATTGTTGGATTACCCATTCTGATAGGGGTAAAGTATAATTTAATGGATTATTACATTTAGACTTGTAAGCTCAATATTTATTAATATTTTTTAAATATGTACTGCATATTTATTACCTAATAATAAAAAAAAATTATTCCTTCGCATTTTAGAAGTATCTTGAAATGCCAGACGTGTTCAATGCAATGAAAAATTTTGCAAAATCACAGAACACTACCTTACTCGTTCTGATAGGATTAGAAATTCGATCAGAGCAAATACACCGTGACATCGCTATTTTTTCTTTGTCCGATCCTTTAAAAGATGAGGTCAGTAAAAACATTGAAACTCATTCAACCAATTATTAAAATTATATTTTCTTCTACAGATAGTACGAGTTTTAACAACCACAACACCGTCCCTCGAGCTAACATTGGTCAAAGAAATTAATTATGAAGATGGAAACTGCAACTTGCTCCTTTACTCCCAAGGAAATTTACGTCTCACGCGGAAGCAGATACTACCTCTCATTCGCGACACTGTAACCGCAGCAAGATCTCGATGTTAAAGAAAATATGAAGATAATTTAATTTGCAAAGACAAAGCATAGTTTATTTGGAAGCTTCAGGTATATAATATTGTTTAGAATTTATTTTTGGTTTCCAAATTTATTCTGTTATTATCCAAATTCTTTCTTCTTTATTAAACACGTAAGGAAACATGATCCCACCCAAGTTAAGATGCAAGTTAAGTTGAAATTAAGAAACGATGCGTTTAGAAAGCGTCAAACCCTAGATTCATTAATATTGATCAAAGGTAGTTTTATTGCAATCCTGTGTGCATGTAAACATGCATGTACTATATGACCACCATAAGAGCTTTAAGAATTCATAGGAGATGTATGTGATTGCCATAATTGCCTCATCCTGAAAATACAGGTGTAAAATAAGGAATACATTTTCTGCCCAGTCATGCGTTTTTCACTATCCTGTCAGGTCTCGAATATGTATGCGTGTATGTATAATCAGTATGAAAAGTGAACCCATCGATGTTTGCTGGACCGTCGCGTTGATTGCAAAGCGGAAAGGCGATTTTCCCCTTTCCGTGTCCCTTTTCTCCCATCGCTGTGCGCGTGCTCCGATCTTCGGGCAGGCTCACCACGGTCCGCCCGCTGATATCGGTGGACGTTGCCCGAATCCTGCCATCGCGGAGTTCGTAGTTCGTATCGAGCTACGCCTCGAAGAACACGATCGTCTACTCGATTCAATGCGATTCTGGAACCGATCGAACCAGAAGAAACGAGGGGTGAAAAGACAAACGTGTCACGGTCGAACGCGGTGATTTCACTGATTTGTCGTTAACCAAAATTAATAAGACTGTCGCGGTCCTGTGCACCTTCATAACTTGTCAAATATGGTGATTCTTCCTTTTTCGAGATTTGTCGTGTTTACATTATGCGTAACAAATGGAAGACGTCGAATTTGAAAGGTAAGTATCCCGTTCGAAAGTTGATCCATATGCGATACCATTCGCTCGCTATTTAGAAGAATAGTTGCTAGCAAAAGGATCTTATCTGATTTACGAGAAGTAAAGAAATTGTGTAACGAACAGAAAATTGCAAGATCAAATTAAACTTGTTTTTGCTATAATTTCATCTTCTTAAGAGCGAGAGAAGGGCGTGGATATGGACACAGTCATACACGACAGGGAGCGTTCGCGAGAAGGAAGAAACGATAATAGTTGAATAGCTGGAAAATTCGGAGGAAAAAACGAACGGTACCAGATTCGAGAACGGTGCGCGAAGGGATGGACGAAGATGCAAGGTGGCTGGCACGGATCGAGCATGGTCACCCTCTTCCTTCCTACGGTTCGCTCGTATTGATCGTGCCTTACTTGTTGCACGCGTAGCCCACCTCGAATCCACGCGCATTCTCTGATTCTGGCCCTCCTCTTTGTCTTCATTTTCCGTCGGCAAATCTAATTAACGTGCGACCTGTAACCTGCGGACCGCAAACTGCGAGCAGACACACGCGATCGGTAATGTTCAAAGATCGTTGACGAATTGTAGCAATTGTAAAAGCGACTTTAATTGTATTATACGAGTTCGTTGCTAGTTTTCGTTCGAGACTAAATAGGGAAACTGTACTCGTTCTCTGTACTTTGTTCGTCTACGACAAAATGAACCATGATAAAAAATATGTTTGTCATTTAATCAAAGTGTATTCCTAATTTTACAAGTGTATTGTAAGCTTGAGTTATGTCAGTCACGTTAGAACAAAATACAAGGAGAGTAGACCTCCTCTGAATTTCGTTCGAGACTAAATAGGGAGACTCGTTCTCTGTACTCTGTTCGCCCACCGCAAAATGCACCGAGATGAAAAATATGTTTGTCATTTAATCAAAGTGTATTCCTAATTTTACACGTGTATTGTAAGCTTGAGTTATGGCAGTCACGTCAGAAGTAGACCTCCTGAATTCCTAAGATAACTGCATAATACATGCTACCTTTCTGAATCTATTAGCGTGAATTTGCTGTAAATGATTCATGTTAGCGTTGGTGTATGATAAATGTTAATCGCGTAGGACACGATTAGAAACAGGATATCTGTTTTCACGATGTTCAGCAGCCACGTGTCTGCGATGGAATAGAATACGAGAGAAGGCATTGATCGATCGAACAGCGTTTACGGTTTCAGAGATCGAAGGATGATAGCCATCGACTGGACCTATCATGAATCGTAAACGATCGGAGAACGGCACGAGGAGCGGATATCAGGATGCGCCGCGCACTATCGGTCATTTCCTTTGGAATGATTCTCGTCGCAGCTTCCTCGCCCGGGGAACAACGTACGGTCAGAAATATTTTCGGTTGGTATGAGGATGTTTGAGGACGTTCAATGCCATTGGGATGAGGTTTACTGCGTTAGAGTTCATGTTTAGCTAGTTTATAATTAATTAGAAACATGTTATTTGATTGGATTTTGATATTGTTGTTCTTACAATGTTATGAAGCAATGAACATAATAATTATTTTACTTTAATGTTGAATATATATTGAATATAATAATTGTTATACTTTAATGTTGAATATATATTCAATATAATAATTGTTATACTTCAATGTTGCATATATATTCAATATAATAATTGTTATACTTTAATGTTTCATATATATTGAATATAATAATTGTTATACTTCAACATTGAATATATATTGATTATAATAATTGTTATACTTTAATGTTGAATATATACTGATTATAATAATTGTTATACTTCAATGTTGAATACATATTGATTATAACAATTGTTATACTTTAATGTTGAATATATATTGATTATAATAATTGTTATACTTCAACATTGAATATATATTGATTATAATAATTGTTATACTTTAATGTTGAATATATACTGATTATAATAATTGTTATACTTCAATGTTGAATACATATTGATTATAACAATTGTTATACTTTAATGTTGAATATATATTGATTATAATAATTGTTATACTTTAATGTTGAATATATATTGATTATAATAATTGTTATACTTCAACGTTGAATATATATTGAATATAACAATTGTTATACTTCAACGTTGAATATATATTGATTATAATAATTGTTATATTTTATCCGTCATGAACAGTACTTCAGCATGAAGTACATTATAAATTGATGTTACTGTTATGAACAAGACATTTCACAAGTTCTATATTATTGTCATTTAACAAGTCATGTATTGTTACTATTTAACAAGTTATATATTATTGTCATTTGACAAGTTATTTATTGTCATTACTTAACAAGTTATAATATTATTGTCATGTAACAAGTTATTTATTATTCCTACTTAATAAGTTATATATTCTTATCATTGAACAAATTATTTACTCTTATCATTTAACAAGTTATTAATAAGTTACTCATCAACCTGGCATTGAACATATTACTAAGCTAAAAAAAAAAGAATAAAAAGAATAAGTGTATCTTCTTCTTCCAGGGCAATGTATTCTCCCACTCGGCATGGAGGAAGGAAAGATTCCGGATGACGCGATCACCGCATCCTCCAGTTACGAGACTAAATCGGTGGGCCCTCAAAACGCGAGGTACATTTCTCGAACACTGATGCGTGAGTTCTCGTATCTTGAATTGTCGCCGTCGTCGATCGATCGATCGATACCAAAGAGCCCCGATATCCGTTAAACCCATCTATTTACAGGATCCGTCAGGAGAAAAACGGAGGCGCGTGGTGCCCAAAGGCTCAGATCAGCAGCGCGATAAGAGAGTACTTGGAAATCGATTTGACGCGAAACCACTTGATCGCTTGGACTGAGACTCAAGGACGATTCGGAAATGGTCAAGGTCAAGAGTACGCGGAGGCTTTTTTCCTGGAGTATTGGCGCGACTCAAAGTGGCATCAGTATAAGAATTTGAGGGGTGACAGAGTTCGTGTCTTCAAATCTAAGAGTTGTTTGCGTTGCTTCCAATTTATCGTTCTATTCAAAGGTTTTACTGTCGTCATTGCTATTATCTATTGTTTGCTCGAATGGTACACTTGCGTGACTGTGCACACTGTTTCTAACAAAACATACTCCACGTCTGTTTGCGATAATATGGACCAATATTTTTCTAGCACACAGAAAAGTATAGTACACAGTGTTTCAAGTAGAGGAGGACATGTTATTATATTCTAGTTTTTTTAATAGTATACATTTTTTATATATGATCTCTCAAGATTAATGTACATGGTTATATGAATTCCATGATTGTAATGTATCTTCAAGATATAATTAACAATACAAAATAATTAATAATGCAAAGGTATAATTAACCTTGCTGTATATTAAGTCTCATTTATAATACACTCACAGCTTTAACGTTAAAGACTTTGCTCAAATTTCTAATACTCTTCAATATTAAATCTAACAATTATAATTCATATGTACAGTCAAGGATCGCTGAATACAAAATACATTTTAGTTTTCCTTGCTTCAATATTATAGCTGTGAATAGTTAGTTGTGACTGACGCACAATCTTATGATTGTCATGTATTTTTAAAATCATGTAAGGGTATAATTAACCTTGTCGTACACTGAGTCTCACTCACAGCTTTAACGTTAAAAACTTTGCTGAAATTTCTAATACTCTTCAATGTGAAATCTAGCAATTATACTTTGTATATATAGTCAAGAATTTCTGAATATAAAATACATTTTAATTTTTTTTGTTTCAATAGTATAGCTATGAGTAGTCTTGACTGACACATCTGACAAATAAATTATATGGCAAGGGTTATGAAGACTTTTAAAAGTGCAAGCTTAAAAGAGCAAGTTTATGAAGATTTGTAAAAGTGCAAGCTTAAAAAAGCAAATTTATGAACACTTGTAAAAGTGCAAGCTTAAAAGAGCCATCTTATGGAAGGCCTTTGAAAAAACCTCTCATTAAATTTTTGGAAGCAACACAACTCCTCATTAACCACCCATCAAACCAAAAAACAATATTTATCTAAACAAATACATATCACAGGTGCTACGTGGCAACAGTAACACCTACCTAGTAGAAAAACAAAAACTGGATCTGCCATTTGTCGCCAGCAGAGTGCGATTCGTCCCCTACAGCCTGCATCCGCGTACCGTTTGCATGAGAGTCGAGATCTACGGCTGCGTATGGGAACGTAAGTACACGATCCATGAATCTTTCACACAAACGAGGGAAAGTTTATCGATAATTTTTTCCTGTAGAATACGTGACGAGATACAGCGCGCCAAAGGGATCGAATCTGGGTCCCGGGGGATGCAACATTCAAGATTCATCGTACGACGGCGTTGAACGAGATTCTCTTCTGGTGGATGGTCTCGGGCAGTTGACGGATGGAATTTTGGGAGAAGCTTCAGAGATTTTTGACTGTTCGATGAGTGGTACGAATTGGGTGGGTTGGTCCGAACGCGACAGTGTCGAGCTGGTGTTTCAGTTTCAAGAGCCTCGGGAGTTTCATGATTGTTCGGTGCATGTCGCTCGTTTACCGGAAATGGAAGTCGAGGTACTTTTCTTTCTTCCTTGTTGTTAATATAGCAAAATGATGACGCGAACTATCTGTATATATATAACGATTTACAGCCGTTTTCGATGTTGAGAGTTTGGGTGTCTCCTGATGGCGAGAACTACCCTCCAGATCCAGAGAAGTTAGAATTGACGTCAATCGACTCGAACTCGTCCACTGGCAGCACCGTTTTAGCGTCGATCTCCTTGCGATCCAAAATCGGACGATTTGTCAAAATGGAATTCAGTCTGAGTCAAGCAAAATGGTTGCTTCTCAGCGAAGTTAATTTCCACACTGGTAAGACTTGGTAAAATTAACACTTTAACGACCGCTCACAACATGTGATAGCCAGAACAACCATTAACTGCTGCTTTAAATTAATTCTTAAAAACTACTGCCGGTTCTTGGCGACGTAGACGTGCGATCGTTGAAGTTAACCCTCTGCACTCAAAGATAATTTGACTCTCTGCAAACAGCAACTTTAAAAATTAGTTAAAAAGTTAAATGAATTCTTTTGAGGTTATTTCTCCACTAATAATTTCTACTATTGTTTATTTCACTGTGTCTATACATCACACGTGTCATATTACAGAATTAGTTAAAAATGCTTATTTCAAATTATTGTATTAAATAGAATGGTAAGAGTCACCTCTCGAGCGCAAAGTGTTAATAAACCTGAGAAATAAATTTTGAAATGCTCTTCTGTACAGCACCGGATGGCAAGAATCGATCAAACGATTCCTACTCCATCGATCGCCCCTTCCGAAGCAACGAAAACCAAAGCGAACCACGATCGAGGAAGTCGGACCTCGAGATATCAGGCTCTAATGAAACAGAGATCTACGAGATACGAGAAGAAGACTTGGCACCGGATGCTTTTCCTGTTGGCACGTCGCAAACTTACATCGGCCTAGTCAGCGGCTCACTGACGGTCATTGTCCTCTTTCTGACTTGCATGACTTTCCTGATTAAACAGCGGGGTCGTAACAAGGTGGCGCTGCTGCAAAAGCACACGGCCCTTCTCTGCGACTCGTCGACTCCTGGCATCGCGATTGCGCCGAAGGACGTTAAGCTTTCGAATGGTTTGTCTCTCGTTCGCAAACCGATTACTGTTCTCGGCTCTAACGAGTCGCAGGATGCGCAGAATCCTCGGGATGTGGGTTTCAACGATCGCCGGCCTTCTACTGTTTATGAAACCACGCGTTATGATCCTTTCTCGCAAGATGACGTTCTCGTCCCCGAATCGAGTACCAACGCTGTTGCGACAGAACGAACCGAAACTTGCTCTGGTTAGTTACTGATGGAATATTATGAAAGAGCTATCTCTTTTCTTGTTGTGTGATTGAACAGACATTTATTCCTATTCATGTCTGTTTGTAGATTTCAATCGCAAGTGCAGCTTCACGAGAAACAAAGCGGAGTTCACGATGCCGACTGCGACGAGCTACCCGTCGAAGAATCCGTTCCACTTTCACTCTACGGGGAAAACTAATCAAAAGGTGCATGAAGGATATTATGCGGCAACGGATATTTTAACGGTAAGACCCCTGTGTGTATATATGATGATATCATTCTTATATGATACATAATGATGTATACATAACGATCTTTAGATAAAGAAACGAGAGTCGACGTCCTCAAGCTCGAGTCCGTTTACATCACTCTGCATTCGCGAGAAGAGTGTACGCCTACCCCGTACGATCGATCCCTGCGAGGTTCGCCGTGTCTCCAGGCACAGATTGAGGATCCTTGACAAGCTCGGAGAAGGGAACTTTGGTTTGGTAAGAATGGGACTCCTGAGTGATTCAAGAATCTAATTACTTTAAATACAATGGAGGCCAATGATCACAGTATTGGAGACCCATATAAAATCAATCAATCACTTATTAAATATGTATATATATGTATGTGTGTACATATTTAATAATTGATTAATTGCTTTTATATGTATATATATGTATATATATCAATTATTATATCAATTAATTAAATAAAATTGTCCAATAGGTCCACCTGTGTGAAGCAAAAGGAATCGCAAGCGTAGACAGAGGAACAATATTCGAAAATCGGCAGACCGTGATAGTCAGATCACTGTGGCGAGGCGTCGTTGACTCCTTGAGGTAACTTGAAATTTGATTATATAACAGATTAAAAGAATTCTTTCTGACGAACGATGTGATCCTCATAGGTTAGACTTTACGAAGGACATGCGGATCCTAGCAACGTTGCGACATTCAAATGTAGCTAAGATGATAGCGCTGGTGGAAGAGGAACCGTTCGGGGCAGTATTCGAGTACGGTCAATTTGGAGATCTTCATAGTTTCCTACGGAGTCGCGATAGTGAAGTCGGTAACGAAAACGATCTCAGGTAAAATCTTGTCAAATCTTGGCAAATTTAGGTAATTATATTGTATATTGATATCAGTGATCTCGAACTTGTAAAACATTTATATTTGTTGTTAGTTATGGCGATCGATTGAGTTTCATTATCCAGATTGCATCTGGTATGAAATACTTGGAGTCCTTGAACATTCCGCACTGTGACTTAGCTGCAAGGTAACCTCAATGGAATTCAGTTTGGAATAGAATTAGAATTTAGAACTTAGAACTTAGAATTTGTCTCAATAGAATTGAGTTGATCCAAATAAGTTTAACTCAAGCAAGTTTCATTTCCAGGAACTGCATCGTTTCTCAAAATCTGACGATAAAGGTATCCGATCACGCAATGTTCTGCACCAAATACAATCACCAGTATTTCATCGACGGGAGCAACACAAAAATTCCTCTTCGTTGGATGGCCTGGGAAGCAGTTTTACTAGTAAGTGACCCTACAATAAATATCTCCTACGAGCCACTCTTATACACTTTCTCTTCTTTTCAGAACAAGCGTAGCTGTCGAGCCGATGTCTGGTCGTTCGCCGTAACACTCTGGGAAATCTGCATGGACTGCAAAGAGACTCCCTACGCGGAGTTAACCTCGGAGCAAGTATTGGAGAACTGTGGTCGCTGGTACCAAAGCGAATCGCGCAGCAGAGGAAGCAGCGAGGATGTATGCGACGGGGAAGACAGTCGTATCAAGAAAGAAGAAAATCGGCCTCGAGTTCTTTCGCGACCTCCGCACTGTTCGGACGATCTCTACCGCGTGATGAACAAATGTTGGAGCAAGCGATCCGAGAACAGACCCAGCTTCGAGGAAATTTATCTCTACCTTGAGAGATTAGCCCTTGATTGAACGCTGAAAATACTCATGGTCGAGTAGCACGGACCAAATCTATTACAATCAGCTAAGAAGCATCCTGTGTGTAAAATTCGTTTTCATCGTTCTACGCTCATTCGTCTCGTTTTCCTGCTAACCGCCTCGTTCGTTTCGCGACGATCGACTCCAGGATGCTCTCTGGCCATTAACTCGTAATGCTCAATTAGGTTTATACTCGAATCAATTTTTACGCGTTAGAAGTACGATATAAATTTGTGCGCGCGCCTGCACTCGATCGCCCTCTACGTAACAGAGAGGCGCGCGCGAAACCAAAGTTTAGAAAAGTATTCTATTCTGTTCGGACAACCAGATTAATTACGGCGGTCGGTGCAATCAAAATCTGTGAAATTGTTTTTACTTCGGGACTGTCGTTTACTTTACAGCTATCGTAACGTGTTTTGCGAGCTTCCTCGTCCTTGATCAGTGAGTAGAATACGCTTCTAAAGTTTGGCCATACTTTCCTGCGTGTAATTCGTACATGCGAAGTCGCACGCATACACGTTACCTAAAACGTAGGTTTATCGCGATCGCGAAACGCAGTTTCTTTTTATAAAAGATCGTATTCTCGTACTCTCGTATTCTCATATTCTCGTATTCTTGTCTTCTCGTCTATCGTTTAACGATTATCCGAACGAAGGGATTCGCTCGTCGAAGAACGATGACGTCGTTGATCGACGATCGGCTGCGTTTATATTTTATGGGATTGGAATTCAACGCGCGATCACGGTTTTTCGGATGCGAGTATCGTCGACGCGGAAATTAAAAAAGAGAATCGTCCGGTAGAATTTTCGTTGACGATTAATCATTCGACGATACTCGCTCTAATTTAGAATGTACGACGCGTTAGTTAAATAAGATTTATCCTGGTATCATTGCGAGTACTTACCATGCAACGAAGAAATTACGCGGCTCCGTGCAAACCTAGGAGTTTTTCCGCTACGTTCTAATGTTTCGACTAACAGTAAGCATTCGTTTTCATCGAAATATACGCTATATTTGTAACTAAGCGTTAGCCGATAAGTTTGCGCGCGTTACTACTAACAAAACGGGACAATCACGCGATTTCACGAACGTTGTTTCGTAAAGGACGCGGTACGCGTTATCCGAAAGAATAATTATCGATCGATTTGCCAAACGCTCGTGCCAAAGCGGTCGTATTCGCCAAACATTCCTAACATTGTACGGGTAGTATCCTACTGCGAGACGCGCCACGTTTGGTCTTCACGATTTACACGTTTGCGCTCGCGTGCAAATCGATCGCGTTCGCCGTTGGTATCGCGCGTACCTTTCCATCGAACAATTTTTCTAGATAACTGCGGTTGCGGTTCATCGAAATTTGTAATACGAATCATACGTATCTCAGTAAAAATTATATTCTTCATATTTCCAACGTTACGGTGAATAAAAATTGTTATATACTATCTACCTACTTATTCTTTATACAATGCATAATTATAATATCTAGCTAGTTATTCTTTATACAATAGATAATTATAATATCTAGCTAGTTATTCTTTATACAATACATAATTATAATATTTAGCTAGTTATTCTTTATACAATGCATAATTATAATATCTAGCTAGTTATTCTTTATACAATAGACAACCATACTATCTATGTACTCTTCTTAGAGAAGAGTTCTCTTTTTAGAGAACCTTCAACGAGGTTCAAAAAACTTCACTTCATATTAGAAAGTGGAATAAGGGGTTCGATGTTCATTTCTCGATGAAACTCTTCGAGAGGCTGCTCCCAACGTTCCTCGTAGTAAACTCCCAGCAGAAAGTTTGCTCGCATACCGGTTCTAATGGCCCACGGTAGATGATGCTCGAGGTACATTTTTCTTTGTCTGAAAGCGGAACCACGTTGATCTGAGTCGTCGAGGGTATTCGAAGGAAAGGAATTTACCTTGGACGTAATCGGTACGCTCCAAATATTGCTCCGCTCAAACACATCGGCAAACGTAATTGCAACGCTTCTATCCACTTCACGGCTACCTCTCCGAGCATCGTAGTAGGCATTAAAAGTATGGCATGAAAGATATCGTGCGTTTCTCTGTACCGTTGCATCACGTACGCCAATTCCATATCCTCCACGAACCTAACAGGGGGTCTAGAATCGGGGGACACGTTCTGCAAAACGTTCGTTTCGAAACCGATGAGAAAAAGTATTTTATTTGAGACGGGACACGTTCTTTCGCACATTCGCATTAATCGTAGCATCAATTGTATGGGTAGAAAGGTGAACCTTCATTAGCAACAATTTTTGTAAGTTAAAAATGTCTGATATGTGTGTACCCTTCATATCGAATGATCTGACAATTTTATCCAGATGATTATTCTATCGTAACTGTCATTTTTATCTCTAATGATATATAACGCATTTAAATTTGGCGGGTAACGCGAACGTTTGAACATAGTTGCACTTAATTCACTCAATGTCCCCATTTTAACTGCTACGTAACGTCACAGTTCGCATAAGCAAAATGACTTTGTATATACGCATAATTTTGCATATACGTACGATTCACACTTTCCGCGTGTATAGCACTACACCACTACCCTTTTAGATAACGTGTCCTATAACTGCGCATGCGCGAAGAATCTCGTCCCATCTCAACACTGTACTAGATCAACGAAAAGGACCTGTCGGTACATCGCTCGTAAATAGAAAGATCGGAATCTTACGTTAACGTCCAAGAAATCGCGATAAATCCTGCCGACGGTCCTCGGTGGTAAATCTCTTAGGGCGGACAGATCGACTGTCGAGGAGGTAATGCGTGGTTTTTCTTGTAAGATGCGTTGTCCCTCGGCGGTCGCGAGCATTCGCCGAAGGCAATAGTTAAGAGCATCGGTGCCGGTCGTCTCTCCTAGACACGCGATCATGTCACCGCGAAAGGGATTAGTGAAAGATATAGCGGCTGCACCGGCTGTCAAGATCGCGCGCTGTATCGGCGACAGGGAAACGCGACGCTCCGCGTAATCCTTCGCGAACGACGCGTCGCCGAAGCATCTTCGGCCCGACCGCAGGCTGCCTGTAACCAACCGAGGACAATAACGATCGATCGTTTCTTTTCTTCGTAAATAACATTTATTTTTTCGAGAATTCTTTCTTATGTACACGTTACTCCAGTGATATTGTACCTTTCAAAAATCTATCTATGTATGCGTATGTATGTACAAGTTTTATTACAGGAAACGTCGCGGTCAACGCTGTCCGTTCAACGAACACGCTATGGCACTATTGTATACCGTGTACGCGTTCTGTCCGGTAACGAGAGATTCGTTTGCTTTGGTACGATGTCGCTTGTCGTCGCTGTCATACTCGTTCGTTTCTTTCTTCCGCTCGGATCTCCCGTTTCCCTTCCGAGGCTGTGAACGTGACCGTGACCAAGAAAATCGGACGGAAAAATGACCGAATCGGAAAGAAAACGATCGGCACGGCGCGGCGGAATGAAACGAGTCGATGAATCGATCATACGGCTTCGATTTTTGACGCTTGATCTTCGATAAGCGGAGAATACTTTGGTTCGATGGGCTCTCTCCTGCGAAACGTCACCCATGTGTATATCAAACTACCGACTACACTCAAATTCAATCCTATGAAATTTAACCAGGTAAAGATATAATCACCGCCGATAACCATTCCGAGATATGTGACGCAAATGTTTTTCAAACATCCGATTATAGTTGTAGTCAATGCAGAGTTGTAAAGCGTACAAAGAATCATACTGTAGGACAGCACGAATCCCATCACGCAAGAAAGTCCAAATTGCACGAGGAAGAAAACGTCGTACCAATAGGGAAATTCCAGGGCGGAACGCGCGTCTCCCATCCAACACGAAATCGCGATCGCTGGCACGACCATGAACAACGAATTATAGTACATCAATCCGTATTTTCCCAGCTCCTTCTTGTCCAGTTTCTTCTTCATGTAGACACCGTTAACGGCGGTGAAGAAGTCGTTCAACAGGATAAACACGTACCCCTTCAAATTGAACGCGAGATCGTTCAGCGCCGCCACCATTGCCCCAATGATCATCGTATAGACGCTCAGCTGAACGGAAACGCGCGCCTTTGCTCCGAGAACGTAATATTCGGCGATCATCGTCATCAGAATACTGAATCGTCTGAGAGCCGTGAACATTGGAAGACTCAGTTGCTTCGTACCGCCTAATCCGAAGATCATGTTACCGATAAAGATGACCGGTAACGGCCATATCTTCGCGAACGTTGTCACTTCTAGGTTAGGAAACTCGACGTAACGTAACTTCTTCGCAACGAACAGCAATAGGATAGTAGACAACATTTGTCCTATACCAAGTATTTGAAACGACGGGAATTCGAACGACGTCAACACCGTCTTATTTACAACCGTGATCATGAACGACGATAATCCGTAAAATACAGCTGATCCGACAGCTGCAAACATTGTATTTGGCTGATTCAGCGTCATACCGATATGTATTTCCTTCCGATTCTTCGGTTACGTTCTTTTATTTCGAGTAATATTTCCTCTGTAATACCAACGATACCCTCATTAAAACGAAAAGCCATTAAGCATCATGGAACGTACACGGATATAACCTTATCATTCTTCTTTCCGTTCTGATCCGGCCGGCCTGTCCTATTTCGTTTTTCCTCTTCAAGCGCACACGATCGTTCGACTAATTCTTGATCACGGTACACGAACAGTTTAACAACTTTTGACATCCATCGAAATTATTGAGGTTATTTTCCCGAGAATAAACTTCTTCTGTGTAGGGTCCTTATTCGATAACCTTTACGAATTTTGTCAACGTGTTTTCCTCACTTCCCTTGCCTCCTATTCTTCGCGCTATCGCCTTCGTTTATGTACGCACGCGTGAGTAAACATAGTAAAAACTACGATTCATTTTTGAAACTTCTCATGCGTATCTCGTTATATTTACATTATCCACAGCTGAATTAATAGACACTTTACATCTTCTAAACTTCGTTTTTCAATCGTTTCTTACTAATCGATTTTAAATTTTATCGTTTTCGGTCAGTAATGAATACAGTGGTCGAGTCGAATCGAATGAACTGAAGTCGAATCGAATCGAAGTTCGGTCGGACATAGATATTTTTTATTATTTCTTTTCTTGATCTTTTATCTAGGCATATCTAATATAATATCTAATTAAATAATATTTTACAATAAATTACAAACATATCCATTTTATTTTCGAGTTTTCACTCGAGCATGATTGGCTTCATGCTCTTCATAACCAGAGTAACGCGCATGCGCATTTCGAATGTCGTGATACATGTACGTATATACTTGGTGATCTTTTATTTCAGTACACCTATTCAATTTGAACGATTACATTATCCCTTCTATCTTTTCCTCTTCCTCGCTATTTATGTATTTTTGTTCACCATATACACGACAACGAAGTAAGAAACATGGTGATAAATTGGTACCATAATAACGATAGTGTTCTGAAGTGAACCGAGATGCGCAAAAAATTATACTCTACCTCGTGACCATTTATAAAGCTTCCTATTTGTCGTAATCATGCGTTGATATTTTTAGGTGAACTTTGAAATATATTTTACATCGTTCCCATTCCCGGTTAGGGATTTCAACGAATGATGGGGATTTCGGATTAGCTAAGGTGAACAACAGTAAAGAGGGACATCGATGCACGATATAGTAAGGTTGTTTAAATTTTCGGCGGAATGGGCGTTTCTTTCAACTTTTATTATGTAACAATAAATAAAAGTTATAAAAGAAGTAAAACTGTCACGATGTAAGTTGCAGTAGCTTTCGTTTCTATGAATCTTGGGAATATCAATGTAACCTTTCGCTATCGATTTCTAACCTCTTAAAAAGTGTATTGCAACCTTTCTTTCAGGTACAGAAAATGAACCGGTGATCATTGTACAACATATTTTTATCATGGTATTTGTTCTCTGCTCGATCAGAATTTCCAGAAACATCTGCCTGTCGTCGTTAAAATTATCGACTGTCAAAGTATGCACGTTGCTATTTTGAAAGCAGTCGCAAATGTTGAAGTTAACGTTAATGGTATCTGAATCTGGTTATAGCACTCCACCAATGCCACATCAACCGCACATAAATTGTCTGCTACCCAAACGCAGCAAAAAATTATACCGGATACAAAAAGTTTACGAGGTCGAACAGCTTCAGTGAATTTAATTGATTCTGTCCATCCGAAAGTTGTTACACGCGTCAGCGATGGGGTTGGAAAAGAGGCGCGTTCGAAAGAGGAACAAGAATGGCGATACCTGGAGTTGGATTCTAGCAAATTACAAAAGCATTGCTTCATGCTGTCTAAGATAAGATTGACGTGTAAGTTTACTCATGATTATGTAAAATATAGGACTCTAGACTATTCTGATTATTTTCAGCCTTGGTAGTGATAACGACAATGGGAGGCTATGCAATAGCCCCTGGAGCTTTTGATATTTCCACATTTATCGCATGCTCTGTTGGAACTGGATTAGTTTCTGCAACAGCAAATGCTATTAACCAGTTTTTTGAAGTTCCTTTTGATGCCCAAATGTCAAGAACAAAAAACAGAGTTCTAGTCAGAGGTCACTTGACGTATGTGCAGTATAATTGTTCACCATTAAGAATAATATAATGCCAATATATTATTTACAATTAAATTTTTTCACTAGTCCAGGTCATGCCATAATTTTTGCTACTGTATCAGGTGTCAGTGGACTGTTATTGTTGTATAGCCAAGTTAACGGACTAACAGCCGCGTTGGGCGCAGCTAATTTGGTTCTTTACACCCTTGTATATACTCCAATGAAACGAATTAGTATTTTAAATACGTGGGTGGGTTCTGTAGGTAAGCATACCGTTCGTGCAAAAGTCTTCAACGATACTAACCCAAATTTCTTTTAACTGTTCAGTTGGAGCCATACCACCATTAATGGGATGGGCTGCATGCGTCGGTGACGTGATGTCACCTGGTGCTTGGATAATGTCGGGATTGTTATACGCATGGCAGTTCCCACATTTCAATGCCCTGTCATGGAATTTGAGGCCTGATTATTCGCGTGCTGGTTACAGAATGATGGCGGTTACAAATCCAAAACTTTGTCGAGATACAGCTTTACGTTACACCGGCATACTAACAGGTCTTTGCTACTTGGCACCCGCTTTAGACGTAACGAATTGGTGGTTTGCCGCTGCATCGACGCCGCTCAACGTATATTTTCTGTACCTCGGTACGTCGATAAAAACGAGTACCCCTCAATTACCCGAAATCGATCATCAACGAATACTTTCTTTTATAGCTTGGAAGTTTCACCAACATTCGGACAGCGGAACTTCGCGCAAACTGTTCCGTTTCTCATTAATTCATCTACCTTTGCTGATGGTTTTTATGCTTCTAAGTAAGAAACATTGGTACGGTGACAAGAAAGAGACAGGCTCAGTACTTCAGGAGGAAAAAGAGAACAATGTATATAGAATATTAAACAAATTGATCACGCCGTCTTCAACCTCGTAACGATGGTGATTGGCTTTAGAGAAATGTTAAACGATCGTTACGTACAAGTTACCATCGGTGTACGCAAAGAAAAGTTTGCGACAAAAATTACATTTTGTAGCATAATTTGTAAATAGTAATAATGATTAGGTACGGTCGTTATACGTTGTTGTTAAATGATTATGCCATAGTTACCAATTATTCACGAATAACCAATATATTTGATACAATTGCCACCAATTTATACAGTATACCGGAGAAAAGAAACTTGTAAAACAGAAACATTGCACGGATTCGTAAACGGGTGCGAGACGATGTAATTTACATCAATATTTTTCACTCGACTCCATCATGTTCGACTTTCGTGAATATACGAAGAGGACGCGTACACGATCGTTCAGTTTTTATTTATAATTTAGGATTTAGAATATCGTACAACGTCATATCGTATCATCGATAGTTTTTCGTTTCGCAGCGAATTCTATCGCCATTTGTCTTCTAGTTTTGGTTAAGTTTCTATGTCCGACACAATCCAGGTTTTCCGTGAAACACTTATTTCTACAGCACTGACGGCACAATTTATGAACGCATTTCAGACCCTTCAGAATAAATAGAAAAGTGGAATTAACAGATTTTAACACATTCAAGTTTTCAAGAAAAAGGGAAGAATAAACTCGTACCACTGGATTCGGACAATCACGACACAATTCGGATCCTCTTTTCACAACGACAGTCGGTCTGTTGGGACGTCGCGCTATCCGTCTGAGCTTCTTTAAACGTTTCCGCGATATCTCGTTTCCTTCGTCGTCTTTAAATTTCCTTTTAACCGTTTCTTCCCGTTGCTGATCGTACAAAAAACAGGATCGATAATAGAAGAACAATTAGTGGAATTATTTTTTTATCTGATAGGGACACTAACCGCTTCAAGTTTCTCCGTTTCCAACCTCTGTACACGCTCCTCCGGGGGATGACGCACGTAAGGTTGACATAGCCACGGAGGTAGTTTCAAGTTGTATCCTAAAACGTAAAATAACGTGAACATGTTGACATTCAAAAAAATTATATAATTAAAAAATTAACGTGGAAAGATGGTAGAAGGGAAGCATGCGTAGCTGATGGAGGAAGACAAGGTATTCTATTCATAGTAGTAGTAAAATGGCAATGAAGATGAGTGGAGACATGATAGTACTATTAGACCGACCGGGTGTCTCTTCTTTCCACGTTAGTCGTCCTTCATGATAGGGTAGATACCGGTTCCTCAGGGCATACACGACGCTTTTGAAGGATTCCATGGTAGAGTTCCTGGCCAAATTTTCTCTTTCTTCTTTATTTTCTGCTAAACAAAGTCTACTCTCTAGTTAAAAGAACGCTGAACGCATAAATCGATTTATATTGTAATTAATGATACGATTTCTACCCGAACATCAACACGGAAATAAAAATTTTTTAACAATAAAATTAATTACGAAAACTGGTACGTACGTGTGTTGGAACAATTTGAAGAGGTGTCCACGTACATACGAGGGTGGTGCTGGATAACGTTCCACCAAATCTAAATATTCCAACGCTGGTTCCCAACTAGGTGGATAACGAGCCTCGAATATGAATGGATTATAAAGATTGCCTTCCGCTGACATCACACCGTGAACGCCGGTTTCCTCCAAGCATTTCTCCACGTCTTGCAGACACTGTATATTGCCGTTAGCAAATACTGGAATCGTAACGGCCTGCCTAAACGTTCGAAAGACAAAGTAAACGAGAAGCGATGCGAGGAAAGAAGCTGGGAAGGAACGAAGAAAAGGGTGGAGAGAAAGAGTCGAGTAATACCTCACGGCTTTAATGTGCTCCCAAGATGCCATACCGGTCTGTGGACCTTTTTGCTCTCTCGTACGTCCGTGGACGGTAAGCAATCGTGCTCCGGCACTCTCGAGCATTCGAGCGTACTCTACCGTCTTGTCTATTTCTGCGAATACTCGTAGCTTGCAAGTTACAGGTATGCGGAGGCCCTTGCTCAAGGTACTTACTGAAACAAGGAACACAAAGTTAGTGACATGTGACATTGGTTGATGATGTGTTGGTACAGTAGGACGACTAGCAGAAAAATTTCTCTTGATTCGCAGATGACTCAGTTTGTCAAAACAGTAACTCAGTGTGGAATGATAAGTCAGTGTGGAAGATTCTTATTAATTCTGCTATCAAAGAGTTAACAGATACTTTTTTGACAACTTTAAGTTTTGAAACTTCTCTAAAATAGATGTTGGTAACACTTTTTCTAAATAACTCATTTATAATTTTAACACTAACAATTAACTGTGTGTTGGAGTCTCAAACTAATCACTCGTACAAGTTTGCAGCAGTTGTATACTCCCTCATCATTAGACAAGGGAATCCTAATAAACTTGATATAGTCTCATCAAAGAGTCTGCAGTTTCATTTGAAGGTCCAATGAATGTCGTCCCAACACAGCACATAATGCATTACCAATTCGTCGCAGCAGGTCCCAGTCATCTTGAAGGAAAGCGCCGTAGCGTCCTCGTTTCGCTATCGCCTGAGGACATCCGATATTTATATCGACCGCGTCGCAGTACGGCTCCGCCAAAAGTGCCGCCTCCAGTATTGTGTTTGGATCGTTCCCGCAAAACTGTGAAAACATAACCAATCAGTGAAGTAAGTTATATGTAAACAACAAAAAAAACTAACATAACCATAATGTTTGTTTACCTGAACGATCAACGGCCGGTCTTCGGCCGTGCTGGCCAGAGCTTCCCGTCGGTATTTCGGGTCTCTGCAGAAAACCGAGGAGTGAAGCATCGGTGTATAACAAAGATGGGCGCCGTGACGACGACTCAGCAGTCTCCAGGCTAATTCGCTCGCGTCGACCATAGGCGCGACGATGTATCTCGGAGAACCCAAGTCCTCCCAAACGTTGCCTCCGGAATTAGCCGGTTGGTCGGACGGTTTCGCTGCAACCGAGGACATCTACGGAAACGGTATTGATTACTACAAAACGCATAATTTACCTCCTCGAGAACCGTTTTCTTAATTTTTTCAAGAAGGCACTTCCCGTCAGTCCAAATCGAGTTATTCGAAAATTCAATAATTTTAGGTAACGAAGGCGCGATCCCGATGTTTTGCGAAAGCAGCTTGGCGAACGTGGGACAAACGAGGCAAATGCGGTAAAAAAAGAAAACGAGAATAATTCGGGAAAGATGGATCTCAAATTCCCGGCGAAGACGGAACGAACCGGTCGATTCGCGAAGAAGAGGAAGAACGCGTGGAGCGGGCAGAAGCGGGAGAGAGAGGGGAGGAGCAGGAGGATCGGGGGGTAACTGATTTCGAGAATTCCGATTCCAAGATGGGAGACAGTCTGACAGATTGCGTAACGCGCGAATTGAGTTTCAACTTCGGTCTCTTTCGGAAGGAGAAGGTTCGACGAGGTCGCACGTAAGACGACCCGATGGTTCTCCTCGTTGAAACAATTGTTTTTTGCTCGAGCTGACTGGAAATCGACTGATCGTTCGAGTAACGCAACGGAGGCAATCTAGTCGGTGGACGAGGCATAGTTATCGCTTCCACGGAATCACTCCTAGGGACATTGCTCTCGAGACTCATCTTCATCTCCGTTCGACGTTGACTTTCAAGTCTAGTCCCGCTGTTCTCTTTCGCGCAGACACTGGAGGACGAGGAGCGTCGTCGTCGTCGTCGGCGACGATCCCTTTTCAAATACGACCGTAGAAATTTTCCTATTCGTTCAACAGTTTCGCAGGAGGTATTAGACACTCGTAAGGAGTCGAGCGAGTCAACTCGTTCGTCGGTAGACCGTTTCTTCGGTTCATTCCTCTTGTTACCGATCGAGCGACAGTGCACTGCTATCGAATTGGCTGCAGCGAAACAGCAGGAGACCGGCGAGGGGGACGAGGATCCCGCACCAGTACCAACAGAATCACTAAACGGTGTCGCTCCTTCCTGAGAACCCTCGTTCGTTCGAGAATCTACCCGCTGCGTCGAGAGGCACAGTCGAAAGTTTCTCTTCTGGTCTCGTCGAGCGATTGTTCCATCACGATTCGATTCACCCTCCTCGATCTGTCTGCTTGTCGCGTTCGAGTCTTCAGCCCGAAACGGGGAAGCGAACGAGCGGCGGCCGGACACGAGTCGACGAATATCTCGGCGAATGGTCTTCGAATCGGTAACGTCGAGATCAGCTCGGTCGGTAACTCCGAGACCAGTTCGATCGGTAAGCTCAGCGGAGCGTAGAGCGGTCGAGCGAGCTGCGACCACCGCGTCGACGGTTTGAGTGGCGATCGCTGTTGCGATCACGGTGGCGGTTGCTGTGGCTGTTGCTGTAGCGGTGGCGGTGGCCGTAGCTGTTGCTGTAGCTGTGGCTGTGACAGTTGCTGTAGCTGTGACGGTCGCAGTGGCGGCAGCTGCGGCTGCGGCTGCGGCCGCGGCAACCGCTACGGCGGCTGCGGTCACCGTGTTTCTGCGTCGCTTATTGCGTACGTACTCGTAGGTGGTTAGACCGAGACAGGCGATGTAGCCGTGGAACAGGCACAGGTGGATTAGAAGAATCGCTGCGATCGCGGATAAAATTCCGATCGCGGAGACCAGCACTACCGAGACCGCGTCGGAGAGAGGCAAGATTGCAGGCACGGCGTTTCCGGTGGCGTTCGAACCTTCCAGCATGACGATGCGGTCGGGGAAGAACGAGAGCAACAATTCCGTCGCGGCGACACCGGCGACGAACAGACTGGCCAGAATCGCGGAGATCAGACAGACGAGGAAGGCTGTATAGTTTCTAGCGCCGATGCAGTTGTTCAGCCACTTGCAGTGATGGTCGAATCGGACGATGCACTTGTTACAGATGGAACAATGCTTTGTACGGTTGTTGTCGGTGGTGATGTTGCACAGATGACACCTACCGTTCTCGATCACGCGCGAATGTTTCCCCCGGTCGAATTCTGGTACGATCTTGTTCGTTGGCTGAGCTCTGACTCGAGGGTCCGCAGGATCTAACAGAAGCACGGTCAAGTGAGAGAAAAAGTGCGTCGAGAAGATTGCGGTGATCACGATCGAAAAGATCGATCGCAAGCTCGGACCGAGAACCGGCGTTATTACCGCGAACGTGTTTACCACGATTAACAGACTCACGATCCAGCCTACCACTTGCTGGGGGTGTAACGGTAGTTGAAGTCCGTGCACGCGTCGGAATTTTCTGCGTTCCGGTGTCACGAACGCGTTTTGAGACGAACACCATTTTGATAAAACGCCCTTCGTGCTTTCGCTTCTTCGCATTACGCGACCTCTCCGTTTCGCGGCTACCCGCTACCAATGTCTTCCTCGGTTACGTTCCGCCGCTGTTCCTTGTAATTTTCCCTTCATTTCTTTTTATCGCAGTGTCTACCTTCGACTAGCCCCTTCGTCCTTCGAATCATTTCATCCTCACGATTCATTTTTTACTTTAGGCTTTCCACGATCGTTTCGCACGACTGGTAACAGTCATACCACCCCGAATCACTCGTCGTCGTCCACGTCGAAATGCTCGTTGTGACGCGACGTCGCGCGACGCTCCTCGACAATTCTCGGTAAAATTCGGTCGAGTTTTCCTTTCCGACCATGTACGCCTCGCGGACTGCGACTCGATTCGCCCAATCGATACTCGCTTGGCAACCCCGTTGAGTAAACGACCCGTACATTTTCTCTCGGATTTTCCGCGAACACCGTAACCTACGTTCTCGGTTCTTTCCGAATCTCGAACCTCTGCGGCGAGTACCGACCTTTTCTAACGCGCCAGCGCCTTTAACCACCCCTCTGCGTATTCGCCCACGCACGAACCCTTTCGCGATAATGAATATTGATAATGTATCGAACTTTAAATAATTCCGAACTTTTCGCATTCTACAAACTGTCAGATATTTCTCCAACTGAAAATCGAATGGTGACGTTAAATATCGATATATCGTCTGCAAGCGTTCCTGTCAACTGTGCAACTAATCGACGGTGATTCTAGTATCGATTTATCTTTGTTATTATCTTTCCCAGTCATTAACCTCTCATTATATAAATTTGTAACATGTTTTTCGCCTTATTTATGATTAAACTAGAATTAACCTAAGTGCTTCATCTATAATTAAGAATAATCGTAATAATTTAATATCGTAATATATTTTTAATACATTTTATATGCATCTCTCGATTTCCTATCATTCAGCTGATCACACAGATTTTTCAAAACTACTGTCTAATAACGGCAAATATACCGTTAATCCTTCAAGAAAAAGATATGTATCTTTACGCTATGTAGTTTATACATTTTAATGGTAACTGTAATCATTATTATGTTATTTTGCAAATAAAACGTGTAACGAACCTTATGTTTCAATCTTCGCTTATAGGTTAGTCGTCAGATTGTACGGAAATTCAACGTATTGCGTCACCCAAATGTTTTCCACGACACTTTTTTATCGCGTACTTAGTGAAAAATGAATTTGTTGCTTGACAGTATCTAAAAATAAATTATATTTATCGCAAATTACACTACTTTACACAGACTTAGCATTTCCAACCACCAGCGAAGGTGGCCGAAGTTGTACTCGCTTCCGAAGGAACTATCGAAAGCGTCAATGTATCGATAAAGTCAAACTATATTTCGATTCACGAAAGAACATACTTCTCGGATGAACGAGTTTTCGTTCGTTCTGCGCATGTTGCTATTGATTGGTCCCGCCAAATTTCTTTACCTTCAGTGATCATGCGCAATACCAAACATTTTAAATTCAAAATTCTTTCAGCAAGTTCTTCGTTACCTAATATAAAACTTTCTCGTAAATCTCTTTCTGCGCAATTTATTTCAACCTCTAAATTGTTCTAGTTGAGTGTATTGTCTCTCTTATCCTACTGCCTACATTCTATACAAATCACCGTTACTTTTTCCTATTTATTCTTTTTTGTCCATCGTTTATAGACCGTATCGTACAACCTTCGCGCCATTGCGATTCGCGGAGAAGCGCGGAATGTATAGAAGTTGGAGGGAGAGTTCTGAATTTAGTTCAGATGCGCGAAACAAGTATATTCTTCTATGAAATGATACGTAATACGTTTCGATAATTCAACGCGACCGAAGCGTAGTTGACCCGGTTGACCCGTGATTTTGTCATACCTGTCAAATAAAAAGTGTTTCGGTTCTCCGTGATGATCTTTCGTGTCATCGAATGATTATATTTGCATTTCTCTCGCGCTATGTAAATTCGCAAATATGACTGGCTTATTTGCTTTCTGTGCAATTTGTTTTGTTCTCTATTGTAGTTTTACCTGGTGAGGTTAAGAATTTACGTGTTCAGTTGTAAGTTCTGTCATTCATAAACTAATTCTCAACAAAATTTATTTATTAGGGTGATCCCGAGATTTTTAGCATGGTTGGTCAAGAGACGTTACAAAATTTATTTACGAGTTGGACATATTTCGTTGCCGTATTTTATACTTCGGGACGTAAACGTTTCTAAAAATGGTTTCACTCTGGTATGTACTATATTATATAGTTTCTTACAATTAGCATTTGCAAATATGTCGTTGTTTTAATATTAAAATTAATTTCAGCAAGTCGAGGAAATCAGTATACGCAGCAGTCTCTTTAGCAGTGATGTTGCAAAGTTATTGGCAGTGATCATGAAAGATGTAAGAGTCAACAAGGATGTCCCGGTGGAATCAATGCATGTAGCAAAGAAACAGACCAAGTTAATAGATTTTCGAAACAAGAAAATTCCACCTATAATTATAACTTTTGTACAAGTATGTCCTTCACAAAACACATGATACTTAATAATTTACCATATATTAATTAAGATCATTTTTAAATTCTCTAGTTTATGGCTGTGCACGTAGAAAATTTAAGCCTTTTAATTTTGGGTAATGGTTGGCTGGCAAATGGAAGTGCAGAAACCCTCACTTTGGATGGTAGCGCTGTCCATGGAGCTCGAACCCTTCTTGCATCTGCTGCTGTTATAGGCGGTGCTATGAAATTGTTGAGGCATGCATCAGATGCATGTCTTTCACAGATATCTTTTGCTGGAACAGCAGAAGCCACTTTGAAAGCACAAGAAGAGCTTTCTGTGGAGGTAAGAATAGATCACTTGTGTCATATTCGCATGTATTGTACAAGCGTTTAAATATGCAAATTGCAAGAGCTGTGGAATAATGCGATACTATGCGGTAATCCAGCGAGTATCGTAGCTCAATGCTTTGATCAGTAGCTATTTGTGTTTAGCACACATAACGGATGTTCCTGAACAACTGTCCTTTGAAATGGGATTAAATTGGAATCAAGCAGGATCTAATTTATAGAAATTGTACATCGGAATAACGCAGACAGAGGGTTCTGGAGGAGCAGGTCTCGTTACCTTCTTCAAAGACAGAAGTTCGTTAACCACTGCATCTCCGTATTCGGATGCGCACGTTGATTCATCGAACGATTTACTGGCTCGATTGGCACCGATCGTACCTAAGGTAAATTCAGTAAGCATTTCTTTCGATTAAGAAGTGCAAACTCAAAATTTCTTTTTCAGGATTTTCTGTTGAAAATCGGTAATTCTTCCGTAATCACGGGTGGAGAAGATGGTGTGGTAGTTGGTTTAGAAGGCGTCATGAAGGGCCTCCAGGTCAGCACAAAATTTCAACCGTGTGGTCCACAATTAAATCTTACTTTGAACTTGGATGGTCTGTCAGTTCGTAGTAAATTTCCTGTTTTAACGTTACGGTCGTTAGTAATAAATGCGAAGGTATCAGATATTGCCTTATCATTACATGTATTCTACTTATAAGTTATGCAATCAACTAATTTATATGCACAGGTAGAACAAGATATTTTACAAATTGCTACACAAGTTAATAGTCTTTCTGTGATTTACGACCATAAAGACTGGGAGACGGTATTGTGCACTACCGATAATGAAGTTCCAAGATCTATGGGCAGCATGACATTGAAAAATAAATTGCCATGGTCAGATATAAGAGTGAACACTGAGTTGTATGATTCGTCATTATGCGTCAAGTTATTAGACGTTCATGAAGCTTCGTGTGGTGTAGCTCATATGAAATTTTCTATAAACACGCTTGCAGGCATGGAAATTATATGCTCGTGTAGAATTAGTCATCCGAACTGATAATAGTAGATAATTATTGATCATTTCATTATTTTAGAGACCATCGATGGTTGGAACACAGAGTTAGTAGTGGAATCGTTGTATTGTACTTTAAATGGAAGTAACACCGTTAGTTTGGAAACTTCTCATCAATGGGGAACACCCTTATCGGTTGGAGTATTATTAGCTACGACGCGTACCAACGCCATAGGGATTGCCGTTGATACCCTCGTAACTGAATGGAGCCTAGAACTTGCCAGATTCCTTGAAGAGGCTTACAAGTAACCGTCCTTTCGAACATAATCTTATCAACTAAAAAAAAGTTGTCGATATTCACATTTATTTTAAAATTTATTTTAGATGTTGTCAAAAGTATAACAGAAGAACTGAAACGACGAAGAGGACCAAAGATTCGGACAACGTTGCTCAATTAAATTTGAAGATTACGAACTGTAATTTATTCTTTATTGCAGAAAATAATTGTACGTATATAATTTGTATTAATTGCTTATCCTAAGCAGAATACTGCAATATTCTTCTCCTTCACAGTATCTGTTATGGTGCGTTTGGATACTGCTAACGTAGAACACAGTGCGAAGCGGTTAGTGGCTGTAACAGAGGGTGTAAGCGCAATAACGTTGAACAAAAATGAACCTATCATTTGCCAACACGCACAAGCGTTAGCACATCCTTTCTTAGCTATAAGAAAATGCAAAGGTGCTGTCACTTCTGAGACTATAAATATTAGTTTGGATGGTACTAGTTTGGCGTGGAGTCCCAATTTGCATCTACGACTGCTGCAACTTTGGTTGGAGTCTGCAGACTTTAGATCTATTATAGGTCAGGATGCATCAACTATTAATATTCAAGGTACAGAGTTTTAATATGTTCATTCTTTATAATGTTTCTGGACTACAATTAATATGTATTTGAATTTTATCACTAGACAAAGCAACGGAAAAGCAGAAGCGAACAATAGATATACTGGCCACAAACGGAATCAGTCTCTCCATAGATATCTCCCCGAAACACTTCTTGGAACTGTCGTCAGATCAATTACGTTGGTCTCAAGGAGAGTGGAAGCTGAATTACGTGCGCGTTACCTTGGACATGGCCGACATAATCATGATCGAAGGTTTCGAATTAATTCAAGTGTTCGATAACATGGAAGTGCGGTTAGAAAGACAGAGCAACGAAGGGTTCGTTCTGGACTGGAATCGGACTTGGATGCTCAACATCGAATCGGTGAAAGCTTGTTTCCCATACGAACACCAGTTTACGGACGCGATTCAAAATGAACTGTTCAGTATAAGGAAGTGGTTGAAGGAAATCCATTCGGACTCTAGCGGCAAAAAAGAGAAACCCTTACCCTGCGATTTGATTATAAAGGTACATATGTGTGTGACGTGTTCAGTCAATTGAGGATGTTAATCTAAACGCGTTCATACAAAATTCCAGATCAAAGTGTGGGTATTTGAGGTGAGCGACGACCCGTTCGAAGTACGCTTAAGGGATAATTACGAACTCTTGGAGGACGAGTACAAGGAAAGTTTGAAACGTCAAGCGATGCTCGACGCGAAAGTACAGGAACTTTGTCGGACACACTTGTTACTTCCCCAGGGCAAAGTCGAAGAACTCTACGCCAGTTTGAACAAGAAAAACGCGGAGATTTACGTGCAAAGATGGAAGCAGATGCAACGTGCCGGTCCCGCTAGAACTCGACTCTTCGCCTGGTCCATGTTGGACATCGAAATATTGGCCCTGGCTGATCCATCGATCGACGGAACGGAGAACGCGACGAAGGCTCTTCGCGAAATGGACGCAGAGACTCCCTGGCCCGAGGATGGTTTAGAATTCAGTGCTCTCTGGGTCAGAGGGATTAGCCTAAAGTGCGCCGAGTGGAAGCTACAGCTACGAGACTTCCCCCAACCCTTGCTGCTGGTAGAAAGTTTAAGCGTATGGGGAAGACTAGCCGGCGCCGAGGCTCTAGCTCCACCGAGAGCTAGGCGAACGGTCAGAATCGAAATCGGTTCACCTTGGGAGGACATCGTGGTAGAACGAGGCATGACCTCGCTGAAGTACTACCACGACCTAAATTGGGACATCGACAAATTCCGATACGCGTTTGGTCCCTGTTGGGAGCCCGTAGTAGCGCAATGTAATCTCAGCTTCGAGAAGATACTACATCCATCAAGAGACCCGAGTCCTCCATTACCGTTTTGGGATAAAATGCGATTGGCTCTGCATGGAAGACTAACACTCTGTGTGAAGCAGCTAACAGTCTTATTACACGGTTCCTTGGATCCCTATAACACTACTGAAGAGATGGAGCTCACGTGGACCGGGCTGGAACTCGACTGGACTCAAGGAAGAATCATCGTGAAGGGAGATCTCGACGTTTACGTGCGCACGGCCAGCAAATACGACGACTGCAGGTTACTGCATTTACCAAACGTTCGTCTAAGCATTAAATTAGCGTGGGTTTGTTTAGGCGACCCGAGAGATCATCACGCTGCTATACCGTGCGCCCCGGATCGACTGCCCGAGTACTCCAGTAACCAGGAACACGATTCGTTCAGAGCGTTTCGTTCGCAGAATCTGAACGTCAGCCTTTCACTCGAAACAAAACCCACCGGGTCTCCGGCTTTGGCGAGTGCCCCGACTGCGTTACTTTACGGCAGTACCCTAAGATGGTTTGAAAATCTGAAATTCATTTTATCTGGAGCGACCAGACCGACCAGAAAAGGACCCCTCTTCAAAAACATCCGGCCTAGAAGAAAACAGCTCAGCAGGCATTATAGAAAAGTACGACTAACTCTGGCGTTTCATCGGTTCCACGTTAGCTACTGGATGTCGTTCGCGATGCAGCGAGGCTTCGAGGTGACCGGCGGCAGAGTGGCGTGCAGCAGCGAACATAATTTATCCTTGCATCCCATCGGCGACGGTTTGATACACCGACCGCGAGCCGAATGGTCAGTGGTGTACATGAACTGCGAGCTAAGCGACGCGGAGATCTGGTTGAAAAGCGCGTTGCAAGAAGACAAGGAAAGCGCCTCACTGCGGCAACCTGTTGAAAAATGTTACTGTTTGAGCGTAGCAAGGGTCAGTTACGGAAGAGAGGCGATGGTCGCTGGGGTGAGTGGAGACACCCCCACACACAGACTGGCCGTGCACGACCTCAAAGGAGCCTGGACAAAGACGAACAGAGACGTGGCGTTCGCGTTGTTTGACTCCTTCATAAAGACTCAACAGCTGAAGAAGAATCTCTCTACCGCTGCTCTGAAAGGTTTTCATAGGGAAAGCTCCTCGTCGCACAAGAATCATAGAACTAGAGCCGTTGAAGTACAGAACGCGACCACGCAGATCAACTCGACGTCCGCGGCGAAACCGCAGCAAGGTGAGGCTGTTGGGATGCTGCAGAGATTGATAGCGGAAGCTGCGAATAAGCCTGTTGCGTTCAGCGATGATTTGTCTGTACAGACAAGGGGTCAGCAACTGCGTGGACTGGCGGCTTGTCATCAGGATGATGTGTTACACAAAAATTGGCTAAGTACGATTGGCTAAGTACATTATCACATCATCATTATTACAGAAGTTGATATCACATTATTAATCTGAATATTCTTTCCACAGTCGCTCTAGTGAACAGTCAGGTATTACTCAAAGGTATCGAGACAAGAGGATATGTCATCTTATCTGCTGCTAAAGCTGAGATCTTACAAAGAATCCATCAACCTGTCTGGAAAGAGAGAACCTTAGTCTCAAAGACTACATGGGTCGGTTCCTTGGAGTGCATGCAATATTATGCAACCGTCAGCGCCAACATCGACGAGAACATCGACGACAATATAATGTGGTTGACATTAGATAACATACAAGTAAGTTGTTAATACTTGCAAGCTAAATTTTAAGTTAAGTATAAGCAAACAAAAGGTAAACCTGACGAAAAGATCCCTGTTGGTTAAACTTAATAGGAGAAGGACTCGACCGTGATAGCTGGCTTACCGGATGTACCGGCGCTGGTAGGTTCCGGTCAGAGCGTCGGAGGTGTCGTAAGCCAAACCGTAGGAGGAGGCGGTGGTCCTCAGCATCAGCTGCAGCGAATCGTTTCGAGATGTAAATGCGAGTTCTTTTATGTGGGTTATGGTCAAGCTTTGGACGCTGGTTCTATTGATCAAGTACCTCCACCTCCGAGAGAAGAAGTCAGTCCGTGGGAGAGGAAGGAGCTATCGGCGGCTGACGCGTTTACCTTGATGCACCACGATTTAGACGTGTGTACCAACTCGTTGCAGTATGCTATGATCCTGGATATCGTGAATAACTTGCTGCTGTATGTAGAACCGAGACGAAAAGAAGCGTCGGAGAGGTTACAGAGAATGAGATTTCAGTTGCAATTGCACTCGGTCGAGGATCAAAAACGACCTATTCAACAACTGCAAAACACCGTACGCGGTTTAGTGGCAAAATTAAGGAGACTGGAACGTGAAACCTACTTGGTGCAAAAGGCTCTCGCTGAAGAATCGGGACCTGAACTGCTCGCGGAAATGGAACGACTCGAAGCGAGAGTTTTCGAATGCAAAGAACAACTTGCCGCAAAGGCAGAAGAACTAGACGTGATGTTAAGCTGTTACAAAGAAACGACTGCTCCAACAACGGCCTCTACCACGTTGAAAGATAAACCGGCTGCGGTCGCCAGAGTCGCTGAAATCTGCTTCAAACACGCACAGTGGCGGTTGACGGATGCAGACGGTCAGCTGGGTATTGCTGATCTTATTTTGACTAATTTCTTGTACACTAAAACCAGCAAGACCGACGACTCTGTTGAACATCTCCTCGAGTTAGGATACGTTAGGATGACTAATTTATTACCGAATCAAGCCTATACTGAAGTACTGACGCCTACGGAGTTACAGAGTAATATGCCTGTGGATAGACAGAGAGCTCTCAGAGTCTTTTGTAGGGAGAAGGCACCGGTCGCTGGAATATCTGTGAAAGAACATTTTGAAATTAACGTAGTTCCTTTAACGATAGGTAACCATTTAATTCTTATACTACTCTATTTTTAATTGTTGATACTATTTTTAATTGGTCATGTTTCCTTCTGTTTAGGACTAACAAAAAAGTTTTTCAACACAATGCTTAAGTTCTGTTTTCCTGAGAGGGATCCTGAAGGAATAGAGGAACCACCCGCACCACAACGGGATTCTTCTTTCTACGTACCCATTGAAAGGAGAGACGACGTAGAAAAAATGAAAGAAAGGGCAGATAAAAATAAATTGTTCATATACATAAAAATACCAGAAGTACCCGTTCGTGTATCTTACAAGGTACTATATCTACAAGAATTATTTCAAAGAAATGTACTAACTCTAAACCTTTCCCCTTTCTTTTCTGCAGGGAAATAAAGAAAAAAATTTGGAAGATGTCCGTGATTTTGCTCTGGTAATACCGACATTGGAGTACCACAACGTCACCTGGACATGGCTGGACCTTCTCTTAGCGATGAAAAGTGATTCTAGGCGAGTGATATTGAGTCAAGCTATTAAACAAAAATTACAGATCAAGCCTAGAGGTCCGCAGGAAGAGTCAGCTCCGCAAGAGGAAGATAAAGCTCGACTTCTATTAGGTGCAAGACATTTACCGGGTGATGCGAGAAAAAAAGGTGTCTTTAAGTTTAAGTAGTCTATATTCTACATTGTTTGTCTACTTTAATCAGTTTTTAATTTACACAAAAAATCAGTATTCCAATAAAATATTTAATACAAAAGATTGGTGCGCATTACAAGCATTTCATTCGAGCAAACTGGTATTCCTATTATCTGTATTTGGTTCATGTTATTTAGTTCACCGCAACGTATACGTACTTGCGATTCAAGTTTTCTTAAATAATAATTGTCTATTTTTAACGTCTCGTAATATTTGTACACGATTACTTCCACTTATTTTACTTACGCTTTGGGTTAAACATGTAAACGTTCGTAATTCGAGTACATTTTTCATTATACCTACAATTTCTCGACGTTCTAACAGCGACCGGAATATTTCGATCGTTTTACTGTTACAAAAATAAATGATACGTTCGAATAATGTTCGATAAGTACCGACTCGTATTTCCCGTTAAATATTTACAGATTATAAATCATACGAGGCGCAATTAAAAACTAATCAACGGAGCCTCCGCAGCTTTTCTCGTATGCCTCCATTCGTTTAAATCCGCTAGAATTCTTCTACCGTACATAGTGTGCAGTTCGCGGAACGTTATCCTCGTCCTTGGAATATTTTCTGTTCTGCCAGGCGCAGATCTGACGCTTTGCGAACGATGATGCATTTCTGATCTGTTAAAGGGATTATGCCGCTGTCTGGGGGGTGCTTTAGGCGATTGAGAAGGCACCGTAACCATCGTTGTTTCTTCCTCTGCCGCGTCTAACTGTCTTTGTAATTCCGCTACCATTAACTTCATATAATCGTAACTAGCGCATGCCAAAGCTTTCATCCACTGCTCCATAGATTCCTGAAATTATATCATCGTATTGACTCTACGTAAATTATTACCGATGTTATATAAAATTTTACAAAATAATTTTACCTGAGATTCTGCTGCGAGCGCATAGTTTCTATTATTTGGACCGTGAAACACAATTTGAAAGCCAAATTGTTCTTCATCTTCAGCTAGTTCAATGGTACAACCTTCAAGAACTATCATACCTATTGGCTCCTTGTCACCTCGTCGATCGAAATAAAATAATATGTTTCCTTTAAGAACAAACCATCTTCTTTGATAGCCTCGATTTAATTCCCCGCGTTTATTTAACCAACCTTCACGATCTACTGGTGTTGCCGAAGTCGCGAAAGCTACCATGTTTTTCTCGTTTATTTTCATTGCATTTGAAATTGTACTATTAACTGGCCAGTTGTTAAACGATTTTCAACAGTCACACCGTTGGAAATATATTTCACCGATTTTATGAATTATCTTCTTTTTATAACGTATACTGATAATACTTGTTAAGAAAGATACTTGTCCTTTGCAATTTTGATTTTGGTTTTGAAGCGAATTCTAACCTTATTCATATGTCAACTTCATGGAAGAACTTTAGTCACTGCGATTTCAAGGATATATATTAAAAATTCACTGTATCTTTAATATTATGACGTGTCATTAAATTATCTCCATGTTTCTTCTTTTTTACAATTTTTATCGTATATAAAATACGATATTTGCAGCTGAGAAAAACTTGACGTAACACTGCCACCTTCACGATTGTGCTAACCTAACCTTTCTTGACGTTAGGGACAAGCGTAGCACTCGATCGTTGAAGCTTTAGGAGCGTAAATTTTGTATTGAATATTGGAAGGTGTTTATATATCTAGAAAATCAAAATGGGGAAAGGATTTAATAATTATATGTGTAAAAAGTTCTTCCATCCAGCATCTCGGGATAATTTGAAACGAGTAAGCATCCTTTGTTTGCATATTTTTATAGGTTGTCTTTGCTATGTGCGACTTAATTCGCAATTTCTTTTTCATCAGGTATGGATGGCTGAACAACAAGCTGAGGCTTATAAGAAAAAACAAGAAGAATTACGTGTTCAATATGAAAAGGAACAGGATCTTCATAATAACAAGTAATTACAATAATGCCTTCCTCAGTAACCAAATTCAGAGTTTATTTTTTAACATTTTTACTGTATTTGTTGCAGAGCTTTATTAAGCAAAGAAAGCAAGGATAAACTAAGTGTAAATTTTATGTATGAACCACCACCTGGTGCAAAAAAGGAAAGAGAAAAAGAAGATAATGAGCCAGAATATAAATTTGAGTGGCAACGCAAATATAATGCACCGAGAGAAAGTTATTGTAAAGGGGATAGTGAAATAAGAGATCAACCATTTGGTATTCAAGTACGTAATGTACGTTGTATTAAATGTCACAAATGGGGGCACATAAATACAGGTTTGTATAACCATACCAATAACATATGATGGCATCAAAATATATAATTAAAGTAAACTGATTATGATTATGGGTTTAATTACAGATAAAGAATGTCCATTGTATAGTCAAGCAATGAGTGTAGTAATGGCAAATAATTCCCAAACCCCATCAGCTCCAGATGCATTAACACTAGTTCAACAAATGAGAGAAGATGGTCTAGCTCTTAAGAAGTAAGTGCCAAATACCACTTTTTTTTGTAATTAAATTTTTTTATCTAAAATGATCCATGTTGTACACAGGTCTGCTCTAAGTGCCCAGCAACATTTACGGGTGCCTGAGCATGAACATCTTATGGTTTCAGACGATGAGGAACAGTCAGAAATCTCATTTTTAAAGACACTCTCCAAGAGAGAAAAGAAAAAGTTGCTAAAGTAAGTTTCTTCTATACAACATATAATTATTCATACAAAATTAAACAAAATTAACTTGGGAAACATTGATTACAGGAAATTACAGCAACTTGAAAAAAGAAACAAAAAGACATCAAAACAAAAATTAAAAAAAAGAAAAACTAAACGTAAAACTAAAAACTACAACGATAAAGATAACAATAGCAGTTCCAGTAGTAGTACCAGTAGCAGGAGCAGAAAAAGAAGTATAAGTACCAGTAGTAGCAGTAGCAGCAGCAGCAGTAGTAGTAGCAGCAGCAGCAGTAGCAGCAGCAGCAGCAGTAGTAGCAGCAGTAGTACTAGTAGTAGCAGCAGTAGCAGTAGCAGTACTAGTACTAGTATCAATACAGACAGTAGTAAAAATAGTATGAATAATATGGATAAAATTTCTAATGGTTCAACATCAAAAAAATTGAAGAAAAAGAGAAAGACGAAGAGGAAGGAAAAAGGAGATTCCATGTCCAACGACAACGCGAGGCATTATCGTCGAAAGAAGGAAAAAAATAAAACAAAGAGTCGAAAAAGAGAAAATGACTTTAAATATGATAAAAAGAATAAATACAAAAAATCACGTAAAGGGGACGGAGAGAGAAGCAAACATAGAGATTCTTATAAGAAAAGGAAAGCTACAGTATTTAATGAGGATAAGAGTAGTGACCACGAAGATAGAAAGAAAATCAGACGGTTTTAAAATTGTTTCTATATGTTGAAAGTATATAATAAATTTGATTAAATGTCATATATGTATATGCGCGCACCTATATTTACTGTTAATACAGAGCACAGAATACACGAATAAAACAAAACCGTACGCATGTACATTTTTTATCTACGTGCAAGAGAAAATACGATTGAACACGAACATAATTGCTAATTATACTACTAAACTATACATATAATGGATTTAAAACGTTAGCATCGTTTTAAATCTATAACGGTACAACTTTTATAAATGTTTTATGCGGAAAACAATTGTAAAAAAAATTCTTTGATAAATATTTCTCGAGAATTGTACTATTCTAATTGTAAAACTGATATTTCAATACATGTTCTAATAATAATATTAATCACTCAATTTTTTGTTTTTAAATTGCTTCAGAATATTGTAACTCGTTGATAAATATTTAAACATTATATATACAAAAACGAGGTAAAATATTAACTAAATTATAGTACAATGTTGCTGATAGATTATTTTAAATAGACATATACGCATACGTATTTAAAATTAGAACGTACATTTCTTTACATCATAATTTTGTTACAGAAAGTATAGAAGTAAAACGTTCCATTACATATCGAGCCCAAACAAACGAGAGAGCATTTTTGTATCTTTGAAATGTACATACATATACATGTATATATGTATAATATACAGATGTATATGTATAATGTATATATTTATGCATATATTTATTTTACAAAGTATCAATTTATCACCCTTAATATTTTTCTTTTATAACACAACTATTAACAAGAATTTTATACTTATTCACTACACACGCGTGCCTGTGCGAGTGTGCATATATTTTTCTATGTAAAGTTAAATACTATTCAGCTGGTAGCTGTGAACACTTGGGCAGTTTAAATTTTTTCATGTAATTGTCACTTTCACCATGATTACACGGAGTAGAATCGGATTATTTGGCGGAAAAGATACGACCAGCTACTGCAATTTATTAATAGATCACTATTCTTGGCAAAAGCAAAATTAATTTGATTGATCGACTTTGTCTCCGATTCTACTGTAACAAAGATCAGTGTAGGTTTTATGTTTACAATATTATCTTTTCTTTATCGAATAACGTATCATTAAAGTAAATTAATTTTATAACAAAACAAGACTACCGAGTCTAAATAAATTCGACGTTCTAATCTACACAACATAATCTGCACGAATTCCATATTACGTTTATACAAAACATTTAAATAAGTTTGGAATGTACGTATTTATAAACACTCCTTCTAAAATTATACAGTTAAACGAATAAGTAATTGAATTTGTGATTTTTACAAAAAAGTAACTCGAAAGTAACAGTACATTCTTTATCGTTTCGTTTAGAGACATTTTTCCATATATATTTAAATTAAATAATCTTATTGATCTAATTTTTATATACTAGCAGTGAACATTTTAAAAATCTGAATTAGTAATTGCAATGACGGGACTGTATTTTACATCAAAAATATTTTTTATATCTTTCAACGGTATAGCGTCTTTTTCAAAAAAGAATGTACTTGTTATTAGATACCTACATATATTTACATAATGAAAATACATATTTTAATTCTTTACACCATAAATAATCGTCAGTCACATTAGAACAGGCCTACATAAGATTTGTACAGGAGTAGCACCACTGCTCTATAAGCGTAAACTCCTTTTGACGTTTAGAATCATGTGTTTCTAAATATTTATATACGTAAGTAAATTGCATTATATTCCCTAAATGTGACATTTAGATTATTGAAACAACAAAAATAAGTAAGCTAGAAAATGTTCTTCGGTTCTACTGAGCCTAAGATAAAAGTTCAACATTTTCTCGTATGCATATAAATTACTAAACGTGATCTATTAGTTAATTTATATACATCATTCGAGTTTTTTTTGTCCATATCATTTGAACGTACTGTGTGGTGTTTAAAAATTGAACAGTGGACCTATATCCTTCATTTCGGTATCTTCCATATTATTTGAACCTACCACATGATGCCTAAAAATTAAAAAAACGTCTTTTTCCAGTAAAAAAAAAATGTAACGATTGAGGAAACTATCATGGTTACATTATGCGTAAAATATTCGTATTTTTTTTCGCTCATACATCTGAAATAGCTCGACAGTACCTGTACTGATGAAACTGTGACGAGGTACGTAGATGAGCATCAGGTGATCTTGAAGGCAAATTGTGAACGCTTCCGCTAAATCCTGTACTTACGAGACCTTTTCGTGGACTTCTGGCATTTACGACTCTTGGTTGCGCATACATTTCTTCTAGAACACTCGGTGCAACATACGTAAATCCCTGTGAACATTCCATTGAAATATAATACTTCCCTATAAACATGAAACATTGAGGACATCCTGTTACTTACTTGAAAGATCATATTAGCAGACTCGCTTAATGTACTTTCAACCGGAGAATCAACAGGAACAGTTGTTGTAAATTGTTCATCAAATTGAGACGTATCATCGGCACTTTTCTATATAAATTATAACAGTTACTTATTTACAACTTCAACTGTCCGTTGTAGTTGAAAATACTTACTAAGGATGGTTTAAAGGGGGGTTCTAATTTCTTTGAAATTACATCTTGCCAATTAATATGTTTGAAAAAATTGTGATTCATAATTTGTTCAGCATCTTCGGATCCGGATCCTAGTCTCTGCATTACTTGTCTCTATAAATTACATGCGGATCACATTCGTGATATGAACACTTGTATAAACAAACTTGTTAAATCATACAAATTTCGTCAATACCTTTAATAACCTTCGTATTAAATCTTTTGCATCGGATGTTAAATATAAGGGAAGATTTAATTTTCCTCGTAAAATTTTTTCAATTGTTTTTCTTCTATCATCTCCCGTGAACGGTGGCTGTAAAAAAAGGCAACGTATAGACACGTTTCTCTATTTGATTGATAAATTTTTAAATTGTCCTGTTTCTTTCTGGTTCATTTAAACCATATACCATTCCAGTAAGCATATCAAACATGAGAGCTCCCAAACTCCACCAATCAACTGCCTTTCCATGTCCACTTCTTGTTAGAATTTCTGGAGCCCTAAACATATCAATAAAAATTACAACATATGTATTTGATAAGTTACAATAATGAATTAATAAAATAACTATTACTCACATATATTCTATAGTTCCACAAAATGTATGGGTCACTGTACCCTCTTGAATGTGTTCTTTGCATAAACCAAAATCTGTTAGCTTAACATGACCTTCACCATCTAACAAAATATTTTCTGGTTTCAGATCTCTGTAAAAGTAATTAGCATAGTTAAATGCATGCAGCTATGTATTTTAAATAGTACTATTAACAAAGATGTTATACCTGTATATAATACCCTGATTATGAAGATGTTGTAGCGCGAGAATAATCTCAGACAAATAAAAACTATCGGCATAAAGACAAAAGAAACGTTAATCTATGTATTCTTAGATTGTTAACATACGCATAATATTTACACGTAAGCATAAGGTATTATATATTGTCTCAAATATATATGAAAGGTAAAATAACATACCATGCTGTATCTTCTAAGAAAATGCCTTCTCTATCTAAATATGTAAAAAGCTCTCCACCACAAAGATATTCCAAAATTAAGTATAATTTACCACCAGTTTGAAATGCGTACATTAAATTTACAATGAATGGGTGCTGTAACAAAAATATGGTAAGTATTTCATTGTTAAAGGCAACAGATTTTACATACTTTTACAGCTTCTAAGATATTCCTTTCTGCCTTTGTGTGAGCTGTATCCTTCTGACTTCGCACAATAGATGCTTTTCGCAATACCTAGGAAAAGAGAGAACTATAAAGCGTTTTGTACACGTGTGCATACATGTAAATAATTACCTTCATAGCAAAGATACTGCCTTTGTCTTTTCCAGTAACTTTTTTAACTTGAAACACTTTTCCATATCCGCCTTCTCCTAGAATCTTGCATAGTTCAAAATCTTGAGGTCCAGTTTTCTCTTGACCCACATTGACATTTTGTTCGGATAATTGAACTCTTTCTAAATCATCAGAGCTGAAACAAAAAATTTATAATTTAGTGCTTTTAACAAGAGGAAAAATTGAAGGGAAAAAGAAGAGAAGCAGCAAAAGAACATTTGACATCATACACAAATTAACAACATCATCATCTTATGAATAATGTACAAATTAATTATAAAGTTAAACATTATATGCTCTAAGACATATTAATACTTACTCTAATATGGTATTTACATTGGTGGCATGATTATATTCGTCCTGGAACAAATAAAATAACAAGAAAAAAACGAGAAGGATAATGATAATTACAAAAATTTGATGAAAAACAAAAAATCCATTATGAAACGAACTTCTCTGCTTTCAACAATATCGTCATCTGACTCGTCTTGATTTACGGAATCTCCTTCGTGTAATTCTATATCGAATACTCCAGCCATTCTTTCTACGCTGTAATCACATTTAAAACCTTTTCTCGTCGATAGTTTTAATTGATCGTAATAAGTTCAAATAACGTAGATGACTACGTAAGTGCGTAAACGCGATAGTATGTTAGTTCTCTTTATTTGCGTGTTCTGCACTGATTTTCTGACGAATAGATTGAACTGTATATACACTGTCGTAAATAAAAAATTATACGTGAAATTACATTTAATATCATAAAAGATATATATACATTATTTTGTTGTTATTATTATTATTTTCTCTTTTAGCGATTAAACAGAAATCTGGAAAATTTTTAAATAAAACACACGATACAAATACCTCGACTAACAAAATATAGACTTAGCGCGAATACTACTTTAATCGAGCATGAAATATATAAGAGACTTGTAGAAACTTTTAAAAGATCCACGTTCTTTTGAAGCAGCAAAACGAAAACTGAATGTATTTCATGAAGCTTATTATTTATTAATTAGCAGAGTATGAACTATTACATAAGTTGTTTCTTTTTCAGCGTAATTTTATACGCATTATTTCTCCTATTCATTTTTATACATTAACGAAAAATTAAAGTTCCAAAGTATAGTTTTCCTTTTCTTTTATAGAAGTTCATGTAAAATCATATATACTTGTATCATTTTTAAACGCAGCAGAATCGATTAATTAAATTTGTGTATCTAAATACGAATAAAATCGTATTCAAATCTTATTTCGAATACATTATCGCAGTAGAAGAAATATAAAATCTTGTTATTACGCCATCTATAAAGTACCACTAAAATTCTAGAGGGAATAGAAACGTCGAAGTATTTTCTCCATTGAACGTGTGAATGTAAAATAAAACGTTTTCAATTTGCTCTGCAAGTGTTGCGGAGCAAATATCGTAGTTAATATCATTTAGCGTGACTTAAAACAATCATAACGTCATTGTTTTATCTATTTGTAGGTATACAAATATACTAAGTTGCAGTGTATTAATATTAACGCGTTCCTATAACGGTTATGTTTGCTTTCATATAAAGTCGATGTAAGTTAACAACCCATCATCATTCTTTCAAGATAGAATGAAATATTGTTATAAAGTCAATATTTACTACAAACAATAAGTAAATATGATTGAAATAACATAATAATATATTTTATGTCGCTTTACACAATTGTATGGAACTTGCGATATGCTTACTATTTTGGTAATAAGAGGTCGGCTTCGAACCTCAAATTTTTCCGGCTTGGCTGATATATTAGTTTTTAACTGTTTTCAATATATGAGCATCTACTTTGTTGGTACTACAATATCATTTTAGCATTTTACTTCAAGTAGACTATTTGCATATTATGCATCTTTATTAAACATCATTAAATGTTATATTACTCTATTCTTTTCAGAAATTTGACTGAAAAATGTCGATTCCACCATATTTATTGGGCCCAAACCCATGGGCCACCATGATGGCCCAACAACAGGCCCATGCACAATTAGCAGCGGCTCAGGCTCATGCTCAAGCAGCTGTACACGCACAAGCTGCGCATCATGCTCACATGCAAGCAATAGCAGGACCACCGCTTCCACAAATGCCGAAACAACCAGAAGTTTTATCAGAAGACAAGTTACAAGAGAAAGGTATTATAAAAGTGGTATAACATGTATAACTTTGAAATTAAAGTTTACCACTTTAGAAAAATTGTAAGTAAATACAGTTTTATTTTACCATTTAACTCTGTGTACAATTGCAGCACAAAAGTGGCAACAACTTCAGTCAAAAAGATTTGCAGAAAAGAGAAAATTTGGATTTGTGGATGCACAGAAAGAAGATATGCCACCGGAACATATTAGAAAAATTATTAGAGATCATGGAGATATGAGTAGTAGGAAATACAGACATGATAAACGTGTTTATTTAGGGTATGTTAATTTTTAATGAAATGAAGACAAGAAGAGTGGTTCTCTAATTCTACCATTTCCTTTATAGAGCATTAAAATATATGCCTCATGCAGTTATGAAGCTTTTAGAAAATATGCCCATGCCTTGGGAGCAAATTCGAGATGTGAAGGTTCTGTATCATATCACAGGTGCAATCACGTTTGTAAATGAAATTCCGTGGGTTATAGAACCTGTATATATTGCTCAATGGGGGTAAGTTAAAAGAGCATACTTGTATTATATATATAATGGACAACGAGTATAGTTACATGCCTTATCTTGTCTTTCTTTATTCAGTACAATGTGGATTATGATGCGACGAGAAAAAAGAGATCGTAGACATTTCAAAAGAATGAGGTTTCCACCGTTCGATGACGAAGAACCTCCGCTAGATTATGCGGATAACGTTTTAGATGTAGAACCTTTAGAAGCTATTCAGATCGAACTTGATTCAGAAGAAGACGAATCTGTTGCATCGTGGTTTTACGAACACAAACCACTTGTTGGTACTAAGTAAGTATCAAATGGTGTTTTAACTTAATTCATGTAATAAAATATATCGGATACTGAATTTTTTTATGATGAATCGCGTAGGGGTCCTGAAATCAACTGACATGTGAGTTGATAGCTGTAGTAATCCATAGTCTTATCCGAGATAAGGACTGTGTGTTACTATTAGCCAGACAAAACGCTTTACTGAATTATTCAGAATATCAGGAAAATATATTATTTGCTAAAATTTTGTTTAGTCACCAATTTAAATTATTATTGCAGGCATGTAAATGGATCAACCTATCGAAGATGGAATTTAACTTTACCACAGATGGCAACATTATACCGCTTGGCTAATCAATTGTTGACGGACTTAGTAGATCAAAACTTTTTTTACCTATTTGACCCAAAATCATTTTTCACCGCCAAGGCACTAAATATGGCTATACCGGGTGGTCCAAAATTTGAACCACTCGTGAAAGATTCAAATGCAGCTGACGAAGATTGGAACGAGTTTAACGATATAAATAAAATCATTATTAGACAGCCTATAAGAACAGAATATCGTATTGCATTCCCATATTTATATAATAACATGCCACATTTCGTGCATTTATCGTGGTAAGTATTTAATTTATTTTTCACTATTTCCACACAAGTTTTAGGACTTATCAATTATTAGTATATTATAGTCTTACTAGCGGTGTGGTAAAGAAAAATGGTGATTGTTATTCGTACCCTTTGTAAAGTATAAAAGGGAACTGCTGATATCACCTACAATGATTCTTAAATTTATTGCAATAGATTAATTCTATGTTTTCCAATAGGTACCATGCACCAAACGTTGTTTACATAAAAACCGAAGATCCTGATTTACCTGCTTTCTACTTTGATCCGTTGATCAATCCTATTTCACATAGGAATTCGTTAAAGGTAAATTTTATTAGAACTATTAATCATGGTTAATTGAATGATGGGCGGTGAAATGTCAAATATTTATTTTTTAGACTGTGGAACCACAAATTGAAGATGACGAAGACTTCGTGCTCCCAGAAGAAGTGCAACCATTCCTCCAAGAAACTCCTCTGTACACTGACAATACAGCAAACGGAATTGCTTTACTGTGGGCACCTAGACCCTTCAATACTCGTTCCGGTAGAACTAGAAGAGCTATCGATATCCCATTAGTGAAGTCCTGGTACAGAGAACATTGTCCACCCGGACAGCCCGTTAAAGTTCGTGTCAGTTATCAAAAATTGTTAAAATATTTCGTGCTAAACGCCTTGAAGCACAGACCTCCAAAACCACAGAAGAAACGTTACTTATTCCGATCGTTCAAATCAACGAAATTTTTCCAAACTACTACCATAGATTGGGTCGAAGCTGGTCTACAAGTATGCCGACAGGGATACAATATGTTGAATTTACTTATTCATAGAAAAAATTTGAACTACCTTCACTTGGATTATAATTTCAACTTGAAGCCAGTCAAAACCCTTACGACGAAGGAGAGAAAAAAATCTAGATTTGGAAATGGTGAGTATTATTATATGACTTCACTTTATAAGGATAGATGTGACAACATTTGATTTTTGCAGCTTTCCATTTGTGCCGTGAGATTCTTCGTTTAACGAAATTAATTATTGACTCTCACGTTCAGTATCGTTTGAATAACGTTGACGCGTTTCAATTAGCTGATGGACTGCAGTACATTTTTGCCCACGTTGGTCAATTAACTGGAATGTATCGGTACAAATATAAATTGATGAGACAAATCAGAATGTGCAAGGACTTGAAACATTTGATCTACTATCGTTTCAATACAGTAAGTTATCGGAGAAAGAAAATGTATTCATGTGCTTGATGAATCATTAACTATTGGTATATTGTATAGGGCCCAGTCGGGAAAGGACCTGGATGCGGATTTTGGGCACCCGGTTGGAGAGTATGGCTTTTCTTCATGAGAGGAATTACTCCGTTACTAGAAAGATGGTTAGGAAATCTGTTGTCTAGGCAATTCGAGGGTCGTCATTCGAAGGGTGTTGCAAAAACTGTAACGAAGCAACGAGTGGAGTCACACTTTGATCTTGAATTGAGAGCATCGGTAATGCACGATATCGTGGATATGATGCCAGAGGGAATTAAGCAAAATAAGGCGCGAACGATACTTCAACATCTTAGTGAAGCATGGAGGTGTTGGAAAGCGAATATTCCTTGGAAAGTTCGTATCATTATATTCTTTTTCCATTTGTTAGTTATCTGTACCTTTAAATCCACATTTTTCATCGATTTTAGGTTCCTGGATTGCCAATACCAATCGAAAATATGATCCTTCGTTACGTTAAAATGAAAGCAGACTGGTGGACTAACACTGCACATTACAACCGAGAACGTATCAGGCGAGGAGCAACTGTGGATAAGACTGTTTGTAAAAAGAATCTTGGACGTCTCACTCGACTTTACCTTAAGGCCGAACAAGAACGACAACACAATTACTTGAAGGTATAATTTATTAATAATTTAAGATTGTTCTTAAGAGTATGGCTTTATCTTCATATGAAAATTCTTGTACACAGGATGGTCCATACATCTCTCCAGAAGAAGCTGTAGCTATATATACCACGACCGTGCACTGGTTAGAATCCAGAAGATTTGCTCCTATACCTTTCCCACCGTTATCTTACAAACACGATACTAAACTTTTGATATTAGCTTTGGAACGTTTGAAGGAAGCGTACAGCGTCAAATCGAGGTTGAATCAAAGTCAGCGCGAGGAACTTGGTTTGATAGAACAAGCGTACGATAATCCACACGAAGCTCTCTCCAGAATCAAGCGTCATCTTTTGACGCAAAGAGCGTTCAAAGAGGTAATTTGTAAAACCAAAATAGTCATCTCATTCTGTGCATATTTTTATTTAATCTCTCATATTCATTTGGTAGGTTGGAATAGAATTCATGGATCTGTATAGTCATCTAATTCCCGTGTACGACGTCGAACCCCTCGAGAAAATCACGGATGCCTACTTGGATCAATATCTATGGTACGAAGCAGACAAGAGAAGACTCTTCCCACCATGGGTGAAACCCTCCGATACAGAACCACCTCCACTATTGGTATACAAATGGTGTCAGGGTATCAACAACTTACAAGATGTGTGGGACGTCAGCGAGGGAGAATGTAATGTCTTATTGGAATCAAAGTTTGAGAAGCTGTATGAGAAGATCGATCTTACATTGTTGAACAGGCTTCTCAGATTGATCGTGGATCACAACATCGCCGATTATATGACTGCAAAGAACAACGTCGTCATAAATTACAAAGACATGAACCACACGAACAGTTACGGAATAATTCGAGGGTTACAGTTCGCCTCCTTCATTGCACAGTACTATGGATTAGTGTTGGACTTGCTGGTCCTTGGATTGCAAAGAGCCAGCGAAATGGCTGGTCCTCCGCAGATGCCTAACGATTTCTTGACCTTCCAGGACGTGGCTTCAGAAACGGCACATCCGATCAGATTATATTGTAGATATGTAGACAGGATACATTTGTTCTTGAGATTTTCCGCCGACGAAGCGAGAGATCTCATTCAGAGGTATCTGACCGAGCATCCAGATCCCAACAACGAAAATATTGTTGGTTACAATAATAAGAAGTGTTGGCCCCGGGATGCAAGAATGCGACTCATGAAGCACGACGTTAATTTAGGTCGTGCCGTGTTCTGGGACATCAAGAATCGTCTACCTCGTTCCACCACTACGATACAATGGGAGAACAGTTTCGTTAGCGTGTACAGTAAAGATAATCCAAACCTGCTATTCAACATGAGTGGATTCGAGTGCAGGATTTTACCAAAATGCAGAACCACTCACGAAGAGTTCACGCACAGAGACGGTGTGTGGAACTTGCAAAACGAAATCACGAAGGAGAGAACTGCACAGTGCTTCTTGAGGGTGGACGACGAGAGTCTGCAACGATTCCACAACAGAGTCAGACAAATTCTGATGGCATCTGGTTCCACCACGTTTACAAAGATCGTCAACAAATGGAACACAGCATTGATAGGACTTATGACTTATTTCCGTGAGGCTGTAGTTAACACACAAGAGCTGTTAGACCTGCTGGTGAAGTGCGAGAATAAAATCCAGACGCGTATCAAGATCGGACTCAACTCGAAGATGCCTTCGCGTTTTCCTCCGGTCGTGTTTTACACACCGAAGGAGTTGGGTGGACTCGGTATGCTTTCCATGGGACACGTACTGATACCACAATCTGATTTACGATGGTCGAAACAAACCGACGTTGGTATCACTCATTTCCGTTCGGGTATGAGTCACGACGAGGATCAATTAATTCCCAATTTGTATCGGTACATTCAACCCTGGGAGTCGGAGTTCATAGACTCGCAAAGAGTATGGGCAGAGTACGCCTTGAAGCGTCAAGAAGCCAACGCTCAAAATCGCAGACTTACCTTGGAAGATTTGGAAGACAGTTGGGATCGTGGTATTCCTAGGATAAATACATTGTTCCAGAAGGACAGACACACTCTTGCGTATGATAAGGGTTGGAGGATACGTACTGAGTTTAAACAGTATCAGGTTTTGAAGCAGAATCCATTCTGGTGGACACATCAACGACACGACGGTAAATTGTGGAACCTGAACAATTACAGAACGGACATGATTCAGGCTCTTGGAGGTGTCGAGGGTATTTTGGAGCACACTTTGTTCAAAGGAACGTACTTCCCAACTTGGGAAGGTCTTTTCTGGTAAGATATCTTTCACATGTTTTTTAATATTTGAGAAACTCAGATCATATTTTTTAATATAGGGAAAAAGCATCTGGATTCGAAGAATCTATGAAATACAAGAAATTGACAAATGCTCAGAGATCAGGTTTGAACCAAATTCCAAACCGTAGATTTACTTTATGGTGGTCACCGACTATCAACAGGGCAAACGTATACGTTGGTTTCCAGGTAAGTTCTTATAAGCTTCAATTGTTATAAAGACAATGTTTATTGTGTTGATTGTTAATCAATTGTTTCTTTGTTAGGTACAATTGGATCTGACTGGAATATTCATGCACGGTAAAATTCCAACTCTAAAGATTTCTCTGATTCAAATATTCAGAGCCCATTTATGGCAGAAGGTGCACGAGTCGATCGTAATGGACCTGTGTCAGGTATTCGATCAGGAACTGGATGCACTGGAAATTGAAACTGTTCAGAAGGAAACTATACATCCTAGGAAGTCATACAAAATGAATTCTTCTTGTGCTGATATTTTACTGTTCTCTGCTTACAAATGGAACGTCTCTAGACCATCTTTGCTGGCGGATTCAAAGTAAGCAACAACTTTAGCTAAATAGCCAAATAGTTAACTTTTCTCCTGCTTCTTAAATCCTAACGCTATGATGTTTTCTCAGAGATCTCATGGATAACACTACCACGCAGAAATACTGGATAGACGTACAACTTAGGTGGGGAGACTACGATTCACATGACATTGAAAGATATGCTAGAGCGAAATTTTTAGATTATACGACAGACAATATGTCCATTTATCCATCACCGACAGGGTTACTTATCGCTATTGATTTAGCATATAATTTACATAGGTAGGTATTTCAATTTTGTTATACGGTAGCAGAGAATGTTATTGAACTTTTCTTTTCTTGACAGTGCGTACGGAAACTGGTTCCCAGGATGTAAGCCTCTCATACAGCAGGCGATGGCAAAAATAATGAAAGCTAACCCTGCTTTGTATGTACTGAGAGAACGTATCAGGAAAGCGTTGCAACTTTACTCTTCAGAACCCACAGAACCTTATTTGTCTTCGCAAAATTACGGAGAACTCTTCTCTAATCAAATTATTTGGTATTGCATTGTTTCCTTCATTGTCTATTTAATTAAATGCATAGACAAACTTCTAAACCTTCATTTTTGAATTGATCAGGTTCGTCGACGATACCAACGTCTATCGTGTCACAATTCACAAAACCTTCGAGGGTAATTTAACCACGAAGCCTATAAACGGTGCGATTTTCATCTTCAACCCTCGTACTGGTCAGCTGTTCTTGAAGATCATTCACACGTCTGTTTGGGCTGGTCAAAAGCGTTTGGGTCAAGTACGTAAATCATAGTCCATCGATATGTGATCAAGCTACTTTATTACATGAATAATTCTACATAACAATGAAACATCATTGCAGTTGGCAAAGTGGAAAACTGCTGAGGAAGTAGCCGCGCTTATTCGTTCCTTACCGGTGGAAGAACAGCCCAAACAAATCATTGTAACCAGAAAGGGAATGTTGGATCCTTTGGAAGTGCACTTGCTCGACTTCCCTAATATTGTGATCAAAGGATCAGAGCTGCAGTTACCGTTCCAGGCTTGCTTGAAGGTTGAGAAGTTTGGTGATTTAATCTTGAAAGCAACGGAACCGCAGATGGTGTTGTTCAATTTATATGATGACTGGTTGAAAACCATCTCATCATACACGGTAATCTATTGATTCATTGGATTATTATTTAACGTCAAAGCACCTACATATTTCTCACTTTCAACAGGCATTTTCGCGTTTAATTTTAATTCTCCGTGCACTGCACGTTAATACCGAAAGAACAAAGGTTGTACTGAAGCCTGACAAGACAACCATCACAGAGCCTCATCACATATGGCCCTCTTTAACGGACGACGAATGGATCAAGGTTGAAGTGCAATTGAAAGATCTAATATTGGCTGATTATGGTAAAAAGAATAAGTATGTATCGCAGCACAGTATTATAATATTTGAACAAAGTTTACAGTGACTGACCAAATAATTATTTTTTAGTGTGAACGTCGCATCGTTGACTCAGTCGGAAATTCGAGATATCATTTTGGGTATGGAAATCAGTGCACCGTCCGCACAACGTCAACAGATCGCCGAGATAGAAAAGCAGACGAAAGAACAATCGCAGCTTACGGCGACGACTACGAGAACCGTGAACAAACACGGAGACGAAATTATTACAGCGACAACCTCCAACTACGAAACGCAAACGTTCAGTTCGAAAACCGAGTGGCGCGTAAGAGCGATTTCTGCTACGAATTTACATCTCAGAACAAACCACATTTACGTATCGTCGGACGACATCAAAGAAACCGGTTACACTTATATTTTACCGAAGAATGTACTCAAGAAATTTGTTACTATATCGGATTTACGAGCGCAGGTATGTGATGAGATAAAAGTACATTGCAATCACGTGATTAATATTCATACTTCTGTTTCTTCAGATTGCAGGGTATTTGTATGGTATAAGTCCACCAGATAATCCACAAGTTAAAGAAATTAGGTGTATAGTTATGGCTCCTCAGTGGGGAACTCATCAAACGGTTCACTTACCCAACACGCTTCCGAATCACCAGTACCTGAAGGAAATGGAACCTCTGGGTTGGATACATACTCAGCCGAACGAGTTACCACAGTTATCGCCACAGGTTGATAATTTAAATTGCTGTCAAGTAGGCGGTTACATATTTTTTTATTAAATCAATTCTTATTCTTCAGGACATATCCACCCATGCCAGAATAATGGCGGAAAATCCAATCTGGGACGGAGAAAAGACTATCGTTATCACTTGCAGTTTTACTCCGGGATCTTGTTCCCTTACGGCATACAAATTAACGCCTAGGTTCATATTTACTTCTTTCTAACCTTTTTTGTAGCACCCTAATCTTCATATAATTTTTATTCTTCATTGACCTCGTTTATTCCAGTGGTTTCGAATGGGGAAAACAAAATACTGACAAAGGAAACAATCCCAAAGGTTATTTGCCTAGCCATTATGAAAAAGTACAAATGCTTTTATCCGATCGTTTCCTAGGATTCTTCATGGTACCCAGTCAAGGATCCTGGAATTACAACTTCATGGGTAATGATAATTTTAATTTTGGTTCAACTTTTATTCTATTGGTCCAGTTAATGTAATTAAACACTTTATTTGTTGTTCACAGGAGTAAGACACGATCCCAACATGAAATACGAGCTTCAGTTAGCGAATCCGAAAGAATTTTATCACGAGATTCACAGGCCAGCCCACTTCTTGAACTTCTCGAGTTTAGAAGATGGAGAAGGAGTAGGGGCCGATCGGGAAGATGTATTTGCTTAAAGAAGAAAAAAGCTTTAAGAGAGACATGGTGTTTACAGGGATGAACAGTCTTTTCCTTCATTTTCCCTTGAAGTGTACTAGTAGGATACAAGTTTTTTTTATCGGGTAATCTACACATAGGCGTTACTCCATTTTACGACCGCGGATTTTCAAATACATAACTTTTGATTGATAGATGAATTATATGCATATAATAGTATTACGTTGAACATTGATTATTTTGTACTATATTTTAATATCTCTTTATAATAAAATACATGTATTGTGTGTGTGCGTGTACGCGTGCGTGTGTATGTGTCTGTGTGCGTGCGTGGGCACTTGCGTATGCAAATTAAATACATAAGAAAAATGTACAAAATTTTCAAATACTTGACATCGTAAAAATAGCGAATAACATAGATCTTAAGATACACGATGACACGCATTTTCGTCATTTCCTTTGCAATAAGCATAATTCGACAAACTTTGAACACCACAAAGTTCCAGTATTTCGTAGTAAGAAAAAACATCCTCAGTTATTCAGCGTTATTCCTGTCGATATATTTAGCGATACGTTTCCTTACAAATAAAATGATGAAACTGGTAAAAAATATTCCTTCTCGTACGTCGAGTCGACAACGCGAAATTAAATTGTAATGATAACCCATCGATGACTAGATAGATAAACGTATTTACACAAGTAGATACGTTTCCGTGAAATGTTAGGAGCAACCATCTGCGTCTCGTATTCGTTTTATCGTCGATTACGAACGCGTACATTGGTATGCTATGCGTACCAACAATCGAGTCGATTGTTCTTTTCAATAAAAAAAAGAATATGTACTCGTGAAATATATGTAATCGCGCTTCGCGATTAATCGTATAAAATGTAATGAACCGCGTAAACGATCGAAGGTGATTTATCGGTTGTTCTAAACGGAATCGTCGTTATCAACGAATGGTGTCTTGTTCCGTGAGGTGGGATCGCTCGAATAGGGTACAATCTTCTGTTGCAGCGGTGCAGCCGATGTACAAGTAGTACGAGAAGTGGAGCTGTGATACGCGCTGCGGGTAGAGTTTCTTGAGAGAATATTGTTTCCATGACAACCGAGTCGTTTCAGGAGTAGCCGTCTGATTTTATCTTTCCATACGAAAATCAAAAAGATAATTACACCCTGCAGGGTGTTAGTAAGGTCCGTCAGGTACCAAATGTATGCTGGTGAATTGTTGCACAGCCACGACACTATTTCCATCGACCAATTAATACCCATCACGATGAACAGCTTCAGATATAGATTGAACCTGGATAAGACACAAAAAATTAATAACATAAATGTGTTTTCTAAGTCGGTATTACAGTCTCAGGTGGTTTACCCCACAGGGTAAAATGTTTACTACTATAACCTCTGTGACATTAGTAGATAAAATCAGGAGTGTATATCTAGTATTCTTATTTTTGAATATTTGACAATTTGGGGATGATTTGAAATTGACATCGGAACATTGAACTCGAATGTAAATAATAAACAGTACTGTATGCTCGTAATACGCAGGTAGACATAATATGCATAAAGTGTAGAAGGGCGGCAAGATGAAACGTGCGACCATGTACGAGACCACGGTCGAACGGATGTATTTGTTGCTCAAGTGGTAGCCGTCGTTACGAAAACAAATCGAGGCATGGGAAAAATGTTCGTTCCAGTCGGTCTATGAGAATATCCAAAAATAATTTACCCGTCATAACCGCGCGATAAGAGCGGCAAACGATCAGGGTATATATTTGCGAACGTCGAAGAACATACATATGTTTCAATTTATAACCGAAATACGGTACAAAACAGATTTCATTTTCAAAAGAATATTTCGGTGTCTTCTGCTAAGGAGAAGAGAAGAGAAGAGAAAGAACCAACCATTGCTTATTGTCGTCGTGACGTCTGCTGTCGGTGCCTTTCAAATGATGAGCCGTGTCCTTTTTGTGTCGCACGATCTTCAACGCCGTCGAAATGAAAAGGCATATGTTGCATACAACAGTGACGCCCATAGGTCCGTAAAAATAGATAGCCTTTGCCTTATTTGCTGAAAAGTCAAAACTCGCGTTTAACCTCATATCGGTGTCGCATAAGAAATCGGCGTTCACGGAAAATTTAAGAATTTAAAAATTATCATGTTTGCACTATACAATGGTGACCTACGTTGCACCCGAATGTATATTTATTTTGTGTGATAAAGAAACGGACATTTTAGTATACTGTTATAAGAAACATACTATTGAACCAGCAACTTTGTACCCCGAATCCTGGCTTGACAAAGTGGTCCGGAATATTCGGAAGAAAGTCCATAAGAATGCAAACTCCGGTAAATAGTAATGCACAGCCCCAAGCATAGATGGAGTATATACAAAATTTCTTGCGTTCCCTTTGGATCATGCTGCCCTGCAGCGAGCGGAAACCTCTGAAAATCAATTGATTACCTTATTGAAAATACAGAAAACACAGAACAGAAACTAAACTTTATATTATTGTATGTACTTAAACTAGAATATTTAAATTTCGCGCTCATCGATCACGATCGATGCCATATTGCGCTTTTCATTCTGCGTACCTATATTCACGTTATTTATCTTTTCGCGTCGTAATGTCTAATGGCGCGCCACGTGCGCACCACATTCTGGATGCATTATTATTAAAACCGCATAAACTATCGTTATTTAAGTCCGCCCAATCATAACACTTATTATAGATCAGAATATAGAGATTTTAGTTTGCTTGTACCTCGGAATGGTTCCTTGCCAAGTTGCGATTACAAAAGTTTCGCTTCGAATAAGATTTACGTCACTTCGAATAAAGTTGAAATTGACACATATTTTTTCAGCTTTCTCATTATCCAGTAATTATCCGGGGGGATTACACGATTCGCAAGAAATAAAAAGGTATATGACAAAGCGACATTTGCGGTTTTAGCTGACGCATCCATTTTCCGTCCACACGTTTCCTATCACGTTTTCGTGAAACTGTCACGATCGACGCGATTGTTTCGATTCATTTGACGCGTTCGATAATCGACAAATGTCGTTCTCAATTTATCGCTCGCATAGAAACACGGGGGGTAGATCACTTTAAACAGTGTTCGCTTTTCTTTGTATTCATTGTCGATTATTACTCAGAAAAATACGATGTGTGTGTAATATAGCAGCGCAATAAGAATAATTGTCGGAGACAGAAAGATCGTACATGTCAACTGTGGGAATAGGGAATAGGGAATAAGAATACGTGAAATATACACGCAGTCACGCCCTACATAATCGCGTGATAAAAAAAGGCTTGGCAAAACGAAAATGTGATTGCGACAGCAATGTGTCATATCAATGATTTTATACTTAACCAAAAAAAAAATACGTTCATACTACAAACAAATATTTTGTAAAATATACAGAAAATTGCCCACTATATCTCCTGCAAGAAATTCTATTTTGAATAGGTTATGATTTAGGATCTTTATGCCATTTGTGCCGCCAGATTATTACAAGACCACTGTGCGACGTCTCTCAAAATCTTACCCTCTTTTGTTCGTGGAATGTTTAAAAATATCGACGCGATGTATCAAGTACAAGATTCCTTGAAAAAGCAAATTCGTTTCGAAGAATAATTGAAATACGAGAAGAGTGAAAGTATAAACGCAATTCGTCACGGCGTAAAAAAGATACCCTAGTAATATTCCGAGGACGATATGCGTAGAAGGACAAAGCACATAAATTGTAAACTCCATTAAACGTAGTAGCGATCAATTAAGGAAGAAACAATTTTGACACGTCGCATCGTGTCACGCTGCGTCGTCGCGCTCGTAATTAGCTAATTAATTGTATCGCCTTCGAACGCAAGAATTCCTATAACTTATTTTTACGTTGAAACTTGAACGGTAATTTTACTGAAAACAATTCGAACGTTAGGGTAGAAATACGGGCTCGGCGTTGGCGTTGGCGTTGGCGTTGAGCGATTCTCAGCTTTCGAGATTTGTTTGGACGATACGTCACGATTCGTTTGCCGTACACCTGGTGCTCTACACTCTACTCTATAGAATATGCGAGTAAGTAGAAACTTTTAGAACGGTTCCACTTAGTATGCTTCATCTAAAAGCTACAACTGCGATCTACGATGTCTTCATCTTCAATACACTTCCTACAACTTACGCATACAAATAAATTTTAATGAACTTTTGAAGCATGGTAATAATTTTATTACAAGGGATTCGTGACATATGAAAGTACCGAGCAAATTCAAATCCACGTTCGCAATAACGGAAGGTGCGCGCGCACACGGAATTTATCGCACTTCTCAAACGTCGAGATAAAATACCCCAAATAGAATTCGCAAATCGAATCTCGATTAGATATCGTTCACGCAAAAACTCGAACTTCCACCAAAGGTAAATATATCGAATTTTTGATTAAAGATGAGTGAAGTAACTTTGTACCACAGCCAGAATTATATTTGATTTTGCTGCGTCACAAATTGTTATGACTTGAAGTTACGCTAATTAAGTCAAAGGTATCCCAATTAGTGACTTTATCAGTATGTACACCGTGCCAGGGGAAATTATAGGAACACAAATTCGTGGAAACGAATACTCGTTACGCCGTTATTAGAGAAACGGTCTGTATACAGAATCGAGATTAAATTGATCGATCGAAAGAAACGAGACGCTCGTTAGCGGCGACTATTGACAATAGAGGGAGCATGATATCGAATCGAGAGGGTTGCTGGTGTAAATTTTTCTCGAATGTCAAATGAAATTTTTCAACATAGGAATTTATTTGATAATTTAAAAATTTGAAGACTTAATTTTGTGAAATTGGAATTTGAAATTTTAAAAATAAAATATTTTAAATATCAAAAAATTCGAAAATGTGAAAGTGTATGAATGTAGTAATTTTATAATAAAAACTAATAAATTGTTCATAAAATTCCTGAATGCTAAATTTCTCATACAAAAGAGTCACGAATGCGGAATACTCCACACAACGCATACTGATCGAGAAACACGTGCGAAGTAACGCGACGAGATTATTGAACGAAATCGAATCGAAACATTAGCGTCACGTTTACGCGGTAAAGCCACTCGAGAGGAGTCGTTTGCTTACTCGTGGACCGATCGAAATTAATTTAAGAATGTTTACCGAACTTACGCATACGTCCACACGGTTTACGAACCGGATATTAATTCGCGTTACGTCCCTATCAATTTTCCTTGATGTTTGTCAACTATCTAATTTCTCCTCTTCGATCGAGGAATAACGAGCCGACGCGACGTTTTAAATGTGTACGACGCCTCATCAACGACAATTAATCGTTTTTTCGATTCGTAAAACTTCGTCGATCGACTGATCGATACTCGTGGCGAAACGAGTTTCGAGAAGTGAGGGGAGTAGTCCCAAACATTTTGTACAAATAAAATAAATAAAATTTTACGATACGCTTGTAAATTATGAACATCACTTACCCAAACGTCCACCAAATGTCGAAACACATGACGTTCAGCCAAAAAAAGCTGGCCAGGAAGGAAAAGTGGATGATGAAAGCTGAAAAAAGACGCTAGTTAATGGTTACCGCGAAAGGCGCGAACGAGTAGTATAGGCGTACGATATCGATACATCAAACGATGCAAGGCTATCGAACAAATACAAAAAAAGTGGGTGGGGTTAATCGGGAAATATATAAGTACCGAATGCGATGCAAAGAGGATCCGAAATCTGATCCTGCGGAGAAATCTGTAAGACGGCTAATATCACGTAAGCGACCAATAGCGAACCGATGTATCCTCGAAGCGTGCGACCATGCATATTATTCAATTCCGGTAAAAGTAAGTAAACGAGAAATGTGGCGAACAGGAATGGCACCGATACGATTAATCCGACGGGAAACACGATTGTAATTTGATCAGGATCCTCCGTCAGTTGCGAGGTGTCATCTTCGAAACAAAGGACCACGTAGTACTCGTCACTGTCAGTAATGCCGAGACAATATTCTTCGTCTTCGAGAATGGCGTCCTCGGCTACTTTATAGATCGAAGCATTATTGAGAAGCTTGAACTCGTCCTCCGGATACTTTGCCGGGTTAAGATTGTAGCTTTGACGGTCTTTGCAGGCATATCGAATAAATACATCGAAACAATTTCGATTGGGTGATTCGACGAGCATCGTCAAATCCTTCGAACGATATATCGACGGGAAACGATAAACCGTGCCGTTCGTCTCGAAACATTGACCGTCCGACAATCGCTTCATCTCCGGGCAGCACAAAGGCACTCGTGGAATTTCGCCGATCTTTGTAATGGAATCGTTCCGTTCGATAAAGTTACATTGCATTCTCGATTCTCTGGTACTGTTTGCCATTACAAGATTGAACGAGTCGATCGGAATCGCACGCGGCACTCTCGATTCATTAGGCGCTAAATCGATCGAATCGAACGACTCGGGGGGTTCGATGTAATCGTTCATCCACGAAAACGGTTCGACCGCAGTGACCGCGAATATCGACAACAACTCGATCGCGACGAAAATAGTCGATCGATGATTGTGATCGACGCGAGACATCTTGACAGATACGTCTTTGTTCACCAACTGTCGTTTATCGTGGAACCGTTCGAGTTCGAGCTCTGGCAGAAACCGCACATATTATCGCGCCGCCAGGAAACCTCTCTAGATTACTAATGTCTACATTTTTTCCTTTTCATTTCTTCTCTTCCTCTTGGTTTATTTATATTCGGAGAATGCAGGGAAAAAGTAATCATAACCTCTAAATAACATATGACATTTTAACATCGCGATGTTTGAAATAATTGTCGAACTTTATTTTTAGTAAAAAAGAAAACTGACGTGTCGATTTGATATCGATAAATCGTCGCGCCAAGATGTCATGTAGGCTGCAGTAATCGGTATCTCTTCATTATCGCATGCAGTATACGCGCACTGTATGTATCGGAAGCGGTAAGATGATAATGGTAGCGTACGATCGCTTATTTAAAATCCACCGTTTCGGTCAGCCTAATGGCAAACAAGATGACCTAAAAATTAATCAAACTCCTTCGCTTCCTTCGGTCTCGAACGCGTGTTTAAAACTTGTTTTTCTTCCAACGCGTCTTCCAACGTTCGAAGTTAAATAAGCCTAAGTTTTTTATCGTCCAATACGTAACGAGGAAACGATCATCACGCAACATACATGGAGGTCGAGTAAACGATAGATCGATTGATCGCGACGACTTCGCAAATCGACGTATCATGTTTAAATCGCTGAGATGTAACGACAATATTCGATATTATGTCTAATGACGTCGCGTACGTACGGTGATTACCACACTTTACTCTTTATCACGCAAATTCCATTAATTCGTACTTTTATACTCGCGAACTTTCCGCAGGGAATAAAAGGAGGATTAATTGGATGCTAGCAGATTAAAATTTCTTCTACGCTATAAATGTGTACCCCTGTGGCACCAGCTTGCATACACGCAACACGTAGGTAAATACGAAACATGGTGACGCTTGTACCCTTGCAGACAAGTACAGCTTCACTTTTGACAGTTCAATATACGCTTGTTTCTAATTTGCCCGAGGTTGATAAAAATTTAATTTTTTTAAAGGATTCGAAAGGAACGAAATAAAAAAATAATTAAAAATAAATAGAGTAAAATGCTTACCTATCGTACAGCATATGGTGAAGGGCAAGTTGGAGGAGATGGTGGTCAATATGAAGAAGGTGTACGCTACCACGAGAGAAGCCACGTAACACATCAGTGTTTTTCCGTAAAGGTTTCTCAATTCTGGAATGATTGCATACACGAGGAAAGTGATGAAGAAAAACGGGATGGAGACTATCACGCCGATATTGTAAGATTTTTGCCGTATTTCGTCTTTGGAAGAACGCAAATTCGACAAACATACTACAGCGACGATCTTTTCGAAAGACTCTTTCCAGTCGAAACAGTAAGTCCATGCTGCAGATTTATACAGAGGCGTTTGCAGGGTGCCGTTTGCCAACAGAACGAATGCGTCGTCGTCGTAGAGTTCCGGCTGAAGTAGAATCTTGCCTGTGCCCTCAGGACACCGCATATCCTCGACGAGAGCGAACAGATCGCTTAGGCCGGATATTCCTTGGATCTCGGTGGATAATTGACGCTGTTCAAGCTTAAGATCCGGTGCGAGCTGACCATTCATTAACCGAGTGCAATTTGGTCGAATGCTTGTTCCCAAAATCTCATCTCGTCTGCAACACTTCCTCAAGCAAAGTCGTATATTACACACGCATCCGTAAGTCTCATTTCCGACCACCCGATAAGAATTCGCCGGATACACCAACCGGTCGTGCACTAAACTTCCATTGTCGAGCCTACCGATTTTGTGTCCTTCCAAAACTTGGCTAGGAAACGGGCGGCAAAATGACTCCTCTATCGTTTCGATCCCCTTCCCTTCGATCCCTCTCGACCAACCGATCATAACCAACCAAATTATACGGGTTAACATGATTGTTTACTACCCGATCACGTTCGCACCTATTATCCTTTTCTTTTTATTCGTAAACTGTTTATCTTAAACTTGCTGTCGAATCGTTTGAAAAGTTATTGTCGACGCGATGAATCGTGAAGCTCGCGAACGACTGCCCTCCGAATTTTTCGATTGTTCGTTACATTACCGCGTGCCTCATGCCGCGCGAACGCCACCCAACACTATTACGAGATATAGCTTCCTTCTCATCGACCATCTACCCTTGCTGATTTTCTCACTATCCGCGCCTATGTACGCACGGTACTATGTACCGTCCATCGATCTTGATAAGGTTACGATCGGTAACTAGAGCGCAGCACTTCACTCGAGAACTTTCCCTTCATCAATGTTTTCTTTCATCGAACGATCGAACGTTTTTTACCGTTGCATCGATCTAAGCGAAACCACTACATTTATTGCTTTATTGATTTTATTCACTTCGATTTCGAAATAATTTACCATGGCCACGTGTACAGATGCATTCTGTCGTTGAATCTGCATGTGTTTCCTCAATTTTTTATATTTTGTTTGGTTATAAATACAACGAATTCGCTGGAAAGCTAATTTATAGTATATTTTAAATTGATCGCGACGAATCGATTGTTCAATCGAGACGCAACTCGATTATATCGAATAGCATATCGTGTTTCGTTCAAAATATTTTGGGAAATTTTTATAAAAGTATTTTTAATATTTCCAATTTCTTCTGACATATTTTAAATGTTACATGTCGACTTAAGCACATTATAAAGCGATATATGTATACTAATTCAATATTTTAAACATATTTTAATTTTCTGTTTAAAAAATACTTATGAAACGCGAAGTATGAACTAATTTTATTTATTATTTTAATCTGTATTTGAGATATAAAATTTTTAACAAATTTTGTTTAATTGTAAGACATTAATATTATCAATAAATTGTTTTTATCTTTCGCAGTTTCTTTTTCTCGACCCCTGCTTTTATTCTCTCCGTCTCTTTCTCTTTCCCTTGCGATGGCACTAAACTGAAAATATTTGTTCATTACGAAATCTGCGAAAACATAAATACATGCTTACTTAAAAAGATTTTTATATCAAGAATATCCTAACCTCAAAGACAGTTAAACAATAGTTTCACAACTAATAGGAAAGATAATAAATTTCTCTTTATATGTATATCAAACTTTCTTGGGAGAGATTAAAGTGAACTGATTGAGTAACACTTAATCAGTTGGCGTTATCGTTTAGAAAAATTAGAACTGTGGTTCATCTTGTTTAAAATTGCGAGTGTATAGTAAAGCAACACTTGTTGCTTCGAGCGAATTAGATGTCGAATTTGGAGAAGATGAAATCGATATGGAGGGACGCGGATGCTGTCACCTTCGATGTCGATTCTACCGTAATTCGAGAAGAAGGTATCGATGAGCTTGCGAAATTTTGTGGAAAAGAAAACGAGGTTACTGCGTTGTAAGTTTTACTTTTTTCTGTTTTCCGTTACAGATAGAGTTAATTACATAGATACACATGATCAGTAATTAAAAATAATTTTAGAACGAATCAGGCAATGCAAGGAAACGTAACGTTTCGACAATCTTTGGTGGACAGGCTGAATATTATAAAACCAAGTTTGACGCAAATCAAAGAGTTTCTAGCTTCTCGCGAGCTGAAACTTTCGCCTGGGATTAAGTAGGAAATAATTAAAATTGATAATAAATTATCGTGACGTAACTCGTATTATTTTTTTTAAGTTCATTTTTTATCTAAATTTCAGAGCTCTGATAACGACGCTCCAAAATCGTAAAAAGCACGTGTTCTTGATATCTGGTGGATTTTGTTGTTTAATTGCACCAGTTGCTACGTCGCTTAATATTCCGTCAGAGAATATTTTTGCGAACAGACTTAAATTTTATTTCACAGGTTACTCGTTTATGCTAACATACCATCGACATAATGCGTTATATCTAAGTTTTGATTTATTTACAGGAGAATATGCAGGATTCGACGAAGATCAACCCACCGTCGAAAATGGAGGGAAAACAAAAGTAATTGAATACCTCAAAAATGAAAAAGGATTTAAAACTATTGTACACATCGGGGACGGCGCAACGGATTTAGAAACAACCGCGATAGTAGATTTATTTATAGGTACATCTTAGTTACCTTATATTATCAATTTGACCTTGTTGCTTTATTTTATTCATTTGATAATGTTGCTCTTCTAATAGGATATGGAGGAAATGTAATCCGAGAGAGTGTCAAGTCGAAATCTCCTTGGTTCATTACCGACTTCAATGAACTCATAAATATTTTGGAAACGTGAACAGTATGATACGTTTTTCTTTTATAAATTTTGAGCTTGTAAAGTTCTAACAATGAGCGATAAAAATATTTCAACTATAACGCAACCTAAAAATATTTACCTAAATATTTACTAATGCTTTTCCTGTTAAAAGTTTTGCTTACACGTTAATAATCTGGAAATTTTAATCTACAGTTTGTTCCAAGCATTGAAATTGGTTTTATTTCATACTTATTTGTAACGATCACCTTTCTCAAATTAAATATAAGAAATTTTATAACAAGTACTTTTTACACTTATCGTACAATAACAATGACGTTTAGCGCTTTGTCTACAGTGTTTCACGGACTATTACCAGACGATTCTTTGCATCAAATGCAATGTCGAAAACTGTGTAGAATAATAGCAATTATAGCACAAAATCGGTATCTATACGTACCTATAAGAATTTGTATACAAAAATATGTACTTCTTTATATTAGAAAACAACAAAATTTCAACTAATCAACATAAACCACTGAGTTTGTCATATACCATACTTTGTTATTCTCATTATCTGCAATCGGAGATGTTAATCTTGTTACTAGATTCAATATTAAATTACACAATACATCTATTTTGCAAGTTACAATTTACAAACTCGATTTGTTACTCTTTGACAATCATTGACGATTCCTTGCTTTTTCTTGCTTTCTTTGCTGTATCCATTCCTGCACCCTCTGTTGAAGTTCAACGTTAGATTTTACCATATCCATAGTTAAAGGAGATCGATTGAATGGATCCGTTTGATCGCTGAGTAGATGCCTGAACAATATCAGCAACAAATTTTAAACTGACCATGTATGTGTTTCATCGTAATATTCATGTTTTACAATTAAGGTAACATGTATACTAACCTTGCTATAGTTTGACGATCAATAGTTATTCCTGACGATGGGAGAATAACAGGATCAATCATTAAAGTGGACATAATAGGGTCAAGGAATTCATCAGGAGCATCGATTAAAATTTCATCTTCTTCCTTTTTATCGTTTGCTGCTGCCTCTACATTCTTTGCAAACTGATCTAAATCTCCCAACATTCCAACGCCACCGATGTGAACTAAAACATTATTGATCATATTTAATAAAGTTATCCACTAATCAAAGGTTTAACATTTGGTACTACGAGAAACTATTGCTTACCCAGAACATTGTCGGCTAATTTAAATAAATCAGGTCTATATGACCGACCATCTTGAGAAACGGCCAACGTAAAAGATTTATTTTGACTAAGATTTATATAAATTTCACATATGTTCAATACCAGATTTGCAGGATTAAATGCATATTCTTTCTGACCATTCACCTAAAGTTACATAACGTTAAATATTTATGTGCATTTTAAATTCCTGTTATGTCAACGACTGACGTGATTTTTACCTTTAAATTCTTTTTATTTGGCCCAACCAATTGGAGCAACAAATAATTAAGCATCGATGCAATACGATCTACCATTGTCGGATGACAAAAGATCGATTTGATCTCTGTAGTCAACATTTTCAATGTGTAGATGGTTTTTCTACCTAATATATTGTTAAATCGAGCAGTCATTCCAAGATATAACAAATAATGAGCCTGTTGATCATGTTCATGTTGTGGTAATTTATTCCATTCTCCACTTTCCCTGAAAGATAATGTCACTTTGTACAAATTGTGTTCAAATAAATTGGATGGAAAATTTTCTTAAGCATAAAATACTTGAAGTATGTAAGTACCTTGCTTGAATTAACTGTCTCAATTGAGCCATGCTTGAAAGTGCTTCATCTAATAAAAACACTGCATCATTCATCAAAAGATTTATAAAACGTAAAAATAATGGTGGCTGTGCTGCTTCCATGTTGGCTTCTGCTTCTTCGGCCAAAGTACTATAAAGTAAATATTCGCAATTAGATATAGATTAAGTATGATATATCTACACTATACATACATAAAGTTATTCCGATGCTCTGGCAATTTCCACAAATACTCCATAACAACGTACATTGGTCGTCGGTAATTGAACTTTTGTTCAAATTGCACACTTTGCCCAGTCATTTCGATACTTACAAACACTTTAAGCAAATTAGAGACAATCTAAATGTTAAAGTAAACCTTCATATCATTAATTATAAAACATTTTATGAATTTAGAAGAAATTATTACGTACATGTTGCCTATACGGATGTGTAATAAACAGTTGTTCTCTATGGAACTTCCCTAAACTCGGTGTTATGGGTTTCATGGTTTCATCGGTTGTAGGTAAAAGCGCTTCTAATCCCTCTGCCAAACGAGCGCGTAAATGAGGATTGTATAAACGTTGTTGGGACTCCATTAACACTATAATCTAACATTAATTATTTATCTTAATTATTTAATGGAACTATATCAACATCTATTTACTAAATATACACTGTTAACTTACTTCTGTCAGTATTGGTGTTAAAAATGGTGAACCTTGTTCTTCAAAAACATTTGGATTTAGACGACACAAGATATACAAAAATCTAATAGTATTTTCAACCACGAATTCCGGAATGCACCTACAGGAAATATTATAAATATTAAAATTACTATTATCGCAAAATCCTTCAAATTTAAATACCTTAATGTGTCTGGAACAGTTTCTGGTAAAGGAAACGTTACTACTTTACATTCTTTTGGAATGTAATCATTAGGTTCATTTTCTTCAGTTCTGACATCATCTAAGTACACTTGTACTAACCAAAATGCTGTTGTTGCATGAAATTTTGCTAAAAGCTTTAACATTTCTGGCACTAGAAGACTTGCTCTTATAGACAAGTATCTAAAAATTATAAATTATTTCTCGGTAAATAAATAAATATTATATTTTGTTAATCAGAATAACAAAAACATACTTGGTCATTTCATCTTCCATGCGTTGAGTTAATGTTTCTAATACTTCTGACCTACCACCAGCCTGAGCATCCTCATATACTCTTTGTATTCTGAGCAAACTTTGATTTGTTCTAAAATTTGTAAAGATGATTACTAGTCTAATATAAAGTTGAACTAATTAATGAAAAGTAAGCAATGTTGTTACAATCACAAACCTTAAAAATTTATCCAATACTACTCTATAACCAAGATCTAGAGCTCTGTGAGTTAAAAAAAAGCATTCAGTAATGAATCCAAACGATTTTGCAACTGGTTTAGCACCACCTTCTGATGTTGGTATTAAACAAGTTTCTGAAGACATTCCTTTCAAATGTATAAATTGACCCATGGATTCATTTTCATTATTTACCTATAAAATTAATTTGTATAAAATTCTATACCTCTTAAGATCTAATGAACAAAATTTATTCACCCACATTTTTACAAATCAACTGACCTCAGCTGCACAGTATGTTGGATCAATTTTAGGCACTTTAGATTCGTTTTCCTTAATGCAGAATGGTTGACAAAGTCTCAATAGTACATTTCCTAAATTTAACATAAAACCATCAGAAACACACAACATTGTACTAAAAACTACATCATTTTGGGCATTCCAAAGTTTTCCTCTGTTTGCATTCGAATGAAGACAATTGCCTATCCATTGTAAAGTTAAATGCCGTACTTCAATTGAACATTTTAGTAATAAATGAAAAACCTTTTGCAAAGATTCATTCAAGACATCCAAAGCAGTCCAGATGTTTCCCTCAATAGTAGTAGAAGACTGCAATAAAGGATGTGAATATAAGTGGGTGATTTAATTGTTTTTATACTGATATATTATTTACCTGTTGCAATGGTTTATCAAAGAAGTAAAATGGTTCTCCTATTGTTTTAGGCAAACAGCTCAAACTAAGAAGTGCACCCAGTAATGTATCTGCATAAGCTCTGCCTTGATTGCTTTTAGGAGTACTATGTTCAATAAGTAATTTTGCTAAAGGTTCTATTGTTGCAAAAAGATTTAATATAGTAAACCAATAGCGACGAAAAAAGACAAGATTACTCTGTGCTGCTTCCTTATAAATTATATCAAGAATAGGAGTAAAAGATGTAGTAATTGCATCTGAAGCATTTTTTTCATCTTGTGCTCTCAGTTCATTCACAATACCATGCGTGAAAGATATCAGTTCTGGTTTTGGTCCTGTTTCATCCATACATAATGCAATAAATTGATTATGAATCTGCAAAATGCACAATTAAATGTAATGCTTTTGTTACAGTTAAAATAATAAATAATGTGAACAATTGACAATCCATTTACCTCTTGTTCTTCGAACAATTTTGGTTCTTGCAATGCAACACCTGCATTTTGTAAAATAACTTGACGTATCTTGTAGATAATATCAGAACATTCTAATTTATTTTGATATCGCTGCAATCGACAATAACTTTCAAATAAATAATACATAACTAATTTCTCTACTGTATGAGAGTCATTTACAACTTCTTGAGAATTTTCAACAGGTACTAATTTGGACTCAAGGTCAGAGAGCATTAATCGCTCAAAAACTGCTTGTTCAATCGAATCAACATTAATAAAGACTAATTTACGTTTTTGTTGTTCATTCGACTCTGTTGCATGTAGTGTTATTCCAAATATATCATTGAGAAGAAGGTTAATTTGACTATCATCTCTGAAATCTTTGGAACCTTGAAAATTTATTTCCTTAGTGTTGTCAACATGCTTATCCTCAAGTTGCGCGATATAATTAACTCTGTTACTTTCGTTGATAATCGTTTGATTCTGAGATGAAAATGACACGGCATCATTAATGGTAGAAAACAATCCAGCAAATGGATTGTTGTTCACGTTGTCACACATGGTTCTCGCGTTAAAACTCAACAACAGTTGTTAAAAACATAATTGATCTAAAAATATATTATCAAGATTTAATAATGAATCTAAAAGGTATTAGAAAAATGAACCAAAGTTTTCTTATGATTATTGCACACTGCTACACATCTGCACACTACTCCGTTTTCGTTCTGCTCACGGTTCACAGGGCGTATGTGCAGTCTATACGTAGTATGCGATTGCGCGTGCGCATAAATGTATGTGTGCTCCACGAAACAATATCAAAAGTGACGTTTCTCAGCACAGAATTCCCAGTCCAACAGTTTAACACATTAATTAAAATTTTAAGTTACGCAACTCAGAAATTTGTCAAGCTATTGTATTCGATGTTACTGTTCCCTTCTCAAACATGCATTTATTTGTACAAATCATTTCATATAGGTGGTGAATAATAAATCATTTTTATCCTAGCAATTTGTAACACAGGTAATTCATGCATGTTATAGGAAGAGTATTACTTTGTATAAAACAAATTTATTAAAAAATTCAGGCACAAAGTGATTTTGTTCACATGTTATAATTTTTACATGTATTTGATGTAACAAAATTAATAATAAAAGGCACTATTATAATTTTACCGCCATGGTTTACGTACAGTCCCAGCACTAGTACTTCTTTTAATACTATGATCTGAAATTTACAAATTGTTTGTTATGAATGTATAATGAATAGCAAACTTGATGTTATAGTTGAACTCATCTTTTAGTTACCTGTAAGAACTATGAAGATTTGATAATTTAATTTAAAAAAAACTTACATAAAATATTTGGAGAGATAAGTTTTTCTTTAACATCGGAAGTCCAAGTTTGACACCTAGATCTAGATAAACATGTACGAACAAACGAAACTGGCTGATATTCCTCCATCCTGATAACAAGAAATTGAAGTATAAATAAAATGTGTTTGTTAAAATTTAGAAGTAAAATAGTAATTGTATATAAAGATGATAAAAATGCGTGGTAGTACATCTATTTTAAGTTCTGTTTTTCTATGAACAGAAATTGCATTGATATTGAGCATGCAAATTATAATTATATAAAATATACACATATTTACGTTTTATATAAAACAAATTAAACATTGAATACCAAAATAATTTATTTTGTTCTAATGACATTCTATGTCTTAAAAATTTATAAATTCTCTATGGAACACAAACATAAATTATACTATGCGGAATCATACTCCTTCAGTTTTTTCCTTGCTAAGGTTCGCTGAGTTGCAAATGAAAATGATCTTGCAGACGTTGGACGTTCTATGCGAGCCTGCTTGATTTCACGATCTTGCGCTATTATTTGCATTCTTTTCTTAGGACTTTGTGCAAATAATTCCACTATATTCATAGAAGCTGCATCACACTTTTAGAAATTATAACATTCTTATGAGTATGTTTCTTTAAAAAATTTCTTTCATATTCAAAATAACATTTATTTATCTATAGCAGCAACATATTTTGAAAAACTATTAAATTATGTCTTTACAATCAAAAGCAAGTACAGTCTTTTAAATGAAAATTAGCTTTATACTATTTTAATACTATCTCATATTAATAGCTAAAATATTACTATGATTAAAAGTGAAAAAAGATGATAGATTTAAAATATTGATACAAAAAAGAATATGATACTTTCTCTTCTAAATTATTGTATATATTACCTGTAATTGAAGACGTTGTAGAAAATTAAATTCTGATCGATTAAGAGGTGCATCAACGTGAAGTTTAAGCATACAATGTAAAGCTTCTTTATACGTATTTTTTAAAGCAATCACACGCTCCGTCCGCATTATTCTACGTACCAAATATCCTCTCGCATATGCATTGATTATATTTATTGCCTTTACCTGTACAATAAGAGTGCCTGTTAAGATTTTTGATATTATTAAAAACTAAAAATTTTTAATATTGATGTCTTACATGTTTAGTTCCATACATTGTTCTTTCAAGAATCGGAACATGAGTAGTTTTACTATTTAAAGGAAATAGTTGTCGACTAACGTTAGAACGTTTACAGCCATTAATGTCTTTTATTAATTCGTTCTCATAATTTTTTACATTATTTATTTCAATCTCCGATTCTTTTTCTTCTGATACAAAATTATCAATTTTTGGTGATGGTTTTACTTCCAATGGTTGAATTGAGCACGAATTTTTAACAGGACACGGTTCAGTATCGTGACTTACTGCAGAGTAAATATAATCTAATGGACAAACAACCACTTTCGTATTATCATCATGTAAATGCTCTATTCCATTTTCTTGTTGCAAAGTATTTTCTACAATTTTTGTATTCTGTGTATTATTATCAATATATTCAAAGAACTTTTCATTGTTAGGTGTAGTCTCTTTAAAGGCAGGGGATGAAATGTTTTCTGAAAGTAATGGCACAGAAAGTTCTGGGAATGATTTTCTAATCTCATTTAGTAAAAGTAATTGTTGTTTTTCAAATTCTTGTTGAAGTAACGTTTGTTCTCTCTGTTGGCGAAACATTAGTTCAGCCATTTGTTTTTTATGCATTTCTTGAACCTTCTTATAAACTGTTAAAAGTTTATCAGTTGCAGTGGAAGATTTTGATTGTGGCACAGAGTGCTGTATATCAATGTTTTTTGATATTTTGGGTGCAAAGTTGTTTCTGGCAGAAACATTATTATACTGATTTTCTGAACACGTAGAAGATACATTAATATTATCTAAATTTTCCAAGGAACCGCCGAATCCATTTGCTGCATTAAAGGTGGAAAAACTGTTACATTTTCTCCATTTTTGGAACCTAGATTTTTTTTCACTGCTGCTATATACATTGGATGCTTTATCAGAATTCATTTGTATATTATTTCTATTTATACGTTCTTGTGCTAACATTGTTTGAATACAATCAGCAGACCTTGTAGATGAGTAAGTAGATACAGATGAGGGTTTTGGCTTTGTTTGTAATGAATACGATTTACGTATAGTATGACCGCTATTAGAATAGCCGCTTCTTTTCGGTGTTGATAAATGTTTCAAAGATTCCATAGGATAAGATTCTTTATGTTTAGCATCATGCTCCCATTCAATCTTAGCTTGTGCAATATTCCACTCCTTTCGACGTACTGTACTCGGATATGACGTTGGAATATATTCCGAACAAGGAGTACAAGTTGAACTGGCTAATTCCATTTGCATGTGTGCTAGTAATATAGGACTTGGAGCATCTAATACATAAGAACCCTGACGCACTAACTTAGGCGTATCTTCTATATTGTCTAACTCATTTTCTTCATGTTGTTCATTCTTCCTACTATTAGAATCATTTAATATCAATGGAACAATATTCAAAGTTTTAGGCACTTGTGGTTTCCAAGCATTTGATACTAAATCAATTTCTGGCGTTGCAGAAACTGCTTCCTTTGAGTAATGATTCATACTATTAGTAATTGTAAGCAGTTCTGACCTTAACGTGCTATTAGAAGCTAGATTAATTTGTTCTCCTAACTTATATTTGGTATTTAATTCTTTACTATGCTGTAAAGTTTTCTCTATATCTCCATTAGAATTTTCAGAGATTTCTATTGGAACATCAGTCTGACTAAAATTATTTTTAGATTCAACAGGAACTAAGTCTTCTTTAGAACTGTATTCTTCTTCTCTGAACTGTGTGTCTTCAGATTCATTTCTGGCATTTTCTCTATGAATAGTATAATTATTAAATTTTTTGGCAGCACGTAAAGTTAATAACTTTTTTTCTATATTTATCGCGCTCTGTTTATAATGAAGCATTTCTTCTCTGATATCTTTAGTTATCTGAAAATGATAAATTTTTATAATAGAATAAATACTATGTATCATGTATGTATATATAATAGTATTCATACCATAGGTGGTAAAATAGGAACTCCATTAATTTTAATACACGATACATATGAATGTTCGTCCATATTTTTAATTGTTTAAACAGATCTGTTAAAAAATGATATCAGATGTATACTCAAAGACAATAGTTGTTATAAAAATATTTGTTCTGAGAATGATTCCTGTTTAAGGTGGATAAAAAATAAAACTTTTCGTTGCACACCAATCAGAAAAAATATTAACAAACATACCGTTTGTTTTCCAAAGATAATTATAAAATGATTAAATGACAATATTATGTAGTAATCTGAAAAAGAATTGAATAAAGCAGTGAGATAAATCAAGTGCAAACAAAACATAAAATATATGAGTGTATTATTTGTTTAATATATATTTTATATTATATTCATATAGTAAATTAAAAATGTTAACTTAATAAAAGTAATGTAACATAATGATAATTACTTGTCATCAAATTTTTTATAACTTAATATGAAGTTTACTTGCTCTTGTTACATATTTCGTAACCGACATTTTACAATATTATATATATTACATGTTGCATACAACATATATAAATAAATTTAAACAAAAATGGTTGTTCAATATCCTTTACATGTTTATTCAAATAGCAGAAGTTTAACTGGCATTTTAAATCAATGATAATAAGTAGAAACAAACTATGTATTTTAAGAATAAGGATTATGTTAATTTCTTCTACACAAAAACATTAATTACGTAGGTTATTATTTACCTTATTGATAAAAAATACAGAAAATGAAAGAAATAATTTTTCTATTCTTTACAATTTACCAAGTGCACTCCCTGTAACTATGTTTTATGTACCAATGTTGGTAAGGGATATGTAACTATTGGTTACTATACGTTCAAACTGTACAATGCGGTTTTGGTCCTTAGAAGAGCAGAATGAAAGAGAGGTTATCTTGTTTATTATAAGTTTATTAATTTACAAGGAAATTTATTATTAAGTACATTACAAAAATGGATGCCTATGAACTTTTTCGAAAGCTCTCTACCGGTGTCAAGTTTGACAAGAAACGTTTTCAAAATGATGCAGAAAGGTTTCAGGTACTTTTCAATGTGATAGCTACTAAGTTAACCATACTTCAATCAACTTTTCTATATGATCAGCTTTTAATTTAACTTATATTATAATGTTTTTTACAATAGTTGGTCAAAAAACAATCTGAAAATATGGTTAAAACTGAAAACAACAGTGCAGAAGCATTGAATAATATGAGCTATCCAGTGATGCCAATGAAAAGAAAGTATGATGATATTGAAGAAGATACAAAAGATACTGATGAATTAATATTGATTGATGGAATGTCTGTTCCTAAAAATGGAAGTAAAATTAAATCTAAGAAGAGTAAAGCACCTATAACAGAAGAGAAACAGTTGAAATTAGAACAAGAAAAGGTATAGAATATTTAATTATCATAAATAAAACAACATTGTTTTAAGTAATTGCATTTATTTTAGATTAATCAATTTCGCAATCAACACCGCATAAACGTTACAGGTAGTAGAGTACCTGAACCTATTTCAGAATTTAGTGAATTATCAAAGAATTATGGTATGTCTGAGCAATTATTAAATAATGTTATAACTTGTGGATATGTACAACCAACACCAATTCAGATGCAAGCCATACCTGTCATGCTGCAGGTAAAGTAATTATTAATGACAGAAATTTTTACATTAAGTAAAAGGTTTTGACTTCTTGCAATCAAAATTGAAACAGAGTAGGCAAGTATTAGCTTGTGCACCAACAGGATCTGGAAAAACAGCTGCATTTTTGTTACCCATAATTCATCACTTAGGTGGGCCACAGAAAAAGGGATTTAGAGCTGTTATTCTATGTCCAACAAGAGAATTAGCAAAACAAACATATAGAGAATGTTTGCGTCTTAGTGAAGGTTATGATTTTAGAGTTCATATCATAAGTAAAATAAATCAGGCATTAACAGCTTATGGTCCCAAAAGTTCACAAAAATTTGGTAGGTATAAGATGTACAGTAATATTATTTATGATGAAATTCTTTAATATTATTATGATTTTATCCATTACAGATATATTAATAACTACACCAAGGAGAATAATATTTCTATTAAATCAAGATCCACCAGCTATTTCTTTCAAGAAGTAATTAAAATTTATCTTTATACACTTCTCAGTATTTTCTAAGTATTTCAATTTCCATACAATTAAAATTGAATCAAATTTGTGTAGTGTTGAATGGCTAATTGTGGATGAAGCAGACAAACTTTTTGAAGATGGAACACGATGCTTCAGAGATCAGATGGAAACAATTTCAAAAGCATGTACAAATGAAAACTTACGTAGAGCAATGTTTAGTGCTACCAATACTCCTGTAGTAACAAAATGGTGTCGACATAACTTGAAAGGTCTTGTTACAGTTACAGTTGGTCACAGGTTTATTTTGTTCTTTCTTATGATACATTACCATATATGTACTAATATGTATGTACTAATTTCATAATTATCATAGAAATGCTGCAACTGATTCAGTAGAACAAGAACTTTTATTTGTTGGAGATGAAGGGGGAAAACTTGTAGCCCTTAGAAATATTATTCAGAAGGTAATAATACATATATATTTTGGATATATTAATTGTACTTGATTAACTGAAATTTTTGTTGTTTAATAAAGGGAATATTACCGCCTGTATTGGTTTTTGTACAAAGTAAAGAAAGAGCACAAGAATTATTTAATGAATTGATATATGATGGAATTAATGTTGATGTTATTCATGCTGACAGAACACAAACACAGGTATTTTTGTACAAGGACAATATATTTACATATAAAACTATATTTAGTCAAACTATTTTTTCCTTTTTCTTTTCTCTTTCTAGCGAGACAATGTTGTTCGTTGTTTTAGAGAGGGAAAGATATGGGTATTGATCTGTACAGAATTGATGGCAAGAGGTATTGATTTTAAAGGTGTAAATCTTGTTATAAATTACGATTTTCCACCGTCAGTTATTTCTTACGTTCACAGAATTGGTATGTATTTATAAAAAATCTAATAGAAAGATAGGAATCAAGATTTTAAATGTCGATTAATTCACATAGGTCGTACCGGTAGAGCTGGACATAAAGGAAAAGCAATCACGTTTTTCACTAAACAAGACACTGTAAATTTGAGAAGGTAAATACGAAAGTATCAAATTAATTGATAACTAAAGATAACTTTTTTATATTAATCTTATAGCATAGCTGTTGTTATGCGACAATCTGGTTGTGATGTTCCTGATTATATGTTGGCCATGAAAAAACACAACAAAAAAGAAAAACGACAACTTGAACGTAGGGCTCCTACTAGAGAAAAAATATCTACCATACCAAAATTTAAACGAACACATAACAAGGAAAAAACAGGGTAAAGTATTGTTATTATTACAGTTTTTTTTTATAGTAACATAAATATAATATTTTTATATTACAGAAAAGTTGATACAAAATCTCATAAACCAAAGCAACATGAATTAAAAAATAAAAAGAAAAAAATTAAGAAAAGTAATGGAGGAAAAGTAGAGGACAAAGAGAACTGAAAAAGTATGGAAAGTTAGGAACAATGGAATTGTAATATATAACGAAACATTAAATATTTAGCATATTTTATAATCATACAAGTGACAAAATAGTGATTGTTCTTAAAAAATATAACATTTTTATTTAGTATATACACCAAATTTATATATATTATCCAATAAACAAGTCGTAAGTCATATGCTTCATATAAATTCGTATCTAAATATTTATCAAAAAAGAATTTGAAAAAATTATCATAACATTTTATTGGTCTTCCAAATATATACATTTAACTGAGTTGTCTAAATATACAAAATAGTACTGTTCAACTATATGCAATGCATTTACTGTTGAAATATTCATATCTATTTGATTACAAATTTTCATGATATGTTTGTACGTATACAAATTTATGTACATGATGAAAACATTTGAAAAAACATACATATTTAATAAAATATAAAAATTCAAAAAATTCTTAAATTCATAAAAGTACTACCAAAATTTATTTTGGACAAAGTTAATAAATTATGTGTCGCAAATTGAACATGGAAAACAAATGTATTAAGTCTCACATAACCAATCACAGGGTAATTTTGGCATTTTATTTGCTGGCCATGGAAGATATCCTGCTGTCTTAAAAATCCAGTAATCGTAAGATACTTTAGCTATCAGACTTATTAAAAGTACGACTTCCGTAGCAATTATATAATAAATATAATCTGTCCAATCACCCGGATAAACACACATTTTTGAAGGTTCTAAATCGATAACCTTTTCCTTCACATTTTCGCACAGCACTTCGTCTGAATCTAATATGCGAGTTTGTAACCATACCTGTTTTATAGTTCAAAATGTTAAGTATAATGATTTAAAACTTTTCGTAATATATACGTATACGTACATACCTTTAAATACTTAGCTGTATTACAATCACAGTGTAGTTCGTTTCCTCCTAATTTGACGAAACGGGAGCTAATAAAACTTTTGTCGTGAGTATTAGGGCTCAGAATGTATGTTGGAAGCTAAACATAAAATATTAATTATACAGTTTTTATCATTTACCACAATTTTCTCATTTGAATTACTTACAGATTTAATTTTGTTGTATCGCAGACTAAGGAAAGCATAATTGTCTAAAAATTTTGAACCTTCCAGTTTATTTATTGATGATATATTATTGTAATCCGCATAAAATTCTCGTATATCTTCGTAACATGGATTGGTACTGAGATCATCTAATGCAGTAATCTATAACAATAAATCATAATAGATATAAATGCACAAATTATAAAATTATAGTTAACTTTATAACATAAAATTTACGTACGTTATTATATGATACATTCAGTGCTATAGTATTGCGGGGTAATTTCTCAGGTAATTCAGTGATTTGAATTCCGCTGCAATCTACATTCACCGCCAAAGTCGGTGGTTTACCTTCGACAATATCTAATCTTCTAAAATTACATTGACACTGCCAAGTATCTCCTTTAGGACATTCCGTTTGCAACTGTGCATTTAAAACATAATTGTTCTATGTTAAAGGCCGAACTGGTACATTAATTATAGTTATATGAAAGCAAATATTATATACCAAAATATTACCAAACTTAGATATCGAACTTGTTTCAAAGGTACTTGTTCTGTAGTATTGAACCAATGCCAAGTCTTACTAGCTGAACATACAGTTTCATTTTCACGATTAAAATTTATTTGTTTTTCTCCTGTTTTATTAATGTATTGATAGATATCATGACACCAGAGTGTATTTGTTCCTACATATAAACATTACAAACTTATGCTTTATATAATGTGTAAAATAATATCATTCAAATAGTAGCAATACTATTACATTTGCCTAAAATGTATTTACCTGAAATATCAAGCCAAAATTCACGACCATTCATTGTATTTAGAGCCGGTAAATGTGTAAGATTATTGTAAGATAAATCCAAAGTAGTAAGTTGAGCTAATCGAGTGAGAGAATTGTTTTCTACTTCAATAAGAGCATTATTTGAAAGATTTAAACATACCGTTGGTGTCATCATTCGGAATTGTCCTTTCACTCGATTAATTCTTCCATCAGTAATTGCAAGTGATTTTAATCTTCTCCATCGAACTTCACTTACATCAAATACATCTAGTGTTGCATTTCTTATATGTATATAAGATATATTCGATGGAAATCCTGTTGCAGCAAAAATATTTTTTAGAAATATTTAAATGTTACATTATTAAATATCAATGTGATGAAATAATTTTGTATTCACCTGCACAAGAAAGTTCAGATTCAAAATTTTGCATGTCCAGATTACAACAAAGTACTGCATTTCCTTCAGGATTATTGTGAGCAAGAACAATCTTTTCACACAGACATCCAGTTGTTTTAACATTAGGACATTCACTAGGTGGCTTATAAAAACACTGTTCTAAAAGACCTCCGGATATTCCAGTAATAGCAGTTGATGAAGATGTTTGTTGGTCTTCTTCCGTCCTTGCACTTGCTACCCCCGCATACAAGCACATCATTATGGCAAACCACTGCATCTATAAATTTTTTAGCAATTTTAATCATATTGTTTACAAACATATAGTACTGTAAAAACAATAAAAATAAAGTAAAAAATATTTTTAAAATTAATTATAACTTTGATCATAGATATATCAAATAAAAACTTGTTTTCAGGAAATAAGATTTATTCCGAATTTGTTAGTCAAACTTCATACTTCATGCATTTTATTCAAATAAATGTATAAATAATATAACATATTGAAGAAATAAAGAAAACTTCAGTCATGTATATTTAACATAAATGACGTACAATATACAAAAAGTTTAATACATATGCATGAATTATCAATGCTAATAAGTAGATATTAAACATAATTATATGTAAACAATTGAAGAAACTTATAATCTACTATCAAATTTACTTGCGGTACTAAAATTACAATAATTTGACACTCTTTCATTTGAATTACCTTCATCTCGTACAATTTTGCGATAGAATCAGCAAAAAATCCATCTATTAAAATACATTGCGAAAATATTTTGATGCCAAATCGCTTTCTATTTGAAGCAGAATGATGTTATGTATACAATCGATAAAAATAATTCACGAATAACTATCACAACTGACAACAAACAGAAATTTGTTTTTTTGGACAACACATTGCGCACTCGCACTAAGAACGCGAGTAAATTAATTCGTTTAGTTGTCTCCGACACTTTGGGTCATACGGGTCGACCTATTAATGAATCAAAATTGGTTAGCTACTTGCAGAACGCGTCACTTATTACACTCGTTGGCCTCGTATAAACGATAAATCACTTCACGAACAGAATTAACGTCGAGTTTCTTTGCTGTTTTATCCTTTCGTGATTACATTTTTCTTATTTACAGTCCTCAGCTGAAATACGTAGCGTTAATTGGTGAAATGAATCATTGAAATCAATTTACAGAAGTATTTCTGATTGAATGCAGCCCAGTTAAATGTACAAATAAATTTTTTCGACAGCTTCAATTACTGCCTATCCTCAGAAAATGTCACTAATTCGGGTTCAGCTCCCAAATGATTGGAATGTACTTAAATACGATGTATTATGATAACGCAAATAATAATAAAGAATTAATAACAATAAAAAACACAAAGTTCTTCATTTAAATCATTGACATTCATTCAAACTCTGATCCCTAAGCTTCCTCCACTTCGTATCTCCTTTCCTTAAAAAGATTCTAATTTTTTTAAAAAGAAGATAGACTCTTGGCAGACGAGGTATAAGATAGACTTTATCTCTTTTGTTTGTCACTTTGAAGATAACAGACAGAGAGTGGAAGAAGCTTGAAATTCTGCTGGATATGGTTCTTTAATATAGATTTTAGGATAATCAGTGGCATTTATTTTCATTAAAGTGAATAAAATTAAGGATGGGAAGGATAGTTCATAAAGTGTTTACAATAATAGTATTTCAAATTCAATTGCAATACGTCACTTAGACAATTTATGAAGATGGCTGGTAATATTTCATTTTATACGCTCATTTTCTGTCAAATATCTTTATATTTTACTATCAAATTCATTTCGTATTAAAAAAATATAATTTAATGAATTCAATAAATACATTTGCAATTTATAATCAGCTAGTACATGAACGTTGTCATAATTAAACACACTCAAGAAAAAGTTTATTATCTAATTTGATTTTATATATCAGCATACATAAAAACACAGTAGTTAAAAAAATTGCACTTATTTAATACGTACTGTAAACTAGGAAAGACAAGAAGTAAATGAGTAACTGCGGAAATTGAAAATGGAAAATATAAATTCTTATTTTATGCGACGAATTAAAACGACGCATGGTGCAATTTATTACAATTTTTTTAGAAACCAGCTGTAGAATATCTCTTTAGCGAGTTAACTCTCTTTGTACCGAGTAATTTTTGTATATACACATACTGCTGTTTGTCAGTGTTTTAAGATGGCGGACTTAAACGAGAAGTTGTTAGCAGAACTCCTCAAAAAACCTGGAAATAATGTATGTGCGGATTGTGGGGCAAAGAGTGAGTGGGTTTTTTGAGAAGTTTTAAGTATATTAATGTATTATAATATAAAAACCATTGAGAAGGTTTTATTTAATCATGTTTTAAAGTATTTAGTGATTGTATTTCAAACTTTGTTTTAGTAATTTTGGTCGTAATTGAGCGTAAAATAATTTAATAGCATTCATAATACCGTAACAATAGAATTCAAAAGTTATCGTTTTCATTTAACTTTATCTTATTGATATTCATAGAAAGAATCATTTTGTATAGTGTTCTTATATTAAAATAATGTAACTAATTCAGAAAGTATTTTATTTAGTTGGTAAATTGTTATATGAGATTTATGTGAATTATGTCTACAATAGCTGAGTTCTTATCTGTTTTAAACAGTTTTAAATTAGTTGCATTTATAATGTGTTACGTGTAAATAAAGAAATGAAAGAATGATGATTACGTTTTAGTAACAAATCAACTTACAATTGTATACAGTAATAAAGGAATTTCATATACCTTGTTTATATTACTTGTTACGTTTATTTACCTGTCTTGTACATTTTTCTTAAATTTATTTGTGTGCGTGAACTATTTTCTAACAGCAATAATCATTGTATCTTTCATTTTACAAGTAATAACATTCATATTGTCTCATTTTTAAGTATGTATGAATGTTCTGCATATTTATGGTTTTACCAAATTATTCCAGATCCAGAATGGGCTTCATATAACATAGGTATATTTGTGTGCACAAGATGTGCTGGTATACATAGGTCTATGGGTGCACACATCTCTAAAGTAAAACATTTAAAATTGGACAGATGGGAGGATTCACAAGTAAATAGAATTAGGGAAGTTGGTAATGTTGCAGCTAGACTGCATTATGAAGAACGTGTACCTCCATGTTACCGGAGACCAAGCCCAGATGCACCACAGTAGGTTATCTTGTATATGACTATAATACAAAATCAAAAAAAAGTAAAACACTTTAAAAGTTAAACTTTATATAATTAACAGAGTATTGGTGGAGCAATGGATAAGAGCAAAATATGAAAGGGAAGAATTTTGTCATCCAGAAAGGCAAAATCATTACGTGTCAGGGTTTATGGAAGGATTTCTGATGAAACGTGGTAAGGAAGATTCACGTTATCATCCTCGAAAGTTTGTTCTTTGCGAAGCAGAAGACACTTTAAAGTATCATGTTAAGGAAAATAAGGTGTGTAATTATTAAATCTTATATATATGTATATATTTATTATTATATTTTATTTACACATTTATTTATCATATTCCAAGGAACCCAAAGCTGTTCTTAGAATATCAGAATTAAATGTAGCATTTGCACCACCTAAAACTGGTAATCAAAATAGTCTACAAATATCGTTTATGAAGGACGGTACAACAAGACATATCTATGTATATCATGAAGACCCTGAAGTAATTACAAATTGGTATTTGGCAATAAGGTGTGCAAAGTTACACCGTTTACAAGTAGCATACCCGGGAGCAACCGAAGCTGAGTTACTCTCACAACTCACGCGAGATTTCCCCCGTGAAGGATTTTTATGGAAAACTGGTCCTAGACACACAGATGCCTACAAAAAAAGATGGTTCACGTTAGATGGACGAAAACTTATGTATCATGACGACCCTATGGTATGCGTACATACTTAAGAAATGTTATACTTATGTTTTCCGAATATTGTATTGTATTTATTAAGTGTATTTTGTGGCAATTTATAGGATGCACATCCGAAAGGTGAAATCTTCTTGGGTCACAGTTTAGACGGTTTTGCAGTGAGAACAGGAGTTCCTCCTGGTGCAAGGGATCAAGGGTTTTCATTTACTCTTGAAACGCCGGATAGAACTTACCTACTTTCTGCTCAAAGCGACGACGATAGAACGCAGTGGATGAATGTTATTCAAAAGGTGATAGATAAACCACTTACCCCACAGGATGCAACTGGTAAGTTTTATTATAGTAGAGAGAGGGGAATGATAATGTTTTTACGGTAATATCCATTATAATTTACACTTTATAGTGGCAGCACGTCTTATAAGAAAACGCACAGCTAGTGGAACAATGAATATATTTTCTTCTACGAGGTAGGGCTGGATCCCTCTTAGGTGCCTTTCCTAATTATTAAAACTAAATACTATCTAGACGAACCAATTGATCTGTTATTAAGAGACTGTTGAGGAATTACATCGCACGACACGCATAGCGAAAAAATAATTTTTCATAATCGCACAATACCGTCGAATCCTATATACGTATTTATTCGTAAAAATACACGTTATATCTCATGCATATACATAGCATTATAAAAAATCTTTTAATAAAATATAAGGCAATTGTCAGTATTCTTGTACGATCATTGCCATTAAATTTAGAAACATAACATAAGCAAATAGTAATTCCAAATGAATCAAATATATCGAATTGTACTTTGGTGGTACTTTGCGCATACGTGGTAAATCTGTGTACACATTTACACAAGACATAATATGAAATTAATATAAAGCAAATATAACATGAAGTTGATACAATCTTTGACGATACATTTATCACTGACTGATTTTTGCTTACTGTCAAAATTGACAGTATTACATGCTAAACAATAAACAATTTTTACTTAATTATCTAGATAATATTTATTTGCTTATAGTTGACAATTTATCAAATTCTACGGAATATGGAAGCATCTTGTTTAAAGTAAGTGTTGTGAAATGTAACGCGTAAGGAGTAGCAAACTTAAATTTTATGAACGTTGAAATTTCGTTTGATCTATTATTTCACAGTATTTTCCTTTTTTCTTAATCATTATCGATTTACTTAGGTTTTTAAAATAAATATAACGCAGACAGCAACGATATTCTGTACGAAAATAATAAATTTCTATGGCCTATTAATCGCATTTTTTTGTGACCACAATATAATACATATAAATTAAATTACGTAATTGGTCTATCGCAACTTTTATACAGATAAATTCGTTACGGAATGTTTATAATCCTGCATCGCCTTTAATGTAAAGTGCGATTTTACTTACAAAATTTACATATTGATACAGTGAGTCGATTCTTGCATAATATACGTGAAAAAGACTGTATTAAATTATATATATTCATATGTACGTACTATGCGAATGTAACTAATGGACGTCTAAAAATACTTCGATCGTTTAAAAGATAAAAGGTAATATTTTCAGAAATGGCAATTATATGCATATTGAAAATACGTTTCTACGGATAATAGTAAATTTGATTTTGGCTATTTTGAAATATTGGTGAAAGCGAATTTACTGTGAAAATTCATTGAATTTGATTAAAATTTTAAAAACTATTTGTTATAATATCCATACTAAACTAAGAAATTGTAATCTCATTTTTGGCATATTAGCATGAAATTGATTCATGCAAGATTAATATTATATTCATTTAGCTACGTTTGATATGTCAATTGTTGTGCGGTGTTTTTCGATAGAAGTCTATCTTTCAATAAACGTGAATGTTCAACTTTTTCGAGAATCATTTAAGAGACTAATATTTCATCTGGTTGTTGTTATCGTGGTCGATCATTGGTGCGCTTTTCAAATAGCAAAGAATATTCACCCAGCAAAAGGCTGCCACACTGACGAAGGAAACTCGTAACGTTGCTGGTATCAATAGAAAGTTCAAAAATTGAACAGGCAACCAATACATACACGAGGTCTAAAACAAAAATTTAATTTACATACAAATTTCTTGAACGTTAAACGAAGAAATTTAATATATTTCCTTGCCTTAAACGTTTGAAGAAATTTCGCTTTGCATTCGTTAAAAATATCCTGCTTGCCTTCCATTAAGCTCATACCTAAAAGAGTTAAGAACAGTATAAAAGCAATAATATTCAAATGTAGTAACAATACAAAGAACAAGAAATGTACGAACTGATAAAAAATACTATAATCAACGGTGGAGTAAGAACAAATTGGTCGACGCAAAGCTTTGTAAGAACTATCTTCATTGCCGTGCCTTTGTAGAACGCGTCTAACCATTTGTACCTGAAAAGAAATAATGTTGCAAAATTCAATTCGCTTTCAACTTTCAGTCATCGCGATATATTAACAAGGAAAAAATGTTTTTGGATGAACTGATTATGAAACGAATTTTTTCTATATTACTGATTGCAATTTGTAATCTTTAGCGACTCATACAGGCGAATTTGCATCGATAAAAATGGCAAAGCAGAATAAGCTCACCGAAAGTGATAAGTTGAGAGAAGGCCAACGTGCCGATGAATGTACTTAATCGTGCAATCGTCATCCAGTAGATAGGTAGTTTATTTGATGTTGGTAACTATAATAGAAGGTGTCTAAGAGAGATCACCACCATCAAAATAGAGCAACGATCAGTTATTTATCGATAAGTAAATATATTGTATGTTATATATCCTTTGTTTTACTCGTATAAACGTGAAAATATTCTAACATTTCTATCTTATAAGTTTTCCTAAGTTTTAATATATATTATCAGTGATTATTTTTTTATGTGCTTTTTCAAGCATTTGAGACATATTAATATTGGCTAAAGATAACTTATTGTTCAATAATATTGCTATTATTTTATAATAATTTATAGTTTAGAGTGTTACTTTCAATTAATTAGTCGATTCGTTGCAAAACGTATCGCATGTACATACATGTAAGCGTGCACGTAATATATAAATGTGCTTTGTAACATAAAAGCAGAATGTGATAAAGATTAAGTGAGAACTGATACAAAGCATTATAGAAAAAGGTATAAGTTGTCTTCCAAAATCTGATCACTCAATCTTGACTACGTTAAGTTAATCCATTGTAATCTTGATTTGTGATGAGTGATCGTGGTATCATTCATCTTTCAAAACCATTGTTAACGACAATGTCAATTTAAAATTAAAATCATTTAAACTGTGATAATTTCATTGATACTTGAATAATCATTTTATTATATATATACCAATACTTCATTAATTACTTACAGTAACTTGTTTAAAATCCCATATTATATATGTTATATATATAAATTTCATGCAAAAAATATAATGAAAAAATACAGTAGGCATGCGACTAACAATATGCATCGATAAAATCGATCAAGTTTTCAAACAACATTGATCATGTTTGGAAAGACGAATGATTGATAAACATTCACGATTGTTCAGGTTTGTGAAGACAACTATAATAAAGCGTGATACCATCCATGTAACACCGGTCCTGCAATGAAACAACCATAGATAGCATATCGCTTAAGTTGTGGCCAATTGTAATCTGTTAATTCCGCTGAGCTTTTCTCATCCAGTAAACCCAATGTTTCGTTAAATTTATTTGTCCAAACAAGTAATGGTTTCTTGTTCTCGATCGTGTTCAATTCTACGTTATCTTCCGACACTGGCGGTAACGGAAACTATAATCGAAACAATTGACACTCAATTAGATCTGTTGAATCGCATATTTAAAAATCGCTGTATACATATTTGCCATACTAGTTAATTATATTATGTAATATATATTACTAACAATAATAACAGTATAATGGAATAGAATATTTTTTCTAGTTATCTTTCCTCTTTTGGAATTACGAAAAGAATTCTCCGCAAAGAGAAACGTTACCTTAAATATTCTGCTATAAGTTTGTCGTGTAAATTCGGCGCCCGTATAAAAAGAGCCATAAATCACAGAATTGAAGAGTAACGGTCTTCTTTGGGCGGAATTTTTTAACTTTTGTAGAATTCTCAGGACAGACATAATTTTTCGCTAATCACAATCGTAAATAATTTCTCACAACTTGCCGTTCACTTCGATTGTGTTATATTATCTGGAAATTAATGAATTATATTAAACAAATAGCAAAAGTTTTTGCTATAAATAAAACATATTTTTGATTATTTAAAAACTACGTTTCGTAAATGAAATTTATCTCTGCCGATCACTACGAATTCTATTTAATCTTTTGATGGTGATGTAACTTATTCAAATAATAGTGAACTGAATAGAAAGAATTTCAACTGTTTCGACATATACAACGAACGAACATGTATATAAGAATTTGTAAATTTGTACATATTATGATAAAGAATGATATGAATGAAGCAGGTATTGGAATAAAATAACTTCTATAAAATGTATAAACGTGTATTTGATAAAATAAACGACACGAAAATTATACAATTTAAATAAGCTCGCCGCCCGAATTTTTATTTGGACAGTATTGTGACAAATTTTAAGTATACAGTTATTGTTGTATTAGAAAAACTGCAATTACAAATATAAAACAAATAAATATACCAACCTGTGAAATGTTACTCTTGTGTAATTTCGATTACATCGAACTTAGTCTCGACTAGTTATCAACCGAAAAAAGGGGGTATAGCGAACAACGCTCTACTGGATATGCTTACATAGTACACGTGTTATCTACTATGTCCACTTAGAATTAATCAAAACCAATCACGTCTCAGTTACATAAATTGCAAGCAATCCCGGTATAGAAAATTATTTGATTCAGCAAAATAATATATACATATATGTACATAAATTAAATATATGGAAATTCGTTAAATTTTACAAACAATAGTCCGTCGATTATTATTCGTTGTAAGCTTCATAAATAATTGTATCAGTAACATTAGAATGTAGCCAATCCTTCCAACTTTGACTTACAATTTTCTCAAAAGTATACTCTTGGAAAACTTCACTTTTAGCTACCTATTTTTATAACATTACAGTCGATTATTATAAACTTTAATATTATTTATGCCGAGCGTAAATTGATGAAGAGGTTACCTCATGAAATTGCAATTTTTCGAACATTTTTATGCTCTTCTCGTTGTTGAATTTAATTTTTGCCATGTATTTAGTTACGTTCAATTTTTCGATTCCTGACATAAACAATCTAGTTTACATATAAATAAAAATAAATTTATAAATAAATAAAAGGAAAAAATAGCACTACGTGCATACCATAGAGTAACATTAAAATCGTTGCTTCCCAACCTCTCTTCTTTCCTCTACAAGTAACGTCTGCTATCATAATTTCAATTTCCGCGCAATTTACTTCATCTGACTGATTAAAAAATAAATTTGTATCTCCGATCATAGCTTCTAAAATTCATTAATGTCAATACGTAATTTAAGAAAACGACGATCAACATAAATTTACATTTCATGTAAATACCTATTTCATTTGAAGACGTAGAAAAAATGCTTTTTTCCAAAATGATAAAAGTACATTCTAAAACAAATAAAAATATATAATAATTAAATTTTGTATTACACAAAAAGTTTACTCACTGTCCTGATCTTGATGCCATCGCTTTTGCATTTCAAATTCTTCTTCTAACGTTAAAGCTTCAGAACCTGTAAAATATTGTAATTCTGCTGACTTCATCCATTCGTGATACCTGAAAATAAATTCAAAGAAAAATAAATACAAGTAAGTAATTAATAATATTGGTGAATTTTTAGTAGGTGATTGAAAACGCCATGGGATATTATTTAAAAATGGCGGATATTTTGTTAACGTGAAAATACGACGATAATCGATAAGTGAGAAACGATACTCGCTTTTTAACGTGTTTTTCTTTGTATGGTATTAAAATCACATTTGTTCCAATAATTTTAATATGTTCGTTGTCTTTCATAGTTGAAAGATTTATCCCGAAACTATGGAGGAAACGAATCAACTGCAAGCTTTAAAGTTAAGAAGGTTACATTTGTCATTCTGCCATATTGGATGCAGGGTTTGCAACGATATGATCTAGGATTTTCAACAAGTAAATCCACTTTCTTTAACTTTTAATTCTTCATAATTTGGTCAGAAATTAATATCGAACGGTGACGAAATTAGAAGATGGCTTACAATTTTCCGGGTGTGCCAGCAGCGGCTATGGCACCAATGGGTATGCTTCAAATTCATAACCATTTTGTATTAACCTATTGTAGTTTACTTTGTGTATTGAGTAATCATTTTCTCTTATTTATTGAAAGTTATGTCTATATTGCAGTAGTTTTGTATATATTTTTATATTTAATGCCGCATATTTTTAGGTATGGGACCAATGGGACCTCTTGCTTCCATTGCTGGCCCTCAAAGTTTTATGGAATTAGCAGGAGGTCAAGGATTCCCTCCTTTACCTCCACCAATACCATTACCCGGAATGAATGATTCTCCTTTAGAATTCAGTACAAATAAAAACCAACCACCAGTAGCTAGAGAAACATCAGAAGATAATGTTGATAAAAGAGGAGATAAAAATGATGTTAGGAGAGAAAGAGAAAACAGAGACAATAGAGATAATCGGGATAATAGAAGGTTTTTAATTTGTTTATTATTTATAACTATTGTCTATAAATTATGTTGGTATTACACTCAAATGTATTTTTATTGAGACAGATCTAGAAGCGAACGAAGTGATAGAAGAGAAAGAGATAGAGAAAGAAGAGAAGAAAGAAATGACAGGGATCGAAGAGAAGAGCGAAGGCCAGAAGAACGAAATAATATGAATTCTACGAGTAATAATAATGGACACAATAATAATTCAAATAATAATGAAATTCCATCATCATCAAATACTAGTAGTGCTCCAAATCTGGGTCCTCAAATGGAACAGGCAACAGGAGTTTGGGGAATGGGAGTTGGATATCCAGTAATGGGAATGGGTCCAATGGGCCCAATGGGACCAATGATGGGTGAAATGACACTTGGTCCACACATGGGACACACTCATAGCTATGGACCTATGGGTATGGGAATGATGTCTCATGATGGTAGCATGATAAGTGCACAGATATTAGGACCAGAACAAATAATGAATGATGCTGCTCAGATTATGAGCAGTGCATTACCTCCTCCACCAACAACACCTCAAGGTACCAAAGAAATAATACATTGTAAAAGTTGTACATTGTTCCCACCAAATCCAAATGCTCCACCTCCAACAACTAGAGAAAGGCCTCCAGGATGTAGAACAATATTTGTCGGAGGTAACTTCTTTTTGTTTCATCACTTTATATTATCATTATAGTAGTGTGATTATATTTTTATAAATTTCATACAGGTTTACCAGAAAATATCACAGAAACGATAATTCAAGAAATATTTGAACGATGCGGTGAAATAACTACTCTACGTCTTTCTAAAAAAAATTTTTGTCATATACGTTTTGTACTCGAAAACAGTGTCGACGCAGCTATATATTTATCCGGATACCGAGTTAGAATAGGATCAAGCGGTGATTCTGCAAACACTGGAAGACTCCACGTAGACTTTGCTCAGGTCTGTAATTTTGAAATATAACGTTAATGGATATTAAATATATATTTAAATGCAGGCTAGAGATGATCAGTATGAATGGGAATGTAGACAACGCCAACTACAAAGAGAGCAGCGTCACAGAGAAAGAGTTGAGAAAGAGAGACAAAGGGCACCGTCGAGTCCACCGCCAGTGGTACATTACACGGATCACGAAGCATCCAATATTTGTGAAAAAATTAAACAGGACGATACATTCATGAAAGCGGTACAAGTGAGTAATACCTCTAACATTATGTAGTACTTTTTTGTATAAAATATTAAAATTTTTTGAAATACATTACATTAGGTTGTCGTCACGTGGCTCGAGCGTGGAGATTGCACCAAACGCAATGCCAATACCTTCTACTCGATGATACAATCAACTAATTCCCATGTTCGGCGATTGCTCACGGAGAAAGTCGCATACGAAGAGGAGCTGCAGAAGGCGAAGGAACTAATGAAAGGCAGAATGCAAGGACTTCTAATACAATGTACGTTCATATATCGCATATATGTATGTATATATATATTTATATATATATATACATATACATATACCTTTTACATATAGCTCTGTACTATTGTACATTTTTTGTGTACACAAGAGCAATTCTACATACATATTGCTTTATCTGGTAAGTTTTTTTTTTGCCATAAAGTGAGGATGCCACAATCCTTTGGGTATTTGTTATGACAAATGTAATTACGACAGAATTGAACGTGTTTTACGATAGCAAAAGATTTGTTTCATTGTACATCTAATTCTTAAATTAAGGATACCGTAATAAATGCAGAATTTATCATTCTAATAGTCACAAAGGTATGTTGCTTTTCATATTAAATGTTCTGGTACTTGAAGATGAATACACAAAATTGAATTAAGTTTCTAAGGCTAAAAGTTACGTAGTTGACTGTTTAAATTGTTTCGAATTTTAATGGATATTCTTGATACAGTTAATCGTGATAAGTTCGTTGAAAAATTTCATCCTCATTGAGATTCAACATCAGGTGTATCGTAAGAAATTTATTATGTAACGAGTGTATTGTGGTCAATGCACGATCAGGACAAGTCGGTAGAGGGATCAAAGACAGTAGGAGAAAATATAAGGTGGGTGAAGAAATCCTGACTTTCGATTCTAAGCTCTAATGATTGAACAAAAGAGCACAAATATCACAAAAATTCATTTTATAGAGACATAGTGTATCTAAGACTTGCATGCTTGCAATGCTAAGGATTAAGGGTGATGGGCTAAATACTTGTTGCAGAGATGACATTACGCTACGATTCCCATGTAACCAGTTAATTTGTCAATTAATAAGACTGACAGTCAAATGACTATAAAAGAATGTGAACATTCTAAATTGCTTAATGCATTTTTCTTTTCTTTTCCTGTGTTTTGTTTTCTTTTCAAATGGAATCATAACGTAAGATCATCTTTAACGTTGGAAGCCTCTACATGTTGTAAGTTATTAAGGAACTGGTGCACATTTTCCAAAAGAAAATGAGCATTAATCATGATATATTGAAAAGACCGATTGGCAGCCGAATTGCAAGGCCTTGACAGGATCCTCAGTACGGTGAAAGCAGTTTAAGAAATCATTACACGTTCGGATAAGTAATTTCATGATAAGGTTGCTTAGCACGATTCATAGAGGATTTGTATAAGATTTAATCGAATAGCAATAGGGATAATTTTCAAATATGCGAAGGAAACGTTCGAATCTGAATGATACAGGAAACAAGGATACTTGGTAACAACAATATTGAGAATATTGCGAAGAATATGTTGTAAAGTGTATAGATAACTAAAACGAGAGTAACATGTTAGATCAAAACGAACGTAGAGTTTAAAGCAGGGTATACAACAGACGATTTGTTGTGTTTTTGTATGCAACATGCGACCATGTCATCAACAGTCAGTCAGATTGAACGCGTCTTTACTGCGGCCAGCCACAAGAAGGTCTGGGATCACTTCACAAAGGCTCAACGGAAGAATATCGAAATGTGGAAGAAACAATCCTCGGTATGTATTCGCATTTCCACGTCAGTAGTGTGTTCAGTACGTTACTTTTTTTATGATTAGACAACAGTAATCAACAACAAAGTCTTACGAGTCTCAAAGAGCTTCTTTACGCGATTCCACATTCATTTGCAAAAACTTTTTTTCAAAAGGAAGGTAAGTCAATCAAAAACTACGGACGATTTCCGAGTCTGGTCGTTGAATTTTTTCTGTATGATCGGTGTTTAAACTTTGGAAATATTGGAACACGAAAGGTAAAGAACAATTATGTTAGTTTAAATTGGACAGATACCACTGACTGGAACAAAACAGGTAATAAGAAATTAAACAGCTTGTAAGATAAATTATATTGTTCGGTCTTACAAACCAGATTTCTCATTCTACAACACGTATGGAAACTGTAAACCAAACGATTTGAGGGACAAAGGATTATTTTATTATTCAAAAGTATTTAAAAATATGTATATATACACACACGTTTTTTCTTTAATTTTCCTTAGGTAAGCAGGTCATTTTTTAAAAATCTATTTTTGAAAATTAAGCAATTTTTTCAAACATAATGAAATACCCATTGTGAAGTATAAATTATACAAGAGATATTGTACTGAAAAAATGACTAAGGTCAAATTGAAAATCAAATTTTCTACTAATTTCGATACTCGTATTGGCATTAAAAGACACATGTGTACATACATATGCGTATATATAGCATGTTCTTTTTGGTGTTGTTTTTTCCATAAAACTTGAATCAATATTAATTTGGTGATGATTTTTAATGACGACAGGAAATTAAAGCAGTTCAATTGGAAGAAACGTTAATGGAAGGTGAAGGGGAAATGGAAGTCTCAGATTCAGAAGAGGAACCTCAACGCAAGAAAGCACGCAATCAGTCAGATGGACACGATGACTCTGAAAGGCTGCAAGCTTTGAAAGAAGAAAATGACAGTCTACGATGTCAATTAGAGGCATATAAAAATGAAGTACGCATCAATTTAGTATCAATGACCCTGAATTTTTTCTATCATGTATGATTATTAAAAATAAACTTATACTTTACAGGTGGATTTGCTTAAATCTGAGACGAAGAGTGAGATAGATGGAAAGGATAAACAAATGAAGATGTTACAGCAAACATTAAAAGGCATGCAAGAGCAGCTGATGCAGTCAAGAAAACAGCAGGCACAGGATGACCAGAAAATCAAGGATTTAACTGTAAAACTAAATGCTACGAAAAAGGAAGAGCCTAGAGAGAGCGAAATAATCACATTGGATAAGGATGATGATATAAATGAAGAACCTAGAACTCCTAAACAATTAGTCTTAACATCTAGTTTTGTTCAAATTACTCAAAAGGATGCCAAACTTATAGGTGAAAATGATTTGCAGTTATTTAGGTATTATATTATTATTAGCTTTATATACAATGTTATTTTTGTCGTTTCAGGGTTAATAGCAACCTTCTTACATATCCACCCATTTGGCGCAAGTGTAGATTATTTATGGTCGTACTTACAAAAGTTGGAACCTGGTATAAAACCGAACGAAGTAGAAGCTCTGATGCAACGATTTCCTCAAGTCTTTAAACAAGACTTATTTGGGATTGGAGCAAATATGGAAAGGCGTTGGCAATTTTCAGGCTTTAATGTTTATCGCAGTCATTAATCGGTGTAATAATTAAGTTGAAAAGAGAAAAATGTCTAACAGAAAATCTGTTAAAGAATTTTACAATATTATTGTGTCGCGACATTTAGTGTCGCGTAAACTTTTATTGTGATACTTACGATTCTGGGGCAAAACTTTTATTTCATAACGTCGTTATGAAGCGAAACATTTGTAAATAAAATCGATAAATTGCAAAGACTTTGAAAAGGGTGACGTATTTTTGTTGGTTTCAAAGAAAACTGGTCAGATACGTTGTGAACGACTTTCTAACACTTTTTCTTCTGAATGAGATTTCAATTTATTTATATAAATGTCTTTATAAATTATAAAAATATCGTGGAATTTATCACATATCTCAGAAGTTAGTGAAGTAAACTTATACACGATATGTTTTCTTTACATGTATATATTTGTATTTTGTGTGATCAATGCAGATAAAGAGGTGTACTCGAGCCTTCTACAAATAATTCTTTTTAACTGTTCTAATCGTGTGTAAATTCCAGACAGTTTTTTTCAGTTTTAATTCCAGTTTGATAAAAACTTTGAAACATTATTTATATATAAGGTTTTTCAAATATGTCTAATATGCAGTTTTAGAGAAACTATACTGAAAGCCAAAGAGGATAAAAAACATTAGTATTTCATAGTCATTTTGATTTATAAGATACGTATGTTTATTTTCCCACAAATAAACGGTATTTGTATATATTTGCATAAAATTCATCGCCAGAAAAATATAAACAAAAATATATTATTGGCACCAAGTAAATATTTCAAATATCGCAACGACACATTTTATACATCGCAATAATTGAATTTACAAAAACATCTGCAATTTGATTTGTGATATCGTGGATTTTAATTATCTGATAAAGCGTTTGTTATTTAATGATATTGTATAGATTATACGATTAACGACAAGAACAAGATAATGATATTTCTGGCATGCTCTTGAAATTAAATATGGTAGACTTACGACAAAAACAGAAATAAAGGAAAAATGAATTTCCTTTTTTTCGCTATATTTTAGTCAATTTGATAATTAATATTAGTGATTATTCTGCAATCTGAATTTGGACAATGATTTAGATGTATATACATACGTATAAAAGACTTTTCGAAGAAAATAAGAAAATTATTTCATATGTTCCCGCTTTATTAATTGAATGCTTTCGGCAATATGCGCGCGCTAATGTGCAAACATGTTGATTCAGCTCAACTGAATTCAATTGATTTCCCAATATATTGTCTTATTTTTTGCTTCATCGGTTATAAATTCAATGGACAACATATACAAATAGGGTAAAGAAAGGATGTAAGGAATTACAAAATAAAAAAATCGTTAAGTATACATGCTCGACGCTAAAAACGTCGTAAAAACGCTTGCGCAGAACACAATCACAGTCGATATACGCAGAACGAACGATAACTCGCTACTCTTTCGATGAATCGAGAACTTGTATTTACATACGTATACATTGTTACAAATAAATCTAACATTTGTTAGGTTATATGATACTCGAATGTGTTTTTCTTTCTTGTAATGATTTTGTACATGTATGTAAATTTACAATACGATTTATAATTTATATTTAATAATTTATATTATGAATGTGACGGATCATTACGATGTACTTGGTTGTACAAAAGAATCAACGTCGGAAGATATAAAACGTGCATATCATGCGTTAGCTTTAAAATTTCATCCAGATAAGAATCAATCAGAATTCGATAATGCAAAGTTTCAACGTATATTAGAGGCTTGGAACGTGTTGCGTGATCCTGAGTCAAGGGAAGAATATGACACTGTACAGAAGCAAACAGAACTAGATTCTGAGTGTGTTACAGTATATGCAAGAATACAGACTGAAGAATTAGAAGTAACAGATGATGAGGATATATTAATTTATCGATGTAGATGTGGTGGAGTATACCAGGTTCAAAAAGAATACATTGAGGAGAAAAATCAATCGATACACATTCCATGTTTGGAGTGTACTTTTGTTATCATTGTTGACACATAACACTTGTACACAGAGGTAATTTTAAAGAGGTATCATTAAAATTTCATGTAAAGCAATTAAAAGGTACAGAATATTTAAATATAAAATATAAAATGACAGGATTTAAAATGCAGCAACATTTTCTATTTCTTATAAAAAATGATACAACAGATAACACATCGTTACAAATATAAACTATTGAGCAATATACAAATAAAAACACGATCCTTAGAATATCCTAGGTTCAATAATAAAAATTGCATTTACACGAATCGTGTTATGTATTGGCATTAAAATTTATAAAGCTTATTGTCAATGGGAATCCAGTGTTTGCATATTTGCTTACGTAATTCCTATAATGACAAAAGTTTGTATAAAAAACTGATTTCCTATAAAAATCTACAATAAATTGAAATAAGCTGTAACTTGTTCATATTTATTTTCACATGACAACTGATTTTATCTTGTTTAATTGATTCGTGCATATTGCACAGGATAGGTTTGCAACTCTTATTATTGCACCATGGCAAAACCAGACTTGTTACTAATGTCAAAATTAATACATTTTATTTAAATATCGACGATCCAATCAATTAAATTATTATCACGAATATTGAATTAACCCTGGTTGTTTAAATAATCGGCGAATGAACAATGAACAGTGACTGACTTCTGAACGTGTCACGCGTGGAAAATCAATCAAGTACTTGAAGAAGTGTTTGACAAGCAAAAAGTATAGACTCTACGTTGCAGAGTCATAAATTTTTCTTGATAATAGCATGCACATGATTCTTGTCCATAATTGTATTTATATAATTGGTTATGTAAATAATACAACTGATTATGAAAAGAGCTCTATATCATGATAAAATATATATAGGCAAACTCGGCGAATATTCGGTTCTTGTTTTGTATCTTTAAAAGTGTCTTTATTGTTATCCTAAGGAATTCTTGTTTCGTGTTCCAAAACTTGTAATCTTTTTATTACGCGTACACGTTGAAATGCAATAGACATACTAAATTTCTGATGTACGTGTATATATCTAAATGATAGCTAAATGATTAAGGTAAATGCATATCTGCATATTTTACGGATTAGTTATTACAAAAACTAATAAAATGTATTGAATGTTCTTTCGTATTCTCGAAGCTGCGATAAGGGAATAATTGTTCCTTTCACGTAACACGTTCATCAACATTCTGCTTAACGAGCAACATAAACGATTCAATTTCTAATGTAACATAACATTAGCATCGCTAAAATGCTAGAAATCGCTATGATGTTTAGAAACACGATCTTAAAATTCGAGAAATCAGATAGATAGAACTATATGATTTTGTATGAACATTTGTGCACGAACAGTTTAGACTTTAGATGACGAAATTAAAACTGGCGCGAATGAAACAAAGTAGATCTAATGGAAAACAATGTTCATTTTGTTATTAAAAAGTTATTAAATATTCATTACATTATCCAATAAATTATGCACAATTCCCATAATAATTAATTTAACCAACGTAAATGAAAAATTTAAATAAGTCATATGAAACACAACAGAGTTGAAGAATTTATGATACAAAGAATATCCTTATTACTCTGGTCATTTTTGTTTTTTTTTTTACTATTTTACCTAAATTTATCATTTATTCCAATTCTTTATTTCTCTTTTCTTCGCTTCCCTCATTCGAATCTTTTGTTTATCTTTTTTAATTTGAGATTCTTTAAGCGACATTTGTATCTATAAGTTTGATAAATACAGTACGAAATTTTGTTTTTTATAGTTTAAAAATACTTTCCTAAACGCCCATACAAATCGTTATATAATCATAATGTTTATGACGGGCTGATTCCGTTTAAAATTACTATAGCGACTTCATTTAGATTTTGTAACAGCAATAATACAGTGGTACACTGTTAGTTAAGCTCCTCGTTCTTCGTAATTTGTTGAGTCTTTGAAATCTCATATTTGTACACCACGAATAATACACTCCGTAATTAATATAATTAATGCCTTCGATTTAAACGTTCTACCATTTTGGAGATCATTTACAACTACCGATTCATCGTTCGACTTTCTACGATCTCCTTTCTGGTTTTCGACATACATTCTTATCACAATCACACCATGTAATACATGAATCATTGTACAGTAGATTGATTACGCTACCTAATTAGAGTATGTACAGAAGTCATAGAAGAGGACAGTTTCGCACCGCGAGTGCATTATTTTACCTCTACGTCAAAGTCGAGAACAAGAAGTTTGGTTTCCTCCGTGCCATTACGGCTACCCACTGCACACACCAATTTTGTATCACTTGCACGTATCCTCCACACAACACCACCACTTCCGCCGCTTTCGAGAGCGACCAAGTTTCTTATAAAATCACCTAAGTAAAAAATTAATACACTTAAAAAATACGTTTGCTAAAAAGAAAGGACAATTTGTCAATTAAAAGAACTTACCAGTTTTAACGTCCCAAAGTTTCACTGTACCATCATCGGACGAAGTAATTACAAAATGACTGTTGAACTGAAGACAAGTAACAGCAGATTGATGCTTATTTGGACCAGAAAGTGTTTGAAGGCAGTGACCACTAACGATATCCCATACTTTAACGGTTGAATCCGCGTTTCCAGATACCAAAATATTATTACGTAATTCCATTCCTGAAGTAAGCGACTGGTGTCCCATTAACGTGTGTCTGCATGCACCAGTTTCAACTTCCCATACTCTTATGCTTGTATCCAAAGAACCGCTAACAACATGTACACCATCAAACTGATACATAGACAAAAAAGAAGCAAAGGAAACACGTTAATATTCTGACAAGTAAATTTTTATATAAAATATTGTTCGCAACGGTGCTGTCCAGTTTCAGAGCTTACCGAACTTTACCCTTGTCTTTGAGACGTTGAAAAGCTAACTGACATTGTGCAGACAAATAAAACAAACGTGTTAGTGAACATGATAGCAGCGAGTTTAACGATGACGCATAGAAAAAATCAAAACCGCGCAAGGGAATACTCCACTCATGGACAACACTGGTTTGAAAGGCACCGATACACATGCATATCGTATCACACATTGGTGTTATGTGCATGATTTGAACGCGATGCTTACTTGGAGGGAATAAACACGATTTGTATGTCCTTGTAGTGTATGAAGGCACTCCTCACGTTCCGGATTCCAAACTTTGACCATATAGTCATAGGCGCCACTGACCACTAATTTTCCATCATATTGCACACATCTAACAGCTGCCAAATGGCCCACGAGCACGTGTAAACATTCGCCAGTATCCACTTGCCATACCCTTAGTGTAGCGTCTCTACTACCGCTGACTACTTTGTTACCGTGTAGATGCATACACCTCACCGTTGAGGTATGCCCGTACAGAGTATGAATGCACTGACCAGTTTCAGCATTCCATACTTTTAGAGTACGGTCTGTACTACCGCTGATTACCGTAGTGCCGGACATTTGTGAGGACCATACACCACCGGTGTGTCCGACTAGTGTTCTTAGACACTGTAAAATAAAGTAACGAATAATCACTTGAACTGAACAAAAGTAAATAAAAAAAAGAATGATAAATGAGGAATGATAATTTCTAACTTACCTTACCCGTAACAGCGGACCACACTTTAAGAGTGTTGTCATCGGAACCGCTCACTATTCGATTACCAGAAAACTGGAGACAGGTAATCACGTGATCATCGTGTCCCTTTAAAACCTTTGGCGTTCGGATTGGCTTTGTCCTCCAATTCATCTTTATATTATGTTGTCTCATGTATGCTTGTTTCCAAGGTGAAGAAGAATTACCAGAATTTCTACAATTCTTACGTTTAGCTGGAGGCAAGTCCTTCAAGTCTTCTATACCAGCTGCTCTACATTTTTCTTTCCATAACAAATTATCGTCAGCGAGAAATCGCCAATTACGACACGTTTGCGCAGCACGTAAAAGGTCCCGCGGTTCTAAGAAAGCTAACACCGATAAGGCCAATTCTTTCGGTAGTAATGATATGAAATCTCTTTGAAACTGAGGCTCGATCACTTGCATCATGTGCCGCACTTGAGTTGGTTCACACCGCTCAATCAATTCATCTATAGCTAACATTCTTTCAGCATTTGACCACCTCTGTAGTTATAATTAATATTTTTAGTTTGCATCTATTTTCATCGAATACAAGAGTTTATTTGATTAAAGGATTTAGTTTTCTTATACCTGAAACTGAAGAAGCCAATTACTCATTTCAGGTGGAGGATTATCTTTTGTTGGAATAACACATCTCATATGTTTACTCTTCTCATCCAATTTTTTAACAATCCTGTAACAAAAAACACTCGTGTACTATGAAATATATTAAAACTTATTTTCAAGAAATATTTTGTATAACTCCTTTTAAACTATGTATTTACATTGAATGTGATTTATCTTCTGGATTAAGCTTTTTACAGGGTAAACTTGATTCTGTTTCACTAGTACGTTTCCTTTGTGGTTGAACAACATCCAAGGGTACGCAAGCGTGTAAAATGGGACTGTGTACTTGTTGGGTAAGAGACTGTGGTCGTGTCGTAGATAGCGAACAATTATTACTTTCGAGGTTGGGTTCGCATTCTGCATCACAGAATATTCCAGTGTCACTGATCTAAAATCAAATTAACTTAGATATTGCAACACACAAACATTTTAGCATCATTTTTTTAATACAGAAATAAAACTCACTTCACTTTCTTCTTCGCTACTGTCATCCTCTTCTTCCTCACCATCATCACCATAGTCTTCTGATTCTTCATCTTGTGGCAATAAAGAATGCATAGGTTCCAAAGAACTTGGTCCTGGAACGCCTTCAATGCCCTCTACAGGACTAGGACTTGTACCGCCTGGTTTACCATTAGATATTTTATTAGACGACGAAGAAGGGACAGACATCACTGTCTTATGTCTAATATATTGTATTACCTGGACAAAAATCAGTAATTCATTAATATTTCTCTTAATAAAAAAATTGCATTATTGTTGAGGTATTATGGACACATAAAAAACTTACAAAGAAATTAAAATCATGAAACGTAAAATTTAATATATTTGCATTTTCATCACAATTCTTTGGTCCATTAAAACATATCTTTAAAACCTTATACGTGTGAAAAAGTTATATAAAATATTTCAATGCATAGAGTTATGATCTTCTATGTTGATTTAATTTATTAATTTTCACATCAAAAGTGTGTTGTTCTACATTTACTGCATGTTGTAAATTTGATCAATTGTTAACAGTGAGTGCAAGAAATATGACAAAGGTGCAGAAATATTATCAGTAAAAAAAATATCATAATTTGGTAATTACAAAGGAAGCATGTTTATTGTTTCACGTTTCTTCATGCTCAGATTTTCGTGTAAAAAAGAATTAAAAAGGACTACTAAAAACGTACTGATATTTGATGTACTCATAAAAATACAATCCTTCAAAGTGTATAAAAATCCTAACCTTAGATGAATTCTAAAATTAAGTTAGATTCAGAACATAGCCTAGAATAATAAAGAACCGGTTAGCCACACCCCTAATTTTCGCGAGATTGTCATAAGGAGCAAAAAAGTGAAATAGGAAATCGGAAACGAATAAACGATTCATACTTAGATCAAACGTTTTTCCTCAGTTGTTTCCTTATTGTAAAATTACTAAACCACGATGATCCAAGTTTCTTGGTTTCGACTAGTGTTTCTATCATATGGTCACGGTACGCATTTTTCGTATGTCGATATTTTGCTAGGTTAGAATTTAATAAAATTAACTTTCTGATTAAAGATTTAGGCCCACAAGAGTATTGAAACAAAAATAAGAAACAGGTGTAAACACAGAAAAAGATCCATCGGTAGCTCTCAGTAGCCCCGAGGTTTTTATCTCTTCGGATTCGGTGCTTCGTAGACAGGTAGCTGTTGCACATGCGTTCGCCTTCGCAAGCCGCGTATTCACTGTCTGCTGTCTGTTTTTTTCATCGTATCGTATTTATACGTATTTATTTTCATACATGTAATATATACCCATGCACATACATTTACGAACTGTATCTTATTTAAAAATTATTATTTATATATATCAAATTTCAGTTTTCATTTTATTTCTGACGATTAGAAAAAAGAGTACTTCATCATCAATTTATTTACTTATTTTAAAATATATAATCTTTTACATATTTATTCATTTTAGTTGATACTTTTATAATAATATAATTACATATATATTGTACTAAGGCATATAGGATTTCCATATGTACGTATAATGAATGTCTAACGCATCTGAAGTAATTTTCAACAAATTTGTGTAATTTTCCATATTTCTCTATTTCAATTTTGTATAATTTGTTCTGTTTATTTTGTTTGTGTACAATTGTGAACACGACTTTATTTAACTCCATAACATTGTGCATAAAGTACTCAAGGATTAGTTCATGGAAATGATTAGTGAGTACTTGGAGTACTGATGAGAGTATACATGATATGTCAAGCGGTGACGTTGGACAACTGAGTTTTGAAGGTTATCAAACGACAAAAAAGTTGAAGATTTAATATTGATTAAAATCAGTTAAATCAGGATACTAGTTCGATGCGGTAGATAGCCGCTTTGATCACCGCGATTTGTTATATACTCCAAACGTTGCGTCTAATCGTGACGGTAAACAGTCGTGTAAATATTAAAAAATTTTGCAGGAAAACAAAGGTTAGGTACAACTTAAAATAATAGAATGGCTTTAGGCACAATATTGCAAGTGAGTTACTAAAGTATATTATTTTCATTATAATTATGTTAGTGTGAAATTAATTCTTGCAATTACAAACCTGTTTGGCATTCCACAGAAAGCTATAGACCTGGTTACTAAAGCAACAGAAGAGGATCGTAATAAAAATTATGAAGAAGCACTCAGATTGTACGAACATGCAGTTGAATATTTCTTGCACTCTATCAAATGTACGAATATTGTCAGATTCTTTTAATATTTTATACTATGTAGTATAGTTTATCCAGTTCAGTTATTGAGTATTTCTTACAGATGAAGCACAAGGAGATAGAGCAAAAGAAAGCATAAGAGCAAAGTGTACTCAGTATTTAGAAAGAGCTGAAAACTTGAAAGCGTATCTGAAAAAGAGCAAGAAAAAACCTGTGAAAGCAGGAGAAGACAATTCTAAGGCAGAAGATAAGAAAAGTGATAGTGGAGACAGTGATACAGATAGTGATCCTGAAAAGAAGAAACTTCAAAGTAAATTGGAAGGTGCGATAATTATTGAAAAACCAGATATTAAATGGAGTGATGTAGCTGGTCTTGATGGAGCCAAAGAAGCTCTAAAGGAAGCTGTTATCTTACCAATACGCTTTCCTCACCTGTTCACTGGAAAACGAATTCCATGGAAAGGCATATTGTTGTTTGGGGTAACTGTTTAAATAAAAAGAGAAGTAATTTTGTATAAGTATTTTAAAATAATCTCAAGTTATTTTTAGCCACCTGGTACCGGTAAATCTTATTTGGCAAAAGCGGTCGCGACGGAAGCCAACAATTCAACATTTTTTTCAGTTTCATCCTCGGATTTAGTAAGTAAATGGCTTGGAGAATCTGAGAAGCTTGTAAAGAATTTATTTGACTTAGCTCGTCAGCATAAACCTAGTATCATATTTATCGACGAAATAGATTCATTATGTTCGTCACGATCTGATAATGAATCAGAATCCGCGAGAAGAATAAAAACAGAATTTTTAGTTCAGATGCAAGGTAATCAAGACTGCTTTATAACTAAATGATTTTTGTAATATTTCCTTTGCTTATATGCATATTAAATACATTAGGTGTTGGATCTGACAACGACGGTATATTGGTACTGGGAGCAACTAATATACCATGGGTACTGGATTCTGCTATCAGGAGAAGATTTGAAAAGAGGATTTACATTCCTTTACCTGATGAGCAAGCTCGTGCTATAATGTTTAAACTTCATTTGGGAAATACCGCCCATTGTCTTACAGAGGAGGACTTTAAAAAATTAGCAGCTGCTACTGATGGATACTCTGGAGCTGATATAAGTATTATTGTGCGAGATGCACTCATGCAACCAGTTAGACAAGTTCAAACCGCGACTCATTTTAAACGTGTAAGAGGGCCATCGCCAAAAGATCCTTCTATCATAGTAGACGATTTATTGACGCCATGTTCTCCTGGAGATCCAGCCGCCATCGAAATGAGTTGGATGGAAGTTGAAGGTGACAAATTATATGAACCCCCTGTAACTATGGTAAGTGCATGATCATTTAGTTCGCGTGAACACCGAAACTATTTTATATTTAAAAATAATACATCATATCATATATTTTTCCACATTTAGAAAGATATGCTAAAATCGTTAGCCACTACCCGTCCTACGGTGAATGAAGAAGACATGACTAAGTTAGAGAAATTCAAAGAAGATTTTGGGCAAGAAGGTTGATATTTAGACTTTGTTAAGAAGGATACTGTACATCTACAAAAGTATCTTTCGGTTATACATGCACTTGCCTTATGTCTTTTTTGATCATTGACAGACATTGCTACCTAGTGTTTCAATGAAAACACTTCTTATGTTTATTACTTCTTTTTTTTAAGCAGTCAATTCGCAATAACAATGACGATATTGTAAACTTGAGGCTTTTTCATGAACGCTGTTTGCCTGAATCGATACGAAAACAAAACAGAATGAATTATATATTTTGAAGCGAAAAGCTGTTAGATTTTAGTCAGCGAAAAAGATTATAGACTGTTTTTTAAAAGTTCATAAATGCAAAGAAAAAGTTAAAACGCGAGTAACGAATTTTGGGCGTTTTTAACTTACAATTTTCGCTATAGTTGTATCTAACAAATTAACTGTACAATACGTAGGTTTAATAAGTATTTCTGAATAATATTTGCGCCCGTTGATTAGCAGTTTCTTTATATGTTTTATAATTTTTATTTTGCTTGAACATTCATAACATGTGTCTACAATAGCTATATTCATTTACCCCTACAGTTAAAATTACGAATAATCAATCTGAATAATTCGTTGAACTAAATGAATGCGACTATATGTAGCACGTGATATATGTGTACGTACTTCAAATGAGCATTATACCATTTACATGTAAATTGTTTTTATTGTTAATTAAATAAATAATAAGCTGTACACATTAATGTTTCGTTTGTTTTCGATGGAGCTTTGTTCGAAAACGATATTAGTTGGTCTTACAAATATAATAATAGGGTTTTGAGTACTTATGGAGGGCAGTGTCTTAAAAATTCAGAATCCATATAAACAACGGTTATCGTAATATCATCTCTAAATATTCGTCTTACTTCACTTGGTAACGTTAACAATCGTGATAATTTGACATGATCTATACCATACTCGGTACCACCAAGAGCATTTCTCAATAAGTGTGTTGCCGCATTACTGTCGAGCGGTTTCTTCTTTAAACCCTCTTTTCGTTGTAATAACATGTTATTTATGTCAGACAATTTCATATTTTTGCGAGGTAATCTTAGTGGACTCAGTGTTACTTTTCCACTCATATGTTCACCTACTAAACGTACAGCTTGTAAAGGTGATATCAAATCCCACAGGCCATCACTTGCTATTATAAGAAATTTATCTCTAGGTGTTAATCTATGATATTTAACATCCGGTTTTGCTGTTAAATATGGAGGAGTATGGTAGTTTGGAGGAATCGCGGCTTCACCAAAATATGGTACTATTATTTTCTTCAACAAGTCTTTACTCCACTTATAGCGAAAGTCACCCAATGAACGTAGGGGTACTAATTGACCTAGTAATCTCTCCACTTTAATTACAGTTGATTTTTCATTTGCTGGATGTTCTGATAAAATTCTTTCAACTTCTGCACGATTGTCAGTATTATGTTCCACAGTCATTAGCTTTGCAGACCAACCATCACTTTCTACAATTAATTATATAATGAAGACAGAGAAATTTATAAAAAAATTATAAGAATATATTTAAAATAATAAATACCAGAAAATATACCGAGCACTGCTTGACAGTCACCCACTCCAGCAACATGGAGATGTGGACCATCTATATGTGCAACTGCAGCTACAGCACCAGACATAGCAACAGCAAGGGTTCTAGCAGTATTATTTTTATCTAACTTCAAAAGTGCTTCATTTGACAAATCATTGTCTAATCTCAGAAAAGCATTCTCTAAAGCTGTTTCCATTTGAAATTCTTTTGTACATTCTGATTCTATTAAATCCTGGACAAAATTTAAAAAACTTGCTTCATATAAATTTTTAAGTTCAGAAACAAACTCTACTTTATCATTAAATGTTTGGAGAAGTTCTAATTTGTTATCAGTATGAACTGTATCTAAGTATTGTTTCAATAATTTTGTGGGTAACAAACAAGCCGATATATAGTAGAAAAGTCTTTTTGAAACAATTTGTGCACAAGTGCTACCTCCATGGCCATCGAATACACCTAATAAAAGTCCTGAAAAATATAAATATGTATACATAAGTTTATTATTACTCATACTTTGTTTATGATTTATAATACCTTTCGTAAGTAAGCATTGGGCCTCTGATCGAGTATCTTCTATAGGATTGTTACAAGCTAATTGATTTGAGTCATAATATTTTATAGAACCATGGCTATTAAATTCTTTAGTATACTCATTAGTTTGAAGGACTGCGGTAACCTATAATAAACTGCTTGGTACATTCTATTTGATATTAAAGACTGATGTCATAGGTCTCATTACCTCTTGAGGTGTAAGCCGTGGTAATGCCATATACAATCTTTGAATACATGTGTTCCCACTTCGTTTATCTTGTCTAGTATATGCATTAGCAATTGTTTTAATTAAATTACTACCAATATTTTGAAGAACCATTCTATTTCTGCGATTTTATAATATACTTGTGGGAGCATATTTTCATATCATCGTTCTTAAATTACATTTTGATCATTTTGTAGGTTATATTACATATTCATCTTTTTCAATGTCTTTTCAATGATACATTGACTCTTCAATTATCTACATACATAGACACTAACACTATGACATCAAAGCATGTACATGTGTGATGGAATGTGATAAAGAAAATTTCTTCTGTTCAAAATTTGATGGTCAAAAGTTCATTAATTTGACAATTTATACGATTAAGTAAATTTGCTGTCAATTATAATTTATATTAACAATTTTAATAACAAATTCATTACAGTAAAATATGATTGCTTCGTCATATTTAAAATACGTGAATGTGTGTACCCATTTAATAATATAGCATCTATCACCATCTATCAATAGTGAACTGAATTAATATTGAGTTCATTTGGGTGCGATTATTGGAATAAGTATTTAGTGACATCTTTCCTTCAAATTTCCAATTTAAATGTTGTTTCAAGAAATTCCCTATAATGTCACTAGACATATGTGCGGTTTTGGCTAAACTGCTTTTAGCGCCAACTTCAACGAATAATAATTTGAATTTCAAAAGTATTCAAAACTTCGTTTACTCTTAACGGTTGGTGATGGGTGCTTGTGTCTAAATTAAAAGAATCTGCTATGGTGTTTAATAAGAAAGATTTGGCGAAAGCATTTTCGCCTAATAAAGTAAAAAAGCTTACAAAGAAACGATTTTCAAGTAATGGAACGAAACCGAGTACAAGCGGAACAACAGCTTTATCAATACAAACTGAGCCTGGCTCGCAAACAAGTATTAAGGTAATAGTAAGAGTACGACCAGAAAATGATCGCGAGCTTCAAAGTAATTGTAGAAATATCATAAAGATTGTTGATGATAAAATGCTAATTTTCGATCCGAAAGAAGAGGAAAATCCATTTTTTTATCATGGTGTTGCTCAGAAGGGTCGTGATTTACTTAGAAAGCAAAATAAAGAATTACAATTTATTTTTGACAAAGTATTTAATATTTCATCTAACAATTCTGACGTATTTGAAGGAAGTACTAAAGATCTGATCACTAGTTTGTTAGATGGTTACAATTGCTCTGTATTTGCATACGGAGCAACCGGAGCTGGGAAGACACACACTATGCTTGGCAGTAGTGAGGATCCAGGCATTACATATCGTACAGTAGCAGAATTATTTTCTCAAATAGAAAAGCAGGGTGAGCATCGTGAATTTAATTTGGGTGTAACATATTTAGAAATTTATAATGAGAACGTGCAAGATCTTTTACATAAATCTGGACCATTACATTTGAGAGACGATGGTAGATGCGGAGTAATTGTTGCTGGTCTGAAAGTAATAACTATTCAGAGTGCTGAGGAGTTGTTGACACTTTTGGCAAAGGGTAACAAAAACCGTACTCAGCATCCTACCGATGCAAATGAGGAAAGCAGTAGAAGCCATGCTGTTTTCCAAGTTTACATTAACATTACTAATAAACTGGATGGCCAAGTACGACAAGTAAAATTATCTATGATTGACTTAGCAGGATCTGAAAGAGCTTCTGCTACAGGTTGTAAAGGAGCAAGGTTTAAAGAAGGTGCAAATATTAATAAATCATTATTAGCACTTGGAAATTGCATTAATAATTTGGCAGATGGTGCAAAACATATAACATACAGAGATTCAAAATTAACACGTTTATTAAAAGACTCTTTAGGGGGAAATTGTCAGACAGTTATGATAGCTAATATTGCACCCTCTAGTACTAGTTATGAAGATACATACAACACATTAAGATATGCAAACAGAGCAAAGAAAATTAAAACTCATATAAAGAAAAATATTATATCTTGTGAAATGCATGTAACTGCATATATTAAAATGGTGGAAGAACAAAAGAAAGAAATAAATTATTTGAAGCAAAAGTTATTAGTATTTGAGGGTGGATCAACCCCTATAGTACCAGAGTTAAAAGATAGTAAGACTGATGAGGAAACAGATAAATATGTTCTATCAATTAGTAATAAATTAGCTGATTTACTTCAAAGAAAACGAGCTTTAAATGAAAAGGTTCTTTCCTTAGAAAGTGCTGACAAAATACTATGCTGTAGAATTCAATATAAGAAAGCTGCAGATGAGAGACTGCAAAATTTAACAGCAGCTGTTGATGCTACAACACCTGAGGAGCAAAACACTAGTGGTAAATCAAGAGTTAATAAGTCTTTACATTATTTTGAACGACAAAGAGATTCCCTAAAAATACAAATGGAAGCAGCATGGGAAGAATTATGCTTAATAGAAGAAGAACTGCAAAAACTTAATTCAGATATAAAATCAAAGAAATTAGAGAAGTTGGATAACTTAATAACATTACAGACTTGTGAGATAGAGAAATCTAGATTGCAGCAACAATATGAGCATGCAAAGAAAGTGAGCAATCTTCAACAGTGTGAAATGCAGTCTCATTATTCAATGATAAAAATGATGAGTACAACTTTACAGAATTATTATAATATGATGAGAGGCTATGGAACAATGACAGATTCTATGAAAGAAGAGTTTAAGCAATTAATTAAGTTATTAGAAGGAGTAAGAAATGTTAAATGGTCTGATATGGAAACTGTTAATCATGAGGAGTGCTTTTATAGTTTAACTTGTCTTAGCATTCCTCATTTAATGGATCCACTTAATAATAAAGTACCTATATATACATTATATCCTGTAGATGATCAAAACCAAACTTGTACTAAAGATACATTAAACACCACCTTTAATGCAACTTGTACAGAGAAGGACAATGTGTGTGGAACGCACGATACAACTGTTACTTTAAAATCAGATTCAAATATAAGTTTTAATGACATCACAAAAGAAAAAATAGAGATAAGCGAGACTGTAGAAAGTGTAGAAAAAGAGGGAAATAATGTAAATTGCATACAGCCAAAGGCCAAAAAGCGTGTTCTTTTAGATAAAAATAACATAAATATAATAAAAACGCCTATTAAACAAGCAAGAAAGATATCTCCAAAGCATAAAGATTCATCTCCCACAATACAAGCTAAGGAGAAAGAGAACAAGCAACATGTGTCAAAACCACATATAACAATGAGTGCTAAAAGCATAGCTATATTAAATAAATTAAAAGCAGATAAACTTAAAAGAGACAATCTCAATAAGGAGAATACTGATGGATCATTGAAAGCAGTAAGAGAAAAAGAAAGGCGAGGACTGATAACGACGCATCCATATCAAAAACCAAATAGTAAACAGAAGTAAGTATTATAGGATTCAAATGAATTAATAGTAATATTGTTTTACAACTATATTATTATTGCAGGTTTGTTCCGGCTCCAGCTTCGTCTCGAATGCCGTGGCAATAGTAATGTTCACTAGAAGTAGTAATAGTTAGTAAGAAAATGAATTGCATATATATTTACAAATAAAGTCAGTAAAAAAATATACAGAGAACTGGCTATATATTTGATACAATATTAAATATTAATAAAAAAATCTTTAGTGTATCTCGACGTAATCGTACTTGTATAAAAACTACTTTGTAATAAGGAACATAATAATGATAAGATATTTAATATTATTTTATTATTTAAGAGAAATTATAAAATAGTAAATGTGTTATTTAATGTCACACTTTCAAAATATTCGTGATTTCTTCTATGCATCTATCTATTGGAATTCCAGTAAATCATTACAAAGACTGAATACCGAATAAACAAATGAAAATAACAAAAGTGAAAATTCGTCACTTAAACAGATTTCAAAAGTTTCTAAATTTATTTCAAATTTATAGTAATGCGTGGTAGTATGAGAAATCATACTAGCAATTGATTTTGACGGTTTTAGGAAATTAAATAAATAAAGCATAATAATTTTTGTACATTATTAAAGTGTCTAATTTATGAGATATTCAATTTTAAGAAAGTAGGTAATTGAGTTGATGCATGTAAGGGAGATAAATGTATGAATCTGGTCATAATTTGAATAAGATAAAGATATTAAAATTAACATGAATTTATTTATTGCTTTAAACAAACTGACGTTCAGTAGAATAACATACATGACAAAATTATGTGTATATTTACGATGTTTAACTTTTAACCATTATATAAAACTCACATAATTACTATAGATATCCTGACAGACCACTAATTTCTTCATTACATTATCATATACATATAATAATACCTACATACAAATGTTGAATAAAGATCAACTACATTTAAACTTAATTAAATGGTTCCATGTATAATGTACATACAACTGAACAATAAAAATTGTATTGGAAAGGTATACATTGTAATCATTATTTTAGAAATAATGCCGTTTTAAAAATCATCAGTGGTCTCACAAATCACCTATAATAGTTAAAACTTATAGTATAGTTTTTATTTTTAATTATTTTATTTGTTCACGTTATTTGAAATTTAATACATTTTTAACAGCTTCTTTGTATTGATTAAGTAAGTCAAGATTTTCTTCATTATTCATCAAGTCTGTAACTGCATTCTTATATTCTGTTACATTTGGTATTGACTCATAATTACATTCAGTAAAGCTTTGAGGCCAGCAGCGTATGTTTCCCAAATTTTTTTTGCTTTTACGTTTATCCCAGTAATAAGATTCCATATCATCATCAGATTTTTCAGTTTCCCATGGTTCAACACGCTAAAATAATTTGGCATATAAACTACAAATGTCTCATTCTCAAGGTTTAACAAATTAGTAAATAACTTACCCAAGATATATGATATAAAGCTGTTAAGAGATATTTTACATAGTCCAAATTCTGTTTTCTAATTGGACATCTGTCAGCAACTATTGTTATTTTGTCTGTTTGAGGATTGTATCTACTACCTACTAATCTAAGCATTTTATCTTTAGCATGAGCATCTAAATGTAACGATGACAGTTTGACTCTTAAACTTACTATCCTAGCAAGAGGTTCTCTTATTGTAGGAGAAGAATAGCAATAATCAGATGTAATTATTTCAACAGGGAAGTATTTTTCACATTCATCATCTTTTTCTAACTGTTCTGGCCATTTTGTACAGAATTTCCGTAATGCTTCACAATGTCTCTTAATCACAGGTGGAGTTAAATGTAAAAAGTTTGGTATTTTCATAAGTTCTGCGTTTCCATATTTATCAGGATATATACCTTTAGTATTTTTATATCCTTGTCGTATAGGTAGTGGTACAACATCAGGATGAAATGTTCGAGCAGCAGGCCAAATTTCTTGCCAATCTTGATTTGTAGGCATTGTTTTAGCTTTAGTTTTTTCAGGATCTACTTCAGTTATTTGAAATTGTCTTTTTTTGGTAGCTGATTTCCTTATTTCTCCTTTAACATTCAACACTCGAAATTCTGCGTACATGCAATAACATGGAAATATGAAATTATTAATTGAAAATACAATTTAAATAAATTTCATGGTTGGATGTAAACATTCATTAATGAGATATAGAGGTTAAGTAAGAATGTACCATTATTAGTAGCTTTTGTTGTGGAGAATGGTGATGAAAGTTTTTTGAATTTTAATGCTGTAATTATCCCAGACGCTTCACAACGTTTCATTAATGTTATCATTTTGATCTTCAGTTAGTTTTTATTTTATACTTTAATATTGGTTATCTTAAATTAACTTCCATTTCCTTACACATATACATAATACCTATATTGTGAAGAACGAGACTGTTGGACAATCAATTTTCGTTTATTCTGCGCATGTTTAGTTTCATTCGAAATACATGTAAGCACTATTACGATATCTTGATATCAAACGCGCATACTTAGTGGTTCTTTTATTTTATATATTTATTACATTATTATCTCTTTTTCAGCTATCTGAATATTATGTTCACCGAGTACATGACTCATAAACGAGAAATTGGTAATTTAGACGGAACTGCGTGAAGTGATGCTGTTCTCTCGTGAAATTGACAATACATTATTGCATAGAAAGTTCAATTCCACGTGTTTCCTTTGACTATACAAGCAATTTATACATTAATATTTGAAAATGTTGAAATTATTTTTTATTATTTATTCTTGAGGAAAGATAGTTATAAATTAAATAATATATTATTTGAAGAGTCAAAAATCAACGATTTGTCGCTTTAATTTTAAAGGTCTAATCATCAAATTTTGCCACTGAAATAATATTGTCATATTTAAGTTCCGATTTCAGGTAAGTAATACGTATAAAATTAATATAACAATGAAAAAGATAAATATTTAAAAAGAACATTTAAATTATAGTATGACATCAGTGATCGAAAATAGAGGTAACATAAACTGGACAGCTCCGGAAACGAAATGAAAAGTTTGTAATGTATTTTGAGAGATGACAGAGATGACGTTTCAGCAGATTCCCTTATAACGCGAATTTCTGTAACGAGTTAGATTATTTATATAAAATAAGTTCTTGTGAAGCATAATTTCCTGTAACACAAATTCGTATAACGTGTAAAGTGTTAACCGCGTTATACGGGTGTCTACTGAGCGATATTATGGAATGATGGCGTCTCCGCGACCAAAGTCACCTCGACCACCCATATCTACGAAAAAAGATGAAAAAGAAGAGAGTTTCTGGGATAAAATTGGTACATTGGGCCGGAAAAAGCGTATTAAAGAAGGTAACCTGTCACATTTAACATAACATCATAATCAATCTTGCTTACACATCATTTAAAAAATCTACAGAAAATATTACCTTATATGGTATGACTGGTTTATTCAAGTTTTTCTTGTTGCTTGATCAGTGTTTTGCCAATGATATTATATACAATACTATAAATTTAAAATTATTGACTATATATTGATTTTTCTAATTTATTTGTTTATAGTGCAAGAAGTACAAGAAGAAGGAAAATATGCAATCGATTCACCAGGATATGCTGCTAATCCTGAAATGCCACCGGAAGAATATGCATTAGATGAAAATGAAGAACGTTCTATGATAGAGCCTAGATCTTTGGAGGACTCTAAACTGAAAGAACTGATATTTGTATTGATAGAATGGATCAATGATGAATTAGCTGATCAACGCATTATTGTAAAAAATATTGCAGAAGATTTGTATGATGGACAAGTACTGCAGAAGCTTTTAGGTATAAAAGAGATGAAACCTGATTATAGTCATTACAAGTTTAGTACATATATATATTCCTTTAATTTCAGAAAAGCTAACAGGAGAAAAATTGGATGTACCAGAGGTAACGCAATCAGAGGAGGGACAAAAACAAAAGTTAGCTGTTGTTTTATCAACTGCTAATCGTGTACTGTGTCGTTACCCTCCTTATAAATGGAGTGTGGAATCAGTTCATTCAAAGAATATCATTGCCATTTTACATTTATTAGTCGGTTTAGCGAGACAATTTCGCGCGCCTGTTAGGTTACCTGAAAGAGTAGCTGCGCAAGTCGTAGTCGTGCGTAAAAAAGATGGTCAACTAATACACAGAACAATCAGAGAAGAAATTACGTCGACATACGACGATTTGGGAATGCGTTGCGAGCGCGACGCTTTTGATACTCTTTTCGACGATGGGCCTGATAAGTTAGCAGTCGTTAAAAGAGTATGTTTTCATTTGATGTACATATCTATAATATACTGGTTAAGTAAGATTACAACTAACAGTAATACTTTTGCAGTCATTGATTACTTTTGTTAACAAACATTTGAGTAAGGTAAACTTGGAAGTAACGGATCTAGACACACAGTTCCACGATGGTGTTTTCTTAACACTTCTACTGGGAATTCTGGAAGGATTCTTTGTACCTTTAGGTAGTTTTCATTTGACACCTAAAACACACGACCAGAAGGTGCATAATGTTTCATTCGCGTTCGATATTATGCAAGATATTGGATTACCCAAACCCAAAGCTCGGCCAGAAGGTGAATATACAATCTTGATAATCACTTAATAAACTGCATTGTTAAATATAATTTTGTTCTGTTTGTAGATATCGTAAACTTGGATCTGAAGTCAACTCTGCGTGTGTTGTACAATTTATTCACAAAGTATAAAAGCATGAATTGAAGAAATGGCTTCGAAAACATAATAAAACTGAACGCAATAAAGATGAACGAGTTAACGCTGTGGTTAACGATATCACTAACGCACTAACCAAAGAACGTAGCTTTCGTATCGGAAGGGAGCAGTGCCTTTTGAAATGGTCATTGATATTATATGGTTGCAAAGTACTGTGAGAGAAGAAAAAGCGGAGACCAAGTAAAAGGAAAAAATGATACGTTCAATATTTCTCCGAGATTCTAATTTTTATAACGTTGTTATTTAAATCGAGACTAAGATCTACAATTTTGTATATTCTCGATAAATTTTATAAACCGAAAAAATATAATATTAACATTTGAATCTGTGTGTCGATAGTTGCTTTTATTTACAAAAATTTCTTTTTCAGTTTTCTTCGTTATCCACAAAGAGTGCAAACCAGTAAAAGAAGATTGTTATCCGTAAAACGAACGATGTAGCATTTTAACCTGGTCGTAGGAAACTATGTATTCAACGATCGAACAGTAGTTTGAAGAGCGTGGTTCCCGAGCTAGTTGATTTATTCATAAGTTCTTTCTTGTATCAGCAGCTCTTTATCGTAATAGTCGAGGTAACAAGATTCGAGTGCATCGAGGGGTGCACAAGGATCATTATCGAATAAATTATTCGACGGTCGACCGATTCAAGATCAGTGCACCTATGGTAAACAGTTAATTGTCCATTATTACTGGACAATCGATCGATTATCTTTCTACGTATAATAGAAAAATACGGGTACTGTACCGATTGTTACTTTAACGACAGTTTAGAGTAACAACCTAACTGTCTTCGCAAATCGTCGTAGATGACTACGTAAAGATTCTGGTAAAACTGGTCGTACCGTAATTTGTACAATGTCGGAAGAATTACGAATATACCGAGCGTACGTTAGTTTCGTTAAGAATTATCTTCTGTTCGGTGGTATGTGCCCAAGTGCTCTGAACCGGTATGTCGCATATCAGTTTGTATCAGTTTGGGCGGTATTGTCTAACTTTCTTTTGTGCTTAACAATGGCATACAGTTGTTCGACGACTATTACGAACATAAGCAAGCTAACGTCGTCTCTCGGTCATCTTGCTACCACAATTAGCATAACTATGAAGGTTTGTTTCTGTAGTGAAAGATTTGTTTCGTGTATCGTATAAAACTTAATGTCCAGTTTGAAAAGGAGAACGTTCTCGCGTTAGTTACGTCGTGTCATGATTTTGTGAATTTTCTCAGGGTTTGTGTTTTTTCGTTCATAAAAAGAAATTGTGGGTTTTAAACGATATACTTGATTCCTCGATGGAAGAAATATCGAAAGAGCCACGACTCAAATCAATCGCTTTCCCGTTAGTTGGTGCATTTTATCGAACAATACTTGTTGAAGCTGTTTTAATGGCAGGAATAACGTTGCTTTATGCAACTAGATCATTGTTAAACAGACTTCTTCGTGATCCTACCAATACAACTGAAGAAAATTATCCACTACCGTTTCCTGAGCGTTTCCCTTGGTCACTGGAGTCGCCACCCATTTGGTATTTGCATTATGCCTTCGAATTTAACGTTTGCTACTACATCATTTTCGTGTCTAGCGGGGTAGACGCATTTTATGGATTTACAATGTTTCGTATGTCATCGGTACTGCGCAGATTGACCTTGCAGTTTGAAATATTGTCGGCACGGAAAGACGACGAGATTCGCCGAAAAGAGTTTGGTGAATGCATTGAAATGCATGTTGCATTGTTTAAATGTAGGGACATCATTCAAGAGGTTTATGGACCTGTTGTTCTAATAGTAGCAACCACGAACGCCATATGCATGTGTAGTCTGATATTTCAGGTGGTTCAGGTAAGAATTGCTTACATGAAACAATACATGTACTTTGGGTGCAACGTATCCTTTCTTTGGATAAGAAGTTACATGTAAATTTAAAAATTTTAACTCTTTACATTCTACAATGAAAAACTCCTGAACTTCTAGGCTTCAAAATATACAAATTCTTAAATTTCCTTATATTCAACTTCCTAGATTCAAAAATTCATAGATCACCATATCTCTACATCTCCAAATTCCAAAATCTTCAAATTTCTTGACCATCAAAACCCCACAAAGATTCCAAATCTTCAAATATACCTAAAAGTCAATAAATGGAAGGTTTCTTTTCCCTCTGTTATCATATTTCCCCTAGGGAAATCCGCTTTCCTCTTGTGGTTTTCAGAAAAATGTCATTTTCTCTGTAACAGGTTAACACTGAAATAAGTAATGCTCAGATATTAATATATACAACATACCTTGTAATGAAATTCACACAAACCTTGATGTATGCTTGGCCCGGTTCGGTAATCATTTCCGAAGTTCGTATCTCGATTGAAAATTTTTCGCCAAAACTGTCACGGTATCGATACAGATCTTGATTCATTTAATTGTTTCTTGCACAGAGCGAGCTGTTTCGCGAAAAGATTTATTGTAGCTACTGGTACAAGAACGGGGATGTCAATTTGGTAAAACAGTTTTCTTTAATATTGACGCAGAAAACGATCATGGTGAAAGCATGCTGTATATTGCTGGTGTCGTTGGATCTCTTCGTGAAGGTAAACGTCGCATTGTCTCGTTTTTCAGCTGAAAAAGTAAACTCACTTTACAGGTGTTAAATACAGCGATATCCTATTATTTTCTCTTGAAAACCATTGACGGCGGTAAATAAATGGAAAAGAATGTAACCTTTTCGTGTTTTAAATGTTTCTTTTAGCATTAAGGTAAATTAAAGTTTATTTAAAATATAACGGAAATTGCAGATGAAAGCTCATGCATCCTTCTTAAATGTCAGAATTTGATCTACCTCGTATTTCTTTGTTCCTTCAACTCCTTTCAGCAGTGATGGCTTTATGTATGTCTGTCATTCCAAGTGGCCGCGATACGATGAAATACTTTTACTATTTTTAACATAAATGATAGACGTAACCTTGCACTCACGATTTTCGTAAACGTTTAAGGTGTACGTACACGGCACATAGTTTCGTGACGACCAGCACGGTATTTCAACCTTTATCTTTTCGATCGTAATACATTTTACGCGACGCGACGTTCCAGTTACCCGCGATACATAATGCGGAGAACAAATGGAATATTGCACGAAAGAATCGTCAAAAATGAGAACGTTTATTTATCAAGAATGTCGATTTACCAAGAACGTCGTCACTTTGCATCGGTCCGATAGCGAATCGCATTTTCGTTTAAGGATAATGCGGACAGTTGAACGCGATTTCGTAAAAGACGATACCGAATCACGCGACGCGATTTACCCTCACTTTTGTCCTCCTGATGTAAAGCGGAACGAAAGAATTGCTGTCAAATCTCGAACGAGCTGGTCGCATCTGCAGCTACGTTTCCCGCCATTTTCTAACGATTTTATCGATCTTACGACTTATCGATTTTTTCGATACGGTATTGGTAAAATCTTGCTCGCTCGATAATAACGTGTTCGTTTGAAGTTAACGGAAGGTACGTTGAAAAAAGCGATTTCGATGACGGCGAAAAGTTTTCATAATACAAAAGATGAAGATTGTATACGATTAAAAGAATCCTCGGACACGATTTTGGGAGAGATGATTGGCGAGTATAGCGAAATTTTTCGTAATTTGTTGGCGAGATGGATAGAAAAGTGTGAGGGTGTTTGTTATAAGAACGATAGGAATACAGAAGACTTGATTTTACCCAGCAACGAGGATTGGAGACGCAAAGTTTATTATCAGCTGGTCGAGTTGCAAAGAGAACGCGATGCTGAATTTGCAGCGAAAAGGTAATTATTTGTCTTCGAACTTCGAGTCTCGTTTCAAGAATCGTTTCAGTTATTCGATATCGACTAGATTATTTGTTTTTCTTTTTCACCATCGATCTGTTATGTCTATGGTTTGCGTTTGACGATAAATATAAAATGGCCGTTCAAATTTACCGCGTTATCGATCGTAGATTGTTTCGCGATTGAATTCGATACGAGTCGATCGATTTCCCCTGAATGCTAATGGCGTTTTTCAACTACGATAATCGCGAGTAGATAAAAAATCAGCGAATAATGAACAAGTTAAAAAGCGCAGATCGATCGGTCGAACATAATGCAATGCCGGTCGAGAAATTACGTATAATAAGTATGTATTAAAAACAAAAATCGAAGGATCGGCGAGATTAGACCGGAAGCAGAATTCACGAGCGAGGAGAGAAAAAAGGCGGAAGAGATGAACGTGTCTGAAACCGGAGGTATCGAAGCGAAATGGGAATGGGAGCCAAAATTCCGCGAATTCAATTCTTTAAGAGCAAAGGCTAGAAGAATAGAAAGCAACAAATCGACCGAATCGTTGACGAAGTTTCGCAGCGTCAGTGGTTCAATGACGGAAAAACGCGTTCGACCAGGTTGGCGCATCAACGATATCTCGTTGGCGGCAGAAATCCTTCGAAAAGTTCGACCTCTTCCCAGCTTCAACGACGAAGCCGAGATGCGTCGAGTGTTCGGGCTGGTTTACGACGTACTCAGGTGTAAGATGACATGGTTACATTTCTTTCGAATTGCAATTTCCTTGTTCTCTTTCTTCCTTAGACAAGAAGATATTCGATCGCGCTCTGAAGGATACGGGATTTTGGCGTCAGAACAGTGCCATTGAAGACCGCGAAAAGATCGTCTGGCTTCTATTGTATGACATGCAAGGCAGGAAATTTGGGATACGAGACGAAGTCGACGCTGCGGAAGAACGCAAAAGGATCTTCGAGGTTAGATCGAACGCCGATCTCATTTTTAAAAGTTTTATAGAAATGAATAAATTTCTCTTTAGAGAAACTTGAGGTTTTAAACCTACATTGTACAAAATACTTGTCGAATATGTTTAATGATACCAATTATGGATTTGAAAGTACTTTCCCGCCATATTGATCTTTATCATAATTCGTCCAATGAGCGACGTCATAGTATGTCGTCATAGATCACGTGAGTAGCGGCTACATTGGAGGGACAATTCAAATATCTTTATTCCTAATTGTGATACAGACTCTGAACTTCATATTATTTTTGAAACAGTAGATTCTTTTACACAAAATTGGTATCATTAAATTTACAGATTAAGGTTTCCCTAAAGAAAACTTAAGTCGATAATAATCTTCTCAAAATAAAAAAAATTTAATCAGTTTTAATTTGATTATACAGGCAGCTGGATTGACAGACATCGACGACGCTCTTCTGGAAGCAAAAACCCATCTAGCCGCAAGTATTTCACGATTACGTATTCGCGGTTCCGCCCTCAAGCTCGGTGAATATTCAATTGTTCAAAGTAAACGTATAACGTACAGTAACATAATCGCTATATTTGTTACACGTACATCCGGAATCGCCAAGACGACCTGCTGCCGTCGCATTTACGAGCGATCGAGGGCGTAGCGTGGGACGAAGATGCAGCGATAGGCTTCGGATGGGTGAACACCGTTAAACTTCCCAAGAAGGAACACTTTCTTGAAGAAATGTCGAAACTAGGATTAACATGCCGGGAAGACGAGGTGGAGCTCGACGAAACCAGTTACGCTTTCGATTCTATCTGTCCAAAGATGATTAACTTCCATGAAAGAGCTCGTGAGACATTGGCGGTTTCAAGACTCGTCCGCGATCACCGTTTCGTATTTTTAGTAGGTAATCAAGTCGCCACTCTTGCGTCGATCTTTGACTAATCTATTTCAATTCAAATAGGAAAGATCAATGTGCATCGGCGCTGCAGCGCTGGCGAAGGCGATTCGTATGGGCAGGTTTTGTGGACCGGTCATTTTGACCCATTCCCTTGCACCTAGACACACTGGATATTTAGCTGGACTGTTGACTGACATTGATCATGCTGGGAGGCTGTTGGCTTTCGGGACTGGTAATCGTCGATGCGAATATGAGACGTACCTGAAGGATCTTGGCGTTACTTTGCAACGATGTCGCGTTTTCTCTGAAGAGTATGATGTTTAAGTACTTTCTGTACCGTTAGAGAACTAAATTGCTTTGGGTATATAATAGTAATGTTGATCTTGATCATTGAAATAGATGGTTCTTTTATATAAATTTTTTATATAAATTCTTTAACATGAATCTTTTATATAAATTCTTTTATATGAATCTTTTATATAAATTCTTTTATATAAATCTTTTATATAAATTCTTTTATAATAACCATTAATGTTCTTCTTTTACCAGATACGTGTCGCATTCCGCTACAGCCGAGTTAGAAAGAGCAACCGTAGTTTTGGCCGCGCCGCCATGTAGCTACACCGGCGTTAAAGACATCGTTGATCTCGCCGTAGCTCGTGGAGGAGACACGGACCTCCTCGAATCGTTAACAAACGCCTACGCTAGCGACGACGAACTCGACCATCGACATCCGCAAACCTTCTTGGCCGATCAGATGTCCACTCTAAAATATGCTCTAACCAGACCGAATGTTCAGTTTCTAGTATATGAAGTGCATACCGCTTTGCCCTCGGAGACCACTGAAATGGTACAACGAGTAGTCGATCAGGTCAATCGTATGGCTTTAGAGAAATATATTCGTGAGCATTCGGTAAGGTTCATGAAAAGATCTATATGTAAGCGTATTCAGAAACCAGACTTTCTTATTTTTGATTAATGTAGAAGGTTTCGAAGGAGGCGAAGGAAGCATTGGAAAAGCTTGATGCTTTGAGAAAAGAGAATCAAATGAATCCTTCGAATATTACAGTAAGATGTAGACAAAATGGATCTGTATATGCAAAGATAGATCTTTAAATGTTCGAATACAAGTTAAGTACTTTTTTTTTTAATTAAAGGTTCCGAACAGCGACCTCTTCGAGATAGGCAGCATCGACGAGATCTACGGAGAGAACGCGAGTCGCACCCTGGACGCAGGATGTTTCATTGCAGTAATCAGACGAAAAGAGATGATGCAGTTCGATTCGTTGTTCATGATCAAAGTAGCGGAATCAAAAGGTTTATTCGGTGATCCAAAGGAACGACAGGAACCGAAGCAATTGATCCTTGATCAATCACCTCCACGAGCTTCTCAAATCGGTGTTCGAAAACGAGCGAAGCGTGTCAAGGTTTAGACTTAATATTCAATATAAAGTCAACGTCCATAAATTTACCAAACGTGATTCAATTCTTTTTCTTCGTTTGGTAGGTTGAGATTGATCGAATAATGGCGCACACGTTCTCGTCGCTGTCTAGGAGTATGAAGGAGAATGGAATTTGTCCTCGACATCGACGTTACAACAATTGGAAGCAAACGATTGGCAATTCGCCGCAGGTACTCGAAGGACGAACGCGAAATCGATGGACAAATGCAACCGCGAGTTCTTTCGTTGGGTCTTCTAATTATGAGCCATTTTCTTATCTGTGGAATATCGCGATTGGACTGCCATCCAAATCGAATGATTGTTACAAAGTCGGGTCTGAGAATATTTTTGTTAGAGCGACTCCGTTAAAGATTCATTCAGGGAAGAGACGTGCAATTCTTTGAAAATGAACTCAGTTCGATTTTGTAATATTCTATTCATTTATCTGAATATTCAGGACAGTGATATATTAACCACAGGATTTGTTACACGTCTCTCCCTCTTAAATAGATTATCATCGACAAAGATATAATTTATTTAAAGACTTAAGAGGTAGAGCAACTTATTTAAGAGGTAGGGCAACTTATTTGAGAGTCAGAGACAGCAACAGTAGAATAAAAAATGTAATTCTGTTTTTCCTCCTGCATGTGTCTCATATCTCATTGTACACATACGTACAGGTATCCGTAAGTTTTCAAGTAAAAGAACATTCACCCAAAGCTTGTCAGATTCGAAAATCGAACACGAGTCGTTTGAGCACCATCCTTTCTTCCGAATCGCCACGAAAGAAGGCAAGTGGCTAGCACTATTTAATAGTCCATCACACTTCGTTCTTAAAATACATTAAAATAGGAGTTACGAGCGATGTACTCGTTGTTCTCGACGAGCCCCGAATCCTCGAGCCAATTTGATTCCTCCACGCTATCGAACGATGTCTTATCCTTGACGAACGATTCAATCGACAACGCATCTTTAACACGGTAATTAACGTTTGCGTCATCTTCAAAAATTATCTGGTATTCTCGTGACTTTAGAGGAACTTCTGGAGAAATTAAATTTTAGAATAAGGTGTTGAGAATGCAAGATAAAAATAGTGTTAAGAAACTTACAGATATGTTTATTATAAGGTGTTGAGAATGTAAGATAAAAATAGTGTTGAGAAACTTATAAATAAGGTTATTATAAGGTGTTGAGAATACAAGATAAAAATAATGTTAGAAAACTTACAAATAAGCTTACTATAAAGTGTCATGTTTACAAGATAAAAATAATGTTAACAATCTTACAAATAAGCTTATCATAAGATATTAAGAATGCAAGATAAAAATAAGAAACTGGTTTACAGATATTTTAATGTTAATTGAACATAACCAAACATTGTAACACTGAAATCACTGTCTTAATATTTTGTAGGGACAAGTGGAGCCACAGTGGTTCATCGAGTACGATTTTCAAGTCACCAATTCTGAGTCGAGCGTTGCAGCGCGTTCCATCTGAGAGAGACAGAGAAGAACCCAACGAAGAGAACGTTTATCTACGACTAGAAATGCGTCGTCGACCGACATCGACCGACAAGACGTCGCGTCTCTTTCACCCGGGTGGTTCCCCCACGAATGTTTTAGATTCGCTTCTCGAGGGCGCCTGAACATCTTCATAGAATAAAATTTCATTCACGTTTAACGAATTTGTTAAAAATTGCGATGAAATTATATTTTTATGAGTATATTGGTTGTAGATGTCTCTTATATATGTAACATATATAATATTATATACATATATATAGAATTATAAATGTCAAGTAACTTGACATGGCAATGGAACAAAGAATAAGATGAACAATCTTAGAAAATATATTAATTCTGAGAAAGTAAGAAAGCAAGACTCTTCAAATAACGCTGCTACATTTTATTATGAAGTAGCAAAGCTTTTACTGTAACAAATCAGTACTTTCTATCAATCTGTTCAATTTCATCTATGCGTTATTTTACTCATAGCAATATTTCACACCTTTCAAAAGCTTGCATTTCACCAAACAATTATTACCATTTCAAACATATGAATACCATCTACATTTCTTATATACATATGCAAATGTGTGCGTAATAACATTTATAAAAGAAATAGATGGAATGTGCTACAGAAATATTGTATTCACTCCGGATCACTTTCCACGATATTTTTCATACGATCGCACTTCATGTAAAACTGAAACTGATGTCTCGATGAAAACCGTCGCTTAAACTCATCGTGGCATCCTTGTTCGGCTCGCAAAGAAAATCGCATGACCGGTGACTTCAGTGTCCATCGGAACACGATGATCGTAACATGAGATTCAACGAACTCGAAAGAAGCGTTAGGGTAAATTTTGTTAGCGAGCGGCTTCTCCCGCGGTGCAATGTTCAACCGGTCGAAATTCGCGCGATGCTGGACGGACTTCCCAGTCCAATGCAGACCTATATCGAAAGCGATAACCGTACCCACGGTACCTTCAACATCTCACGATTATAATACATATCCCACCGAAATTTATTTATTCAGAATTTCGTATACCAGAGTAGTCAAAATATAGTATGTATACTTTGTAATACAGTATAAACTGTAATTCATGTTCCACAGAAATATGACTTATATCGTCTCGAAACCGGGCCACCACTGAATGCAACAATGAACGACGAGGAAGCTATGTACGCTCTTAAAACGATGATGTACATCCGACGAATGGAAAATAAGTCAGCGGAATTGTACAGATTACGCTTGATCAACGGCTTCCTTCATTTGTATTCCGGTCAGGTATAACCTCACAAAAATTACTGAATACCAAAACCCACCAAAAGTATTTGAAACATGAAATAACAATTAGTGTTTCGCAGGAAGCAGTGTCCGTCGGTATAAAGTTAGCGATGACAGACCACGACAGTCTCATCACAGCCTATCGTTGCCACGGCTTCTCCGTAGTTTTCGGATCCACAGCCCGGGAAATATTTGCAGAACTAATGGGTAGAAAGACGGGAGTGTCGCAAGGGAAAGGTGGCTCCATGCATATGTACGCGAAGCAATTCTACGGCGGTGAGGGTATCGTCGGTGGTCAGGTGAACAATCGACACGACGTTCTCGCGAGATAAGAGTCAAGATATATTGATAGGAAATAGGTGCCGATCGGTGCCGGACTGGCGTTCGCTCATAAATACAACGGCACCGGAGCAGTGTCATGGACGTTGTACGGTGACGGTGCTGCGTCCCAGGGTCAGGTTCACGAATCGTTCAACATGTCGCTGTTGTGGAATTTACCGGTGGTGTATATTTGTGAGAACAATCAGTATGGAATGGGTACTGCGGTGCATAGACATTCGGCGAATACGAGACTTTATACTAGGGGAGATTTGATACCAGGAATAAAGGTGAGGTTGAGATGTTCACCTTTAGGTTTAGGATGAATGTAGCTGTTAAGATGATACTCTTATTATATTTAGTAATAGATAATGTACTAATAGATACATATATTAACTAGTATATAATATGTACAATATAATATACATTACAAATATACAATAATATTATGTATAATGTAATGTATATTACTAATACATAATATTATGTACAATATAATGTATATTACTAATATATAATATATACCATATACAATAATATTATGTATAAAATAATATACATTACAAATATACAATAATATGATGTATAACGTTATGTATATTACTAATATACATAATCTGTTATTAAATTGTATTGTTAAATATTATGTATATCATATATTAGTAATATATATTGTATTATATATTATTAATATACATTATTAATATACAATATACATAATATTTAATAATACAATTTAACATCAAATTAATAATTGTTAACCTAACAACTCTTACCAACTACAATTACAAACTTTAATAACATAAGCCACTAAATACATATATATCTATAAACTCATAACTATAATATGATAATTCCATATAAATCTACATAATTCATTGAAAGAACCACACAACTGAACGTTCTCTAACATTCCAGGTAGATGGAATGAAAGTACTAGACGTCCGCGAGGCAATGAAGTTCGCGAGAGACCACGCTCTTCGCAAAGGTCCAATACTCTTGGAAGTGGTCACCTATCGCTACTTTGGGCACAGCATGAGCGATCCTGGAACCTCGTACCGTTCCCGAGAGGAAGTGAAAAGCATGAGAGACGAACGCGACCCTATCAAGTTACTTTCTCAGTTGATGGTAGAAAACGGTTTGAAAACTGACGCGGAAATTCAAGTAAGTACTCGAAGGAATGAGAAATATTGATTATACATCGATCGTATTCCCGCAGCAAATACAGAGTAGCGTGAACAAGGCTGTGGACGCGGAAATGGAGCAAGCAAAAGCAGATCCTCCACCACCGATGTCGGAAATCGTGACGGATGTTTACGTGAAGCCACTGGAGACACCTCGCGGGAAATCGCCGTGGGAATATAGTTAAATATTCTTTGATGTGAACGAGAAATAAAAGTCTTGTAATCAAAGCATTTCTCTCCGAATTTCTGGTTCGTGAGCTAAACTCGATGGCACGGACGGCTGTTTGTTTCTCGTTCTTACTCCGTCAATTGGAATGATCAATTAAAACACGTCGCTGCGTAATGACGCGATCGAGAGAAAGAGAACGCGAAAGAGCAGTCAGAGAAAGAAGAGACGTCGCGAACGTGACGAGGATGACGGATTAACGCGTGGAAGGGTATGCTCGAAGGAGTGAGTCAATCGCTCGTAGGAACAGCGCGAACGCCCATCGCGTCGTCCGAAAGAGAGGTCGAGAAAAAGAGAGAAGGAAACCAAACTCGGACGAGTAACGACAGTCAAAAAACAGTCTTTGCGGGAGTCGCCTTCGGCTACTCCCGCGTCTGTGTTCGCTAGTTAAATTTTAATCGATATCGGTGCATTCCTCTCTTTCTTAAACATTTTCTCGGCGTCGACGTTAACAAGAGTGGTGTAAAAGAAAACGTAAACGTCATGTACGTTAATTGTTACGGAAAACGTAAAATTAAACGTTAGACCGATTCAAATACGTTAAGATTCGACGGTAGGATAAATTGTATACAGGTGAGAACCTGTCAGAGACGTTAAACAGTTTTGTTAAATTATTATTAATAGTTTTGTTAATGTCGTTTAAAGGCGGCGCCTTTTGTTTACGAAAGAAATTCGACACTGATCGTAATTGCTCGATAAATTCCTTCGACGCAACTGCGACTTGGAATTGACGTCCGTCGGAAGCTAAATGCGTGAATAGACCTATCTGTTTCCTCTGATTCGCGATAAAGTGTCATATTGTGTTCGTCGCGGAGTCGCAGTGTATTTCAGTGAATAAGTAAATCAGAGTCAGTCGGTTAAATAATTGTAATGACAAATACAAGTGTAAAGCGATAAACCGGTAATCTGAGATCGTGTCAAAAGTTGCACGTGCTACGATGGGGCTCGACACGGAGCTCACCGGAGTCCTGCGGGGTAAGTCCGCATATTTCCACCCATTAGTATACTCGCATATTTATACACACCTCTTTCGGTATTGTCAGTTTCCCTCCGTGCATAGAATTAGAATTACAATCGCAACTCTGTCCGTAGACGTGGTGCAGTTTCTGGAGTGTCTCCGAGAAGCGAAACTCGCCCCCAGCCTGGAATGCGTGCGGAGTAACCTGCTGATACGCTCGAAAGACGCGTTGACGATGCTCGTAGTAGAGAGACTCGTCCGATCGAGTTCTCCTGAGCCGTATCTGAACATGAACGCCGCAAAGTCGAAGGGTTTGGTAACGAAAGTGGAAACTGAACTTCAGGAGTACGTGGGAGCGGAAGAACGGCCGGAAAAGCAGCCGCAGCAAGATTATTACGAGACCTTACAGACAGTCGAATCGAGTAACGTGATTACAATCAATGGAACGGACAAAGATGATGAACAAACTGAGAATACTTTGTTGGAGGTGTATGCTAATCTGTCGGCAGCGCAGGCCAAAAGTATGTGTCAGATGTGTGGCTCGCTTTATAGAAAGGAGGGGAAGAAGTTGTTCGTTTTCGAACAATACAGGGCATATTGGATCGGTGAGTGAGCGTCTGTCGTACGTGGTCGATCGACTTAACAATTTCTTTGTGACGTAGGTCTGATTGGATCATACTTGTTGATCTATGGAAGCGACCGGGACAGTCGGCCGTGCACTATTTTGCCGATACGCGGGTATATGGCTCGAGCGGCTCCCAACGCTGTTCCTAGGGATCAGCGACGCAGCGAAAGTACCTTCGAGATATTCCGTCCTGGTAACAGGACCTTCCAGGTAAATCATATTTACTTGAGAAGTACGAAAAGAATATACATAGACATTGTATGTGTGTTAGTTCGTGGTATGTGTTTCAGTAAAATTATATTTATATAAGAAGTACGAAAAGAATATATAAAAACGTTGTATATGTTTTAGTTCGTGGCGAGCACTCCGAAGAACATGGAGCAGTGGATAGCGAAGATCTGCGAATTAGGGAGTGCTGAAAAAACTGAGCAAAAAACGTTATCGAAAGTTGTGACAAAGTCGGAAAGCGATGTGACGCATTCGAACTGTCCGGGAAATCCGGAACGTAGAGAAGAACGATATCAGGACGTAGGATCGTTGGTTGATAACGTCCCCGAAGAGTCTTCCACAGTTTCAAATTCTAAAGAAGATAACAGTAAAGAGACCGACTCTTCAGCGAAGGAAACGTGTACTGAAACCGGCATTTCCCCTCCTTCCATTAGCCCTGTTGTATCAATTTCACCACCTCCTCCACCTCCGCCACCTCTTCCGCCTTCTCCTCACTCCACTAATTCGCAAGCTCGAATTCCTCGGAAATTACCGTCTTTGCCCGAAGATCGTTCGTCTTACGAATTCCTTGAGGAGGAAGAGGACGACATCTATCACAAGATCGAGGATTTTAGAGACGCGATGCGTTACGGAAACCTCGCTGAAATCAAAGCTAATGCTAGAGCGAGGGAACCTGCAACCTATGACGATGCGCGATCTGTTCGCGCGAACGTCAAAAATGAAAGTAAATTGGAACAGAAACAGAGAAAGAAAAATTCCGAAAACTCTGCGAGAAAGTCGCTGAATCTGCGAAACGAAGCTACTTACGACGACACCGCGAATACCGTAGCGAAAGACAAAAATGTTTTTAACGAGCAGGAGAGTTTGGTCTCCTATGACGATGTTGAGGTACAAGTCTTTCTTTCAAGAATCTCTTCAGAGATTCTTTCTCATGAATTATCTTTAATTTTTTATGTACCTCAATTTTATTTAACCTTAATTTTCTTTGTACCTTAATTTTTTACGTACCTTAATTTTATATAACCTTAATTTTCTTTATACCTTAATTTTATTTAACCTTAATTTTATTTAACCTTAATTTTATTTAACCTTAATTTTTTATAATACGCAGAATTTAACTTCAAAGTCGATCAAACCGCGAGCAACAGACAAAACAGACGAAGTCACAAAATCACCACAGAAGAAGTCCTTCCTGGATAGAGTGAGGAGCAAAAGAGAGTCCCCCAAGAAAACCGAGAAAAAAGTAAAATGTAAAATTCCAACGTCGCCACCTCCGCCGTGTCCGGCGCCCGAGATCGATCAGGAACCGCCAACTTATTACGATGATGTATCCGATTTCGCTAAGAGTCCAGAAAGTAAACGTGTCGAGGAAGAAGACTCGGAGTATACTTGTCCACCCGCGCCTAGACCGGTTTACGTGAAACCACCTGTGGTTGTAGATACAGTCGACTCGCAAGAATTTTACGACGACGTTAGTACGTGTCGGGAGAAGTATGAAAAAGACCGCGATACGTGTCAATTTGATCAGGTAAGAATTTGCTTTTAATTTTTATTTCGATCAGTTTAATAATTTGTTTCGTTACAGCGATCGCCGAGGAAACATAGTTATGGCCGCGATCATGCTTCTACTGAATTGTGTGAAAATGTGGAGGATAACGAACATTATAAAATACCACGCGTCGATGGTGGACACCCTAAGAGTATTCTTATCGAAACAGATGAACTGTATGATGACATCGCTATACTTGCGGACTTCACAGCACGTCAAAAAGAATATCCCGTTAAAAAGGATAACGAAGAAACAAAATTGCCAGCTAGTCCGGAGAAGAGATCGTGGAATAGATTCGGGAAAAAGTCTAAAACGATTGATACCGTTTCTGAAACAAATAATCGAGCCTCTAACGGTTCGGAAGAGGTGACGGATGAGTTCAACGAACAGCAAAGTTCGTTGAGAATGAATACGTTCCAGAAGTTGATCAGCAGAATGGAGAACTCTCTTGGTAAAGCGTCTGTCAGGACTGCGTCGTCGATGCTCTTGAATAAAACTAACGTTGTCAACAATGCATAACGTTTCAAGGAAAATGCTTGCACGCATTTCTACAATCCTAATTAATCTTAATTATTCCTAATCTTGTTATATTCAAGACAACTATTTACAGACCAAAGATAGCGGATTAGTTATTTTCTTATAAATTTGTATCACATGGAAATACTTAGTGTTTGTAAGAATTTTTTATTTTGCAAAATAAAGAATTATCCCTGATACTCTGACTGTAGAATTTATTTTGGACCCACTATTAAAAGTATCAGATCAAGATACAATATTTCAACCAATGTCTTGTGTGACATAACTGCTAAAAATAAAATTAAAAATCGTTACACTGACATGACGAGTATGTAATACTGACTAACAAAGTGTTAATAACACGCATCATTGACGCCAATGAATACTATTTGCTAATTATAAAAAGTGTCGATTACGTTGTATAAGACGATTATACGACAATAACATTGTTCGATTTTAAGTGGATCAAGGATCTTATATACATAGTACACTTTTAGTATGGTTTAGTCTTTTATTGGAATATTTTTGTTCGTATTGAAGTTCTTCTCGTAAACGTAGTATAAATCTTGGTAGATATTAGATGCGCTTCGCAAGAAAGAACGAAATATATCGGTACTATGTTGTCGCATCGCTTTCAGAGGTATACCTGCTTTTGTTTCTAAATTATTTAAAAACAATTCCGATTGTTTCGAGTACAATGGAAGAACCAAGATTGTCAGCATAAGAATCAAACTAAATAGGAAAATCCACATAATCGTGCGTAAAAAGGTTCGACATGTATTTCCTGAAATTAAATCAACAATATAAAGGCTATCAACATGATAGAGTAACGGTTGAATTATGTTTAGCTATATTACCTTTAACCAAATGCTTATTTGTACATTTCTTCTGATGTGTTACTGTAGAAGTTTCTACTTTGTTTTCATTGACTTCTGATACCTTGAGCAAAGAATTAGATTCATTTTTCTCTAGATTTTGTTTGTTATCTTTATCTGCTTTCTTCTTTTTCTTCTTTGCTGCTTTTTTTGCTGCTACTGCATCTGCTTCTGTATTTATCACAAATAAATTACTAATAAATTCAGGATAAACAAAGGTTGTTTATTAATTCTTTTTAATGTTATATATTACCTGCAATTGCATTTAACCTTCGTAATTTTTCTTCTTCTATAGTAAGCTTCACACGTGATAAGTATGTAACAATATTTTTAGCACAAGCTTGACATTCACTTAAATTACTACAAGGTCCTGCTACACTTGCCACTGCAGGTGTTAAAGGATTTTCCTTTAAGTCTAGCCATCTTAAATTCTTTAACTCGCTCAAACTGAGCGGTAACCTGCTTATCTGTGAAATGTCAGTTCTTTATTTGTTCCACTTATATTTGTCACAGAGGTTTATAATAAATTAGCTTCAGTTTACCTGATTTGCATAAAGATCCAAGTGTTTTAATTGCCTCAATTCACCAAAATTTTCAGGAATTTCTGTCAATGCATTTCTACTAAGATCCAACTTAACTATTTGTTTAAGATTCACAAAATTATTCTGAAATACATTGTAATGAAAAATGTATATTATACTGTGCACACAAAACAAGGAAATATAAAGTACATACTTACAGGCAAAGAAGTTAATAGATTATTTGATAAATCCAAATGTGTTGCTTTCTTAATGGTCGCCTGAAACACATAAGAGTAGCTTTAATTTTTCATATTTCCCACTTATTTATAAAATAATGTACTTTTAACAAAATGTGTTTTAACATACGATTTCTCGAACAGGCACTTCTTTCAGGTCGCACAAGCTAAGATCTAAAGTCTCATCTTTCAATCTGTCCTTAACATTTTTTAAATTCATTTTGACGGTACTTTACGTAGATAAACTAATTAACGTGGAAGACTTATACACTTTGTAATTTTCATGGCGTCACCTTCTGCCGTAAAACATGTTCCTGCGGGATCGACAAAAATAATGTTAAATGTAATACAGAAATATCATGTACTTTACAACTTTGATACATGAAAGCGATACGCGAACCGGCAATATTGTATTCAGGTAACGAAAACGTTGAAACACTGACGTGCACGTGGCAAATTAGCACCAATGACAACTAAACACGAACATATTATTTTTGAAAGGTCTGACAGTTCAACAACTTTTAAAATCGCACAGATGTTGGTAGAACTTGACGTGATTTGAGCGAAATTAGAATCACGGTTGTATCTGTAATGTGTAGTGGTGTATACCAAATTTTCACATCGGTCGCTCTTCTATACGTTTACAGTAATCATAATTGTACGTATAAGAAAATTGACAAGTGAGCACAAAATATGTTTGTGGGAATCCAGGAAATTCAGAAAGATCAATGTGTTACAGTTTATCATTATTAAATTCACAGGAAGTAATTTATAAAACGAATTAAATTCTGTACTTGCACATCTTTTCACGTTTCGATTAATAAGTGGACGCAAAATGTCCACACGTTATATGAAAAAGGTATATGGGAGTGATTTGTTGCTCCCAAAGGATAATGAAAATGAAAATGAACTAGAAAACTCGATAATCGGCAATGTTAAGTCGAAAACATTTAATGTCTTCGATGTAGTACGTATTAATTATTTTAATTTCATAATTTTCAGTTGTTCTGTTGGGTTAGAATTCAACTAAAATATTAAAGTTTTATAATGTTATTAAATATTTCTTCCTCCTCTCTTTAGTTGAATGAAAATTCTGAAGCAAGTGAAAAAGAAAAGGAAGAAGAACCAGTGATAGAAGATAATTGTAAGGAGGAAGCTAAACGTAAGAAGAAAAAGAAGAGACGAAAGAAGTTGGATAATTCTAAAACTCAACAAGCCAATGAATCCAAAGAAGGAGAGGAAGATGAAGATATAGATGAAATTGAAAGAACTGTAAGAGAAGTAAACAAGCTGCTGGGAGAACCACTCCCAGGTTGTAGTTCTCAAGTTACAGACAATTTACAATGGATAAACAAAAAATCTAAAGAAGATACCTTGTTGGTGCAACATAAACACTTAAATCCTTATAATGAACTTAAAAGAATTTTTGGTAGTAAAACTGTACAAGCAGAACAAATGTATGTTTTTAATGAAGTTTGTTTCATAATTAGGTACAACTTAGAGGTTATAATTGATTCTCACAATTGAATAATTTATTTTAACAGCAATAGAAGAAACAGAGGTCGTATGGGTCATTTGAAGAAAACATGGTTGGTTTCTGCAAGAGATAATTGGCCACCAATTAGTAAATCTGGGCTTTCAATGTCTTTGGACCATACTGTGAAGAGTGCTAATAATGTTCAGTACTTTGTATATGATCACAGTCCATCATATAGACAAGTACAAATGAAATTTTTGGAAGCTGTTGAAAGTTTAAACCCTGAAAATATTGTGGTATATAACATTTAAATTTAAATATCATGGGTGGAAGCATTTGAGAAATACTAATCTTTTAATAATTTATTTCAGAGCATCATCAATCTACACTCTTATCATATAGATGCATTATTACAAATAGCTGAACTTTGCAAACTTAATGAAGATTTGGCAATGGCTGCAGAGTTTACAGAACGAGCTTTATATTGTTTAGAATGTGCTTTCCATCCTTTATTTAATATCACAACTGGTTTGTGCAGACTAGATTACAGAAAACAGCCAAATCGGGCTCTATTCATAACATTATTTAAACACCTGAATTTCGTTGGAGGTCGTGCATGTTATAGGTAAAACATTTAAATTTCTGCATATCTTCTATTTTTTATTTCAATTGTACTTACAAAATTTTATATTGCAGAACAAGTTTGGAATTTTGTAAATTACTCTTATCACTTGATCCTGAAGGTGATCCTTTAGCTGTGATTTTGTCTCTTGATTTCTATGCTCTAAGAGCAAAAGAGTATGAATGGTTTATTGAATTCTGCAATCTTTGGGATAGCACAAGAAACTTAACCCAGCTACCAAACATAGCATTTGGTTTAGCTTTAGCTCATTTCCATTTAGGTCATCAAACTGAAGCCAACGAACTTTTACAAAATGCATTAATAATGTTTCCAGGCGTATTGTTGCCCTTGTTAAACAAATGTAATATACAATGCGATGAAACGGTACTTTTAAATTAAATACATTAACGATAAAAGTATAATACAAAAGCAAGGAGATATTAATACATTAAATATTTTGTAGGTACAAACTCATGACTTCTTTAACAGTAAAGCACTAATGTCAACATCACCAGCGTTAGAAAAATTACAAAATTTATATGTAACACGTAGCTTTCGTTTGTGGAACGAAGCAGATCTTTTACCGTGGTTACGTGAAAACGTACACGTTGTAATAGCTCGTGTTGAATGTAAAGATGATTATGTTAAATACTGTGAATTAAAACGAAGAAAACGTTATCAAGGAAAGCTACCGAAAAATATTTTACGACATATTATATTATCCGACATGAAGGAAGTAACCGTGAATGTACAAGAGGTATAATTCAATATAGTACTAGGGTATTATTCAACAACATTATGACTGTTTAACATTTTTGTGATATTTAACTATAGGTGCAAAGTGATGGTTCAGTTCTCTCACATGATCCTCTGCCTCCTGCGGATAGCATTGATATCTATAAAATACCTAGAAACACAACTCGAACTAGTTCCAATCTTCTTTCTCTCTTTGTTTCATCTCTTTTCACAGATATTAATGGAGAAGTTTCAGTAGCTGCTCTTGAAGAACTAAATTTGTTGTAAGTATATATAATTTTTAAGTTTTAACAAATTAAATGAATTGACAATTGACATTTTATATTTCTAGTTACGATAATAATTAGCAAACGTAAGGCCGGTTGTTGACTGCACTGTAAAGAAATAAAGCATACAAATTTTATACTAATATAATAGTGGAAAATGAAATAATATTATTAATTCTTTTTTCAAATTTTAACTACTTTTTTGAAAATAATATACATACATATATACTATTTAATCATAAACAATGTAAAATTATAATTATTTTTTAGTAATATTACTACTATTATTGTAATAGTTACTTATATATTCAAAATTTAGTATATTTTCATTGTCTTCTATACACGAGGTCATGCATTCGTTATTTGTACAATGTTCTAAGTTTAACAAGGTTTTGAAGATATCGTCGTATATTCAGTCTTTAAATGTTGTAAATACGTAAAAGAGATATTGTATATAATAAACATTAATAAATAAATTATATTGTTGAAAATATCATGTAGAAAAATGACCTATTATATGCATAGTTTGTATTATATGGGATAATATAAAATATTTCGTGAATGCATTTTGGTAAAAAAAGGAATTATTATTTTCACATAAACTTATCTTATGTACAGGTCTATACAATTGCTTTATATTATATTTTGTCAAGTATTCTTATGATTTCTAGCGAAGTATTATTTGAATTATTTTTGAGTGACTTTTCCCTGCATTTTTATTAAATGTAAATGTGTATTTACATAAATATTACATATTTCTGTAATGAGCATGAAAATATTTCCGTGTGCGTTTATTAATATAACAATGGGCGTTTTTAATACTTATGTCAATTTGCAGTTACACTGTAAAAAACACCCTTATCATCTTTTCCAGTATTTATGTTGTCATTAAAAAAAAACAGAAGTTGAGAATTGAATAAATTATTGGCAGAGCCGTAAATAATGTTACATTTCGACCGTTGGTCCGTGATAAGATTATTTTTTAAATGCCATTTGTATTTTCACTTAATTTATACCATACTATGAAATACAGGATTGTAACGACAAATGCCCGGACCATATTCTTGATAAGCTTTTTTCGTATGACAAACCCTGTAAAACTCAGGATCGCTTGCTAACAGAGCACCACCATACCACACCGCGCAACGCTGTTTATGATGCGATATAACATGAACATCTATCGGTTTTGGCTAAAATAAAATAAAGTACATATACTCATATCATCTTATTGCATTCACAAATAAGATAAGTTGAGAATGTGTGGTGATAAAATATACGTTACCGTAATGTGACTTCCGCTCAACGTTTCACTCAGTTTGAGACGTGCATCAACGATTCGTTTTATGTCACGTTGTAATCGTCTACCGAAGTCTTTAAACATTGTAGAACCTCCCGACAATACAACATTACTATACAATGGTCTTCTAACGTCTATTGGACAATTTTGTATTACATCGTCCACGATTTCACTTAGTGGAGTTGTGAAATCTGGATTAGAAAACTAAATAACGCAACAAAATATATGATTAAGTGTATTTTGCAGAATTGCTTTTATTATAAAATTTAACTTGAGTTCAAATAAGCATACTTCAGGATGGAAGAATATCTCTGGTCCTAGAAACCTTTCGTATCCAACATCCACTACAAAAGGCTGCTTAGTGATGCTATTAATACCCTCATATTTTTTTATTTTGGTAGGATCACTGTCGTATTTAGCAAATTCTTTTGAAATATCAGGACATATATAGCAATATTTTTCTTTTATTGCTTTAGCTGTTTCCAAAGACTGCTCAGGTGGAATTCCAATTTCACGTTCTCTTAATAAACTTTGTATAAAATATGTAATGTCACGTCCAGCAATAGGAATGTGCTTTATACAACTTCCAATGACAAAACCTTCTGCCTAAGTAATAATGTAAATTAACTATTTAATGAAAATCACTAACACAACATTCTAGATGAATTACAACTGAATATATACTATATGCTTACAACTGGAATTACGTGAGTCACTCCATCTCCACTATCCACAACTACACCTGTTAATGTTCTATTCTCTACACTCTTAGCTGTCCAGGATGCAGCTAATGCTAATACTGCTTGCACAGCAATATAAAGACCTGGTACATTAAATGATTCAAACATTATTTCTGCTGTGTATTCTCTATTTTCTGGAGTGTTTAATGGTGGCTCCGTAAGTAAGAAATAATGATCTTCAGGTTCTGCCCTTAAGTATTTAAAGATACATTGTTGCAGAAACTTTTCCATTAAATCCCAATCTTCCACTAGACCATGCCTAACTGGATACTAAATATAATTAGGTATGAATTACAAAATATTTTATAAGGAAACTGAATATGTAACTGGCAATTTCAAGTTATTACTACATACTTTCACAGAATATCCAGTAGCTTCAAATGCTTCATCTCCAATATAAGCATCCAAATCTTCAACTCCTTTAGTAATTCTTCTAGCATTGTTATCACCTACTTTTGCTGTCTCTTTAATTGCAATAGCGGATGGTATCATAAGTTGAGGCTCCTTATTGGATGCAAAACCTAATTTTGTATACCTGTAATATAAGATTTCATTGCAAGTGCATCTTTCAATAGTAAATTATAAAAAAAGTTTTAATATAATAATCCTAGAATTAGTATATTATTGAACTGAAATGTAAACTTTTCTAAAAGTTTCGCTGTAAAACTTATATGACAAGTACTATTTGTTCTATCGTTCAAGCATAAAATTTTAAAAGTGTACCACAGATGAGTGTTACAAAAAGTAAGAATATTAGATAAGTAAATGGTGTATCCTATAAAGTGTATATCATAAATATATCTGCTGTAATATACTTATTCTAATAAAACTTAAATAATTTTAATACTTGAGATGTACTTACCCCGTGCCTACGTCGATTACACATGCTGGAAGCCGGCCGAGCATTGTTCTTTGCTGTTTCGATCACTTTTTTGCTTTTATCTTACAAAAAGTGACTTTAATCACAATTCTTAAATTTGACTCACCACTTTCAAGTAACCACACCTCCCCTTAGAAATAAAGCACAAGCATACTTTAAGCTGTGCGTTCAATACGCGAATTCTCTTCAACGCTACGAATTGTCAAAAATGGAAACTAATGTAAGAAGCGGTTGCGACATCTACCATGGAAACTACCATATCGTCGTTTTACTATATATGTAATAATAAAATTTATGTATGTATATGTTACACACAGTAAAGGGTCACGTCATAATTTTTGAGAATTCCAAGAGCGAGGGCCTCTGGTGGCGAACTGGGAAACAGTGCTGGGCAGCAGTGACTTAGTTTCCACCGAGAGTGCAAGTCGGGTTAGAGTCGGCTTAAAATTCAGTTGGCTTGCCTGCTTACACCAGAATAAGTGACGCTGGAGTTCTTAAAATTGAGTTGGCTTGCCTGCTTTCACCAGAGAAGGCCCAATTGAACGCTACCCTACAATTTTTTAGGGTAGAGTTCAAGTTAACAAACAGTAGTACCATATACGCTCATTTAGGGTCACCAAATATGTATCAGTATTCCACTTTTTAAGCAAAAAATTCCCTTAAATTAGTGCATTATCGCCTTTATTCGCGTTTATACCAGTTTATAGTCACTTGCAGCAGTAAATGACGGTTCTGAGTCATTTAAAGAGCATGTTTTTTATTTTACGATTGACAATTTATACGATTAAAATTGATAATTTTTACACTAAAGAAGCATAAGTTGATGAATTTTATGCTATAATTTATAGCGTAATAAATATAATGTTAATAACATAAAATGTGATGTATAAGTAGTCAGTACAAAGTAATTGTTCAGCAATTATCAAAGCATTTATCCAAAGAAAATAATGTGTGTTATCTAATATTATTTATACAGTAAAACAAGGATAATCAATCTATTTTACTTTACGTAAAAAACGGTACATATTATCTCTTTGTCTTCCTAAGTTACACATGTATGATTTGTTATCTCAGCTGTAATCTGAAACTGCTATTGTACATAGATTATTCTTGTGTTCATTAGTAATTAGTAGTTCATAATCGACATATGGTGTTATAGGTAAATTAAGATATTAAAATGCCAAGTTCACACTTATATGCTATAAATAATGAAGGGCGTGTGTTTGGATTATCAACATCTGGCAATATGTGGAGAGAATTCATGTACTTGGGTCTTGAATTCAAGCAGTTATCCGCTGTGCCACATTTTATGTGGGCTATAGGTGGAGATCGTCAAGTTTATGTACATGTACATGGTTTGGATGTACCAATAAGAATCAAAGAAGAAATATATGAAAATGAAGTACGCTGATTATTATTTATAACTTTTATTCTGTAATGGATTAAGTACTTGTATTCATACAAGTTTGCAAACTTTATTCATGTACATTATATTATTATAATATATTACATTTACAGCGTTGGCTTCCTTTAGAAGGATTTAGTGGTAGACTATTACCTACAGATAGATATAATTTTTCTAATCAAGATGGTACAGTTGATCGTAGTAGAGATAAAGTAAAATTACCATCTATGGCATGGCAGTGGGAAGGTGACTGGCAAATAGAAACTACATTAGATGGCCAACCACTGGATCATGATGTAATTATTACTAATTTTATTGAATCATTTATACCATATATGTGCATATGCAGTATATTTATATTCATCAGTAATTTAATTTTTATTTTGAATTTTACTTATTATTACTTCACATTCTTTTTAATTTCTATGTTATTAGGACTCAAGATATAATAAATTTTAATCTCCTCATTTTTTTAATGTAGTAATCTGTGAGATTAGAATGGATTATTTCATTTTATGCTTTATTCCTTTGTTGTTGTATCTCTTACAACTTTCTGTTTATATGTAGATTTGTTGTCAGTTGTCAACATCGAAACAAAGCCTTATGATCACAGAGAATCTGATATTTTGGTAGGGATGGACATATGCAGTTGATTTTCCAGCTACATATACCACAAAAAAGCAATGGAAATCCTGTGTTAGAAGAAGAAAGTGGGTTCGGTATAGAAGATATAGTGCTATGAATTCATGGTGTGCTATTGCACCCCTTCATAAAGATGCAACTAAGGTGATATTTCTCAGTTTATGAATTATATTGTTACTGAACAAATATTTGCACATACTTTTCTATAGCTTTTTGATTTAAGTGTTGCAATACTATTTTAGGAACCATTCATTGATATAACTGTGGGTGGAAATCAAATACCTGGTGGTAGTTCTGGAAGCTTAGCAGTTTGGGCAGTAACTGCCCATGGGAGGGTATAACTTTTTTCAATGTACTACTGTAGTAACTATATTATAAGATCTCATGGAATTTTATTGAATAGGTAATGTTTCGTGTTGGCACAAGTACAACTTGTCCTGAGGGACAAAGATGGAGTGCTATTAAATTGGCAAGTGGGTATGAAGTATGTCAGATCAGTGTTGGAATAACTGGTCTCGTGTGGGCTGTGTTAATGATTGGTAAAGCACTAGTGCGCACTGGTGTTACTAGAGAAAATCCAATGGGTACATAATTATTAGAAAATTATAATATCAGTATTTTGAACAATACTTGAGCATCAAATGATGGGTTACTCTTTTGTAGGAGACGATTGGTCGGAGGTTGATTCACCCCAAAAAGATTTAAAATTAATACAAGTTAGCGTAGGTACCGATGCAGTATGGGCTGTAACACAAGATGGGGGAGTGTGGTTTAGAAAAGGTATTAAAGGTGAAATGAGTGGAGTATGTGAGCAGATGGCTACTGGTACTGGATGGGTGGAAATGTTAAGTAAGATGTCATTAGTATCCGTTGCTCCGAATGATCAGGTTTGGGCCATCGGTCATGAAGATCGAGGTTTATATTATCGTACTGGTATTACACGATCAGAATTAACGGGTAAAAAGTGGAGAATAATAAACGCACCTCTTCAACTTAGTCGAGCAAGTAGTAACGCGAGTTTATCAAGCAACAGACATAGCATGTGTGGTACTCCTCAACAACAAAGACATCAAAGTTGGGGTTCATTGGTACTTATTTCATAGAAGTGTTCACTTTAATAAATACTTATTCATTTTTGTTTATAATACAAAGTAAAACTTTTTATTTGAAGAATCGACCACACAGTACCAGTGAAGGTACTACGCTAATTAGAGAATGGGAAGAGCAATCACGTTCTGCACCGACACCAACATCCTTAAAATTATGGCAACGCGTAAATGACGGTACTTCAGTTAAGAATCCACAACAAACATCGTTCCAGGACATATACCTAAATGAAGGGAAAAAAAAGTAAACTTGTCATTAATTTATGTAAATTATCATTATAATTGTATTATCATTACTAATTAATGAAAATTTCAGATCTGCAAATTCATTGGATATGGCTGACTTAAGTGAAGCTAGTGTTGCAAATATCACTATATCCAATGAATCATTGACTAAAACTGGCGAATCTATAGTAGTTTCTGGAAAGGGAATGGGCAGTACTATTAAGGTATGTTATGACTGGAAAATTTAATTAGATGTTTTTCTAGAATTGATGTTGAAATTTTAAATATTACAGATCAACCCAGCTGCATGGAGTCCTGTTCATTCAGTTGGGTCGATGGTGGGTGTAGAAGCTCATCCAGAAACGGATGGAAGTATATTTGATCCTGACTTAACAAGTGATTCTGGTGTTTATGGAGATGATGAAAGTTCTGGTGCAATGTATTGGGCTGAATGTGATGCTTCTTGGTATAAAGTGGAGGCAGGAGCATGTTTTGTCGACCCAGCTAACCCTCCAAAATGGTACATTCAATATTATGAATGATGAAGTTATTTTACAGTGATACCCAGACTTACATTTATGTATGTATTAAAATTATAGGATTGCAGATACCAATGGTGCAAGTCATGGTGACACTGCAGAGCCATGGAGAATGTACATTTTAGAAGAATTGAAAAGAAGATTAAGCAAAGTTCAATTTGATCCAACAATATATGAAAAAGTCGTTGAAAAGTAAGAAACTTGAATAATATTAATGCATCAGACATATTTTATTTATAATTACTCATTACAGATCATCATGGATAAAAAATAGTGATGCAAAATGTAAAGTTAAGGGCAGTACTACGTATGAAGATTGTGTTATTGAATTAGAATGGATAAGTAGCGATAGTGGATTTTTAGATTCTGGAACTCTAACTATTTTGAATTCGGATGGGGCAACAACGATTGTAAGATAAAGAATTTAATGAGATGGAAAGCTCATAAAAATAGTTTTCTTTAATTTTGAATAAATATCTTTACAGATGCAGTTTCCTGTATCCGAAATTATGTGTGTAGTATGCTGTAGCGAACCAGGTAATCCACGAATTGCAATTCACACTCCGCGATTATCTCGTTCTAAGGTTCTTAGATTGCAGTTCTCTAGTGACACTGAAATGGAAGACTGGGTAGCACATTTAACTTCAGGTATGAATATCAATATGAACACATGTTTATTTTTATTATTATATTAATAATGTTTCAAATGTTTTCGCGTATCTTTAGTTTCGTGTAAAATCAACAATGTTTATGGAAAACCAGGACCAAACTCAATTTGGGCTACTACTGCACTAGGAGATGTATATGTGTATGATCCTGCTGCTGTTGAGGTAAGGTATTAAGTATATTTCATGATAAGCGTATTGCTTGTACAACAAAATTGTTTTAGGAAAATCAGTTTAACAATGGCGTTTACGTACAAGAGTTAGATGTTGCTGGAAAAGAGTTACCTTTTGAATGTATATTACAAAATGGTTTTAGACATGGTAGTTCCTTAGAAATCACAGTTTGCATTCACGACGATGCTGACAGGTAAAAGATAATAGCAAATAAAATTTAATTTATTTGTATCATCAGATTGTTTTATTGGACATTTTTTCTCTTAGATTATCGTTCAATCTTGTCTGCTACACAACAACGTTTGTAAAACAAAAATCCGTAATAGAAAGCCACGATGTTGCGTTACATTTTAATCCAAGACTTAAAGAAAATATAATTGTACGGAATACATATCAGAATGGGCAATGGGGAGACGAGGAAAGGAACGGAGAAAGCCTAATAAAAGCTGGTTCAGATTTAACATTAAAAATCGTTTGTGAAGTACAAGGATATAGAATTTTCATTGACGACGCAGAATTTACTTTTTATAGTCATAGAATACCACCTGAAAGTATTACTCATTTTCGAATGAAAGGATTGATGACATTGTGCAGCGTGCTTTATAAATCTACATCGGTATGTAACAACGTTGTTATAATAATAAAACTATTAGTTATAATAATAGTTTTATATGCATAGGTAATCATTGATCCAATTACAATGTTTTGGAGGCAAATTGGAGGACATTTGAAAAAAGTTGAAACTTGTTCTGTTGGTGTGACATGGGGCATTGGATATGATAGCACTGCGTGGGTGTACACTGGGGGTTGGGGAGGTTTATGCCTTAAAGGTTAGAGGCTTTTAAATTAACAAATTAAATATATTAGATATGTATAATATATTCATACTATATGTTGTTATTAACAGGATTAGATAGTAATACGGGAATAAATGCTATGGTAGACACTCATAACTATTACGTGTATGAAAATCAACGTTGGAATCCAGTAACTGGATATACTTCTCATGGTCTTCCAACCGATCGTTACATGTGGAGCGACGCAACCGGACGTCATAAACGTACTCGAGAAAACACTAAACTATTATCAGTACATTGGCATTGGGTAAGGATACATCGTAAGAAGACAATAAAATCTTCTTTCGGTTACTGCAATAAAGTATTTGTTTTTGTAACAGGTATCAGATTGGATAGTAGATTTCCATACTCCTGGAGGTGTGGACAGGGATGGTTGGCAATACGCAACTGATTTTCCTTCTCAGTTTCATGGTAAAAAACAGTTTACCGATTACGTTAGAAGAAGAAGGTGGTTCCGCAGATGTCAATTAACTACTAGTGGCCCTTGGCAAGAATTAGGAAACACAAAATTGATTGATGTTTCTTTATATGTAAGAACTGTTTAAAGTAGTAATATAATTCAGATGAAATATAAATATAAAATTGTTTTCGTGTATACTAGGCAACAGATAAACCTAGTACGGATGCTCCTATATACATTTGGGCCGTAGCTTCTAATGGTGAAGCTTTATTTAGAAGAGGTGTTTCGGAATCGTGTCCTATGGTATAAATAGAAAACCTTTGGTAATTTTAAATACTTTATTTATTACATTCTCAAGGTACTTATTATGCAGGGAATTTCATGGGAACATATACCCAGCGACCAAGCTTTAGTAGGTATTTCCTGTGGACCAGGAGGTCAAGTTTGGGCCGTAGGGAAAAATGGCTCTTCTTATTGGAGGTTAGGCATTACATCCGAAAAACCGACAGGTATTAATAACACGATAAAAATAATCTGTTTATTTGTAATTTTATTAATGGTCGTTTCATTGTTTAGGTTTACAATGGCAAAATGTTGAGCCGCCTTCAGGAGCTCATTTAAAACAAATCTCTGTTGGAAAAGATGTGGTGTGGGCATTAGATGCAGCAGGTAGATTATCTGTACGTCGGGAAGTTCAGCTAAATGTTTTCCCGGAAGGAACGCACTGGCAAACTCTTCCAGCGATGCCAAACGACCCTATCCACATAGGTATTTTTTAAATTAATGCATATAGACCAGCGTTTCCCAACCCTATAGTCTCCAAAATTAACCTTAGCAATTTTCTTATCTTAATTTTTATCAAATGTTTTATTAACAATACAATTTTTTTATAGTTACTTTATAAGTGTACATAGTTAGACAATATCTGAGAGTAGAAGAATGATGTGTGTTGCGAAGCTAATTTTTGCATCGTCTTACTTGAACTTTTTTGAACAAATTCCAGAAAAAAATGTGATACACTCTTCAAAGGCTGCAGTTCTCGAAAAACTCTGCAAATTGTCCCTAAAAAACAGTCCCACGTTGGGAAACGTTGATACCGACCGTACATCTGTTTATTTAGACACACTCTCTGACCCCTATTGCATAGGTATACTTTAGGAGTGTGCGCTTAGAATTTAGCAAGCTTACCAGTTTTTCTATTGTACTTTGTTTTATGCAGTTAACAAGATTTGTCTTGCTTGTTATAAAATAATTTTTTGTGAATTCTAGATATGTCAGTTATAAATGCGAAACAAGGTTTTCGACACATTGATGTTGCAAGGGAAGAGGGTCAAGTATGGGCAGTTTCAGGAGCTGGTATACTTTGTCGTAGGATTGGTGTTACTGAATCGAATCCTGCAGGAACTGGTTGGGTAACTGGTATAGGGGTAAGTTATCATTTAACAAGTATAGTTACATGTTATTAAAAAATACTATAAAGTTGCTACTACATTCAACAGGCGAATTGGCAGTATATAAATGTCGGCGGACTTGTAAATAAAACTAAATGAATAATTCCTTTTTAAAGAATTGAGAATTCTTGAAATCGGATACTTGAAGTATTATTACATTGCTAGAGAGTGTAATGCTCTAGCAACTTGTTTTCATCAACAATTTTGTCATGAATACCAAAATGGATAAGTACATATAAACATACGTGTATGTACACCAGTGAGCACTGTAGGCTTTTATAAAGAAAACGGCGGAATAGGGAAAAAGGCATCATCACTACTTAATTTTTTAAAATTTGGAACTTTTCAAACTTAAAAATTTAGAAATTGAAGAATTTCGGGTTTAGATATTTCGCAATTTAGAAATGTAAATGCTTTTAAGTTTACAGTTAAATTGGGAGAGATGTCTATCCCTACATTTATCCTTTTCTAAAGAAAGTTTGCATTGCACTCAAGTGTACATGTACAAGGCTTAGCTTTTGCAACTACCTAAATCTTACAATATAAGCTTACCACATAACGTATTTAATGAATGAAAAAATATTATTTTATCTGAAACATGCCAACAATACTAATTGACTATGTAATGATTTAGATTATTCTTGGAACGTATTATTCTAATTTATTTCTACTATTTTTGTTTAATAAGTAAAGGGAAGCTTGTGTAAAAAATGACAGTGATATTAAAAACGTTTGAAAGATATATTAACAGTTCCATTCCTATAGTTTTACCATATAATTTTTCTATTAAATTATTGTCGAATTCCAAATATATGTATTTATATGATTACTAATATAAAGTAATTTATAATAGCACAATAGTATGAAGATGTGAAAAATATTGATTTTATTTTTGACTAGTTATACATATTGAAAAAACTATGACTTAATTGTACAAAATGCCTTGTCTAGTTATACACTGTTTTTATTAGTACAAGATAGTGAAAAATGAGACTATTAATACAAATTTTTGGAGTCAAAATCATAATAAAGTAAGAAATGGTAAATTTTTATTTTAATACTTGTTATGTATTAAACGTTCCATTTCATATAAAAGCTTATTGAAAACTATGTATTTAAACAGGTTGCTTAACAATGGATGTTATTGATGTTTAAAAAATGTTAACCACCGATCAGTGTATGTTCTTTCAATTGAAACAGATACCTCACGATTTTCCTAAGTGCTAATTAAATGTTCCTATATTAGTATATTTTATTTAATGTCACTAACATAATAATTTTATGTTTATCGTCTTATGTAAATATATTTTTTTAAACACTTTTTAAAATTGTATTTTTTTAAGCAAAGTAATTTTTGCTGATTTTATAAATAAATACACAAAAATTAATATAAAACGCTGTATTTCATTAGCGCAAGTAGCACTGCAGTTAATAAACATAGTAAAATTTGTTAAGCAATATGTACATTACATTATATTACTTTCACATATAAATAAAAAGGAACAAAATATGTTGGTATAATCTTATACACTGTACATTACGTTAGATTTTTTATAAAATATTTTGAGAGTTTCTATAATGCATTTTATCATGTGCAACGACGTATACACATACTTATTTACTTAAAACGTCTAACATTTATTGGCATTTAAAAATTTTATGATAAAAACTATTGTTCATCCTGCAATAGAAATCTATGTACAATATACTTATCTTACACAGTCAGAAGTTGTTATTTTCTTAACTTTCCATATATCTTAAATGTGATCAATAAAATATTCATAATTTAAAATAGTAACAATCACATATTATAATATCTATGGCTTTTCGTTCGTTTAATATCAAAAATATTACTTATTGTAAGATCACTATTAAAATTTAGTTACGATTCTAACTTGATCTGCGTATTTTCGTTTTATCATTTCAGCTTCCGCTTTATTTCTTTTACCTTGTTCACTATGAAATATGCCATACGTGAAATAAATAATAAAACCTACAAAAATAAATATAACAATGGAACATGTCAATTATTTCTTTTGCTCCTAATTATCAATATTTTAGAAACTTACCAATAAACATCCAAACACAAAATCTAATCCATGTAAATGCATCTAATTGCAACATTAAATATATATTTATAAAAATACTACAACATGGTAGAAGTGGCACTAATGGAACCTGTTAATGGTAAAAAATAACTTAGACGTGTATGCTCTTCTTTATTTATTATTGTAAAATAAACTTTTAGGATATGTACCTTAAATGCTATACCCATCTCTTGTGTAGGTTGCCTCGCGACAGCTGCTAGATTTAATAAGAATATTATAAGAACTATAACTAGTATCACAGATTCTACTATATTACTATCGAATAGTCCTGTACCCCCAAATTTAACGAGGAGTGCAATTATAAATATAAGAATACCTGTAATAATAGTAACAAATATTAATAAGGTTGAACTTTCAATAAATCAATAATAATCTTTGTTCAAACTTACATAATGTAAAAACACCATACTTTGCAACTTTATACGAACTCTCAGTTATCTCTTTTTGATTCCGTAGATTGAATATCTGTTTTAAAACGTCGATCGGTTTTAACTTGTAATTACTTGTTGATGTTATAGAATAAGTATTCGGTTTCTCAGATTCTCTTCCTTGATACCTGATTATCAGAATGTTGTAATTATGTTACATATTTAACTGAGAATTGGAACATTCTATTAATTATATTACCGTTCTTACCTTAACATTAAGACAGATATTGCTACTATGGTATATGCTAACAATGTTCCAATAGACATCATGTCGATTAACTGTTGAAGATCAAAAATAAGAGTCATGAATCCTGTCAATATACCAGATACTACGGTTCCAATAATAGGTGTCATTGTTTTTGGATGAACAGTAGCTAACTGTTTGAAAATTACTCCATCACTGCCCATGGCATAAAGTATTCTGGGTAAGGGGAACATTGCACCAAGTAAACTTGTGCATAATGCAAATGCAGCTCCAATATTAACAATCCATTTAATCGTAGGCCATCCAATTTCTTCAAACGCATGCGGAAATGGAGCTTTAGGGTTCTAAACACATAAAATGATTTGATTATAATATCTGTAGTTTGAAACTGAAATTGAAACACTACTGAATATGTTAAGCTCTATACTTTGAGGTGCCAGACTTTTCTAATCAATTTGACTGTACCAGATCATAGTATGGCCACATCATAGTCAACACAGTAGAAATGCTAAAATAAGCCATGAATATTATAATCAAAGACACTGCGATAGCTATAGGAATGTTGCGTTGAGGATTTTTAGCTTCTTCACCGGTAGTAGCCACAGCATCAAATCCCACAAAACCGTAGAAGCATTTTGCTGCCCCAACCATTACTCCTCCTATTCCAAAGGGCATAAATCCTCCTAATCCTGCAGACCCTTTAAACTCATCTGGTATGTCTTCTGGCCGTATCCTCCAATTTGTTGGATCAGCTAAAAATTTGAAAGAAGATATATGATATAATACAGTAAACATTTCTGGATTTTTAACTCTAATCTGCAAACTGATTCTAAAGTTGTGTTCTCACATTTAATGGATCCAGCTACAATAATGATCAAAATGGTTATCAAATTGACAACTGTAAATATGATGTTCAATACAGAAGATTCCTTCACTCCTATACTCAGCAGTATCACTAGAAGTACTACCACTCCAAATGCGAAAAAGTCCGGATAGGTTGATAGGAACTTAACGTTAATGGGCATTACAGAGGTTAATGCATTCTCTATCGCGTTTCCTATCAATGCGTCCAAATAGCTGCTGAGTCCTCGAGCGACGCTGGCAGTACCTAATGAACAATTACAAGTATAGTTTATTACAACAATTACAAGTATAGCTTTTTAATGATAGAGTACTTTTAAACTGACTCATACATTCTTATTAGAGTATCATGTTCTATACGTTTTTGTAAAAAGACTTATTTGTTAAAATTACTGTCACTTCCAGTCAAATTAATCATACCCTACTTAATAGATATATCATTTTATTCTACTCTTCCCTGATAATGCACTTTGATAAAGATGTTTTTTTCAAAAACAAGCTATAATCCCTTAAGAAACACGATCTTCTCGAACATATCAGGTGAAACTTTTCTTCGCACCTATTATATACTCCAAAATTAAATTCCATCCTATAATGAACGCGACGAACTCTCCTACGGTCACGTAACTGTATACGTATGCCGATCCCGCCTTAGGAACTCTGGAGGCAAATTCTGCATAGCACATACCTGAAATTTAAACGATTAAGTTATTTGTTTTCTTTTTTAAATTATTGTCTTCTGATATGACAATTTACCCGCGAACGCGGAAGCGATGGCGGCGATAAGAAAGGAGAGACAAACAGCAGGACCAGCTGCCTCTTTGGCGACTGTACCGGCGAGGACATAAACTCCTAGACCGAGTGTCGAGCCTACACCGAGGGCCGTGAGGTCGAACAACCCTAGAACTCGCGCTAGTTCACCCTTGCTCTCCTGACTCTCGTCGACGCGCTTTCGGGACAGCGCCCTCCACAATCGGCTCGCCATCCCGAGCCTTCTTCTTCACTTCCAATCACGCAGTTTTTCTGAAACGAAAAAAACTCTTTAATAATTAATGAATGAGTGAATGCAATCTTTGGATAAAAATATGAGTTGAGATTTCTTTGGGAGACTGAGAAATCGATATGTGAATATAAAGACGTCAAAGTCTTAAATTTTTAAATTTGCAAACTCTCAACTGAAATAAATAAATTTACAAATTTTTGAATCTTCCTATTCCTTAATCTATAAATCCTCATATTTATGTTCCCAAACTGTCTAAGTCCCAAATCCCTAAATCCTCGAATTCGTCAATATTCAATAAACAAACGAAAAGGAACGGAATGATGGATGGTACTAGACAGCGTAGCGTAAAGCGTCGATAAGCGTCAGAACGATAACAGTGATCGCGAAGACAAAATTCAATAAATGTGTCCCGCGATTACGTGATAATAGCTACTCAACATCTCGAGATACGATCGTTCGCAGCTTTCGTTCGCTGAATACCTGTCGATTAGACTACCTCTTGTTTTCTTTCCGTGACGAGAAGACAGACAGTAAGCTCTCACACAACAATATCTTTCTTTTATGTACATAAAATTGAATAACGTTATGATATAGTAGTATTGCGGTCTTATCAAATTTGCTAAGTACATACTCGACTAACAGAAGAGAAATTAATCAATATCTCTGATTAATATCGCTCTTATTAATTCGATGGCTATTTAGATAAAATTAATAGGAAAAATATAGACTGCTTTATCGGTTAATTGTCAGAGATATGTAATCAGAGAAGCGATGATTAAACATTGAAATTTTATAAATCGGAAGAATTTCTAGGAACTGTGAATTAGCATAAACAAATACAATTTAGCATAATTATACCGTAGTCTAAAAATATTAAATTTGCAGAACCATGTGACTTTTTTAAGGTTCGAGAGTTTCGTCTATCTCTTCTTCAATTATCAATATCGAATTAGGTGTTCGCAGTCGTAAACCACGTTGACAAAGATATAATCTCGGATTCTTGAAGCAACTCCTTTCACAAAGTTCTTCGAAAAGATATCGGCAAATTCCGATATGCAACAACAAAATATCGATTTACTAATCTTGATTTGTTTAACAATGAGTTCTCGGTACAACTATTAGAATTGATTAGCGAGGTTCAGCAAAATTATGCTAACAAATCGATTTACAATATAATTCAGCGTATTCGAATCGACTTTTACGACAAACAATTTTTAAAATTATCGTATATTTAATTTAATGGATATTTACACGTGACGACGACACGTCTCGTAAATCAAGCACCAAGAAAATCTTTCCTCGTATTTTTAACGCACATCCGGCTCCTGTTGACGGTGACAGGGATTCATGGATAAAAACGCGCGGTTTGTGTTGCAATTACAAGAAATTCCGGTGACCTTTCTATCCAGTAGTAGCGAAAGGAAAAGTCAGACTTTGATACTTCTAGAAGTTTCGGTTGCTTTCAACAACTTTACAATTTTAACAATAACTTATCCTTTAACAAATTTACGATTGCAGAAAAATAGTTCAAGTTTATAATTTATCAACGTTTGTTTTAGCACAGGAGATTCGAGAAAGTAGTACAACACTGAGAATCGGAACACGGTTGTGTACAATACTTTTTTCTTCGGTATTATTTGAACAAGAGTCATCAAGGTTGCTCGATCATTCACCGTCTTCGAATTACCTTGATCCCTTTAAACAACGATCGTGATCAGCGATTTAAAGAAACGGGGAACACCGGTGTGATTACGTATTTACTGTACGCGGGTTGCATCTTGATAAAAATCGTTAGAATTCCCTGTTAATCATGGTAATTATAGAATTTTCCTGTGTAACAGTATATATTGACGCAACTACAATTTTTCTATGATTTCAATGTGTTGTACTGGTGGTACGATGGTGGTATTATTCCGGAGTTTCTACCTGTTAATTACCACAATACGCACTAGTAATACCACACATTCTATTACACGTTATTTTATTACATATTGTGTTTCCATGCATTAACACGTTGACTGCCATGTCATCCATATACGACTCTTAAATTACTAAACTAACATGAGTATTATTAAAAATTTATTTACTTTCCTCATAAAAAATTCTTGCATTAATTACATGGTTCTATAGAAAAGAAATGTAATAAGATATTGTGAAAATATTTATTAAAAATTAAAACACTACTTGATGCAATTTTCAGTTGTTTCAATGTGGCAGTCAATGTGTTAACTTTAATACGCTTTTGATATTACCACGCGACATACCATTGCTCTACTTATTACTACGCATTCACCTCTAAATTACCATACCGTCATAAGTAGTCAAACTTGAATTGTTAATTAGTGTAACTTGAATTACCACGCAGTATTGTATTGTTATGCGTAGTATTACAAGTATCCTCATGATATTATCACGCTTCACATTAGCATATGTGGTATTATCATGTGTGGTATTATCATGTGTGGTATTACAACGTATTGTCATGCATAGTACATGAACTACCAAATGATATAAGAACTATCGAAACGATTATCAAAACAAAAAGATAAATGGAGAGTGATGTTCTTCGTCGCAGATCTTCATAACTAGAAATTCTTTCATCAATACTGCAAATAGGAAGAAAGTGAAATCCAAGGTTATTTTCCTCAACATCCATAAGCATATTCCGGCTCCGATTACTTGCTACTGCTTGAAGCTTGAGATCTGAAGAATAAATTATATGTCAGAATATACTACTAGACAATGGTACCATATGATACATTTAAAATAAATATTGTCATAGAGAAAAGATATTAAGAAGAGTATTAAGTAGTCGAAGAGTAACAAAAACTTGAAACAATCAGTTAACATTTCAAGATATTTGTGATAATAGAGAATCGCTATTACAGTATTATCAAAAGCCTAAAGCTATCTTTTCAGCTGTTCATCATAGAAATTACAGCGTGTTTAGCTCCCGATTGCACGAATCGGTTAGAATTTTCGGATGTAGTGTGACATTGGAGCAAAGGGGAGCCAAACAAAACGCGTATCGCTGGTGTCGGACAACGTGACAAGGTTACAGGCCAATTAAGGCGAGGCACCGTGGTACTGTGTCCCCATTGCATGATCCCCTCGACACCTCAATATAATCGTTATCTTTATTTACGATTCGTACGTGGGCCAATTGCGGATTTCGATCCCCGAAATTGATGCCACTTCTCTCTAATTTCCCTCATTTTTCTCAAGACATTGTGTTTTATTCCATAATTTCTTTTTAACAAACAGTTTATTTCCTCCGGAATGACACAGATATCTTAGGTAATAGTGATTGATCGAGTTCGTCCCTAAGAGGCCGCTCGGATAAAATGATAATCTGAGCCGCTCCGGAGCGTAAAGTAGAACGAGTCAATAGAAACGCTCGAATACTCGGCATATCTTGTCCCGAAGAGATAAGGACAGAGACGTTGTGAATTTTGACGAGAGATTCGCGTCAGAGAGAGAGGTCAAAGGAAAGTTCGAATTAACGGGTTCAGGATTTAAAGATACGTATCTTCGTGAAAGCAGCTTGATATGCTAAAAACTGATAATATCGATACGTCATTTCGAAGACGAAGGATCTCCGATTAGAGCCGGAACGGAAATTATTCGAAAATCAAAGTTAACGAGTTTGATATTAGATGTAGATTAATTTGCATTTTTTATGTTAATGCATTTGTATGTATTAGATATGGAGTTCATTTATGAGTCATATTGCTGAGATAGTGTGGTGCTGTAGTGGCGGTGTCACACTATATCGCCATGTATTATATTGCTCTTCGTGGTTTTCGTATGAGCTGTATTTCTCGAGGACCTTCGCATGCGTTGCACCTTCACAATCTTGCGTTCTTCAGATAGATTCCATGCATTGTATTTTCCTCGCGCTATATTGCCGAATACTGTATTCCTTATCGCTTCGACGCACTACGTTTTTCTACATCACCACGTTACCACAATTTCATCGTCTTGCATAAAAATAACAATACCCACGCGTTATATTTTCCTCGCGCTATATCGCCAAATACTGTATTCCTTATCGCTTCGACGTACTATATATTATTATCACCACGTTACCGCAGATTTTTCATCAATTTCTACTTAAATATGGCGGTATCCGCGCGTTGTATTTTCCTCGCGTTATATCGCCGAATACTGTATTCCATATCTCTTCAACGCACATATTGCTACATCACCAAGTTACCGCAATTTCCTCATCCTACATAAACATAACGGTACCCACATAGTTCCTAAACAATCACGTAACAAAATCCTAGTATTTAACAATAGAAAGAGTTAACAGGTGCGCATTAATAGATCGATCGGTATAAATGGATCAACAATACGAACAACAATTTTGTCCTTCGCGGTAACAGCTATACATGTATTCGTCGATCCTTGAAACGTAACGAGTCTGACAACATTCGTGTTTAAAAGCCGGAACAAGAATATTTTCACTTTCGTGACGGTCGTAGAAGGAGGTATAACAAAAACGAGGCATGAAAATAGAGGTATAAGATGTAAATGGTAAACATGACAAACGATCGTAATTCACGGCTGGACAAGCTGGTGTCATAATAAACGAGGGGGATCTAGTTTTTCTGCGAACGGACGGACAATCATGTTACATTGCTGCGAGGAAAAGTAGAGGGATACATTTCGCAAGACTAATTTCCTAGAAAAATGTTGGTTTTTTTTTTTGAGATGCCTATACTTAGACGAAGTATCAAATGTTACGGGCTAACCAGTTATTGCTGCGCGAATTGAAAGCGCTAACGAAAGAGAAAGGAATTCATTTGGTCTTCGTATGGCACAATTAAAATGGAAAAAGAAAATCACTGAGCTACTTGATGAGCGTCACGCTTGAACTTTGAATTTAAATATAAACTGATGTAGTAACTTACAAGTATTTATATTAATATTTATAATGCGGTAAAAATTGAGTAACATTTGGTAATTCATTAACTATTCATCACGTTGCTAATAAACTTCACAAAATAAGATGCAAATCTTTTATCTTCTCAAATATATAAATCAACATTTTATTATAATTGTTATAATTATCTTCCTTGTCTTCGCTGATTACAATTTCCTGCTTGATACTGATATGATACTCCACATTTAAAATATAATTGAAAGTGGATGAGTTTGCCTTTCTTGAACAATACTGATTGATTTATATCTATACTATCATTTGATTTATACACCTTCGACGCAATGTTATAAATAATCTTAGGATCTTACTTTGTATTGCTTTTTTTTAAACAAGAACCCATTGAAAAGCTAAGCATACTTTCTTCTACATAAAAAGTTAATTCGATTTTACTGATAAAATAATTCTAATCAAGATGATATAGTTAGGAGTGTAAGATTTGCTTCATCATGTCTCTTGAAAAGTTTGGATTAAGAAATACAGTCATAATACAGGAAAAAATTATAACTTCCTGGAAAAATGCCCATCATGACATGAAGGTTTTATCAATTTCTGTAATTGATTATACTTAATATATAAAAATGTATTTTTCAAAATTGTTTGCTACCGAAATTTATGAGACACATTCATTAATGTTATGTTGTTTAATGTAATGTAATCACGATACCAATTACGCTGATAAATTAACGTCAACATCGAATGTATGTTTTAATGCGTATCAATTAATTAAAGCAATGTAATAAATTACTTATGATAAATGAAATCGATTAATTGAATACAAGGTAACATGAGGAATGTGATAATAAACAGTAACAAGTAGCTTGTTTTTTTAATAATCGATACTATCTCCGATTTAAATGTCTCGTTAGTTAGCAAACACTTAATCAAAATTAATATTATCGATTGCAAGTTTGATAAAAAAGATAAATTAAAACTACTTTACCGAGATCGGTATCATTGAAAATTTAATACGCAAACAAATTTTTTAGCAATTTTTTCTGTTCTCTGTGCACACTCTACCAGACTCTTGTAATAAGTTCATTTTTAAATATCTAAAATACAACATTATTCTTGCACATTAATTGTCCACGGATTGATTTATTTTCATTTTGTAATAACATAGGAAGCCTAGGTAATAAACCTTGTATTTCAATCTTTACTAACAATCTTCACACTTGCTAGATATGTAAAACGTGCGGCACACATGCACGCGCGTGCATATATGTGACATTACTAACATCCTTGTCGCGTTAAATTTAAAAGTGAAATAGAAAAAAGATAAAGTAGTACTTAAACACAACTTCAAACGTCGAAAATTGAAACTTGTAAAAGTAGATAACAGTTATTCCAGATGTACATGATTACAGGTCACTGTAAAACATTAAACAGTTAAGGACAATATCTTTAAAATATATTTAAAATGTAAGAGGAAATTGCGTGATTATAGGGAAAATGATATGTGTGCCGCGTACAAAATATTCTTACCTGATCTCGAAGATGTGTATTAGAAAGGAAACCAGGTGTGTGGAAAATGTCTCACGTACAAAGTCACTTTGTTCGGGCAGGATGGACATACGTAATTAAATCGGAAGTAGGTCGGCACCGTGGAACCGGTCGCGTCGGAGGACGATCGCAAACTAATAATGTGCTCTAATATCACGATGCTCGCTTCCACCTGTCCGCTAGCTAATAAACTTCAATCACCTCCCACCATAACTTTAAAGCGGCCTGCGTTAACCACTCGAAAAACTTCTCTCGGGTTCCTTGCCTAGAGGAAAGAAGTCTGTGTATCATTCGGATGTCAACAGACAAATCCTGTCTTGTTTTCCTTTTGCTTCGTATTTATGTGAACTTCTGTTCAATACTATTATCATCGAAACGTAAAATCTATTAATAGAGAAATTTATCTAGTTATTATAGAATCTTTAATTATGCGGAAAAAATAAAGTGAACTTTTATTATTGTGGAAAAAACCGCTAAGTCACCGGGTATTATATTAAAAAAAAAAGGTGCAGAAAAAACCATTAAAATTATAATTATTTTTTCATGTATTCGTTCCTTCATAATACTTTTTATGAATCATTCGCTGATTGGTTTTATGATGATGTATGAAATTGGATTTAGATTACGGTATTTGTATTAAAGCACTTAATTCAAAGTAACTAAAAGTATTAATTTTATTTTACATACATTTAATAAATTAAGATCTATCCATTGATCTTTGATATGTATCTGGATTTGTCGCACAACCTGGACACGTATGTAAAGATTCGTGAATGAATATCTCGCAATCCAAGCAAAACGCCTGACTACATTTATTGCAAATGTATATCTGAAAACAAAGATACACAAATAGTTTCTTTTTACTAAATTGTATTTATTAATCGCGATTTTTTATGTTTATTTTTGCATCATACCTTTTTGTCCGTTTGTGAAAAATTTTTTTGGCAGCCATAACACAGTGAAGGAGTTCCATCGAACACGGTTTCAGTAAACGGCTCGACAGGAAACAAATAATGATAGGATCGAGCTAAATGCGGTGCTGATACTAACGTTAGTCCACATGCTCTACACTCCACAGGAAGTTCACAATGTTTACTGAGACACTGAGGACACAGATATCCTGTGCTAATAAGTTTAACAGATTCTTCAGAATTTTCTGCATGACTGTAAAAAATATTCCCTATTAATATTATAAAAAATATATAATTTTTAAATGTTAATATATCAATTATTTACCACATGCAGACTGCCATGGCAGAATCATTCACAGAAGAATGTAATGCATGATGAGGGAAACCCATTTTTACAAGAGCAGCATCCAGTCTAGTTGCGGCTGGTGGTGGATCTATGTGCATATTTAATTGTTCCTTGTAATGTTTGTCATCTAATGCTACTCCATGTTCACCACCAGTTGCTGTTGCCATCCTTTTACAGATATACAACTCAGCAGCCAATCCTATCACACTGCATCTTATACAATCTGATTTCATACCCTATAATCATAGTTGATTATTGAAATACTAGCATACCCAGTTACTATAATGGATATTGCAATACATACTTGTATAGTTTCATTAATATCTCCTGGATCACAAGTTGTAAGGGCGCCTATGATTATAAGTATCTCTTTACTAGCATGTGAAGGTAGAAGACGTAAAGATTTTAAAGCTAGCTCCAGGGAATTCTGTAATGAAGGTTCTCCTGCTGGTACAATCTGTTGCATGTTTTGTATTTCCTATGAATGTATAAAAAATTTTACTAAGACAAATATATAAATCTTGATAGTACTTTATAAAAATATACCTTAATATGTTTCTTAGAATTTCCAACTAATTCGCTCACTTTTTCTGCCCTTTTGTTTCTTGTAATAATTACCCCCAACTGACTTATAGGATTTTGATAAAAAAATTCTTCAACAAAATCTTCTAAGAGCTTAAAATGAACAATAATATATATATAACGAATGATGACACAGTCACATATATTGTATATCAATATAAAAATACCTTCAAGGAACATAAAAAACGTGTAGGTTTAAAATCTTGAATTGACATAGATTCAGAAGCATCCAAAACTATATAAAGATGTCTCATCATTCCTAATCTAGCACCAATTTTTCTATTCATCTGACGTTTTCTTTTAGCATTGTGAATAATATCTGCAACAGATGCTTCCAACAATCCATGATCATCTTCTTTAATTGCTTCCCTGCGTGACAAATAATTTATATAATATTAGTTTACTTGATTCATCAGAATGATTAAATTAAAAAATAATATGTACCATGTCTTTTCATAACCAGTCTCCCATCTGTACTCTTTCTCTTCTTCTTCATCAGCCATTTTTAATGTTTAAAATATAGCTACAATTAAACAATGTAAAATAATATTTTAAGTCGTGGTATTGTTTATCTTTTATGGTTACATTTAACATTACGTTAAAATAAGGTTAATGTTGTTTATGTTCCTCTTACCATTAAAAATAACGTACCAATATTAAGAACACGGCCACTAATGCAAACGTTTCCTTATACCTTTAGGCCTGTAATAACATAAACCTGTATTTAAGAAAATTTGCTGAAGATAACAAGTGATTTATTTGAAAATATTCATACGTCGTACGTATGATTTTCAAACGGTGTCCGGTGTATACAAGCAATTCTTTATTTTACATTTTTTCCTATAAATTATAGTAAAAGCATCAAATACATAACTAAAACATATATACATAGTATAATAATTAAACAGAAAGCTATTAATTATGTATAATTTATATATTTATACGGAATAAACAATAACAATTTACCATGGACCTAGAAATATGGAGCAATATGGAATGAATAGACGGGGAGAGTGAAGCTAAAATAAGGGGAGGGGAGAGTTTTAATGGCCAATGCCATAATGTGATTGATTGATTTTCTGCGCATGTTCTGTACCGCTAATTATGAACAGAGAAAATACAAATTATCTATTAGTATAGATTAGTCAAATTTTTGAACTTAGAAATTTGGAAATTTCAAATTTATAAATGCACAAATTTACAAATATTCGAATTAAAACAATTTAAAATTTTCAAACTTAGAAATTCAAAAATTTTCAAATATAGAAATTCAGAAATTGCAAATTTTTAAATGTAGAAATCCCAAAATTTTAATTAGGAATCAAATTGTGACCAATTAAAAGTAGAAATCGGTTTACCTCGTTGTCTCGCGCGCAATGGCTTTCCCATGGCTTTCAAACTTACTCTCTATTTCTATATACCTAGGTCCATGCCATTTACGAAATTGCCATGCCATCAATTAACATAAACTTGCCTTTTCTATACTCAATTCGATGCCGGAACACGGGTAAATTCATCGAAGAAAAGCGGTATATTTGAAATTAATAACGGGAACATTAGGAATTCGGTCTTCCTTCTGCAAATAATTTGATATTTTTCCTTCAGCAATTGGGCCAAAATGTAACACTGTGAATCTAAGAAGCAATGTTATAGAAAAGATATTACTGGTAAGGGAAAATAAAGTAAAATTAACCGATAATACTCTCCCGCCAAAAGGTAAACTGTTGCCGTGGCGGGCAAGCGCCATGGCGCTACTGTCGTCAGACGCGGTCACTGTTTTCATCCCATCTCGTGCGGCGACGGCAATTATCCGGATCAGGGAAATCTAATTTTTCCACGGTTTAACGGGCGTAAGTCAATATCATTGATTTGAGCGTCGATTACATCGAAATCGGTAACGGACAAGTGTGTTCGAAAAATATTCACGGGTAGACAGGAAGTGAATAGTCGATGAAAGTTTTCGGTGACGAGAGCCATCTTGATGAGCATCGGCTTGCTCGTGATAGACAGAGGACGAGTCTGTGGCGGCGGCGGCGGCGGCAATGGCATCGTTTCTAAATGTTTTTCTAATTTCTCGACTCTCGTTTTATTTGCAACTGGAATAGTCGCTTTTATCGGTAACGAACGTTCACGGTGAGCCGGCTAATATTTCAAGAACAAATTATATATGTGAGTTTTGTTCGTTGGTAACTTACGCCACTGGCCGCGTTTACAATGACTCCATGCTGTGTCTGGACGTTTTACCATTTATGCGGGAATTCGTTTAGTTTAAATAAAAAGTTTCGCGTAATACGCATCGTGATACGTCTTGGAAGTGGAGACGATTTGCAAAATTACCAATGATAGCTGTGCGTGTATAGTGAACCTTCGAATCGCCGTAACAACGGCAGTGGTGTCTTGTTAAAAAATGTTCGCAGTTCGATTTCCACCGGCATGTTGCGTGTAAATTTTTCTGACGCCCGCGAAACTTCGAAGTCCGAATGTTATAAATTTTTTTTTATTTACAGCATAGCGTATGAACAACGTGATAATGTTTATGAATCGTTTGCTGAAAGAAATTAAAGCTTTTAGCGAATTTTTTGCGTATGATAATTAATAAGGTTCATTGATACATTAAAAATATGAATTAAAGCTGCTATAAAAATTTATTGTATAAACAAGAAAAATTAAATGTTAGATTTTATTGTTGCAAAGTATTTTTTATGTCATATTTTAATTCAACAGTCTGTAATAAGAGTTTTTATCTAAAATTGTAGTTTGCCTTCATTAATATTAACCCATTCGCAATGGATGTACCAATATGTGAAAGTGTATTGAGGTTTTGCATGAATCACATACTGGTACTTTAAAAATGTAATGAATGTCAGTAGATATAAATAAGTATATTTCAAAAATTAAAAACAGAAAATAAAAAATACATTTATTACTGAATTTAATATCACTGATATTAACTCATTCGCAATGGGTGACGTACTGGTATCTTAAGAGTATAATAAATATGTATAGCTACAAATAATAAATATATATTATATATTTGTAACAAATATATTTATAATAAGCTATGAAACCTATGCATGTTAAATTGACTGTTACGAATGGGTAAACATATTTCATCTTCGATTTACAATAATCATTAAACAATAAAGTTAGTTCATTGCCAGTATATCATTATTAATTAATATGCAGAACTGTAAAGATTACATATGAAAAGAATAAACCTGGCCTGTTTTTAATGAAATGATAAAAGACATAATTTGTACACCTTTATCATCAACTGATGAATTCATGTAATTCGAGGAAATTAAGCAGCATGTATCCCCTCCTATTCCTATATCTTGCCATAAGCAATTTTTTCAGTTCTGCACAGTATAATATCATGTATATTCCATATTACATGTATGAAGTTTGTTGTAATTGAAAGTAAATGATAATTTTACTTTTTAGAAAAAAACATTGCGGATATAGGTTCATTTAGTCTATCAAATAAAATGGAGGGAGGTGATGGCCCTTCGGCCATCAGTAGTAATCCTACTGCTATTAAAGGTAATGTTTCTAATTTATGATATTTATAAAAATATTTAGTTTATTTACTTTATTTATCCAATAGTAAGTTTGTACATGTCAGTGTACTAATGGTTTTGATACAAATGAAGTTGGTAGTCATTGGTATATGGTAACGAGGAACCTGACATACTGACTGTTAGCATGATTCAAATTTTTTTTTAAATTAATTTTGAACATTGATTTTAATTAAGTAAACTAATTTTAATGATCAAAATAAAACATCTATTTATGTTACTAGCTGCACAAGAAGAGATGGGAAGGTTAGATGTTCTTGTGTGTGGACAGTGCCATTCAGTTTTTCATTTCATTGAAGAGTTTCAAGAGCATCGTACTAAAGAAGGCGCTTGTACTCAAGTTTCCCATTTTCGTGAAAATAGTAATGTTAGTAACATTCATTAAATTTGAACAATATCACTGCTGCTACCAGGGAGTCATTATTTAAATTTTGGTTCTTTTTATAGAATGAACAAAAAGCACAAGTGTGGGCTTTCCTTTTATGGAAAGATTCACAAATCCAACAGGAAGGGCCAGATAAGGATTCAACAAATTCATGGAAACTTTACCAAAAATGGTGTAAAATGGATACGCACATAAGAGACTCTTGGATAGCAGCTGGAAAAACTATTCAAACATTTACCAAAATCAGTAATGCAAAAATGCAGGATGTACCAAGACAAAATCAAATAAGTGCAGGCACAGAAGGTACATTTTATACAAACAAATTCATTATAAATTTAAATGAAAATGTTGGTACTACAATTATTTTATGTTTATATAGGAAAACCTGTAATTGTTCGCAAAGTTATAAGAAATGGGCAACCAGAAGAAACTGATAGTAAAAAGGATGTTAAAGCTTTAGAAACCAAGGCTCAAAAAAGTAATGAATCTGTTGATACTGAAGAAGTAAAGAAGGAGAAGCCAAAATTGAAACCTTCTATAAAACCCAAGGTTTGTCCAACTAAATTTTATCAATTGCCCGTTTTCTGTAGAAATTCTTAATTTATTTCTTATTGTATAGGGTAAATCTAGTAAAGCTGGTGAAGAAGATAAAGATTCGAGCGATGAAGAATATACAGTAGAAAAAATCTTAGCAAAACGTTTCAATCCAAAAAAGAGATGTTCGGAATATTTATTAAAATGGGAGGGTTATGGACAGTAAGTTTAGCTGAGTAGCTTCATAATACATTATTATTAGAGAAAGGTTACTCCATAAAATGTATAAATAATTACAGCGAACATAATACATGGGAACCTGCTGAGCATGTAGCAACATGTAAACATTTATTAGAAGAATTTGAAAGAAATCTTGCTAAGCAAAAAGAATTAAAAGCAGCTCAACAGCAGGCTAATTCAAAGGCAGCAGGACGAGGTGGTCATCTTGCCCACAAAACAGTTATAAAAACAGAAGCTAAACCTGGACCAAGTACCGCAGCTCACGTAGGGTAAGACAATAATATTTTGCCTATTGATTTACACGTTATGTATTTTATAAGAAATAAATTTTATGCGCTACACTTTATGTATAGAAGACCAATGCGATCAAGTAAATCAAAAGCGATGGATCAAGTGAAGCAGTGGTGTGGTTCAATGAAAGATGAAGACAATGATCGTACGTGTACTTTCGTAGCATGACACAAGATAATATTATTTATGAATTTCACAAACACTATAAAATATACAAATTAATAAATTTTTCTCCAGTATTAGGGAAAAGGAGAATGGATTATTCTGAGAGTGATTCCGAGGATGGAGGCAGCAGTGCTGCAAAACGAGCGAAAGGTGACACAGGTAGCGATGAAGACTGGACCGGAGAATCCGAGGAGGAGAGATTACTGGGACGAAGCGACGTGATCCAACGCGCGTTTAATCGTGCCAATGCTCAATCGAACGGTTCTAACAGACCGAGTGGTTCGTCTTCAGATCTTGCGACTTCACTGGGACTTCAGTCTCCCGAAGGAGCAAAATCTAACCAACCACCAGTTTTGGTTGCGAACGCAAAGGGTGTCGTTAAAGTTGATCCCAAGCAAATGCCGAACTTAACGTCTGGCGTATACGTAATGTCTCGGAAAGATGGCATTATCAAGTTGGATTCGTCTCCTAGTGGAAAATTATCAGTAAAAGGTTCGCCGACTACACAAGGTGTTTTAATGGTTCAAAATCGAGATAATACTAACGTAGTGAGGAAGCAAGTAATAACAGCATCGCAGTCAAATTCCGTAACACCTGTAAAAGTGGTTTCCAAAATGGATGGAAGTCAAGTAGTAACTCAAATGAAAGTAGTTTCTAAACCAGTTACGACTAAAGCAGGAGGTACACAGAAAACAGAGCCTATAAAGATCCAGCCGAAACCAGATCCGACACAGTTACCGCAGATACATGTCGTGACCGCGGTGCCGGCTCCTATAACTTTGCAATCAAGAATAAGTACAGGAATACGTCCTGGACCTGTTACAGGCCAACGCAGTGCGGATGGTCGCCCATTGTTACCAAGACCTCCACTGCGCGCGACAACACCGACTAGCGTACTCGGAATCGGATCAACGATTCGCACACCTGTAAGGGCACCAGCCCCGAGACAAGTTCAATCGCAGCAAACCCGTCAGGTGCTACAAAAACGTACGCCAGCTGTAACTACCCAAAGTAATTCGGTGAGTCCTGGAAATGTTAATCAGATTAGACCGAAGTTCACGGTGCTTAGTCCACAGCCGAAGCAAGTGGTAAAGTCTGGAACTAGTCCAGTGCAACAGGCTAAACAATCACCGAAAACACCAGTTGGTAAGCCACAGTCATTATTATCTCCGCAGCAAAAGTTATTAATGGCAAAAAGGAAAGCTCAAGAAGCAGCGGGTGTCGTTAAACCAGGTGGCCGTGGCCTCCTAGCAGGTGCTCGAGCTAGCGCCGGGCGAGGTAGAGGGAAACTGGCTGAAACACCAACGGCGACCACACCAGGAACCAAACCAAAAGAAAGTAAATTGGCGGAGGGTGACGGGCTTCATATGGAATTCCACGAGGTAGGCTCCGAAGAAAGCAGCAGCGAGGGTGAACCAGAACTTCCACCTCCCGAGGCCGATACCATAGCCACTACGGAACCCGACAGTCCGCCCAGACCGTTCACTTTGTGTCCACTAACCGGACGCATCATCGGTCCAGACGGTGAACCAGTTGAACAACAAGCTGAACCACAACCTGAACCAGAACCCGCCACATCGTTATCCACCGTTAAAACAACTACCACCACATCTGAGAGTATAGACGTTTCTGCTACCACTACCACGACAGAACTGGTGCTACCTTCCCTTGATTCTCTTACAGAGACTGGTGGTATAATGAGAGTCGAAATGAGTCCGGGTGGAACAACGGGCACAATCGTTCAAACGAGCGAGCCAGCACAAATCAACTTAACGAATGTTTCTGTCCCGGCTCCGGATCTTCCATGCTTGGACGATACCGCTCCAGCCGTGGCCACCCCGGTCACAACGACGACGACAACTTCCTTGACAGAAGCTACATCGAGTAGCGAATCGACCATCACTCCAGGCTTAACAACAGCCACAGTTACTTCGACTAGCACGATAACGATCGCATCCTCTGATGTATCCAAGACCGAAGAGAAACTAACGGAGGAAAGGAAGGTAGCGGAAGACGCGTCGAACTTGGTGACGATAACCGGAGAGGATGGTGTTGTTTATCAAGTGGCAGGTCAAGCCGAGGATGGCCAAACGTTATTGGTCACCCGAGACGCCGATGGCGAACAGCAATGCGTGTATGTTACTACGGAACAGCAAGGTGACGACGGATCTGTATTAACGTTGGATCATGCTGTGGCAGAGGCCGTGGCTCAGCTGATACCCGATCAAGTAAACCTGGCCTCGCAGTTTTACGTAAAGGAGGGAGGAACAGAGCCTACTGAAAACCCTATGGTGATGTCCATCATGGATAACACGAATACTGCCGATGTGACTGAAGGGCAGGAGGAAGGTGACGGTCATGGACAAGTCGTAGCTCAAGTCGTACAAGCGGAAGAACCTACTCCAGGTAAACTGATGGATTTAATCAAACTACAGTCTCGTATGGCTTCCTTTCATAAGAATCCTTTCAAAAATTCGACTCATTTCATAACTGTTTCCATTTCTGCAGCCCTATCCATGGCCATATCGCGAAATTTCATCGCTTTGAATGTATTTATAAGTAAAGATCATTGTATGAAGAGTATATTACATTATTTTTTTTATGTGTATAATCACTAGGTGGTACCAGGAGAGTGGTTTTACTCTTACCTGACGGAAATCTGATGATGACCGAAGTGACGGAAGAACAGTACGCTGCACTCGGACTAGGCAAGTGAAGAGACACTTAAACGTTGACACACACGTGGAAAGAATAAACAATCATGCATCGAACTTATACGATTTATGTGGAAATTGTACGCTTAAGGGTGATCGTGGGTTGTATATATTGTAAGAACGTTCACTTCGTACAATTGCAATGGATAAAATTTATCAGATATGTTTTCCAGCTGATACAATGTGCAAGAAAAGATAACACGTAAACAACATATAAGCTGGTGTATTGTAAAAAACGCAAACAAAACAAAACAAAAAAATGATTCACAAATACAGACACGTAGAGGTTAGATTAATGGATAAACAAGTACATTTTAGAAATTTCATGTTTCACTATAAAACGAATCCGCTCTGGAATTTTAATTTTTATGTTTAATTTATGATACAAGCAGCAAAAACGCGCATAGAGTAAAATAATAACGCGAAGAGAGAAAGGATAACTGCATCTTCGATAACGACACACCATTATACGTTTGAAGTAAGCATTGTATTTGTAGGATAGTGAAGTATAATCTGGGGTTTTATATTTTCCACGGAACAAACCAATAGGCTTTTTAATAAAACAAAATACTTCTTTCCCCTGCATACAAAGTCCAAGCTTTACGACGCGATAAGTCACACGTTTTAGGGAAGTCGCGAAGGGGTACCGATCATGATAAACGCGAATCGGCGCTTCAACATGTAAATATACGAAATTGATACTTCTCTAAGAAGAGGGGGGACAAATTTTTACATAGAAGCTTGAACCTAGTTTGACTAGCATTTCCATTGTACAAGATCGACGATGGTTCTTTTCGATTCTTCGTTTAAATTAATTTGCTGATGGGAAAGAGACATTGGCGTAACTAGGTGGGGCCTAGATTTTGGACTTGACCTTCCAAAATGTGGCACCGTTATAGAAAGTTATTGGAATAAGTACAGTGCCGAGCACGGTAGACTTCCTTAGGGTGATTTAAGGAAAGGAGGCTTCATCGTGCCCTCTTTCCTTACATCGGTATATTCCCTAGAGAAAACATTAACGCATGATAAATCTTTTTCTCTACGGAAGCATACTGGGTCTAATGTACACGAAAACCTTAGTTACACCAATGGCGGTAAATCGCGCTTCGTATGAATTTCATAAATTCGTACGCTTGTAAAAATTATTCGACACTACTTTCATGGACTGTGTATGCTTAATCTATCTAGATTAAATAAGTGCACACTTATAAAAGGAAACACATCATTTCTAAATCTATAAGGCTTACAAAAGAAGAAAATACAAATACAGTGTTGTTTAATGGAACACCACGCGCGTCTCATTATTATTAAGCCCATTCCTATTACATATATCTCATTATTATTATTATTAATCAGAGAAGTTTCTTTTTAAATACTATAAGTGCTTTTTTTGTCGAGACACTGAGAACTTACTTATTGTGCAGATATACACATCTATCAAACTAATTGTAATAATATTTCTTTTCTTTCTTTTGTTTAACGGAATCTTTGTAAACACCGTAAATTTATGTTACAAAATCGTGAGGTTTATCTCGCTTGTTTATATTATTATTAAATTGTACAAAGCGTAATTTGTAATGTCTTACACGTTAAACGAGAAGAAAAGAACGTTGCGTATAATGTTTATGCGTGTTGGGATGATTATATATAAATATTATATATATATAAATGTATATGTATACACGTACGACGAATTCAAAAAAGATAAAAAAAAGAATTCTTTGTATTCAAGAATTACGGATAAATACGATAAGTGTACCTTATGTGATTATCATCGAAACGTCGAGCAAAAGCGAGTTTTCCTCGACGTTTTTAAAAAAAAAAAGGGTTAAACTAGATTCAAGCGTTTAATTATTAAATAAGCAGTCCGAGACTCGCGATAAGAATTACAGAGGAGAAAGAACTGCACGAAATGAAAAATAAAAGTAAAAAACAATTATTATATCTTCAGTGTAAGAGGAAACTATTTTGCACGATGTACGGCCAGGAATATAAAATCCTAGTATTTTACTAACGTAACCCTTTTGTACATAGAATTTCATTCTCTAAACCTTTATATAAAAAAAATTGTTTCCAAATAAATCATAGTCTTAAAAATTCATTATTGTATCCTTCCTTTTTCTGTCTGATATTTATTTTGTTATTCACTGGTTTTTAGAAAGCGAAACTATGTATATTATTTTCAAGATTAGTAGCTTTTGTTTGTAAACAGAAATATTGTTTTATTATTTACAAAATTTAATACTCGACGTTGTGTTTAGCGACCACATTATACACTGCGATTTCATTTGTTTAATTTGTCAAACTGTAATTACACCTATCAAAGGTGTAGTCATTGAAGTTTTGTAAAATGAATTCTGTACGCTTCGCCTCTACAGAAAATACCGAGAAAAATCTTCAAACTCCTGAAAATGTATTTAACTGGAGAATGTCGTACAGTGTTATTAAATCTCGTCAAGAGAATGTTGTACTACAACAGAAGTATTCCTATCTGCTTTATGTTAGTTTGTTAATTTATAAAATTTTAATAGTTCAATAGTAACTGTATTAATTTTTACAGAGTCGAAAAAAGAAACTGCGAAATGCTTGTCCGGCGGATATAAAAATGTTGAAACTCGAAACAGATTTTGATCAAGATCTACATTTGAAGTTTAAAGACTCAGAGTCCGACCTTGAAGAATACGAAGCTCGATTCGGTACGAAACATTCGTTCTTTTAGAAGCTAATAAATTATTCAAAACTTTGTTTAGATGAATATGCCGAGCTAGGTCAATTGGAAGCACAGAAATTGAAAACTTGGGATGAATACAAGAAACTGGTGGAATTAACGCGAGGGAAGTCAAAGATTCGCAGGAGATCACCATTAGTGCATGTTACATCTCTACCGAGGCTCCAAATTTATTCGTAACTCTTTAAAATTATACTCTTAACAATTTAGTATTTATGGTATAATAATTATATTTAATTTGAATTATTTGTATTAGGGAGAAGTTTATATCGCTGCCACGTAGACACGTTCGAGTTAAAAGGAGCATAATCAAGCTGCAGCCGAAACAGACCATCCTGATCGCAGATACTAATTATGTGCAGTTTCGTAATTTTCATTTGAATCAGTTATATAAGGTGTGTACTGAATATGACACGTTATTATTGTAGTGTTACCTCAGAGTCTAACTAGAGGTTTAGAATCCAGTTAGTTATAAAGTTTCAATGACTGATGAGCCAACTTCATTATTTCAGCAAACAGTCACGTTGCAAAATGTCAGTACATCACCAGCAAGATTCCAAATCGAACCCAGGCCATATCGTTCCAACTTTCGCGTTATAATAAAACGTAGCGAGGGCACCCGGAACATTGTTCCCCCGGGAATGCAATTTCAATTGATCATCTTGTTCCGGTGCAACGAGGTTGACGAACCGGAAGAACTACTGGTGCTGAAGGTGGAAAATGGAAAACCGTTGATCATCAAATTGCATGGATACAAGGAACCTCCCATTTTGTTGGGTAAAAAAATTGAAAAGATTCAAATAAATTCAATATTAAACGCAAAATCTTTAACAGGAACCTGTCTGCCGTCCAGAAAGTCTCTCGAAATTATACAATCAAACGTCAAGTGGCTCGTTGAACCCTGGCAACCAGAATCATCGTCTTCTTCAGAAGAGAGTACAGATGTGTGTACTTATAAATTTCTATCTTAAGTTATTATTGTATAATAATGTTCTATCTCAAGTTATTACTGTATAATAATGTTGTATAATAATGTTACAGACTAGTGAGGAAAGCGTGACATACAGTATAGAGAGCTGGGAAACTATTCACAATAAATTTGTCAGCATGACTTTCGACTGCAGAATAGGCTTCGTGGGAGAGACAGTTTATGTACCCATCAGATTCAAGAACGTTGGAGGAGATGGTAGATTTTTCATAATGAGCGAAATTTCTTGGACTTCCATGTACATTCAAGTACGACCACTATTTTGTACATGTATTTACTGCTTTAATGTATTTTAAATACAGTCTATATTTTCTGACTGTAACTTATTTGTTCTTTTATCAGGACGTCACGGATAAGAACGTGTTGAAATTATCTCGTTTTACAGTGTATCCAGCGTATTTCAAGATGAAGTCCAAAGAAAGAATGATTTTACACATGACCTTCTCACCTGATTCCTACGGTGTTCATGTGAATGTTCAAAATAATTTAATTTTGTTTAACATATTTTCTCGTTTGTACCAACATGTTGTTGTTAGGTGGACAAAGTGTACGTACTTTGCAATAATTGCACTATATTGGCCACAGAGATAATTGGAGATGGTGTAATATTTGAACCGAATTTTATCCAGATTGATAAAGTATATATTCTTGTCAAATGGCTATGTATCGACAGTCCGCTGTATAACATGAAACGTAGGCCATGGAGATATCAAAACAATGATTGCATACAAATTACAGAAATTAACAAAGGATCGGTCAAAGAAGGACTTGGATAAACGCGCTAATTACTGCATAAATTTAAGCACAAGTGCTCCAAACATATTTGGTCAATGCACAATTACCGTGACTAACACGAGGTATAAACTTGAAATGGTCAAAGGATCTGATAGACAATAATAAGTTTGGAATTTCAGCGAAATAAGAATGTATTTCCGATGGGAAAAACGAGACATTGAAAGCGACGAGAATGAAATAGATGAGTACAATTATTTTCCTCTGAAGTCTCTTCTTATTCAACCAGAGCAGGGTATATTTGCTCCAACTTCTATTCACCATTTTACTATAATTGCTGAATACAGTAATTTGCAACCAAATATTTATTTTGCTGTTTTACAGTGAGTATATGATAACTGTTTTTAAATTACGAAATTAAAACTGACAATTTTTAGATTGTACGTGGAGGACATACCTGAAATGGCTGTTTCAAACTGTTTACTATCTCGTGTTCAAGAATGCACTAACAGACAACGTAGTTGTGCAAATGTAATTTTTATTCTTATATTTCTATAACTGGATACCTAATTTCTCATACAAGTAATAATTTATTACAAACTAATGAAATAAGTTTATGTACTAATGCTAGTCTGTAGATATTTGGATTGATGATGTGGAGGTCTGGTTGGAATATAAAATAGAGGACCAAATTAAAAGGTACATTTACACCTTAATCAATGTTTTATATAAACTTCAATTCTTCATCTTTAATTAATTAGTGATCAAGCATTTGATGAAATAGCAGAACGTATTGCTGGAAAAACATCATATTACAAGGACTTCATAGAAGACCAGTACGAAGGAACAGAATACGGCTATGACGATGAATATAAATCAACAAGTCAATTGGTAAACGAACGTTCAATTTTTAATTTTATTCCGTTCATTAAATTTTTTATATTTTATAGTTAATAGACGAACTGTTTGCACATTACGACGTCCTGAATCTAAAGCAATTTGTGCCGCACTGGCGGGAACGTACGATAACCATGGGTATTATTAGGCCCACGAGGTACATGATTGCACAATATTTCAAAGTAATTATGTATGTAAATTCTTTGATATTTATTGCGTATATTGTATGCACCAGAACTTTGTACATTGGTATCGAGGAGACTTGTGTGTTGACGATAAAAAACCTCTCCGATAAGGCATTAATTTATTCGTGGGGTGAAGTGAACGGTGAAGATGCAGAGAAAGTGAAAGTCTGTGCGTGCCCTGAGAAAGGGGAAGTATCGGGTCGAACTTCCGAGAAAATTAAGATTACCCTTATACCGATAAAAGAGGTACTCGTGATATACAACTTTTTGCTTAAATTTATTCTACTACTGGATACACGGTGAAAGAATATATATTTCCAGGGGATAGTACAATCCTTATACATGCCCTGTTTCATTGGAGGTTCGCAGAAAATTATAATGCTGGGTGTAGAATGTTTCATTGAACCTCTTTATGTCACATTCTATTTTCCATTGACCGACAAAGAGCCTGTGAAATTGAAGAACAATTTTATTCAAGTCGAATGGCGCATGAATAGTATTCAACTTGCTTTTGACTTAGCAGGAAGAAGCACAAAAGGCATGGTAAGTTCCATTGTACTGTCAAGATTGCACTAAAAGGTTCACTAATCCAAGTTGGACCTACAGTACTTTTATATCATAATTTTCTAATGATTCATTAAATAAATATTTACAAATATTTCCATAAATTTCTTCTGATAATTAATACAATAATCACCACATTATATTTTGCAACGTTGCAGAAGCTATTGGACAAATATCGAGCAAGAGAGGAACAAGAATTAATGACTGCAAATCTGGATCAAGGGGATGTTCTTAAAGACGCTTCTGCAGGTCCTTCGATCAGCGAAGTGGCTGCTGAAGACTCGGGAGAGGAATTTACCTTGAGTACTCGCACTTCAGAAATCATTCAAGTATAATACCGGCAGATTTTACCACGAGGTTCCATGAACTGAGGAATATTCGAACATCGTAATCTAGCTATTCATTCAACTCTAGATGAGTAACTTGGTGACAGGAAACGGAAGAAGCTCTGATGTTTCTTCTGGAGATATAGTTCCTTTCTTCCAAACAACTCTGCCATCCGGTCAGCAACCAGTTGTACTTGAATTTTTAAATCTACCTTTGAGGACAGGTACATTTGGGTTGCAATAGTAGGCTCCTCTTGCTTTAGGGGGATGTAAAAAAAGACTGACACAAAAACAGATATTAAATTTTTAGTGGAGAAGAAGACTTTCATCATAAAAAACGAAACATCTATTCCAACTAATTTTCAAATTGACTTAAAAAATTTCTACCCTACTACGTGTTCTTGTGAAGGATTGTCATTGGAAGATCGTATTAAATCCATCTACAAGAGAGTTCATTGCAAGCAGAAGAGTCTGCTTGGTGAGAAGTAACTTAACTGTGGTTGTCATTTAAAACTAATACTCTCTAGCTCATTTACAGAGGACACAATGTCCCGAGTGAAACAACCAAAATCAGGGATTGTAATTTATGTTGATCCTGTAAATTCATATGTTGGATCTTTTGAGGCTGTACCTGTGAATATCTATGTTTATGGTGATACTTGGGGTATTTATGTTGACAAATTGGAGATAAATATAAGAGGTTTACCACTGTATACGTTAGAAATATGCGTGCAGGTTGTTGGGTTACCCATATGGTTATCAATTTCGGATAAAGAACAGCCAAAAATACCTGTTATTAAGTTAGAGAATTTATATATTCTTCTATCTTGTACAACAAAGTACCTGGTGTTTTAAATCAATTAATTACTTGTAGATATGGAACAACAATGACAGGAGTACGTCTGCAGGAAAGAAAAATAATAGTGTGGAATAATAGTATCATACCTATAGCTATTAATTGGCATTCATTTATAATCAAACCACAGAGAGAGAAGATGCCATTTAATGTTGTGTTTGATATTTGTACTTCATTTACTGATAAGGTAGCATCAGAAATAAGAACTAGCAAATTAGGAAGTGTTAACGAAATTCCTGTACAACATGAAAACTGTTGCCCTACACTAGAAAATTCAAAAATCAACGAATTTGACTCCATTGGAACCAATATTGATTCTGACAATATAACAGGATACACTTATTCGTAAATATTTTTGTAGTATTTTGTGGAATAAATCAGTATTATTTAGCAACAATATATACTATTTTATGAAATAATTTAGGGGATCCTCTTATATGGCCATATCCTGGAAATCAGATTATGAATCTTTATATACTACTGAAATTTCAATAGACTATACTAGTCAAAGTATTATGAGAACTTCCAAAAGTATTTTTACACGTGAACAAGATGAAGACACTGCATTCTTGGATATAAATCATCATAATATTGCCCAGGAAGCAGGGGATACTGAAATCAAAGTTTCAATACTTCCTTATTATGGATCTATTGATACAAAAGCTGCTGCAGTAAGAAAGCAGGAAACATGGATTATAATAATCTTTTTATAAAAATACTTAAAAGTATGAACAATCAGCAAATACTTTAATATTTCTTAAGGTTGCTCCAAGAGAAATGTTTCTTCTACCTAATAAATATGCTTTTCTAACTATCAATGTACAACCTGAAAAACTAAGAAAGAACTATGAAGGTGAACTATTTTGTAAAATCCTGGGATTCCTACGAATTGCTCCTTGTGATAAGTTTGTACATATTTTTAACTAATATTACAAACCAGTGAAAGTTAAAAAAATTCATAGAGTGCTTTAAATTCTTATAGGTATAGAGACAGCTATTACTTTAGGCAAGATGGAAATTATCTCTCCCCTATAGAAATTGATGTTACTGCAAATATTATTCATCCAAAGTTGACTTTCAATATTCCTAAAATAAATAGAACATTTGTATGCTGTGCTTATGATGTGATGCAAAACGAAGGAAAAAGATTAGAGTATAAAAAGAAAATTCAGTTGTCTTCATTAAGAAAATATTCTTTCAGCACAAGCTAATTGAATATTTGTTATATTTAGATTAGCTCAAACATTTTTTTTACACAACCATAAACCTGAAACAGTACGTGTAATGTTTGAAACTTACAAACCATTTCATATCAAATCTATTGCAATTTATGCAAAAACCAATCCATGCAAACTTACAGGAGTTATATGTATTAATCCCAAAGGATGTGCAGAAGTAATCTACATTTTTAACAACTTCAAATGCAAACACTGAATAATGTCATTTTTACAGGTAGAAGTAGTATGTATTGTAGATGCACTATTCATTGAAACAATAATTCATACAAGTAAAAGTCAAGATATGTATGATTCAGTAATTACAGTAACAGAGCCATTGCAAATTACACACACTGATAAAACTCAGCAGGTTTCAGTCTTAATCATCTTTTAATTACCAAAGTAAACATTATTTTTCATTAAATATATTCAATTTCAGGATATAGAATTAATTTTGCAAGTTTGGCTACCAATATTAAAATTATCATCATATGCATTAAATTTTGGTCTAGTTTATGTAGGTGATACTAAAAAATTAATGTTAAACATTACAAACTTATCAAGTACAGTTGTATTGCTTAATATTTTTAAAATTTAAAATAAGAAATATAAAAATTCCATTAACATTATAATTTGATTAATCTTTTAACAGTATATGGTCAAGGTATTAAAATTAATAACAAATTAAAGAACAATGATTTTATACTTGATCAGAATGATGTAACATTAGCAGGTTATTCTGATAACAAAAGCAGTTGTTTCATGCTTACAGTTTCCTTTCAGCCAAAGTAAATTAATTGAAGCAAAAACTTGATTACAGTTTATGTTGATTATTATATTTATTTATTATTTAATGTAGGAAACCTGGTCAATCGGTTGAAACATTAGAGATAACAACTGGCATTCCTTACAATACAGAAGAATGTGAAATTTATGGAGAAGGAACATTAGATGAAAAATATCATACTCCGGGTGTATAAACACACAAAGGATCATGATAGATCTTTTGAAGGCACGTTTCAAAACACAAGACATTCATTGTAGTTTTCAATAAAACTTAATACTTCTAAATTATTAGTATTTGTTGACGAGTTATTTAGATCCAGTAGGTTATTATCAACATAACGTAAGTATAATTAAATAAGACATATACAAAATAAATTAGTACACTTGTTGACCGCAGCTCCAATACCAACTGAAGTGTTATGAATAATGGCCCCGGAACGATCAATATTTATTATCAATAATTTGTCAATATTATAAAAATGCTTTCACTTTCATCAGATCATCTTATCAATAATTTAAATACTAGCAATGCATTAATAAATTCTTTCCGATCTTCAATAATCTTAATAATAGTGAAATATTGACAATATATATTGATCGTTCATGAGTCCCTTCACGACTTCCTCTCAGTGTCTCCACCTGCCGAAGTAAACGCAAAACACAGAAGATTTTGCATGTCACGTGACCGACGTAGCCAATCAGAGAATTTCGAGGGCCCTATACGTGGCATAAGGCATGAATCCTTTCCACGTCCGCCATTTTGACATACGGTACTTTTCGAGAGTGTTGGTTTTATGTTTTATCGTTTCTCGTGAAAATAATCTTTTTTATCGAAACGTAAGTAACGCAAGTGGCTTATACGGACAACGTGACATTACGGGAAACACTGAATAATCAGACAACGTTTATAAATAATGGAAGTTTGAGCGGGGAACCCTTGACGATTTGCTGGGGAGTAGGTCGAAGGTGACAGACAACCGGGTGTACGCAGTGGCTTCGCAAACCGCACAATATCTTCCGCCTTGCTCGCAATACTTCGGTATTGGCGTTTTAGGTAGCCGATCACGTTTTAAAAGTGCATAGATCACCAGCAAAACGCTCTAGAGTGATCCTTAACGGTATGCTAGTTCGATAATCATAGCGATGTATTAAAATGAGAATCAATAGCGGGCAGCGTGAGCATCTCGTGCATGCCTTCACAACATTTTTTTCCTTCGTTAATCTGTAATCCATGATTCGAGTCGTTCGTGATAATTTTTTTTTTATTGTTTGCTTCCTATATTACGTGCAGGTTAGCTTTTAAGCCTTTGTGTCAGAGTATCAGTAGTTCACGCATGTTTCTCTCTACGTTGGCTCCGTCTACGTAATTTCAGTTTTTTCCGTTCACGAAACGTGTTCCTTTTGCTCACTCGTGTATACGTGTTGAAAATTGTTATCTCGAATCGATCGGAGTTTCTTTTTCCGTTCATTCTGTGGAAATTATTACTGTGCGATTTTCAATCGTATATAGTATTATACGTAAATTGTATCGTACATTGTGTGGTTGCATATGTCTCGTATAATTGCGATTCACTGAATGAATTTTATATAAGAAATTTGTGATAATAAAGATATAATAAGGTTATAATTTCATAATTGTGCACTTTGTGGCTTTTGTATTTTCACAGATGATGCTCTTGCCCTTTAATTTTTCAATGTTTTGTTCTTACATAATTGTTAATGTATATTTGTAAATTAAATTTAGATTAATTTTTGTATTTGCATTAAAAAATGATTTAAATAAAATAAACAAAGAACCATATTAATGTTATGTTACAAATAGTTTAAACGTTGATGTCATTCGTATCGTATAATCATTTTGAACCATAATTTAGTCTTACACAAATTATTATTTGTTTTAGGTATTTACATAATCAACAGTAACCATGGGGAATATGTTTGCAACATTATTCAAAGGCCTATTTGGCAAAAAAGAAATGAGGATTTTGATGGTGGGTCTTGATGCAGCTGGTAAAACCACAATTCTGTACAAATTAAAATTAGGGGAAATTGTCACTACAATTCCCACTATAGGTAAACATTAACATTTCTTTACAGTTGTACTTAAAATTATGTTTTGCAGTTATTTCAATTTTGTTTTCTTTCTTGGAAAATACAGAGAAGGTGTACGATGATGAATTTTACTGATTTTACATTATAAATTTTAGGTTTCAATGTAGAAACAGTTGAATACAAGAATATAAGTTTTACTGTATGGGATGTGGGTGGCCAAGACAAAATCAGACCTCTGTGGCGACATTACTTTCAAAATACACAAGTATGCTATTTACTGATTTAATTATTTTTCTTAATGTTATTAAGGTTTTATAACTTTCTTTTTAGAATTATTTTTTTCTTACTACAGTCAAATTTGTGTTTTAGTATTAATTTTTACATAGATAACTTACGAGAAAAGATTCTATTTTTACACGTATTCCTATAAATTAAATTTATTTTCAGGGACTGATATTTGTCGTTGACAGTAATGATAGGGAACGTATCGGTGAGGCACGTGAAGAACTAATGAGGATGTTAGCAGAAGATGAACTTAGAGATGCTGTACTTCTTATATTTGCTAATAAACAAGTAAGTATAGTTACAGATATATTAATACACAAGACATTCTTTAATTCGTGATACATAATGCCTATTGTGCAAATACAATGGACAGATGCCAGGAGAATTGTTAATCACTAAGCCAAAAGAAACCAATTAACGAAACAATTTATACACTTAAAGATACATACATTAAGATACCTTTAATTTTAGGATCTCCCAAATGCAATGAATGCAGCGGAGATTACCGATAAGTTGGGCCTGCACTCTTTACGCAATCGTAATTGGTACATTCAAGCAACGTGTGCCACAAGTGGAGACGGACTTTACGAGGGCCTCGATTGGCTCTCTAATCAGCTCAAAAGTGCCAATCGCTAATTGGAACGTTATTCTGTCAACATTCAGTTGCTATATTAACATCATAAAAAAAATCAGCTACACACCTGTCCCCCCATGAATGAGTAATAATATAAAAGAGGTAACACTAAGTGCAAACTGCGAGTTCTTTTGGATCTTCAGTGGAGGGTGGAGAGATTATCGAAAGTTGTCGTTGTGCCAGGAAGTTTTGGGGGGAGGGGAGTGGAGGAACGGCCGCAAACACATTCGAACGGCCACACAGGACTATTGCCTTGTGCAACTTATTATTATAATTATTATTATATTAGCATTATAGTTACACTTTTTACACAGAGATACCACGAGAAAGGTGGAAAACTTGGAAGTAATTGTATTAAAGTACCTAACTCTGAAACATACAATATATATTGATTAATTAATAATTTGAATATCTTTGAAAAAAAATTTAAGAACAAAAAAGTGAAGTACCCATGGTGTTATCAGTTTGAATGCGTTGGACATACTGATTATCATAATGTAGCTGCATATTGTACATTACATTATATAAATACGATGATAAAAATGTGATCAATAGATGAGAGAATGTTGCTCTGTCCACTACATTACAAATGTCGCATCGGCCCATCAGTTGACATGAAAAAGAAAAAAAATGGCAGTGAGTGGTAACTGACGGTGCAATGACTTACTGTTTCTAGTTGCAAAAGTTTGTTTCTATTTTTTTAAGTTTTCAGTGGTATACGTCGAAAAAAAGTAAAAACAAAACTATACAAAATGGTTGTCTCACTGCTTGGTTGTCGGCAGGTGCGGTAATTGCACCCTCCTTCACCTGCTATCGATGAAACTAACAGTCAGTCAACCATTTATATATCTCAGTGTAAAAGAGATATCATTTATTTATTGCACCTTGATAAGGTAAAATTAGAATATTGTCAACATTCCGAAATTATGCATCGATCGTGGCGGGAAATGCAGATAAAACGTTAAATGAAAAAAAAGAAACAAAACGATGGAAAAAAAACGTGGAATAAAACAAAATATTAGGAAAGAACCTCTCGCAGTAAAGAGAGATAGGCCTCGCAATTTCTAAGCCAGCAATCCAAACTGGCATGGCAATCTGCCAGATAAAACCGTTTTTGCAAGCCCTTCAATCTCCTAATGTTTCTCCTGTCCTTAAAAAAATACATTGTTTTTACGAAATAATCTTTCCCTAATTGATCAAATCGCCTTTCCGTCATATGCGAAGATTCGTATAATTATATATGAATGTTTAAACAATTTGTGAAATATACTGTAATTGTGCTTTATGTAGTCTATGTGTTATTTGCCGTTTAAATAGTTTGTTTTTGTTCTGGCTGATTATAAATAGATTTATAAATGATCCTACTTCGGGGTGCTTGCATATTGCGCAAGGAATGGCCAGGATAAAGGAGTTCCAGCATTGATACGAAATTAAAACGTTATCGTAAAAAAGAACACTTGTGTATATCGGATGAATACAAACGCACCTCTATCCTCATGGCGAGCTCAGCCTGCACGCATCCCTTGTTCAGACGATGGTACTTCAGTTACAAGCACGATTACTTTTTTTTTACCGCTGAAGACTGTGCACTGCCTATACCACATGTTTCATTTAGTAACGTAAGTTTCATTTATTTTTTTTTTTTAATTAACTAATTATACATTAATTACGGATAAATTACGGGTTATAGATTTTTATTCTTCCTAAAAAAAAAATAAGAATAGTATATAACAGTGATGGGCACCAATAGACAGAATTGTAGACGTAACAATTTTTTAAATTGGCTTTTTAGGAAAGTTATATATGTAGCACTTGAAAATTGGCGGGCACTTAATCTACCCATCACTGGTATACATTCTTCTTGCAACAATATATTATATTTGTGTGTGTCAATTTTCTATTTTATTTTTAACAACGCGTGTAAATTTATCAATCTGAGACAATATGGATTTTAATCTAGATTTTTTTCTCCCGGTTATGTCAGAACAATAAATAACATAACGTTCAAGATGTACGATATAGAATTTTATTACCAGCAGAAGCATTATTAATCGATACGTCATCGATCGAGACATCTTTATGATCATTTCTTGAAAGATTCAGAAATCTTTATCAATGATTATCTGTTATCTTTCACAACTACTGTCGCGTTAATTTCATGCGTTGTCTTTTTACGTTATCTACTAATCGTTAATTTCTTTCAAATTTCCATGATTTCACATAACGCTACTTCATTTATCGATTAAAACGATTCATCAGCGTGACAACAATAAATGGGTTAAAAGCTTACAAGTCACATTCATGACATCGCTCCTATGAGCATGACCTCATGTCGTGACATTTTCATGCACGTAACCTTCGCAGTGTGAGTAAGTACTCGATACTGTGCATTGTCATATTTAACTTCATATAAATGTACACTCGTGTGTAAACGTAGGCTTCCTTCGGTTAAGAACGATTGCAAGGCGAGAAATTTCCCTTTATTGGGGAGTCTACCATACCTGTCAGTGTACATTATATTCGTGCGAGTAAATCTCATTTTATTATTTGGTTAAATTTTACGAATTGGCAAGAAATGTATTATACATTTAAATTTTAATTGATCCGCTACAAAACAGAAACAAATGTTCAACTTGTTATCATTAAATAATTTTTGTATAGATTATTACGTAAATATGGATAGAATATTATAATTCGAAAGTATATGTTATTATAAGGAGTATTGTGTAGCTATGTATATTATTGAGTATAAAAAATAAATCACGTGAGTTCTTTTAAAGACTTGAAGACTTTTTATGCACGTGTGTGAACTCGTCAGGCAAATTTTTTTCCTTTCTCGTGAACGGTAAAAAAACCGTGGATAACATTCTCAATCAGCAGACTGGATCGAATAAGTTTTTATCAGAAGTTTAGATCAAAAATTCAAAGTGAAAGCTAACGGAAATTAGTTTTCGATAAAAGAATTTTTTCTAATTTATACCGGATACTAGTTAATCTAGTTTAATTTATGACTCAGCGCACGTCAATGTTTCTCCAAACTTTCAGTATATAATTGTAACTGTAGTCAATTCAATATTAGCTTTATGACATTTCAAATATGTCGAGTATAACATGCGCGCTGCACTGATCGTGATGAACTATAATATCGATATGGTAACGACTCGGTGCGATTTTTATTTCTACGAAAGGTGCGATCATGAAAAAAAGATGGCGCTATCGATCAAACGAGGCCAGTCGTCATTTCGTATCTATTCAGCGTACTTCCTATCCATCATGTTTATGGTTCTCCGGTGCTGCCATGTACATCGCTCGGCGATGTATGTAGATATTGCGCTTGTGAAACGGCGCGAAACCGGTGCCCCTCGTATTTTTAGAATTATTAACAACCTGCAGAGTAACGATCACGTATTGAATGTCAGACGAAGTTGTTTGTGATAGATATGCCTCGTAGACGGCGCCAGCCTTCTTCGTCGGCAATAACGAAACGTCCGGTACTCGTCATCGCGGTCTTTCAGATCGCGCGCCTTTTCACAATCAACCGCGTAAAATCGTCGATCGTCGAATAATAAATAGCCGGTGAAAAGTTCGTTGAATGCAGACAGCAAGGTAAGCGAAAAATCCTTCGTGAAATGGTAATCGTGTTCGTATAGTAACGTACAGCATATAATACACGTATATATCGTGTACGTATAGACGTTATCGTTCAATTTCGAGGTTATCGTGTACGCAATGACTCATGCGGGACGGGATACGAATTTTTTGGTCGGAATTTTTCTGCGGGAATTAAAACGAACGTTAAATGGTAAAAGTAAACGTAGACCGCTTGCAGTTTTTTTTGTACCGCGTCGTTGACGAGTTTTTTGTTATTATGATGAAATATCGTTCCGCAACCTGTCATTTGAAGCATGCATTTATCAATAACGCTATGTTGTTTGACTCGATACATGGCGCGATTTAACATGTTCTCCGTGTATCGGGGGCTGTGGATATTCATGGGATGAATTAAATAAGTAAAAATATTATCGGTATTAATATTCATCATGTTAATTGACTGTGATGCGATTCGTGTCGTACATGTACGACTTAGATAGTCGATATGGATTTATGGCGCGAACGTTCGCCGAGTGAATGGAACACACGTATAAAGGTACAGTGCATTATAATAATAATAGAAAACTCGTCTCGATCTCGGAAAAATTCTATCACGAGTAAGAATAGAAAGAGAATTCTACCCTACATTCGGGAACCGAGAAAAACTCCACGCATTTTCCTCGTTCACCGGAAGTCTTAAAAAATCGACGCGTCGAGAGAAGGTTCTCGAAACAGACCCACCGTTGAATATAAAAATCTGTCGACATGTGCAATCGTTGTTATTGGTGGTATCTTATATTTAGACGGTGTCGATGTTTCGATGACCTTCGCGAAAGTTTGGACGAGTGTAATGCATCTCCGGCGACGATAATATTATATGTATGTACTACTTTTTTTTCTTTTCATCGCGTGCAGATGCGTTCATATCGACGCACCGTTCTGTCCTCGCGTAATGACGTTGCCAAAAATGCGTTCTCGAAGACCCTCGATCGGGCACACGAGACTTCTATGCATCGCACTATAAACCGTCCCGAGTTTACACGACCGTCTGTGTTTTCCCTCCGACGGGCCATGGTTATTAATTTCCCTTGGACATTGGAAAAATATTATTCCAAGTCGAGACCAGATCGTTGTTGTGCCAGGCGAAATTCTCAGAGGGTGGATTCTCTTGATGGTTAAGAATTTTCGATCGGTCCACTCAACTTCTCGTCGAATAAACTCTACACGAAATAATATTTTAGTATCACTCCACGTATGTTATTGGAGTCAATTTTTTTTCGAAGTATTTTATTAGGTGCTCACATAGGTATCTTCAAGAATTAACTTTTGTTTTTTTGTGACAGTGGTGGACATCCAAGGACGTTGATGATACCTCATGTTGACAAGAATGGAGATAAGTTCCTACATCCTTATAGGTCCTAGAATTTTCCTATGCCGGATGTCCTTAAATTCCAGACTCTCACTGCGTCCTAGGACTTCCTCAGGTATCATTGCACCAATGTCCCTAGGCTATTCCTAGACCAAGGCACTCCTTATTTCAGACTAATACTATTCATCACTATCTTAATCATAATGTATCTAAAGTTCATACATATTTTTTCAGAAGAAAAGCCATAACCTAACCGCAACTCAAGACAATGGTCTCTCGACGTCAGGCTTTCGACGTTGCGTCGATCGAAAAAATGACGATCGTGCACGGGCTCGTCAAATTACAAACGAGATTTTACTTGCTTCATCATCGCACAATTGTGCCGTGCAGAAACGTACGAGCTTGTACGCGCATAATACCGCGAGAATGGCGCCAACATTCCCATCTGTCGACGCGTGTGCGCCGTAAAATGTTGGATCGCGACGTGGCCGTTTGCCGATAACGGGTCGGAGCCTGTTGCGTGGGTGGTGTGCTACATAAGGAATATAAGGTAAATTAGCGGTGGATAGAGAGAATGCTATAGCACGTATGCACATATGTACAATGCAGAAACGAGAATCTCTATTAGTTGCAACGTGTTAATGTAGGTAAAATCCTAGCTGCTGGTACAAGAATGCTGTATAATTCAGCTATTAATTGACGCCTGATTGCTACTCATGCAAATTCGATTAATGGAAGCGGTCGTCGTTCAGGCGACAAGAAATATGTGCTTTCCGAGTGGCGCAGAATTGCCTTTGACATTTTGCTGCCTCCACGATGAAAATCGGGCTTTTCTTCGCCTTCTCCCGCCGTTAATTGGCATCTAAATGACGAACAACCGTTATTTATACACTGAACATTCATTAAGATCGAAGCACTGTTGCGGATGCAGAAGTAGGTTTATAATTCTTGTGTAAGTTGTATAATTCCTGGGGAATCATTAATTTACTTTCTGTACACGAAATCCATTCTATTTCAGCATTGTCCTTACTAATGCTAAGTTGAACACGTACATATGCCGTAGCACAGAAACGCGACAGAAGAAATATGTTAATTCTGAGACTTTGTCTTGAAGGTACCTTCCTATCCACTTATCTTAGTTTTCAAATTCTAGAATTATTATTCGCAACTGAATGGCTGTATTTATGTATTGTACTCTACGTCGTAATTCAATCGGGATAAATTTCATTTCAGTATCCTAATGCATAAATATCCGAGTACGTGACTATCAACAGGTATAGAATGTAGAAGAGACAAGTTAACTTTGAGACATTAATTCCTTAAGGTACCTTCCCATCTCGTTGTCCTTAAACTATGAAATTAATCATAACTTATAACTGAAATGTTGTCTGCATTCATCCATCATAGTCTGCGCCGACAGTTGATCAGGATAAATTTCATTTCAGTGCTATCCTTACTAACCCATGGAATATTCGAACAGCTGGACAGCAACAGGTATACCATAACAGAGAAATGCGGTAGAAGAAACAAGTTAACTTTGAAACATCAGCTCTTCCTCAAGGTACCTTCCTATCCACGTATCTCTGTGTCCTCAAACTATGAAATTAATCGCACCTCGTAATTGAATCGTCCGTCGCGTTCATCCATCATCGTCCGCGTCGCCGTCCTATCAGGAAGTCGCCGTAGCCTGTCGGGTTTCCACGGATCGGTCGGCGTTTCGTTGAACAACGGCAAATAGAATTTTAAGTACGCAACGGGCTAGGTTCACGATGAAGCGGTGAAAGATCGAAGTAAGCAGAAGCGTCAGGAAAGATGAAATGCTCGATAAAGCTTGGCTGAAGTTTCACGAGTTGCCCGGTTGTCGACGGCTCCTGAAATATCGGTATTCAATTTTGGCTGTGTACTTTACAACGAACTCGGCGGCCTTCCAAGATTCCTCCGGTTCGTTGCTCGAGAATTACGAGCCATCGATCTTTGCGGCGTGCCTCGTGAAGCCGTCGCGTCGCGTCGGATCTCCTTCGACGGAGGCAAAGATGCCGAGGCGAGGAACCGAGCCGAGCCGGCGTCGAGTGGTTTTCGTCGGCCGACGTTCTTAATGTTCACACCGTGAATAACGTTTCGATGCGTGGCCAGGGTATAAGTCACTCTGTACGTGCATACGCGCGAAAATTTACATAAACACGTGCGCACGGGCTAAAACGCCGCCCGCGAGAAAAAGGCCGAGGGGAGGGTCGGTAATGGGTGAACGTGTGGGACGAATAATACCCTGTCCGCTACGTACAGTCCACGGCAATATAACGTTCGTTTTAGACATCGTTCTCTGTGCGCTCGTAACCTGTCTTGTTATTAGGTATTTTCTTTCGAAACAGTTGCAATAAATGTTCTATTTATATCTACAAATAGGTGAAGGCGGATTACGATGCAATTTACTTCGAAGGTATGTTTTTAAACGACGTTAAGTGTCGTGCCTTTTGTTATGGTGACACAGTGACATTTTGTTTTTATGGTTGCTTTTATGCAATTCCATCTTGTGAAAGTTTAGGGAGTAAAGGGATATGTGGGAACAGATGTTTTCCATTATTTCCAGATCAAGAAGCAATATTTAGAAGAGTTTAAAGATAGCCTAACTTCTTAGAAAATTTCTTCTAAGATCTGCATCAACTTTAATTTGGATTTTAGAAGCTTTTGAAGACCAGGAAGTGACTATAAGATTCAGAAGAAAATCTTAAAGAGCTTATAGTCTAAGGGAAGTTTAAAAGCTAGTCAGACTAAGCTAGAACCCTACAGAAGATAAGAAAATCGGTTTAATTTGATAGAAAGCAATGAATAATAAAAAATTCCTAGCAATATGTGTGTTCGCAAGTCAGAAACCGTCTGTTCAAACACGTTCTCGATGCCATAATTCAGAAATCACCACCGCTGCAGCTGTTTTATCGAAGTAACGTTTGTTTACCAGCCCACACGTACGTCGTTTTATCGTTTACGCTGTCGAAAGATGTATCGATACGATTCCGGGAATGACAGGCTCGAGACGAAAAGTTCAAAGCGTTCTAGCATTACTGTACGCTTCGTGATAATCTCATCTGATGCGAGAACGCGTGTGCGGCAGAGGCGTGGACTAATAGATCCACGCGAACGTATATATATTTGTGGATGCAGAAGGGCGAATATTTCTGCTCCAAACACGTAAGCTTGGATCCGTTCAGGGTGTGTACTTAGAGTGATTATGCGCATATGTTATACACGCTTTATTTACATACGCGTATTTCATATTTATGTACCGGAGCCGAAAGTGGCACGCGTGACGAGTACTCCAATCTTAATACGTGGGTATTGTTGAAAGTTTTCGAGTCAAAGGCGATATGACGCGCGGCGATATGTGGCGCCGGTTGTACGCGTAGGAAATACAGTACGTGGGAAATACCGTGCGTTGCGAACACGGTCCGTGGGAAATACCACGCGTGGCGATATAAAGCGTGAGAAATAATGCGTAGCAAATACAATGCGTGGGAAATTCTGCGCACTGTCGTTGCGACGCGTGGTGATACGACGTGTAGGAAATATAACGCGTGATTATACAATGCGTAGGAAATAGTGGCGAATGCGACGCAACGCGTGGCGATATAACGCGTGGAAAATATAATGTACAGGAAATAGTATTGACCATGAAACGATATAGCAAAAGTCTAGAGTAACATTCAGAATTAATGTAAAATTAATTCAAGATTTTCTTGAATTTTCCGTACAGTTATACTAAATTTATGGTTATCGTATTCCACAAACGTGTTAATGCGTGATCGAGAGGTTCCGTTCTAATTTACCTAGTTGTTCTCTATTTCTGCTGTTTTGTCGGTTTCGTTGTCGTTGATAGATGGAGGCACTCCGAGGCTAGAAAAATGGAAGCTTAAGCAGCACGCGATAAAACGAAGATCGAGAAGCTGATATTAAAATTAGCTGCAATGTACCTTGACCAGTTATAAGGTGGTGTAATGGTAGTGTGAATGGTTTAGAATCTACGAAACGTGGGAAAGTGAAGTGAGAGTTGTAGCCGGAAATTGTTGGGTGACATATGCGGCAGAGAAAGTTTCGGTACAAATTTTTCTGATTTAATTTAATATTTTAATAAGTACTGGAAGATCAAAGCTGTGAAATCGTCCATAGTTTATGCGGTAATTAAGGGTTGGCGTTGACTGAGAATTAAAATTATTAGCTGTTCGATAATTGACTGCCATATAATTATTGAAACAGTACTTGAGTAAGAAAAACACTACTCAAGTAAGAAAATTTGTGAAGTTTAATAAGGAGTGAATGTATTGCGTAACATAAATGAAATTTAGCCAATAACCTAATGATATCTGCGTTTCATAGCGTACAGGTGTGTCAGTTTCTATTTGCGTTGTAAAACGAGCTAGAATCTATTCGATTTTCGAAAGGCCCGCTAAATATATTCACGAACACCTCGCATATTCAAAGATTTCTCACGTTCCTCCCTTAAGAACGATATATCACGAGGATACGTCTGGCCGTCGAAGTCTAGACCACTCGGAACCCGCGGAGCCGGGAAGAAGCCAGCACGAGCCATGCGTCATGCGTTCTCGCAAAAGGAGGAAACAAGGAAGAAAAGGAGAGCCCGTATTGCGGGACGGATTCCATGGAACTAGTTTATCAAAAACAAAATTTTAACGAACGACATTTTATCTTCTTCCCGGTGGATGATTTACGACGCGAGGCAGTACGTCTGTCCGGCCAGTGGGTAAATAGCGGCAAAAGAAAAGGCAACGAGCAACGTTGTCATAAATATCGTCTGCTTTCTAAAACCCGTCTAGCTCCCCTTAAAACCAGCTTCACCGCTGAATATCTGAATCGAACGACGCCGGGACACTTGACAAGTGGTCAACGACGAAGACTCGGTTTCGCGCGGCCATTCAAACTCCGAGAAATTAAGATCGATTTCGCGTCTAACGAGCGTCCTAGCTCGATCGCTACGATGAAAACAAGAATAGGAAGAGCACGGGGATGGAAAGATGAGATCGAGCCGGTTGGTCGTTCAACCGAGCCAGTTACAAGGGACGGCGCCCGTGATCCGGTCAGTTTGGCGCGAGACTTAAGTTCTATTCACACCTGGATACTATTGCAATTTGGAGGTCATACGTGCAATAATACGTAGGAGATAACATACAGGGTGTTACCTGTAACGCTACTCACGATTTTTTTCCCACTTGCAGCCATTTTACGAAAAAAAATTTAGAACAACATTTGCAGCGGATCCAAACTTTTTTTCATAAAATGGCTGCAAGTGGGAGAAAAGTCGTGAGTAGCGTTACAGGTAACACCCTGTATGTGACAATTACTTCGTGCGTCATTGCATACGAAATAGTAAACACGATGCGAGATAGATGTACATCACCTACGACAAATGTAGCGTACGACAATTACCTGCTACAGTTATCGAGTTACTACGCAAAACATCACACATGCGTAGAAAATACCATGCGTGACGAATGTCACATGCGGTAAAATACCATAGGCAAATGCAGCGCAGCAATTACCGCGAGCGACAAATACGGTACACCCGTAGAAATACCACAAGGGATTACTCTGTGAGAAATATCACGTGTGTCGAATCTCACGCGCAGAAATACCAAGCGACAAATACCGCACGTAACACGCGACAATTACCGTACGCGACAAATATCGCGGCGCATCTCTCGCACAATTATCGCACGCGACAAATGCCACGCTCGGAGATACATGTGTCTATGCAACGTGAGACGATGTAACGGATGATAAACAGGACTTGTAGCGGATAAACACGCGCGGAATACAACGCATACAAACATCGTACAATATTTTAAGATGCGCAGGTGTGTACAGGGCTTAAGTCGCCCCTAGAGTTATCGAAGAAGAGAGACAGACGTCCGCAGACCGTCGAAAAAACAGGGAGGGACATATCGAGGTGGGAACGGAAAGAAGAGAATAAAAAAAGGATCGTCTCGACGGGAAAGAGGAAGACGGCGCGAGCGAGAGGTAAAACGACGAAGAGAATCAACGAGGCAAGAAAACGTAGGAAGAAGAACGGGAGGGACAAAGAGAGGAAGAAGCGAGTACGTTGTATACGTGGGACGGATAATACTTCCTTGGCGCGTGTAATGTACCCGTCCGCCGGCGCCGGCGCCTGCATATACTTTCCCTCTCCCTCCGCCTCGGACAGTGCGTTTCTTACTCAAGCGTATTTATAGTGTATTATTATTATAGTACGTTTACGCGACATGACACAGATTCTTAGCTACGCGCCCCTACCTACCAAACTTATGTATATATGGTCATGTCCGGTCTGCGCCAAAATTTCGCGTGCCTAAAACCAGGTTATGGTTGTACACGGTTTATGCATTCGCCACCGATGTTATTCTCGTACGAGACGTTAACAAAACGTTTGCATCGATTTTACCCGAAAACTGTCGCGACATTAACAACATTTGGTTAGCTCTAGAATGCAGGACCAGGTTTCTGACTTCCTGGTTGCCTCTGACACTTCAGATTTTATTAAGAGCCCATAGGTTATAGACTCTTGGTGAGTACTGAGTGCTTCCTTGCCTTTAGGTCCTTGTTCCAATCTGACCTATTCCTAGAGCTTGGATTCTCTCGGTTCTGAACTTCAGCTTTTGTGATACTCTTCTGTACACTCTATGAGTCGTAGTATGTCCTCTTCTGGTCCATCCAGATTCCTCTAGAACAGTGGTCGGCAACCTTTTGAGTCGAAAGAGACAAAAATTACAATTTACAAAATTTCAAAGCTTTTAAAGAGCCACAAAATTTTGTTTTGCCAACAATAAATAGTACTCGCATAAATAAAGTTTTTTGATAAAAAAAAATCTATTTTTTCATATATAAGTAGTGTTTTTCACAACAAAGTAGATAATATATATATGGCAATATTAGATTATGAGTTTTTTTTTGATAAAATAAATAATATTTGCGTATGGAACTGAAGGGCGTGGTAATTCGATGTGTTGCGATTCCAGCGCTTGGTACTTCGACGCGTGGTAATTCGATGCGCTGCGATTCCAGCGCTTGGTAATTCGCCGCGTGGTAATTCAATGCATTGCAATTCCAGCGCGTGGTAATTCGATGCGTTGGAATTCCAACGCGTGGTAATTCAATGCGTTGCAATTCCAGCGCGTGGTAATTCAATGCGTTGCTATTCCAGCGCGTGGTGATTCGATGCATTGCAATTCCAGCGCGTGGTAATTCGATGCGTTGGAATTCCAACGCGTGGTAATTCAATGCGTTGCAATTCCAGCGCGTGGTAATTCAATGCGTTGCTATTCCAGCGCGTGGTGATTCGATGCATTGCAATTCCAGCGCGTGGTAATTCGATGCATTGCAATTCCAGCGCGTGGTAATTCGATGCGTTGGAATTCCAGCGCGTGGTAATTCGATGCGTTGAAATTCCAGCGCTTGGTAATTCAATGCATTGCAATTCCAGCGCGTGGTAATTCAATGCGTTGCGATTCCAGTGCGTGGTAATTCGATGCGTTGGAATTCCAGCGCGTGGTAATTCGATGCGTTGGAATTCCAGCGCGTGGTAATTCGATGCGTTGGAATTCCAGCGCTTGGTAATTCAATGCGTTGGAATTCCAGCGCTTGGTAATTCGATGCGTTGGAATTCCAGCGCGTGGTAATTCAATGCGTTGCTATTCCAGTGCGTGGTAATTCGATGCGTTGGAGTTCCAGCGCGTGGTAATTCGATGCGTTGGAATTCCAGTGCGTGGTAATTCGATGCGTTGGAATTGCAGCGCGTGGTAATTCGATGCGTTGGAATTCCAGCGCTTGGTAATTCAATGCATTGCAATTCCAGCGCGTGGTAATTCAATGCGTTGCGATTCCAGTGCGTGGTAATTCGATGCGTTGGAATTCCAGCGCGTGGTAATTCGATGCGTTGGAATTCCAGCGCGTGGTAATTCGATGCGTTGGAATTCCAGCGCTTGGTAATTCAATGCGTTGGAATTCCAGCGCTTGGTAATTCGATGCGTTGGAATTCCAGCGCGTGGTAATTCAATGCGTTGCTATTCCAGTGCGTGGTAATTCGATGCGTTGGAGTTCCAGCGCGTGGTAATTCGATGCGTTGGAATTCCAGTGCGTGGTAATTCGATGCGTTGGAATTCCAGCGCGTGGTGATTCGATGCGTTGGAATTCCAGCGCGTGGTAATTCGATGCGTTGGAATTCCAGCGCTTGGTAATTCAATGCGCTGCGATTCCAGCGCTTGGTAATTCAATGCATTGCAATTCCAGCGTTTGGTAATTCAATGCATTGCAATTCCAGCGCGTGGTAATTTGATGCGTTGGAATTCCAGCGCTTGGTAATTAAATGCATTGCAATTCCAGCGCGTGGTAATTCGATGCGTTGGAATTCCAGCGCGTGGTAATTCGATGCATTGCAATTCCAGCGCGTGGTAATTCAATGCATTGCAATTCCAGCGCGTGGTAATTCGATGCATTGCAATTCCAGCGCGTGGTAATTCGATGCGTTGCGATTCCAGCGCTTGCAATATTAGATAATTAGTTTTTTTTTTCTGATAAAATAAATAATATTTGCGTATGGAACTGAAGAGCCGCAGCTTTACATCCAAAGAGCCGTATGTGGCTCGCGAGCCGCAGGTTGCCGATCCCTGCTCTAGAACTTAGTACACTCCTAAGATTTCCCTAAGACCTGAGTCATTGACCTAAGCTTCAAAGTAACTCCAAAGATCCAAAGTTAAGTAACAAAGATCCTACAGTAGATCCATCTAGATGCTAGAATCCTTAATTTCAAAACTTCCTCTAAACGTTACACTCTCCCTAGAGTGCAACAGTGAGACCACCTTCGATTTCGAACGCGGAATGCGTTAATTACCGATTTCACTGGCAATAAATTACAGGGTGTCCATAACTGTGAGAAAGCCACGTGAAATCGTTGTAATTGACAAAGTGGAAGCAATTGTTACCCGAGCAGCATGCGTGATTAGCGTATTAGAAATTGGTTAGCAGCCTGTAATGGACAATTCAATCCGCGTACTTGGTCATTATTTAACGCGACGACGTCCACGACGACAGAAACTGGTGTTTACCGGCAATAAGAAAAACATAGCGTCGGCACTGTGTTCATTTGAATTTTTCCTCTTTGGCGCCGTAATTAATTGACCTCGTTGGCCGGGGACTGCAGCAGCACGCCGCGACTGTTTTTATTCCGCCGTTTATCGTAATGAATTTGTCTGGACGTCGTAAATAAAACAACGCTATCGACCAGAGCGGATTTTTCTGCCGTTCGAGCTCCATATTCGCCGCGACGTATCGTCACGCGTTCGAGAAACATTCGAACAACGTACGAGCTATGTTTCTTGTCGCTTTTCCCGGATGCTTTAACCCTTATCTGGTCAAGGTTGTATCTTTCAGCAAGAGAGATCAGGGTGAAACGATTGTGGTCCTCAACGAAAATATCTACTATTTTTTATTTGGAATACAAGTATTTTAGCAGAATTTACGTGTTTTTATCAACATTAATGAACGTTAACATTATCAAACGGAATAGTTACCCTTGGACTTAAATTAGAAATTCGTGCGTTCGCCATTTTCTGACTGTTGCGTAAGATGGTTGGCCGAGGTAAAATGGTTGACATACTGGTATAAGGCGGTTGAGACTAACGGTTTCTTCGTCTATGCAGTAACTGTTACAAAATTACAGCTTGACATATAATGTCAAGCGAAGACATAGTTTAAAGAAAGAGGAGAATGCGCGAAGGTTCGAAGGCAAAATCCAGGGGCCCGTTCGAAAAATTCCAAGTTCCCTGTGATCAAGGTCTGCTCGCATTCAGCAACAGCCGGGTTTACCTGAATGAACCAGTACGTGGTGGAAGGGGCAAGTATTTTTCAAGAATCAGCGGGAGAAGCGGTCGGTAAGGTGAGAGGCTGAGGAGAGGTGTGCGGGCAGGTGTCTCGAGGCGCCGGAAGGTCGTAAACCGATTCGTACCACGAGGTTTCCTGTGCCGACTGTATATAGCGGCTCCGGCGTTATTTACACCTTGTAGCGCACTGTAAAATTCTGTACGACCCTGTTCTTCCCTCTTGGCCCGTCGTCCGCTCGAACGCGTTCGGTACAGTGGCTCCCACACCCGTTCGACTTCTCGTGTTTCAGAAAACGGTTCAGGTTTTATTAAGAGATCTACACTTTCGAATACACGAATCTCAATTATTTGGGTACTCGATTTGAAGTGGACGTTTAGGGTTGAATGAAAATGCTTTACAAAATTAACAAGACTTAATTAGAAAGACTAAAGACTAAATCTGGTCTGATGACCACTTCACAAGTTTCTGATTATAAGGTACACATTTTGTTAAACATTCTTTGATTTTCATCACGATGAAGGATGTATGTTCTATTTTATATTTCGTCGTTTATTTATTTTTTAACCTCCTTTTTTATTTCAAATTAAGTACACTATATGGCGGTAGGTTCAGTATTAAATAGACTTGTCCACGACTGCCCTAATCTGAGGATGATCCCACGACAGTGTCTCTGCAGAACACCACTAAGTTTCATAGCAGTTATATCAAACGCGATTAATATCCTTTCCAATTAAGAAATCCTAGAGAGACAGCTCTCCCATTGAATAGGAGCGAAAGAGATCAAACGAAATTCACCCCGAGAAACTTAATTTCGTGCCGTTGGAGAGCATTGAATGGGGCCACCCCATCTTCTCACCGGCAAAGAAGGGATCGAGAGGAAGAAGCGTGGTTGGTCGCACAAAAGGAGCGAAATCTTTCGGCTCTCCCGCCGAAAGGCAGGATGAACGGTTTCCGCGGCACCATTAATCTCCAAGACAATGGCCAGAGTTCTACGAAAAACTGAACCGGACGCTGCCACGATGAATAAAGTTACTACTACTTTGGTAGTTTCACCTGGCCATCGTACGACCCACGGATAATCCGGGTATCCAGTGCGGAAGCACGATTTGATTGTGCAAGGTACATGGGACCAGCCCAAATTGTCCTCTCGTAAATTACAGTGGTGCCCATGACGAGGATTTTGGATTCATTGGACCTTGACAAAGTGTACTGGTACGGCACATAAGAAGTCTGAGGTGGTAGAAGGATGGTGAGTATTGGAGATGATATATTTATAATTTATACACTATTGGAAAGGATTTAAGTTCAAGTTTTAAATTTTAGATGGAAGTTCAAGATGGAAGATGAAGATGGAAGTTCAAGATGGAAGATGAAGATGGAAGTTGAAGATGGAAGTTGAAGATGGAAGTTCAAGATGGAAGTTGAAGATGGAAGTTCAAAATGGAAGTTTAATATGGAAGTTGAAGATGAAAGTCCAAGTCTGAAGTTTAATATGGAAGTTGAAGATGAAAGCTCAAATTTGAAGTTTAATATGGAAGTTGAAGTTTGAAGTTTAATATAGAAGTTTAAGTTTAAGGTTTAAGATGGAAATTGAAAATGAAAGTCCAAGTCTGATGTTTAATATGGAAGTTGAAGTTTGAAGTTTAATATAGAAGTTTAAGTTTGAGGTTTAAGATGGAAATTGAAGTTTGAGGTTTAAGATGGAAATTGAAGATTGAAGTTTAAGATGGAAGTTGAAGATGAAAGTCCAAGTCTGAAGTTTAATATGGAAGTTGAAAATGAAAGTTCAAGTTTGATGTTTAATATGGAAGTTGAAGTTTGAAGTTTAATATGGAAATTGAAGTTTGAGGTTTAAGATGGAAATTGAAGTTTGAAGTTTAAGATGGAAGTTGAAGATGAAAGTCCAAGTCTGAAGTTTAATATGGAAGTTGAAGATGAAAATTCAAGTTTGATGTTTAATATGGAAGTTGAAGTCTGAAGTTTAAGATGGAAATTGAAGACGAATGTCTAAGTCTGAAGTTTAATATGGAATTTGAAGATGAAAGTCCAAGTCTGAAGTTTAATATGGAAGTTGAAGATGAAAGTCCAAGTCTGAAGTTTAATATGGAAGTTGAAGTTTGAAGTTTAATATAGAAGTTTAAGTTTGAGGTTTAAGATGGAAATTGAAGTTTGAGGTTTAAGATGGAAATTGAAGTTTGAAGTTTAAGATGGAAGTTGAAGATGAAAGTTCAAGTCTGAAGTTCAATATGGAAGTTGAAGATGAAAGTTCAAGTTTGAAGTTCAAGATGGAAGTTCAAGATGGAAGTTCAAGATGGAAGTTCAAGTTTGAAGTTCAAGATAGAAGTTCAAGTTTGAAGTGTAAGGTGCAAGTTCATCAAATTAGCTGGACCTCTATTTTCTCAAAGCAACTACAACTGTACAGCGTCTTCACAAAATATAGCAAGAAACTGTACATAAACCGTACCGTTACTGCAAATATCCGTTTATCCACAGTTTTCCTAAGAGAGCAGATAACGCGAAGATAGTTCTATTCTTTCAGTAGTATAACTGTATCGTTAGTCTGACTGGCACGTTTCATTTAGTTTTATTCGATGTTATCGAGCGATACGATACGAAAATTATCGAGCGAATGTGACACGGGACGAGTCTCCGTTGCAAAATAACGTTTGCAACCGGGTTTAGAAGAGAGAAGTACCGTTTCGTAACGTTGGCTAATCTCGTCGAGGCAATTTTTACTGGACGAACGTTACCACACGAGTGCGTGAAATACACTGAATATAAATGGCGTTTTATACGTCCCCGCTCGACGGCCAATAAAATCTTGACGAACCTAGCGACCCGCTCTCTTGCCTGCCGAGTCTCCTCAGTGAAAGCGAAAAAAAGTATCGATGCAAGATTTATTTTGCCCGTTGCAGTCGAACCGTTCGAAAAACTGCGCTAAATGTTCGCCGATGAGCTCACTCACTTTCTTACATTAATATTCAACAGCGTTTCTTGAACGAAGTTCGATCAGATAGTCGATTTAATATCCTCGACGATTACTAACAAATTATTTATTAAGTTATCGAACAGGTCACTTATCCCTAATCAATTTGTATCTTAAGAGAAATTTCCAAGTTTGTAAATTCGTAGTCATAAAGTTTGCAGAAATCGAAGACGTAGAAGCACAAAAGTTTGGGTCGTAGAAGAGACTGAAGACGTCCAGCAGGAAGATTTTGATCGAGCACAATATAAAGATCCCGCAGATAGAAATCGTGAGAGGATATCAGGCGGCACAAAGAGGCTGGAAAAAATGATTTATTTCAATTCTCTATCACTGTTGTCCGGTCCGGTCGTGTGTCCAATTGTGGCGCGAGACCACACGCACAATGAAACAAGAAGAAACTCAATTACTTCGAGGAATTATCGGAGCCCTCCTTTTGTGGCGCACGGCTTTACGATCGGATTCTGACGCTGCATTTTGCGTTTTCGCAGGTACGTCTGACAACAGGCGAACGCGAAGGAAAGGAAAAAAAGGAGGTCGAAGGAAGAAAGAAAGCGTATGAAAGAGAGACAGGGAGAAAAAGGGTGTTAAGGGATCATCTGACCGAGGACTATTCACGTAGCGCGGCTATGACAAATCTAATAGATTCTTGGCGACTTAGGGTGCCACCACCATAACAGGGACCACAAAAAAGAAGAGGGAACGAGAGAGGAAGAGATAGGAGGTGGAGGAGTATTTCTATTCAACGTCGGATGAGCGGATGTAACGCTTCGTAGACCCTTCTTGGTCCCTTTTAACAATGATATCCCTTTCTCTATGCGACCGAGAGGACCGGAGAAATAAAGTCAAGCTCGACGTTGCTCGCCTATAACGCAGACACGATCGCACAATGCTCATTGTCGGTCCCGTAGGAATGCAGGGTGTTCGGTATTGTCGGCGCACGCCAAATATATCCCTCTCCTTTAGCCACCAACCTCCGAGCATTATTCCATTTCTTCTTTCTCTACCATCTATCATGATTCGTTTTCTTATTGGCTAGTATTACCTTGTTCCTCTTATACCCTTCCTTCATTATTGTCCCACTACTTCGTTACCTTCGGACATACGTCTGTACACCCTCGCTTCTAACCTCTTACATACTAATATTAAAATAATTTTTTAATATATTATTATTAAAATATAAGATCTTTTCATTAGGTTCTACAATTCTTTTACCTTATTCGAAGGTAATTTGACTGCGAACAGCAACTTTAAAACTTAGCTGCAAAGTTAAATTATCTTTGAGGACCAAAAAGACTTTTGAGGTTTTTAATTCTTTACTAATAATTTTCATTGTTTGTTCGTTTCACTGTGTTTATCACACGTGTCGTATTAAAGAGTCAGTTAAAATAGAATTATTTAAAATTGTTGTATTAAATATAACTTTAAAACTTAGTTGCAAAGTTAAATGACCTTTGAGGACCAAAAAGACTTTTGAGGTTTTTAATTCTTTACTAATAATTTTCATTGTTTGTTCGTTTCACTGTGTTTATCACACGTGTCGTATTAAAGAGTCAGTTAAAATAGAATTATTTAAAATTGTTGTATTAAATATAACTTTAAAACTTAGTTGCAAAGTTAAATGACCTTTGAGGACCAAAATGACTTTTGAGGTGATTATTTCTTTACTAATAATTTTCATTGTTTGTTCGTTTCATTGTGTTTATCACACGTGTCGTATTAAAGAGTCAGTTAAAATATAATTATTTAAAATTGTTGTATTAAATATAACTTTAAAACTTAGTTGCATAGTTGAATGGCCTTTGAGGACCAAAATGACTTTTGAGGTTTTTATTTCTTTACTAATAATTTCCACTGTTTGTTCTTTTCATTATGTTTACATCACACGTGTCGTATTAAAGCATCACTTAAAAAGTTATTTCAAATAGTTACATTAAACAAAATGTTGACTGAGAGTCACCTCTCGAACGATTAATTCTTTTTATTGCACATATTAAATTCCACTGTTTACATTTCTTTTCCGTCACACTCTAAGTTCAGACCTCTTCTTAGTTCCACCCTTTCTCTCCATCATAATCCACCCTTGACTCATAGACTCCTCTAGCATTCGAATCTTCCAAAATGTTTATACTGAACCTTAAACCGAATTCATTGAAACTCAAAGAGAGGATTCGCAGATATAAGGGATCGGTAATGTAAATCTTTGTTACGTCGATTACACCTTTACGGCTCTATTTTGGGAATCGTAAACGGGGTCGAAGCCGGACGGATGCGTGCCCATTAAACTCGAACCTACCAAAAAGCATTAAGATTATAATGGGAAATTGCGAAATTAATTCGCATGCGGATGACGCAATCGGCAGGTAGTCTTGTTGACAATGACACGGTTCTCAGTGAATCATCTTCCATAATTATTTGCAAAATACGGAATTCTCCTCGCGTCTTTTTCTTCTTCTTTCTTTCGTTCTTTCACGACGAGAGGTTACATAATATGTTTTGCTAAAACTCCTTTCGTCGCTTCGGTACGCTTTTTCGAAATAATTAGGGAGGACCTCGGAAATGATTTCATCGATGTATTTGTTTAAACAGATATATTGTTTATTTCTCAGTAGGAATTATTTTTCATGGTAGGAATTATAACTTCTTCAATCTTCTATACTATTCGATTTAAATTTGTTTAAACACATATATTGTTTATTTCTCAGTGGGAATTATTTTTCATGATAGGAATTATAACTTCTTCAATTTTCTATACTATTCGATTTAAATTTGTTTAAACACATATATTGTTTATTTCTCAGTAGGAATTATTTTTCATGGTAGGAATTATAACTTCTTCAATCTTCTATACTATTCGATTTAAATTTGTTTAAACACATATATTGTTTATTTCTCAGTGGGAATTATTTTTCATGGCAGGAATTATAACTTCTTCAATCTTCTATACTATTCAATTTAAATTTGTTTAAACACATATATTGTTTATTTCTCAGTGGGAATTATTTTTCATGGTAGGAATTATAACTTCTTCAATTTTCTATACTATCCGATTTAAACTATCCTGCTTAAACACATTTAAACAAATTTAAATCCGATAAGAATGTCTGTTAAGAACGGTTCGCTAAGAATGTCTGCTAATGCACTACTGTATAAATTATAATCCAGCATGTTTTCGTTATCTTCATTGGTATTTAGACGCCCTGAAATGTTCATATTATTTATTTCTCAGTGGGAATTATTTTTTATGGTAGGAATTATAACTTTTTCAATTTTCTATACTCTTGGATTTAAATTCATATTATGTTTAAAATGTAAATCCTAAAGTGTAAGTTCATTGAGCTTATTTCATCGAGTTAACAGTAATAGAGGATTAAGAAAACAATTATTCGAATAAGTTGGCGAATAAATAAAGTTTGAAAGAGCGCATGCGCGCGCTCAAGATGAGTGGACCAATCAGAGTCGGTCGAGGGCTGCGCAGAGGATCGTTCGATTTGTTGCGCATCAGTCGCGCGCACGAACGGTGTCAGAGACGCGTAAACGTCTCAGGGGAAGAATCACGCGCGGTTTATCGTCGGATTAGATGTTTTATTGCCGGTTCCTCGGCGGTCCTCGCTCGTGTCCCTCGAAAGTAAAAAAAAAAGAAGAAAGCGTCCTCTGTGGCGGGCCGCGAACAAAATCTGCCGTAAAATTCGTTTCGAGGCGGAAGATATTTTTCTTGGAAATGAATTCAGCGAGCGTCGTCCACGACGAATGTGCATCCGGCTTAATGCCCGGTGCAGAACGAAGAATGCCGCAGGTATCTCACGTGGAATCTGCGAAAGCGCCGTCCCCTCTCGCCTTCGAGCGGACGACGCAGCCTCGGCCTCTCTTCGCCATTTTTCTTTTCTCACCTTAAGGCCTCGCACGCACACGTTTCTCCTCGCCCCGGTCCAGTCCTCCGACAACCCCCTCCGACCCCGTCTGCCCCTCTTCCGACCCCACACAACTCCTCTACCCGTTCGATCCTTCTCTTCGTCACTCTCTTTTCTAGTCGAGCGTGCACACGGGCAAAAAGTATAACAGCGCGACGACCACGATCGGACGACCGCGCCACGATGTCGACAGACTGTCCTGCGAATTTTTACAAGCCGCTTAGCAATTAGTCACCCCGTCTTAGGGACGATTTCGTAACGGGTTTGCCGCTCCCAATCCGTCACCGTAACAGAGGATAACGTTATTGCCCTTCCTTTTTAGATTACAGAACATACAGGTAACCCTCCTATAACACGGTAGTTAGTGCATTGCAATTTCTACGCGTTGCAATTTCTATGCATTTAAATTTTGGCGCGTTGCAATTTCGGCGCGCAGTATATTCTGCGCATTGCAATTTCGGCGCATAGTAATTTCTACGCGTTGTAATCTCTACGTGTTGTAATTCTACGCATTGTAATTTCGGCGCATTGCAATTTCTACGCGTTGCAATTTCTACATATTTCAATTTTGGCGCGTTGTAATTTCTACACATTTCAATTTTGGCGCGTTGTAATTTCTACACATTTCAATTTTGGTGCGCTGTAATTTCTGCGCATTGCAATTTCGACGCATAATAATTTCTACGCGTTGCAATCTCTACGTGTTGTAATTTCTACGCGTTGCAATTTCTACGCATTGTAATTTTGGCGCGTTGCAATTTCCACGCATTTCAATTTTGGCGCGTTGCAATTTCAGTGCGCAGTATCTTCTGCGCGTTGCAATTTCGGCGCATAGTAATTTCTACGCGTTGCAATTTCTATGTGTTGTAATTTTTATGCGTTGCAATTTCTATGCATTGTAATTTCGGTGCATTGCAATTTCTACGCGTTGCAATTTGTATGCATTTAAATTTTGGCGCGTTGCAATTTCGGCGCGCAGTATATTCTGCGCATTGCAATTTCGGCGCATAGTAATTTCTACGCGTTGTAATCTCTACGTGTTGTAATTTGTACGCATTGCAATTTCTATGCATTGTAATTTCGCCGCATTGCAATTTCTACGCGTTGCAATTTCCACGCATTTGAATTTTAGCGCGTTGCAACTTTGACGCGTCGCAAATTGGATGCACTGCAATTTCTGCTCTTTGCATTTATGTATTTATGTGTTTTGTAATTTGTACGCATTGCAACTCCTAGTTACTGTAGGAGTAACTCTTCAAAATTTACTCGTTACATACAGGTAACCCTCCTATAACACGGTAGTTAGGTTCCTAAAAAATGCCGTGTTGTGCGAAACCGTGTTGCATGAGACCCAGAGCTAGTACAAAAAGGGGGGTTAGGTTCCAAAAACTTATTAAAAACAAATATTTTTTTTAATTCGACATAAACAGCTTAATTTTTATTAAAAATATAAATGTATGTACAACACAAAGTAAAAAAAAAATATTTTAATCTAACGCAACCATAATTTAATGAATTTATTCGTCCTCACTGCTCAGTATAATCAACCGAGAACGTTGTATCTTTAAGACAGCAAGCCTCGCCGCGGCTGTATAAGTACATACAGTGTTGTATGTACAAAGGATTTGCAGTTTTCTCATCACGTTATAGCGAAACCGTGTTATAGGATGCCGTGTTGTAGGAGGGTTACCTGTACTTAGGATTTGGGGATACAGGAGATCTATGTTTAAACGCTGCTTCATCGATCTACAAATATCGATTATGCGTTACTCAAGGGTTTTTATTTATGCGACGGGCATACGATGCATTTGCATCGAGTAGAACGCATTTAACCGAGCACGTCATTTCGACGCGTGTTGGGAATCAACGAGGCGAATTGGAAACCACCGGGATTGTGGTTCCATTGATGCTACAGATACCTTTTGCTATATTGCTATGAATAGAGCTCGATACCAACCATTCTTAACCCTTTGCACTCCTCAATTTCTTTGACCTACCGACTCCTTGATTTACAAAAAATATATCAAGATAGAGACTCTTAGTAAAATGTATCGCAACAGTGCGAAGTATGTGACAAATACATTTTTCATTTGTTATAAATAGTAAACAAATAAAAATATATTTAACTAATCTATTTTAACCGACTTCGAAAAAGGAGGAGGTTACTCAATTCGATCAGTATATTTTTTTTTATGTATGTCCGCCGATTACGCCTAGCTGGATGGACCGATCGGAACGAAACCTTTTGCATCTTGTAGATCCTGACTTCCCATTGGTACCGTTATAAAAAAGTTTCTCATATTTTAATTGCAAAGTATAGTTATCTGAATTATTTGTAAATTCCAAGAGAAATGTGATTTCGAGTCACACTCGACGGAGGAGTGCAAAGGATTAAAGTTCTGTATTCGATTGCATCTTCCTTCGACATTGCTCTCGTAACTGATATGGGTAAAACTGTACAATTACTACGTCACCTCAAAAAAAATATTCGGGACATGTTTTCGATGTATTTTTGCCTCCTGAATACGAATTTAAAAATACACTGTATTTTTAAAATACAGTTTTAGGGGCATATTTTTTTACATCCCTCTATTTTTGAACATTTAACATTCGCACACACTTTCAGGAACCAATTATGTGCGAAAGTCGAGGGCCTACTATTTATAATAATTTAAGATGTTTCAAAAAATGGAGTTACTGACGGCTCATATGACAACACAAACGAATTATAATAAAGTACAAGCTTTTCCCTACAATCACCTGTTGCTTACAAGCTTCTCTAAAAATCCACCAACCTCTTACACATCCTCGAAAACTTTGCACCTTCCGTTTTTGTAACCCGCCATTTCCCTCTGCGCTTTTAATTTTTATCACATTGCTTCACCGCCCTAAGCAAGCTGTAAAGCTGCTTCTGCTCCCATAGAATTCCGTCGCGAGCAATTTACTTTTGATTTTTTTCCGAAGATCGCTAATCAGGTCTACTATATTGTGTTGCTGGAAACTGGCGTAAAACAGCGCCAGAGCGTATAAAATATTCATCAGTATGTATTAAGAGCGAATGTAAACGCGACTTTGTAGAGCTAGTTTACTTGATGGCGCAAAAAAATGCACCGTTTAAGTCTGTTCGCCTCGCCAAAGAATTCGTGTTTTTGCGCGATAAAATTTTGCAAACTTTTTAGCGATCTTGGGCGAAGCACGTATCTCTAGCTAATTATAGACAGGTATCTAAATTATCATTGGATTATCGATCGAAAGCATAATATATACAGGGTGTACAAAAATGAACAATATTTACAATGTCTATAACAATTGTTATAGAGGAACCGTATATAGTAATGTGTGTAGAAGGAGCGACACAACGGGAATGAATACTAAAGATACTAAAGTCATCGATGTACCAAACACCAATGAGACCAAACACGACATAATTTGAGTTATATTTACTTGCAATATCTTATTAGAGTAAAGTCATCGATGTACCAAACACCAATGAGACCAAACACGACATAATTTGAGTTATATTTACTTGCAATATCTTATTAGAGTAAAGTCATCGATGTACGCGTAACATTTGAAATTACAAGTAAATATGTCCCGAATTATATCGTGTTTGGTCTCATTTGAATCAGAAAAATGTGAAGAATCAATTGGTAAAAGTTTCAAAAAAGAAAAATCAAAAATAAAAAAGTTTTATTCTTGCATTAGGAGTGTTCTTCTGGTAGATCGCTGCTTGTTTACGTTCGGTCTCATTCGCTCTTCTGTCCTTTTTTACGTTCGGCAAGACATCAATCAATGTAGGACCTGTGCGTTATAAGCCAAACCTCAGACCCGAACGATTTGCTTATAACGAATGACCACTGTACACAAACGCCGATCGTTTTATTTTTCTCTTCTGTTCTTTTCTACGTTCGGCAAGACATCAATCAATATAGGACCTGTGCGTTATAAGCCAAACCCCAGACCCGAAAGCTTTGCTTATAACGAATGACCACTGTATACCGTGTTATAGGGGGTATTACTGTAGTTTTGTCACATTTGAACTGCAACGTGCGTCACGAGTCTGACTCGGTTACAGGCTAAAGGGTTAAGTCCATCGACTAAAAGTTACGTGTCCGAATTTATTACCATAATTTAAAAGGAGTAAGACTAGTTTCTCGTTTAAAGTTAAAATTCGTGAAGAGTGTCCGTTCGCGAGAGATTCGGTCCTCGTGTCAGGGGGTGGCGTTAAGGGTCAGGTACCGAAGGCGTCGGTTGATCTCGCGTGGGCACGTTAAGATCTCTCGAGATATCCGAAGGAAGAACGACGAGCGCCCTATCAAAAATGACAAGCGAACAGCGAGATAAACGCGATACAAGCGTTTCCAATAATCCGAGTGTGGGTGAAATGACGAAACGCGAAGAAGCGTTCCACGGTCGGCGGTCTCCGATACCGGTGTATTCTCCGCTGCGTGTGCACGTTCTTCGATGGTGGTGGTAATCGCGATAGTGGTGGTGACTGGTCGACCGATGGTGGGGCAGAGCACCCACACGCGCGGCGCACTCTCGCACACCTCTTGGACAGTACAGTCATTCGCGACACCCACCGCGATCGAGGTATCGCGCACCGGACGACACGGGTTCTCTCGGTTAATCCCTGTTCTCTGTCGGTTTCCTTCGCGTATATGCATCTCGACGTCTAGGCTAATATTCTATTCGTACGGATAAAGGAAGCCGTGTTCGCGCGTGCGCGCACTATAGACGGCGGCGCGTAAACGCGCGTACGCACACACACGCGAACGGCGAGTCCCGCTGCCGCGGCAGCGTGCTATCCCCATAAAAGCGACGGACTCGACCGGCCTGCGGACAGTTGTCATCGTCGGCCACATATCGGCGGAACGCGTTTCCTCGCGTATTTTCGAACGGTCATTAGATTCTTGAACGAACATTGGGTCATATCCTCGTGGACACGCGCGAAAAGGAACACCGGCATGGTACCCGGCGAACGAATAGTCGCGACACGTTTCGATCGAGCGATTTCAAGAACGCGGAAGAGGACGGGCAACGATAAGATCCGTCGATAAACGCGCGATTATCTCTCGGCGATCAGTCGCGGATTCGAAAGCGGTCGGATCTAGATCTCACACGTGGTCGAAAACTATTATAAGAGAGAAAAGTCGGTTCGACGGCAGACAGAGCGACGCTCCCGCGGGCAAAGGCGTCGCGTCCTCCCGGCGGGTGGTGGTGGTCGTCGTTTGGTTGTACATGTAACGGCACACGTAAACGCGTCCGCGCGCTCTCGCGTTACCGGCGGAGACGCGGTCACGCGTACGAAAGCGAAAAAGCGATTCGTCGTGGCGCAAGCGCCAAAGCAGAAGCTTTTTCGAGCGAGCCAGCCGGCGGTGCCGATGATCAAACGCATCGGATTCAGTGGCGGCACGGGCGCAGAGAGCAAGCCGAGTAACAGCTTCCCACCAGCCACAGTCAGTCAGTCACTCGCGATCGGTTAGTCAGTGACGGCAGTCACGCGGCGACCGTGTCAGACGCACGTTGGTTCGCGCGGAACGAGGCCGTTGTTGCCGGACGGGTGAGAAAAGAAGGATATTTGGTCGAGAAAGGTCCGCCGTTAAATCGCGATCGAAGTTGCTCGCGTTGGACGTATATGTACAGCGCGGAATATCGCCGCGCAGGCGCGATGCGACGCTCGGCCGTCGCTCGGGATTTGGCGTCGACGATCATCTGATACGAAAAGGAGCGCGAAGTCGCTGGTGAATCGCGTGTGGATGATCGGCTCGGGAGAGTTTTGGAGCGGTGACCCGGCGACAGAAGCGGAGCGTACCGGCGAGTTGCGCCGCGAGACACGCGCGAATCGTAGGTGAAGAGAGCGAGGCGCGAACGAGCGAGACGGAGCGAAGAAGAGGAAAAGAGAGGTTGCCAACCACGCCACCAGCAGCTCCGTTTCGTGTCCCTCTCGAAACTCGTCGCCCGTTGTGTGCCGCCTTATAAAACGCGCGCAGTTACGCGTTCGTGCTCGTACCGCAGAGAGATAGCGAAAAAAAAGTGAAGAAACGGATAGAAAATAAATAGTCGGAAGATAAATCGGACGAGATTCGCTCGTGTACCTTTAGCCGTCGGACGAGACTCGAGAACGCGGTGCGCGACGCACACCTCTCGCGTTATCTGCGGTAAATACTGCGGGCTGTCCCGCGGGGCCGTCGATTGTTTCTAATCGTTATCGTGCGCGCGACCGACCCGGCCGCGTATCGTCGCAGTTGTCATCGACTTCGCCGGTCGTCGTTAGCCGATCCTCCTCGAAATAAGGTGGTGCGAGACACGCACGGTGGAAAGAGTTTTGTGCAGTGAACGGTCGTTAATAGACCAGTGCCGCGGCTCCGAGCGCCGGACAGAGACGGAGTCTTTCCTATCAGAGAAAGACAGCGACGAGAACGAGACGCGAGAAGAGTACGAAGGTGGAAAAGAGACGAAGGAAAACGCGCTATATACGCGTCAAGCATCGCGCGCGAGTCCAGAGACGAGACGGTGAATAGGAGAGACGCGAGAGTGCGACGGAGAGAGAGAGAAAGAGACGAAGACGCAACGAGAGACGGACTCGAAAGCAGCCGAGATGCATTTCCACGGTGGTCTCTTGTCGATCTTGCTTATCGTCGTTTCTTGCCCTTTGACCCTGCGCGCACGTAGGGTCGCGCCCTTGATCGAAGACGACTGGGCGAGGAGACCTCATCGAGCCGCCGGTAAGTCGCCATTGTTCGTGTCTCCGTTCTTTTTATCGTTTCGCACGCGCAGCCACGTTTTTTTCCCCTCGTTAGCCGGTCGTGAACGATCTCGACGATCGACGTGGACGACGACGCGACCGCGTCGGGGCTACCGGTCTCTCCGGCCAGCCTCCCGTCGTTGATTTCGTCAGAATACGAGCTGTTTCTTTTCCTTTAAAGGTTAGAGAACGTTCGAAAATACCGGGCTTCGCCGTGAGACGAGAGCCGCATTTACGTAACGAGACCCGCCGTGAAAAAGGCGGGAATCGGATTCACCGCTTTGAATTTTGCGTACGCTTCTCGTCCTCCGCCACCGGCGTTTCGCGAATCGAACTGTTTTATCGATAGACCGAACACTTCCTTTTCAACCTAGACGATTACTGATAATAACTCCTTTGTTTCAAAAACCAGAAAACCTTCCATTCGTTTAAACGAAAATAAACTCTTAACGTTAAGACATGAGCCGTTCAATGCACAAATCGATTATACCCTTGCATTATTTTGACGAGTCTGACTCGTGACGCATTTTTATGTCGGCCATACTCAAATTTTCAATACGCTCCAATTTGGAGTTCAAGTCCAATTATAATTTGCACAGTCAACGATTGAATAATAACATTTCAAGTTTTTTCGTCTGTTTTAATATTGTAGCCAATAATTAGTTCTGTCTGACGCACCTGACAAAAAAGTCATAGTGCAAAGGGTTAACTCCATAAAACAAAAAGCGGAGAAATGCGATGAAAGTGCATAGGTTTTCAAAATTCCTTCGGTAATATAAATTCAAATAAAGTGTGCAGAATGCATAAATACAAATCTGACTATCAATTAAAAGATCTAAAATTATAAAAAAGAATAGAAAAAATGGCCTCTGAAATATATTATTTATTATTCAGTGGCCAAAATAAATATTGTCATGTTAATCGTTCATGTTTGGAAAAATTTGTATAAACATAAAAGATTAGCATTATACCAAGTGCTTTTACACTTAAATTTAAGATTTTTCAAAAAGTGGAGTTAATCGATTTGTGCAGTGAACGGCTCATGTAATACACTTAGCGAAACGTTTAAAACGCTCCGTAATAAAACAAGTTCTTGTTGATAAAACGTTTCGATAAAAAAGCACGTTAGTCTCTTAAAATACTCGTCGCTACGGGCGCTTTACACGTACATTGAAATTTCATTTTATCGCTACATACGTAATTTCGTGTAATTACCATCGTTTATTCACCTGTATATAAATCCTCGAATACGCGAAGCGTTAAAACGGTAGTTACACGAAGCAAGTATATTTTAAATCGTTCGATTCCTATTTCGGGCAATAAACTTTATTTTAATCCAAGACACGTGGTGCTTGAAAGTTAAACACGAAACCGCAATTATTTTTGCATCAACCTAATATTAGCAATAACGAAACGAAGGAGGAGACAGGAAGTAGTATACCGGTTCTTAAACACCTCGTTCTGACCCAGATGTTAAAACGAGTTAATGGATGTGTATTGTAATCGCGTATTTCAACCGACGTTACTATAAAGTTTAGTGCACTCGACGCGTCACGAAAATGCTTAGCATTCTGACCGGTTAAAATAGATTTTACCGTAAAACGTTGTGTTGCTTTTTATATGTGTTGCTTAAATCTTGACGAAGATTTGAGATGGAAATAAAACGCGAAGCAAAGAAGTATGACGTGCATGTACGTCAATGTAGTCACATTGAATATTGCCATATAACGATCTCGTTTTTCTTATTCATCGACTAAATATATTGAATTAGTCGTAATTTACGAGGTTGCGAAACGCTCGTACAACGCTGAACAATTTAAGCAAAAATGTTTCGAGAGAGGAAATGCGGTTGTATGGCCAGGGATTAATTACAGTTGCTTCTAGATTACGTAGCGTAATACTTACCTTTAATAACGATCGTGTTACCAGACGAATGAGATATCGAATTCAGAAATCTAGTAATCAATTTAATGAAGGAGCAGCGAATAAAAGACGAAAAAAGAAAACGGCGGAGGGAGAAAAATAAATCACACCAGTTTCAAGGAATTAACTGACCAATCAAGCGGTTAATTAAATTTATGAATAGTAAAGAACAGGTTCTCCCGTTCGATGAAAACGGGGTTTCTCGAGCGCGGCACGCGTTTCGCGGTCCCGGTAAAAATTCTACGCGCATGCGTCGATTTAACGTTATTGCGCAGTGCACGTGCGCAGTGTGCCCAATCTTGATCGATCCATTCATTTTCTCTCGATTAATTTATTACGTTACTTCTTGAACAACTTATTTCTTGATGTTATACACGAATGGGTTAATTGAAAACTATATTTAATTAGTTTAGACGGAATTAAACACAAATTCCTACATCTATTTTATGTATCCTAGAGTTTTTATTAGGTTGACATTTTTATAGCTTTGTACTTCATCTTAATTTTAAAATATACCTGCAAAATGCATGTAGAATCATAGTTCTTAGATCACAAGTATATTCTTTACATGTTTCTATTAATATAATTCTATATTAAAGCTATGTTTACATCTGAAGTGTCCATAGATCCAAAACATCTACAGACTCCAAATAGTATTATTTAATATTATATATTATTAATAAATAGTAATAGTATATTTCTACTAGTATAAACAATCCTATATCAAAACTATGTTTACATCTGAAGTGTCCGTAGATCAAAAACATCTACAGACTCCAAATAGTATTATTTAATATTACATAGTATTAATAAATAGTAATAGTATATTTCTACTAGTATAAACAATCCTATATCAAAACTATGTTTACATCTGAAGTGTCCATAAATCAAAAACATCTACAGACTCCAAATAGTATTATTTAATATTACATATTATTAATAAATAGTAATAGTATATTTCAACTAGTATAAACATCCTTATATCAAAACTATGTTTGCATCTAAAGTATCCATAAATTCAAAACATGCACTCCACATATCCGTAGATGTGTCTTCACATTTCTGCAATATCTTTGTACCTCCAGATTTTTATATTCAGCCATTCTCTACATCTCTAGATTGTATCTCTAGTATCTTCAGCAATTCGGACCAAAAATTGTTTCAACAGAAGAATTGCAAAAACATGATGTATTTTTAACAGTGAACAGAGTAATTTTATTGAAAAACACGTAAAATAAATTATAACAAGAAGTTGAACATAGTAAAACGTGAAGTCACAACCGTTTACAAAAATTGCAACACGCTGCACGGCAACCAAAAACAGAACACGAAGGACCGCGAATTTCTGCATTTAAGAGTTTTACAAACCGCGTAAACCTCCAACAGATCAAATGATTGTTCAGTCTGGATTAAATACGTAAACGTTCTACGATGTCATTTGAGCGACGACGTTGTATCTGGTAGTACATCGTGACTGGCTGCGTAATTTTCTTCCCGTCAGAAAACCGCCGTCGCATCGTTCAGATTGCACGTATATCTGAACACCCGATAACCCGTTTAACTGCACCCACATACCGAGCGGTTTACGTTCGAGTTGAACAACTTCTGAACTATACGTTGACCCGAAACCGACTCGCTCGCTAAACCGATCTAACCATCGCGTGCAGTATCGTCCTGCAGCCGATGGTAATCGATCGTTGACGAATCGATGTTTTTCGATCGCAGTAAATGCACTCTCATCGTAGTCGAACTCGGTGATTGATTTTCTGTGAAAAATTATCGGGTCAAGAGGTATTTAATTTCCGTGATACTTGCGTCATTGCGTAGTAAACAAGAAATATGTAAATATTTATGAACCGATGTAAATGACCAGTTACGACATTCAATTTCTTTATGCCATTCGTTAACTTCTCGCTCGTGGCGAAATTAGTTAATCGATCTTTTTTTTTAAATGAAAAAGTACTCTTACGGAGTAGCGTGAGTTGCAAAAATTTTGTTAAATTTTGTTACGGTGTGTAGCGTTTGTTGAAACAGTATCTAGGTTTTCGTATCACGATAACCATTAGGGAAAATCGAGTTTGATACGATAGTTTTCGTTTGCAGTTAGCTCTAGAATCTCCTGACAAGGTATTTGCTCGTGTTACATGATCACGATAAGATGGTTTAAAGTGCTATTAGATGTACTTTGAGATACTTGAAGTGTATCGATCGGTGCGATTATTGATGACTTTTATTTGGCACGTGTTGTGTTGGCGCATAGCAATTTTGGCGCGTTGCAATTTTTACACGTTTCAATTTTGCCGCGTTGCAATTTCGATGCGCGGTATCTTCTGCGCATTGCAATTTCGGCGCATAGTAATTTCTACGCGTTGCAATCTCTACGTGTTGTAATTCTACGCGTTGCAATTTCGGCGCATTGCAACTTCTACGCGTTGCAATTTCTACACATTTCAATTTTGACGCGTTGTAATTTCTACACATTTCAATTTTGGCGCGTTGTAATTTCTACACATTTCAATTTTGGTGCGCTGTAATTTCTGCGCATTGCAATTTCGACGCATAATAATTTCTACGCGTTGCAATCTCTACGTGTTGTAATTTCTACGCGTTGCAATTTCTACGCATTGTAATTTTAGCGCGTTGCAATTTCCACGCATTTCAATTTTGGCGCGTTGCAATTTCAGTGCGCAGTATCTTCTGCGCGTTGCAATTTCGGCGCATAGTAATTTCTACGCGTTGCAATTTCTATGTGTTGTAATTTTTATGCGTTGCAATTTCTATGCATTGTAATTTCGATGCATTGCAATTTCTACGCGTTGCAATTTGTATGCATTTAAATTTTGGCGCGTTGCAATTTCGGCGCGCGGTGTATTCTGCGCATTGCAATTTCGGCGCATAGTAATTTCTACACGTTGCAATCTCTACGTGTTGTAATTTCTACGCGTTGCAATTTCTATGCATTGTAATTTCGGCGCATTGCAATTTCTACGCGTTGCAATTTCCACGCATTTGAATTTTAGCGCGTTGCAACTTCGACGCGTCGCAAATTCGATACACTACAATTTCTGCTCTTTGCATTTATGTATTTATGTGTTTTGTAATTTGTACGCATTGCAACTCCTAGTTACTATAGGAATAACTCTTCATACTCTTCAAAATTTACTCGTTACATACTAAAATCTTCTTCCGATCTGTTTTCCAATAATCACCGCTTCTATTTCTCGCATAGCGTTCTTCAGTCATTTGTCGCGAAACACCATTGAAAAGCAATACTCTCGATTGCGGAATTCTGTTTGTTACGTGATGTTTGTCACATAATTGCGCAATGTTTTTGTAGTTTCGATTGTGGAAGCATATCTCGAGCCTTCGAGAGTACGTAGAACAAGGCCGACTTAACAAGACGTGGCGTTAATTCCTAATAAACCGATGAGCAACCTCTAATGGAGGTATTTCCATATTGTTCTAAAGTAAACTGGAGCTCCCAGAACTCTTCACTTTGTGTCTATATCTCCACGTTCACATTTTACAAAATTAAAATATTGATCATATAAACTTGACTGTATATTCAAGTACCTTCATTGTGAAGATCATTTTAAACATTTTAAAAAATATTTTTGTAAATTTTTGCATTAACATGTGCAAGCTTAAGGTATTATGTTCTTATGAAGGTGATGTAGATTCATTGTGAGTGTTTATATTTTTATGTTTACATTTTGTAAAATAAGAATATTGAACATGAAAGCTTGACTGTATACACAGGTACTTTCATTGTGATGATCATTATAAACATCTCTGAGAAAATTTTTCTAAATTTTTGTATTAACGTGTCCAAGTTTAAGGTACTATGTTCTTATGAAGGTGATCTAGATTCATAGTCAGTCTTCATATTTTTATGTTCACATTTTGCAAAATAAAAATATTGATCATATAAGCTTGTCTGTATACCTAGCTACCTTCATTGTGAAGACTGTTATGAACATCTTTAAGAACTTTTTGTAAATGTTTGTCTTAACATATTTAATCTTAAGGTATTGCATTCTTATGAAGATGATCCAGAATCACTTTGAGCCTGCATATTTTTATCTTCACATTTTACAAAATAAAAACATTGAACATGTAAGCTTGACTTTATACCCAGCTTCTTTCATTGTGAAAATCATTATGAACATCTCAAAGAAATTTTTCTAAATATTTGTATTAATATGTCCAAGTTTAAGGTACTATGTTCTTATGAAGATAAACTAGACTCATAGTGAGTCTTCATATTGTCATGTTCACATTTTGCAAAATAAAAATATTGATCATATAAGCTTGACTATATAGTCAGTCACTTTCATTGTGAAGATCATTATGAACATCTCAAAGAAATTTTTCTAAATCTTTGTATTAATATGTCCAAGTTTAAGGTACTATGTTCTTATGAAGATAAACTAGACTCATACTGAGTCTTCATATTTTAATGTTCACATTACCAAAGCAAAAATATTAATCAAGTTTAACCATACATAAGCCATCATTCAAATGAATACAAACATTTGTACAATCAAAATGAAGAACCTCCATACCTAAATCTTTCGTAAGATTTTATCGCAAGAAGTGTCGTCGATTTCTCGTAAGTGTCGTCCACTTCTGAAGGACTAACAAAGCAGCATTTCGTCTTAAACGTTCGAACGCAGGGTAGAAAACTCGGTATCCGGTCGCATTAGTCGAAGCGATCTAAAATGGTTCGTTCTTGTTCTTTATAAGGATCCAGTATCGTCCGATGCCTCTGTTTGTCCGTTCTTTCTCTTTCTTTCGTTTCGTTGGCCTCGTTACTCTCGTTTCGTACCTGTTCCACGGTTACTGCCTTATCTAGCTCGATAGAAACCGCCACCTCGAAAACCCTGTACCTAAGCGTCTGAAACGCGAAATTGTCGTGGACAATTTGATTGCACGAGCCGCATATATGACATCGAGTGGTTAGATACCGCTTTATCGCCAGTGACATCACATTGCAGCACTTTATTCGGTTATCGTGTAACAATAAAAACGGGAGCAACGATATCTCGGAATGGAGCAAATTAACCGAACGATCGTTATTATACCAATAACGTCTGCGACCTGTTTGTTTCGCGAAAATCGAGATTCTCGTTGCGTTCGATTATATTTTAGCAGAATGATTTATAATTCTCAAATGTATGTGTGACAAATTTCACGGTGTTTTTAGTATAATGATGCGAGATTTAGGTGCAAGGTTAGGTGCAAGGTTTGGTGCAAAGTTAGGTGCAAAGTTGGGTGCAAGGTTAGGTCAAGGTTAGGTGTAACGTTAGGTGTAAGTTTAGGTCTAAGGTTAGATCAAAATTGGGTGCAAGGTTCGGTCAAGGTTAGGTCAAAGTTAGGTCAAGGTTAGGTGTAAGGTTAGGTCTGAGGTTAAATCAAAATGGGGTGCAAAGTTAGGTGCAAAGTTGGGTACAAGGTTAGGTCAAAGTTAGGTCAAGGTTAGGTCAAGGTTAGGTGTAAGGTTAGGTCTAAGGTTAGATCAAAGTGGGGTGCAAAGTTAGGTACAAAGTTGGGTACAAGGTTAGGTCAAGGTTAGGTGCAACGTTAGGTGTAAGTTTAGGTCTAAGGTTAGATCAAAATTGGGTGCGAAGTTAGGTGTAAGGTTAGGTCTAAGGTTAGGTCAATATTAGGTGCAAGGTTGGGTGCAAAGTTAGGTCTAGGTTAGGTGTAAGGTTAGGTCCAACGTTAGGTCCAAGGTGAGGTCTAGGTTAGGTGCAAGGTTAGGTCCACGTTAAGTGCAAGGTTTCTGCGTATTTGGAAAAAAATTCCGTTGCGATAGGATGTCTATGCGTTGGAATTCCGTCGCGTTAGAATTTCATTACGTTAGAATTCCTATGCGTTGGAATTCCATCGCGTTAGAATTCCATTGCGTTAGAATTCCAATGCGTTAGAATTTCTACGCTTTAGAATTCCTAAGCGTTGGAATTCCTATGCGTTGAAATTTCTATGCGTTGGAATTCCATCGCGTTAATACGCCATTGGGTTAGAATTCCTATCCGTTGGAATTCCATCGCGTTGGAATTCCATTGCGTTAGAATTCTTATACGTTGTAATTCCTGTGTGTTCAAATTTCTATGCGTTGGAATTCCATCGCGTTAGAATTCCATTGCGTTAGAATTCCTATGCGTTGGAATTCCATTGCGTTAGAATTCCTATGCGTTGGAATTCCATCGCGTTAGAATTCCTATGCGTTGGAATTTAATTGCGTTAGTATTCCTATGCGTTGGAATTTTATTGCGTTAGAATTTCTACGCGTTAGAATTCCTAAGCGTTGGAATTCCTTCTGATTGAAATTCCTATGGGTTGGAATTCCTTCAGATTGAAATTCCTATGGGTTGGAATTCCTATGCGTTAGAATTCGTAAGCGTCGTAATGCGTATGCGTTAGAATTCCTAAGCGTTAAAATTCTTATGCGTTGGAATTCCATTGCGTTAGAATTTTTAAGCGTTGGAATTCCTTCAGATTGAAATTCCTATGGCTTGGAATTCCTATGCGTTAGAATTCCTAAGCACTGTAATTTCTTCACATTGAAATCCTCACACCCTGAAATTCCCTTCAAACCAAAATTCCTATCCTTTAAAACTTCTCGAAACTAAAATTCCTATACCTTAAACTTCCTCCAAATTAAATTCCCCCAATTAAAAATTCCCCTAAACCGAACCTTTCTCAAATATCAAAAAACCCATAAAAACCCTCATCTACCAAACCTAATAAATCTCCCATCCTCCTCACCAACAAATAACCTAGGAAAAACCGACAGTTCAATCGTTGAATAAAGCAATAGCCCCAAGCCGTGCATCCCATAAAACCATACAGACGTAATTAAGCTAACAGTACAAGTTAATCGCGTCTACACGTGTTCAGGGAAAATCCAAGATCTTCGATAGCCCATGTATCCCTGTTTGGCAAATCGGTTGTTTAGTCTCGAGTAGGAAATAAAACTGGATTAGCCGTGAACGCTGTCATTGGCCACCGTTGGAAGAATACAAGGGGAAATACCAGCCATGGTACACGACACCTGGTGCCCGAGTACCTGTTTGACCTGCCTTGATTGATTTCTGTTGGCCGTCAGACTAAATACACGACTACCTGTCGACCCTGATTACTTCCTTACGGTTTGCCATTCATTTCAGAATTGTGGACACGCGAACACCTGGACCGACGGTTTTAAACACTTTTGTCCTTTATCGTATTTGTCCTCTGGTTTTTCCTAAACGAACGGTTAGACGGGATAATTGTTTATGACGCTCTATGGGATTAGGGGGTAAACAGAAACATTTCGGTTGGGTCGACTGGTGATCGTAAAATTGTACGAAGTTTTGGAGGTATGGAGTTTAGGGACGGGACGTTTGGGGATTAGGGAATTCCTGAATTTGGGGACTTGTGATGTGGACATTTAGGTGGTTGAGGAGGTAGGGATTTAGGAAGGTGGGAAATTTGGTGATTTAGTAAGTTAGGATTTAGCAAGTTGGGAACTAGAAATTTGGGGATTTAGCAAGTTGGGTGATTTAGAAGGTGGGGACTTAGGAAGTTGGGAATTTAGCATGTTGCAAATTTTGGAAATTGGAAATTTAGCAAGTTTGAAATTTAACAAGTTGGGAATTTAGCAAGTTTGGAATTTAACAAGTTGGGAATTTAACACGTTGGGAATTTAGCAAGTTGGGAATTTAGCAAGTTAGGGATTTACCTAGTTGGGTATTTAGCAAGTTGAAGATTTAGCAAGTTGATAATTTAGCAAGTTTGGAATTTAACAAGTTGGGAATTTAGCAAGTTTGGAATTTAACAAGTTGGGAATTTAACACGTTGGGAATTTAGCAAGTTGGGAATTTAGCAAGTTAGGGATTTACCTAGTTGGGAATTTAGCAAGTTGAAGATTTAGCAAGTTGATAATTTAGCAAGTTTGGAATTTAACAAGTTGAAGATTTAGCAAGTTGATAATTTAGCAAGTTTGGAATTTAACAAGTTGGGAATTTAGCAAGTTGGAAATTTAGAAAGTTGGAAATTTAGGAAGTTGGAAATTTAGCAAGTTGGGAATTTAACAAGTTGGGAATTTAGCAAGTTTGGAATTTAGCAAGTTAGGAATTTAGCAAGTTGGAAATTTAACAGGTTGAGAATTTAGCAAGTTCTGAATTTAGCAAGTTAGGAATTTAGCAAGTTTGGAATTTAACAAGTTGAGAATTTAGCAAGTTCTGAATTTAGCAAGTTTGGAATTTAGCAAGTTTGAAATTTAACAAGTTGAGAATTTAGCAAGTTGGAAATTTAGCAAGTTGGGAATTTAGCAAGTTTGAAATTTAGCAATTTGGGAATTTAGCAAGTTTGGAATTTAGCAAGTCAGAAATTTAGCAAGTTTGGAATTTAACAAGCTAGGGATTTACCAAGTTGGAAATTAGTGTGGTATGTGTGTATATATGTACTTTGTATTTGTATGATCAGTATAGGTGTATATTATGCATACAGCTTGCGTATGGTATGATTGAAGTTTGCATGTAATGAATTTTGCTCTAAGATTGTCTTTTGGGTGTAATTGAATGTTCTAAGGAGCGAAGTGAAGAATGAATTACTTTGAGAGAAACCGTTAGATAAAGACGTACTAAATTTCGAGAGGTTCCATTTGTGTTGTCTTTTTATTAATTATGACTATTTTTTCTGTTAATAAATTCCATTAATCTTGTCAAATACTAAATATTACTCTACATTAGGAAGTTGGGAATTAGACATTTAGAAACATGAATTTGTGAACTTAGAAATTTTGAAACTTGGACATTCAGAAAGATATAAAAATGAACTAGAAAATATATTAATTTGTTAACTCAAAAATGTTGAACTCCCTAATAGAAAAATTTCACAACCTACAATTTCTTCATAAGGAACTTTCAAAATGTCTAATCATTAATCCACATATACTTACAAACTCCCTAATTAGTACCAACAAAAATTTATAAATAAACAGTCTTAAACCTGAATCACTTCTACACCACCACAAAAATTGAACTCCACAAAAATACAAAAACATCCAAACAAAACTACCTACCTCAAAATACCTCCACCAAATACCTCCACCAAAGAAAACCTCCATCAACATAACGCATTAGTATTTCAAGGTAAACTATCCGGAGTCCTCTCGAATCGAGACCATAACTCGAAACAATGTTCACTGTCGAAAACAGTGTCGTACACGTTCAGATACAAGAATAGCAGGTAGAACATAGTTGATGAATCGTGTTCTTGCATGTACATATTAAGTCGTAAGCAGCAATGTCCCGTGTCCAATGTCCGTCGGAACAGAGCAGCTCTCCATTGAAGTTGGAACGTGTCATCTTCGCGTTGTCTCGTCCTCTTCTTCTCCTTCTTTTTTTACTTCTTGCCAGTCGTTTCTCTTTCTTTTTCTCCTAGAGACACCTGCTTAACGTAGCACGCCCGCTGCTAATCTCAATTAGTCTTTATTGCCGGCGTGGCGACGCTCTACGGCTAGGGAGTTTCATGCGAGACGCGGTTTAATACGCTTGTCGCGACCGCACACGAATTCTACAGGTATGCGACGTATTAAATCTTCTCTGAACAACCGAGTTGTTGTTTCTGTGTTTCTTTTTGAACGGTTTTATGCTTTTTGTGGAAACATTGTGGAACTTTGAGGTAAACGTTTTGTGGCAAAATTTAAGTGCGTGGCGAATTTATTTGTGTGATTTCTTTTATGGAGGGGTTTTTGTGAAGTGTGGCGCGTTGAATTTTCTATGGATGGATTTTACTATGTGTTATATTTATGGTACGTTAAATTTGCGGTGCGTCAAGTACTCCACGCGTCGAGTTCTCTACGCGTCGAGTTCTCCACGCGTGGAATTTGCAGCGCATAGAATTCTCCACGCGTGGAATTTGCAACGAGTAGAATTCTCCACGCGTGGAATTTGCAACGAGTAGAATTCTCCACGCGTGGAATTTACAGCGCGTAGAATTTTCCACGCATCGAATTTCCCACGCGTGGAATTTACAGCGCATCGAATTTCTCAAGCGTGGAATTTGCAACGCGTAGAATTTTCCACGCGTGGAATTTACAGCGCGTAGAATTCTCCACGCGTGGAATTTGCAACGAGTAGAATTCTCCACGCGTGGAATTTACAGCGCGTAGAATTTTCCACGCATCGAATTTCCCACGCGTGGAATTTACAGCGCATCGAATTTCTCAAGCGTGGAATTTGCAACGCGTAGAATTTCCCACGCGTGGAATTTACACCGCGTAGAATTCTCCATGCGTCGTATTTTCCACGCGTGGAATTTACAACGCGTCGAATTCTCCACGCGTGGAATTTGCAACGCGTAGAATTCTCCACGCGTGGAATTTGCAGTGCGTCGAATTCTCCACGTGTGGAATTTGCAACGCGTAGAATTCTCCACGCGTCGTATTTCCCACGCGTGGAATTCTCCACGCGTCGAATTTTCCACGCGTGGAATTTGTAGTGCGTAGAATTCTCAACGCGTCGAATTTTCCACGCGTGGAATTTGCAGTGCGTCGAATTCTTCTCGCGTCGAATTCTCCACGCGTGGAATTTGCATCGCGTTGAATTCTCCACGCGTCGAATTCACAGTGCGTTGAGTTCTCTGCACATCGAATATGCAGCGCAATGTATTCTACGCGTGGAAATTGCCACGCGCAGAATTTACCGGTTGCCGTAACAAAACGTGTCGTACCACACACAGTCGCTTCTACCACGGCAATTAAAGTCCAGAAAATAAAACAGTCAGAGTTAAAATTACATGAAACGGTCGATAATCTCTGTTTTTCTTCGCAAAGCGTTATTGAGACGTCATTTGCACGAATTTTGTACGGTCTTTTTTGCGACAGAAAGGAGGATATGTTAGGTACACTCAAACCCGAGTCTCATGATCGGCGAGTCGTTAATACAATGATTTCTGGCGAAATGTATTTATCGGTACCGGATATTTGCATTTCACGAACGTCTATATGTACACGAAATTGTAGGCATTATGTGTCATTACCGTCGAATCGGCCCCGATCGTTCATTTTACAAATCGATTTACGAGCTTCTGTACAGAGCCTTGACGGCTTCTATTATAGCTTGTCAAGCTCGTCTGGACAACTGTTATTGCACTCGGGTGTACAAAAAAAGAATCGACATTCCGTAAAAGAGAAAGAAACGAAGGTCACCTTGAAATCCGTCTTTCTCGTTGCTCGTAACTGTCTTCGATACTCGAGGTCCTCCGTTTACACTGCTTCCGGGACAACCATTCTTTTCTATAACCATACCTGTATTTTACTGCGAAAAGAAATTCATCTTGTTTTATTTTTTTGTGTTTAATTAATTCAAGGTTTACTGGTTCTAGTTTCTAGGTTCTAGGTTCTAGGTTTTAGGTACTAGGTACTAGGTACTACGTTTTAGGTTTTAGGTTCGAGGTTCGAGGTTCTAGGTTTTAGTTCTAGGTTTTAGTTTTAGGTGCAAGGTTCTACGCGTCAAATTTCTCACGCGTGGAATTTGCAACGCGTCAAATTTTCCACGCGTGGAATTTGCGGTGCGTCAAATTTTCCACGCGTGGAATTAGCGGTGCGTAGAATTTCCCACGCGTGAAACTTGCAGCGCATAGAATTCTCCACGCGTCGAATTCTCCACAAGGTTCTAGATGCAAGGTTCTAGGTTTTAGGTTTTAGGTTCGAAGTTCGAGGTTCGAGGTTCTAGGTTTTAGTTCTAGGTTTTAGTTTTAGGTGCAAGGTTCTACGCGTCAAATTTCTCACGCGTGGAATTTGCAACGCGTGGAATTTGCTGCGCGTCAAATTTTCCACGCGTGGAATTTGCTGTGCGTAGAATTCTCCACGCGTGGAATTTACAGCGCGTAGAATTTTCCACGCATCGAATTTCCCACGCGTGGAATTTGCAGCGCGTAGAATTCTCCACGCGTGGAATTTACAGCGCGTAGAATTCTCCACGCGTGGAATTTGCAACGCGTAGAATTCTCAAGGCGTGGAATTTACAGCGCATAGAATTCTCCACGCGTCGAATTTCCCACGCGTCAAATTTACAGTGCGTCGAATTCTCCACGCGTTGAATTTCCTAAGCGTGGAATTTGCAATACGTAGAATTCTCAAGGCGTGGAATTTACAGCGCGTAGAATTTTCCACGCATCAAATTTCCCACACGTGGAATTTACAGTGCGTCGAATTTTCCACGCGTGGAATTTGCAACGTGTAGAATTCTCCACGCGTGGAATTTGCAACGTGTAGAATTCTCCACGCGTGGAATTTACAGCGCGTAGAATTTTCCACGCATCCAATTTCCCACGCGTGGAATTTGCAGCGCGTAGAATTCTCCACGCGTCGAATTTTCCATGCGTGGAATTTGCATTGCGTAGAATTCTCCACGCGTCGAATTTACAGCGCGTAGAATTCTCCATGCGTCGTACTTCCCACGCATGGAATTTTCCACGCGTCGAATTTTCCACGCGTGGAATTTGCAGTGCGTCGAATTCTCCACAAGGTTCTAGATGCAAGGTTCTAGGTTTTAGGTTTTAGGTTCGAGGTTCGAGGTTCTAGGTTCTAGGTTCTAGGTTTTAGTTCTAGGTGCAAGGTTCTACGCGTCAAATTTCTCACGCGTGGAATTTGCAACGCGTCAAATTTTCCATGCGTGGAATTAGCGGTGCGTTGAATTTCCCAAGCGTGAAACTTGCGGCGCATTGAATTCTCCACAATTATTTTCAATCGATATTGGAGAATCATTATCATTGCTTTATTCTCCATTTCGTCCCGAATACGTGACATTTTTAACCCATTCACTGCCAGACATACTTAGAGTGTCTTGCCCTGGGTGCCAAGGCTTTATTTTGAAGAATACATACATTTATATATATAAAATTTTATGCAATAATCTGATCGTATAAGTTCTAATTTTTATAATAAAAATTGAAAATTCATACGTCTTTTTACTTCATATAAATTTTTCATTCGCCTTTTTAAAATAGTTTTAACTGAAATGGCCATTTGTAATTATTCTAAAATTGCAACACGCACTACGAGATATCTCGTAGCTGGCAGTTTTGATACACCTGCTTACTACGAGATATCTCGTAGCTGGCAGTCAATGGGTTAAGCATGTAAATATCATTTGTAGTTTGGTTTTTATAAGCGTTTTTCCAAATCGTTGCATATTTGTCAAATTCGACCGGCTATCTTCGCATAGGCACTCGTTTTTCGTCCGGCACTAAAAGGGTTAATGCACAACGGCCACGTTGTCTTCGTGGCTGCGGCCAATTAGCCGCGAATCGCGGTGAACGCGGGAACGAGATACCCTGCCGCACGTGAATAACATCCATTTACGCGAGACCTTTAGGGAACCTTTGCAAGATCTAACAACTTAGCGAGAAACTGGTACAATTGCGGTGCTACCGTTTGCCACGCAATGGAGGATTATAGGGGTATGGACGAAAGTTCAAGACTTGGGGGGAGTATGGATGAGGAAGTTTAGATGTGTTGAAAATAGCAAAAATAAATATACAAGTGTTATAGGTTTTGTAAAAGCGCGCGAATGGTAAGAGCGAATGAACGATGAGTACGAGAGAAAGAGTGAGAGAGAGAAACAAAGGTGCGAGACGGTAGGAAAATTAGGAGATTCAGATCGAATCAGACCGTTAACAGAGCGCGACGCAAGCAATAGATTCCGTAGTTTCATTATTCAAGTATATGTACGCGACAAGTTTCATTTTCTTTATTTTCTTTTCCTCCCCGTTTTTTCTAACACAAGTATGTCGGTAAATTACCAATAAGTCGGTAATTAAGTTTGTATATTTATCTACTATTTATATGATACCGCTCGTTTCAATTAGATCCTCAAATGTTAAAATAAAATAACATCTATAAATTTTATTCATTACTTTTTCTCTTGGTGATTACGATATTGAACACGTATTTAAAAAGATCTTGTGTTTTATTTAAAAGCTCCTTTCTGGTTTTTGTTTCATGTTTAAAATAAATTCATTCAGTGTTAAAAAGTGTTAATTGTGTTCAAGTTATTAAATAGTTATAGATATTAGTTAATTAATTTTTACACCCATTTCCAATATATATTTTGAAATTCATTGAAACGCAGTCCCTTAAATATCTCGATTTTAAGATAAATGGACTTAGGCCACTTTCAAAATAAACGGCTCATATCGTCGTCCGGCACTAAAAGGGTTAAAAAAGTTTAGTGATCCGACGCGCGTTTTAAGTAGGTAAATCGCGGGGCTGCCGGTCAGAATCGCGCCCGAACACTCTCCGACGACTTCAGCGAGTTTATGCTCGCCGTTTATAACCGAGCGGCGGTAGACCAAGGCCTACCACGTTCGTAAAGCGAGTAGTTTGCCCTTGTAGGGGGAAGAGAGCCGCGGTGTTTGCGGGCAGACTCGACGGCCGGCGACGCGACGCGTCGTCGCGACGACCATACTCGCGTGTCCACCACCCGAGGTAATAGTCCCTTTACCGTCCAGCCTTTTATTTCTTCCGGAGGCGTGTTCCGACGACGCGGACGAATCCCAGATAAATCTCGCCAACGTTGCTCGTTTATTTCAATTATTCCCTCGCGGACTTAGCCACCTGTGATCCTCAACCTCTAATTATCTGCCGTTCTAATACTACCTTCGCTATATGGCACTTCTTAATTAGTCACGTAATTCTGTAACATGTTGACGTGTCATACAAATATGGCTGACACTTATGTTGCTAAATTAAGGTAACATGAGTATTGTTCAAAATTCCTCATAAAAAATTCTCGCATCAAATGCATTGATCTATGGAAAATAAATATGACAAGATAATACTGTGAATATATGTTTCTATTCAAGTTTATATTCTGTTAATATATTTCATATACTGTGAAAATATTTGAAAAAATTTGTTAAAAATTAAAACGCTAGTTGATGCAATTTTTAATTGTTCGAATGTGGCTGTCAATGTGATAAAGTATGACCAACTACAATAGCAACTGATAGTTAAGATGTGTACATTGTATATCGAATTTGATGTTTATTAAATATTTGTATATGTAGAAATTCTCGTATTAATGCAAGAATGTAGCCATTGATATATGGAAAATACTTATGACAAAGTTCTGTGAAAATATTTGAAAAAATTTATTAAAAATTAAAACACTAGTTGATGCAATTTTTAATTGCTTGAATGTGGCTGTCAATGTGATAAAGTATGACCAACTACAATAGCAACTGATAGTTAAGATGTGTACATTGTATATCAAATTTGATGTTTATTAAATATTTGTGTATGTAGAAATTCTCGTATTAATGCAAGAATGTAGCCATTGATATATGGAAAATACTTATGACAAGGTTCTGTGAAAATATTTGAAAAAATTTATTAAAAATTAAAACACTAGTTGATGCAATTTTTAATTGCTTGAATGTGGCTGTCAATGTGATAAAGTATGACCAACTACAATAGCAACTGATAGTTAAGATGTGTACATTGTATATCAAATTTGATGTTTATTAAATATTTGTATATGTAGAAATTCTGGTATTAATGCAAGAATGTAGCCATTGATATATGGAAAGCACATGTGACAAGGTTCTGTGAAAATATTTGAAAAAATTTATTAAAAATTAAAACACTAGTTGATGCAATTTTTGATTGTTTGAATGTGGCTGTCAATGTGATAAAGTATGACCAACTACAATAGCAACTGATAGTTAAGATGTGTACATTGTATATCAAATCTAATGTTTATTAAATATTTGTGTATGTAGAAATTCTCGTATTAATGCAAGAATGTAGCCATTGATATATGGAAAGCACATGTGACAAGGTTCTGTGAAAATATTTGAAAAAAATTATTAAAAATTAAAACACTAGTTGATGCAATTTTTAATTGTTTCAATGTGGCAGTCAATTTGATGAAGCATATGATCTACTACAATTGCAAGTAATACTTAAGATGTGTATATTGTATATCAAATATGATATTCATCAAATACTCGTACATACATGTGTGACGTCATATGGTATACACATGGAGTCGCATCGTAAATGTGACGTCATAGTTCAATACACAAGGCTGCATTGCAAATATATCGTTCATATGTAACTTCATAATGCACAATGTTGCATATAATATACACATGGAGTTGTACTGCAAATGTGACGTCATATGGAGTACACATGAAGTTGTACTGCAAATGTGACGTCATATGGTACACATGAAGTTGTATCGTAAATGTGACGTCATAGTTCAATACACAAGGCTGCATTGCAAATATATCGTTCATATGTAACTTCATAATGCATAATGTTACATATAATATACACATGGAGTTGTACTGCAAATGTGACGTCATATGGAGTACACATGAAGTTGTACTGCAAATGTGACGTCATATGGTACACATGAAGTTGTACTACAAATGTGACGTCATAGTCCAATACACAAGGCTGCATTGCAAATATATCGTTCATATGTAACTTCATAATGCACAATGTTGCATACATTAATATAACCTGTAGCAGTAAAAAGTAACATGTCATCAATGTACAAAGTCGCGTTGTATAAATAGAAGGCTCCAAGTGTAACTTGTTGTAATGCATGAAGTTATATTTAACTTCAAGCTATGTAAATATAGTGAGATGTGTATGTTGAGATAATTTGTACCATTAGAAACTGACATGTGAGCTATTCATACATGAAGTTGCTATTGCAAATGTAAGTAGAGTTTCTCATTAAATATAACTTATTACAGCAGTGTATAAAATTGCATATGTGAATATAGCTTGCACCAATAAAAGCTAGTGACACGTGACTCATTCATACACAAAATTGCTACTGTAAATATATGTAGAGTTCTTCATCAAGTATAACTTATTACAGCAGTGTATAAAATTGCATATGTGAATATAGCTTGCACCAATAAAAGCTAGTGACACGTGACTCATTCATACACAAAATTGCTACTGTAAATATATGTAGAGTTCTCCATCAAGTATAACTTATTACAGCAGTGTATGAAATTGCACATACGAATATATAGCTTGTACCAATAAAAGCTAGTGACACGTGACTGCATTCATACACAAAATTGCTACTGTAAATATATGTAGAGTTCTCCATCAAGTATAACTTATTACAGCAGTGTATAAAATTGCATATACGAATATAGCTTGCACCAATAAAAGCTAGTGACACGTGACTGCGTTCATACACAAAGTTGCTACTGTAAATACACGTTAAATTCCCCATTAAATATAACTTATTACAGCAGTGTATAAAATTGCATATACGAATATAGCTTGTACTAATAAAACCCAGTAACACGTGATTGCATTCGTACATAAATTTATTAGAGTAGTGTATAAAATTGCATACAGAATATAGCTTGTAGCAATAAAATTGACATGTGACCATCGATACACAAAGTTGCATAGCATAAATAAATTCAACTCCAAATAACTCTTGTAGCTCATACTAATGTATAAAGTAGCACGTACTGACGGCTAATGGTTCGTGACGTCGCGCCAATCGAGTCTAATCAAACCTCCAGTAGGGTGTTTAATAAATTTCGAAGGAAAAGAAACCGAAGAGCGTGGACAATGCATGATTTAAGTCCATGCGAAGAATAGCGACATCCATCAATCGCGAAGGGTGATTTATCGAGGAAAGAGTCGTTCGACCATCGACAAAAATGAAATATGGCACCGAGAATATCACGGGGAGAAAAAATATCCCAGACGCGTCGCTAGAAGAATCGAATGACCGGCCATGCATTTCGCGCGGACGTTTATTCCGGCACGAGAAAGAAGAAACACGCGAACGAGAAACAGAGAGACGCGGTCACGACGTGTTTTCTGTGTGCGTGCGCGCGTGTTGTAACCCGAGAAAACAGTCATTTGCCGGTCAAGTGATTTCGAGAATTAAAAATACGTTCGGAGCTTTCGTAAGGAGGTCGATATATCAAGGACGAGACGTGCCCTGTTTATTCGACCGAGCATTATTATTATTGGACTCGAAACGGACAATGGGATTGAAATGGACCTAATAGAATTTACATCATCATTCAATGGACGTCATTGCGGAGCAAAGATTATTTCACTGTGCGCTGGACCGAGAAACGTACCGCAAATAAGTTTGACGTAACTATTCGAAAATTGAATTACTGTCGCGTCCTGTCGCCATCGAGCTTCGTTAAACTCGACGACATATCGCTTTTCAAACGATGCATACAACTTCTAATGCTTATTACAGAGTACTACACAGTACTACTATAACACGTCACTCAATAAGTCCCCGGTCTGACACATATATAGCAACACTAGTGACGGACCCACATTATTTTCATATAAAACTAACCTTCAGACACTATGTGTCAAAATTTCATGGTATTCTGACAGTTAGTTTAGAAGTTACAGTCATTTTAGTGCGCCCGGTTTCGTAATTTTGAAGACGATGGATAGAAAGGAATTTCGTGTGTCGATTAAACACTGTTGTTTCATCGGGAAAAATAATGTTGAAGCCAAAAAGTGACTTGATAAGAATTTTGGGTACTCTGTATTTGCATAGGGTTCAATGAACGATACTTTATTCACTCTACAACTATTACACTAGTCAAATGATCGCATCACAAGCTTTTTATTATGAGGTACAAATTTTGTTAAACATTTCTTGAAATTAATTTGTAATTTTATACGTTGGGTACATAGTTGGGGTTGGTGGAGTATTTCCATACGGTTCGAGTCCAATGAACGACACGTTATTAACCTTACAACTATCAAACTGGTCAAATGATTGCACCACAAGCTTCTTATTATAAGGTACAAATTTTATTAAACATTCCTTGAAATCAGTAGTGATTTTCATCAAGGTAAAAAATAAATGTGCTTCACAGTTGATTATTTATTTTTTAACTTCATTTTTAATTTCAAAGTAAGTACACATATGTTGGTAGGTTTAGTAAGTGTACACATTTTGTTAAACATTTCTTGAAATCAACAGTGATTTTCATAAAGACAAAAAATAAATATGTGTACTAATTTATGCTTTGCTGTTGTGTATTTATTTTTTAACTTCATTTTTAATTTCAAAGTAAGTACATATTATATATCAGTAGGTTTAGTATTCAATTTACAAGTTTGTTAAAAATTCTTCAAAGTTAGCATTGACTTTTATGAAGACAAAGAATGAATGTATATAACAATTTGTTTTATGATCATACATTTTTTAACTTCATTATTAAATTCAAAAAAAGTACACATTATATCTCTGTAGGTCTGGTATTCAATTTACAAATTTTATTAAAAACTCCTCAAAGTTAGCATTCATTTTTATGAAGACAAAGAATGAATCTATGTATCAATTTCTTTTATGATCGTCCATTTTTTAACTTCATTATTAAATTCAAAAAAGTACACATTATATGCCTGTAGGTCTGGTATTCAATTTACAAATTTTATTAAAAACTTCTCAAAGTTAGCATTGATTTTTATGAAGACAAAGAATGAATCTATGTATCAATTTCTTTTATGATCGTACATTTTTTAACTTCATTATTAAATTCAAAAAAAGTACACATTATATATCTGTAGGTCTGGTATTCAATTTACAAATTTTATTAAAAACTTCTCAAAGTTAGCATTGATTTTTATGAAGACAAAGAATGAATCTATGTATCAATTTCTTTTATGATCGTACATTTTTTAACTTCATTATTAAATTCAAAAGAAAGTACACATTATATGTCAGTACATTTAGTATTCAATTTACAAGTTTATTAAAAATTCCTCAAAGTTAGCATTCATTTTTATGAAGACAAAGAATAAACCTATGTATCAATTTCTTTTATGATCGTACATTTTCTAACTTCATTATTAAATTAAAAAAAAGTAACATTACATGTCGCTACGTTCCGTGTTCAATTTATAGATAGACAAACCTGAGACATATCTTAGAAAATGTCTTAATGCTCAGTAGTCAGTATAACATTTCCTCATGTTTGTTATTCCAACAAGAGAAGGAAATGATCGATAGTAAAATGGCGCATTAAGAAGAGGAAAAATGAATAATGTCCTGGAATAAGAGGAAGCAGGTCGCGAATGGATTCATTTGCCTTTCCTTGTAGCTCCTATTAGCTCACGTGGTTGATGTTAATCACGCTACTACACATCGCGCGGTACGGTTAATCGTATGACAAATATATAGACATTTATATTCGCTTGGCTCGGCTCGAAGAATTTATATAGCAAGGAATGCGCGAGTCAGCACACCTCAAAGGATCATACGTGGTAGTCACGTGTGTTTTGCCGGGACGTGCCTCTCTCGATTTATGAATAGGTCTCTTTACGTTCGGCACCGGCACGTGAACGCTTTGAACGATCGTAAAAATAAAAGAAAGAAACAACGCTCTCGAGACACGCGGCATCAACTGCCAGGCAATAATTTACTTTTCGAATAGACCAAAATAATGACGGGTTCAAGTTTCAACGTTTTGTTCCAGAGTCCGTGAAATTTTCTGTCGCTAACTTTTCTACTAATTGTCGTATAATGAAGTATTACGTAAAGGTTAACGATGAATAGGTTTTGTACGTTTTCAAAACGTTTCGACACGTGTCAGCTTGCGATTATTGCTTTTATGTAATTTGGAGTTGGGTGCAATTTTTTCTTTTGTGATATTGCTTTTGGTTGTCGTACACTTAGGTTTACTGCTACTTTAATATTTTTTAATTGCTCAAGTTTTTGAATTTCTAAATTCCTACTGGTACTTCAATATTTTTTAATTGCTCAAGTTTTTGAATTTCTAAATTCTTACTGGTACTTCGATATTTTTTAATTGCTCAAGTTTTTGAATTTCTAAATTCCTACTGGTACTTCAATATTTTTTAATTGCTCAAGTTTTTGAATTTCTATATTCTTACTGGTACTTCAATATTTTTTAATTGCTCAAGTTTTTGAATTTCTAAATTCGTACTGGTACTTCAATATTTTTTAATTGCTCAAGTTTTTGAATTTCTAAATTCGTACTGGTACTTCAATATTTTTTAATTGCTCAAGTTTTTGAATTTCTAAATTCGTACTGCTACTTCAATATTTTTTAATTGCTGAAGTTTTTGAATTTCTATATTCTTACTGGTACTTCAATATTTTTTAATTGCTCAAGTTTTTGAATTTTTAAATTTTTACTGGCACTTCAATATTTTTTAATTGCTCAAGTTTTTGAATTTTTAAATTCTTACTGGTACTTCAATATTTTTTAATTGCTCAAGTTTTTGAATTTCTAAATTCCTACTGGTACTTCAGTATTTTATAATTGTTTAAGTTTCTGAATTTCTAAATTTTTACTGGTACTTCAATATTTTATAATTGCTTAAGTTTCTGAATTTCTAAATTCCTACTGGTACTTCAATATTTTTTAATTAGTCAAGTTTTTGAATTTCTAAATTCCTACTGGTACTTCAATATTTTTTAATTGCTCAAGTTTTTGAATTTCTAAATTCCTACTGGTACTTCAATATTTTATAATTGCTTAAGTTTCTGAATTTCTAAATTCTTACTGGTACTTCAATATTGTTTAATTACTCAAGTTTTTGAATTTCTATATTCCTACTGGTACTTCAATATTTTTTAATTAGTCAAGTTTTTGAATTTCTAAATTCCTACTGCTACTTCAATATTTTATAATTGCTGAAGTTTTCGAATTTTTAAATTCCTACTGGTACTTCAATATTTTATAATTGCGGAAGTTTTTGAAATTTTAAAATCCTTCTGTTATTTCAACATGTTCTAATTGTTCAAGTTTTTGAATTTCTAAATTCTTTAATTTTTTAGCTTCCAAATTTTGCGACTTTCAAATTATGTGATTTCCTAATGTTTGCACGTGGAAGAAGGAATTGTAAGATCGATAAATTAACAGACTAAAAAATTAGTAGGTGAAAAAGTTGAGAAATCAGAGATTTGTAAAAGTGGCAGATTGGAAACAATTTCACAAACCAAAAAAAAATAAATTACAAATCTGGGAGCTGAAAACTCATAAATTTGGGGTCTCAGTAAATAGCAAAATTATAAAATTTCCACCTGCAAAAATCACAAAATTTGATACTCCACAAACCTAGAAATTACTTAAATATGAAATTACTTGACAACTATAAAATTAATTCTTGCATACGTCAATCCTTGCATACCTCCCTTATTATCTCAGTATAGCAATATACCAACCTAAACCTTTACATCCTAATATTATATCCATCGAACATGAAAACTCTCTAAGTACCTTCCATATATCCACCAAGTATCTTACCGCTAAGAGCATTGCAACGCGAATTGTTTGCCACCGCATACAAAGCTGTTTGCAACAGCCAGATATGATAAGCGCAATTGTCGCGCGCGATGTTTTGACTTGCCCGAATACTTCGGAAACACGATATCTCACGCTTGTTTATTTTAAGAAATCCGTCCGCGCGTTTCTCTGTGCGCTGCCTTGCCAGCCGCTATCAAACGCGACAATTGAACGCTGCTTCAACAGCCTTTCTACGCGTACTCACAATTCGCGAACACCTACGTTTTCCGTTTGCGGTTTTCCCTTTTCCGTACGAGCGTTTCTTTAAATGACGCTCGTTTCTGTCTCTCCGTGTCGCGAGAAAGGCTGCGTCGTCGAGGAGAAGACCACGCGCGTATATTTAGACGGGCTGCAGACACAAAACGACTTACCACCACCTCCGCGACAGGGACTTGTTCTTCTTGCTCCTCTTCCTCTTGCTGTTTTCTCTCCTGCGGTTCGTGCGAGTCACCTTTTTTCTATTCTCTATGAGCATCTATACATGAGGATCTACATATGAGGATCTATACATGAGAACCTCTACATGAGAATCTATACATGAGGATCTATACATGAGGTTCTACATATGAGGATCTACATATGAAGATCTACATATGAGAATCTCTACATGAGGATCTATATATGAGGATCTATACATGAGGTTCTACATATGAGGATCTATACATGAGGATCTATACATGAGGTTCTACATATGAGGATCTATACATGAGGATCTACATATGAGGATATACATATGAGAATCTATACATGAGGATCTATATATGAGGATCTATACATGAGGTTCTACATATGAGAATCTATACATGAGGATCTATACATGAGGTTCTACATATGAGGATCTATACATGAGGATCTACATATGAGGATATACATATGAGAATCTATACATGAGGATCTATATATGAGGATATACATATGAGAATCTATACATGAGGATCTATATATGAGGATCTATATATGAGGATCTATATATGAGGATCTATACATGAGGATCTATATATGAGGATCTATACATGAGTATCTACATATGAGGATCTCTACATGAGGTTCTACATATGAGGATCTACATATGAGAATCTCTACATGAGGATCTATATTTGAGAATCTCTACATGAAGATCTACATATGAAGATCTCTACATGAGAATCTCTACATGAGGATCTACATATGAAGATCTCTACATAAGAATCTACATATGAGGCTCTCTACATGAAGATCTCCACATGAGGCTCTCTACATGAGGATCTCTACATGAGGATCTACATATGAGGCTCTCTACATGAAGATCTCCACATGAGGCTCTCTACATGAGGATCTCTACATGAGGATCTACATATGAGGATCTCCACATAAGTATCTCTACATGAGGCTCTCTACATGAAGATCTCTACACGAGGCTCTCTACACGAGGCTCTCCATATGAGACTCTCTACATAACATCCATAAAGCTGGTCATTCAGACTTATATTTAGAGATATGACACGAACGACAAATGTACATACAGATAACAAGTGTTCGCACTAGCACGTTAATTATAGCTTCAGGGGACAGTTTAAGGATTACAATGGAGCGATCCGTGCTGAGCGGCACGCGACAAATAACACGTGCCAGTCGAAAGTTAGCCTAGAGCATCAGGTGATTAACGCGAATCCGCAAGTCAGCGGCTGTCCAACGGTGGTCAGTAACGAGAGCGTTCAAAGGTTGCTCGTATAAATTGCGTGTAAGTAAGCGAATTAAAAGTCGTCTCTATTCGCGAACTATCAACAACGATGAATGGAGGTGGATCAGTGGTAATACCGCGCTGTCATCTTATGTCACAACATCGTATCATTTAACCGTGCGGGTCATCGACAAATTGCAACATTGTTCAACGATCAACCGGATCGAGTCAACAGCTTCGAATACGATTCTCTACGACACAATAGCTTGATGATAAATACTTGGGATTTATTCGAACGGGGTATATGTTCGAATAATGTTCATAGGAACGATAAAAGTGTCAAAACGACAAAGCTGATGACGCGGAATGCGTTAAGCGCGAACCACACCTAAAGCTGCGTTTGACGAGTAATGCGAGCAGACAGCCTATTTTGTGTATCCTGCCGTGCCCTGTCCGGTCCGTGAGACCCAATCATCAATCAGATAGCCTGTGTCTCGAACGCTTTAGTGATTGCTAGGAACTTTTGAGCGACGATGCACACCTAGATCACTGATATTCAGTTTACACTCTGACTGGTATACCTCTATTATATCGCCACGTATTTTATAGCAATTTTGTTATGTATACAAGTATTAGTCTATAGATCTGTTCCATTGACTTTTACTTTTGTGGATATGTAAACCTATATATTACGACTTCAAATCTTTATATAGCTGGATCACCATGGTCCCCACATGTCTGCAACCTCAGATCTCTATTATTTTCAAATTTCTACATTGGCAGATCATTGTTGTCCCAAATTTCTATATTCTCAGATTTTTGTAGCTCCACGTCTCTACATCTCCAAATCACTACATTCTCAGATTACTATAGCCCCACATCTGCATCTCCCAATTTACAAATTTCTACATTCCCAGATTACTATAGTCTCAAACACCTACATTCCCAGATTACTATTGCTCCACTTCGCCATACCCCTAGATTACTATTGTCGCAATTCTGTGATAATTCTAAGCGTGGGAATCTAATGCGTGGTAATCCAACGCGTAGTACTCCAACGCGTGGATATTCTACGCGTAGTAATCCAACGCGTGGATATTCTACGCGTAGTAATTCAACGCGTAATAATTCAACGCGTGGATATTCCACGCGTAGTACTCCAACGCGTGGATATCCAACGCTTAGAAATCCAACGCGTGGATTTCCAACGCGTCGTACTCCAACGCGTGGATATTCTACGCATAGTACTCCAACGCGTGGATATCCAACGCTTAGAAATCCAACGCGTGGATTTCCAACGCGTCGTACTCCAACGCGTGGATATCCAACGCGTGGGTATTCTACGCATAGTACTCCAACGCGTGGATATTTTACGCGTAATAATCCAACGCGTGGATATCCAACGCTTAGAAATCCAACGCGTGGATTTCCAACGCGTCGTACTCCAACGCGTGGATATCCAACGCGTGGGTATTCTACGCATAGTACTCCAACGCGTGGATATTTTACGCGTAATAATCCAACGCGTGGATATCCAACGCTTAGAAATCCAACGCGTGGATTTCCAACGCGTCGTACTCCAACGCGTGGATATTCTACGCATAGTACTCCAACGCGTGGATATCCAACGCTTAGAAATCCAACGCGTGGATTTCCAACGCGTCGTACTCCAACGCGTGGATATCCAACGCGTGGGTATTCTACGCATAGTACTCCAACGCGTGGATATTTTACGCGTAATAATCCAACGCGTGGATATCCAACGCTTAGAAATCCAACGCGTGGATTTCCAACGCGTCGTACTCCAACGCGTGGATATCCAACGCGTGGGTATTCTACGCATAGTACTCCAACGCGTGGATATTTTACGCGTAATAATCCAACGCGTGGATATCCAACGCTTAGAAATCCAACGCGTGGATTTCCAACGCGTCGTACTCCAACGCGTGGATATCCAACGCATAGTAATCCAACGCGTGGGTATTCTACGCATAGTACTCCAACGCGTGGATATTCTACGCGTAGTAATCCAACGCGTGGATATCCAACGCTTAGAAATCCAACGCGTGGATTTCCAACGCGTAGATATCCAACGCTTAGAAATCCAACGCTTGGATCTCCAACGCGTCGTACTCCAACGCGTGGATATCCAACGCGTAGTAATCCAACGCGTGGATATCCAACGCGTATTAATCCAACGCGTGGATATTCTACGCGTGGTAATCTTACGCTTAGTAATCCAACACGTGGTAATCCAACGCTTAGTAATCCAACGCGTAATAATCCAACGCGTGGATCCCTGCAACCCCAAATTCCCGTAGCCTGAAATCCTTACATCCTTACATCCCTGTAACCCCAAGTCCCTATAGCCTTCAGTCCCTACAGCTCTAAGTCCTCGACTCCAACTAGTAAAGGGGCCATACAGTGTGCTACGTTGTGAAAGGGTCGCAAAGGGAGAAACGAGAGACACGACTCGTTCGGACTTCATGAATCTAAAATTACGAAGGCGTTTATTTGTCGGTTTTGCTCTTTTACAGCGCATGCTCCCAAGGTCACCAGACGCAACGAAACGAGATTCCTCGTTACGTATGTGCAGCATGCGCCGCGCGTACACGTACAACGCGGCGCGTTAACGTTCGCGGGATCTCCTCGCACCAACAACTCCAGACCGTACACATACCGTTCTTTAAGGAACCGACGTTAAAACAAGATATGTTATTGAATGAGAATACCGAGATGTCTGACGGCAAATATCTATCAATCAATTGAAAAATATAAAAATCTTGAAACATGATATTATATGTACCATTTTATTTTCTTGTATTGTGAGTTTTGTGCTTTGACTATTTTAATCCCTATGACTTATTTGTCAAGTGCGTCAGTCTGAACTAATTACAGCTACAATATTAATTAATTAATTGAAATATTATGTTAATATGTTATTATACAATTGTTGACTATGCAAATTATAATTGGACTTGAACTTCGAATTGAAGCGTCCCAAAATTCGAGTAAAATTGTTCATGACCGAAGTACAAGTGCGTCACGAGTCTGACTCTTCAAAATAGTACAAGGGGTTATACTTATTATCAAACGTACATAAACCTACACAGATTTATTCGCGAAGTCAAAACGAACGAAACAACACCTTATACGTAGAAATTTATACAGTCGTTTAGTTTTTACGCAAGAATAAGGAATCTCGTATAGAAACGGTACTCCATTGTGTCGTTAAGGGGATTCACCGCAGCAACGCTTTACGGAGAAATCAATTTGCGCGCCAAAAAGGAATACCTTCATTTTGTCCGGTGTTTGGAATCCAGTTCGTGATCTGGATATGGACTTTCCCGTCTATTCGTCGCGACAACTTTTCTCTAGGAGAAATCGAACGTCCGTTTAGATAAAAGGAAACCTTCGAAGTCGATGCTCGTTCCGATTCGCGACGTGAAACGCTGTAATAACATGTCTCGGAGATATCGCTTTTACGCGTGGGTGGTATCGAGACTATTTCTAAATTTCTAGTTTATCACTGCCTTATATTTCTCTGTCTTTCGTTTCCTAATTTGCGTTCCTGTATTCAAATTTTCATGTGGATCCTTGATCTCTGCATACACTACCGTCTGTAAGTATACGGACGGTTGCGTTATGTAAAGCATGAACTTTGTAGGAAAGGTATTTAGGGTTATCATATCATTTGTGATAATTATTATTTTTTTTGAGGTATGATAATAATCGCGTTGGATTACTACACGTTGGATATCCACGCGTTGGATTTCTAAGCGTTGGAGTACTACGCGTAGAATATCCACGCGTTGGATTACTACGCGTTGAATTACTACGCGTAGAATATCCACGCGTTGGATTACTACGCGTTAGATATCCACGCGTTGGATTACTACGCATAGAATTTCCACGCGTTGGAGTACTATGCGTGGAATATCCACGCGTTGGAGTACTACGCGAAGAATATCCACGCGTTGGATTTCTACGCGTAGAATATCCACGCGTTGGATTTCTACGCGTAGAATATCCACGCGTTGGAGTACTATGCGTGGAATATCCACGCGTTGGATTTCTACGCGTAGAATATCCACGCGTTGGATTTCTACGCGTAGAATATCCACGCGTTGGATTACCACGCGTAAAATATCCACGCGTTGTAGTACTACTCGTCGAACTATCGTACCTGTTCTATATTTGAAGTGACTACAACTGTAATGGCGCCATATTAGAATTAACCCCTGGCACTCGAGAGTCCCCTCTCACGCGCCATTCAATTTAATATAATAATTTGAAATAAGAATTAATTAATTAATTCTATAATAGTGCTCATGTAACATATAAACACAGTCAAATAGACAATAATGTTAATTATTATTAGAGGAATAATAACCTTAAAAGAACTCATTTAACATTTTAATTAATATTTTAAAGTTGCTCTTTGCAAACAGTAGAATTACCTTCGAGTGCAGAGGGTTAATTCATATGACAACAGAATGATTGTTCATAGTTGTTCTAACAAATAAAAACAATATTTGCACCTGAATAGCTTCATATTTGCTATGCAGATTTTTTCTGAATGACCTGAGCAACCTTACTCCATATCTCTATCTTCCTAAACAGAACCACAGACATAATGCAGAAATAAGTACATACAATTGAGCACAATAGTACATATTAGAATAAGTAGGGTAATCGAAGTAATAAGTTGTGCTCATTGTCGAGAAGCGTGCGCAAAGGTAGACGTACACGGTCACGATAAACGGCTAAAACAATAAATAGATACACGTGTAAAACGTTGACTGAATCTAATTACGAGCGCTCAGACGATAATGACGCCGGCGGTCAACCGTTTGGCATTGTATGCAGATAAGCGGGGACGAATTGAGTCGGAAAGAATGCATTAATTTCATTCTAAGTACCCAGGGAGAAATTGACTGCGTATATATACGAGGACGTCTGTCGGTAACGCGAGCGGAGAAATTGCGGACAATGTCCCGGCATTCGGTATCGAACGGGAATATGCGCACGAATACGGGCCCCGATATTCACGGGCGAACCATGTAACGCGCGAACGTTACATTGTAACCAAATGAAACAATGTAAATCGTGGGCCTTAATTCTGTCCGGGTTATTGATGTTCATTGATTATGTAGGCGACGCTTTCTTAGTATGTACCAGACCGACCGGAGAAATTGCGTGCACCAACGTACGTGGGTACATATAATCCGTACCGTGTGATTTCGATCGGTAAAAAAGACTGCGTGCTTTGTCGCGTTATGGTTGGGGTTTTATGGGTACAGGCTGCGGTATAGGGTGTCTCACGATTAGTGGTTCAGGGAGGTAGATGACGGGATTCTGAATTAGAGTTTTCTTTACTAAAATGCGGTTGGAAGATTTGGTTTTGAATTATTGGGGAAAGACACGGGCGAGGTGGAGCATGAGGATTATTATGGGTTGGAGTACTATGCGAAGAATATCAATGCGTTGGAGTACTACGCGTTGGATTATTACGCGTTGGATATCCACGCGTTGGATTACTACGCGTTGGATATCCACGCGTTGAATTACTACGCGTTGGATTACTACGCGTTGGATATCCACGCGTCGAATATCCACGCGTCGAATATCCACGCGTTGGTTATCCACGCGTTGGATTACTACGCGTTAGATATCCACGCGTTATATATCCTCGCGTTAGATATCCACGCGTTGAATTACTACGCGTTGGATTACTACGCGTTGGATATCCACGCGTCGAATATCCACGCGTCGAATATCCACGCGTTGGTTATCCACGCGTTGGATTACTACGCGTTGGATATCCACGCGTTGAATTACTACGCGTCAGATATCCACGCGTCAGATATCCACGCGTTAGATATCCACGCGTCAGATATCCACGCGTTAGATATCCACGCGTTGGAGTATTACGCGTAGAATATCCACGCATAGAAGTCCAACGCATAGAATATCCACGCGTAGAATACCCGCGCGTTGGATTACTACGCGTTAGATTCCTATGCTTAGAATTACCACGCGTTGGATTGCTACGCGTAGAATATGCACGTACTATATTACTACGCCTTCGATATCCACACGCTGCATTACTACGCATTGGTTTACTACGCATTGGACTACTACGCGTAGGATTACCACGCGTTGCATTACTACGCGTTGACTATCTACTGCCTTACTACCTCTCTCACTGAGATCAAACTTGTTAACACTAGATTTACGGAACCCATGAAAATGACGAATAATAGGTCTGTTGGAAATCCTAACGAACCGTCCTTTCTCTTCTACATCTTTTCCTTTATTTCCTTTACCCTATTGTCTACTTTCTGCGCTTTCCTGTCTGTCATATCACCAAAACATGCCTCTTTAGAATTTCTTACAGCTTCAAGATTTTTCCAAGGTCCCGCACTTCCACATTTCCTAATAAATCGCTCCTTTTCTTAAGCCACCTCCTTCGGAAATAACCTAGCCAATGACTTTTCCTGTTTCCACACCCTTATCAAAATATCAACCAATAGTTTACATTTTCCTTCTCAACACCGTTTCTCATCAGATTTTATCCGGACTTCACTGTGAAAACAACAACTTTTGAAACTAGAGTACTAGATTAAGGTTTAGGTAAGAATATTGTTGAACAATAAATTGTTTATTTAATTCACTTCGAGTTATTCCTGACTCTGGAACTCCAAGAGGTCTATTTTAGATGACAGAACTTGTTAAGAAATTTTCGTAAAAATGTCAATTTTCAGCAAAAGAATCAATGTTTTAGGCAGTTCACATATCATCTGCAATTTCTTAGTTAACACTAAAACTACCAAACCGGTCAAATGACCGGTCCACAAGTTTCTTATTATAAGGTACACATTTTGTTAAAGTACATTCCTTGAAAACAGCATTGATTTTCATCAAGATAAAGAACAAATGTGTGTGCTAATTTATGTTTCATCGTTTGTATATTTATTTTTTGACTTCATTTTTATTTCAAATTAAGTACACATTATACGCTGGTAGATTTAGTGTTAAAATTTAAATATTACTGATCATCAAACATCCGTAAATCTAGTGTTGAATACACCTAAGAATTTTAAACGTCTTATCCAAAGATATCTCCTATAAAACATCTCATCGAAAAGGTACATAACCGAAAGATATCCGTTGAAAATCTGCTGCCTAGAAATGGCATCTCTTCGGATATCCTCGTTTACACGGTACTTGAACATAGCGTTTTTACCAGTTTCCGTCAGCGGCTCGCTCGTCCGATCGGATCCTGAAAAAAGGCAGTGGCCTTCCGTTTCTCCTGCGCTCGTCGTGTTTCTGTAACAAGCCCGAGAAAAAAACAGGGAGAGTACACCGGCCAACGAAGAAGGACGAGCATCGAAAAGCAAGACGGGAAGCCCCCGGGCCACGGACGCGATCGAATCGTGTGAACCAGCTATTCGATTCTCTGTTTCTCTTTTCGTGTCCCTTTTATTCTGATGTTTCACCTTCTTTTTTCATCCCCCTTCCCTCGTTTCTTGAAACGCCTGCTCGACGATGCTCGATGCGTTTCGTGCCACTTACGCCTCGATTCGCGAGCGACGCTTCTTGAATCTGCTGATTCCTGGTCTCTTTGTTATTCTTCCTTCGTCTTTTTTTGAGAATTGCAGAAAATTCATTTATGATGGCTATGATTATTCGTTTATGATGGCTATGACTATTCGTCTATGATAGTATTGATAATGGCTAAATTAAATTCCTGTGGACAAATTATGGGGATGAGTGTGTGATGTGAGGGAGTAGCGTTGGAAGACTCTGATGTTTACTTTCATATTTCTGTAACGATTATCACTGAGTATTGAGAATGGTGTTTCTCTAGATTGTTATATTTTTTAGGTTCTATATTTTAAGATTATATTATAATTCTAGCTCTTGTATTTCAAGTGTCTATGTGTCTAGCTTCTTATGTTCATAAACAGCTTCTTATGTCTTTAGGTGTTCATTAATGAATAGACCTTCTGAATGTATCTTCATACATCTTCTTAGATACTCATATTGTACCTCATACTTTAGATCTATATTCTTTAGCTTCTATATTTTAAGACAATAGAATTCTAGCTCCTGCATTTCAAGTCTCTATATGCCTACCTTCTTATGTTCATAAACTTCACGTCTCTAAATCTTCATACATCCCTCTGAATACCTTCATAACGTCTTCATACATCTTCTTACATCCTCATATTGTACAACCTCATACCTTAGAACTATATTCTTTAGCTTCTACATTTTAAGACAATATAATTCTAGCTCCTATATTTTAAGTCTCTATATGTCTACCTTCTTAAGTTCATAAACTTCACGTCTCTAAATCTTCATACATCCCTCTGAATATCTTCATAACGTCTTCATACATCTTCTTACATCCTCATATTGTACAACCTCATACCTTAGAACTATATTCTTTAGCTTCTATATTTTAAGACAATATAATTCTAGCTCCTGTATTTCAAGTCTCTATATGTCTACCTTCTTAAGTTCATAAACCTCATGTCTCTAAATCTTCATACATCTGAATATCTTCATAACGTCTTCATACATCTTCTTACATGCTCAATGTTATAGATCCTCCTGTATCCTACTCTAGGTGACATTCTTAGACAACCCTATTAGACCACATTATATCCTCACACCTTCAAACCATTGCATTTCTACATCTCCATATTCCTACTTCTTTATAACTTCTATTATTAAACCCCTATATCTACAAATTCTCCTATAAATAATTCCACAAACTCTAAGTCTGACTAGATCATGTTAAGAAACGAATATAGTTGTCCCCATCCTTAGGACAGCTGATTGCTAAGTGTACCATGTATCTACCGAGAAGTGTTAAAGCGACGGCCACGAGCCAAGGTGAAAATGCAGCAGCATGCGAACCAGTCGAAAGTTTATATCCTGAACGTTAAGTGGGTGTGTTACGTGACTCGAATACGAGCGTCACGGATGATTTACGGAGATGAATCCCGTTTGATGGAAGACACCAGAGCGCTACTTCGATCGCGCATGGCGCCTGCCAAGTAGCAACGCCTAGTCTTCCTAGTTCTCACGTGCTCCTTAAGGCTTGTTCTCACGGACTTTGAAATCTTCAGAATCTTTGCTACAATGTCTTTTTTATCTGTAATTTATCTGCAAGCATTTTCTGTTTGTGGGTACTTTGAGAGAGAGATTCGTGGATGTTTAGGTAGGACTTGGGATGCAGCACTTACTGAAATGTAGGAGTTATTGAAGTCTGACATTGAAGTTTAGGATGTAAGGAAACTTAAGATGTACTGGAAGGATCTTTTGAAATGTAGGACTTATAGACACTTCAAACTTGTTGAGATACAGCACTTACTGAAGTGTAGGATTTATTGAAGTCTGACATTGAAGTTTAGGATGTACTGGAAGTATCTATTGAAATGTAGAACTTAAAGACACTTCAAACTTGTTGAGATACAGCATTTACTGAAATGTAGGATTTATTGAAGTCTGACATTGAAGTTTAGGATGTAAGGAAACTTAAGATGTACTGGAAGGATCTTTTGAAACGTAGGACTTAAAGACACTTCAAACTTGTTGAAATACAGCACTTACTGAAATGTAAGATTTATTGAAGTCTGACATTGAAGTTTAGGGAGTAAGGGAACTTAGGATGTACTGGAAGTATTTATTGAAATGTAGAACTTAAAGACACTTCAAACTTGTTGAGATACAGCACTTACTGAAATGAAGGATTTATTGAAGTCTGACATTGAAGTTTAGGATGTAAGGAAACTTAAGATGTACTGGAAGTATCTATTGAAATGTAGAACTTAAAGACACTTCAAACTTGTTGAAATACAGCACTTACTGAAATGTAGGATTTATTGAAGTCTGACATTGAAGTTTAGGGTGTAAACTTAGGATCCACTGAAAAGATCTTTTGAAATGTAGGACTTGTTCAGACTTGTAAGAATATAGTACACATAAAAATTTAAGACTTATAGAAACATACTACTTCTCGAAACCTAAAATCTACAGAGACGTACAAGTTACTGAAACGTAGCACATATCGAACCTTAACCTTAATAAACTTTAACCCGACTAAAATTTGCTATTTATTAAGAGCTTAAAATGCAAACTTCACACATCATCTCCAAACAGTCTCAGCAACAATATGTCTCATTGTCTGATTCGTTAAAAAGTAATCTATGCTACGAATGTTACTTGAAGTTGCATCATAAGCTACACAGTAATTTCCTTTGAGAAATCTCTTGGTTTTCAAAGAAAACCATGACACACGGTTAAATCACGAACAAAACGAAACAATTTCCCGGTAATCCTTAATGATCAGAGACGCATTATCGGAACCCGCGGAACGTTCCTTCAAATGAGCGGCGTACCGTGATTGGCCGTCGGTTATCTTCCATCTGCAACGAGATCGCCGGAACTGTACGCGAACAGGCTTCCTTGGAACCTTGAACCCGAAGCCTGAGGCGATGCGCTTTCCCGCGGAATTCTGCGTAACTTGGTTAATCCGTGACCGAGAACCGTTCATGGATCGCGAGGAATTTGTTCCGCGATTGTTTCCATGCGAATACACTAGAAAAACATCGTGTGTTGTCTATTTGGTTGGATGAATACTTTTCATGCCTTAAAGATGGCAATGATCATGTTACCTTATTTTCAAGTGAGTTTGTTGAGGTAGGTTTTTTAATAAGATTTAGTAGGTAGCTGGGATCTGGGGTTGAGATGAGATGGGTGCTGAGGTGGTCTCTTGAGGTGGACTCTAAGGTGGAGTCTAAGGAGGTCTCTTGAAGTGGACTCTAAGGAGGTCTCTTGAGGTGGGCTCTAAGTAGGTCTTACGATCTTTGGGTGGTCGGTTCTTTAGGTTTCAGTGGATTCGAGGTCGTAGGATCTCTAGGTTCAAGTAGGTACTAGGTACCAATAGATCCTAGGTACAGTAGGTCCAAGGTTCCAAGAGACCCAAGGTTTCAGTAGATACAAGGTTCCAATAGATCCTAGGATGCAGTAGATCCAAGGTTCCAACAGATCCTAGGTCCAAGGTTCCAATAGACCCAAGGTTCCAATAGACCCAAGGTTCCAATAGATTTTAGGATGCAATAGATCCAAGGTTCCAATAGATCCAAGGTTCTAATAGATCCAAGGTTCCATAGACCCAAGGTTGCAATAGATCCAAGGTTCCAGTAGATCCAAGGTTTCAGTAGATACAAGATTCCAATAGATCCAAGGTTTCAGTAGATCCAAGATTCCAATAGATCCAAGGTTTCAGTAGATCCAAGGTTTTAGTAGCTACAAGGTTCCAATAGATCCAAGCTTTCAGTAGGTCCAAGGTTCCAATAGATCCAAGGTTTCAGTAGGTCCAAGGTTCCAATAGATCCAAGGTTCCAGTAGATACAAGGTTCCAATAGATCCAAGGTTCCAATAGATCCAAGATTCCAATAGACCCAAGGTTCCAATAGATCTTAGGATGCAATAGGTTCAAGGTTCCAATAGATCTTAAGTTGCAGTAAGTCCATGATTCCAATAGATCTTAAGTTGCAGTAGATCCAAGGTTCCAACATATCCTAAGTGCTAATAGATCCTAAATACCGATAGGTCCTGTGTTCCTACAAGTCCTAGCATCTTCCTTAGGTTCTAAATTCTAACAAGTCCTATATTTCTCCAAGTTCTAGCTCTCTCCAATTCTAATTCTCTAGGTCCAAAGCTCCTATACCTAAGTTCTTACAAGACCTACAGTCTCTTCTAATATCTCAAACTTCTTATAATCTCTTATAATGTCATATTGTCCCGAACTTCTATAGGTCCTTTACATAACATCCTCCAGAGTTCACTCTTGTTTTAAACTTCTTCAAGCTTCAACTTAATGTTCCTACAAGTCCTAACACCTTCCCTAGGTTCTAAATTCTAATAGCTCCTATATTTCTAATAGCTCCAAGTTCTAGCTCTCTTCTTAGGTCCAAAACTCTTGTACCTTAGTTAGCACAAATCTTGCAATCTCTTGTAATGTCTCCAATCTCTAACAATCTCTTGTAACATCCCAATGTCTCAAACTTCTATAGCTACAACACTCCTGTACCTAACTTACCACAAATCCTGCAATCTCTCGTAATGTCTCCAATTTCTAACAATCTCTTGTAATGTCTCCAATTCTAATTATCTCTTGTAACATCCCAATGTCCCAAACTTCTTTACAAGTCCCCTACATAAAATCCTCCAAATTCCACCCTTGTCCTAAATTTCCTCAAGCTTCATCTTTCCCTAACTTCACAGCTTCTCCATATTCCTCAAACTCTTCCTATAAACTCCAACAATAAAATTCATCAGAATTACTGAAGAGCGTTAAATGATCATATGTTGTTCACGTAGTTATTTTCCTAGAGCCGAGAGTACGAGAAATGTGTGTTCGGATAAATATCATCGCAGCTTCTTCAAATTCTCCGTAAGCACCGATTGCCGTTCCAATTCAATCGAATGGACGTTCTTCAGACCTCGTACGAATGTATTATTCATCGTCGCGTTTCCAGCGCGTTTGTCTTCGCACCCATTCAACCTATGAGACAGAGGAAAACTACCACATGCATCGTTATTGCCGATCGTCCAATGAGTTCTTGTTATTTCGAAGGCGTGGTATTCCCTGTCGTGACACGAATCCGAGAGTGATTTTCCCTGACGCCTTCGGTCTCGTTCTTTCCGCGGAAAAAATTTGTATCCGTTGAATCTCGTCACATTAACCCATTATCCTCGAGTCACGTAGCGATAAACTTGTCCATCAGCTAACCGTACCAATTATCTGTCATTATAGATTTTTGCCTTCGCAACTTGATGACTGATTAATAGATGCTGCAACGTTAACGGCCAAAGGTTTGTAATTTTACGGTCGGTTACGAGCGATCTCCAATGTTTTCTTAAATGTTCCTCTCAATTATTTGCTACGTTGTTTGCTTATTGTCGTTATTAAATTTATTAAATATTATCCACTTGGGCTGTTAGGTTTTATGTGGACTGGATTTTTACATGCCAGTAAAAAACACACAAAAATATTTGTGAGTGATGAAACTTTTATTTGCTTGTTTGCAATTTTTCTTGACGAGGTTTAAGTCTTGTTGAGATCATTTGCAACAATTCTTGGAGGAGTGTGGATGTTTAGTGTGGAGGACAAATGTGAGTCTATGACGTCAAACAGAGGTACAAGTCCTTGGAGGACCTTAGTAAATATAGGAAATAGCTGGTCAAATAATAACACTTATGTAAGGTTTATATAAAATTATAAACCTTCTCTCGGGTTTTATATTTAATTACTATTATAATTAACTCAAAAAATATAGAGTTTGATCATCACATTATGTCGAAATACGGCGTATGGAAGTATAGCATATGAAAATACAGCGCGTGGAAATACTGAGCGTGGAAGCACTACGTGTGGAACTATGATGCGGCGAAATATGACGCGGGGAAGTACTACGCGTAGAATTACGTCGCGTGGAAGTATTACGCGTGAAAATATAGCGCGTGGAGTTACTACGCGTGGAAATACAGCGCGTGGAGTTACTATGCGTGGAACTAGGGCGCGTGGAAGTACTACACGTGAAAATATAACGCATCGAAGTACTACGCGTGGAAATATGGCACGTGGAGTTACTACGCGTGGAACTAGGGCGCGTGGAAGTACTACGCGTGGAAATACGGCGCGTGGAGTTACTACGCGTGAAAATATAGCGCGTGGAAGTACTACGCGTGGAAATACGGCGCGTGGAAGTACTACGCGTAGAATTACGGTGCGTGGTAGTATTACGCGTGAAGATATAGCGCATGGAAGTACTACGCGTGGAAATACGGCGCGTGGAGTTACTACGCGTGAAAATATAGCGCGTGGAAGTACTACGCGTGGAACTAGGGCGCGTGGAAGTACTACGCGTAGAATTACGGCGCGTGGAAGTATTACGCGTGAAAATATAGCGCATGGAAGTACTACGCGTGGAAATACAGCGCGTGGAGTTACTACGCGTGAAAATATAGCGCGTGGAAGTACTACGCGTGGAACTAGGGCGCGTGGAAGTACTACGCGTGGAAATACGGCGCGTGGAGTTACTACGCGTGAAAATATAACGCGTGGCAGTACTACGCGTGGAAATACGGCGCATGGAGTTACTACGCGTGGAACTAAGGCGCGTGGAAGTACTACGCGTGGAACTAGGGCGCGTGGAAGTACTACGCGTAGAATTACGGCGCGTGGAGTTACTACGCGTGAAAATATAGCGCGTGGCAGTACTACGCGTGGAAATACGGCGCATGGAGTTACTACGCATGGAACTAGGGCGCGTGGAAGTACTACGCGTGGAAATACGGCGCGTGGAGTTACTACGCGTGAAAATATAGCGCATAGAAGTACTATGCGTGGTATTACAACAGGTAGAACTGCGGCGCATGGAATTCTAAAGTGCTAAACAGTCCAACTCCGAAACAGCTCATCTCCAAAAGCTTGAAAGAGCCTATAGGGATTTTCTGCAGTGACTCAGCGTCCAACATGGCGGATCTATATCGAGCGGACGATCGAGCGAATCGGCGAGTTTTCTTGGCTCGAGAATTGACACGTGCCAGCGTGAGGTTGACAGTAGTAGGAACGAGGCACTCGCCGGCAACGGAGATCACCCGTCGTTGGACAGATTTGATTTAAGTCAGCATTAAGCCGTGGCACCATTCCAATATTGTTAATTCAATACAATGTCTGCGAACGATCGAACTCCGGTTAGAACCTCTGTAATCGAATTGCGTGTACGAGACCTTGCGAGAAATTTACATTCAACGTTTTCTCGATCGGTTCTTGGACTCGAGTTACAGCGTGTACGGTCGTGCATGTTGCTCGAAGGAAGACGAGCACGTGCAACAGGAATCCTTTTGGCGCCGGAAACGTAGACGGTGTAAACCTAGCTATTTCGTTATCTGCGAGACTGTCGCGAAAGGTGACCGGTCTTCTATGGTAGACGCACCGATATAGCACGGTCGTAAATCTTACGTTCGTAAACAACGCTCATCCATAACTGTCTTCGGGTATCTGAATATTCTATTAGCACAGATTACCTTGTATCGGAAGTTATTAATTGCGGTTCTAATAGTAGATTCAATCACCTGTTTTCAGTATTTCTACGTTACGAAATACTTGTTTGTGTAGATCAGGGAATTTGTAATATGTAGAACAAGTGTGTAGCGTTGGAATCCGGGATGAGGAATAAAACCACTGTTTAACGTGAAACTAAGAAAAGACAAATGTGAGTGCTATAAACCTTTCGTTTATAACAATTGCTCAGCCGGTAATGTTGCCAACACAATGAATACGTTTGTAACATTATTTGGAAACATTACCAACTGCTTTACGTAAATAAGGCGAAATATAAACCTATGCACATGCAGCTACTGCAAGATTTCTTGCAGTAGGGACTAAAGATGTCCCACCATTGAAATACATCAAAAAGGCGGGACACTTTTAATCCCACCGTGCCCCAAAGAGTTAAAACAGTAAAACATGATAGGACGCAAATGTACCTTTGTTCTATCTTTCACAACAGAAAAAATACGGGATTCAATTTCTATTGATACTGAAAATCCTCTTGTAATGCCACAAAATGACTGGCAATTAATGGTGGAGTGATCTGGATGTTTACTGAAGCACAACAATGTAAAACTTTGAGCGACAAACGCGAAAAGCACTTTCCGGACAACCTAATATTTTCGTTATGTTATTTTATATATTTTAAGTTGAAGAACTCGACAGACTGCAACGATACGTCACATTAGGATTCTGTTAGATCAGCTCCAAAGTTCAATATAGATTTGACAAAATTATACCAGACAAAATATACGAGATTGTGTTAGATTAGATACGAAGCTCAAACAAGACTAAGGAGATATTAATAGCAAAATTATGTATCAGGTTAGGTTACCTTGCAGCAGATTAGATTTCAAGTTCAAGATAAAACGTTTTGTTCGTCGATCAGTGATGTATTCGAACCTGACTTCGCTAGTTCAATTTTTAAAACTTGAGAGTAACGTAGAAGTTTACGAGTTATTTAATCAAGATCAAGTAAAGAATGTTTGAAGTATATGTACGTTGAATTAGATCAGTGTCGACAGTTGTCCTTAGCCCCTAAATTATTAAGACTTGAATACCATTTCGTTTCTTCTTAATTAATGGTGGAGTGATCTGGATGTTTACTTGAGCACAATAATGTAAAACTTCGAGCGACAAACGCGAAGAAGAACTTTCCGGACAACCTAATATATATCCTAATTCTAGTGGAAGACGACCTTAGCCCTTACGATTAATGATGGACGTACGCTGTTTGTTGAGCATCGAGAGAGTCATGGTTTGCCTATGACTTATTCTTTACTTAAAATAGGTCCAACAGTAGACTAGCTGTTACATTGTATTTACTAGAAATAAAAAATGATTTGTAGATTAATTTGTAGATCAGTTTTTGGAACCCTTGCAAGTACGATCTATATACGGTCATGTGCGCTGCATCGGTCGTTGATCTTTCGGCGTTGAAAAGTATCAGGTTCCAGATCGTTGACATTTGTGACAACGCTATATATTTGCGAGCATTATGACATTACGGAATCTCAGATATGTTTAGGGACGTCGGTCATGCCGACCGCTATAAATAGCTCTGGTATTCTGCCTTGTAGACGGACTTAACCTAATCCTAACCTAAAAGGACGCCGTACGCGTTAACCGAGCAGTTTTACGTTACCGTACGCATTTTTACTTTTGTTATGGACAGGAATTGGGGATTTGAAAATTTGGAGATGTAGGGAATTTGGAGAAGCTTGAATAGAAGCTTGAAGATTTGGTGATTCGAGGAGGTGGACAATTTGAGATTTTGGGAACTTGGAGATGTTGGAACTTGGAGGGTTGGGTATTGGGAGTTTATGGAATTTGGAAGCTTTGGGAGTTTGGGAAGTTGAAGACCTTGGAAATTGAGGGGTTGGGGATAGAGAGTTTGTGGGATTTGGAAGTCTTGGAAATTTGGGAAATTTGGGAATTTGGAGACCTTGGAACTTGGGGGATTGGGGATTGGGAGTTTATGAGATTTGAGTGCTTTGAAAATTTGGGGAATTTGGAAAATTAGGGACCTTGGAAATTGAGGGGTTGGGTATTGTGAGTTCGTGGGATTTGGAAGACTTGGAAATTTGAAGAATTTGGGAAGTTGGAGACCCTGGAAATTGAGGGGTTGGGGATAGAGAATTTGTGGGATTTGGAAGACTTGGAAATTTGGGAAATGTGAGAAGTTGGAGACCTTGGAAATTGAGGGGTTGGGGATGAAGAGTTCGTGGAATTTGGAAGCCTTGGAAATTTGGGGAATTTGGGAAGTTGGATACCTTGGAACTTGAGGGGTTGGATATTGAGAATTCGTGGAATTTGCAAACCTTGGAAATTTGAGAAATTCGAAGAATAATGTGGAAACTTGCGAATTGGTGTATTTCAAGCTCTCAAACCCCTCAACTCACAAAATCCCAATTTCCCAAGTCCTAGAACCACCCATTCAAAGATTTGGAAAAACTGTATTTAAGTAACCGTAGATCGTGTGAATGTAGAACTTGGCCAACTAAGAATTAAATCCCAAAAGCTATAACTGACCATTTCAAAACTTGTCCACCTATGAATTTCCTCTATGAATCTCTCTTCTACTCAAAACCTTCACAAGGCCACCTTTACCTTTACCTTTACCACCTTTACCCCAACCCACTCAAACAACCCAATTCAACCAAAAAGCCCCTAAACCTTCCCCAGAAAGCATTATCTGTACATCTAACGCATCATAAGATGATTGTCGTAGAAATGTCTGGAAGAATGTTTGCCGGTCACTCGGCTGGATCCTCCGGGCTCGCCGGGGCGACGATCCTTCTACGGTTACTTTGATCGTATAGCCACGTACTCTCGAGCGTACGATCCGTGTACTCTCGCGATGCATATAGGTTGAGCGGCGTAGGTATGCTTATCAGCGCGGACCAATGGTGGGATCGGCCGAAAGGCTTGGCCAATACAAATGCATCGCATTACGCGTGCACTGACTTGAGCCGCAGCCGCAAGGTCGGCATTTCTGACGCGCGCATGACATCACGTAGGCGTGCACGATGGAATATATCGTCTGCGCGTATAATATGCCTTCGACTGTCTACGTTTCTGTACTGAGTCTTGCGCTCCTCATTAACTTCTTCTTTGCACCTCTTTGTACAAATGAGACTCTAGCTGAGCGATATTCTAGCTGAGCGATACTCTAGTTGGGGTTTGGACAAATTTATTGAAGAGGTTTAGAGGAAGAGGTTTGGAGCAAGAGGTTCAGAGGAAGAAATACAGTGGAAGAGGCTCAAAAGAAGAGATTCAGAGGAAGAGGTTTGGAGGAAGAGGTTCAGAGGAAGAAATACAGTGGAAGAGGCTCAAAGGAAGAGGTTCAAAGGAAGAGATTCAGAGGAAGAGGTTCAGAGGAAGTTACAGAGGTAAACGTGGACAAATATGAACAAATTATAGGAAGAATCTAGGAGGACCTGAAGAAATTTCAAGAAGAGTTTGCAACGAGTTAAGGAGATTGTAAGACAAGAACAGATGGTTGTCCTATCAAGTAGGTCCAAATAAAAGTCCAAGTGGACCTCCATCGCAATAGGCAATTTAAAGGAGAGTCTACGTGGACTCAGAAGAATTGCATGAAGAATCTAGGAGGACTTAAAAAGATTTCAAGGAGAGTGCAAGAAGTCAACGAGATTTTAGAACAACAGATGGTTGTCCTATCGAGTAGGTCCAAATAAAAGTCCAAGTGGACCTCCATCACAATAGGTAATTTAAAGGAGAGTCTACGTGGACTCAGAAGAATTGCATGAAGAATCTAGGAGGACTTAAAAAGATTTCAAGGAGAGTCTGCAAGAAGTCAACGAGATTTTAGAACAACAGATGGTTGTCCTATCGAGTAGGTCCAAATAAAAGTCCAAGTGTACCTCCATCACGATAGACAATTTTATAGGGAGTCCACGTGGATCATAAAAGAAATTGAGAGCTTAAGAAAATTTCGATAAGAGTCCACAAGGACCCAGGAAGATTCTTACCGCAGCTATGAATTCTCAGAGAAATGTTAGTCGATGCTCACCTAAGGTATTTCTATGACGGTTCTAGGAATCTTCCGGGGTCCTAAAAAGGGAATCAGTGAAATTCTAAAGAAGACTTATGCAAATAAAGGAATTCTATAGCAGCGTGAGTATTCTAAAGATGACCCAGGAAAACGTGTCGAGAAGTGAAGCAGCTCGTACAGAAAGAAGCTAAGAAAAGTTTAAGGAGATTCTGGAAATCCTCCAGATCTCGTTTGTGAACCTATTTGTAACATCGTCAGAAATGCAGATGGCGATCCTCGCCGCTGTACAAATGCAAATCGGTAGTTTCAGTGATTTGAAACTTGATTCGAACAACGAAGATTACGTATTCGGTGCACTCGGATCGGAGCTTAAGGTGGAGAACCGGGCGTCTCGAAAGCCTGATGGACGCCGCCGATCTCGATACGTTCGAATTAATCGGTGCCATTCGAACGGGATAAAAGTTCCATCCGCAACGACGTTACGATCGACGATTATGCTCGATCTCGATACCCTTCGGACGGGATGAAGGCTGACATACAATCACGGTCTAGTCATGGACGGCTATAGGCTCGGATATGCCTCGCTGACTTCACAATGCACCTCGCGACGCCAACACTGGATTTTTACTTTCGCAGATGCCGTGATGTTTTGATTGCTGGATGAAAATCGATCTCATTGATTTTGCGGAGTCACGGGGTTGTTCTATTTTGTTGAGTTTTTAGAATGATTTATTTATAAAGAAAAACGTAATGAAATTGACGACAAGACAAACTGTTGAACCGCTCGATTTCTATGCGCGAGGAGACAATAAAAAAAACTATCGTCTGTGCGATTAAAACAACTGTGCCACACTTCAGGTTAATTCGCACAAATATACACAGCGACCAAACAGATATGGATTTCAAAATACATTAGATCATTAAATCTAACATATTTGCTTGATAGTTTTATTTGGGGTTTTTAGAAATTTTGGAGGACTGTTAAGGACTTTGAGAGGGAGACTATTTGTGGACAATTTTGGGAAGCTTTAAAGGAATTGAAAGCTTTGGACATTGGGAGAGAAGGAATTTGGGAACTAAGGAATTTTGAACATAGGACAATAGGATACTAGGTATTAGAATAAGTGTAAGCACTATGAAATTTAATTTTAGGAGTATTAAACTGGATTTTGGAAGTAGGGAGTCTGAATCTAAGAAATCAAAGATATGCAAATTACAGAGTTTGAGACCTTCTAAATCTCTAAATTTAAGACTGTGAAGATTCTATCTCTTGTGGAAGTTCATTCTAGCAAATATCCAAAAATGTTTGCGCCCAGAAGAGAGTAAACGAAAGACAAATTGAGCGTTTGAGAAGTTACGCTCTCGTGACGCGGCACAAATCGTTTCGAGAAGGTTAACGAGACCCGCGACTCGATCGCAGCGGGTCCGTTTAATTACAGAGCCACTGAAATAATATGCTAAAAATGTATCAGACGCGCGGGATCGTTTGCGCAACGAGCGATAATAATCGCGTCGCAGAAATTAACGCGGCCGACTCACGCGTGTGTCCGAAAATACGACGCAGATAACGTCAGGGCAGAGTAATCACGCCGGTAACCCCGGTGCTCGTTTGTTTCCATCAATTTGATGCGAGCCAGCGACCGGGGGGGTCATCGTTGCAACGGGGTTCGCATGCCGCTTATTCTCCCTGACTCACTCAATAATAATCGCTGGTATTTTTACTGACCGACCTCACACGGCAATTCGCCGTTTCTTGCGACCGTTGATGGATGCGACGGCCATGTCGTCCTTTGTCCATCGGTTTCCAGGCTTGCCAACTGCTAATCTTTTACCCTTTACACTCTATAATTTTTTTTAATTTTTAATTTCTTTAATTTTTTTTTTTACCTTTTATTCTCAAGTTTATATCAGGATTTTCTTTATGTACATATTATAATAAACTATGGTTAAAATTTTGATTGTAGTTTGGAGACTTTTTTAAAAATGGCTGACCTCGTTGACTGCCACATCCATATATGGATGACTTGATAATAACTTACGTTTCTATATTAATTTAACATGAGTATTGTTAGAAGTTTATATACATTTCTCATCGAAAACTCTCGTATTAATTATATGGATATAAGGAAAGTAAATGTGATAAGATATTATGAACATCTTTGGAAAAATTTATTCAAAATTAAGAGACTAGTGGATGCAACAGAAAATTGTTTTAGTATGGTAGTCAACGTTGTTAGATCTCTAGATGTACACACTGCTGTGTCCTCAAGTTTCTTGATCAGCAAGTTGCACATTAAGTTTATCAAATTTATTTAGATCAAGTTTGGAGCAAATTTCTAGATCAAGATCATAAATTCTTGTGTTCTTGAATTGTTAGATCGTCAGATCTTTAGATGTTCAAATCATGATGTCTTCTATCTTTAAAGTCTTTAGATTTGCACATTTTTATGCTGCATTCTAGAATCATATGATTACTAAATCTTTATATCATTTAATTTGATGTTATATATTCTGAGTCCTCGACTTTCTGACTCATCCACAAATTTTTAAAATTAAAAACATATAAAATGAACATGTTCATGTTGCATCCTAGAATCATATGATTGCTAAATCTTTGTATAATTCAATTTGATGTTATACATTCTGAGTCCTCAACTTTTTGACTCATCCACAAATTTTTGAAATTGAAAACATCTAAAATGAACGTATTCATGTTGCATCCTAGAATCCTATATTACTAAATCTTTGTATAATTCAATTTAATGTCGTACATTCTGAGTCCTCGACTTTCTGACTCATCCACAAATTTTTAAAATTGAAAACATCTTAAATGAACATATTCGTGTTGCATCCTAGAATCCTATATTACTAAATCTTTGTATAATCCAATTTAATGTCGTACATTCTGAGTCCTCAACTTTTAAACTCATCCACAAACTTTTAAACTTCAAAACATCTAAAATGAACATGTGTAATCCTTTCACACCATATTTTCTCTAAAGAGATTCTCTCTCGATACAGCTGCTACCCATAAAGTCAACCTAAACCAGGAAGCAGTCCGATATTTCACCGAAGCAAAGTAGCGAAGTGTTTCTCGAGTTTGGCGCCAAAAAAGGGCAATTGGTAGCAGTGGTTCGTGGTCGTTGAATATCTGTTCTTGGAGACTTTTTGCGTGCGCAACCGAGCATCGGTCGAAGAAGAGAGAGAGGAAAGGGTTGGAGGAGAAGGGAGGAACGCGTGACGGCTAAATCCTTCGCGATCATTCGAGTTATTTAACTGTGCCGCGCGCGACAGATGCTACCGACGGTTGAAGAGAGAGCGCGGGTATTAAACAGCGAGACTTTAAAGCGCGATGACGGACGAGAGGCCGCGGTTCGCGTCCCAACGGAGAAGAAATTACGAGGAATCCCGGAGTCGGCGCCCCGCTTTACGCATCTGGCCAGTCGCATCTCCTCGACGACTACTCTATTTCCTCGCTGGTCGACGTTCCATCGTGGCGTCACAATCCGCCCACTATTTTTCACAGACGGTAGAAGGGCGACCTAGGGTAATTGCGATGGGAGTCCATGAAAACGTGACCCTAAGTCTCTAAGGGTAACTCCGAATATATGGGAGATAATTCTGAAGAGAACGAATGTGGATAAAAATTGGGATATTAGAAAGAAATTTAAGAAAAGAGGTTTAAAAGAGAATTACTTTGTGAGTGTAATACATATACATGTAATGAGTGTAACACATAATGTCCACTTAGAGAGTAACTCCAGATATGAGAGATAATTCTGAATGGTACGAATGTAGAACAAAATTGGGAAATTAGAAAGAAATTTAAGAAAAGAGGTTTAAAAGAGAATTACTTTGTGAGTGAACACATAATGTCCACTTAGAGAGTTACTCCAGATATGAGAGATAATTCTGACTAGTACTAATGTAGACAAAAATTGGGATATTAGAAAGAAATTTAAAGAAAAAAATTCCAAAGAGAATTACTTTGAATGTAAGAAAATTGCAGAGGGATCGTAAGTTAGAACCTAGGTGGTTTATTCAAAGTGAGCACATAATGTCCACTTAGAGAGTAACTCCAGATATGAGAGATAATTCTGACTAGTACTAATGTAGACAAAAATTGGGAAATTGTAAAAAAAATTTAAAGAAAAAAATTCCAAAGAGAATTACTTTGAATGTAAGAAAATTGCAGAGGGATCGTAAGTTAGAACCTAGGTGGTTTATTCGAAGCGAGCACATAATGTCCACTTAGAGAGTCAGTTTAGAAACAGCGTCGATCGCGTATCTAAGTGTCGGCAATAAGACTGCGAGCGACTCTGGCGGCGATCGTTGGCATTAAATTTCAGGGGATACGCGTTAGCGGCACGAGAGAGTAATTTCCGAGTCACGAAACAGGCTTCGCGTTTGCAAGAAATTACGAAGAATTCGCCGATCGCACAGTTCGATTTGTACATCTGGCAGGGGCTCTGCCGTCTTCGTTTTGCTCTTCGCCGAGCTATTTATTCCTTCCGCCGTCCGGTCAACTTTTTCTTCGTCCTTGTTCTCGTCCTCTCTTTCTCTCTCTGTCGTTCTTTCTTCCCCGCGGCTGCTCATTAATCGAATTTCAAGCGTGGCTGGCCAGCGTTTACGGCCGGAGCTTTCAGAAAATTACGCGGCGACGTTTTACAATCCAATCGTGCGAGATTTGTCGGAAATCAAACAGCATCATTCAGTCGGAATGGTCCAAGGCGAAATCGTTCTCGCCCCGTGTTTCTTTTTCGTCTTTTCACTCGGAACGATCTTGCTCGCGTTAATTGAATCGCTCGATTCTCAACGGCGATTACACTGAATCGCTTTCGCGCGTCTCTGTCGCTTCGACAATTTACGCGTTTCGTAATTCGCGGCAGCGCACGCGCTACTCTCTGCGCATGCGCACTTCTTCTTTAGCGCTACCATTAATTGACAGATATAATGTTTATTAACTTTAGAAACTGATAAGAAATTTATAAACTAATTTCAGAACTGATACGTAAAGTTTGCAAAGTTTTAAACTTTGAGATAATTTTCAAAATTCCCGGGTTAAATTATTCTTGATCGATTCAGAGTCCCGTATTTCGAGCTCAATTTAAGCAAGCTTAGTCTCGATTGTTTATAATCACTTTTGGAGTTATTAGGTTCTCAAGAAATAGGGTTAGAGACTCAAACGCTAAGAAAACAAACTAGTCTATACAGACGTTACGGGAGGTTACTAACAGTTGACATACGCAAGCTGGACACGCAAAATGGCGTGTTAACGACTTAATGGATCACAAGAATTACCGTCTCTCCGCGTGTACATCGTCGAGACGATTTCTGTTTCATAGACTTAGAGAACCTTAAAATGTACGTAGTCCGTTTTATGGCTAAGAGAATGGAGTAATGCTGGTCACTTCAGCAATAACTGACGTATGAAACTGTTTATTACTATTCTTCGTTGAGTCGTCAGACTCATCTTTCTTCATAAATTATTTAATAAAAAGTATTTACTTTTATGTGCCTTTTTAAAATCTATTTTTATAATGAATTTTTATAGTGAATTTTTATAATTAATTTTTATAGTATGTATTTTTATAATGAATTCATACTTGAGTCAATACAATGAATTTATATTTTGATTAACTTGTTTAGAGATACTTGTGTGGATGTTTAAAACAAATGTCTGAAGACATTAAACAGAAACATGTCTATGTTTTCAAGTAAAATTAATAATTATATATATGTGGATATTTAGGAAAAATGTAAAATTAATAATAAAATTTAATCTTTGAAGAGATTAAACAGAAACGTGTCTATATTCTCAAGTAAAATTAATAATTATGCGTATATAGATATTTAAAAGAAATGTCTGAAGAGATTGAACAGAAACCTCCATACATTTACAGCAACTAAAACTAATTTTTTTACAAAATAATATAAATGTAAAAGTGGAATGCCTCCTAATAAAAAAAAAATATTGAGATTGAAAAATTAGTTCTAATATTTTTGTTCGAACATCGATAATTTTTGGAATAAATCGAACAGTGTAGTAAGCGGCAAAAGCAACGAAGAAGAGAAGCCGAAAGAAAGTCTGGAAAAAGAATGCGCGGTGTCTCATTCCTCCTCGTCGCATTCCCCCAAAATCTTATCGGTTATCACGATCGGCAGTCCACTGGAAATAGTTTCACGACAGAGCACGGCATTCATTCCTCCCCTTTCTGGTCCCTTTTTCTTCTCCTAGCGGATTCCGAGGGCATACGTTAGTGTCTGCGGAGTATTCCAGAACGGAGGTTTGGCGCCTCGAGGATCGTGGACATTTATCCATCGGTCCCGCAAAACGTGTCTCCGTATGACACGCATTATATGAAGGGTGTAGTATTCATTCTTGACAAATATTGGAGCATTCATTACGCGTTCTGTTATTTCTGATCTCATCGAGCAGACGTCGCTCTCGGAATTGGCTTATACCTTTCTAAAATATAAACTGAAATCGGGTAGCCGGCTTTTGATCTTCGATATATGTTACGAGTTGCTTGGAATATAATTAATGTAATATTTGTAGGAAAGGAGTATTTAAAATCCAATATTGATTCAAAGAATAAACTTTATTTAACACTTTAAACTGATATTTAACGCTTAACACTTTTACTGCTTTTCAAAATGACGTCCTTACTCCATTGCGGTCACTAATCAACAACCTTTATTTTTATCACAAAACATAAAACAAACCGCTCACTCTTTCATGCCATGGAATATCGGTAACTTCAATTACAATTACATTTGTTACCAACAGTAAATTATTAAATTTAATACCATTACCGACACTCGATCACTCACTCAAACCTTCACTCTAATCCATTTCCCATTACCACATATTTATAAATATTCTGTCGAACTCTAGAATGTTTCTTTATTGTGATTTTCAAACGGATATTTAAGGCCACATGAACGTCTTCACAACTTGACGTTTCCATTTAGAAATTCACCCATCTAGAAATCCACCCATTTAGAAATTCACCCATCTAGAAATTCACCCATTTAGAAATCCACCTATTTAGAAATCCACCCATTTAGAAATTCACCCATCTAGAAATCCACCCATTTAGAAATTCACCCATCTAGAAATCCACCTATTTAGAAATCCACCTATTTAGAAATCCACCCATTTAGAAATCCACCCATCTAGAAATCCACCCATCTAGAAATTCACCCATCTAGAAATCCACCCATTTAGAAATTCACCCATCTAGAAATCCACCGATCTAGAAATCCACACATCCAAGAATCCATCGTTCCTCAGATCCACCTATTTAAGAATCCACCCATCTAGAAACCCATCCATCTAGAAATTCACCCATTTAGAAATTCACCCATCTAGAAATCCACCGATCTAGAAATCCACACATCTAAGAATCCATCGTTCCTCAGATGCACCTATTTAAGAATCCACCCATCCAGATATCCACCCATCTAGAAATCCACCCATCTAGAAATCCATCCATCCAGAAATCCACCCATCCAAGAATCCATCCTCCCCCAGATCCACCTATTTAAGCAACCTTACCCTATGTGAATGTGATGTAACGCATAAAATATACAAATGTTCGAATTCGTGTTACGACTACTGTTTTTGTTGAAGTAAGCGAAAATTCATGCCCAAATATGGTAAGGTTCGGGCCCTTACTAGGGTTGTAAATTATGTCGGGAAAAACCCAGGGTCAACTATGCAGTTGTGCTTTACTGCTGACCTTTTGGGACAGCTTGACTTTTTCAGTCAGTTCGACAAGCGAGTCGGTATAGGCAGGACATACCTGGTTTAGTCTGTTTTACACATTTTTAATTTTTTTAATATTAAAGTTCAGTATTCTAAACTGTTTGTTTCTTTATTAAATAATCCTATCTTCGTCATAACTTCAACAGTTTTCTTATAGCACAATTTTTTCTACAGTTATACATCATCTTACACAGTAAATAAAAAAAGTAAAGCAATAAAGTATACGAGAGGGTGGAAGCATGTTGAAACGACACCCCTGATATGAAAGGTACGATATACATAGCACGTAGGTGCACAAGTGGTAGGGGCAGTGCAGTGGCCCGTGCCGCCTGAAATACACGGACAACCGACTCTCTGGCACTCGACTCCATTCTGAGTGTGGCAGCACACCGAACAACTGTCTCCCCTTGCCCCCACACACGCCCACCGTGTTGCTCGGCTCATCTGCCCCTTTCCCCTACCTTCCACTTTCGGCCGTTTGCTTTTCAAACGCGTCCTCGTCGCGATCCTCTTCTCTCCTCTTCTCGGTTTAGCTGTATCCGTGGCTTTTTCCCTCTCTGCCGCTTCTCGATACGCGAAACTGCACTTTCGACAAATTGACTTTCGTTAGGAACTCTTACTAAAGAAAATACTTGAGGAACTATTCTATGAGGAGGCAATTTAGGGAATGTGCATTTGGGGAATTGGGAATTTGGAGATTGGGGATTTGGAAATTGGGAAATGAGGGACTTGGAAGTTTGGATATTAGGGATTTGGGAATTGCAGATTTGGGAACTGGAGATTTGGAAATTGGGGAATGAGGCACTTGGAAGTTTGGGAATTAGGGTTTTGGGAATTGCAGATTAATGGGAATTGGGGAATGTATGAATTGGGAAATGAGGAACTTGGAAGTTTGAAAATTGGGGATTTGCGAATTGCAGATTTGGAAAATGGAGATTTGGGAATTGGGGAATGAGGCACTTGGAAGTTTGGGAATTAGGGTTTTGGGAATTACAGATTTGGGAGTTGGGGAATGTATGAATTGGGGAATGTGGGACTTGAAAGTTTAAAAATTAGGGATTTGTGAATTGCAGATTTGGAAGCTGGAGATTTGGGAATTGGGGAATGAGGCACTTGGAAGTTTGGGAATTAGAGTTTTGGGAATTGCAGATTTGAGAATTGGGGAATGTATGAATTGGGAAATGAGAAACTTGGAAGTTTGGAAATTAGGGATTTGGGAATTGCAGATTTGGAAGCTGGAGATTTGGAAATTGGGGAATGAGGCACTTGGAAGTTTGGAAATTAGGGATTTGGGCATTGCAGATTTGGAAACTGGAGATTTGGGAATTGGAAAATGTGGGAATTGCAGAATGTAGGAATTGGGGAAGGTGGGAATTGGGGAATGTAGGTGTTGAAGGATGTAGGCATTAGAGAATGTGGGAATTGGAAAATATGAAAATTCGAAAATGTAGGTATTGGCGAATGTTGGAATTGGACAATGTGGGAATTGGGAATGTGGGAATTGGAGAATATTGGAATTGGAAAATGTTGTATTTGGAGATGTGGGAATTGGGGAATGTTGGAATTGGGGGATATGGAATTTGGAGATGTGGCAATTGGGGAATGTTGGAGTTGAGGGATGTAGAATTGGGGAATGTGGGAATTGGAGAATGTTGAAATTGGAAAATGTGGTATTTGGAGATGTGGGAATTGGGGAATGTTGGAGTTGAGGGATGTGGAATTGGGGAATGTGGAATTGGGAAATGTGGGAATTGGGGAATGTTGGAAGTGGGGAATGTGGGAATTGGGGAATGTTGGAATTGGGGAATGTGGGAATTGGAGAATATTGGAATTGGAAAATGTTGTATTTGGAGATGTGGGAATTGGGGAATGTGGGAATTGGAGAATGTGGTATTTGGAGATGTGGGAATTGGGGAATGTTGGAGTTGAGGGATGTAGAATTGGGGAATGTGGGAATTGGAGAATGTTGAAATTGGAAAATGTGGTATTTGGAGATGTGGGAATTTGGGAATGTGGAATTGGGGAATGTGGGAATTGGGGAATGTTGGAATTGGGGAATGTGGGAATTGGGGAATGTTGGAATTGGGAAATGTGGGAATTGGAGAATGTTGGAATTGGAAAATGTTGTATTTGGAGATGTGGGAATTGGGGAATGTGGAATTGGGAAATGTGGTATTTGGAGATGTGGCAGTTAGGGAATGTGGAATTGGAAAATGCGGAATTGAAGAATGCGGAATTGGAAAATATGGAATAGAAGAATGTAAAATTATGGTATGCAGGAATTGGGGAATGTTCAACTTCAAAATTGGAAAATTGGAGAACTCGGACTTGAAAAATTGCTAAGAATTGAAATCAACAACCCTAAAATTTAACCAAAAACTATAATATTCCTTCATCTACACCAAACATAAGGCAACATTGGACGAAAGTGTACATTGCACGCGCGCACCGTTTTTGTCTCCCTTTCACGGGGCCGACGAAACTTTGGACGAAACGGGTGGAACCATAACGAATGGTTTCAACGCTTTCTTACAGCATCATCTCGTATTCTTTACGACACTGTTCCCTCGTGCTCGCCTTCTGCTGACTTACGTTATTTCCTTCCATTTGGCACGCGTTATTCGGTGAGGATGATACGCGCCATAATTCCGCGGGTTCGAGCCGCTGATATACGACCGTGATGTAAATCCCTGACGGAAATTCGCGCGTTTCTATTTCCAGATTCAAATCTTGATATTAATCCTCTTGCTGAATGATCAAATATACAGGAAATTGTGCTTCGATGCTACGCGTTGTTTGGATTACGTTAATCGCGTTTGAATTCCCGCTGCGATCCCGCCAAAAGAATCAAGTTATACACGTTCCAAAATGTTTGTATTTTAAAGCAATTACTTTTCGATCTTTTAATGAGTGTTATTGAAAATTATTGTTAGATGTTATTGGATGTTTTGATATTGTTAGATGAAGGCAAATCTATAACTCTTTGGAACATGAAAATAGATCGATAACATTTCGTGTAAATAAAATCAAGATGGCCGACAGATTAGAATATAAATATGAAGATATTAAATATATAATGCATATAAATATGAAGATATTAAATAAAGTAAATGTTCAGTTGATAGTTTTATAGTGAATAGTTTAATCCTTTTTTTGTGAAAAATAAACAGTTGTGTCAAGATTAAAATATGTGTGTACCACTTAAAAAAAAATGACGTACGAATACATATACAGATTTTCATCGACACTTTCGTTCGTTGAAAGTAAACAACTTCTGTTTGGGAGGATCTATCAATTACTGTAGTTTATAGCTAAGTAAAAATAGCGAGGTAGCAAATATTAGACTTGCTACATCCAAAAATACACCCATTGAACCAGCTTCATTGAATCACGACACAATCGAAACTCGTAACGAAAATCGAAACCTCCACGGTTAATTAAGTTTGACGATTTTGAAAGGGTAATCGAATTATCTATTGGCTCGCATAGATCTCTGCGTGACATAATAGCGTAATCTACCGATGACCTATGTCAAGCAGCGATAGCGTTCGTATTGTAATCCGTCGGTGACCCAGTATGAAAAGCGTAATCGTCTTACGACAATCTAACGGTGGTAATCAATATTATTGTTTGAAAGTCCAATAGGCTGAGTTACGTTGTTTCGTAATGACACGATAACCCGATTAAACGTTCGATCGGTTTCCTCGAAAGGTTATTGGAATCCTACGTGTCATCTCGCGGGCGAAAACACTCGGCTAAATGCAGCGATACGCGCTTAAAAAATGTATTAGGTTGTCCGGAAAATTCTTTTCCTTTTTTTCAATAGGTGTTAAGTTTAAAATATTTTGCGTTCAGTGTACAACTCTTAAGAAATATATAATCTGTTCTGTTCTACCACCTTCTGCCATCTTTCTGGAAGCCTCATAACGGCACTTTTCCAAAATTTTCTTGGTTTACTGTTCAAACATTCTGCAAGACCATATTTTATTTCATTTTATTTTATTTTATTATTTTATTTCATCAAGCGCTGGAATTGCAACGCATCGAATTTCCACGCGCTGGAATTGCAAAACATTGAATTACCACGCGCTGGAATTCCAACGCATTGAATTACCAAGCGCTGGAATTCCAACGCATCGAATTACCACGCGCTGGAATTGCAATGCATTGAATTACCAAGCGCTGGAATTCCAACGCATCGAATTACCAAGCGCTGGAATCGCAACGCATCGAATTACCACGCGCTGGAATTCCTACGCATGGAATTACCACGCGCTGGAATTGCAACGCATCGAATTACCAAGCGCTGGAATCGCAGTGCATCGAATTACCACGCGCTGGAATTGCAATGCATTGAACTACCACGCGCTGGAATTCCAACGCATCCAATTACCAAGCGCTGGAATCGCAACGCATCGAATTACCACGCGCTGGAATTCCAACGCATCGAATTACCACGCGCTGGAATTGCAATGCATTGAATTACCAAGCGCTGGAATTCCAACGCATCGAATTACCCAGCGCTGGAATCGCAACGCATCGAATTACCACGCGCTGGAATTCCTACGCATGGAATTACCACGCGCTGGAATTGCAACGCATCGAATTACCAAGCGCTGGAATCGCAGTGTATCGAATTACCACGCGCTGGAATTGCAATGCATTGAACTACCACGCGCTGGAATTCCAACGCATCCAATTACCAAGCGCTGGAATCGCAACGCATCGAATTACCACGCGCTGGAATTCCAACGCATCGAATTACTACTCGCTGGAATTGCAATGCATTGAATTACCAAAAGCTGGAATCGCAACGCATCGAATTACCACACGCTGGAATTGCAATGCATTGAATTACCAAGCGCTGGAATCTCAACGCATCCAATTACCACGCGGCGAATTACCAAGCGTTGGAGTCGCAGCGCATCAACCTATAATTCGATCGTGCAATGTCTCGTGCGATTCCTCTCATATCCTCTTCCTTCTGATCTCTCTCGTATTTCAAACCGACTTCGACGCGCGAAAGTCTCTTCGAACAAAATAGAACCGTTTCCGTTCTCCTGGCGGTCAAAACAACAAAACGTCCCGAAAAGTTTCCGCGAAACGTGCACCGGACACGATCGAGCGGAACCTCTCGAGGCACCGTTATATCCGCAACGGAATATTTTCAGTGTAAGCATTTCGCGGAATTTTGACGAAAAGCAAGCAAATTAAAATTTCACTGGCCACCTCCGCACCAGTTCGCAACGACCGCGTCGATGTACACGATGAGCTCCGGATATCGTACGTTACCTACGTACATACGCCCGGATACGTGCGCGTGCGGATACATGGAATCGTCTGGATTCCTGTTCGACCCTGCGTGGGTGCACCGATACATCGGATCGTCCGATGGGAAACGTCTGGTCAAGAGGTGAACGACTAACGGGTACAAGTGCATTCGATGCGGTTTCAATTTATGGGGAAGCTATGTTGCAGAAATATGGACTTTTGTAGGCAGTATTATGTGGGTGCAGTAGGTTATTATGTGGATGGAGTAGGTTATTATGTGGACGCAATATTTATACAGCAAATTTATATAGTAAATTTATATAGCAAATTTATATAGCAAATTTATATAGCAAATTTATATAGCAAATTTATACAGCAAATTTATATAGCAAATTTATATAGCAAATTTATATAGCAAATTTATATAGCAAATTTATACAGCAAATTTATATAGCAAATTTATATAGCAAATTTATATAGCAAATTTATGCAGCAAATTTATACAGCAAATTTATGCAGCAAATTTATACAGCAAATTTATACAGCAAATTTATATAGCAAATTTATATAGCAAATTTATATAGCAAATTTATATAGCAAATTTATATAGCAAATTTATACAGCAAATTTATATAGCAAATTTATACAGCAAATTTATGCAGCAAATTTATACAGCAAACTTATACAGCAAATTTATACAGTAAACTTATACAGCAAACTTATACAGCAAACTTATACAGCAAACTTATACAGCAAATTTATGCAGCAAATTTATACAGCAAATTTATGCAGCAAATTTATACAGCAAATTTATACAGCAAACTTATACAGCAAATTTATGCAGCAAATTTCGAGGTGGGCTAGGTAAAGCCTAGGAAGGAGTTGAGACTCGTAGGGAATCTCAAATATGTGCGAGATTATGGAAAGCATAGGTCTATGGAGAGTTTGAGACTGGACAAGATTAAGTAGCTAGTAGGATGTTTAGGAGTGTATAGAACGTATGAGGAGCCTATGACCTAGGAAGAGTAGACTTCATAAGGAGCTTGCAGGATCATTCAGTTTGTGGGAGCACAGGAACTAGGGAGAGTTAGAACTTGACAAGATTTAGTAGCTAATAGGATGTTCAGGGGTGTGTAGAACGTATGAGGAGCCTACGATCTAGGAAGAGTGTGGACCTCAGAGGGAGCCTAAAGCATAACAAGATTTAGTAGCTAATACAGTATCCAAAGCTGTATAGCCCATATGTGGAGCATATAACCTACAAGAGCCCAGACCTCACAGTGAGACCAAAAGAAATCTTAGATTCCTAAAGACCTTAAAATCTACCCAAAATCTATAATCCACAACAATGTCCATGTCAATCTCCATAACTCCCCAAAAACCAAAGATACTACACGTGAGTCACGCCGCTCAAGAAACTCGTTCGATCATAACTGGTCCACGAGAAGGACAAAGGAGCGAGAAAGGGAAAATGGAGAAAGGTGGAGTTGATCGAAGAAGGTAGAAGAAGAGAGCCATAAATGGAGCTCGAAATAGATATAAGGAAAAAGGGTGGAGACTCCGAACAAAAAAAAAATTGATAGAAGGTACTGGAACGGAGCGAGAGAGATAACGGAGGGGATGAACGAAGAAGAAGAGTTAGCGGGGACGACAAGAAGGTAGCGGTGATCCGAACTGGTGACAAATACGGTCATAATTACGCGTGTAAGGAAGTGTAACAGCGAACCTGCTCCTTTTCTCTCGGAGAGGTCTGACCATTTTCGGGATGGCGCGCCGCCGGCAGGGATATCGCACGAAGATTTTTCTGTCGGCGCTCGGCTGACTTATCGCGTCGACTGATCTTTCGCGAATTACTGCCGTCGCAATCACGCGAATTCCGATCGTTTTTATCGAACGACAAAAAGTTCTTATAAATTCAATGTTTTATGTAAGAGGATGCTACTATGAGACGCTGTGACGTCCGACTTTTCGCGATTGTGAAACTGCTGTTTTAAGTAGGTAGGGCACTGATGCACGGATGAATTTATTAGGTTGTCCGGAAAGTTCTTTTCGCGTTTGTCGCTCAAGGTTTTACACTATTGTGCTTAAGTAAACATCCAGATCACTCCATCATTAATTAAGAAGAAACGAAATGGTATTCAAGTCTTAATAATTTAGGGGCTAAGGACAGCTGTCGACACTGATCTAATTCAACGTACATATACTTCAAACATTCTTTACTTGATCTTGATTAAATAACTCGTAAACTTCTACGTTACTCTCAAGTTTTAAAAATTGAACTAGCGAAGTCAGGTTCGAATACATCACTGATCGACGAACAAAACGTTTTATCTTGAACTTGAAATCTAATCTGCTGCAAGGTAACCTAACCTGATACATAATTTTGCTATTAATATCTCCTTAGTCTTGTTTGAGCTTCGTATCTAATCTAACACAATCTCGTATATTTTGTCTGGTATAATTTTGTCAAATCTATATTGAACTTGGAAGCTAATCTAACAGAATCCTAATGTGACATATCGTTGCAGTCTGTCGAGTCCTTGAACTTAAAATATATAAAATAACATAACGAAAAGATTAGGTTGTCCGGAAAGTGCTTTTCGCGTTTGTCGCTCAAAGTTTTACACTATTGTGCTTAAGTAAACATCCAGATCACTCCACCATTAATTGCCAGTCATTTTGTGGCATTACAAGAGGATTTTCAGCATCAATAGAAATTGAATCCCGTATTTTTTCTGTTGTGAAAGATGGAACAAAGGTACATTTGCGTCCTATCATGTTTTACTGTTTTAAAAGAGAACACCTGAAAATACTGCAAAGGAGGTTTGCAATGTTTATGGGGACCATTCTATGACTGATCAACCCGTCTGTAATTGGTTTAGGAGGTTTAAAGCCGGAAATTTGAATCTTAATGACGAAGTCGCAGCGGCCGTCCATCCACCACTGATACTCGTCTTATCAAACTCTACCTCCATGAAAACCACAGGGAAATAATTAACAGCGAGAAATATTACATGCAACTAGAAAAACTTAAGGAAGCTATAATCAAAAAACGTCTGGAATTGGTGAATAGACGTGGTGTCGTGCTCCACCATGCAACGCGGGGCCGCACGTTTCTTTACCTGTGCGAAAAAAAACTTTTAGACTTCGATTGGGATGGTCTACCACATCCCTCATACTCTCCAGACATTGCACGATCGGATTATAATTTGTACTTTCCGTAAAAACTTTTCTTCGTAATACAAAATCAGTTAATGAAATAAAAAATGGTCTTGCAGAATATTTGAACAATAAACCAAGAAAATTGTGGAAAAGTGGCGTTATGAGGCTTCCAGAAAGATGGCAGAAGGTGGTAGAACAGAACGGATTATATATTACTTAAGTTATGCACTGAACGCAAAATATTTTAAACTTAACACCTATTAAAAAAACGAAAAGAACTTTCCGGACAACCTAATACTATATTAGTAGATGGAAGTACACGGTACCATTTTTGGTCCGTATGAAAGACACCTAAAGGCTTCGTTTGGGTGAGCCCACACGTAGGCGACACGCCTTCGCAATCTCTGCTGTCTCGTTTGGGGCGCGCGCCCCAACTACGTGCAAATGATCGGTGATGCTGCCCACGTACAGATTTACGTTTCACGCGACTACACATCCGCTTCAACACACTTTACGTTTCTAGCAATTTTCTTCGTGACGAAATATCGACTGTAAATTAGAAGCAATCATGTAAATTGAGTGAAATTACGCGTCATTACGATATATTTATAGAACGGAGAAAATAGAAAACTTCACATTGCGTTATTGTACTCGTTATCCTGTTCGTGTGCACGATCCTAATCAGAAAACGCGGGAGGTAAAACTTATGTGGGTTAACCTGGAATGCGTGAATCCCCTGAATGATTCCGAGCGCGTTACCATATCTCCTAAAACGCATCTGGCGAAACAACGAGCGCGTTGCGCGTTGACAGACGCGGCGATGTTTTACTGCCGTGCAAGTAACAATGCCGCTTTGTTCGCCGCGCGCCGCTGCCGATTTAGAGTCGATGTTTTCTACCGACTCCGAATAAATTTATCTGTTTGCCCCGTGAGATGCAATGCAACGGCTATGACAATGCCCTCTAGGGACACGTCACACGCCTAACAAGAACACCGATCGATACCAAAATGGCTGCCAATCTTAAACTCTAATATTCATTTCTTATTTTATATACTTACACAACGTAGTTAATTTATATATTATTCTTTATACATATGTATGTACGTACGTATATATGTATGTATGTAACATATGTATGTATGTGTGTATGTAACATATGTATGTACCAGTATGTATGTATGTATACATGTATGTATTCTGTATATATAGTCTGTACATTTCTACATATGTATATCATATATAAGTTTTAACTCTTTGCACTATTTTTGACGAGTTTGCACTATTTACATCGTCCATGATTAATTTTACTGGAATGTTTAACACACTTCAGTTTGAAGTACAAGTCCAATTATAATTTGCATAGTCAATGATTGCATTATAATATATTGTCAGTATATTATGTTCATGTATATTATATTCAATATATTATGTCAATATAAATGTTACGTCATAACATTTCAAATTTTTTTGTCAGTTTTAATATCGCAACTGTAATTAGTCAGTTCTGCCTGCATCACAAAATAAGTCATAGTGCAAGAGGTTAAAATTACGACGTTCAATCTCCATGTCCTGAGATATTCATTGTACGGCCATTTTATGCAACGCGACATTAGTGAACAATCCGAAAGCTTTAATTCGTCAAGACAATCAGTAAAGCAAGTATTGTCTAGATTTCTCCTAGTCACTTAGGAGTTGCGGAACAGAGATGAAAACCGCGATCGTATCTGTCGGGTTTGCAAGTACAATTAATTTCTTTGAACGCGAAGGGAAACGCTGACAAGCGCAACGTGTAAGGTCAAGACTTCTCGTGCGGTTTCCTTTTTCAGAACAATCCAAAAATATACCCTAGGAATTGTCTTTCTCTCGCGAGGTTATAAAAGACGCGTCAACCCGAAGGGCAAACGCGGCGAGCGCAAAGAAGAAGCGGATGGAAACGTCCGCGAACGAGTCACCGGGTCCTTGATGCGCCCTTAATCATCGACGGAACAAGAAATGGACGCGGACGAACAGAAATATTGCTAGTCGATCGTAACAGTACGGCCCTCCTCGTACTCCCTTCGCGGCAAGAACGGGAATGTTAATGCCGCATCAGGAGTTATGACAAATGATGCGATTTCGCAGGGGGCGCGCGAACAAATATGTTACTGTCGCTTCTTCGACGTAGAAGAAACGGCTCCGAAGTACTCGGACAGACGCTACTACGCCGTCAAAGTAGATAACGATGCTTGAAACTTTACGCGAATTACAAATGTTTCTGTTTGCTGTGCTACTATCGGATCTCAGCTTTCTGTGTGGAAATAAAGTACTCAACATTTACACGCGGGATAGTGGATAGGGAGATGGAAGTTTCATAGATGGCGAACTTGGAAAATAGATGGCTGGAGAAGTTGGAGGAGTGAACATGTGAGAATTTGAGAATTTAGAAACAAACTTTGGGTTTGGGTGACTTGGAGACTATGTCATTTAGGAATAAGGGATTTGAAAGCTTAAGAACTTGAAGACTTCCGAATTTGGAGAGTACGTAATTGCTAAAAAATTTCGTTTATACCCCAAGCTCTCATGTAAAACTTTGAACGACAAAAGCGAAAAGTACTTTGCAGACAACCTAATACTATGTTCACTTATGTAATTCGTACTTCAGTTAGTAGCTTCGGTTACATAATTCATATTTTAGCTTCTAGTATCTTTAGTTACATAATTCGTACTTTCAGATCGCTGTTATATTCGATCAACCGGCGTCGGATCGACACACGTTGAATTACCACTTATATCAACCATGCGAAGTATTTCGTTCGCGTTATATTTCTGTGTACTGCTACCGTAATATATCCTAGCGTTATCGATCTAACCTTATTGCTCACAAGATCATGAAATCGTTATTCAAAGAATTTTTCAACTAAATCGTCGCTTACGGCGAAGTGGTTGCAGCTACGTGTTCCACCCTGTACATGTATTAAAAGGTTCGCGTGCAACCCGAACGAGGCCGAGTACTCGACTTTAAATCCTCTGCATATTAATGGCGATCGGGACTCGAAGGAATACATATTCGGTCCTGGTACACGTAGGTGTACACCTACGTGAAAACCTGTAACCGAGAGAGCAGGTACGGTCGCGCAACATCGCGGGGCTATATACGTGTGCAGTCGGGACACGGCAAGAGGTGACTTCAATGTCGAAGAAGTCGCGAGAAGCGTCGCCCACGTTCGTCTGCCCACTTGCACACGCGGCCATATAACCTATGAGAAAGTGGCGCAAGGATCGGACCGGAAGATGAAGATTCCTCCTCCTCGTAGACTGCTTCACGGCCAAACAACGGTTGCGTAACTCCGAGATGTCGACGCACTTCTCTTCTTCTTCCGTTCGCTACTCGTGTTTTTTCACGCGACTTTATTTTCGTCGAGAAACCTTAACGAGGTTCATTTTCCAATTTATCATAATGTGTTAGAGGCTGAAGAAACGGTGAATGCAATTGGGTCGCGCAATGACCGTTGCTTTCCGATGTTCCAGTTAGAAGTATCTCCAGGTACAGCATTGTCATTTGTAATACTGGATTTAACGCGGCGGAGTAACAAAAATGAGTGTATTCCCATGCACTCGCGGTTGATTTTAATTGCTTTTGTTCCAGTTAGAAATATCTTCCGATACAATTCAATCAAAAGGTTTAACATGTGTCGTCCATCTTGTATTCCCATGCACTCGCGGTTGATTTTAATTGCTTTTGTTAAATAAACAAAATTATGTTTAATCATTAAAAACTGTTAATATATTTTTGAACACAAACAAATTAATTAATAAAAGACACAAACAACAAACATTATAACTTAAAAATTAATCAATTAAACAGGGATTACTTTTTCTACGTAACAAAACTATCACGAACGCTTACACTATCTAACGAACACGACGGAAGTACAATATTCAATTATTTTGTTTCTAATATTCAATTATTTTATTTCTAACATTGTACATCATTTTTAATACTGTAAGCTGTCACTATAAGCTAAAGCTAAATTTATTAATAATTTAACAGCTTCTGTTCCAGTTAGAAATATCTTCCGATGCAATTCAATCAAAAGGTTTAACATGTGTCGTCCATCTTGTATTCCCATGCACTCGCGGTTGATTTTAATCGCTTTTGTTAAATAAACAAAATTATGTTTAATCATTAAAAACTGTTAATATATTTTTGAACACAAACAAATTATTTAATAAAAGACACAAACAACAAACATTATAACTTAAAAATTAATCAATTAAACAGGGATTACTTTTTCTACGTAACAAAACTATCACGAACGCTTACACTATCTAACGAACACGACGGAAGTACAATAATCAATTATATTGTTTCTAATATTCAATTATTTTATTGCTAACATTGTACATCATTTCTAGTACTGTAAGCTGTCACTATAAGCTAAAGCTAAATTTATTAATAATTTAACAGCTTTTGTTCCAGTTAGAAATATCTTCCGATGCAATTCAATCAAAAGATAGGGCGTTCATATTATATTTTGGTATAAAGCGGCAATTAAAACGTGCAAATTGGTGTTAAAGTTGATCCCAATAGCTCTTACCATTAACCGGTTTGACTTCTGTCAGCCGGCTCGGTAACACAGATACGTATACATTTTCATCTCGCTACAATGTCGTTATCTGCAGTGGCAGTGAAACATTAGAAATCGAACGACCGAGACGTACACTTGACGCATTGCAATGTCACGTGACACGAGATCGTATACGATGCTAAAGGTGATGTGAAACTCGAGACGCGGACGAGGAAGAGCAAACGAGAAAGGCATAGCGAGAGAGGGAGTAACGAGACGCGTAGACGCGAGAGAAACGGAACGCGTAGAAAGGTGGAACGAGATAGAGCACGAACAAGCATCGGACCGGCGAACAGAAGGGGCCAGGAAGGAAGCATAACCTGCGAGATTCATGGAAAAAGAAGCGAGACGGAAAAGACTGGGAAACGCGAGGAAAGAAAGTGGCATGTGTTTGTCGTTCCCGTTGCACCGCTATCGCACCACTTCTTTCCTTTTCGTTTTTTCGCTGAGAACTTTATTTTAGTGGCCGAGGATGTACATACTCGTACACATGCTGCTGTGTGAAACGACACATGCGGACGATTGCATCGCAGGACAATCTAGGAACTTATTCCTAAGCTCTTCCCTTCTGTTTCTATAGAATAACCTTTTCTAGGTTAGAACTTAGTGGAGGTATAAGGTTTGAGTCTGCAAGGCTCTAAGCAGAACGTAGGATGTTAGAGAACAAGAATTTTAGCAAGGACTAAGTCTTGTGAATGGCGGATATTGTAGAAGGAAGCTAGTATGGATGGGATCCATAGGAGGTTAGGTTAGGTTCTAGGTCCACCTATGTCCTAGATGGATCTTATGGTTTACAGAAGGTTTAGATTCTAGTGGAGCTCAGATCTTATGGATGGTTTATGCCTTAAGTAGCTGCTCAAGGTTTGCAATGTCTTTAAATATTATAGGAAACTTAAGTTGTATGTCTATACGATTTAGCTTTGGACCTAGCTGAATACCAAGGCTCAGAATGATGCTAGGTCCTAAGGATAGCCTGTATCATATGTAACCTATGGAAATCCACATCCTATGGATAACATAGGTCACGCATGAACTTCTACTCCAGACAAACCTATGTCCTAAAACCTCTACAGAATCTGGATGTTATGAATACCCTCCTATGAAGATAACAAACCTAGCTATTCTACCTAGAAGACAAACCTAGCTACCCTAGAACCTAGCAGCTCTATCGCACACAAGAAACCTATGACCCCAAGTGGAACCTAGAAAGGTTAAATCATTTTACCTATCTCCCCAATCAAACTGGATTCTGCAATACAGCAAGGAAATGCTTCTTCATTAAGTTTAATGATGTCCCATGCAAACAACCATGGCAACGATCGTAAAGGTCTAGTCTGCGTCGAATCGTCTGCATCGGACAAACGAGTCAACGGTCGACGTGTTGGATATTTTAGGATTAACAGTGGTGTCTATCCTGTTGTATTTTTCCTAAACGAACTCCGTTAGGAGGATTCATCGTGGTTCATCGAACTCCCGACTTAGAAGCGTCCGACGTTATCGTACAGTGTCTACGTGGCTGAGAATAGTGGCTCAAGACTTGTTCCTCGAATTCTCGGTTAAATTCGCGGAAAGCTAAACGTAGTAGGAATGGAATGCTACTAAACTTTAAATTTCAAACACAAAATCGTAACGGTTCGTTACTAATACTAACACTACTCTTTTCTTTGCTTTTTTATTTCATTTTGTATTGCGATGACATTGGGTGGGACTCGGCAATTTTGTGGTCTAACTCTTCGTACGTAATTTTGAGGGACACTGCAACTAAAATTAATAGTTACACACGGATATATTTTCTTCAGATTTTGAAACGGACACTTCGTGGATAGGTAAATGGACCAATGACTTATTGATATGTACGAAATGTGTTGGTAGCAGTACTGCTAATTCGGTTCCTCGTAATTTATCACCGTGTTATCAACACGTATTAGGTTGATGCGCTGCGACTCCAGCGCTTGGTAATTCGCCGCGTGGTAATTCAATGCGTTGGAATTCCAGCGCGTGGTAATACGATGCGTTGCGATTCCAGCGCTTGGTAATTCGATGCGTTGGAATTCCAGCGCTTGGTAATTCGATGCGTTGCGATTCCAGCGCGTGGTAATTCGATGCGTTGCGATTCCAGCGCTTGGTAATTCGATGCGTTGGAATTCCAGCGCTTGGTAATTCGATGCGTTGGAATTCCACCGCGTGGTAATTCGATGCATTGCGATTCCAGCGCTTGGTAATTCAATGCATTGCAATTCCAGCGCGTGGTAATTCGATGCATTGCAATTCCAGCGCTTGGTAATTCGATGCGTTGGGATTCCAGCGCTTGGTAATTCAATGCATTGCAATTCCAGCGCGTGGTAATTCGATGCATTGCAATTCCAGCGCTTGGTAATTCGATGCGTTGGGATTCCAGCGCTTGGTAATTCAATGCATTGCAATTCCAGCGCGTGGTAATTCGATGCGTTGGAATTCCAGCGCGTGGTAATTCGATGCGTTGGGATTCCAGCGCTTGGTAATTCAATGCATTGCAATTCCAGCGCGTGGTAATTCGATGCGTTGGAATTCCAGCGCTTGGTAATTCGATGCGTTGCAATTCCAGCGCGTGGTAATTCGATGCGTTGGAATTCCTCCGCGTGGTAATTCGACGCGTTGCGATTCCAGCGCTTGGTAATTCAATGCATTGCAATTCCAGCGCGTGGTAATTCGATGCATTGCAATTCCAGCGCGTGGTAATTCAACGTTTTGCAATTCCAGCGCTTGGTAATTCAATGCATTGCAATTCCAGCGCGTGGTAATTCGATGCGTTGGAATTCCAGCGCGTGGTAATTCGATGCATTGCAATTCCAGCGTGTGGTAATTCGATGCGTTGGAATTCCACCGCGTGGTAATTCAATGCATTGCTATTCCAGCGCGTGGTAATTCGATGCGTTGCGATTCCAGCGCTTGGTAATTCAATGCATTGCAATTCCAGCGCGTGGTAATTCAATGTTTTGCAATTCCAGCGCGTGGAAATTCGATGCGTTGCAATTCCAGCGCTTGATGAAATAAAATAATAAAATAAAATAAAATGAAATAAAATATGGTCTTGCAGAATGTTTGAACAGTAAACCAAGAAAATTTTGGAAAAGTGGCGTTATGAGGCTTCCAGAAAGATGGCAGAAGGTGGTAGAACAGAACAGATTATATATTTCTTAAGAGTTATACACTGAACGCAAAATATTTTAAACTTAGCACCTATTGAAAAAAAGGAAAAGAACTTTTCGGACAACCTAATAATTTATCACGTGTTGTAGTCCCATTTCCATAGATGCTAAGCAAACTCTCCGTATCCACTCGAACATTTAGATAATGAAACGACCCCACAGTCGATCGAACGAATCGTATCGGAAGGACAGAATCGCGCCATAATTGGTGTCGCCAGCAATGGTCGTTCGGTTTTTGCGGTCCTCGAAAGTACCGTGGCTCGAGTGGTACCGACTTCTGTTTTCTCTATCCGGTTACGTTCGTGGATGTCTGGAGGATCTCCGTCGTGACATGCCGGCTCGAGTACTCGTTTTTACGCGTCTTCTTCTGGGCCACGTCATGTTTCGTCGCAATTTTTCCGCGAACGGAAGAAGCGGAACGCGGGCCATTATGTTTATGCAAAACACCGCCAATTTACGAACGTGCCCTCGATGCTTTAGCGTCCCGCTTAATTTATGCTAATCCATTTATGCGAATCTCTCGCGCGGACGCCTTTTGTGCCGTTCTCTTAGCGTCCTTAATCTCGTTACGCGTGAAACGCGGACGCACGTGAATAAAAGAAGAAAAGGAACGCGTGCATCGGGGAAACAATGAATTTCTGATTGCCTCGCCGCGTTCCACGAAGTTAACCGTCGTGCTAAGCGCGAACGTGGGTCGCCTTTGAGATAAAGCGCGCAACATTTCACGGTTCATAAGTTATGGCAGCCGAGTCAACGGTCTATGAAACGTTGGTATATATGGGCCAAATTAGCGACAACCTATGCTTTCCACACCGCCTTTAACCTATTCTCATCGTTCCAATAATAGATTAAACGTTTAGCGAGATTCGACGACTCTCCATTTTCTTCTCGACTACAAATCATATCGTGGCGTTCGTCGAAAATGAATCCTTGGCACAATTTTTCGGATTCGAAGGACGATGCGACAACGTTTATACCAACGCATTCTTCCGTATCAAAACTTCTCACCCGGGTTTCATTAGGAATTAGATCAAAGTCTTTGAGTTGCGTTATATTAGGTTGAGTCAGGGTTTAGGGTTAGGTTAGATTAACAAGTTAGGTCAGAGCCTAAGGATAGGCTTTGTTAGAGGTAGGGTTATGTTGCGTCAGAGCCTAAGGTTGGGTTGTATCAGGTTAGGTCTGGAAATTTAACATATATTCCCCATATTGCAGTTACTATCGCTACTATAATTATTATCAACTATAATTATTATCCTTACTACTCTTATTATTATCAATTTAACGTACATCATTAGCTACTTCTATTATTGATGCAACTACTATTAATAATCTATTAATATAATTAATCGTTACTATTCTTATTATTATCAATATGAAGTATATTATTACCTATATTACTGTTATTATTATCGCTGCAACTATAATTACTATCCTTCTTACTTTTATCATTATCAATTTAACGTATATCATTAGCCATATTGCTACTTCTATTATCCTTACAACTATTACTAATAATAATAAACTATTATTAATATGAATAATCGTTACTACTCTTATTAGTATCAATTTAACCTATATCACTAGCCATATTGCTACTTTTATTATCGTTACAACTATTACTAATAATAATAAACATTTATTAATATGAATAATCGTTACTCTTATTAGTATCAATTTAACCTATATCACTAGCCATATTGCTACTTCTACTATCGTTACAACTATTCTTGATAATAAACTATTATTAATATGAATAATCGTTACTCTTATTATTATCAATATAACCTGTACTATTACCAATATAATTTATTTATTTACTTCGTTTTGCCACCTATTAGAAAAATCACATTTTGCCACGTATTAGAAAAAAGCACTCTAGCTCGCTAGATAAATGGAAATATCTATGTTTTAGAAATTTCAGACACAGAAAAAGACGGATCTATGCATTTTTCCAAAGTATAAATATAGAGAAACAGTCGGCATTACAAAGTTAGCGAGAGATGCTACAAAGGTAACACTTAGGACCGACTCCGCGCTTAGAACGACTTAGCACACGCGGTGCAACGACCTCGCGCAACGAGCCATACTCCCTGTGTATCTTTCTTCTCTCTTTCTCGTCCGGCCGTGCGCATCTCAAGCAAACGGACGAGTGGACGCGTACAAGCCCAAAGAGACCAGGAACACCGATCTTTCGTTCTCTCCGTTTTCTTCGTGCACGGAACGTCGCGACGCGAGCGTCCTATTAGGTCCCGGACGGGCACAAAGGCGATTCTAGACAGCCACCGTCTGGAAATATTGTCAGAAACTTCGGCTTTGATCGCCGTCGCTTGTCTCTGCGTCTTAATTACCTTGGGCGGAGTCGTTTAGGCAACGCTGGTATGTAAATATTGCAAAACATGCGATGTGATGGAGTCTTGGCAGAATACATCTGGAGTTCTAGGCTGTGACGGCTTGCTTTGAATCTTGAGATGCGGAGAGAAACGTGGGTTTAGAACCTGAGAGGATTTGGAACGTATGGAGATTGAAGAGGGTGTAGAAAGTAGGATAGGACATCTGGAAACTTTGTATAACGTTTAGGAGTTATGGAGAACGCAGAACGCAGGGATATGGGAGGTGGGAAGGTGGGGATCTAAGCAGAGCTGAGCTGAGAGATTCACCCATCTAGAGATTCATCCATCTAGAAATCCACTCAGTTAGAAATCCACCGATCTAGAAATCCACCCATTTAGAATTCCACCCATCTAGAAATCCACCCATCCAAGAGTCCATCGTTCTCCAGATCCACCTATCTAGAAATCCACCCATCTAGAAATCCACCCATCTAGAAATCCACCCATCTAGATATCCACCCATCTAGAAATCCACTGATCTAGAAATCCACCCATCTAGAAATCCACCCATCTAGAAATCCACCCATCCAGATATCCACCCATCTAGAAATTCACCCATCTAGAAATCCACTGATCTAGAAATCCACCCATCTAGAAATCCACCCATCCAAGAGTCCATCGTTCTCCAGATCCACCTATCTAGAAATCCACCCATCTAGAAATCCACCCATCTAGAAATCCACCCATCCAGATATCCACCCATCTAGAAATCCACTGATCTAGAAATCCACCCATCTAGAAATCCACCCATCCAAGAATCCATCGTTCTCCAGATCCACCTATCTAGAAATCCACCCATCCATATATCCACCCATCTAGAAATCCACCCATCTAGAAATCCACCCATCTAGAAATCCATCCATCTAGAAATCCACCCATCTAGAAATCCACCCATCCAAGAATCCATCCCTCCCCAGATGCACCTATTTAAGAATGCTAGTCCTAGTCCATTGTTGAAATCCATGAGAAGTACAACACACTTTATTATAAGAAAGCTCTAACAGCTTTATTAGGTCTACTGACAATCAGTTCTGGACTCTTTCTGACGTTTTTGTACATTGCAAGGTGTTGGATTATTTATGTATAATCCTTTACAAAAATGAATCGTTGAGAATCACTGTTTTCTTTCATTGTAAGAATCATTCTGGCACCACCAGGTCTAAGGGCCTGTGACTGTTTAGAGTCGAAGGCCAGTGTAATAAACATGGTGCAGAGTTTTCTTTTGTATTAAGTGGACGCTAGTTTTCCCTTTTAGAGTCAGAGCGTCAACTTCACTTCTAGAACAGTTTTCAAACAGTAAAGACGTTCTTCCGAGCCAGTATAATAAAATCAAGTTATAAATCAGATAGAAGACTATAATCATTTACCCATATTCCAAGACAAGGTTTATATATACTATTGCTGGAGATAGGTTGAGGTAGGGACGGTGGTCAAGGGACAGTGTGACTCAGGATGGGTGCGAAGTTCAGGATGAGTAAGGAGTAGAAATCCTTAGGAGTAAGGTAGACTCTTAATATACTCATACTCCTTAACACTTTGACAATCGCATCTTTGCGCAATGAAACGTCGCCATGAGCCGGCAATATTTTTGGCACCACGGTCAATAGCGTGGACCTATCCATGACACCACGTAAATGTCACCGGCCAACAACGATTGGTCTGCCTATGGCACCACGTTGGTGTCGTGAAAGTGTTAGGGAGTAGAAACAATTAGTATGTTTCGTGGAGATGAATTTGTAAAGTTTGCTATCTTATTTGTTTGGACGCGTTGGTCATCCAGCAAAGCACACGGAGGACTTTGGATCTTCGGGTAAAGTTCGATCTACCGAATCTTCAGTGCTGTATTTAAAAACACTACTGTATCTTGCAAATTTACAAATTTACAAATTGGGCAATGTAAGTTTAAATATTGTGAAAATCCCTCCCGAGTACCCGTTCGGACCCGTCCGACAGTGTCCGAGCCAGCCCGAGACCGAAATGAATGGAGGACCTGTTCCCGAGCGAGTCGCGCTAATCGCCAACTTCTGAATCATCGTCACGCGCGTACAAGCAAACATTTTTGGTCGCCGTTTAAAAATTGCCGAGACGACGATGAGACGGTGCGTAAAAGAGGAAGAACAAGAGCGACAGCGCCTGTTAGAGGACGAGAGAAGAGGGAGAGGAAGAGAACGGCGATCTTGGTTAAAAAAAAAAAATATGCGTGCACCATTCTCGCAAGGCCGTTGCCTCGTTTAACACTGACGCTGTCTCACCTTCTTCCGCTAAAAAAAAAACAAGAAGAAAAAGCGGCTAAGGCCCGTGTATGACTGCGCGTTACGACGTCCTTTCCTTTTCCGTGTAAAAATAAATACCCGACCAGGCCGTGGCACCGAAAATAACGAGCCCACACTTTTTCGACGGATTATACGATTTGTACTTCATCCTCGGACTTCTGAGAAGCCGCCGCTATCTTCCGGTTCGAGTAACTATGTCGGAGGTCGTATTAAGTAGGTTCATTTTTCAGCAATTTTTAAGGCTCGGTTAAGTTACTGTTCATTTGTCACGCTAACTTTGTTACGAGATGAATGATGACTTGTGAGTAGCAGTAGATGTAAGGAAAGGGTCAGACGGGTGTTACGAGGGACTAGGAAGTTTGGAAACTACGGAAGGAGCTATGGAGTTTAAGATTCAGGTCTTGTGGAATCTAGGAGATGCATGGAATCTAGAATCTAGGGATAGACTAGGACCGCGGGATGCAGATCTATGGTAAACCTATGGTACTAGGACCTTGTAAACCTATGGTATTTGATGACCAACGCGACCAAACAAATAAGATAGCAAACGCTACAGACTCATCCGCAAACACACTAATCGAACCTATTACTCCTTACTCATCCTGAACCTCGCATCCGTCCTGAGTCACACTGTCCCTTGACCACCGTCCCTACCTCAACTTATCTCCAGCAATAGTATATATGTTGCGGTGAAAGACTGAAATTGGTGAATGTCGACATTCACCGGTGTAAGTCCGAAATAAGGGTATTGAGCAAATATTTCGGACATACGCCAAGCGACTATGTGAATGTCGACATTCACCGGTGAATGTCGACATTTACCAGATTTCGGTGTTTCACCGCAACATATATAAACCTTGCAATGTACAAAAACGTCAGAGAGAGTCCAGAACTGATTGTCAGTAGACCTAATAAAGCTGTTCGAGGTTTCTTATAATAAAGTGTGTTGTAATTCTCATGGAATCCAACAATGGATTAGGACAAGCATTCTTAAATAGGTGCATCTGGGGAGGGATGGATTCTTGGATGGGTGGATTTCTAGATGGGTGGATTTCTAGACGGATGGATTTCTAGATGGGTGGAGATCTGGATGGGTGGATTCTTAAATAGGTGGATCTGAGGAACGATGGATTCTGGGAAGGGTGGATTTCTAGATGGGTGAATCTCTGGATGGGTGGATTCCTAAATAGGTGGATCTGTGGAAGGATGGATTCTTGGATGGGTGGAATTCAAGATGGGTGGATTTCTAGATGGGTGGATTTCTAGATGAGTGGATATCTGGATGGGTGGATTTCTAGATGGGTGGATCTGGAGAACGATGGATTCTTGGATGGGTGGATTTCTAAATGGGTGGATTTCTAGATCCGTGGATTTCTAGATGGGTGGATATCTGGATGGGTGGATTTCTAGATGGGTGGATTTCTAGATGGGTGGATTTCTAGATCGGTGGATTTCTAAATGGGTGGATTTCTATATTCGTGGATTTCTAGATGGGTGGATATCTGGATGGGTGGATTTCTAGATGGGTGGATTTCTAAATGGGTGGATTTCTAGATCCGTGGATTTCTAGATGGGTGGATTTCTAGATCGGTGGATTTCTAAATGGGTGAATTTCTAGATCCGTGGATTTCTAGATCGGTGTATTTCTAACTGTGTGAATTTCTATATGAGTGAATTTTTAGATAGTATACCTCCCTCTCCTACCGACTCTTCCCAACAAAACCCTGTAAGATAATTAAATACCTTACTACTACCCATATATGCCTCTTACCAAACTTTTACCAAATAAATTCCAGGCGATTTGAAATCAGACTTCACCTTTAATTCTTTTGAGCAATGCTCTCACGTGCCTTTCCCTCCCGTGGACCACTCCCTTCCCGTAACCCGAATCACATACATTCAGTTCGCTTTCAAATATTTCAACTTAGCCAGTTTTCAAAGAGCGATATTTATACCCGATCATGCCGTAACACGCCGTTAGAGAATGAGCTACAAATTCGCCAAAGCCAATTGAAATACCTCTTTGTTGCAGAATGCACGTTCGGCAAGCAGATACGGGAATTGGGCTCCACCTGGTTCGCGGATTTGGGCCCGCCCTTCGGAGTCATGTACTGCATCAAATGCGAATGCATTCCGGTACGTATGAAAGTGGATGGGTGGGTGTGTCCTCACGCGTTCGTGCGTGTCCGTATGCGCGCTCGATCACCGGACTTTTGTGTTCGCCCGTATTCGACCTTTGACTCCTTTCCTCGTACCGCGTCTCGACCAGGTCTGCTGTCCGTACAGGTACGAGCAACGTGGCTTTCTACATAGTCGCGGAAGTCTTTGATAAAATTACATTTTGAATGTAACAAGTTTTCAATTACATAAATGGTTACGTTTTGACATGCTTGGTCCATGTATCTGAAGCCATTGTGCACCGAAATGTAGGTATTCAAAGGTGTAGATTGTTAGAACTTTATAGTTTGATGTCTGTAGGTGAATGCATTCCAGTGTACTGATTTCGATATACCAAAATTATTATATTTCGATATTTGTATATCTTTGATGTCTGGAGGTGAATGCATTTCAGTATACTGATCTCTGTATTCTCAAATTATTATATTTCGATATCTGTACATTCTTAAAGTTCCATGTACCAACCACCCTATGTCGCTAAATTTCTATGTACTGATACTAAATTTCTAAGTTTCTAAATTTCTAAATTTCTAAATTTCTACATCCCCAAATTCCCAAATTACTAAATTTGTAAATTTGTAAATTTGTAAATCCCCAAATTCCCAAATTCCCAAATTTCTAAATTACTAAATTACTAAATTTCTAAATTTCTAAATTTCTAAATTACTAAATTACTAAATTTGTAAATTTTTAAATTTCTAAATTTCTAAATTTCTAAATTTCTAAATTTCTAAATTTCTAAATTTCTAAATTACTAAATTTCTAAGTTTCTAAATTTCTAAATTTCTAAATTTCTAAATTTCTAAATTTCTACATCCCCAAATTTGTAAATTTGTAAATTTGTAAATTTGTAAATTTCTAAATGCCCAAATTCCCAAATTTCTAAATTACTAAATTACTAAATTTCTAAATTTTTAAATTTCTAAATTTCTACATCCCCAAATTTGTAAATTTGTAAATTTGTAAATTTCTAAATGCCCAAATTCCCAAATTTCTAAATTACTAAATTACTAAATTTCTAAATTTTTAAATTTCTAAATTTCTACATCCCCAAATTTGTAAATTTGTAAATTTGTAAATTTCTAAATGCCCAAATTCCCAAATTTCTAAATTACTAAATTACTAAATTTCTAAATTTTTAAATTTCTAAATTTCTAAATTTCTAAATCCCCAAATTCCCAAATTTCTAAATTACTAAATTTCTAAATTTCTAAATTTCTAAATTTCTAAATTTCTAAATTTCTAAATTTCTACATCCCCAAAATTCCCAAATTTGTAAATTACTAAATTTCTAAATTTCTAAATTTCTAAATTTCTAAATTTCTATATCCCCAAATTCCCAAATTTGTAAATTTGTAAATTTGTAAATTTGTAAATTTGTAAATTTGTAAATTTCTAAATTTCTAAATTTCTAAATTTCTAAATTTCTAAATTCCCAAATTTCTAAATTACTAAATTACTAAATTTCTAAATTTCTAAATTTCTAAATTTTTAAATTTCTAAATTTCTAAATCTCTAAATCCCCAAATCCCCAAATTCCCAAATTTCTAAATTGCTAAATTTCTAAGTTTCTAAATTTCTAAATTTCTAAATTTCTAAATTTCTACATCCCCAAATTACTAAATTTCTAAATTTCTAAATCCCCAAATTCCCAAATTTCTAAATTTCTAAATTTCTAAATTTCTAAATTTCTAAATTTCTAAATTCCCAAATTTCTAAATTCCCAAATTTCTAAATTCCCAAATTTCTAAATTCTTGAACACCAACACCCCTAAATTTCTAAATCCCAGTTTCTAAATTCCCAAATTTCCAAGTATACCCGTACCGAAAGCACAGAGAGATATGCATCCATTATTCACAGAGTGTACACGTGATCTAATCCACGTGTTCCTGAGTCGGTTTTTCTAAGAAGGCTGTAGAAACGGCATTGCTCTTTGAACGGTGCTTTAGATCGACGTGACACGGACTAAATCTCGATCTACGTGACGTGACCCATAGATACTTGACGTGCTTCCTAATCCCATTTCTGGCCGAGACAGACTGGCGTCCGCCTTGTGAGCTACTTTACTGTTGCATATATCAGCCTAGCCTTATACCAGTCCGTAGTCTTACTGTTATGTCGTGACACGTCATTGCGAGACCTTTAAACCCTGTCAAAAACTTACCGACACGTTTATGAGTCTTAGAGGTTGTTATGTGCTATTGTGATGTTTGAATTGACAAAATAATGTGTGTTTGAAATTTTATTTTGAATGATACATAATTTTTTTGTAGGTACTTTTAATTCATTGGTCTATGATTTATTTGATGGGGTGGTAATAGGTGTCGGAATTGAGTTTTAATAAATGTCTTTTCATTTGAGAGAACACAATAATTAACTTAGAGTAAGAATACAATGACATGTAGAAACTATTAAACTATTATATTAAACTATTATATTAACTGTTATATTAAACTGCTATATTAAACTATTATATTAAACTCTTATATAAAACTATTATATTAAACTCTTATATAAAACTATTATATTAAACTATTATATTAAACTCTTATATAAAACTATTATATTAAACTCTTATATAAAACTATTATATTAAACTATTATATAAAACTATTACATTAAACTATTACATTAAACTATTATATTAAACTATTATATTAAACTCTTATATAAAACTATTATATTAAACTCTTATATAAAACTATTATATTAAACTATTATATAAAACTATTACATTAAACTATTACATTAAACTATTATATTAAACTATTATATTAAACTCTTATATAAAACTATTATATTAAACTATTATATTAAACTATTATATTAAACTCTTATATAAAACTAGTATATTAAACTCTTATATAAAACTATTATATTAAACTATTATATAAAACTATTACATTAAACTATTATATTAAACTATTATATTAAACTCTTATATAAAACTATTATATTAAACTATTATATAAAACTATTACATTAAACTATTACATTAAACTATTATATTAAACTATTATATTAAACTCTTATATAAAACTATTATATTAAACTCTTATATAAAACTATTATATTAAACTATTATATAAAACTATTACATTAAACTATTACATTAAACTATTATATTAAACTCTTATATAAAACTATTATATTAAACTATTATATTAAACTATTATATTAAACTCTTATATAAAACTAGTATATTAAACTCTTATATAAAACTATTATATTAAACTATTATATTAAACTCTTATATAAAACTATTATATTAAACTATTATATTAAACTATTATATTAAACTCTTATATAAAACTATTATATTAAACTGTTATATAAAACTATTATATGAAACTATTATATTAAACTATTATATTAAACCATTAGATTAACTATTATGTTAACTATTATATTAAACTATTATATTAAACTATTATATTAAATTATTATATTAACTATTATATTTAATAGTTAATATAATAGTAACTGAATATAATATAATAGTAATATAATAGTATAATATAATAGTAACTTACTTAAATATAATAACTGTTATATTTAATAGTTAATATAATATATATAATTATTATAATTATTATATTTTATAACTATTAAAATCGTAAAACGTAAAATATTATAATTTGTATTTCGCAGAATTTCATACATCAAGTTGAACTTCCGTTTCTAAATTGACAGACTAACATTACTTGTTCAAAACGCAACCACTTCCGCACATTTCATACTTGCATACACACAGTTTCACAGTGATTGCCAAATTATACATACATCCTACATCAAACCATACATATATATATTACACACCTAAGTAACTAATAGCTCTAATATGGAATTTGTCGTAGGAATAAAATTAGTCGAATTGTCGGTCGATCATTTGCATGCTCGGCATGCAAGAGGAACCCCGTTGTCTCGCGTCCGATACGCGACCGAGCGATAAATGTCGCTTCCCTTGCGCACACGTCATCGATATTCTTGCCCTTTCCCGTCAAGATCAACGCTTCTCGACTACGAGACAACAAACTTCCTGAATAACATTTGCATGAAAATTTCCGTAACTTTTTAACCTTGATTCTCCTCTCTCCTTTGATCGTCCGTTTCCTTTTCTTTTTCCTGCCGTCTCGAAATATCGACCGCAAACTTATCAGGATATTGCGTAGGACACTTTTAGAATAACGATATTCCGTTTACGACTTCGTTCACCGTTAATGATGCAAATTTTATGCTCGGTTGCCGGCGAGTTATATTTAACTCGATTTCTGGACATTTTCGGAACACGCCGCCCATTTTGATCTTTGAACGTCGAACACCGTTTCGTTCCGCGAATTACACGGACAAACGTGTCGAACGAAAGTTTCGGCTCGTTTCGAGAGGACATTTTATTTCCTACATAAATCTTGACCTCGGAACCGTCGAAACTTCAAGGCGATGTCTTTTTCTCTTAAATGGGAATGTTTTACACGTATTAATTACAACGAATATTCGCAGATCGTCACGATCGAGCGAACTTCGATTTACGAACAACTCCCGGTTAGTAAATCGGGCATTTTTTTTCACTGACAGCTTTTTACAGTCCGCTAATAATACTCCGTGCACTAACGAGCATGATTTTCAGCGGATAAATGCACTACCACAGCCAATTAGCTGAGTTTAAGTGGTTCTCTTCCGGACTTTCTCGATGAAAGGTGAAGGCCTAACCTTTCTGTTCCGACAAACTTATACTATATCATTATCTTTCGGTTCTTATATTTTTTTATTATCTCTCCGCTGTATCATTACGATATAATTTGCATTTCGTGTAAACATTCTCGAATGATAAGCGTTGGGAGAGGAACGAGATTTTATTCGCGCCTTGTTTGACACTTTCATAGGAACATGTTATTACAACTACGAACAGATTACAATAATTCTGAATAAACTAGAATACACAGTGAGTCTCTCTATGAACTTTCCTTCAAGTTACTCATATTAACTCTTTGCACTCGAAGATAATTTTACTGTTTTTAAACAGCGACTTTAAAATATTAAATGTTAAATGACTTCTTTTGAAGTTATTATTTCTCTACTAATAATTTCCACTATTATCTATTTCACTATGTTTATACATCACATAAGCACTATTACAGAATTAATTATATAATGTTTCTTTTAAATTATTGTATTAAATAGAATGGCGCCTAAGAGGCTCTCGAGTGCAAAGGGTTAACATAATAAAAATTATATTTTCAATCTATGTTCCTCTACTGACTATAATAAATTAAAAACAAGATATATAAATTGATTCGACAAAAATAAATATACCACACTACTTTCACCACAAAATTGCATCCACAAAGTCAGACGAAATAATCGATTAGCATGTTGAAAACATCGTAAAACCAGTTATTACAAACGATTTATAGAAAATATAAAACGATCGATAAAAGAGTATCAGCAACGAGGACAAATAAGAATCACTTGACGTAGCGAAAGTTTAGTCCGGTTGATTCATAGACGGGTTAATACCATTGGGTTAATAACGTGACCCGCGAACGTTTGATTGTGGGTTAAGAATGTGGAAATAAATTCGGGGTCAATCGTAAAGCGATTCGGAGCCCGTCGCTCTGTGCGGTTCAATTAATGCTCTCTATCATAGTTACACGGGTTCTGTCGCGCATGCATTTATCGTCGGGACAAAACGGCCACGACTGTCCTAATGGAGTTTAATTTAGCCAATCTTCATAAGCTCCGTCCTTGACTGGCTACCGTTCTTACGTGCTCCTCTTTGATGGCTGCCATTAGCCTCTCGTTTAGATCCACGTTTACGTTTCTTCTTTTCGAGATGATTTATCGGATTCGTCTTAAACTTCACACGGTGGGTACAAGGTTTCTGTGAAAAAGAAGATGTTAGATTAGTTGTTGGAAGATGAGCGATCAGAGATTGCGAAGATGAGAGGAAGGAGGATGGTGGTTGGGAGATTGGGGGACTGGGAGGTACAAGATTTTTAGATGACTTAAGTTATTCACAGATCTATCTATTTAAGAATTCACATAGGCAGAGGTTCACTCATCTAGAAATTCACCCATCTAGGAATTCACCCATCAAAGAATCCATCCTTCCACAGATCCACTTATTTAGGAATCCACCCATTCAGATATCCACCCATTCAGATATCCACTCATTTAGAAATTCACCCATCTAGAAATCCACCCATCTAGAAATCCACCCATCTAGAAATCCACCCATCTAGGAATCCACCCATCTAGAAATCCACCCATCTAGAAATCCACCTATGTAGCAATCCACCCATCCAAGAATCCATCCTTCCACAGATCCACCTATTTAGGAATCCACCCATCCAGAGATTCACCCATCTAGAAATCCACTCCTTCAAAAATCCATCCTTTCACAGATCCACCTATTTGATATTCCATCCATCTAGAGATCTACCCATCTAGAAGTGTACCCATTTAAGAATCCACTCTTCCACTGATCCACCTTCCCAAAAATCCACTCATCCAGAAATCTATCTATTCAAGAATTCACTTTTTGAAAATTTACCTTCTCAAAAATCCACTCATTGGGTGATCTACTTATTCAAGAGTCCACTCTTTGAAAATTCATCTTCTCAAAAATCCACTCATTGCGTGATCTATCTATTCAAGAATTCACTCTTTGAAGAATTCACCTTCTCAAAAGTCCACTCATCCACACATCCATCTATTTAACCTTCTCAAAAATCCACTCATCCAGAGATCTATCTATTCAAGAATCCATCCTTTGAAGAATTCACCTTCTCAAAAATCCACTCATCCACACAGTTATCTGTTTAACCTTCCCAAAAATCCACTCATCCAGAGATCTATCTATTCAAGAATCCACTCTTTGAAGAATTCACCTCCTCAAAAATCCATCCAGCCAGAGATCCATCCATTCAAGAATTCACCTTCTCAAAAATCTACTCATCCATACAGCCATCTATTTAACCTTCCTAAAAATCCATTCATCCAGATATCCATCCATTCAAGAATCCACTCTTTGAAGAATTCACATTCCCAAAAATGCACTCATCCAAAGATCTATCCATTCAAGAATCCACTCTTTGAAGAACTCACCTTCTCAAAAATCCACTCATCCACACATTCATCTATTTAAAAATCCACCCATCCAGAGATCCACTCTCTTAGGAATTCACCCATGTAAAAGTTCATCTATCCAAAGATCCATGTACATTCAAACAATGCAATAACTTAAAGATGCAATAATACAATTACACAAATCAATACCCTAACTACTCCAAATCTAACTACTCCAAATCTGACCACCCAAAATACAACATCTCGCATATGAATCAGCACCAAATGACGTCAGAACTCCTATCCCGAATGCCTTGGGTCCCAGTGACCCATGTACCAACGAAATACCCGAAAGTTTTGATGCAAACGCGTTTCGATCGAAGCATGAACGAAGAGTATGTAGCAGGGAAGTGTTTCGCGCGGAACTATAAATACAGAGACGGTAAGATAAAAAGAAAGAAGAAAGAAGATGAAAGAGAGAGGAAAGAATGTCGGAGAGAGGAAGAAAGAATGGTCGAACGAAGAGTGAGAGGCGGTGGTACAGGAGTTCTCGAAGCAGCAGCTTTATAGACGGACGCGCGAACTCTATTTTTAGCCTTCGGTGGAATGACAGTCCCTCTTCACTGTATATGAGGAGCTATTGATAGGTCGCGGTCTTCGTTGCGAGGAGCACAGGCAGACGCGTCGCGTGAATCACACGAGACGTCGTTTCTTTACCCAAAGACTATGCCGGCCCACTGTCCACCATTCTGTGATTTACTTTTCGATACTGGGTCTTGTGATTACTGGGGCTGGCTTCTTTAACTGGTTGTATGTTAGGCAAAGTTTTTTTGGATTCTGGAAAAATTAGGTTTTGTTAGAGGAGAGTTTATTTGGCGAGTGTGGTAATACTTGGTAGACTATGTACTTAGAGGTCTATACAGATGGTTTATGCATTCGGTAGTTCATATATTCAATAGTCGATGCATTTAGTAGTTCACGCACTCAGTTTACGCGTTCAGGAATTTACGCTTTGCAATAGTCCGTGCATTCAGTGGTCCACGCACCCCAGTAGTCTACACATGTAGTAATCCACATACTTGGTGGTTTACATATTCAGTGATCCACGCATCTAGTGGTCCACGCATTCAATAGTTTACAGATTTGGTAGTTCGTGCATTCAATAGTCCACGCATCTAAAAGTCCATGTATTCAATAGTCGATGCACCGAGTATTCCATGCATTCGATTGTCTACGCACCCCAATAATCCACGCATCCGATGGTCCACGCATCCAGTGGTCCACGCAGTCAATAGTTTACAGATTTGGTAGTCCATGCATTCAATAGTCCACGCTCCTAAAAGTCCACGCATTTATTAGTCTATGCACCGAGTATTTCATGCATTCAGTTATCTACACACCCCAATAATCCACGCATCCCAGTAGTCTACACATGTAGTAGTCCACATACTCAGCAGTCTACATACTCAGTGGTCCACGCATCCAGTGGTACACGCATCCAGTGATCCACGCACCCAACAGTTCACATATTTGGTAGTCCATGCATCCAATAGTACACGCACTTAAAAGTCCACGCATTTATTAGTCTATGCACCGAGTATTCCATGCATTCAGTTATCTACACACCCCAATAATGCACGCATCCCAGTAGTCTACACATGTAGTAGTCCACATACTCAGCAGTCTACATACTCAGTGGTCCACGCATCCAGTGATCCACGCACCCAACAGTTCACACATTCGATAGTCCATTTATCCAGTAGTCCACGCACCTAAAAGTCCACGCATTTATTAGTCTACACACCGAGTATTCCATGCATTCAGTTATCTACACACCCCAATAATCCACGTATCCAGTGCTCCACGCATCTCAGTAGTCTACACATGTAGTAGTTCACATACTCAGCAGTCTACATACTCAGTGGTCCACGCATCCAGTGGTACACGCATCCAGTGATCCACGCACCCAACAGTTCACACATTCGATAGTCCATTTAGCCAGTAGTCCACGCACCTAAAAATCCACGCATTTATTAGTCTACGCACCGAGTATTCCATACATTCAGTTATCTACGTACCTCAAAAGTCCACACATGCAGTGGTCCATCTATCCAACAGCCTATGGTCTTATTCTATGGTCTACATGTCCAATTGTACACACATTCAGTGGTCCATAGATTCTATATTCCACGTATCCAATGGTCCATAGATTCTGTACTCTACATATTCAGTGGTCCATAGATTCTATACTCCACTCGTTCAGTAGTTCACATATCTCATACTCCATGCATCCAATACTCCACATACTTGATACACCATACATCCAATACTCCACATACTTGATACATTATACATCCAATACTCCACATACCTGAAACACCATACATCCATCAGTACATCTAACATATCAACATATTCAACAAACTTTCAATCCAATAGTCTATCAAAGTATCTTAATGCTGAATATACATTCAAATGATTTTCAAAAGAGTCTCATTTGGTATCATTCAACTTTCCAAATATCATAGAACCCATAAATACCCAGAAATACTAAAATAGAATATCATAAAAATCCAATGACCATTACCAAAGCGAATCATAGACTTTCTCACACGGCGGCGAAATGAAAAGATCGTTCAAGGTAAAATACTTATCTAGAGACGACCCACACGATCGAGGAGACCCCACGCAATTGACATCGACTTCCGGTTGTATCGTTCCTTCTATCATTATTCCCACAATAGCGACGAAATAATGAATGGCTAACCACCTCGAGGAAGAAACTCGTGGGTGGATGAATCACGCCAACCGACCACGCTTCATGAATAGTGGGACACGCGCTTTTTAATCGAAACGATTGTTGTTCGCGACCCTAACCTCAGAAAAGTGCTCTCGTTCATGAATCTCTATTGACATATTTACTTATACATTTGCATACTATTTTATTCTTTTTGTAGCTGTTTTTTGTTGAATTTTATTCTTTTTGTAACTGTTTTTTGTTGAATTTTATTCTTTTTGTAACTGTTTTTTGTTAAATTTTATTCTTTTTGTAACTGTTTTTTGTTGAATTTTATTCTTTTTGTAACTGTTTTTTGTTGAATTTTATTCTTTTTGTAACTGTTTTTTGTTGAATTTTATTCTTTTTGTAACTGTTTTTTGTTGAATTTTATTCTTTTTGTAACTGTTTTTTGTTGAATTTTATTCTTTTTGTAACTGTTTTTTGTTGAATTTTATTCTTTTTGTAACTGTTTTTTGTTGAATTTTATTCTTTTTGTAACTGTTTTTTGTTGAATTTTATTCTTTTTGTAACTGTTTTTTGTTGAATTTTATTCTTTTTGTAACTGTTTTTTGTTGAATTTTATTTTTTTTGTAACTGTTTTTTGTTGAATTTTATTCTTTTTGTAACTGTTTTTTGTTGAATTTTATTCTTTTTGTAACTGTTTTTTGTTGAATTTTATTCTTTTTTGGGTTTAGTGGTATGGTACTTTGAGGTAGGTTAACCTTGATGAGTTGATAAGTTGATGACATAATCTGTGATTAATTAAATGTGATGAGTATAGAAATGAGTAGTATAGTACAACATGTAGTATCATCGTATTGTTAGAGGTACATTTTAGAGGTACTATACAGTGTGTTTTTTTATTGTATTAACTTTTAATTTAACATCTATTAAATACCTTAAATTGTTTACTAAATTGGTACATGTTATAATACACATGTAGTGGTGCATGTTATTAGTACATATGTAATGATACATGTTATTGATACATATGTAGTGGTACATGTTATTAATACATATGTAATGGTTCATGTTATTGATACTTATGTAATGGTACATGTTATTAATACATATGTAATGGTACATGTTATTGATACATATGTAATGGTACATGTTATTGATACTTATGTAATGGTACATGTAATTGATACATATGTAATGGTACATGTTATTAATACATATGTAAAGTTACATGTTATTCATACATATGTAATGGTACATGCAGTTGATACATATGTAATGGTACATGTTATTAATACATATGTAATGGTACATGTTATTCATACATATGTAATGGTACATGTTATTAATACATATGTAAAGTTACATGTTATTAATACATATGTAATGGTACATGCAGTTGATACATATGTAATGGTACATGTTATTCATACATATGTAATAGTATATGTTATTGATACATATGTAATGGTACATGTTATTGATACTTATGTAATGGTACATGTAATTGATACATATGTAATGGTACATGTTATTAATACATATGTAAAGTTACATGTTATTAATACATATGTAATGGTACATGCAGTTGATACATATGTAATGGTACATGTTATTAATACATATGTAATGGTACATGTTATTCATACATATGTAATGGTACATGTTATTAATACATATGTAAAGTTACATGTTATTAATACATATGTAATGGTACATGCAGTTGATACATATGTAATGGTACATGTTATTGATACATATGTAATGGTACATGTTATTCATACATATGTAATGATACATGTTATTAATACATGTTAATAATACATTTTATTAATCCTTTACACTGGAAGATTTTATTCTGCTGCACATAAAATCCTTCACAAACCAGACAATTACTCAAAACCTGAATAAGAAAATTTGTATCCACTGCAACAAAATCACTCCTCGATAATACAGTCCTCCAAACTCCCCTTCTATCTACACTGTATTTTATCTGACCCGAACTTATCTGAAGCCTTTGAAGCATGCGTCGCACGCCACCTAAATGTATCTCGTAGCGATAAAAATTACACCTACAGATTCACAGGACCCGGTTAACTGTCCAGGAGCCTCCTGAAACTCGGAATTTACTCCCGCTGTCCCGATTCTTCTGTAATTCGAAGTTCTTAACTTCCACGACCGGTCACCCCTTTCTTTCTTTTTTTTTTTTTCTCTCCACCACTTGAATCAACATATCGAGTGTATCGTTTCGTGTTCCAAGAATGCCGGCGCAGCTCTATAAAACCTTGAACTTAATTTCTGTTCGGTGGACCGTTTGTAACCGGAACCTCCTCTGATCCGTGTCTGATCTCTCTTATCCTTTTTCCCTTGGGCGTCGGTTTTTCACGCGACGAGATAACCCGGTGCAAATCTGCCTTAAACTGTGATATTTATTGTGGGGGCTGTTTGTTCTGTGGATCATGTAATTTCTTGTTTTGGGATTTTGGGTTATGGTTTAGTTAGTTTTCTTAGTTGGGGTTACCTTTGGATTTTTGAAATTTGGGGGTTAGATTTGGAGATGAGTGTTTATATATTCAAGAATGCACTTTTTAAGGGATTCATCTTAGATTTGAAGATTATAGGGTGTCTATTTATTCAAGTATTTACTTTTCAAAGGATTCACCTTTCTAAATGTTCACCTATTTAGAAATCCATCCATCCAGAGATTCACCTATTTAGGAATCCACTCATCTACAAATCCACCTATTTAGGAATCCACCCATCTACAAATTCACCCATTCACAAATCCATCAATTCAAGAATCCACCTATTTAGGAATCCACCCATTCACAAATCCACCTATTTAGGAATCCACCCATCCACAAATCCACCCATTCACAAATCCATCAATTCAAGAATCCACTTATTTAGGAATCCACCCATCCACAAATCCACCTATTTAGTAATCCACCTATTTAGGAATCCACCGATTCACAAATCCATCAATTCACGAATCCATTTATTTAGAAATCCACCCATCCACAAATCCACCTATTTAGGAATTCACCCATCCACAAATCCACCTATTTAGGAATCCACCCATCCACAAATTCACCCATTCACAAATCCATCAATTCAAGAATCCACCTATTTAGGAATCCACCCATCCACAAATCCACCTATTTAGGAATCCACCGATTCACAAATTCACCCATTCAAGAATCCACCCATCCAGAAATCCACTTATTTAGGAATCCACCCATCCACAAATCCAAAATTTCTTCAAACTCTAAACTTCGCAAATGCCCCTAAGAGTATTAATTTAGCAAGGCAATAAAATTGCGTACATCGAGTTAAGTAATAGGTAAAACCTCCCATGTCGTATTTCATCAACGACGTTGAAGCGAAAAGAATTTTAATGCAACATAGTCGGGTCATAAAGTAGGAACAATGTCGTAAAGAACAAGATAGAATCGGTAGTAAGACGTTGAAGAGAAATAGAGAGGAAAGACATACAGTTAGAAAGTGTCGATGAAATCCAGAAATGTGAATACGCAAGTGTCGCGGGACAAGGTTGTGTATCACGTCACTCAATAAGTCCCCGGTCTGACACATATATAGCAACACTAGTGACAGACCCACATTATTTTCATATAAAATTAACCTTCAGACACTACGTGTCAAAATTTCATGGTATTCTGACAGTTAGTTTAGAAGTTACAGTCATTTTAGTGCGCCCGGTTTCGTAATTTTGAAGACGATGGATAGAAAGGAATTTCGTGTGTCGATTAAACACTGTTTTTTCATCGGGAAAAATAATGTTGAAGCCAAAAAGTGACTTGATAAGCATTTTGGGTACTCTGCACCAGGGAAATCAACTTATCATTGACTGGTATGCTGAATTTAACCCCTTGCAGTATTTTAACGAGTCTGACTCGTGACGCACTTTTATGTCGGCCATGATCAATTTTACTCAAATTTTCAAAACGCTCCAATTTGGACTTCAAGTCCAATTATAATTTGCACAGTCAATGATTGAATAATAACGTATTGACATAACATTTCAAGTTTTTTCGTCTGTTTTAATATTGTAGCTATAATTAGTCAGTTCTGTCTGACGCACTTGACAAACAAGTCATAGTGCAAGGGGTTAAACGTGGTCATATGAGCACCGATGATGCTGAACGCTCTGGTTGCCCAAAATCAGCAGTTGTTCCGGAAAACGTGAAAAATACCCAGAAAATAGTTTTAAAAGACCGTAATATGAAATTGCGTGAGATACCAAGGATGGAATTACCAAGCGTGGAATTGCCAAGCGTGGAATTACCAAGCGTGGAATTACCAAGGGTGGAATTACCAAGCGTGGAATTGCCAAGCGTGGAATTACCAAGCGTGGAATTACCAAGGGTGGAATTACCAAGCGTGGAATTGCCAAGCGTGGAATTACAAAGCGTGGAATTACCAAGCGTGGAATTACCAAGCGTGGAATTGCCAAGCGTGGAATTGCAAAGCGTGGAATTGCCAAGCGTGGAATTACCAAGCGTGGAATTACCAAGCGTGGAATTACCAAGCGTGGAATTACCAAGGGTGGAATTACCAAGCGTGGAATTGCCAAGCGTGGAATTACAAAGCGTGGAATTATCAAGCGTGGAATTGCCAAGCGTGGAATTGCCAAGCGTGGAATTACCAAGCGTGGAATTACCAAGCGGGGAATTACAAAGCGTGAAATTACCAAGCGTGGAATTACAAAGCGTGGAATTGCCAAGCGTGGAATTGCCAAGCGTGGAATTGCCAAGCGTGGAATTACCAAGCGTGGAATTACCAAGCGTGGAATTGCCAAGCGTTGAATTACCAAGCGTGGAATTACCAAGCGTGGAATTACCAAGCGTGGAATTGCCAAGCGTGGAATTACCAAGCGGGGAATTACAAAGCGTGGAATTACCAAGCGTGGAATTGCCAAGCGTGGAATTACCAAGCGTGGAATTACAAAGCGTGGAATTACCAAGCGTGGAATTGCCAAGCGTGGAATTGCCAAGCGTGGAATTACCAAGCGTCGAATTGCCAAGCGTGGAATTACCAAGCGTGGAATTGCCAAGCGTGGAATTGCCAAGCGTGGAATTACAAAGCGTGGAATTACCAAGCATGGGATTACCAAGCGTGGAATTGCCAAGCGTGGAATTACCAAGCGTGGAATTACCACGCACTGTCTTGATGTCTCGAAGATATCAGAAAGTAGTGTCTTCAGAAATTTGCATAATAATTTGGGCATGTTAAAATTGCTTTCAAAGTGGGTGCCGCGTTTGCTGTTTCGCCAAAGCAATGCGCCGCGTTACAAGTCGATGAACACACTGGTTAAATTGAATGAATTTCGTTTTGAATTGCTTACCCACACACCGTATTCCCCAGATTTGACCCCCAGCGACTACTGGCTCTTTGTAGATATGAAAAAGATGCTCCAGGGAAAGAAATTTGCCTCAAATAAAGAAGTGATTGCGGAAACTAAGGCTTATTTTGAGAGTAAAGATAAATCGTTTTATATAAAGGGAATTGAAAAGTTAGTGGAGGGTTTGAATCAATGTATCATACTGGAAGGTGTGTATATTGATGAATAAAGTGAAATTTCTAAAAAAAAATTTGTTTTTCGTAGTTAGACCGGAGACTTATTGAGTGACCTGTTACTTCGACACGTAACGTGTATTTTAGCGTAGTTCTTTTTTCGCGCGGACAGAGACGTTAAATAATAATTTATATTACGGTATTGTAGACCGTGTCGCGAATAATGGTACCATTGACCGTGATAAACGAGTCCTTTGTGATCACCAACACCTACCAATTACTTGCCGATAGATTTATGCGTGCAGTGCGTGTAAACGTTGCAGCTATCAGCAGCCATGCGTAAAGCAGCAATAAACACGCGTGTAACTGACGGTATCGAAAAAAAAATGATTACATTCGTTAATAGAGAAACGTGGCTTGGAATTTGCACGATTTATATGGAAAAGTAATGTGCAGAGGCCTGTTGACATTTAGGCGATAATTGGATCTAAACATGGCTTTATGCTACGTAAACGCGTTTCGCCTTATCTTGATATCAGTTGTTTGTCGTTTTTAACGCTCGCTGCAGGCAACGAGTCGTGGACCGCAACGGTTAGAGGTGACGATGGAGATCGCGATATGAAGTGATCGGAACTTTGATATTAGAGTTTAGAGGTTGAGCAGTGGAGAGCTGGGAGGTGACGGGGATTATGGGAGGTGGAATGTTACGTGTTTGGGTTACAGAATTAGGGATGTAGATGTACAAATTTAAGTGTTGGAGGGTGAAAGTATTTGGGGTTCTGAGGATTTGAGTGTTTAGGGTTTAACTGTGTGAGGGTTCATCTGTTTTGGGGTTCACTTATCCGAGAATCCACTCATTCAGAGATTCAGCTATTTAGAAATCCACCCATTTAGAAATCCACCGATCTCGAAATTCATCCATCTAGAAATCCACCCATCTAGAAATCTACCCATTTAGAAATCCACCCATCTACAAATCCACCCATTTAGAAATCCACCCATTTAGAAATCCACCCATCTAGAAATCCACCCATCTAGAAATCCACCCATCTAGAAATCCACCCATCTAGAAATCCACCCATCTACAAATCCACCTATTTAGAAATCCACCCATCTAGAAATCCACCCAACTAGAAATCCACCCTTCTAGAAATCCACCCATCTACAAATCCACCCATCCACAAATCCACCATCTAGAAATCCACCCTTCTAGAAATCCACCCATCTACAAATCCACCCTTCGAAGGATTCACCTTTCCAAAAATCCACCCATCCACAAATCCACCTATTTAAGAATCCACCTATTCGGAGATGCACTCATGTACAAATCCACCCTTCAAAGAATTAACCTTTCCAAAAATCCACCCGTTCAAAGATCTACCTATTTATGAATTCAGCAATCCACAGATCCACGCACCTAGGAGTCCACCCATGTACGAGTCCATCTATCTGTAGGGTAAGGTTGCTTAATGGTGCCTGTGTATATTTGAAGTGTTACGGCTACTACAGCTGTAATGAGGCCATATTAGGATTAATTTATGTGACAACACAAAGATTGTTCAGAGTTGTTCTAATAAATAAAGCAATATTTACACTAGAGTTGAATGGCAGATATAGTTTTTACATATTTACAGGTTACCATCTATCTGTATAATATATAAAGATCCATCTATATAGTACATAAAGATCGATCTATATAATATACCACTTACTTAAGAGTTTACTACCCACCCAAAGTGTTATGACATCATTATAAATTCAACATATGATCGATTGCATTTATTTACGACAATGTTTGTTGTTTTGTAGGTGCAAAAGAAGCGACGGATCGTGGCGAGGGTCCACTGTCGTAATATTAAAAACGAGTGCCCGAAACTTACGTGCGATGAACCTGTTCTTCTTCCTGGCCGATGCTGCAAGTCTTGTCCTGGAGATTTCAGTGAGTAACACCTTCTCTTTTTTTTGATATATAAATATAATCACGATTTTAAAATTGATACACATGAATGTGTATGTATGTGAAATATATTGAGTGGCTAATGACATTTAGGGTATTAGGCAATTTTTGGATACAGAATTTTACAAGTTTTAGGGTTTGGAAATAGTAAATCTGAGGATTTAGAGATTTGGGGAGTTCAAGGGTTTTTTAAATTGGTCCAAAATCTGCTCATTGCAGAGTAAATTCAAGTGACCACAAGTTCAAGAATTTACTCTTGCAAATGTCTAACCATTCAAGATCTAATATATTTAAAATCTATTACATTCAAGAACCTAATACAGAAATCCACATATCCAACTTGAGGAACCTTGTTAATCTTGTGAGATGAATGCATGGTGTAAAGTCAGTATGTGTTGAATTGTGTGAATTCAGAATATATTTAATTGTATGAAGTCAGAGTGTATTGAATTATGTGAATTCAGCGTGTATTGAATTGTATAAAGTCAGAGTGTATTGAATTGTGTGAATTCAGCATGTATTGAATTGTATAAAGTCAGAGTATGTTGAACTGTGTGAATTCAGAATGTATTAAATTGTATGATGTCAGAGTGTATTGAATTGTGCGAATCCAGTATGTATTGAATTGTATAAAGTCAGAGTATGTTGAATTGTGTGAATTCAGAGTGTATTGAATTGTATGATGTCAGAGTGTATTGAATTGTGCGAATCCAGTATGTATTGAATTGTATAAAGTCAGAGTATGTTGAATTGTGTGAATTCAGAGTGTATTGAATTGTATGAAGTCAGAGTGTATTGAATTGTGTGAATCCAGTATGTATTGAATTGTATAAAGTCAGAGTATGTTAAACTGTGCGAATTCAGAATGTATTGAATTGTATGAAGTCAGAGTTGAAGTCAGCGTTGAAATCAAAGTTGAAGTCAGTACTGAAGTCAGCGTTGAAGTCAAAGTTGAAGTCAGTCTTAAAGTCAGTCTTGAAATCAGTGTTGAGTTGCAAGCTGAGTTTATTTTATTTTGTTATTATCCATTCATTATACTCACTGCTTAGAATGAATCCGTTAACAACCACTGATCTTCAATTACTTTCCTACAATCTTAAATTAGATAACTCAGAATTAAATAAACTCAGCTACGACTCACTCTTCATCACTGCAAATTCACATAAAAAATAACAAACCACTAATACTTGAATTAATGATTGAAAAGAAGAAAATTAGAAATTGATGTAAATATATTTCCTACCTCACTACCATACAGTAAACTCACTTTCTAATACCTCTATCTAATGAAAGTTCTCAAAACTTTCATACTGCTCCTTATTAGCAATCAATATTTAAAATTTATGAACCGCCTGAATTATCTATAGACTTTGTACATATCAATTCTAAGAATGTAACTTCTGTAAATAACCGACTCCATTGCATTTCTTTTCTTTCTATACGATAGAATGTGGATGAAATAAATGAAACGATCGGAATATTTCGGTTGCTCTCGACTGGAAATACAAGGAGCAACGAAAAGTGAAGGCCAGGAATTTAGCAAATGGAATTCTGACTGAGTAACGAGTAGTACAGTAGGCAGTCTTAACTGACTACTATAAATCTATCTCGAAAGATAATTTTTCTACTTTCTAACTTACGTGTTCCGCGAGATAACTGATTAGTACGCAAAGCAACGTTCAGGTCAATTTGTGCCGAAGCAAATTCTAGTTAATTGTAACTGATGGCAAAATATGCGGCGCTTTATTAGAATTTTTGATTGGTTTCGGTATTTTAGAATGTCGATTCGTGTAGACGTCATTTTTATATGACAAAAAATGATTACAAGTAAATCTTGTTTACAAGAACAGCACATTTTTATTATAAAAAGATATTTTGTCTTTATATCTGTACATTGCAAGTACGCATTAAATAATTTTTTCAGTTCCATAATTTCATGATTGTAGTTTCTGATCTTGTAATTAGGTAATCTCGTACGCTATAATTTTACAACATAATGTTATCTCATATATTCAATCGAATCCGTTTATACATTATTTGCCTGTACGTTTATTAAAGCCATGTATTATACCAAACAAGTTATACGTCACGTTGAAAGATTACAAATTTTGCTGCAGAAACAATGACGTCGAATGCAGCCTAACTTGCAAACAGTTTTAAAATAAAATTGTGTATTAATAGAGTTTTACGATTATGCCGAGAGCGCTAATGGATTTGCAAAAAAAGCTGATGAAAAAAAAAACAGATCCTCGGTTGAATTGCCCGTTGATTAGATGTCTATTACTATAATAGCAGTATATTATCATAAACGTCGTGTCCGATCGTTTATGAGATAATCTGCGTTGTAAGCTCGCAATAAGAAATTTAAACTCCGTGGTTCACCAAAAAAAATTGTTCGTCCAACACGTTTCACATTTTTTACCATATTTTATATACAACGCTTTTTTCTTTAATTAACGCGTGTGAGCTGTTTTGTATCGGAATTTAACGGCAATTAGCGTATTTCGTAGTGCCTTAATCATTTGTCATTAAAATAACCTGTGCACGTAAAAGACCGTCGAGTGACATCATTTTTGCTTGGATACTCGTTCCTCGGATAATTTTATCGATTAACCTGCATTAACGCTTATGCAATCAACGGTTACTAGAGTAATGACTATACATTCAACCTTGTGATCAACGTAGTACTACGTGATAAGAGAATAACATGGCGATAACGGAATTGCAACGAGACGTGATAAGAATTTTGTGCAACGTTGTGCTACGGTAATAGAATTCAGTTGGACGTGCTAGCAGAAGATAGCAATGTTGAGTAATATGTAGTGTATGATAAGTAAGTTCAATGGAACGTAGTACTATGTGATAAAATTCAGTAGAACATGGTGGTATTAGATAGCAAAGTTGAGTGACAATGTATATGACATGATATATAACATATGATATGTATATGATAATCAAGTTCAATGGAACGTAGTGCTACGTGATAACAAAATTCAATAGAACATAGTAGCACTAGATAGTAAAGTTGAATAACAATGTATATGACATGATATATAACATATGATATGTATATGATAATCAAGTTCAATGGTACGTAGTGCTACATGATAACAAAATTCAGGAGAACATAGTAGCACTAGATAGTAAAGTTGAATAACAATGTATATGACATGATATATAACATATGGTATGTATATGATAATCAAGTTCAATGGTACGTAGTGCTACATGATAACAAAATTCAGGAGAACATAGTAGCACTAGATAGTAAAGTTGAATAACAATGTATATGACATGATATATAACATATGATATGTATATGATAATCAAGTTCAATGGAACGTAGTGCTACATGATAACAAGGTTCAATGAAACACAGTACATGGTACCAGAATTGAATAAATTATACTATCATACAATAACAAAATACTGTAAGCATGTATACTAGTTCATAGCTGAGTTTAATGAAACTTTATGTGATAACAAAATTTAATAGAATGTAGTAGCATATAGTAACAGAATTAATCAATAACGTAGTACTATACGTAGTATTATAAATAGTACAATATTAATATTAATATTAATAGTACATGCACAATATTAATACATGAATTTTCATTAAACAATAATATGTAATAACAAAATACGATAACGTAATACGTACATTCCTATAACAAAAAGCCCAAAAACCCGACTGACTCACAAATCAAAAAATCTGTCTAAAAATAAGATAACTCCACACGTATCCCGCAAGATTACCGGAAATAAAAATAGTATAGTCATTGTTTATTGCACCGATACGATAATCACGAGCGATATTGATCGATAGACCTCCACGATAAGAACAACGAAGATTGTCCGAGTGAGAAAGGTTGGATTCCAGGAAAAATGAATAAATAGCCTGGTGAAAGATACCGCTTGTCGTTGACCATAACGCTTCTACCATGGTGGGCAGCGGACAATTTATCGGTTACTTAGAATCAATTAGCGGGGCCGCATTTATTATCCGCGGACAAGTGTACGCTGTCATTGTCCGCGCTTTCTATTTCCATTCGGGTCCGCGAGCAGATTTCTTTATCGCGACAACGTTCGGTATAAAGAGGTTTCTGCGTTGGCTGCTCTCGATAGAGATTCAACCTTGTTTTTCTTTGTACGCTTTTTCTACTACACGTACGGATGGCGAATGAGAAGTAACGTGTTTCTGGTTTTATTGTTGTACTTTTAAGTGTAGATCTCAAAGTGACAATTTGTGAAAGTCTTTATGTATGTTCTTTAAAAATGTCGTAGACGAAGTCAATGAGTTAAATGTCAGATAATTAAATGAAGTTTGTAATTGAAATTCAATATGCATCTTCCTAAAAATGTCATACATGAGGTGAACACATTAAATGTAGGATAATGAAATGAAACTCGTAATAGAAATGCAATATGCATCTTCTTTAAAATGTCACACATGAAGTATGACATTACCTCATGACATTACATGAACACATTAAATGTAAGATAATGAAATGAAACTTGCAATAGAAATTCAATATACATCTTCCTTCAAAAGTGTCATAGACTAGGTGAACACGTCAAATGTAAGACAATGAAATGAAACTTGTAATAAAAATTCAATATGCGTCTTCCTTGAAATGTCAGAGACAAGATGACCGCATTAAATGTAAGATAATGAAATGAAACTTGCAATAGAAATTCAATATACATCTTCCTAAAAATACCATATATGAGGTGAACACATTAAATGTAAGATAATGAAATGAAGCTTGTAATAAAAATTCAATATGCGTCTTCCTAAAAATGTCATACATGAGGTGAACACGTTAAATATAAGACAATGAAATGAAGCTTGTAATAAAAATACAATATGCGTCTTCCTTAAAATGTCAGAGACAAGATGACCGCATTAAATGTAATATAATGAAATGAAGCTTGTAATAAAAATTTAATATGCGTTTTCTTAAAAATGTCATACATGAGATGAATGCATGAAATGTAAGATAATGAAATGAAACTTATAATAGAAATTCAATATGCATCCTCCTTAAAAGTGTCATAGACGAAGTCAACGTGTCAAATGTAAGACAATGAAATGAAACTTGTAGTAGAACTGTGGTATGCATCCTCCCCAAAATGTCATAGATGAAGTCAATGTGTCAAATGTAATACAATGAAATGAAACTTGTAGTAGATCTGTGGTATGCATCCTCCCTAAAAATTTTACAGACAAAGTCAACGTGTCAAATGAAAGACAATGAAATGAAACTTGTAGTAGAACTGTGGTATGCATCCTCCCTAAAAATGTCACAGACAAAGTCAACGTGTCAAATGTAATACAATGAAATGAAACTTGTAGTAGAACTGTGATATGCATCCTCCCTAAAATGTAATAGACAAAGTCAGCGTGTCAAATGTAAGACAATGAAATGAAACTTGTAGTAGAACTGTGGTATGCATCCTCCCTAAAAATGTCACAGACAAAGTCAACGTGTCAAATGTAAGACAATGAAATGAAACTTGTAGTAGAACTGTGATACGCATCCTCCCTAAAAATGTCACAGACAAGCTCCAGGCGTCACAACATACTAATAACCTAAAACAACATATTTATAACATAAAGAAATATAGTATCCATGTTCCCCAAAAATATCATAGACGTAACTATTTGAGAAGCATGGTCAGTAACGAAAGGTTCGTTAGCAATGTTGTTCGCATCGTCGGTCGGCGCGTTAGTCTGGTAGGCTCGTTGCCCTCTGCTGATGGAAGGTGAAGCTTACGATTACCGATGCTCTCCCTTTTACGTCCCGCGAAAAGAAACTGCGACCCATGAGCCCGTCGATTGGACTGTCACATCGATTCTCATCGACTCGGACGACGAACGACCAACGACCACGTCCCGGATGTGGCAGCAGACACGAAAGCAGCCGGATAATGACGAAACTCGTTTGAATCTCTCGCACCGTCGACGCTGTTCGGTTCGTTCGAGGGAGAGACGCCGAAAGACCCCCGGTTAGGTCGTCTGTCATCCTCTATATTAATGCGCGACCGTGTCCGCGCAATTATGCTGTATGGCCGTTTAAAAAAAGGAACAACAACCTTTCTGCGATCTATCCGGGTATGCGAGCTTGATTGCGATCATTCACGGAGAGGTGCCGACGGGATGTCGCGTGAATCGTCGCTAATTCCAACGAACGTGGGAAACCGGGCAATTTCCGGTCGGTGGAATCTTTTACACGGAAACTCGGGGTGAATTCAGGATGTGAAGCTGCGGTGTTTTGCGTTGAGAGAGATTCTCAAGTGTGGGATTCGGAGAGCCAGGAATTGGGGAGCTGGAGATTTAGGGATGTGTAGGGATTTGGGGATGTAGGAATTTAGGAATGTAGAAATTTGGGGATGTGAGAATTTAGGGATGTAGGAATTTTAAAGCGTAGAAATTTGGGAATGTGAGAATTTGAGAGCGTAGAAATTTGGGAATTTGAGAATTTAGAAACGTAGAAATTTTGGGATGTAGAAATTTCAGAGAGTAGAAATTTGAGGATGTGGGAATTTCGGAGTGTAGAAATTTGAAAATGTGAGAATTTGAGAGCGTAGAAATTTGGGAATGTGAAAATTTGAGAGCGTAGAAATTTGGGAATGTGAGAATTTAGAAACGTAGAAATTTTGGGATGTAGAAATTTAAGAGCGTAGAAATTTGGGGATGTGGGAATTTCGGAGCGTAGAAATTTGGGGATGTAGAAATTTCAGAGCGTAGAAATTTGGGGATGTAGGAATTGGGGAACTCCTACCTGTTTTCATACCCTAACAACTTCTTCCTGAATCACGATTTAACTCCTACTCGAACTTGATTTAACAGTTAATAAAATTATATGTGATGTTAACTTCTACCTGAAGTTGAAACAAGACTAAACCGACATTAATATCAAAATTACGTATCACGTTAGGTTGCATCAGATTTCAAGTTGAAGATAGTACAGATAGAATTATATGTGAGACTACATTCGAAGTTTAACCAAGTCCACCTTTGCACCAAGTTTAAAATTTCAACGACAAAATTATGCATCAGGTTTACATAATACCAGATGCGAAGTTTATACAAGAATAAATTGATTCGAACAGTGTATCGAGTTACAAGATTCGAAGTTTCGATAAGAATAAATCCATTTTAACGATGAAGTTATATCTGACATTAGGTTCTAGGTTATGGATACGTAATATTAGATTATGTTCGAAATTTACGTACGAAGAGACAGATTTAAATACGAAACTTGTCTATCGAGTTAGGTTCGATGTGAAGTTCAGGCAGAAACGTGTAATCAAATGTGAACGATAAAATCGCCTATCAGATTATAATACACAAACACGAATCGATCTTTATTATTTACATAACTTAATCTGCCACTTAACAAATTGCTGCGCGGCAATATTTCTACCACGTGTCACCGGTTATTATTCAAATATGTGAAATGTAGGAAAGCGGACTTTGGTGGACTCCGTGCAGCGAGTCGAAACGAAATGGTATTCAAGTCTTAATAATTTAGGGGCTAAGGACAGTTGTCGACACTGATCTAATTCAACGTACATATACTTCAAACATTCTTTACTTGATCTTGATTAAATAACTCGTAAACTTCTACGTTACTCTCAAGTTTTAAAAATTGAACTAGCGAAGTCAGGTTCGAATACATCACTGATCGACGAACAAAACGTTTTATCTTGAACTTGAAATCTAATCTGCTGCAAGGTAACCTAACCTGATACATAATTTTGCTATTAATATCTCCTTAGTCTTGTTTGAGCTTCGTATCTAATCTAACACAATCTCGTATATTTTGTCTGGTATAATTTTGTCAAATCTACATTGAACTTGGAAGCTAATCTAACAGAATCCTAATGTGACGTATCGTTGCAGTCTGTCGAGTCCTTGAACTTAAAATATATAAAATAACATAACGAAAATATTAGGTTGTCCGGAAAGTGCTTTTCGCGTTTGTCGCTCAAAGTTTTACATCGTTGTGCTTAAGTAAACATCCAGATCAATCCACCATTAATTGCCAGTCATTTTGTGGCATTACAAGAGGATTTTCAGCATCAATAGAAATTGAATCCCGTATTTTTTCTGTTGTGAAAGATGGAACAAAGGTACATTTGCTTCCTATCACGTTTTACTGTTTTAAAAGAGAACACCTGAAAATACTGCAAAGGAGGTTTGCAATGTTTATGGGGACTATTCCCGTAATTGGTTTAAGAGGTTTAAAGCCTCTAAGCAATTCCAGCGCGTGGTAATTCGATGCATTGCAATTCCAGCGCGTGGTAATTCGATGCGTTGGAATTCCAGCGCTTGGTAATTCGATGCGTTGGAATACCAGCGCTTGGTAACTCAATGCATTGCAATTCCAGCGCGTGGTAATTCGATGCGTTGGAATTCCAGCGCTTGGTAATTCGATGCGTTGCGATTCCAGCGCTTGGTAATTCGATGCATTGCAAATCCAGCGCGTGGTAATTCGATGCGTTACGATTCCAGCGCTTGGTAATTCGATGCGTTGGAATTCCAGCGCTTGGTAATTCAATGCATTGCAATTCCAGCGCGTGGTAATTCGATGCGTTACGATTCCAGCGCTTGGTAATTCGATGCATTGCAAATCCAGCGCGTGGTAATTCGATGCGTTGGAATTCCAGCGCTTGGTAATTCGATGCGTTGGAATTCCAGCGCTTGGTAATTCAATGCATTGCAATTCCAGCGCGTGGTAATTCAATGCATTGCAAATCCAGCGCGTGGTAATTCGAGGCGTTGGAATTCCAGCGCTTGGTAATTCAATGCATTGCAATTCCAGCGCGTGGTAATTCAATGCATTGCAATTCCAGCGCTTGGTAATTCGATGCGTTGGAATTCCAGCGCTTGGTAATTCGATGCGTTGGAATTCCAGCGCGTGGTAATTCGATGCGTCACGTCCAGCGCTTGGTAATTCGATGCGTTGGAATTCCAGCGCCTGGTAATTCAATGCATTGCAATTCCAGCGCTTGGTAATTCGATGCGTTGGAATTCCAGCGCCTGGTAATTCAATGCATTGCAATTCCAGCGCTTGGTAATTCGATGCGTTGGAATTCCAGCGCTTGGTAATTCGATGCGTTGGAATTCCAGCGCGTGGTAATTCGATGCGTTACGTCCAGCGCTTGGTAATTCGATGCGTTGGAATTCCAGCGCTTGGTAATTCAATGCATTGCAATTCCAGCGCGTGGTAATTCGATGCGTTACGATTCCAGCGCTTGGTAATTCGATGCGTTGGAATTCCAGCGCGTGGTAATTCGATACTTAACACCTATTGAAAAAAAGGAAAAGAACTTTCCGGACAACCTAATACGTGTGCAGTATAAAATTACATGTTATATTTTAATGCCATAAACATGTTACCGACACCGTTGTACCGAGGTCCATCGATAATATTGATACCATAAGCGTAAAAAGAAAATTTCACGCATTGCAACTTCGCTGTATTAATATACTGGATTTTCGAATAAATTAGCGAACGATTGGACGTACAGTTAGGGAGATAATTTATGAGTGGTATAAGAAGAGCTTTAAATTAACGTTGAAACGGTCGTAAAGAAATCATGACCTCTTTGCTGGGAATCGCTACAAAGTTGCTCACGAACCAACAGAAAAAGTTATTTAAAAGTAGAACGAGGATAGAGTGTTGATGTAAATCCTGGATTACCAACCGAGCAACTTTCTTCAATCCATTACTTCTCACCGAGTGAAGCTAAAATTATCGAAATGTAATTTTAGCGAAGTAGAGAATCCGATGTGCTCGAAGGTTGAAATCGAAGGGTGAAATTATATTCAGCACTGACGATGGGAAAATATCAACAAAATTTAACTTGATTGAATTATCAGATTGTGGACGATATTTTGAGTGTACATATTTGTGCATGTATGATACTATCGATGAAGTTTATCGCATTTCTTAGGGATTAATATTCATTGATAATTGCGTGATGAACTTTGTACGATGTCAGCCATGTTATAATGTCTTTTCAAGTTTGAGGAAGTGTGTCTAAATTTATTCAATTTTGAACTTCAAGTTCTATGCTGGACACCAAAATATATTTTAACAGAAATATTTTATAAATATTTCTGGAGATTCACGCTAGATATGACTTCAAAATATTTTAACATAGTTTCAACCCTTTGCTCTTGAAGGGTGACGACATATTTGCAAATGTATTCAATTTTGAACTTGAAGATACATTTTCGAAATGACTCTAAACTATTTCAATATAATTTCAACCCTTTGCTCTTGAAGGGCGACGACACATTTGCAAATGTATTCAATATTGAACTTGAAGATACACGTTAGAAACTGACTCTAAAATATTGCAACATTATTTCAACCCTTTGAGGGCGAGTGACACCATACGATTTAATATGGAAGCCTTCAAGAACTATTCTTTAACTAAACTTGCAGTATATACTTCTCTAGTGATAGACACATCACTGTAATAACATCAAAAGAATTCCTCAAACTTTTCTACCAATAAATTCTAAAGTTGCTGACCGCCAAACTGACCATACTAGTAAAATACATTTAACAGTATATCATAAAGCACCAAAAGAGTGAAATCGTAAATACTAGTTGTAATAATTCCTAATACCGATTTGGCAAGTCTAACTCGAGAACAAGGTCCAGTTTGAGAAACGATAAAGGAACATGTTAAAAATTAGCGAAGATAAAGAATCGTCGGAGTCGGCATGGTCGATCAAGAGGCTTATTGGAAGGTTTAGCTCTCCCTCCTACGCTTCCCCCGCGACCTTCCAACCCTCTCTCCGAATCGGCGAGGAGCTTCTCGTCTATTCTCATTCCCGCGCGCGTTATGCCCGATCATTACGTATGCTAATATTTACATTTAGATTGCACGGCTTAATCGAAGTGACGCCATGCGGTAATATAGCCGGCGCCATGGCGCTAAACCGTGGCGCCCGATCCCCCTCTCGGTCTCTGTTCCTCGACCACCGACCTTCCACTCCTCTTCGTTCCCTTCTCTCTTTTTTTCCCCTCGCTGTCTCTACCGTTTCTTTATCATCGACCTTTTTTCCGCGCTGTTTTACCGCTCCTCTTGCACCACCTCCGCCGGTTAATTCGGCCTCTCTCACGGTTCGTTATTCCGTTTAGCCGTCTCGCTGTTGTCTCGCGACATGACATTTTTTTACGACGATTCTCTCACGGAAAAGATTCGTTGAACCCGTGAGAGATTATTTCCGATCGTGGAGGTCCTATAGGTTCAGATGGGAGAACTTTAGGTAATTTGGAGCTAAGGATGTGCAAGTAGATACTAGCGAAAGTAACGAAGATGTGTTAGGGACAGTAGCTTCATAGGAGATCAGACTGACGTGGAGTTTACAGACGAAGTTTTTAGAAAAACAAAAGAGTTGAGATATGACTTGTTCTGGGCATTTGGAGTTTCTTACAAACCTTAACTTTTGAAATGCGACAAAGATGAAAATTTCATAAATGAACAATCAACTCAATGTCTTATTGGTTTTATCATTAATGCAACTATATCTACTATACTATATAAATATTTTTATAAACTAAATTGTCAAAATTCAAAATCTCGGAACACTCAAGTTTCTAATGTTAGGTTAGATAAGTTAAGTTGGTTAGGTGTGTTAGGTTAGGTATGTTAGGTCGGTTAGGTAGGTTAGGTCGGTTAGGTTAGATGAGTTAGGTGGGTTAGGTCGGTTAGGTAGGTTAGGTTAGGTGGATTAGGTCGGTTAGGTAGGTTAGGTTAGGTGGGTTAGGTAGGTTAGGTCGGTTAGGTCGGTTAGGTCAGTTAGGCAGGTTAGGTTAGATGAGTTAGGTGGGTTAAAAAAGATCGGTTAGGTAGGTTAGGTCGGGTGGGTTAGGTAGGTTAGGTTAGATGAGTTAGGTATGTTAGGTACGTTTGGTTAGGTAGGTTAGGTTAGGTGGGTTAGGTAGGCTAGATTAGGCGGATTAATTGTGTTAGGTAGGTTTGGTTAGGTGGGTTAGGTATGTTAGGTTAGGTGGGTTAGATAGGTTAGGTATGTTAGGTATGTTAGTGTATTATTAATTATATATCTATAAGTGCAAACGACGTCTGTATTCTGTGAGTAAAAGCAATCCGCAACGATCACCGATTTCGCTACTTATCTTTAAATCAGTTTCACAACATGTCCCGACGAGTTCGATTGCTCGTGGAAATTAGAATGATAATTAGAGTGGAAGGCAGTAAAGTATCGCGAAAAGAGTCGGGTCCGTATCGGATTACCGTTCCGGGGAAGCATGCGAAAGCCAGCCAATTAGGCGAACCTGCTGATTTTGGCGCCGTTTTCACGAGCACGTTTAATCTTGAATAACGACCGTCCTTCGGTAAAACGTACCGCGTGAATACCATTAAACGACCGTAAGGTGCTTGCTAATCACGTCGAGCCGTCGTAAAAACACGAATATACGCCTTTCGATTTTCGACGGAGAAACGACTATGTTTCGTGTTAATGAAATTTGCATCGATTGTGTTTCGCGTATGTATTTTTACTTAACCGTCCCGGAGAATAAACACGGCGATCATCGATAAATTTACTCGGCACTTTGTGCATCGATAACTGGTGCAGGAAATACCGTTACACGGGCAAATTTATGACGCTATTTGCCGCGGAACGTTTTTGGCAACAACTCGGCTGGACACGAACGTCGATGATTGCACGTGCGTGTCGAAGCTGACGTAATTCGTCAGAGAACCGAGCTTTCTGGAGCTTAATGCTGAGAGGTGTCGGAAACGAGGCGCCACGTAGAGCGTAAATCTTGTGACTTTCAGATATGGTACTTTGGAAAATTGCTAACTGAAGGATACAAGACACTACTCTGTACTACTTATACTACGTCTTTCCGTAACTGCGATTGAACGTTCCTAGCAACGCAGCATGAGTCAACACATTATCGGATTAATAGATTCTACTGATACGTTTATTGAAAACATTGCCTATTACTTTGTCTACAATTGTATCTACGTATGTTACGAATACGATCTATTTACGCGTAGACAAGGTAGGCAAGTTTACGGTAATAAGTTTTTTACGGAAAGTAAAAGAAATAACTTCCTGTTGATCAAGGAATTAGGTGAATAAGAAGGTGACTTGCCGACGTAGTAAAAAGTTGAGAGCGCCATCTAGCGTTTGTGGTTTTGGGGTTGATGCTGGTAGCAGGATCGCAGGAAAACGAAGAGGTATCCGGAATATCAAGTCTCCCGCGCAGTAGCGAGCGAGCACAGCCTTGCGTCAGAAATCCAACATGGCGGCCCACGGAACACGTAAAATTAATGACGCGACACCATTCACTACACTTTTTCTGTTAACAATTTATGCACTTTTATGGTCACACAATGATACATCATTGATTAGAATCTTCATGAGCTATTCTTTGATGCACTGTTTGTTAAAATTTCATTTCGAAATAATTAATCACTTATGCATGAAATACATGAAGTTACTACCTATAGATAATAATTAATTATTCCTTATCCGAGTAAAATTTATGCACCTTTATAACTTAGAAATAATGTCCGAATCATAATCTATCACTTCGTGTGACGTATGTTAAGATTTTAATTACACGTAGTTAATTATCGTAATTAACGTAAAACTGTCACGCCCACGCACGCTACCGGTACGGTACCCCTCTACGACTGTACCATCTGTCAAAAATATGTCGGTAACTATTAAATTTTGATCGGCGCCATCTAGCGGATTTTTTCCAAAGCTTACTCCTGGTAGCAGGATCGCAGGAAAGCGAGGAGGTATCCGGAGTAATAGGAGCTTTCCCGCGCAAATCCGCGCATGCGCAGTAGGTGTAGACTCCCGCCATTTATCCAAGATGGCGTCTCTCCAAATAGATCGAAACAATAATTTACAATAATTAATTACTCATCTTCTAGATGCAATTTACACGCTTTCTTAATTACTAAATACACTTTGAATTTTTCTTAACATTTCTATATAGAATTCATTAATGAAATCGCGCAGTAATATTATACCACTAAATAAATATTAATTATTAATTGTCTAGAAATAAAATCTTAACAAATGTTGCATCAGAAATTACATAATAAATCAGAGATTAATTTTTAATTATAATAGTGCATAAATTGTACTTGAAAAAGGAGAAATTGATGATGATAGATCTTTAATATTTATCGTTGAGTAGTCCGCCATCTTGGAAGAGGTAGTGGGAGACCAGCTCTACCGCGCATGCGCAAGTTAGCGCGGGAAACCTATTACTCCGGATACCTCCTCGCTTTCCTGCGACCCGGCTACCAGGAGCAAGCTTTAGGAAACTTCCGCTAGATGGCGCTGACCAAAATTTTATTTTTACCGGCCGAATTTTAGAAATGTGTAGCCCCTGATGATAGACCACCCGGTATACTCCAATGAAAAGTAGGAACCATACTTTATTGCGCGTTGCGTCTTTATAACACATTGTACCGTGATTCTTAACAATTAACAGCTTTCATTAACATCATATTTTTTCGTTTACCCAGTATAATAAGTAATGAATCACAGATCGTTCTTCGGTCATAAAATTGCATAAATTGTATCAAGAGAACGGGGGTAATTAATGATTCCTCGCCATTAATTTCATTTATTATCCTTGCGGCGCGCGCGAGAGAGCCTCGGTATTCCGCGTGGTGGTGTATCGATTATAAGGCGGCACCGAATGGCTCGCGAGTCGGACATAAAACAAAAATAACCACCGGTCGGCCAAAGAAGGAACGACCGGAGAAAAGGCGAGAAAGAACGAGAGGAAAGGAGAGAAAGGCAGAGGCTCATTCAGTCGTGATGCGTGTACGAAGCATAAAAAATGAGCGGAGGGTAGGAAAAGAGGCGGCTGGCGCCAACCACCGCTACTTCGAATGTTGCTTTTATGGCACATACCGCACCGGTCCAGCCGCACGGATACGTTAATTGGCATACGTACTGTACGAGCCAGTGACACCGACCAATAGCCTCGGAACATTGCGTCCTGTCGTTTCACCTTTCTACCCGACGTTTCTACCTCTTAACCTCTAGATTTACGACCCAACATACCTTTGTGACTTTCGCGTTGTTTCGTTGGAATTCATTTTTCTAATTCCGCACGGACTTTCCTTCCCTGCATGGCTTTAACGAAAGCCTTTCTGGCGAGTACTCGCGAGAGAAATTCACCTGCCAGGGTTTTACTATATTCGAGAATTTAGAGACCATTAGAAATCGGGATCCGGATGATGTTCAGAGGTGGGTAGATTGTGAGAGAAGCAGAGGGTGTAGAAGTTTGAGGGAGATTAGGAGGTGCCTTGGGACTGAGGAGCACTTTAGGAACGTCTAAACATTAGGTTCAGTTTAGGAAGTAGTAGAAATGTGTAGAAATTCAAGTAAGCTTAGAAAGAACCTTTAGACTAGAGACCACTTTAGAAACATCTAAACATTAAATTCAGTTTAGGAACTAGTAGAAATGTGTAGAAATTCAAGTAAGCTTAGAAAGAACCTTTGGACTGAGGACCACTTTAGAGACATCTAAACATTAAATTCAGTTTAGGAACTATTAAAAATGTGTAGAAATTCAAGTAAGCTTAGAAAGGACCTTTAGACTAGAGACCACTTTAGAAGCATCTAAACATTAAATTCAGTTTAGAAACTAGTAGAAATGTGTAGAAATTCAAGGAAGCTTAGAAAGAACCTTTAGACTGAGGACCACTTTAAGAACATCTAAACATTAAATTCACTTTAAGAACTATTAAAAATGTGTAGAAATTCAAGTAAGCTTAGAAAGAACCTTTAGACTAGAGACCACTTTAGAAACATCTAAACGTTAAATTCAGTTTAGGAACTAGTAGAAATGTGTAGAAATTCAATTAAGCTTAGAAAGAACCTTTAGACTGAGGACCACTTTAAGAACATCTAAACATTAAATTCACTTTAGGAACTATTAAAAATGTGTAGAAATTCAAGTAAGCTTAGAAAGAACCTTTAGACTGAGGACCACTTTAAGAACGTCTAAACATTAAATTCAGTTTAGGAACTAGAACCAATACACTAGAAAGAACCTAAAAATCTAAAAATACTCTGAATGTCTTAGTCTTATCCCAAATTTAAAACCCAGAACTAGTCTCCCTCCAATTTCCTCAAAAATATAAATCCAGAGTCCGCAAACTTTAGAGACGTCCCTGGGGTCACTGTATCCACTCGATCGTTTCAGCGACAAGATTCGACTGTCGTTATGCCGCGTGACATAAAACATCGACGTATATCACTGCTCCTTCGGAAGCGTACTTTAACGAGAAATTTCTCGCCGGTAACGGTGGCGCTCACCGCCATTTTACGAGGCGATAAAACGGTTTTTTGTAGTCATGCTTATATTTCACAAAATAGAAATCGTTGAAGATTTCTTGAACTCCCTTGCAGCTGATGTAGCTTGTAATTTAATGAAATAAGTAAGGATAAATGTTATTTGCGTGTTTGTTGTGTTTCAGGTACGGACATAGTGCAGGATCTGCCAGCGCAGCTGTCGTCGGAGGAAGAGGAACGAAGTCTGAAACGTAATTTAGATACTATTGACGTAACTAGGGCTGGGTTTCCTAACTTTACTCATTTTTAGATTCATGTACGACTGGGTAGATTTTCAATAATTTATAAATTAATAACTTTAGAAATATTTTTCAGAGTGTGTATATGTGTCATACACTCTATCTTGTAAAGTACGAGATTTGGTCCTTTCAGTGCGAGATTTACCTTGGTCTCCCTAATTACGTCACTACAGTGATCTCACTCGTTTGATACTCACCTCTTCAATTACTCTTTTCCCCAGATTTTGGAACCCTGTTAACTGGCAGAACATCCCAGGTCCTCCGTCGCGACGAGCCCAGTCCAACCTCCCTCTACAACAGCGCCTACAACTACGTAGCAACTGGTCGTTTCACTTTCCACCGCAAGAACCTCTACTACTCGTTCTACCTATCGACAACAACTCCCCGTCCACGGAGCATACAATTCGTGGACGGTTCAGGCAGCATCCTAGAAGAGCAGATAATCGACCCAATCGGTGGGGTGTATCAGAACGCAACGGGTAAACTGTGCGGTGTCTGGCGGAGGGTTCCTCGCGACTACAGGAAATTACTTCGGGAGGAGCGTTTGCACGTGTCGTTCATATGGGAGCCATCGTCCACCCTAACCGGGCAGTTGTCCCGTTACCGAGCCTTGTCCACCGAGCAGTACTCCTCGCTACTGGAGCCGACGATGGGCGTGGACCGGTCTCTGATGTCTGGCGCAGGAGCCACAGCCATAGTTTCGGCGTCGTCGGCTTCGGCGCCATCGATCCACGTGTCCCTAGTGTTCAACGGGGTGTTCCTGCCTAACGACGTGCTCGAGGTGCCTCTGATCGTTCAGTTGGAGCACGTGGAGAAGGACTACGTGGTGCTGCGAGAGGAGATTGTAGTCAAGAAGCCGTCGAACGAGCTGAACTTCGGGGAGGTCCGCAGCGCGTTATCTGGAGCAGACCTGCGTTTATTAACGCGCGGTAAATTGTCCATCAGCATAATGTCCAAGAAGGATCCACAGGCGATAAGACTGTCGGGTATGGTCGGTCCCAGAGCCACCTGCGACATGTACCAAACGTTGCTGCTGTCGGAGACGCCTTCAGCAGCCTCAGGACTGGCTTGGGCTTTCTTAGACCGCGCTGGATCGTTACGGTACGGAGTCCAGTTGATCGGACTTGAGGAAGAGAGTCCTTTAGTGACCTTAGTGGATGAAGGTGGCAAACGTCGCACGGAACTCGAAGACCTGACTCCCGCCTTGGTAGACGGACTCGCGAACGGGTCCCTCGATCGCCCTGGACCGCGTCTCCTGGAACCCCTCTTCAACGGTGAACTGTCCGTCGTGGCAGCCTCCCATATGGGCTCCATGCTGCGAGGTCGCCTCTATCAGAGACCTGTGGCGGACGCCAGGGACACCACAGCACCAGTACTGTTACGAAGATTATCTCAGGAACCGGTACATCCCGGTCCCGTTGGACTCGTCTGGATCGCCGTGGACCTCGATTGCTCCCTCCACTATGAACTGGAAATCGCTGGCTTCCCTCAACCATCCACAACCGCCAACGCCGAACCACGGACCTTCAGGCTGTACCTGGAGACCATGCCTCTCTTAGCCCAGGGTGCACCTGTCGCTCGGAGACTCCTGGAGGAATTCACCGGCTATGTACTCGAAGGGTCGGTCACGGGTCTCTCGCCTGTAGAACTCTACAGAATCGAATCCGGCATCGGGTTCCTGGAGGTGACCGACAAGCAGGCCGAGAGGATCTTGAAGGCTCCCTTCAAGGCCAGAGCTCCTGGCAACTGCTTACCGCATTACGCGGACAACGACGTTGCTTCTGTGGTGGCGTACAATCTGCAGCCACCGCGGTCGGATATTGAGACGGGTGCCTGCTTCCATGAGACCAGATTCTACGAGGAAGGCACTCAGTGGACCTCCAGCACGGATCCGTGTTCCATGTGCCATTGCTATCGTGGACTGGCACAGTGCGACCCAGTGCCTTGTCCTGCACTCACCTGCGCGCAGGGCAAGCAACTGAAGCCTGCTACTGGTCACTGCTGTCCTATTTGTGCGGGTAGGTTACTTTGGAAATGTCCGCTTAAACACAGCACCTGAATGCACTTCGATTTGTATTAACCCTTTGCACTCCTCTGTCGAGTGTGACTCGACATCACATATCTCTTGGATCTTACAAATAATTCAGATAAATAGATTGGTTAAATATATATATTTTTATAATAAATGAAAAATGTATTTGTCACATACCTCACACTATTTTAACAAATTTTACTGAGGATCCCTATCTTGATCAATTTTTGTAAATTAAGGAGTCGGTAGGTAAAAGAAATTGAGGAGTGCAAAGGCTCCAACTTTGAGCATTCTTCAACTTGAAATTTAGGTCCAACTATAAGTTGCATTATCAAGGATCCCTGAATATAAAATATTCACATTTTAATTTTCTTTGTTCGTTTTAATGTTATGGCCTTTATAGTTAGTCTTGACTGACGCATCTGTTAAATAAATGGTACGGGAAGGGGTTAATATATGCGAGTATATAGGTCATTTGTAGAGTGTAATTACGAGAGTGTATTCGAAGTTAATCTACCGTTCGGTTGCTGCGATGCTAAGTGGACAACTATTAGCATGTAATCTTTCAGCATACTTTTCTAGTTTCGACGAATGCGTTCGTTGAGACGCGCTACCGTGTACTGAATCGACTGACGGATTAATTACCGTTCGTTTTCTCGAGAAATCGATAAATCGGACTTAACCCAGACGTGTCCGTCTACGGTTGATTAAATCCGCTTAGCCGTGACACGCTTCATGAAAGTAATCGCGTAGAATTAGTTACGCCTATCTACGACCCGTCTGCGTTACACGAACGTTTATCAATCACGATGTACACGGTGTTACTTTACAATGTGTCAGCCGGCATAAATGTCTGGTTTATCTGTCGCGTAATATTTTACCCGGTCGATCGAGGACTAATATCCTGTTAGTTGCATCGGGAGATGGTAAATCTAGTCCTTGGAAACGTATGTCCCGTTCATCGTCCGTCTAATCGATCAGACAAATTATAGGCTGTTTTTATTCGCGTAGTTCGAGCAATAAAGACGTATCGGATGTGTCGGGAAAAAGTCCCCGAACGTGGTCGAGCCATCGCGCTGATCCGTCATCTTCTTCAGCTACGTCGATGTTCGATCGTATCTAATTAAATCTGTCGTGTTTCCATCGTCCGGTTCCACTATTTGTTGCGTTATTTAGTCGCGTTACCAGACTCCCGTCCCGCGATGCTGCTCTGCCGGATCCAGTTAGCGGAATTAATTTCAAATTAATGCCCCAACATCCTGTATATTGCCACTGGAGGCATCGGTTCGTCAATCTTACAAATATTTTCTTACGGGATGTTACACTCACAGATATTTCGTGTGACGAGCAAATGAATTTCGGATAATAGACTTTTATATTAGGAGTGTGTATACGATAAATATTTTTCTGATTTGTATCCAGGTCCTGGGATGAACGTAAACGGTACCGGGAAGAACGTCAGCTCGATAACGAGAGGATGTATCCTGGCCGGACAGTTCCACCTACCAGGAGCCTCCTGGCACCCATACTTGCCACCTGTTGGATTCGACACGTGTGCAGTCTGCACGTGCGACGTAAGTTTCCCCTTAACACCCTACAAAACCCACTGAAGAACGGAAGATACGTTTGAACCCCTCTGCGAATCGCATCCTTTCGAACGTTTAAGCGCCGCAAGGTTGAATAAAATGCAATCTTTACCCGGCGATTTCGTCCACATTAGCATGCATATTATGGACGGTAGGGTTTTTTCATTTTGCCAGAAGATAGCATCGTAAGTTAGCCGCGGACGGCAGGATAACCGGTGACTGACGCAAATCCCTGCATTTTAACCTGAGGTCGAGTTTCGAAACATCGGAATTCAAATCGTTGCGGCGGATAAAGTTCTGAGACGCTAGGCACTCGGAGACGGTTCGTTGGCAACTCGAATTCCAAGCGTGCATGACTTTTTCCAGATTCTTTGTTTACCTCTTTACCATACGTTCACTTCGCCGTGGCGAGTTTCGTAACGATCCCAGGCCACCATCAACGCGATCCTGCGACATGTACGTGTGCCGGTACACACGAATGTACCTATATTATAATGCGTTGTATATCGAGACAACGTTGTACACGAGTGGAAGGCTCCCCGACGATGAAAAATTCAAGCAGACAGACAGACACACGACGCGAGGGTTCGTTGCGCCAGAAGAATGCGGTTGCTCTCTGCCGAGTCATGAAAGAGCACGGCGCACGGCTGATCGGTGACAGGCCTTTCTAAATATATTATAAGTAAATTGTTTGAAGTCATGCTTGAAACGCGTCGAACGAAGTCCTCCATTAAGCGAGATAACAGCATCTTTTGATCCGTCTTTGTCACCTTGATTGCTCCGAATCTGGACAGATAGGAGACTCTTAGGTTAATCACAGAACCCTTTACTCGTTATCATTTGGAGTGTGGACAGGTCTGAAAATTCATCTTCGAACGCGTAAACGATCGTGTTAACACGTTCGAGCCCACTTGAGTACAGAAGTGGTGAAACATCTCGAGCGTGAAATTCGATCTTCGTAGTTAATGATACGAGACGCAAAGGTTTTGTACATTAGTTTTATGCAATATGTGGAAGATCCGAAGCAAGATACGGAATTCTACACAATAAATTAAAAAGCAATTTTACAATCTATTTTTGCTCAGCCGTCTGAACTTTATATGCAACCCTCGTATTAACACGTTCGGCCCCACGGAAATGTGCATATCAGACCAGATTCGAGATCTAATCTCTTAGCTACAAAACGCAATTACCGTGAAACCCATTAGCACCAACCGGTGTCATATTTGCAGGCAATTTCGAGTGTCGCAAAATTAATCGCTGCATAATATTCTAACGCACGAAGTAATTACGAATAGTTGGCGAAACTTACAAAGTCATATGAACGCAGCGTTAAAATTATCGACTAAAGATCCCATTTATCTTGTAGCCCGTCACGCTGGAGGTGAAATGTCCACGGGTGCAGTGTCCGCCATTAGACTGCGACGAGAAGATCGCCTTCAGACCGAGCAAGAAGGCCTGTTGCAGGCAATGTCCAGCGACGACGCCCAGCACGGCGAACGTCGGCGGTCAGGGTGGTGACACGACGCGATTACCTAGAGATCAGGCGATACCGACGGTCAAACGCACCCCCGAAGAGATCCTCGCTGCCGGGGGTTGCAAGTATCCTCTGGGTGGACCTTACGAGAACGGGATGGAGTGGCATCCTCGCGTTCACTCGCATGGGGAGATGAAGTGCGTCAAGTGCAGGTGCAAGGTGAGGATATATCACGATTTTTATATTTTTTGGAGGCTGAGGCATTTACAGGTTAATAGTGTTCGTATACCATTAGAGATTAACCCTTTCACGAGAAGCAAGGGTTAGACCAGGATTAGACGCGTTAGACCAGGGGTCGGCAACCTTTTGAGTCGGAAGAGTCAAAAATTACAATTTACAAAATTTCAAAGCTTTTAAAGAGCCACCAAATTTCTTTTTGCAAACAATAAATAGTACTCGCATAAATAAAGTTTTTCGATAAAAAAAAATAATCTATTTTTTCATATATAAGTAGTGTTTTTCACAACAAAGTAGATAATATATATATGACAATGTTAGATAATGAGTTTTTTTTTGATAAAATAAATAATATTTGCGTATGGAACTGAAGAGCGCGGTAATTCGATGCGTTGCGATTCCAGCGCTTGGTAATTCGACGTGTGATAATTCGATGCGCTGCGATTCCAGCGCTTGGTAATTGGATGCGTTGCGATTCCAGCGCTTGGTAATTCGACGCGTTACGATTCCAGCGCGTGGTAATTCAATGCATTGCAATTCCAGCGCGTGGTAACTCGATGCGTTGGAATTCCAGCGCGTGGTAATTCGACGCGTTGGAATTGCAGCGCGTGGTAATTAGATGCGTTGGAATTCCAGCGCGTGGTAATTCAATGCATTGCAATTTCAGCGCGTGGTAATTCGATGCGTTGGAATTCCAGCGCGTGGTAATTCGATGCATTGCAATTCCAGCGCTTGGTAATTCGACGCGTTACGATTCCAGCGCGTGGTAATTCAATGCATTGCAATTCCAGCGCGTGGTAACTCGATGCGTTGGAATTCCAGCGCGCGGTAATTCGACGCGTTGGAATTGCAGCGCGTGGTAATTAGATGCGTTGGAATTCCAGCGCTTGGTAATTCAATGCATTGCAATTTGAGCGCGTGGTAATTCGATGCGTTGGAATTCCAGCGCGTGGTAATTCGATGCATTGCAATTCCAGCGCGTGGTAATTCGATGCATTGCAATTCCAGCGCGTGGTAATTCGATGCATTGCAGAGATCTATCATGTCTAGCAGAGATCTACAGATGTGGAGACCTAAGGATGTGGGTAGAGATCTAGGAATGTAGGTGTCAAGATTCGTAGGGATTAGGAGATGTAGAGATCTTTGAATGTAAGAATTTGGGGATGTAGAGATCTTTGAATATAAGAATTTGTGGATGTAGAGATCTTCTAAGAACGTAGAAGTCTGAGAACACAAAGATTTAAAGATGTAAAGATGTATGAACGTAGAAATTTACGAACGTGAAAACTTATAGATGTAGAAACCTAGTAAAAATTTATTATAAATTACTAACTACTTTCAAACAATAATACAACTCTATATCTATACTGTCGTGACTATCGTTGCAATATCCACATACATGATACTGCACGATGCCAATAATATCCACATACATAACATATGATGCTAATGATATCCACATACATGGTAATAAATGATGCCAATGATATCCATACACATATTAATGTATACTGCCAATGCACATACATGATAATATATGACCAACGATATCCACATGACAATATATAACACCAATGACATCTCACCTCTGAACAATACCTACCTCCACAAAAGATCAAAAAATAATGAGAAAAGAACGTTTACCCTTGAGATGGTCCAGTAGCATAACGCAGAATAAACACAGGGTAAGCAGCACTGCTATAGATGGCGGAATGATATTGAGTAATATCGTTGCTATGATTAATTACGATTGGCTTCTGTGCGTTCGAAGCGGACAGGCTGTTGCAATTGATTAAAGACTTGGACGTAATGTCGCTTGATAAAAATGCTGGGCGCGATATGTAAACATATTTCAGTCGGGTCGTGGTGAGTTTTGTATTTCAATCATTCTTACGGGCCGATCTAGCGTGACTGATTATGCATAAATATTCGCAATCAACGCCTCGTATCTTACGAACGTCAGCCTTCGACTAATCACTTTTGAATATACTGAACGATACGCACTTTGTGTATTTTTGTAATGTGGATGTAGAAGAGGGACGGTATTGCGAATATTGATATTGCGAGAGTGTGTGAATGTGTGGATGGAAGATATATTAGAAGGGGGAGTTCGAAATTTTTGTGGATGTCTAATTTGATGTTTGGAGAGAGGGATGTATGGATGGCTAGGTAGTTAGATAACTAGGTTAATATTTATAGCTTTAGGTTGATCACATCCTCATGGTCCTATGTCTTCAAATCCGAGCATCCTCGAATCATCACGTTGCTATATCTCTGCGGACCCCAATTCCATACGACTTGAGTCCCTACGCTCTCAAATTCTTACGCTTCGAGATCTCTACGCTTCCAATTCCCTACGTTCCCAAATTCCCACGTCCCCGAATTCCACACGTCCCTAAATCTCCATGTTCCCCAATTCCATACGTCTCCAAATCCCCACGCTCCCAATTCCCTACATCCTCAAATTTCTATGTCTCCAAATCTCTACGGACTCCAATTCCATACGACTCGAGTCCCTACGCTCTCAAATTCTTACGCTTCGATATCTCCACGCTTCCAATTCCCTACGTCCCCAAATTCCCACGTCCCCGAATTCCATACGTTCCCAAATCTCCACGTTCCCCAATTTCATACGTCTCCAAATCCCCACGCTTCCAATTCCATACGTCCCCAAATCTCCACGTCTCCAAATCTCTACGGACCCCAAATACATACGACTCGAGTCCCTACGCTCTCAAATTCTTACGCTTCGATATCTCCACGCTTCCAATTCCCTACGTTCCCAAATTGCCACGTCCTCCAATTCCCTACGTTCCCAAATTCCCACGTCTTCCAATTCCATACGTCCCCAAATCTTCACGTCTCCCAATTCCATACGTCCCCAAATCTCCACGTCCCCCAATTCCATACGTTCCCAAATTCCCACGTCCCCAAATCCCTACGTTCCCAAATTCTCACGTCCCCAAATTCTTACATCTCCAAATTCTCACATCTCCAAATCCTCATATTGGGATTATGGAAGCAAAAGGTGCTATTTGAAATAAAACACGTTTGTTAAATTTAACTTTTTGGAAATTGAATAGTGAACTCTATGGCTAATGTTTTCTCTACATGTGCGCTTTTAAGACTAATCCTCGGACCGTTTTTCCTCGTGCTCGAGAGGTCCCATGCTTCATTGATACTTTTGTATATCTCAGCATGCTTACACTAGAAGGACCGTCTTGGACCACGCAGTTCGTCGCGTTCCTAATTAGGCAGGATGTTTATCCTTTGCCTTCAAATAAACTAAAGTAGAAATATCGTGAGATTGATTTTTGTATATTCCAACACCTCACATCTCTAAATTCTCACATTCCCAAATTCCTACGTCCCCATATCCCTACATATCTCAAATTCCTACGTCCTCAAATTCTCACATCCCCAAATTCTCACATTCCCAAATTCCTACGTCCCCAAATCCCTACTTATCTCAAATTCCTACGTCCTCAAATTCTCACATCCCCAAATTCTCACATCTCTAAATTCTCACATTCCCAAATTCCTACGTTCCCAAATCCCTACATATCTCAAATTCCTACATCCTCAAATTCTCACATCCCCAAATCCTCACATCTCTAAATTCTCACATTCCCAAATTCCTACGTCCCCAAATCCCTACATATCTCAAATTCCTACGTCCTCAAATTCTCACATCCCCAAATTCTCACTTCTCCAAATCCATGGGCCAATTGGGAGGAAACCTCCCAAGCGCTCTTATGAGAAAATAAAGAACAGTACTCTCCAAAGCCATACATCGCCAAATTCCTACCACCCCAAATTTCTACCTCCCCAAATTCCCAAACCCTTAAACTCCACCTCCACACCCCCACATCCACAAACCCTCTATCCTCTATTCATCTATCCCCATCTTCCTTCCCTCCACAACGTAAATGTCCACAGTAAATTGTCGGTGGTCGTCCATACGTTTTTTTGATCAGAGGCACGCAATAAGGGAAGATGAGATCGCGTCGGCACTTGAAAGCCCCGTTTCAGGATCGAGACGGTTTTGCAGCGAAGATTGGCACTCCGCGAGCGGAATGCGAATGATTTGTGATCGGAGGCTGCAAATCGCCGCGGAGAGCAAATTTCGGAAGATTACGGTTGGAGGGGAGCGATCGTTCTAGCCGGAGATGCGAGAACATCGCTGCAATTTGTGGTCGTAGGAAGATTAGCGCGACTCGTGGTCGCGTAAATTGCCTTTATGAGACAATCGCCGCGATTTCGCGCCGATATAAATCGAGGGATCGAATTAGAGTGAGCCGTGAACGCGTGATTTGTGAAAATGCGTGGGTATGTGCGTTCGTACAGTTCGTGTGACTTGTGAGTGCAACAATTGCGTTTACAGATTGAATTGTAGGATGTAGTTTGATGATATAGGAATATATGTGGATATAGACATTTTTTTAACGATGAAATTTTGCTGACATTATTTGCAATTGTGGTAATTGATGTAAGAATACATGTACATTAAATTAGACTTCATAGAATTGAAATAATATCAACTCGTAGGTAGAGGAATTACACCTAAACAAAATAATGTTTTGTTAAATTAAATATGGTAGAAAATTCTGTCATATAAATTTACCTACCTAAACTTCTACAATATAAATTTCTAGATAGAATTATTCTTCTTAGTTGCAATTATGGTGATTGACGTAAGAATACATGTACATTAAATCAGACTTCATAGAATTGAAATAACATCGACTTGTAGGTAGTGCATTTATTCTTAAACAAAATATTGTTTTGTTATATTAAATATGGTAGAAACTTCCATGATATAAATTTGCCTACCTATACTTCTAGCATATAAATTTCTAGATAGAATTGTCCTTCCTACAATGTTTACAGACTTCAAAATATTATCCCGAGGCAACCAGACCATTAAATTATCTATATGTCAAAATCATAGGCATAGAACCTTCAAAGTAACACTTGTTAGCAACAAAACTAATTGTACTACCATCAACTGCACTTCAAAGCGCCACGATCTGTAAACAAATTTCATAGCGAATTTAACGACGCCTCTACCTTCAGTTCCTTATAGTCTCGTTGGCAATATAACGAGAGGCTACTGTACCTCGATTTTAACAAAGATGAAAGGAACCCCGTACATCAGTCGTATTCGCCGTGTTTATAAGATGTCCAGCACGAGTCAGCGGCCTTATTAATTGATCCGAGCCCGGACAAAATTAGTCGCGAACGTTGTAGCCAGGAGGGAATTTATGATTTGCAGAGGCGTACAAGACGATAAGACGGGATTCGCGGTACCGCGGTTCTGTTACGGCGACAGAAATAGTGATGCAGCTTGCAGTCGTGCCAATTGCGAACGGGAAGAGTGTCAGGACATGTTGGCCATTTAACACGAGTTCCCTGTGATAAGGACATCGATGCTACGTTACGAGGCAACAAATTTACGCCGATCGAAAAGGAAAATGTCGACGGTCATACGTTACCGGGGCCTCGATTGGAAAGCCTCGAACGTAATAATACGTTTCTTGTGGCATTGTGCGCAGGTATTAAACGACCGGCATCGAACGCGTACCGTTCAGAACTAGTAGCACGAGATCGTCACGGTACTTTACTCGGCGAACGCGACAATTTCCGGTTTACTCGATCGCTCTTAACCCCTCATCAGCCGCATTCCGCTCATGCTTCAAGTTGCTGCCCGACACGATCCGCGACACACGGCTATTTACTATCTTTTCTGCCTATTCCTCGATCTCTACGTTTCCCACCTTGCGGAGCTAAGAAATTTCTGCATATGGAGGATTTTAAGTTTGCGAGTTTGGGAATTGGCTGGTGTGGAAATTTGGCAAGGTGAGATTTTGGGAATTTAAGGATTCGGGGCCGTAGGAATTTCAGAGCTCAGAAATTTCGGGACGTGGGAATTTCGGGGAATTGGCATTGCGGAGCGTTGGAATTTCGGAGCGTCGGAATTTCAGCGCGTTGGAACTTCAGAGCGTTGGAATTTCAGCGCGTTGGAATTTTAGAGCGTTGGAATTTCAACGCGTAGAAATTTCGGCGCGTTGGAATTGCAAAGCGTTGGAATTGCGGAGCGTTGGAATTTCAGAGCGCAGAAATTTTGGCGCGTTGGAATTTCAGAGCGTTGGAATTGCGGTGCGTTGGAATTTCAGAGCGCAGAAATTTTGGCGCGTTGGAATTTCAGCGCGTTGCAATTGCGAAGAGTTGGAATTTCAGAGCGTTGGAATTTCAGCGCGTTGCAATTGCGAAGCGTTGGAATTTCAGAGCGTTGGAATTTCAAAGCGTAGAAATTTCAAAGCGTTGGAATTGCAAAGCGTTGGAATTTCAGAGCGCAGAAATTTTGGCGCATTGGAATTTCAGAGCGTTGGAATTTCAGGGCGTTGCAATTGCGAAGCGTTGGAACTTCAGAGCGTTGGAATTTCAAAGCGTAGAAATTTCAAAGCGTTGGAATTGCAAAGCGTTGGAATTTCCGAGCACAAAAATTTTGACGCGTTGGAATTTCAAAGCGTAGAAATTTCGGCGCGTTGGAATTGCGGAGCGTTGGAATTGCAGAGCGTTGGAATTTCTGAGCGTTGGAATTTCAAAGCGTAGAAATTTCGGCGCGTTGGAATTGCGGAGCGTTGGAATTGCAGAGCGTTGGAATTTCTGAGCGTTGGAATTTCAGAGCGTAGAAATTTCGTCGCGTTGGAATTTCAGTGCGTTGGAATTTCTGAGCGTTGGAATTGCGGAGCGTTGGAATTTCAGAGCGTAGAAATTTCGGCGCGTTGGAATTGCAGAGCATTGGAATTTCAGCGCGTAGAAATTCCGGCGCGTTGGAATTTCGAAACGTTGCAGTTTCGGCGCATTTTAATTTCAGAGCGTTGGAATTTCAGCGTATAGAAATTTCGTCGCGTTGGTATAATAAAACAATTGCATATTGAGTAAATCTCCAAAACGCAATTAGTAAAAATCGTCGAGCAAAGAGCCAGCGAAAAGCCAAAAAAGGACAAGGCGAGACATTTTCATTATAATACGAAGGTCTATTCGTAAAAAAAAGTTGGCTCGCGACTTGATTTACTTTTGCTTGTTGGTCGCGTACGTACACGCTCGTTAGAATGGTGGCATAGCCTCGTTGCGATATCCAGACACGGCCACGACGAGAGACCTTTAAGGAGAAAACCTTTAACCGGACTCGTTCGCCCGGACCGACCATTAAAAGGGTCCATCCATTACGATGAAAATGGAACGCGGCCACGGATCGCGTCAACGGACCCGGCATTACGCTCACAGAAAAAGTATCCTCGACTTCTTGGATCGTGATCACCGCTAACATACTCTGTGTTCTACTGAACACCACCATTTTTATGTGACAGGTCTATCGACGATTGTCGTTAACTGGCTTTTCATTTATTTTCTAGTTTCGACTTCATGGAAACTGTTCTTCAAGAAACGCTTGTATTGTTCTTTTGGATAAGACATTTAATTTGTTCATGTTTAGAATGTGCAGATGTATGTTTATGAATGTGTAGATTATTTTTAAATATATAATATTATGAGAAAAAAATGACAAAGAAATATTTGTTCATATTTATACAAATGTATAAATGTATATTTGCATACGTATATATTATTTGTAGATGTATAATATTATGAGAAAAAAGTGACAAAGAAATATTTGTTCATATTTATACAAATGTATAAATGTATATTTGCATACGTATATATAATTTGTAGATGTATAATATTATGAGAAAAAATTGACAAGAAATATTTGTTCATATTTATACAAATGTATAAATGTATATTTACAAACGTATATATTATTTGTATATGTATAATATTATAAAAAGAAATTAACAAAAAGTAATGTTCATATTTATACAAATATATGAATATGTATAAATGTATATTATACATAAAAAAATTAGCAAAAAAATATTTGTGTTATAAGGGAGAAGATTTGAACGCGAGACCCTAATATTTGCAGTCCATCGTCTTACGCAATGGCCCACAAGACTTGTTTGAATATAATGCTAAAAATAGTTAACATATAGTTTCCTATCTAATAAAGAATGTATCTAAAATAGAATTTCTATGGAACATAAAGTATACAATAGTATAAATGCATGCAAGTACGAATTAACATTTGCATTGTTTCAGAACGGCGAGGTGAGATGCGACCGGAAGCGGTGTCCCCGTGCGCTCTGCAACTCGATCACCCATCAAATAAAACGCGGCGAATACGTAGGAGAGGTGGACGACTGTTGCACGGTGCAGTGTCGTCGAGCAAGGCGTCATCATCGCAACAATCACCACCCAGCCCGACATTCGGTGACGCCTCGAGAGCTCAGCTGAGTCCAGCTGTCCGAATGAGCCTCCTTCGAGCTATCCTGCTTCATGGAAACGTTCCCGGGCCATGTTTCTCTCGGCAGTCATCGTCCCACAGTCGAATAGAGCAGTCATAGTCGTCCATCTTCCGAACGGACCAGGATCCTTGCAGAAATATCGGAGCTACATCTTATAGAGTTATAATTTATAGTCTTGTCTTCCGTGTCGAATAGAAGGATCTCGTGGAAATATCAAAATCGATTTATGTCATCCGAGTCGAGTTTATAGTCCACACGGACCAAGAAATATCGATGTTGATCCTACGATACAATTCTCGTTTTAGCCATCTTTATCAACGTGACAGTAACGCGTTCGAAAGGATAGAGCAGTCGAACAGAGTCTGAGGAACACAGCGCCGATTACAATTCGTGCAGATTGGATCAAAGGAGCGGTAAAAGAGGATCGTCCTAAGGTTTACGAGTGTTGCACATTTACGGTGGAAAGATAACGAGGCTGTAAAATTCAATTTACGCGAGGACAGAAATTTAACGAGGCTGTCCAGCCAGATGGAGGTATCACGGTTCGGTATTGACGATCGACTGGTTCGGTTTGAGCTACGATATCCGGGGAGGATTACATTCGGTTGTGAGTGAAACAGGGCCGGTAGGGACAACAGGAAATTCACTTTTATGAACATAATATTATCGTGAAATTTATAGCTTTCAGGTTGATTCGTTTTAATAAGTCTTTCATGTAATTAGTATGGGAAGTGGAGCAATGAGACAATTTCGAGATTTCAAAAGGGAGGATTTCCTTGTTATGAATTTTTAAGATCCTTGTATCTAATTCTTGAATTCGCAAGTGCTCAAAATGTGCTGTTCTACATTTTTTAATTTACAAACTTCTAAATTTAGAAATTCTCAGAGCTACATCTTTAAATACCCTATACTCAAATTCGCAAAGAGCTACATCTTCAAACTACCCTATACTCAAATTCGCAAAGAGCTACATCTTCAAACTACCTTATACTCAAATCCTTAAAGAGCTACATCTTCAAACTACACTATCTTCAAATCTTTAAAGAGCTACATCTTCAAACTACCCTATCCTTAAATCATCAGAGAGCTACATCTTCAAACTACCTTATCCTCAAATTCGCAAAGAGCTACATCTTCAAACTACTCTATCCTCAAATCCTTAAAGAGCTACATCTTCAAATCCTTAAAGAGCGACATCTTCAAACTACCCTATAATCAAATCCTCAAAGAGCTACATCTTCAAACTACCCTATCCTCAAATCCTCATACCCTCAAATCCTCGAATGCTTAAATGCTTGAATACTCGAATAATCCGAATCCTCGAACCCTCAAATCATCAAATCCGCGAATGCTTGAATTCCTGAATCCTCAAATCCTCAAACCAAATCTCAAGCTTCCAAATTCTCAAGCTTCAAATTCTCAAGCTTCCAAATCCTCAAACCTTCAAATTCTCAAGCTTCCAAATTCTCAAACCTTCAAATTCTCAAGCTTCCAAATTCTTAAGTTTCCAAATTCTCAAGCTTCCAAATTCTCAAATCTTCAAATTCTCAAATCTTCAAATTCTCAAGCTTCCAAATTCTCAAGCTTCCAAATTCTCAAGCTTCCAAATTCTCAAGCTTCCAAATTCTCAAATCTTCAAATTCTCAAGCTTCCAAATTCTCAAACCTCCAAATCCTCAAATCTCCAAATTCTCAAGCTTCCAAATTCTCCAACCTCCAAATCCTCAAATCTTCAAATTCTCAAGCTTCCAAACTCTCAAGCTTCCAAATTCTCAAGCTTCCAAATTCTCAAGCTTCCAAATTCTCAAACCTCCAAATCCTCAAATCTTCAAATTCTCAAGCTTCCAAATTCTCAAATCTCCAAATCCTCAAATCTCCAAACTCTCAAACTTCCAAATCCTCAACCCTCCAAATCCACAAATCCCCAAATCCTCGAATTTTGATATCCCCAAATCCCCAAATCCTCCAACCCTCAAATTCCCAAATTTCCAACTTCCTAAACTCCCAAATTGCCAAATCCCTAACTCCTCAACTCCATCCTACCCTCCATCGCCTCCCAATCCACATCAACATAAAATATCCCTAGCACCGGCCCTGAAAGCACGTACCTGAAGTAAATCCTCTCCGTGTACAACGGTGAAACGGCTAGATTACGATGAAAATGATGTTCGAGGGGTAAATGTATGAGGAGCAGTCTGTTCGTCGGCAATATCGTCGAACGGAAGATGGTAATCAACGAAAGAGAAAGACTGGTGTGTCTGCGATGATCGACGAGTATCACAGGAAACCATAATAATAAGGAGAACGGTAATAATACTGACAATAACGTAACGCGAGCATGGTTCTCGTCAGACGTTATATTCTTGGTCCGCAACGGTCTATCAAGCCCTCGCGCGCACACAGAGGAGCACCCATAAACCCGTTAAACGTTTATTAATCAATTGGCTCTCATCAACGGATCAACGGACCGGAAGCCAACCGCTCTCTATCTTCGAGTGACCTCACGAGTACATAGCTCGTATGCGACGGTACAGTAGACTCTCGTTCTATTGCCACTTATGAGTATTCATGTTTTTGGGGATTGCGGTAATTAACACTAGATTTACGGACGTTCGATGGTTACTTTATTTAAATTTTAACTAAAGTAGAAAAACAAATGAATTGAAGATCATATGTGTACTGCCTAAAACATTGATTCTTTTGCTGAAAGTTGACATTTTTAAAAGAATTTCTTAACGAGTTCTGTCATTTAAAATGGACCTATTATCCGTCATTTTGACGGGTTCCGTAAATCTAGTGTTAAAGAAAGATGTTCAACAGAAAATATGCGGTATAACGCAGGTGTTTACGTGCATATAATAATTGGTGCATTGATGGAGATTTTTGATGAGTATTCCTCATTATTTGTTCACAATAAATATTTAGAAAATTGACAATACCGATAATGAATATTGACTAGCAATATCGTTGTGTCGACAATATTGAATGACAACATGAGGTATAAACCTCTTGCACTATGTTTTTGTCAAGTGCGTCAGTCAGAACTGATTAATTTCAGCCATAACATAAAAACAGACACAAAAACACGAAATGTTATGTAAATTTGGTATCATGCAGTCGTTGATCATACAAATTATAGTTGGATTTGAACTTCAAAGTGAAAAGAATTCTAAATTCGAATAAAATAGCCGAAGTACGAGTGCGTCACGTGTCAGACTCGTCAAAATAGTGTAAGGGGTTAATAAGATGAAAGTTCTAACAATATAACAGTAAAGCAATGTAACATGCAATAATGTGTTTTATAAATTAACATATTTCACCGTTTTCCGTATGGTATTTGGTATGAAATGTGGCAGTATAACGGGAGTGTATTGTGTAACAGAAACGATGTAAGAAAAGAGAGAGACACAAGCCTGGGGTAGAGAACGAAAATATAGTCGAGGCGGTAAACGCAGAGCCCTACCGTACCCACCAACCTCACCAAGTTACCCAGCAACCAAAGAAGACTGAAAAACCTCCGATGGTGGCATCAGTTATCATTGCGCGAACACGCTAACGTTTACACTATATGTAAATCTATACTCCAACGCAATTTATTGCTACGGATTATTAATATTATTATTATTATTAATATTAACGATGTTAACGTTTATACACTTATCGTAAGTTTCATCTTTCATTCATTATCGTTCATCGTTTCATCCTCCGTTCATTTCTCATCTCGTCACGTTGTCATTAATATTATTAATATCAATATTATTATTAATGTTTCTATCGCTATTTTGAATAGTATAAATATCGCTGCTATAATGTTATTTTCTCATCGCTTGATACTAGCGTTAACAATTGAAACCGCCTGTAATCTCATCGAAACGGCTTCGCTCTTTATAAGCCTTTTCTTTTTATTTTATAAATTATAAGCTTATTTATTGTTAGGTTCTGTAAGTTATTCGATGGCGCGTAATCTCGATGCATACGATCGAGATTACAGTCGATTTTATTTAAAAAGAAATGCTTGATTAGTTAACGAATGCGTGTGTGAGTCAGTTTTTTAGACGCGTGCGTGTGAAAAAGTAGCCGTCTTCAACTATGTAGCTTCAACGAATTTCTCGGAAAATTTGTAGAAAATCAAGTGTCATCCTCGAAGAGAAACATTTTCAAACTTGTTACGTTGTTGCCGAGCCGCAGGTTGTCGACGCGGAAATTCCTAGGTTTTTGCATAACGAGACGATCTGGATTCTTCTCATATTATCACGTAACGGTATTCACTCCTGAAAATTTAGAGAATTAATAATTTGGTGAATTCACAAATTTTTAGAGATTATTCAAGATTTGAGAATATATGAAAATTAAAAAGAGAGAGAAATATAAAAGAAGAGAGTAGAAATATAAAAATTTAGGACTTTGAAAAAATTAAAAAATTTGTGTATTTAAAAATTCCACGCGTGATAATATAATTAAAAAAAAGTATTGTAAAAAGTGAGGGTTCGGAAGAATCAATGCATTGTTAGCATCTAGTCTAAGTGTCTGAAACACTTGTTCGAGCAAGCTTGCGGAAAACGAGCGGTGACTTGATCGCTGAAAGACGAGAAGAAATCGGGGGTAGCGGTTTTGCGCGTAGCCATGGCAGCTGGTAGGCCTGGTTGTTTGCTTTCAACACTTTCAACGGGAAACTTTTTTTATTGTCCAGTACCGTGAAACTGTAACTGTTTACATGGTCAACGGGTTCGCGACAAGAAAGTGAACACGAGATGTGACCTACGTTATACCCAACTGAGTTATTCATCGAACTTGATTTCATTGTTAACGCGTTGATTGATGCACCTGCTACAAGAAATTAATCGAGGCAGAAGTAAAATGTAAACAAAGATGAAGTCAGTAATAATCTGTGCTATTACTGTATTATAGTATGTTTAATTTTTACAGAGACAATCAACGATTTAATGATCGTCATTCATATTAAATTGTCAATTTATCTTTGACCCATTTTGCTCGCTGCGAACTCCGTTGATAGTCGGCTGTGATGCGATGTGAATTAAAGATCGAGAAATTACGAACGTAAACAATGTCACGAAATTAAATAACGAGTCTCGTTATGCAACAACAGGAAAGTCCGCAGAGAAAGTCTAAGAGGATTAAAATTGTCTTCCTGTTCGCAAATTATATCATACCATTGCCAGATGGTACTAGGATACGCATGAATGATAACGTAGTCCATTGTCGGACAATTTCGAAGAAATTCGAAGTGATTGTGCCTTAATCATCGTGCATGTACACTTAGTCAACGCTGTTAGTGTTAGCCGTTCACCAGTAGAGGCCTTAAGTATGTTCGAATTTCGATATTTTGTACATAGACATATGTAATACACGATAAGAATCGTTTATCCAATATCACGATTATTATTAATAATATTTATATGTAACTGTTAGGAGTCTTCTTCGTGGCTCGTCGAACTGATCAATCGTCGACGGTGCTCGTTATTAATATTCTATTCTTCTATTTCAATACTATTACTATTATTATATTATCATTATGTTAGAGATATATCACGGTTATTTAAAATCATCCCCGCGCATGATGTAATCCGATCTTTTGCCAGGAAGGGAAGCGTTAATGGCGTCGCTTTAAGACAATGATGGACAGATCATCCTTAGAATTTTTCGGGCAGGTACACTGCAATGTAAGAAGAAGAAATTAAAGATTATACAAAAATTCAGATCTTAAAAATTCAAATATTAAAGAATTACAATTTGTGTATCCGGAGTTTGAGAATTTAGAAATTTGAAACTGAAGAAGCACAAGTCCATCACTGTATTAAACACTATATCGTCCTAAAAGTGCATTAATACCAGTTATTATTTTTCTTACTGTTTACTAATCGCCGAAGAGCGTCGTATTCTTCCACACACACCAGAACAGTACGATAACTGTTGATTTCATCTTGTCTAGTAACGATTAATCAGTCGAGAATATTGCAGAGTGTATTCTAATATACAGAAAGTTCCAGTGAAGTGTATACTCGCTTTATTATCACATAATTCAATGGACGTTCTAAAAAATGTTCTAAGCGAACATCAACGTTAATGATATTAATAGTCGTACATGTATACATTTTATTGGAGCCTGTTGGGGTCGATAACATTGTTCGACGTCAGTTGTAAATGTATGTAAATTATGTAAGAATCGCGAACTAGTGCCTTAAGAAATTTTAATTAACTATCGAAGCGATCGAAACTGTTTAAACAGTATTTAACCCTTGTGTTAATAACAGTAAATGTAAAAATAATTTTGAATTAGGAGCAGTTGATTCTTCGAAACACTTGGAGTTACTAACACAAGAGTTAACGAACGTAACGCCTCGTATGAATTGTGCTATAATCGAAATGTCGTGAAATCGAACCAAAAATACTTTTTGAGACGTTATATTGAAATTATTTTTTTAAACCAATGTATTATTCAAAAAGAGGACATAGGAGCATGGAAATCGAACGTTATTCTGTACTGTGCCAAAACGATTGTCAATTAAATCGTAATTAATAATTGTTGCAACTACATTGTGTACGATTGCACGTACATAGGTGTGCCAGTCGGAAGGAGAGAGAGAGAATGAGAGAATGAAAAAAGGGAACGAGAGAAAGAGAAGCGAACAACCAATTGTTGATATTGCTAACTATCGCAATAAATCATATAATTGAATTTTATGCAAATGATTATATTAGAAGTAATTGTACGCCGATTTCAGTATTTCCATTAATAAACAAACACACACGATTAATCTGCGTAACCGGTATTGACTGAGACAGGTCTCCAAGATTCGACGCCTGTAGCAATGCAACCCGTATTCTTGCAGCCACAAGATAAAACAGAGTTTTTAACTATAAAACGTTGTTTATTATTAGAAGATACATACGTCGCTTTGTCATTTACAGCTTTGATTTCTTGGCGTGTTTGAGACCTTCGTCGAGCGCGCGTAGTACGAGATCCACTACTTTGGGTGACGCATTAATTCCTAAAAGTCCGATTCGAATAATCTTTCCTACGGTTGGTCCTATACCTCGGCTGATTTCAACTTTGTACCTGAAAAAATAATATAAGTATTAGTTTCACACAAAGGAATTTAAAAATTAAAATATTGAAAAGTTAAGTTTCTTGCAACAAGTACAAGTAAAAGTACAACCAGACCTTACACTGCATTCTAAACTTTATACTACTATATACAACCTTGGAATTATAACTCTGGAAATAATTATAATAACTATAACTCCTTATATTCTCAGCAGCAACAATTACAATAACTACAATAAAAATGACGAAGTTATAACAATCATAATCTCTAAACAATCAAAAGAAATAATAAAATAGTAAAACAATGCTTGCAATTATTAAACAAAATTGTCAAAAAAGGGAGTAGATCTATGTACAAATTATAATGAATATATTAAAAATAAATGAAGCGGCGGTGATTGCGAACGCGACTCACTTCTCCATGGCTCGCTGCACAATGATCCTCTCGTCGACGCCAGGTGGCAGCTCTATGGAGATCACGGTGGATAATTGATACTGTGGAATTTGCACGTAACATCGAAGCCCTCGTAATTCAAGACCCTTCCTTAATCTGGCAGCTGCAGCCGCGTGTCTGGCCCAAGATGCTGGGAGCCCCTCTTCAATGAGTTCTGCTAATGCTTCTCTTAAACCGTACAACAACGTTGCACTAATCGTGTGGTGATACACTCGGTCTTCATTACCGAAACATTTCCAATAAACGCCGAGGATCCTCAGGTCCAAGTAGTAGGAGACTGGTTTGGTTTTTCTTTGGAACAGCTTTCGTCTGAAGGGAAGATAATTGCAATTAGAAATAAAATATTAATAAGTGTCTGATAACATAATGGCACTATGATCAAATAATGAACAAAAGTTAGTGTTTGGAAAAGCTACATGTTTTGATAACTTATGAAATATGTGCAATGTTATTCAACTAAGCTAAAGATTTAATTTATAAGAGATTTTGCGTCTTTCTAGAAGGTGCACCAGATTAACTAGTTATACATGTACCAGCGTTGAAAGTGATTTGAAAGTGTCTGAATTTCAGCTTCAGTAATTTTCACATTCTTGCAATATTATCTACTATCTACTTAATTACTGCATCTAGTCTAATATTAATCTAGTAGATACAAAGTAAAAGCTTCAAATAATAGATACAATACGTTGCTTAATTCAGAAAGCCAAAAGAGTGTCATCAAATAAGAATTCATCAGACATTCCCATTATGAATCACTGGTAGAACGAGTAGGCCACACGAGTCACAATGATGACCTCAGGTGCGATTGATATTCTGGGATGATCACTCGGAGTCCCGATTCTCAGGCCATTTCCCAGGTGCCTTTTGATTTGCGGTCGAAAAGAAAACCGCGAAAGAAACGAATATACGTACTCTGCCCGTGGACTGAACGAAATGGGAGTGAGTCCAGGTGGGGCACCAAGAACCTTTTGGCTAGCTGTGTAAGTCACATCGATGTTCCAGGAATCCATGAAGAACGGTTCGCCACCCAATGACGCGACGCAGTCGACAATGAGTAAAGCATCGTATCTAAAATATAATTTCTTCTTAATTCATATTCGATTTGAAATTGATTGATATAATTACTGTAGTTAAATTACTTGTGAATAAGGTCTCCGAAACCTTCCAGTGGTTGTTTTAACCCTGTGGAGGACTCTGCTTGGACCATAAAAACAGCTACTGGTCTGTACTTTGCCAAAGCAACTTCCAGTTCATCCAACGTGAGGCCCTTGTTGTGTTGTGTTTCTATCAGCTCGACCTAGAATGTCTAAACTGAGTATGTTTTGATAAACATATGATAACTTTCAACTCAATGTTAAAGTTACAAATGTTATATTGCCATGTGATTTTTGTGCATTTGATCCCTACTCATTGCACCATACATTAGATCTTGTTGCATCATCCTGTGCTGAATCTATTGTACCTCTTGTATCATCTCCGCGCTATATTACCACGCATTGTATCTCATGCGCCGTATCTCCACGCGTTGTATAACCACGCTTATCCACTACATTCCAAAATTTTCCACTTCCCTCCATGGCAATATAACTTATCTATAAAATTTTAACTCAAATTGAATTGAAAGTGTCTTAAAAATAATTTCGCATACGTTAGCTCCAATTCGAGTGGCTATGTCAGTTGCACGTTCTCCCCAAATGCCAGATTTGACGATGAGGACAGTTTCACCGGGTTCGAGTATATTAACGAAACACGCTTCCATGCCACCGTGTCCCGATGTACTAAGTACCAGGGTAAGTCTGTTATTTGTTTGAAAGACGTATTGCATTCCGGCCTTAATTTCATCCATTATCTGAAATATTGGATTGCTGTGGTTATTGGTATTGATGTTCGAATTGCAAATAAACAAGGGATTACCTGACAGATCTCGGGCTGAAGATGGCCGATAATTTGATTCTGAAGAGAGCGGAGGACTCTCTTGGAGCAATTAGTCGGTCCGGGAGTTGTTAAAGTTTTTACCGGCACTTGCAATTTGCTTCGAAGTGCCTTTGGTGGTTCTTTGCGAACGGCGAGCTGGTCCCATTTGTAATTCATGGCGACTTTTCTTTTATTGAATATTTTAAGGAATGAAGTACGCTGTATTTTAGGAGGTAAAAATTAATTATAATTTCGTTATAGTAAAAATAAAGAATAGATTAAAGTTTAATTAATAACTTACCTAAACTCCTCAAACAAGGAATATTACATCAATTTCACAAGTCACTGTGATGACACGCAAATGGTCTTACGACCATCTGTTCTACTTATACACTGTGCGGGCGTTTAATATCACGGTTATCAGCAGATAATTTCAATTTAAAAATCAGTCGGATGTACTCGAACTAAGCCTCCGAGATGTAATTATTGTTTTAATATGAAACTGTCTCGACGAACTGAGGATGAATGTGAAGGCGTAGATAAAAAAGACCTTTCAGCGTTTATGAGTTTATTGAAAGAATATTAGTACAAAGAAGTCTCTTGAAACGTGAAAATAATTTGATACGCAACTGCACTCTGATAACCTATTAATCGTAACTTACATAAACACTACAAAAACAATTAGCTACGCACATGATAAAAATAAAAAGTTAATCAATAAAATAAAAAGTATAATAAAAGTAAAATAAAATAAAAAAATAAAAAGTTAATTTTTACTGCAAATAAAAATTATATCACCTCGCGTTATATCGCCACGCGTCATAACACGCGTTGTATTTCCATCGCATTGTATCGCTGCGTGTAACACTACACGTTATACGACTACATCGACGCTAGGAGTAGGGGAAGTTCCATAAATCATAAAGCGATTCGTAGACACAACTGACTCAGAATATCAAGTATAGAAACGTGCTAATGGAAAAAATGAATGCGTTTCTAAATGCTTTTTGTTCTGGCGACAGCTAACTGTTAGGTTTCTAAATACGATGAGTGGTTATCAAGTTCCGTTTCAAGTTACGTTTATCAGAGCTGTTTTCGTGCTCTTCTATCTAACCTACTCTTCTAGGCTTCTTTCACGCACGTGTTTCTAAACACGTGACACTAAAAGCGGTACAGTAGATGAATTGTGTTCCGAGACGTGCGCCTATTTTAAAACTTTTATAGAATTACAAAAAACGTGTTAAAATCTGTCTCGTTTAACTACACCATTTCTGAAACACGCGTTTAAACTTTGAAGACACTTCCTGAAAAAAGGCGCGGTATTTAAATTGATCTTTTTTGAACGGAGATTAAAATACAGAAAATTGAATTTGTATGGGAAAGTATTGGTTAAAAAGTTTCACGTGTATGTAACAAAAAATGCAATTTATGAATGTAGCAAGAAGAAATTCCTGGATGCTCATAACGGAATACCGGTACAACATTCCTTTCGTTAAAACACAGCGAAAGTTCATATATAAATACTGATATTAACATCGAGTTAAGTCTGTCGAACGCCTTTATCGCGTGATCAAACTTTTTTTCATAAATAATAATTTACTAATGAATAATTTCGCATGAAATTAAAAGCTCAATATTTTCTGTTTGCTAAGCAAACCGACGAAAATGCAGATCCAGCAAGGGTCAAGTTCGGTTGCTCGACATCGTTTTCCCCTTCCATCGGCTTCCACCTAGCACCCAACTCCTCTACCCCCCCTCTACGCAACCACTTTGGTTCTCTTTTCTCTCCGTCTTCTTTCTGCTCCTTCATTAACTTCGTCTCCCTTCTTTCTCGCCACTTTCTACCACCCTCCTCCTCCCGACGCTCTTTAATCTCCCTTCGTAGGTCACCGGTGTTAAGCCGCTAATAGTAATAGCGTTGGTACGACGTGAAATTATTCGAAATGACCGGAAGGTCAAGGAGAAACGACGAGGCGGCAAGACGAAGGGAACACGATAAATTTTCATCGGTACTTCAAAAGTTCCCGATAGGTTTTTCGTTCGTGAACGATCGTGTGCGCTCGCGCACTCGCAACCATAAGTTCGTCGGTGTTCGAGATGGGTTCGGGTCCGGTGGTAACCGGACTACGACATTCATACACGAACGAGAGATCGTGCGTGACTGGTCGGTCGGTCGGTTTATAGCGGAGAAGAGTGTGGTGTGGTTTGTTCGACGTGTGCGTGCTCCCTAACCTGCTCGTACAATCGAGAGCATTGTTGGCTTAAGCTAGAAAAAATAGGTAGGGGGAAATGGCATAACGAATTACCGAGCACTATTATTTCGTCAAGAAAATGGCGATAAAAGAGTAGAAGACTCCGCCATTTACTTAAACTACAGGGTATTATTTTAAAAATTTAGAATTTTCCAAATCCCAAATTTCTAAACTTCCAAATTCCCAAACTCTCAAATGTCCGAAAGCCAAAATTCCTAAACTTCAAAATTAAAAAATTTTCAAATTCCTAAATTACGAAATTTAAAAACCACTAATCCGAAAAATATTCAAATTGTTATGACCCCCTACCCTATCTCGCCATTTTCCCTAGGGAAGCATACTATGCTCGTCAGTGTACGCGTATCGTGGCGTTGAAGCGTGTATTGGTCGGGCGTGCACGTGCGCTACCGCAATCGTGTTTGTCTGTGTGCCACGCTCCCGAACCAGGAGACAACGAAACAATGGAACGTCGCCGTCTCGGGTCCGAGTAGCGAGGCGAGCGGGTGGATCGTACTTACTTGGTTTGCTTGTTCGTCTCGTACGTCCACGAAACCGTGCATGAACAGGCAGCAAGGATTTCTGAAGACGGTTTTCAGGCTCCCGGCTTCGAGAACCGCTTGCTCGTGACTGCCCCCTGGCGTACTTGTTTCTCAGTAGAGGCCGGGCCGCGACCAAGGAGGAACGCTTTGTGTGTTGAGCTGGAAAAAAGAGCCTCAAGAAGATCCGACTGCCAGTTTTCGGTGTACACGTTCCTTCTCTTCGAGTGTCTTTCGAGTGTTTTACGATTGTTTTTCCCTCCGATCGATGTTACGCCGAATCTCGACGCGCGTGAGAATCGATCGATATCGGATCACGGTCGTCAAGGAAACGAACGAAGTCTCGACGCGAGTGTATCATTTCGGCGGTGGTGTTTATCGACCGGGACATTGATTTTCGTGCGAAATCGGTATCGTTCGTCTATCTTCGTCCCACGAAGAGGAGTCGTATACATAATCGACGACGCACGAGTCAGTTCGTAATCGTCGCTAACTGCTTGTCACCGGTGTTCCCGTGGATATCGGGAAACCGTGCACGTTCAACGAGTGATTATCGATCCGCGCGTATAAGTGAATCGAATTGTGTCCATGGTTAAGAAATCTGTGCGGTTGACGCGCTTCCCTCGGTCGTGTCGTCGTCTCGTACACTCTCGCTCCTTTCATCTTGCATTCCCTTCGACCATACTGTCCCTATCTTCGCTTTGCGATCCTCTCTCCGCTTCTCTTTCCTCGCCTCTCTTTCTCCGATCCGTTCCTCGGTTGACCGGTCTCTCAAGGGGGCGTGCTTGGCCACATTCAACAATGAGCGAACGCAAAACTATCTAAGCACGAGGCGCGAACGAATGGTTCCTGTGTTTTCTGCCTGTGTGTGGCCCGATCTTTGCTCCACGAGTGTGTGTTTACACCGAAACTGTCGTTCGGTCCTTTTTTCTCGGATTTCGGATGGATTCACAACGGACAACGAGTTAACGAGAGTGGAATCGTCTTCGAGTGGCCCGCTCAACAAGGTGAGTGTACTGTTATGATTATCACCTTCGTTTATATCGAATAACCGGCACTTTTTTCCGTCTCCGAAACACGTGATATCCGTTTGAGCGATCGGACGCAACGGTTTCAATTAACTTTTTAAACGAACGGTTTAACGAATCGACCGGAACGAGCTTTTAACACGATATCAAAATTGGCAATTTAGGAAACAGTTACCGCTTCTGGTATATATTCGCCGACCCGTTCGGCTCGTGCACGGCCTCGTGTAACGACTTCGATTCATAATCGTTCAGCCGATAGGTATTGCGTTCCCATTTCGAAATACCATTACTCCGAGTGATAGATCGTGAGAAAAGTTACGGCCACGAATGTACAGATATCGTTCTCGGAGAAATCGATATAAGACCACGAGAGTATCGCAACAACAGACCCCCATGTACGTGTCATGTTTTTCTTCTCCATTCTTCTCGAAATAATCCGTCCAAATAATCGACCGAATACGAGCGAATAATCGACAACGGACACGCGTCCAAAAGTCAGACCCACCAAATTAGATACGCTTTGACATCGGCAAGGGTCCCCTTTCAGCTTAATTCGGGATGAAACGAAATAGAAAAGCTGCCGTGAAGCGTAAGGAGCTTCCGTCAAGGGAGGGATTTTAGGAACGTGTTTTCGTACACTCTTGGAAGTCGTTACGTGGTTGCAAAGTATTTTCGGTGTAGTAAACCGGAGAGAATCGACATCATCGGGCCCTTCCTGTATCGTTTCGCCGCTTCTTGGACCAAATCCAAAAATACCGACGGCTGCCGAAGATACGTGTGTGCGTATGTATTCATGGCTGGGACATACCGGAAATAATATTTCAATTCGAAGAACCTTGGTGTTTTTGATCGTGTGTTGACTTGATGTATGACTTTGTAAGCGGCAACGGTATTGACACGTTCACGAAGAACGTAAAAGTCTCTACAAACATGGAAATATTTTTATTTAACTATCAATCACTTTTTTAGTATTATTAACGTTAAATAAGACGCGATAACACTTTTTCATTAGAATTTTATTTGAACAGCTGTATCGTTCGATTTGCTTTGACGCAAGTAAACAGTAAATACTAGATCGACAATTAATAACGGGAAATATTGAATGAAACTGTTGATATTCGAAGTTTGATATCGTAATAACGATTTACGTAGACGTTACTACGAATATTTACAAAATAAGATTCGAGTTTATAAATCAGTTCGCGAGGACTGTGAAGTACGTCGCGAAGACGGATCATGGAGTCTTATTCGAGAGACACGAGAGGCATACACGAGGCACGTAATTAAGGCAAATGGTTCATTAAGTTAGGCAATGTAAGGCGGATGCGGCGAATTCCTTTATGAAATTATAGTGCTGTTGTAATTTCTGAGGGACTAAATATTTGAAGAAGTAATATTACGCCATGATTTCATCGTTAATCAGTGGGGACTTTTCAATTTGCGATGCATGGGAGTGTCTTGGTGGCGGGTCCAGATGGGTAAACGCGATGAAGGCAGTCGCAGCCTAACCTAACCTAACACGAACGTTACGTATCTCGCTATCTTAGATACCAACAATAGGTATCTTAATTGCCGGGACAGCGATCTTAACTGTGAGTAACTGCAGTTTTATTACATTTCATATTCCGAAAATAACATAATAAGTAAAAGTTTATTAAAATAATAACGAAGTGCACCTCTACCGCGTTTCTGAACGTCACTCGCGAGTAATCGACCGGTCAGTGTTCGTAATTTCGATCGGCGTGCTCAATCGAAAAAGAATTATGACGCAGGCCGAATCACTTTAGCGAGTAATTGACTGCATTAACGTTACGTGGGCAGGTGAAGATAGACACCGGTCGTTTATCATGCGAGGGCAACGTGCGTGTCTCTCCTCGTGGCGTCTGCATTCCCATACACCACCCACACAAATTGAATTTCAAGTTCGTTTCGGCGGTCGAACGCCGTCGTTACGGTTCTTCCCGCTTTTTATAATCTGATTTCCCTGGACTGCTCGACAAGCCTCATTTTTCTTCGGTCGGTAAATACCCTTTACAGTGAAGCAACTGCCGACTCGGTCAGTTTTACAAAGTATGCGGACTTTATCGTCTAATAATAAATCCGCTTACGTCTGTGGGATCGTTAAACGGAAATATTTCAGTTTGTAAACTTTATAAATTAAAAACATAACCATTCACATATAATGCGTGTGGGTATATACATTGTACGTAACAATGTGTTAGGACGTAATATCTCTAGATTCTAATATGTTATTTTAATATTTTTGAATTAATTATTCAAATATTACTAGACCCTATATACTTGACCTGAAATATTCCTAGATCATTTTCTAGCATTTATAAAGTTACATAATACAAAATTTTTAGTGATCTTTGGATTTAAAAAATTATTAGCAGTCTTTTAACCGGTCGTACACGTTAATGGAACGTTCCAGACTTATTAAATTCCCAGGCGGGACGGTATAGAGTTGAATGTCAGCTTTCAAAAATTCACGAAACTTTTTCGTTAGTGTTTCGGTGTTCGAAGGGCCACAAAGGTAACGTTCACCGGAACAATATACCCTAACCTGGCGTGGTATCACCGTCGACGATAAACACAGGCTAATTTCTATCATTATGATGGTAACGCGCGAAGAAACGCGTTACAAGAGCGTCGCGAATAACAACACGTTTATCTTGTTAGCTGGATCTCACAGCCGGCGAACGTTATTACACGTCGTCGAGTGTGCACGGCGTTAGCGAATTATATGCTGCGTTTTGAATCTCAATCGTCGCGTTCGCAGCGTGTGTATCATGTCCCGGGCACCTGTGTTCTTCCCTCCGCGACACACCAACACCGTCATCATCCACGTCGCGTCGTGCCGTGCACGATGTTATCGCGTTTACGCAGGACCTTCGTTCCCTCTTTAAATTTCCTCCCTCTTACCGATAAAACCGGGCTTTCGTGTTAGGTTAGGACCACCTTTTCCTTGTCGACTATTTACACTTCTATTTCGATTAAATATTTGGTGTCGTGTAAGTTAATTAATTTTATTATTTATTATATTTAAGGTTAAACAGAATTTTATTTTTATTATATTTAGTATCAAATAGGGGCAAGTAGACGATGTATTGATATACGTTTATACAAATTTTGAGATACAGATACATATAGATATGCTTATAGATATAGAAGAAATACGAGTGTAGAAGGATCTAGAAATATTAGAATACAGTCCTAAACAAAATGGCGGTATACATTTCGTTGTAGCACATGGATTTCGTTTTTTTATTCAACCTTGAAGCAGCATAATATCGAATAATTATATACGGGACGATTTTTCAGAAAATCAGAGAAACGATGTAAAGGAAGCATACCAATTAGCCGAACAATGCATCATGGCCTCGTCCCTTGGAGGACCAGGAATGGCGTCGGGTGTTCCGACACCACGAAGAGTCAACCTGGAGTTTCCACCACCTCCGCCTTACCCACCCCCTCACAATCAGGTGACTAGTAATTTTTGTACACACGTGTAATAATTTTATTATTAATTTTTATGTAGTTTATTAAGTTTAATTTTTATGAAATTGTTCATGTTGAATTCTTTATTTCAGATGGCTTGTTCGGGTTTGGTGGATCCTGCGGCGGTGACATCGCCTATGTCGAGCACCGCTCACCAGCATCCCCTTCAGGATTATTCGTACGCCTACTACGAACCTGGCCCGAGTCGCCTGCACGGCACGTATCCGGCGGAAGTGGGTTTGAATCGTGTGCAGCAGCAACAACAACAGCAACTACGACCGGAATCGTTCAAGAGGCACACGTACATGACCCGCTATGGGACGGAGGAGAACATCTACGAAGAAATATCAGAAATCAAGTAAGGATGTAGTATAAGAAGAGTGGAGTACAATGGAGCACTGTGATATTTCAAATTTCATATTGAGATTCAAAAATATTGAGATTCACAAATTTAGGGTTCTGTGAGTTTCAAAATTAGAAACAAACAAGGCGAACAATATAAAATTGTATACAATACAAATGCTATCAGATCTGTTTACAAAAGTCAACAAATAACAGTCGTCAAGAATATTGTAAAGCTAGTTGGTTTATTGTAAAATTAGTTCAGCAGAGTATAGTATAGGAAACGTATTAGCAAGGAGAAGAAAAGGAATAATGATAACATAATTTATCGAACGCTGCAGAATAATATAGTCGACGATAGGATTGGATTTGAATGCGTATTCATTTAATCCCCGATGACTTATGTCCCTGGTACAGTGGACGCTGTACAATCGTACAAACTCGTTTTCTTATTGTTCGCAACTTAATCATTGTCTCATGGTATCCGGTCGAATCGGACAAGTGGTTGGAAGCTTGTTGTTGTCCACTTGAACCGCATCCATACTCGCCTCGATGAAGTTCACTTCGCGTCGGGCGAATGAACGTGCGTATTCATCAACCATTTAAACTGAATGAAACGTAATTCTACGCGCTATCATCGGCGCTTCTATCGACCGAAAGAAGCTCGACTCGCTAACGTTGTAAGTTAACACCGTCTTCCTGTTGGATACACCCGGTGTAGGAATACATTTTCATCAGAAATGGAAACCTCGTAGAAATCGATTTCTACTTCTATGGTCTTCGTTGAACCTATACTGTTTGAGAATACTCACATATGTGTACGTTTAGTTTCTCAGTTCTTTGATCAAAGATTTTATTGTAGATATTATTGTTTATGTATATCATACATTTTTGTAGGGTTTATTTATGTAATTGTTATATATTTAAAATATGTCAAAATATTAAGTAATTCTTTTGTATAATGTTAAGATGTCATCTTAGGCTAAGATGTCATTATAGCTCCAATTATTTTGATGTACAGTTAGTTTGTAAAATAAGTACCTGTAAAATGAGTATCAAGATGTGATCATAGGTCAAATTATTTTGATGTATAGTTTTGTAAAATAAGTACCAGTTTGTAAACTAAGTATCAAGATGTCATAGGTGAAATTATTTGTATGTGTAGTTGTTTTGTAAAATAAGTATCAACAAGTTGTAATGACTAAACAGAATTTCGTCTGTCAAAGAAAGTTGTCGGTCTGGACAACTTTAGACGCCATGAATCATTGGCTGACGATTAAATATAGTACTCGAGAGGAATTCCACATACTAATGGTTGGAATTCATTAGCAGACAATGTCACCGAGCGTTGCACGGTTCAAGAAGATCCCTGGTGGCGGAGGAGGTACGAAGAGTACAGTCACGTCATCGTCGAGTGCTCGGGGAGCTGAATTTGAGCGTGGAGGCGATGCTGATGCCGACCGTAGTCGATAATAACGACGAGGATGAGCCGCAGGATCAACGCGGAGCGTCCACGGAGGAACTATTATCTTCGGTCAGTCCAACCGACGACCTCCTCTCGCCTGTTGGCTGTGACATGGACAGCGGCTTCAGTGGAAGCTCCAGTGCAAGTTACAGGTCAATACAAACTCTATTTATACACGGTCAGTTTTAAACCTTAACAAGCTTAGTCTTTGGTGTTCTTTTCTACCTGAACATGTCCCATAACTTCACTAATACTGTAATACCTCTCTGTTGGTGTCACTCTTAGAATTTGGGAATTTGGTACACCTTACAAAATTTAAAAATTCAGAATGAGACAATCCATATTTTTGTCAGATTTATAAAAATATGGGCTGGTTATAATACTATGAAAATTTATTTGTAAATCTAATGTTAGATAAATGCAGACCAAGTGTTTTCACTGTCAGATAATATTAACCCTTCTAGAGTCACAATAAGATATTGGAGTCCTAAGAAATAATATATAAGAAAGGATCACTTTAAAGTGCACTGTCGTGTTTCAGTCGGGGTTTGCACGAGCAAAAAAGAAACTGCCAGCGTTCTGACGTTGTCGATTGTTATTTGCTTAGGTCGGGTCTGGGATCCCTAAGGAGAGGAATAGGAAAAACCAGCACTCCAGAATTACCGGCGAACCAACGTAAAACTAAAGCCGCTATGATCTGGAAAAAGGGTTGGAAAGGCTGGAAGAAACTGCATTCTTTCGGGAATAATAGCAACAAGACTGGTGAGTCACTCTTACATACCATTTTCTCGTCGACAATAGTTTGTTCGCTGCGTTTCAGAGTAATAAACTGTACAAGCACCGATAGAAACGTCGTAGAACAACGTCGCGAGTCTTTCGTAATCTTTCACGCGTTTTAAAGAACGAACCTTTTAACGAGGTTTTCCATAACTTTAAAATGTTCCTTTCCCCCGCTGAACGTTCTTTTTCCGTTGAAATAATCGCTGGCAATCGGGTACACGTGTTACCCGATAACTCGAAGCGTACTCCATCTTGTTTTTTGCGCTCGACGATAATAAATCGCAACAATGAAAGTGCTATCGGAACCGGCCGGGCTTCGGTCACGAACTACTCATGGCCGCGAATTAATTATACTCGGTTGTGACTTCGTTAAAAATTCTTCTTGCGCGTACCATCGGTTGTCGTGACAAGAATACAAACTCCGATAATTTTCCCTTCTGCTAATTATCGATCATTAACTAATTTCGACGTGTCTGGTAGGGTGCCTCATTTTCGGGTTCAATATCCTAAGACTCGAGGTCGCAAAATGAGAAGCACGTCATTATTTGTGAGAAATACAGTTATCGCATAGGTTAAAGAGTAAGAAACGCATAAAAGTTAGTCATATAGATTCAATATCAGTTGCACCACCGTTGCATTAAATAAGACGGTAATTAACGGGATGCGTCATCGAGTGCAAGGGTTAAGTTGCACAAAATGCAAGAGGTTCATCATAGGTTTAGGATCAGAAGACACATAAATTGTGTCATGGTTGAATGAATAGTGTAGGACATATGGATTAAACAGTGCAAGACGCAACAGGCGCGTCAACTGCATAGATGTGACACGTAACATCGATTATATTTCATAATATAAGGTGTACGTGATATATTAGGTTGTCCGAAAAGTTCTTTTCCTTTTTTTCAATAGGTGTTAAGTTTAAAATATTTTGCGTTCAGTGCATAACTTAAGTAATATATAATATTATGTTCTACCACCTTCTGCCATCTTTCTGGAAGCCTCATAACGCCACTTTTCCAAAATTTTCTTGGTTTACTGTTCAAATATTCTGCAAGACCATTTTTTATTTCATTAACTAATTTTTTATTACGAAGAAAAGTTTTTACGGAAAGTACAAATTATAATCCGATCGTGCAATGTCTGGAGAGTATGAGGGATGTGGTAGACCATCCCAATCGAAGTCTAAAAGTTTTTTTTCGCACAGGTAAAGCAACGTGTGGTCCCGCGTTGCATGGTGGAGCACGACACCACGTCTATTCACCAATTCCGGACGTTTTTTGATTATAGCTTCCTTAAGTTTTTCTAGTTGCATGCAATATTTCTCGCTGTTAATTATTTCCCTGTGGTTTTCATGGAGGTAGACTTTGATAAAACGAATATCAGTGGTGGATGGACGGCCGCTGCGACTTCGTCATTAAGATTCAAATTTCCGGCTTTAAACCTCCTAAACCAATTACAGACGGTTTGATCAGTCATAGAATGGTCCCCATAAACATTGCAAACCTCCTTTGCAGTATTTTCAGGTGTTCTCTTTTAAAACAGTAAAACATGATAGGACGCAAATGTACCTTTGTTCCATCTTTCACAACAGAAAAAATACGGGATTCAATTTCTATTGATGCTGAAAATCCTCTTGTAATGCCACAAAATGACTGGCAATTAATGGTGGAGTGATCTGGATGTTTACTTAAGCACAACAATGTAAAACTTTGAGCGACAAACGCGAAAAGCACTTTCCGGACAACCTAATATTTTCGTTATGTTATTTTATATATTTTAAGTTCAAGGACTCGACAGACTGCAACGATACGTCACATTAGGATTCTGTTAGATTAGCTCCAAAGTTCAATATAGATTTGACAAAATTATACCAGACAAAATATACGAGATTGTGTTAGATTAGATACGAAGCTCAAACTAGACTAAAGAGATATTAATAGCAAAATTATGTATCAGGTTAGGTTACCTTGCAGCAAATTAGATTTCAAGTTCAAGATAAAACGTTTTGTTCGTCGATCAGTGATGTATTCGAACCTGACTTCGCTAGTTCAATTTTTAAAACTTGAGAGTAACGTAGAAGTTTACGAGTTATTTAATCAAGATCAAGTAAAGAATGTTTGAAGTATATGTACGTTGAATTAGATCAGTGTCGACAGTTGTCCCCCTAAATTATTAAGACTTGAATACCATTTCGTTTCGACTCAATTAATGATGGAGTGATCTGGATGTTTACTTGAGCACAACAATGTAAAACTTTGAGCGACAAACGCGAAAAGCACTTTCCGGACAACCTAATATAATCAATTACAGTAGTCACAGATGCGTTGTCAGTTATATCGCACATATCTGAAGATGTACATAATGCATCAAAAGCTGTGCATGTCAAACCCAGAGTAAGATGCTCGTATACTTGAAGATCTGCATAATACATCAAAAGTTGTGTATGTCAGACCCATAAGTAGTCGGCTAAGCCTGTTAAGCATCTCCATATTTGGAGATATGCATAATACATCAAAAGTTGCATATATCATAAGACGCACCAATTGCGTCACTTGCATCGACTGTGAGAATGGAAAGTTGTAGGAGTGGGTGGCATAAGACGCACACGATGCGTCATGAATATGAAACGCGTTCGTTGGTCAATAGAGCAGCGAAAAATATTGCCGCAATCATGATCGATCCGAGAACGGAACTCGCGTACCATGCTCGAGCCGTGTCGAGCACCTTTTGTACGTCTGTTTCACGGCCCTTTGTCGCGCATAACTGCACAAGTATGCGCAGGCCTTTCTTTCATGGGAACATTGGCCGAGTATGACGCAAGCGTTTGGCCCCGACGCGCGCGCTCGTGTGCATTTGGCGCACGAACGGAGTTAATTATTGGTACTTGGAACGGGTCAGCCGTGGGGTCACTCGGTGGAGAAGCAGATGCGAGACCACGTGCACGCCCTTCTCTTCCAGCTTCGATCTCTCTCTTTCTCTTCTACTCTTTCTTTCCATCGAGTAACCCTTCTTCGCCTTGCGTAAGTCTGTCCGCCTCTGGATGCTTTATGGCTGACTTGGATTTCGAGCGTTGCTTCGTTCCGTTTCTTTAACTTCTTTCGATATAATCAGATTTATTAGCGTGAAATTTTGTTCGGTCAATTAAGTTTCAGCCGGTTAGTTTTTAGAAAAGGCTTTCTTATGTTATTCTATTAGCGCGTGTGTCTCACGAGATGGCACGCGAAGTCATTATTAATAGATCGCAACGTGTGAACCGAGGCGTGGCTCTCACGTCGACCAATTACCATTTCTTTTCACGGCTCTTACGAGCCTCGCACAATAGACAGAAATTGCAGTATAACAAGGCGCTAAGTTGCAATTACGATCGGTATGCGATATTCAACTCCGATCGATCAAATGTTAACGTAAAACGAAATATTTGAGGGGAGATCACGCTGTAATTTGCTAAACAGTTTGATGTTCGGAACTTTTTCTCGGCAACAAATTCTGTCGATAGCGGGCAGAGATTGTAAAGGAAAAATGGGCATCGGGGGGCAGATGTTCAGAAAAGAGCAGTCTTTTTAGCCATATGGTTTCCGGGATCCCGTCGAGGTCCTCGAACGGTTCGGGCCTACCCTAATCTCCGACTAGAGCCTCGAGGACGCTTCCGTAGCTCTTTAAACAATACCAGCTTTGTGGTGACCGGATGTTACGAGTTTTCTCGGAATTTCAAGGTGAAGTCGACGAACTCTCCAATCTTGGCGAAAGCACCGTTGCCGTTTGGAACGCTATATTTCGCAATGAGCAGTTGCGATGGAAATAGAACGGTCAAGTAAATTACTATTCGTCGATACGTCATTTTTGTTACCGTGTGTTTCACAAGCTAAAAACACTTGAGATACAAAGATATACAATTCTGGGGGTATAGAGATCTTAGGATATACCAGTACATAAAAATACAGAAGAAGAGATAGGATGGATTCAGAAACCTAAAGATCTAAAGATAGAGGAATGTAAGAATCCCATCTCACAGTCCGTTACCATAAATAAAACAAGAATGTAATACAAGGTTTAGTTTAATAAAAATAATAGAACGTTACAAAGTGTTTATGTACGCTTATACATTGCAAGCGAATTAATCGATCGTGGCCGTTAGAAAGCGTTTGAACGCAATTCCTTTCACCGGTCCGCGGATAGAAGGATGTCACAGCTTGTTGGCGATGGTTTCCACGGCGTGCATCACTCGGATCATGATGGATCTATTCTCCTCGTCCCTTCTTTTGATGTATTCGAAGATCTGCTCGATACGGCGATCGGTCCGTGACTCGTGATCCTCGCGATACGGTATTCGGGTTCTCCTCGACTTTCTAGGCCTTTCCTCATCCTCGTTACGCGCCGTAACCGCTCGTTCTTTGTCTCCGATGGAATCGACCACGTCGTTTCCTCCTACCCTCGACAAGTCCTTAGAGCAGTCGGCCTCTGACGTTACTTTCTTGATCGTGAGGCCCGTGGCACGTGGTAAACGCGGCATCAAGTTCTTCGTCTCTCTTTTCTTTCTACCATAATATTTTCCTGTTTGTCTGAAAATTCATGTACTTCTTTATCCAATAGTACTTGCTTTACATTAGATGTGTTACAGGTTGCATTACATTAAATGTATTAAAAACTACATTATAGTAAATGTAGTACAGAATGTATTATATTAAATGTAGTAGAGATTGTGTTATATTAAATGTATTAAAAACTGCATTATATTAAATGTAGTACAGACTGTATTGTATAAAATGTATTTAAAACTGCATTATATTAAATGTAGTACAGACTGTATTATATAAAATGTATTTAAAACTGCATTATATTAAATGTAGTACAGACTGTATTATATTAAATATATAGTAGAGATTGTATTATATAAAATGTATTTAAAACTGCATTATATTAAATGTAGTACAGACTGTATTATATTAAATATAGTAGAGATTGTATTATATAAAATGTATTTAAAACTGCATTATATTAAATGTAGTACAGACTGTATTATATTAAATATAGTAGAGATTGTATTATATAAAATGTATTTAAAACTCCATTATATTAAATGTAGTACAGACTGTATTATATTAAATATAGTAGAGATTGTATTATATAAAATGTATTTAAAACTGCATTATATTAAATGTAGTACAGACTGTATTATATTAAATATAGTAGAGATTGTATTATATAAAATGTATTTAAAACTCCATTATATTAAATGTAGTACAGACTGTATTATATAAAATGTAATAGAGACTGTATTATATTAAATGTAGTACAGACTGTATTATATAAAATGTAGTAGAGACTGTATTATATTAAATGTAGTACAGACTGTATTATATTAAATGTATTAGAGACTGTATTACATTAGATGTAGTAGAGACTGTATTACATTAGATGTAGTAGAGACTGTATTACATTAGATGTATTAGAGACTGTATTACATTAAATGTATTAAAGACTGTATTACATTAGATGTATTAGAGACTGTATTGCATTAAATGTATTAAAGACTGTATTACATTAGATGTAGTAGAGACTGTATTACATTAGATGTAGTAGAGACTGTATTACATTAGATGTATTAGAGACTGTATTGCATTAAATGTATTAAAGACTGTATTACATTAGATATATTAGAGTCTGTATTACATTAAATGTATTAGAACCTGTATTACATTAGATGTACTTAATACTGTATTACATTAGATGCTCAACGTTGAAGCGTCCTAATTTTCATCATACATCATCACCTGTTTAAATAACCGAATTTCCCAGGTACCATACCTGTTTTCATCAGAAGGTACCCTCTTGATTTCTATAGAACAATCGTTGCCAAATGTGCGCAGCCTTGGCTCATTCGATGAATCACCGATCCGACATTCGATTTCCGGATCGGATCCCGCAGGAAGCGTGTCGACGGAGGAGGTGGGCTCTTCCGGTGTCACGGAGACGCACAAGAATTCGTGAGGATCTATGTACTCGTCGTTGATCGGAGTCGCGCCTCGATCGTGCCCAAGAAGCTGGTCGATGGCGCTGTAAAACGGCCACGAGACGTCGTCCGCCTTGTTTCTGTCTCCGTGTACCGGATTCCTCAGTTCCTTCAACAGATCGCTGTGGCAGATGCATAGTAACAGGACGAGCTAAGCGGGTCGTGCACGATCGCGTGTATCCGCGCGGAATTGCTCCCGAGAGCAACGTATTCCCCCCATTTCCGACATTTTTATCGTCCCGCAAACCTTTAGGGGTTATTTCGAACACGTCAAGGTCTCCGGCACGTTTGGTGAAATAAAAACGAAAAATTGTTGCGGGAAAGACATCGATTCCCCGAGGGTTTTATAGGTATCATTACAACCATCCCTCGCGATGCCGTTTCGACTTGCAACTTTATCTGCCGAGCGTTTATTATCTTTGCGCTTGGAACGGAAGATAGCGAGCTAACGTGCACGAGCGGATAAACACGAATGATCGCGCTTAATCGCTGGGGTAATAGAGTACTTCGTGCATTGGCGTAGCTGAGTTCTGTTCTCCAAAATTCAGGATTTACCCCTTCAGAAATATAATTTAAAGACTTAGAGCCTTGGAACTCGTAAATCTGTAACTTTGAGAATTTATGTATGAAGAAATGGACACAGAGAGTTAACAGTGTAAAAAATTTGCAAATTTGTAAACTTACAAATATAAAAGGTCAAAAAATTGACTCTTACATATTTAAATATGTAAAAATTTGCATTGTACAATATTTAGAATTTTAGAAATGTGAAAGTATAGAAATCTCCTCCAAATGCAAATTTTTAAAAGAAAAATCCCAGTTACGCCAATGCGCGCATCTGCCTCGTCTCACTTTGTACTGCTGCAACAGGTTTGACCATTTCTTCTTCAGCACCCTGTAGTGCACGTTAGCCATCACGCTGGGAAATTCTTCTCGCATCTGCTGCAGAATGTATCTGAAAACGAAAGGAACAGAGGAAATTATAATATAATACTGGAGTGTATCAGGGACACGACAATGAGGCACGTTCAGCGTTCGTTTTGTTGCACCCGGCCCGAGTATATTTTCGCGTTTCGCCTTCCGAGAAACGAACAGAGGAGGACACTATTCGCGATAGGGAATAAAATCGGCCTATTGTTTTGCTCTTATCGCGCGTACGTTTCACGACCGATAAGGAAGCAGTTCAAGACGAATGCTCGATAAACGGAATAGGCACGAGGCTTCATGATTCTGAATTACAATATCAGGACCTTCCTGTTTCCTTTCATTCTTTGTGCTTCGAATCTAAATTATTATCTCTCGAAGGTGTCGTAAATCCTCCTCTGATTTGAAGAAACAACTGATATTATATTTCTTATCTCCTTCCAATTCTCGTCACGCTCGTTAATAATAGTAATTCACCGTTCGCGTCCCAATATTTCAATGTTCCCGGGCTATTTTAGTCAGCCGCCTGATCCTTTGGCATAATTTCTGTTTCGGTATTTCACGCGATTCTGCAATTGCCCCGAGGCGAGCGCTTAAACGTTTCCATTACTTTGAAATTCCAACAAGGATACAAAACGTGACGAATCGCGAAATGGAAACTCTGTACGCGTATCTTCACTCCGCATGTTCGAGGTCGATAATTATTAAGAACGTCGTGGTTGATAAACGACACGAGGGGCTCCTTTTGTCAGTATTTTTACATTCGTCGAGGATACGTTTCGGTGCATGTTTTACTTCTACCATAGTTCGAGTCTCGTGTGAACCAAGTAAATTGGCGTTTCGTGTTTGGCACGTTGTAAGTAGTGATGGATATTCGAGAATTCTCCTTGGAACTTTTCAAGTGATTTAATACAAGCTGTGGAGCGAGGGTCGCATTTACCGATGTAAATGAAGTAAGTAAAAATTTCATTGCAAAATTCTGTACATTATACAGAATTGAATATACTCTTGTATATTATAATGTTCTAGAATTTGAAATTTTATTATCACAGAATTGAAATTATATTATTATATTATTATTAAAGAAATTAAATTTAGGATAAGGTTGTTTATGTCGTACCTGTGCTCATGTCGTACCGGTCTATATTAAGTGTCATGGCTACTACAGCTGTAATGGCGCCACATTAGAATTAATTTATATGACAACACAAAGATTGTTCAGAGTTGTAATAAATAAAAAATAATATTTACACTAGAATCGAATAGCAAATATAGTTTTTACATACTCATTATTTTTTCTTAGTACGACTTGAGCAACCTTACCCTAATTACTAGAACATTCGAGAATTTAAATGCTCGAGAAACCTACATTGACGCATGAATCGGTACCTTGGTTCTAACAAAGTAATTAACGTGCGTTTACTTACTCCCAACCCGCTTGGGCAGAATATTTGCGACCGGTGAATAGCTTTCCATTTTCCTTTCGTAGCTGAATGAATCGGCAGGTGAGATTCTCGGTCCCTGCGGGCACATCCACAAAAGGGGAAATCCCCGTAACTACGTTGCGTGACTCGCGATTATTATCACGTATCCGTAGCAAAGATTCCTATTAAGACGCTTATTATATCGCCTGTGGAATGTTGTTGGGTTACCAGACCGGTCGTCACGGTCGCAAGAAAGAAGAAAAAACGGGAAAAATAGTAGTGGGAGGAATAACAATTGGAAGGTGCGCGATTTAATGTACTCCGCGAACACGTGGATAGACTGACGCGCATGCGCACCTTACGCGCATTCCTTTACGCGTTTCTTCGAGTCGCCCGTGTGCATCGAGATGGAGAGGCTGGCGATCATAAAAACGGGACTAATGATTCGGTTACGCGAGCAAATGAAACCATGCGACGTGGATAGTTGAATTCTTCCATTGTTTGTTCGTAAAAAGTGTCAACGAGACCAAAAATAAAACCGACAATTTTAAAAATAATGAATAACCAAAATCGATCGTATTAATGAAGTGCAATTGCAAAAATAAATTCCGTGCATATTTTATCATTGAAACGCAACGGTATCAAGTATTGCGTATATACGTCATGGCAAACATTTGACAAGTAAATTGAATGACAGTAACGATTCAACTATTATGTTTCATTTACAAGGCGATATCACAGTTCACAAACCGGCGCACAAAGGGAGCATCATAGAAACGATGACGCAAGAGAAACGTTAACATGTACTTGCGGATAGATCTACGTAGTAAAATGGATCACTGTGACAGACGCCGAACGCGTGTACGCGCGACGATTAAAAAGGGACAGAAGCACCTTGACACCACAAAACGTGGTCTTTGTTTCGCGTTAAAACACTTGTCGTATGGTGGCCGATAAACTGTACGCCAATAGAACGCGGAGAAAAGAATCATACACGTGGTGGGGACATCGTCGTTCCCGTCAAAACTCACATCGAAATTTCGTGTATTGGGCAGACTGCGTCATGAGCACGAGCGTTCGATACGTCTCTAACGTGGACTAGTACGACCGGGTGAAAACTTTTCATAGTCGAGATTCTGATGCGTACTAAAATCTAGACCTGGTTTCAGTCTTCACCCGCGGACTGAGAGGGGAGTACGAGGAACGTATAAACTACTACCGCCGCGGTGGAAGCTGCAAACATAGATTTGGTGGGGACACGCGATACTTGGACGGTATAGACGCGAGTTTGTCCGTGAATAACGCGCATTGGCGTAATCACAGAGGGCGGAGGATGGGCCTGAAGTTTAGACAGTATACTCAGGCCCTTTTGACGTAATGTCAGAGACGTAGGATATAATATATCTAATATTAGAAGTTTATAAAATTACAAATTGAAGCACTAACAAATTTCCAAATCACCGAATTCTTAAATATCTAAATTTATGAATTTCTACTGTTTCGATAGTCGTTTGCTCATACCAATGCGATGTTCCCACTGCCAGTAAAGTCTAGAAAGCGTGGACCACCCCAGATAAAAGTCCTAATTACGCCAATGTTAACGCGTATAACCGGCAGTTCTCTGGGTGCGTGCCAACTAAGAAAGGAAAACAAACCGCGTCGCCATCTCCCATTAGCGCTCCACAACAGCTCTTTTTCATCTTGCTCTGCTAACCGTGCTACGGATCTCCCGCGATTCGCTGCGTTATCGACCAGGCACGGTTTTTAACTAAGGATAATCGATGTCGATCCTCGAAGTACAGGGCTCTGTCGATTCGAAGAAAATTTCCATAAAATACAATTAATGCCTAACCTTGGCTGTCTGCCATGTTGGCAGTATCATTCGTACGACATATTTTGATCTTGGCAGAAAGTTTTATTTCTGGTAGAATACCCTTACCACGATCGTGTCGCAATACAGTGTGTGAATGGCGGTACACGTTGTTCTTTTTATGTTGATGCCGTCCAGTAGTATTTCTCGAATAACTTTTTTAACGGTGCCGTAGTATCTCCCTTGCAAAATAATTTTATTTTACGAGGCATTTATGTTGAGTTGATATATTTGCAAAATTCTCCAGGTTGGCGTTTCGTGACAAACGTTGCACATTCACGCAGTGTACGCGTGGACTTCCGAATCATATTATATTTCACCGATATAAGCACTATTTGTGTGTCAACGTATTGCTTACATCGTGGTTCTTTGTGTTAGATGAATATTGTTGCATTCGAATTTAGTTTCAGTTCTAAAACGAAACAGAGCGATACATTATAGTGGCGCAAAATATGCATGTATCGGACTAGCGCTAACTGTTAGACAGGAGATTGACGTGTTTAGTCTTGCGAAAATATTTAGAGCCAAGTCGATAAATCCGATAATGTCAATACGCATACATGCGGAGATACGTTAGTACATAATCGTGACAAAAGCTTAACACACTAAGTAACTTATTGTTATCTTTTAAATAAGGAAACCAAATATTTTTCGAATCACTTAGAACCCTTGCAAATGCAAGGACGCATCTGTTCTCGCAGTTTAAAATTTTCTCGGAATTTTCCATCCATTAGTGCACAAAAATGGGTATACATTTTCAAAGACCCTTAACGTCCAGCTGCTGCGCGCTTTGATCGCTTAACAATGCCTCAGGTCAGAGGATCGGTACATTGGCGAGCATCGCCGATTTCTACAGAACAACCTTTAGTTAATAAATTTTGAGATTTGAAAATTTAAGGATCTGGAAATTTTAAAGTTCGCAAATTTAGTCATTTAAGACAATGGATGGTTTTTCTTCTTATGCTAATTCTTATCCAAAGTGAGCCAACATTGCACTGGAGTGTACAAACCAGGGTCGTCCCGAAGCGTAAGCTCTCGAGATCTGGGGAGCGACGGGGAGAGGTAAGCGCTCAAGGTGGCTCCGCATAGCGGTCGTTTCAGCGAACTACCATAAAACGATGAGCCGGTCTCTGTTTCCCTTTCTTTATGTCGATCGTACTCTCTCTTTCTCCCTTCTTCCGCTTTGCCGTACAGAATGAGCCAACTCTTTCATTCTGCCTCTCTGTCTCGTTGCCTTTTTTGTCCTCGTTCTTCCATATAACCAACCGGTCTACCTCTCTCTCTTACTCGTTTCCTTTACACACACACAAATGGCATGCGTCTTTTCACTCTCTCCCAAACTTTCTCTCTCGTTCGCAGCTTGCAGCACCCTCTGTTCCATTCTCACCGACCGTGTGTCTCTTTTTCTTTTGCGCAGCCATTGGTCTATCTCGCTCGCTCGGCCTCTCTCTGTCCCTCCTTTCAGTGCCCTTCGTTTCCATGCAACCTCCCTCAGTGCGTGACGGCTCCGCTGGCCACGGAGAGCTAGAGAGGCGCGCGCGCGCGGCCATGTTTACTCGGTTTCGGTGGTGTTGTTTCTTCGTCGAACGCGACGCATTCTTATCGGTGCATGCCGCCACGATATTAATTATGCCCGCGGCTGGCCGCGTGACCACGTGTGCGCGGTGATTTTTTTTTAACTCGTCCGTCGCGTTTCCACGCCGAGAGTGTCGTTCCGCGAACGCGACTCTTGGGAACGCGAGCTTGCGCGCGCGTGAATGTTCCTGGTCTGCGAACTCGAATCGCGAACACGTTGCGCACACGAAACGAAAGACACGGACCAGCCGGTGCTCGATAACGAACAAGTGATTTAACCTGGAGGACGATACGCGAGGGTGATCGCTCGCCTCCGCGAGATGGAGGAGCTGCATAACGGTGTCATCTTGATCAAGTGTAAGTTGAGTTGAGTTTCGTCTCGTCGAATGCTCGCGTTTTACCGACCTTACCGTATCACGCGTGCTGACGGCGTTCAACCAGAAACGGAGAACGTTCACCCTGCTGTCATTACGGTTTTTTCAATGAATCTGAAAGAACGCCCGGTACGTCGATAACATAACCTCGGTTTTTGAGAATGTGTCAGTGACGGGGTAGAGTTCGAATTATGAAACGAACTCGGTGCAACTGGATTCTGTTGCAACACGGTCGATCATTGTTCCGGTAATTGGCATCGGCACGGTTGCGTGGAAACGATGAAACGTACGTATCGTGCAGCGTCAGCTTAGGGACAGTGCCCGTTCCGCGTTCCTGATGGCTCCATGCCACTTTTATTGCCTACTATTAAAAATGACCGCAAATCAATTTTATAACGACGTTAATTGCTAACGATAAATGCTTCGGTACCGATAATCAGTAGTAACACAATCCTTTAACCGTTAGATGTAACCTTTACGCTGTTTAACATTTCAAAATATTTATGACGCCAATCACCGGAGAACCCCAGGGCAGTCGATGCGTCAAATTTTTCGTGGAAGCGCTCATATGACGTAATCATGTTTTTTGAATCGTTCTATAGCACAAACTAAAGCTACTGTTACTGATAAATATCGTTAAATTTTAATAAGACATCGATAATGCGTCCAATAGCAGAATTTTCTAGCGCGTACTTTCATAGTAACACGCTGCAAACGCGGTCGACAACGTTACCAATTATCTATAAATAACCTTATCCTGTTGACAGTTTCGAAATATTCTTCGACGAATGATTAAGTGTTTGCGGGGTATAAATTTTGTAATTTTATTTTCTTTTGTCTGACTCGTATCATAACTGTCGATCGCGGGCGGTCTATTGTGACGTAAAGCGATAACGTGATGCCACATGAAAATATTAGCCGTATGTTTTTAACGCAGAATCATGTACATTAGTGATCGACACGCCTCGAACGACTCGATCGGGCGTAGTACACGCGACACCTGTGACATATCGATTTAAAATTATAATTTATCGTAATCCGAGATTGGGACGCTTAAGCAACCCCATTTACCCCGGTTAGTTAATACGGTTAGTTAATATGGTAATTTATGCCGGGTGATGTATGGACTTATAAACCGCACCGAACGATATCGAGTGTCTCCTAGATCTGTAGGACCTGTTATTCACGCGTGGGCGTGCTTTCTCTTATAAAAGTGCAGATTGAAATGTCATACCGGCCGTCGGTATTTCGCTCGTTATTAAAAAAATGTACCCTCGTATTTCATTCGTTCAATTGTACCACGTAGATGAACCGGTTGAGATAGTGAAAGGGAACAAATAGATACTAATTTGTATCTTTCGAAACGATACGAATAATTGTATGTCGAACACGTCCGATTGAATATTCATAGTCATCTATTAAATACCGATCCAATTTATATTATATGTCACCGGATTTTTTACTCCGATATCAATCAAATTTTCATATTAAAATTGTAACAAGCGCTTCGTTCGAACAATTCTAAAATTCGCCGGTGCTCGTGCATCTTCGTTCAACTTCGTAACATTCGTACGGACCAGCCTGATTAGAATAGTATACAGCTAGTAATTTATAAACAAGTAATTACATACATCATTAGTATATATAATTAAGATAATTAGACCGATAGATGTTATCTGATCATACCATAAATCTTATAAAGAATATACCGATATCTAAAGTTCGGGAAATAATATTATAAATATTAATAAAATTTAGTTTCACTTGTTACCATTCGAACATAATCTACCTTCACTTTCATATCGATAACTCTCACCACTCGACACAAGTACGTACTTTTTTCGATAGCAACTAGTGTCGATGCTAAGCGTACTTGGGATCAAGTATGTACTCGTATTTACTCGCATCGATTCATCCGTAACGCGTCTTTCCGTTCGTTGATCGTTAACGTTAACATTACGTCTCCGTCAAATCGAAACGAGGTTTATTACGTAAGCAGAGTTTTTTCGCGCGAGCAGATAAACGTATCTAGACTGCTGGTGCCTCGTCACTGCTTCACTGTTTAACGAGATACATAATCCATCAAAGCGTGCCTAGTAACGTCAGGATGAGGTAGTAACAGTAAGAAAATCTGCACAAAGCCGTATGTTACGTAGATTGATCGTCACGATACAGAAGAAAAAAGTACGAGGCGAGAGCAAAATGGGACACTGACCGTGACGAGCATCGCGTGTCTGCAACCGCAAAAGGCAATTCGTAACGATAATGGCACGGTATATACGCGTAATTCGATATTAACCTGTATTATTTAGTAGGACGCGAATTACTTCGCTTTTCCTAAAACCTGTTTCGCGTTTACTTTTCCTCTCTCCCACAGATACGTACACCGCCAATAGAGTTCAATGCCTTTAAACTGTACTTGCGTATCTATTTAAATAACTATCTCTACTAGGTCATTTTGATTCAGCTACAGAAATAAAACATAGTTATTTATATAGTTCCTGCAAGCAGTATAATACGCAAAGATGTATTTTAAATTCTTGGCAAAAACTTTTTAAATTCAAATTTTAATTATGAATTAAAATTTAAGTATAAAAATTAAATAAAAATTTAATTATAAAAATTAAATAAAAATTTAATTATAAAATTTCAATTATAAATTTAAATTTACGTGGAATATTTTAAATTTAAAACAAAATAGAATTCGTTGAAAATAATCGTTCGATTTGAACAAGTGAATTATTCATCGGTGATATCTTTCCCGCGTTTCCGTTCGACCCCACCCTGCCATCCGAAGGTTAGCGTCTAAGGAGGGGTTCATATGGGTTAAACAAGGTTTCTAATCGTTTTTCGAGTCATTGTTCATAACGGTCGAGGTCATCGATCCACGTTATGTAACAGCTTCCCATTCAAGATTCATTCGCGGCGTAAAAGTGTCGAAACTGCATTCTATCGATCGAAAACCGAAGTTACTGGTAACCGAACTAGTTCGCGTGCTGGTCGGTGTGAAAACGCAGTTGCCGCTAATCTCAGTTATGCGTGTTTAAATGCGAACGTGTAAGGGGACAGGGATAACCGGGTGCGTAGTCGCAGTAAATTCGGCTCCCCGCTAGCGAAAAAGGAAGTATTCTCGTGCCGATGACTCCTCGAATCGTGAACTCTGTCGTCAGAAATAAAGTTAGTGGGGAGCACGTGTGTCACTGTAAAAAGCTGGCCTCTCCGTGAGCCGCTCACACGACTCGGGCACACACGAGCTAGGCTACGTGCTTACAATGAGCATTCAAGTGGCGCGCTGTTGCCAGACTTACACATGTAGACCCACACTCTTTGCTACTTATGTTTTCAACTAATTGACGTAGAGATTTTCCTCGGATTATTAAAACAAAGTTGCTCCGAATATGTTAGGTTCCTCGTTCACTCAGGGTTCGATCAAATATTCACTGTTTAGATTACCCTCGTGTGTACTCTGTGAGTAATGTTTTAGCACTCGAGTGGATCGATAGTGTGAGTCGAGTGTTTAACCCTCAGATAGGTGGATCGTGTAATGAGAACAAGAAGGATGTAAAATTAAAATCACCAGCATGACTTTAACCAATTAGTTTTTGACGACTCGTGAATTGAAACTCTAATTTGCATGACTCACATATACACAAAATTATCGGTGATCCGGTACTAAATCGCTTACATGACCTACGATATCAAGTTGTAAAAGTAATCTGCACCATAATATTAAATCACTGTCCAATGATAAATTCTGCGAATGACCCACGCCGTAGACATAAAAATTATGCACGCTTCGGTGTTGTATAGTGACTCATGTTTTAATTCGAAATCCTGTGTCTTACTCAATGTTAAATCGTATCAGTGACCCACAATGCTGAATTCTTGGGGTTCCCACGCCGGGTACTAAATTGTGCGACCCACTCTTCTGCGCTAAGTTATGAGTGTGATCTGAGTGCCAAATCGTACGAACACTTCGATGGTATATTGCAATGACCCACACATTTACTAGCTTTAAATGATGAAAATGATCCATGTACCTATTTCGAATTGCATGATGTAAAACACTAATTCCAAATTACATGAGTGATGATCAAGTCATACATGATCCACATATTACATCACATTACATGAATGGTTCATGAATGACCCACGAATATGTAACATACGAGCTATTTTCAAATTGCATGTATGACACAATAGTACAACAATGAGTTGCTTGAGTGATCCACGATACGTGTTAAATGATATAAATAATCCACACATGTATGTGGCATATGAACGATTCATACATGACCCACGAATATGACTATACATGACCAGCATGCAAACTGTTATCAAATTGCATGGATGACCCAATGTCACAACAATGAATTGACTGAGTGATCCACGATACATGTTAAATCATTTAAATGATCCACATATGCACATGACATATGAACGATACATACATGACCCACGAATATGACAATACATGACCAATATGCAAACTATTATCAAATTGCATGGATGACCCAATGTCACAACAATGAATTGGCTGAGTGATCCACGATACATGTTAAATCATTTAAATGATCCACATATGCACATAACATATGAACGATACATACATGACCCACGAATATGACAATACATGACCAACATGCAAACTATTATCAAATTGCATGGATGACCCAATGTCACAACAATGAATTGACTGAGTGATCCACGATACATGTTAAATCATTTAAATGATCCACATATGCACATGACATATGAACGATCCATACATGACCCACGAATATGACAATACATGACCAACATGTAAACTATTATCAAATTGCATGGATGACCCAATGTCACAATGAATCTAAGTGACCCACGATCCATGTCAAATCATATACATGACCTACACATTCACATAACATTATATGAACGATCCATACATGACCCATGAATATATAACAAAATCGACCACGAACCCTTGCCAAATTGCATGACTCACGCTAAGACATTGAATTGTCTAAGTGACCCACGTCATGGAAAATAATCCACGAACTGATACGAATAACAACGAAAACGTTATGCGACGGAAATACAAAACGCTTAATCGCCTCGTTAGAATACGAAGTTAAACGATACCCGCGATGATAGTTGTCGTTAATTGGTCTGTGTAGGTATAACAATATGAAGCGTTTGTACACACCTGTGACGCAATAGGTTTTATAAGGGACTTCCGGAAAATAAGAATAGAATGTCCTCCGTTTAATTGGAACGTCCTCGCGATTTGATAATGATTCTTGTTTGTACGAATTCATTCAGAAGTTTCTATCGATTTTATGCCACTGTAAGTGGGTCATATCCTTTCTTCGAACTTGCGGCATTGTCGTTTCGAGAAATATAAAGTTCTGAGATGTTTGTGTTAAAAAGATGCAGTAGTTGCAGGAATAAAATCGTTCGACCAATATGCCAGCAAACGAGAAAGTTCATAGCGTCGTGTGGGATGCGTCTTGGGTATTGCAGCTACCGCACGCCTTTGTGTGAGAAAACGGTCGTGTACCTGCAGTTTGTTGTGCATTGCCGCGCTGCACCTGCATGCTACGCTTTATCCGTTCGATGTGCCGGTTTCTCTGTAACCTGCGCCAAGCAAACAGCGGTATCCATTGAAAGGAACACAATCAAGGAGGATGCGTACCCGCTTCTATTTTCGAACGAAGGAAACAATATATTGCTCGTAGGCGAACTGCATTCACGTAGGTGTTCGATACACGGGCGAACTTAACTGTTTCGAACGACTGCGGATTTCGAGCACACCGATGCATTCGGGATATGTTATTTGCACGGACGTCTACCCTGCAAGGACAAATTTCAGATATAAAAAATGTTGCAACCCGTTTTACACGTTTACCGTCGTGTAAACAAGGATCTCCGTGTACAATAGCGAATTCACGTTATCGTTGCAGCTGCTCGCGACGTTTCCTGTTTGTCTTAGAGCCGTTGTTTACGGAGGACTAAGTAAAAGTTGAAATAAGAACTTGACCCATAGCACCTGCCAGTTACCGCTGTTCACGGTAGTACAACAGCAATTTTAAACGACGCTTCATGTGCACCCAACCTGGAAAACGCTTTTCCATTCGCGAGTGCGTAATAACGTTTGAAATAGAGCCACCTCTCTCCCCCCGCCCTTCTCCCAGTATTCGTTGTACTTTGAATAGCTACACGTCAGCAGATTCACTCTATAAATCGTGGAGTAAACCGCGATCGAGATACACGCGAATTGGAAAAATTTTAATCAAACCAGAACAATGCTCCATTTTTCTTGGAACTATTCTCGCGGAAAATTGAATCCGAGTGAAGCTTCGTGCACGTGAAGCGGTAATTCCAGAGATCTGCGTCGCGCGTTCCGTGAATATATTGGGTGTTCCGCGACGAGGTACACGAATACATTTTCAGGATGTTTGAACACGCGTTTCGTCGCGGAACACTCTGTATAACGCATGTGCGTGTAGAATTAATAAACCGACTGGAAGTGTAAGCGATAAAACCTGACGGTGCCATATTGCCCTGGTGCTCCATTAACAAGTAACTGGTGTATGTTACGATACGAATTTACGAGAATACGTGTCCCTTTGTGTCCACACGCGGAGATAAACGACAGACAGGATATTGATAACCGCCATTTCGTAATATTCCAACGGATATGCAAATTTCGTATGAATTTTTTTATTTTAGGAATTATGGGAACTGAATGATACATATTGGAGCGTAATAGACAACCATGACCTACTACTGACTCATAGATTTTAGTAGTTCGTAATGACCCACGCCTTCGTTCGATTGTGTTCTAGACCTTCAATAGTAAATTGCTGAATTGACCCACGATCAGTAATATTGGGGTACTGACTCTTAACTTTAAATCGTTTGTGTAGCCCACCCTTTTATCTTCGAATTGATTCTGTGATCCACGTATTAGAGCTAAGTCATACAGATGACAGTTCATTTGCACTGGATGACCCACGATTTTAAATTTCAGTTGTTTGCATGACCCACCAGTATTTATATCACTTACACGACCCACACGCTAATATTAATGTGTACTACACCACGAGTTCAAATTTACGACGTGACCCACCGGTGTTTGTATCATTTACATGACCCACGCTTCGACATAATATTTTACGTACACAACACATCGACTTCAAATTGACATCCGTGGGTCATGACCCACGCGTGACCCATCGGTATTTGTATCATTTACATGACCCACGACATAATAATATTTTAAGTATACAACTCCTCGACTTCAAATCGACATCCGTGGGTCATGACCCACGCGTGACCCATCGGTATTTGTATCATTTACATGACCCACGACATAATAATATTTTAAGTATACGACTTCAAATCAACATCCGTGGGTCATGACCCACGCGTGACCCACGGCTCGGCACTTAAATTACTTACGTGGCCAACATCTGAGATTGCAATAACTTACATGGTTCACGCTTCGAATTCAAATATGCGTGACCCATGATTAGAATTTGCGTGACCCACGCATCGACGTTGAATCACGTGAAAATTTTTTCGGAAAATCCTCAACGAAACTGGTTTAAGTGTCAGTTATCAATCTCGATTAATCACTCCAGCGATGTTTGAGTCTAATAAATCGCTCAAGTGACCCACGCGATCCTTATCGAATCGTAATATACCAATACTTCCTGCAAAAGTCGTTCCAGTGACTCACAGTCTTCGAAATGGATCATTTTGATAATCTTAAAATCGAGTACCAATATGTGTGTCTTATTCGAATTATCAAATACACGAACGTTTCATTAGTTATCGATACCTGTTCAATTCCCTTCTAGTCGGTTCAATGAATCTAACACGTTAGACTAGTCGTGGGTTACCGGTGAATCACTGCCAGCGAAGTCACCGCGTAACTGACCGATATATCACATTATGTATCACTTCTTTTTATAACAGTTCTTTTGTTAACCGCAGCGGTACATAAAAAGGCAAATTAAAAACGCACTTATCAATTTTCAAATTGCACACGATAACTGCTGCATTGAATAAAAATGAAGCGAGTTAGCGAGTGTGTTATTAACAGTAGTTCAGGAACATGTTATTAACAGTAGTTGAAGTCAAGAGTATTACACCTTGCTCGATCCTGCTCGGCTGGCTGGAACAATACAAGGCATTAAACCGATTACAGTGTGACGCTCGTTCTCCCACGGGAGAACAGGATAGATCATTCTGAAGATTCATTTCCACCCGTGTCGTTGCAGCAGTCGACCACATTGGCGTAACTAGGTAGGGATGATTTGTCTCTTTATAAATACGAGTATTCGGTCACTTGTTTACCTCATGTTAGACATTTTTAGAATTACAAGTTTTCAGATTTTTAACTTCTCAAGTGGTCAGTGTTCTAAATTTGTAAATACTCAAATCAAAGTTTCTAAAATCCAAGTACTCAAATAAATAGATCTCCATTTTTCTAAGCACCCAAATCCTCGAACTGTACACTCAGAATTACTGTGTCTTGAGATTCCCAAATTTTCAAAGGCTACCGACATGGACCAAAGGTGAAAATTCTAGTTACGCCAATGCAAAGGCTACATACACTCTCGGAACGTAAGTAGTTGTTCGCAACGTGCGTTACACGGTCACTTAACGCGCAGATGACATCCGTGAAACGCATGCGCCCGCGCTATCGCGTGCATCGGGAGAGACACAAGCGTAAAGCTCCTCTGCCTCTGCTGTCTCTGTTTCGCCAGTAAGAACGCGTGGGTCGAACGGACCGCAACAGAGAATGAGAGACGCGACTCGACTCGCGAAGGAATAGTGTCGATCGTGTGCTCCAACTCGACGGTCGCGTTGCTCTTATCGTCCTTATCGGTCGTGTTTACATCGAGATCGTCGACGGGAAAAAGGGGCGAACAGCGCGTCCTCGTGACAATCGTTGCCAGTCGTCGCGGCACGTCTGTCGGTGCCTCGTCCAGTGCTTTCAAGATTTTGCGAGATATTTCGTGTTGTGTTTTGATGTTGCGAATGGACTCGATTGGACCCTAGTACTGCGAGTTCTGTGACCGGTAGTGCTCTAATCGGTTTCGGAGTCCTTGCAGTGATTTTCCGGTCAGTATGAGTAATTTATGCATGTACGTAGTTGTGACAAAATTATGGATTACGTTATTCGATGTTTCCGAAGTGTGCACGGACTAGCGATTGCTTTTCGAATTAGTTGGCGTGAAACTGGTGACGTAGCAATTGATTCGCAGTAGGAAGTAGATAGTTGGGAAACTGTCCAATTTATTAACATTTTGAGTGCGGCTTCCAATTTGATATAGGCGGATTTCAACGACGGTAGTATACATAAAGAAACATTGTAATTCTTGGTACGTTTTGTAAGAGAGTTCTGGACAGGACTGAATTTCATTTCTCTTGTATCTGTTCTTGAAAAGGGAACAAATGGGTACTTCGATAACAGAGTTCGTGGTGCTATATTAAAATCGAACTGTTATATCGATCAGATGTCAGTTCCAAAGATTAACTTGTCTACTCTTGACGAGAACGAAATCGATGATGGAAAGAAAGCAAAATCACGTGTACAATCGTGTGCATAAAATTGTTTATCAATTTCCTTTCTAAAATTATTTCGTTTCATCATCCTATCGTTCGCTATCTTCAAACTCTTCGCGATATTTTCTTCGCAAATCTCGGAATAAAAATGCAAAATATCGAATCTTGAAGGAGTAGTCAATTCTCCTCTCAAGGGCTAAAAATGTATGTGTACCTAGGCGTTACAGAATTTCTTCTCGAACACTTCGTTCCACGCCTGTTTGTTGAACGAATAAACCGAGAGTACATTCGTTGGCGAACGCAGCATGAATCTCGGAAATTGTTTTCAAAAAGAAAGAAAAAGTGATTCGCAAATATTTTTCCTTGTAAAAGTACACGTGCTCGTCCGTTGTGCATGCACGCGCTAGATAGCCGACACGTTTGTACTCGGTTCACTCGTGCGTGGCCAGAGCAGCGTGGGCAGAGAACGATAAGTTTTCAAACATTTTCGTTCGTGAAAGTCCGTGTTGCGACACACGTTGAAAAAATAATTTGAGTGTTCGGTGAATCGGAGAAAACGAGTCATCCTTCGCCCCTTGTGGTCTGCCCAAGTACCACTCAATGCTTCGTTTGCTTTACAAGTTTAACGTTTTAATTGCTACTCACTGCGTCTCTTTTTGTTGTTTATTAAATGACACCGTTCAAATCTTTTTATATTCAAATACTGCCGAGTAATTATTTTTAACGTTCTACCTGTGGATTCTGGGAATTTAAGGTGATGACATTGTTTTTAAATTTTATGGGAGACACGGCGAAGATAATATTACACACTCGATATTCAATTATATGGGTGACCCACGGCACAATACTAAATACATATCACCCATGACCCAATACTTCATGTGACCCACTGCATGATATTGAATATTTTGCATGACCCACAGTATGATAGTGGATATTTCACAGAATACACATCATGAATATCTGACATGACCCACGGTATGGTACTGAATATTTCGCATGACCCACGCAACAATTTTAACTTGTGTGAATGATACATGCATAGAAGTTTAATTCCACGAATGACCCACGCCCGAATATTAATTTGCATGTGTGACCCACGGCTCGGCAACAATTTCATTGCGTGACCCACGTGTCGATATGGATTCTTTGGGATGACCGACACTTAAATTTCAAATTTTGTAAATGACCCACGCGCCACCATGGGTGACCCACGCCCAATAATAAATTCTATGAGTGACCCACGGGTCGATATGGATTTTTTGGGGATGACCGACACTTAAATTTCAAATTTTGTAAATGACCCACGCGCCACCATGGATGACCCACGCCCGATAATAAATTCTGAGAATGACCCACGGATCGATATGGATTCTTTGGGATGACCGACACTTAAATTTCAAATTTTGTAAATGACCCACGCGCCACCATGGATGACCCACGCCCAATAATAAATTCTGAGAATGACCCACGGATCGATATGGATTCTTTGGGATGACCAACACTTAAATTTCAAATTTTGTAAATGGCCCACGCGCCACCATGGGTGACCCACGCCCAATAATAAATTCTATGAGTGACACACACCTAACCATAGATATCCCATGTTCCAACATTAAAATCTGCAATTGATCCACTCTTAAACGTTAAATTGCGTACGTGACCCACGCTTAATCGCTAAATTGCGTACATGACCCATGTATCAACGTCCGCTTCCATGCTACACTCGATGTTCTACAAATCACGGAATGCTAATACTTTTAATGGAACATAAAATTCAAAATCTTGTCTTATACATGTGCAGTACTTAAAAAAGAGGAATATTGAACATTCTTTTAATAACAAATAATTTAATTTACTTATTCATAAAGGAGTACGCATAACCAGGTTGTTTTGTAGAACAGCAGGTATTAAGTGGAGGAAAGTTGATTATTTTAATTCGCATTTAATGGTCAGCCATAAAATTGATCCAGTGAAACGGCAGTAATGGCTGGCAGCATAAAATTAAGTACATTTTAAACAGTCCTTAAATTGGTGATCATGCTCATCCTCGTTATTGAACATGATTTTCTTGATCGCTTATGTACGCGATGCATGGTGGCGCGATAATCGACTTCCTGCGCGCGAGTAAAACCTACGAAGCAATAGGGGTGTCTCGACCGGTCGTGTTTATCTCCGAAGACAGTAATGACCAAGTCTGCTGCCAATGATATGATTTATCCCGTAAGCTCTGATCTACGGAGTCGTCGTTTTTCATTCTACGAAGCTCCGTTCAAAGAGCATCGTTGCATTGTTTCTCTCGGTTCACTGAAGCCTGATAAATATTTCTGTTACAGTAAATCAAGCTAGTAAGTACATTGACTAAACGCGTACGGTTTGCGGAAAATTAGCTTAGGGGGAACTTAGGCGCCGCGGAAAGTAAATCTGTTGGAAATTTATAAAGTTTTAAATTTAGAAATTTGGTTAGTCTAACGTCTCTGTTTATTGCTCTCCTTTCATTTTCCGCCCGTTCAAGATATCTCGTTTGTAGAAACGAGCGTGTGTTAGTCTCGAGGTCGAACTGACGTGTCGAGTGAACATTCTGAATGCGTTGTGTGTCGTTCATGGTGATTTCCGGTTTGCAAGAAGAAAGGATACGGTGCGAAGATCGCGTTCTTCTCGGCTATGTTTTTATCCTTGAACCTTTAGCCTTTTACCCTTGCACAAGACAGGGCAATAAAGTTCGTATGTTTGCGATGTTCTCCTCAAATTGTTTTCATAAATATACTATGCCAAACAATCTTAAAAAATCATCATTTTTAAGTTATATTAACCAAGTCCGCGGTACTCGTTGAAAAAGAATTTTCATTTTGAAGTAGTACAAATTTAATATTACTACTGTAAAAAAAATCGTTTTACGTATTCAGTCTTTACCGTTTAAAAAAAGTGATGTAACGCTATGTCATACATAATCGCTCATAATCGTTAATATGTCTTCAGAGATCACATTGTTGCTTAAGAAACGTGATTCGTATGCATGAATTCTTCAATGACATGTATTAAGACTATTTTTGGATAAATCATATAATCCTCTTAATAGTTTCGTTATCATAAATTTGCTTAGTTCAAGGACGACTTATAGACGGAACTAGTTCGAGGCCTATTAAATTCTTGTCTCAAATATTTTGACTAAAAGTTAGCATATAGTACTTTAAAAATGAGGCACAGTTACATTTAACACATTTAGTAAAGTTTTGTAATTAGACATCTCTTCCCATGTGAAAATACCTTATTCAAATTTCCCGCCAAATTGGCATACAGTACTGTGCTGTCAGTACATAGCCTCTCCTCTCGTGGTCATCTCGAGGTAGTTATGTCTCTAATTCTTCTGTGCTAAAGAAAAAGATATATATTTACTATAGGTGTAAAATACAGAAGCAGACTTGTTGGAAAAGTGACGAAGACTGAAAATATCCTTGAACGTGACACTACACTGCGCATTTTTCCATGAATTAGCTCGCGATCAGTGTTAACATAGCAAGGAGTAATCGGTCGTTAAGAAATCGAGTTCGACGCGTTGCAATATTCATGTCGATTTGAAAATTTCAAATGTTGATGTAACAATACATACTCGGTTAGATTATGCGTTAGGAATTATATAATGAGACACAATCTGATGAATACGTTCAGTGACTAATTCCGTTAAGATACAGATCCAAGGTTCTAGGAGTATCGGTAAAAAAGCAAGACTACGCGTATCGACCGTGCAACCGTATTGAGCTTTATGGTAATCGAAGGTGACATAACCTTTCTTTCAAGTAGAAACATTCTTCACCGAGACACAATTCGATATTAAATTTTCTGATCTTACACAGAGATTATAAGTTACACCCTTAATATTAATTTAATTATTCACTTAATATATTGTATTCATTATACGTAATTATTCTAGCAATTTCCATTTCCATATGTACAGCAAAAAGGAGGGAAATTCAAGATCCATTAATAATGAAGCAAAGGCGCTAAAACAGATGTATGCTGTTACAAGATACAAAACATAAATTCTGATATCAAAAGACTTGCATCCTTTGAACTTGAACTTAGGATTTATTCTGTTGCAATTAACGATGCTGCGATGCTGACAGTCCCCCGTGCGGAAGTGGTAGGTTCACGCGTTGTTGGTTTTATTGGATCTTCCGGTGTGCGTGCCGCACTCAAGTTACCTCGGTGTTAACATCAGGGTGACTATCTGGTTAACGCGGCTCATTCTGCATTTCGTTCGTTCTTTCCCACATTTATAAATGGCACGTGAGCATTTTAATTCATAAAACCGTTTTAAATGTTTTACTTAAATTTAATGGCCATTTTTTTTAATTTTAGGAGTTGGAGGATTTGGGGTTTGAGGATTGGGGGATTTAGGGATTTGGGGGGTTTAGGATTTGGGGAATTTGGAATTTGGGGGATTTAGAATTTGGGGGATTTGGAATTTGGGAAGTTTAGGAATTGGGGAATGTGGAAATTGGGATATGTGGAAATTGGGAAATGTGGAAATTGGGGAATGTGGAAATTGGGAAATGTGGAAATTGGGAAATGTGGAAATTGGGATATGTGGAAATTGGGAAATACAGAAATTGGGAAATACGGAAATTGGGAAATGTGAAATTGAGAAATGTAGAAATTGAGAGATGTGGAATTGGAAAATGTGGAAATTGAAAGATGTAGAATTGAAAGATGGTGCAATAGGTGAACGTGAGAATTGGAAATTTGAAGCTTGGGAAATTAATAATTTGTAAATAGTGGAATTCGACGCTGTAGACTTCGAAAATCTAAATATTTCGAAATTTGAATGTTTCAGACCGCGTAAGAGTAAACATTGATCATTGTCCACGTCTAACTCCGAAACGTGGGAACGAGTCAAGTGTTTAACTCGAACGATTGCCGGGAGCGACAGGCGAACTGACGCAGACCACACAAAGTTCATGAATGATATTCGGAATAAACGAGCAGGCGTCACTCACGCTTGTATTTTGATATTTTCGACGCTATTTTAAATTACACGAATCTTATTTTCTCACTGTACGGAGGTCTCTGCATCTGGTATCTCCTCCAGGATTACGTTTGAACTTTTGAACTCCCTGAATTGATCTACATAAGAAATACACGCGATACTTCCTTAAGAAAAATCATGCATAAAAATGTATTCGAAAGAAGCTCAGCATGCGTCTGCCATCTTGAGAACAATACGGACGACCTTCAATTCCTTTTTGCGATCAAAAAATGCATTTAATGAATTCATAGCGTACCGCGAGCAAAGGTCAGCTATGTACGATGCAGTTTGATCAACGTTACGAATTTCAAGAAATGACTCACATTGGTAATCTGTATGCATAGTTGTTTCCAAACATCTTTGTCGCGAGTAGATTTTCACGATTGATGTGCATTTGGTATTCTTCCATTAGTGGCAAACATTTGATAAACGATACCATTATCTATATGTGCTACCAAACTAGAGAAAGTGTAGAAAATTTATTTCGGATAAAATTAGAGCGACAAGCTTCAGAGACTACCATTTTCGATTAACTGCAAATAATAATGATTTAATCGCCTTCCGAGGAACAGTGATTAAATCTTGTTACGATTGAGACATAGCTGTATAAATAGATGCTTTCGTCAAGTGTTTCACAAAAATACAGCAATGTTAAGGCGTATGCTAATGAGTTGTCTCGGAGAAATCGTTCAACGAATCTTTCTTCATATTTGACGATAACGAAATAGGGAACACTGAATTGACAGTGTGTCATGGATTTAAGAATTTGGAAAGATTTAGGAATTTTTTAAGAAGTGGAAGTTCAGAAATTTGTAGACTTAAAGATATAAAAATTTAGGATTTTATAAATAGTTTGATCATTTAAAAATTGTAATGTGACCTTCAAAGGACGTTTCAAGGCCGTCTAGATCACCTAAGTTTAAAATAAACCGGATGTGTATTAAATTTGAGAAGTGACAACGTATCGCATTGTTGCAGATGAACCACGTTCAAGGTGCAGATCATGGGATGACGTAGGTCCGACTAAAATGGAAACTGTCGGGCAAACGCACAGACAGCATCCTTCGTTGGAGGCAACCAGGTCCAACACTTCGACGCAATCTGCTAGAAGCGAGGACTCTTGGTGCTCGGCGTCGGATCATGACCTCTCCTCGGACGATGAAAGCGAGAAGAGTAATATCAGTATTAAGTAAGTAACGTTTTATCGCACCGTTTCCCGTACAGTAATTGTTCCTCCATTATTGGAAAATGTACAATTATTCCTCCAACCAGAGAACTAATAGTCTAAATAATTGTTGCAGAAGTAATTGCCAGTTGAGAAACACATTACACAAGGCGAGAACGCTGTGCGACAAATGGAGACCGCAGAATATGCGAGTGAACAATGCTGACCCATTGGATTCGCCAGGGAACCATGGAAGACTATCCAGATGGTTTAGCATTCGGAGAGGGTCGACGCAACAGTATGACGTTGACTCCTCCGACACTGTTTCCCTCACCAGTCCCATTAAAACACCTCAAATGCCGCAACTGTGCGAAGTAATTACATTAGGATTTAGTTTTTCTCTTTTCAATCTTCATTCTTTAGTATAAACTATCATATTGAATGTGGACACTCTATGTTTGTTAATAACAAGATTGTATAGATAGTGTGTTAAAGGAAGACCATTTACTTCTTTTTTGTAAGGTTTCATCCCTTTGTTCAGATCAATCCTCTTCAAGCTTACAATTCCTTTAACGTACACTTTTTGTATCTGTATCATATTAAATATGAACATTCTGTTTGTTAATAACCAGATTATATAGAGAGTGTGTTACAGGAAGACCATTTACTTCTTTTTGTAAAATTTCATTCCTTTGTTCAGATCACTCCCCTTCAAGCTTACAATTTCTTTAACACACATCATTATAACATATATACTTATATATACACTATACATACTATACAAAAACTGTTTTTAAAGAGACTAAAATTCTATAATTTTTATAAGAACATCATACTCAGAAAATTTATTACGTATCTGTTTTAGGTGGAAGAAGAAAACAGCGCGATGGTGCAGTTCCAGTGTATGCAACAACGTAGACAAACGCCGCCTGCTCTTCCACCAACACCTCCGAATTTAACTCCTCAACAGTTGAAGCGTCGACACATAGTAGCCGCTATAGTGCACTCCGAGAACAGTTACGTGTCTACATTGCAGAGGCTAGTGAATGTATCGTATCACCACTAATACCAGTATTCGAGCCCCTTTCGCGGAATTGAGGATCACGTTGAAGATACGCGTTCCGTTTCAGGATTACAAGAAACCTTTGGAGGAATCCTCGCCGCCTATATTAAGTCAGGCGAAAATAGCGACGTTGTTTCATAGATTGCCTGAGATTCTGCAATGCCATACGTTGTTCAGAATCGCGTTAGCGGAATGCGTGCGTTCATGGGACAAAGATGAAAAGTTAGGAGACGTGTTTGTAGCCAGTTTCAGCAAAGCTATCGTTCTTGACATTTATAGCGGGTTTATAAATAATTTTTCAGTAGCTATGGATTTGGCTAAGCAGGAGTCTAAGAGAAAGACTGCCTTGGCTGATTTTTTCAAGGTTTGTCTTGCATCACGGGTTTTTTACGATTGTATTTTTAGTAAAGTAATGATTGTATTTATCGTTGGTGTATTTATAGGTGAAACAAATTAGCGCACATGACAGACTATCCTTCTTTGGATTAATGGTTAAACCGGTACAGAGGTTTCCACAATTTATACTATTCTTACAAGTAAGTACACTAATGAATGTATTCTTCGATGCAACGTAGGCATCCTTTGAGTAAGAGAAAATATCCTTTGCTGCACTCCCAAATTTTCTAAAATTGAAAACCTGCAAACCAGGAAAAAAAGTCTGATGGTTTCCTTCCTCTGCATTGCCATTTTCCCTAGGGACGCCTACCGTGCTCAGAAGTATACGTTTAACTTGATTTCCGCTAATTGCATCATAGTGATACAAACTTTCATTAGGACTTATTGAAACATACGCCCCAAGGACATCACGACAGAATGTCGTTACAATTAGCGTTGACCCAATTAGAGAGCCTGGCTGAAATGTTGAACGAAAGAAAACGAGAAGCGGAACAGTTCCAGGCATTTAAAGAGATGTTACGACACGTGTCTGGAAAATTATCTCATCGTCCTCTTTCGTCGTCGTCCAGGTATCTCATAAGGGAAGATAACGTCACGCAATTGGTAAGCATTATCACTTTGTAATGTAGGATCACAATGATGCATTATTTACGTGACGTTTTATTGTTGTAGGAGTTTAATCAAAATGGAATGATAACGAAGTCCAAGAGGAGAAGGTTATTGTTATTGAATGATCTCGTAGTGTGCGTTTCCGTAACCCCACGGTCCACGGAAGACTTCAGTGGAAGCGAGAGGCTAACCTTGAAGTGGACATATCCTGTATCAGATATTGAGGTACAAAAGTTTGACATTTTTAGAACATTCAATAATTAATAACCAACTGATTGGCAGTCGTGATAGTAATAACATGTATGTATTAATACAGATTCAGGATACAAGTACTTCGCCAACATTGAGTCGCTTATTGACTGCTGGTTTAAATAAAGGTGGCAGTCTGAAGTCCGATAAAAGCGGAGAATGTGGACAAGCGGGTGCGGATAATCTTTGTGTAGAAATGAGCGATTTAATGCACGATTACGAGGTGATGTCTAGGATAAGTGACTTAGTTGCACAACTGAAGGGCAAATACGAGGTAAGAAAAAATTACATGCATAGGTAAGTTATTTATTTGATATTGTATCATTTGATCACTTAATGATGTTATCCTTACAGGGAATGACATTGGAAAAAACTAAGCAAATCTTACAATCCATACAACTTTCGATACAACAAAAAGATGAGGATATGGTTTGGGCAGACAGTTGTTGTTTGCAGTTAGTAACGAAGCAAGGTCAAATGTATACGTTCCAAACTGAGAATCCTTTAGTGAAAAAAGACTGGATAACTGAACTTAGGTTAGCCCAACTAGCCTTGGATCCGAACAATTCTCCTTCTTGGGAAGTACCTGAACAAGAACAAAGACCATCCACGAAAATGCCACTCTTTGTTAGCTCGCAACAGGTGTACCATTCGCAACATCAAACAGAAGTAAGACAATATGAAATATTATTTGAACAATGCTTTTAATCTTACAAAAGTAGTACCTTGAAAGACAATATATTAAAATAAACTTTTTCCAGGTACGTTGCGGTTGCTACTACACAACGCAAAATTCTCGACCTACGAGGCGTCGCGGCAGAAGTCAAAGTTACTTGTGGATATGCACAGGGGACGGCATATCCAGTCACATAACAGTATTCGGTCAATCGACAACAGCTTCGGCAACTTCCTTGAAACAAATTACCGCTTTCGACTTGGTAGAAACTAAAGTGGCCGCCATAGAATTTATAAAAGGTGTATCCTCTGACTCACTGTCATTAGCAAACGACCTCGTCTGGATGGGCACGGATTCTCGCAAGATCATCATCTACGCCGCTTCGGAACCCGAAAAGCAAGAACAACTCGGAAGCTATTCCGTATCAGGTCCAGTGATACAAATCAAACATCATTGCGACAACGTTTTCGTCGCTCTGGGAATTGGTCTGCTTCTTTTATTCAAGAGACAAGTAGACGGCACGTGGAATCTCAGAGACCCGTACGTGATATCTCTAGGTAGCGAGCCAGTGTCGTGCTTGATGCCAATTAATACATCTGTATATGCTGCCTGTGGTAAGAAAGTTTGGGTACTTCACGGAGTGAACGGCGACATCACCAAAAGTTTCAGCGTACAGCACGAACACGTTGGTAGCGTAAAACTGATGGCTCATTCTGGAGTTGGTCTCTGGGTTGCTCTCAAGAACTCCAGCACCGTCTGCCTGTATCACACGGAAACGTTCAAACACCTACAAGACATTAACATAGCATCCAACGTACTGAGAGTAACGAGATCGAATAACGCTTCGAATTCATGCGGCGACAACTTAAATAACAATCAGACGGCCGTCACTGTGACAGCACTGTTAGCGTGTAAAGGCCTCCTTTGGGTCGGTACCAACGTAGGCATAAGTTTGACGATACCTCTGCCTAGATTGGAAGGCGTACCTATTATCAGTGGCCGTGTAAATATCTCTTACCACGCGCATTTTGGCCCCATCACGTTTCTACTCGCTATTCAGAATCCGAAGAACACGACGAGCTGCTCGACTTCCGAAGAAATCAACGACGAAGAGACTGTACAATTAAGGACGAAAGAGACGGAGAACAGAACTAGAGATCGAGCAAGTTTGGATTCTTCGATGTCGAATAGTATTATAAAATTGAAACAACAGTTGGCAGGCAGTCCGGTGATGTTGAGACGGAAACGAAGCAAGGAATACGAATACAAAGGTTCCAAAACTCTTCCAAGAGGTCTCGGTTCTGGTGGAGGATTTCTATCAAGTTCAATGTCTGGGTCACAGAGCTCCGGAGAAAATTGCGACGTATATGGTTTATACGGCGAACTAATGTACGTAAAGGATTACGAGAACGAGAACAGCTCCGGTATCGACCCAATTTACGAGTCCTTGAGAAGGAGCGATCCAGAACTGGCAGCCATACCAAATAAAGTTAGTACATTAGATCGCAGACTGAAGATGAAGATCACAAGACCCAGATCCTTGGATCTGTCGAATTGGTCCGTCGACTCTCATGCCAGTTCTCTGTACACGTCGTCCGGGTCAGAAGAAAACATTTCTCTGAAAACTGGCAAATTGTCTCGCAACAGTAGTACCGCTAGTCGAAATGGCCCGTACGAAACGACTACCCCTAATAGTAGTATAGTACAATCGGTACCGGAAGCGGTACCAGCGCCTAATAATCTGAAGCCAAATGGGAAAAAAATCAACAAAACGTTGCAGCAGGTGGAGCAGCCTAAACGAACTGTTCTGACATTAATGGGTGGTCGTGGTTACATCAATTGGAGACAACTCAACGCACAGTCCGTCGCAGACAAAAGTTCCAAATCGGGCTACACTTTCAAAGATCCCAACAGCAACGATGCTCACATCGTGCTTTGGGAAATGAAATTATGATACTCAGTTACGTTAGGTCTACCGTTACGCCTACTATCGTCAGTATGGATAGAAACGTTAAATGCTTTCAGGCCGATTACGATTATGAGCTCGTAGTATCGGTATATAGGACCAAAAAAAAGAACTGTTGTCGAACTGATATTCGTTTAAGTAATAAGGATATTTGTTAATTAATTCACGCGGTTTTAAGTTAATTACACAGGCGGGTGTTCGATGAACCGTAATGTGGAGACGAAGTTCACCGAGTCGAATGTCCTTTACTCTGTCGGCAGTGCAAAGATCTAGTTTTCACGTAGCTCTCTAAATAAGTAAGAATCTTTTGTATTTTATAACAACGCTTTGTAGTGTCATTCACAGGATTACGTCCCTGTAATGACACGTTAAAGATCTTAGGTTTCGTTGTTGATTAGACCCGTTTCTCGTGTACACTCGTATACATCAGTTATACCTCAGCCGTTTCTTTTTCATTGTGCAAATTAAGAATCTCTTGTGTATCCATGATTATAAATATTTACGAAAAAGTTAATAAATGTATCAATTTTAAGAAATATGCGAGTGTATGCGTTATTAAAAAAGATGAAGTTTTGAAGGTATATTTTAATAAACATTGTTATTTCTTAGTAGTTACGTGCTACGAACTGCTTAAAACAGTGGTATTCTTGTAAATATGATCTGGAATCTTTTTCAGTGTAATCAAAATTATTTATGAATTCATTTAAAATATGATAGCACAGAGTAAAGCAGTGAGTACCACTGATTTAAAGTCAAGTTTCCGAGTTTTCGTAATTCGGTGATAATCAGGTGATACACGCGCATGAATTTGTAAGATAGTATGAATATGAAACGTTATCTTTATACGCAGGACGTTTCGCATCGTTGGGAAAACGATCAAATTTTTAAGAGTTTTTCATTTTGAATCTTGTTGGAAATTTAAAAAAATCTCTTTTGTACGGGAGTAAGATAAACACAGAGCAGCGTCTGTGATTTATTCTTTTGATGTATTACTCATTGGCGTAACTAAATAGATGAGATTTTCAACTTTAAAGTGAAATCTTGAAAGTATCGAATTGATTTGGCAAAAATAGGATACCGGTTTTTTATCAATATGTGATGGAAGGCTGTAAACCCATTAATAGTGAGAATGATGACGGTATCGATTTACCTCCAAAACTACCCAACCAAACGCATCCTATTTTTGCCAAGCCGAATCGAGGTGGAACTCCACGCGTATGCCAAAGGACCGAATCAAATTTCAGCAGACTTGGCTCAAGTCTCGAAAATCTGTTACGCCAGTGATACTAGCGCACAAAGAATCTCTGACAATATTAAGAATTGTTTTTTAATTTTTTTTCCCGCTGCAGAAAAAGGAATGAAACAGTTCGAACTCTTGCGCGAGTGAATTTATAGAACACGTTTAGTTTTACGATGAAATCGGTAGTACATTCGATTGTTTAATTTTGACATTTTTTTTTTGGAAAATCTTATTACCGTTACACCGTGTACTGGATAATTGTGTATCCAGTATATTTAATAGCATTTTTTGAGGGTGCGTCAAATGTTTTATATCCTTTATAAAATGTTAGCACGTTAAAAATTGATGATATATATATTTTACTGCCAAATGCGATAGAGATTTCTCGGGAGAGGAAAAAGGATCGGCAAAAGAAAGACCACGCTATATTTCAGCGAAAACCATACTTGTGATAGGTAGACAGAAAAAAAGAATATTAGCAAGGGGGAAAATAAATTTATATCAGTTACCCAGTGAGAAAAGTATATCGTAGTTTTTTCGCAAATGTGCTGTTAAGTTGTTTTTTGCTATCGGCATGGACGAACGAAAGTCTGCGTGTACATATATATTTTCAGAGGAAATTAATTTTCTATTAAAATCCTGCATAGATTTATATTTTGTACACTACCTTTTTTTGTTTAGATTTATATAAATACATATACATAATGTAATCTTATTTTGTATTTATGCGAATGATACTATACGTGGAATTTGTTCAGCAATACTTGTGTTACGCACACGTACACGCACACATTTACGCAACATACGCGCACGTGTATTTATTACTTAAAAGGTCCGTAGCGTTGTATCATTGTTAATATGGATTCGAAAATTTTGTTACGTTAGATTTCTTCGAAAAACCTCTTCGATTTAATCATTTTTACTATTTGTATTGCTATATTGCTGAATACTATGATTATTTAAAAAAAAGCAAACATGACGTTCTTCACCCCACCTCTTCTTTTTGTATAAGTTTATGGTAGGTTGTACAAAATTTTATACGCATTATTTTCAGATATATAGTTTATTCTTTGTACAATATTACGATATGTTTACATTTTATAATATGGCGCATAAATAATTCATTCGTATAGTTCTACCAATATTTTGAACATTTCTCGACAAGGAAAATGAATTTACATGTCTTTATTTTCACGTCAATATTTTTTGAGACACTACGATATGCATGAAGTAAGTACGATATGTGTACTATACAATATGAAACGTTTAACTATTCAATAAATTACGCTCTGCTACTTCGGTTTAAAATGCATAAGTTCGGTACAATGAAATTTCTATGATGCATTCTCCTTCCTTTTATAATCTTTCAAGATTTTCGACGGATATCTTAGTACGATTTACAAATTAAACAATTACCATTTAAACAGTTGTCTGGAAAGAAAAGTATCTCTATCGTGCCATCCTTAAACTTGTAACTTTCGTATCGATATAATCTTGTAAAAAAGAATATGTTACAGAAGTTTAACTAATCTTACAGTGTACTTATCAATGATTTTCTGCACACGATAGAGAATTCATTTTTATCGGAGATTTTATACACATAACGAACAACTAATATTTTTTACTCTGATATGGTGCTCTATTAATTCTACGTTATGTCTATGCTCATTTAATTACAATCATTCAATCGGTTTGCTTACGATAACAACGGTAAAATATTTAAGCAATAATCTATTATCTACATTGACATTCTACTACAGAAGTGTAGGCATATAACGAGTACTATTTTCTTTACATTTAAAATTATAGCTTAACTGGAAGATTGGAAACTATTCGGATACATGATTTCAAAATTTATAAATCATAACCTATCAATGAGTAGTATATTCTAGACATTTTTAGTGGCGTCGTAGTACTTTCTGTTTGGCTTGAAAATAGTTAAGTAAAGCATAGCAGAAAAAATGTGCAATATACACGACGAGTACAAATCGTATTCAGTTTACGGTAACTTGAAATCTTTCATTTATGCGTACACATTTCTGTATAATATGTATATATTTTTTAATTAACGTATTAATGGTTCATTTGTTGCTTCTTTAAACATATTTAAATACTTGGTTACGCTTAGTCTTATGTGGTACTTCATTTCGTTAAAAGTATATCAAAATTGAAAGGCGCAAATCGACAGTGTTTGGTAAAGAATCAAACACGCTATAATCCTTAGCTTTAAAATACAAATCCTTTTGTCTCGTATAAAGCATAATCAATCTGCCACATTATACAAAAATGCATATATGGGCTCTTTGTCCTTTTTTTGACTTTACTTTAGAGTATCGCAGTAACTGCAAGTATATTAGTCTATTACATGTATTTATAAAATACCTATATATATATACATATACATACACGTATGTAATGCAGATAACATAATAGATAATACCTGCCCGAGCTGTCTCTATTCCATCGCACACTTAAATATTCTGTGCTGTGTTTAACATAAAATATAACTCGACTTATGGGGAAGTTAAACTTCTCCTTACAGGCAATGGGTAAAAATTATAAACGTTCATTCGATTAATGAGAAAGTAAATGGTTACCAATTAAGATTTACTATGAAATACATAATACTGTTAGAAACCGTATCAACATCCGACTACGTTTAATGAATTTTCAATATTATGTTAGCAACGTAACATTGAAAATATCACCAGAAACATCACTAACGCATACATATGTCAGCTCTCACATTGCATACATGTCTTGTTTAATGTCCATAATTTAGTAAATTCATTCTCAATGTAATGACATTATAATTTTTTCCTTTGTACGAAATGAATTAATGCAAGATGTAAATTAACTTTTGCACACAAATAAACTAGTTTCCTAAAACTAAATCAAATAGTATCTTTACAGTTTGGAAGAATTACAAATTTTTTTCCTTTACTTTCTTTTGCGCATTTTTTATTAACATATTCATAACTTAATTGTACTCGAAAAATTAAAATTCAGAGGTAGCATTTGCATGTTTCGTAGAATAATAAAAAACATTTATATTTTTAGGAAAAATAAAGGAAGACTTTTAAGATGACTTGCATAAATATAAAAATAATTGATACGATGTAATATAAACAATTGTTTTATCCAAATGTTTTTAAATAATTTAAGAAACTCTTATTGATAATGATTAACAAATGTGCCCAAGCATGTGACCTTATTATAACTAATGTTTGCTTTCTTTTTGCAATACTCAAGATTAATTTCAGTTAATTTCTTATAATTCCATTTATATAACTTCTGTGCGTGTATGTAATCATAAGATATATCATTTACGACAATTTTTGGCCAAGATTTATTGCAAAACACGTGGAAGCATAAGTAATAAATATTACTACTTTGTAACATTATACCAAGGATATTGGTAAATATCATAATAATATAAATCATATTAATTAAAGCATATATCACTTTTAATAATAATATGAAGACGTAAATGTAAGCAAATAATAAATTAGTGGCAATTAATTATAAATGCATATATATGTATATGTACATACCATACATAGAAAATATACTAAAACATAATAAATACTAATTAAATCAAAGCTGCAACTTTCACATAAAAATTAAATTAATAAACATAATTCATTACTTGACTAAAGAAGGGCAGTGTTCTTGTTCTATAATTATATTAATCACCTATATATTTTTTAACTTGTTATTGCTGAAATCTTTATCAGAATGTCCTCAAACAATAAAGTATCGAATTGCATTAAGTACCTGAATGTAATTTTTTGTTCTTAAGTAGCAAAGATTACTTTTAAAACTAGCCAAACTTGATGAACTGCTAATGCAGGCACAGTGAAAGTTATATTAATGTAAAGTTGCGAACATTAGTAAATCAACAGGTTTAAAAATGTCACTTGCTATATTGTACTGAATTAAGTAACTGTTACCTACTGATATTTAAAGAAACGCAGCATCAATGCTACCATTATAATAGTATAAAAAAAGTTAAACAATACAGTCGAAAAATAATGTAAATATACCGTGTAAAAAATATTTGTAATTATATAATGTACAGAAGAAACAATACTACCGTAAACTAAAAATAACAATGGTCCCGAAATTGTTGCTATGAAAAAGTGAAAATTGGTAACCCATGAATAAATTTATCAAGTCTCAGTCAACTCACGATCCTCGTTTCGTCAAACATCCAATAATGGATTGATGTTTTAAACGTTCTATATCAAAGTGATAATTATGTCCAATATATGCTGGCATAACGAGTACACTATGTATAAAAACCATTTGCTCTTATACTTGTGTACGTTTCTTCACATATGTATCAAATGGTGAGGACAGAAAAAGAAAAGTTAATCACCTAGAGAACAACGTCGGGCAGGGAGCAATGCCACTAGGCTAATTGCGTCCCACTTCGTCCACCGTGATGTCCCATTCCAATCATAGAACCTCCACCGCCGATATCGTCACGAACGATCTTCCGTTCTTTATAATAAATTTCTTCGCTTTCTTTATCGCATAACAACAACACAGCTCCGCCGAACAAAAATATAGCTGCTCCCCAACCAACTCCATATGCCCAACCAAATTCCCAAATTGTTCGATTTCCTATAACATATTACATCATGATAAATTTACTGTGACAATGATTTAGTTCTCACAGTGTAAAATTTTAAATAATCTATTTCAAGATATTATAGAATTGTATGTAATCTTACCAAGATTCAGTTCTGTAGCAAAACACACTGGATATACTACTAAGGCTATTAAGAGGCACACCACTGAAACATAAAAAAACTTAGAATATATGTACAAATAAAAGTAAAATATCTGTTACTTGATTTTAAGTACATATACATACGTGCAAAACCCATACAGAAGACTGCAAATCTATAATACCTATGCTTCTCACGATTGTCTTGAGACCTTAAACCAAGACCAGTGAGAACTGTTGCTGCAATATCTGTTAACAGACATACTACACACAAGGCAGCAGCTGCTTTCATGTAGGCTACAAAAACAAAAGTTTAAACAGCTGAGAAATCATGTTTTTAGGAACCTTACTAAAATTGATCATTTTGCTCATACCAACGTCTCTAGCTTGGTAACATCCAGCTGTATCTGGTAAATTAAACGGCACTGGTGTAGGAGCGCCTTCTTCTATGCAGTGCGCAAATAAGCCTTGTCTCCATCCTAATGCCATCAGCCAATCAGTGGACGCTAAGCCCATTATCATCAACAGTATCACTATTATTCCACATATAAATGCTATCACCTGCAATCAACAATAAGTAAACATTTCTATGAAGATTGTTAAAAAAATAAATCTGAAAAAAAAATGTATATTCACTGAAATAAAGTTATGGCATAGAATAACATAACAAATACTTGTGCAAAACAATTGATCAGTATGTAAAACAAGATTGTTTTCGCTGCACAAGAAATATTTCGATTATACCTGTGCGATTTCGGTATCGCCCATGTGATCTTCCGCGACTGTATACATGATCATCGTAGATCCACAGTGCACTTTTAAAGATTAGTCCCAATGGATGAAACCAAGAATTTAATGTTCAATTAAATCCCTTTCGAATTCACTGTTTTTTTGGTCTCTGTGACAGGTACCACTTACGGAACATCGTATACCTTTTTACGAATCACTCTCGATAAACAACAAAGCATTTAGAGATCGTTCAAAGACGTAAAACTTTCACGAATGACAAACACCTCCGAAGTAAACACGTTTCACGTTTCATGTACTTCTGCGACGTTCAGGAATTAATCCTTTTTATCGAGTTAAGCTGAGTATTACGCGAATTACATCATTGCAGTTTTTACTTTTAACGTTTGGCAAAAATATCGAAAATGTTGGTCGTTTCGCGAGGTCAAACTGAGATTCTCTCCGTTCGAAGTTGGGGGAGTAATTGGGTTCCAGGGAAGCTGCGCCCATTAAAGGTCGTGGCGCAGTGCGCGTACATGGTAGAGGGTGCTTTTTAATATAGACGAAACTTGAGACGAGCGTGTTCCATTTACAGAAAATTTTCTTTATCATGATCATACGAACAACTTAATTTTCTTGGTTTTCCATTGACATTTTTATAACATTATCACTTTCTTTTCTTTGAGAAAGTATTTAATACATAACTAACACATGCTAGCAACCTTAAATTTAGTTATATTGACCTAATTTTTAATCAAATTTAATTTCAAATATTTCATTTATTTTTGTATTAATTTTTCTTATATTATAATTGTTTCTTTACTTTAAATACTTTACTAATTTGGACAGTATAGAATACAATACTTTTTAATTTGGCTTTTAAAATATCATTATATACTAAAAAAATTAAAGCTACTGCAATAAGAATGTTAGTCTTTTGCATTTGATAGTCTCTTGCAAGAAAATGTCAAAAATATGACAAATAAACTGAATGTCCCTTTAATATCATTATTGTTATATAAAATAAAGTAGAGTTAAATTCTAAAATACATTAAAGCTTACCTTTAATGGTCTAGTAATAGTGATGGTTTCAATGGTTGTTGTTTGTGGCATTGTTAATTGGCTGTAAGAAAAATAAAATAAATTCATAATAATGGGCAAAAATAAATCATTAGTATAACTAAATAAAAGTAACACACTTATAAAGGAAAGCAAAATAACAGGAGAAACATATCAGTAACCATGTTGAATTAGATAACATAATAGAAATTGACTAATGAATTATATTAATATAACTATTGATCCTAATAATATTTATTACATATAAACATTACATTTTATATGTTAATAGGTTCTCTCACTATCCGATATCATTTATATACATGTACAACAAATACAATTATAATATTCTGCCATATATTTACATATTCTTCTGATAACTATTGTTCCTTTCCTTTTTAACAAATGGTATATTCCTCACTGTTAGATAATAGATTATTCACGACGTACAAAGATGCACTATTACATGTCCCTTATACGTGTTACTAGATTAGCATTAATTATAAGTAATATAATCAATGTCATCAATTGCACAAAATATCACTTACACATCCCTCTATTAGATAGAAAAACATTTTTCATTTTAATAGTTACTTTGAACAAAATAATGCACTTACAATAATGAGTATATTCACTTCAGAGCCTTATCAATTGCTATGACACACATGAAGTCCTAAATGGTGGAATTCGTTTTGAAAATCCAATGGCTGAAAAAAGTCATACAAAAAATGTGCGTCAATACAAGATTAATTTCCGATTGATAAACAATAACACGGTCTAGTTTCAAGGGTTATGTCAGTAGAAATGTCAACAACAGGTTTCAGTCTTTCACTCCATACTCCAACCTTCGTATGCCGCTGACACACATACAATGAGAAAATGCATATTGTATCAGTGAGTAATCACTCCAAAGATTTGTAGAAGGAAAACGCTGTTATTGGCTCTTGCGATGAGATTTCTAACCTGAACGGTGATTGGTATTTCATGTATTTTCCAAAACGACGAATAAAATTCAGTGCTCACTGCATTCTTGGACTGTTGTATCTAATGAAACAAGTGATTCCAAGGGAACAATCTCACAGCTGCCAATGGGAGAACGATATTCTACATTTTATGAAGGAGAATAGATACGCGAACGCACACATATTCTTATACATTTCGTTTCATGTCAACAAACTTTCTATAAATTGTTCACGTGCACAAAGCGAATCTGTAATCTTTTTCACTATTTAAACATACGTACGACGAAATTCGTAAAATAAAAGATGTAATACTCTTTCGTACGGGACGTTTGTAACTCAAAGGTGTTTATGACTAATACTTTACACGATTTACTTTTATTCGTGCGTTAACAGATAAACGAAAAAATACAAAATGCTATGTGTATAAAAAATAACATTAATTCATATGAAGTAGTAAATTTCTTTTATTATATCATAAAACATGTATTTATAATTCTATGTAAAATAATTATTTAAAAAGAATAATCTACTGTACAAATTATTACATAAGGAAGCTAATATACAAAATGCAGAAAAATGTTAATTGCTTTCCAGTTGCGAAAGATATTTCAAGCTCATTAGTAATAACAAATACAGTATTAAGAATATGAAACATGTGGACATGTTTCTAAATATGATGATGACGTCACTGAATGACGTCGTATAGCACCAACACACTAAGGGATCACATAAACGTACTATATATGTAAAAATATTCATTCAGATGATTCACTTTATCCGGTTTTTTGATAATTCGTTCATATTGTTTCAGAAAACAATTAAACAAAAATTTTAATCAGAAAATTATGTTTTCGTTAGTAACTTTTCTGTTCATAATTTATCTCGAATTTTATATGTGAAAAACGTGAAACTTTTATTATAATTTTGTACAAGAATTGTATAACATTTTCAAAAAGAAGAATGTACAAATATTTATAAAGAATGATTGCACAAGATAAGGAAAAACATTTTCGTTTGTTGAACGAAGACAAATAAGCAGAAATGATCTCTACTAAATATACGTACATTCTTGATTATTTATAAACGAAAATAAATAATCTACAATATATTACGTAAATGATTAATTACTATTTTAAGTTCACTAAATCAAAGCACGTTCATATCCGTCTTATCTCGTGTGTGACTGTTGATAATTAATTAACTCGAAATGAACAATTATTTGCAATAAAATATATCGATATTTAATGCTAGCTATTACAGGATATTGAATGAAGTGATAAATTGATATGAATGTAATGATTGATATCAGTTACAGTGTGGTCGAGTTATATCAGTGAAAATGTTAGCAAAACGTGACCAGTACCAATGATAATCGTACCCGAACTACCGTTTTTTTGCACTTACGTCGTTTCTATTGGCAACGCGATTGATATCAAATGATATTACATAAAACTACCTACTTATCTGTATCATATGTTTTTACATGTACGTATATATTTTAATAATTAAAATATCGGTACGATACACGTGTGTATAAGTACTTATGTATGCAAACCGTCGAGTACAGCAGGCTTCCGTAGTGCAAATGAAAAACATAGGATAATTAGGACTCCCTATCGATCGATGATTTTTTGTATGTACATTTTCAAATTTTAAAATTTGCAAATTTCAGAATTAGCAAATTTCAAAATTTTTGAATTTGGGAAGTTAAGAATTTAGGAAATATGAAAATTTGGTCATTTGAGCATTTGAGGATTTAAGAATTTGAGAATTTGGAAATTTGGAAACGTCGAAGTATATACACATGATTTTCAAAAATCGGAAGCATGTGGTGGGAGGTTGCTTCCCCTACACTGGTCCTTAACCAAAGAAAGACTAGATTGTAACCGATTGTTAGTTCCCGTTCACCCCGACTTATGTCTTTTTCGACTTACGTCAGCTATTTTGGAAGCAATTAGTACGTAAGTGGTAAGTGCGGGGTATGAGTGTACACGAGAGCATCAGTCCCATCACTATCCGATTCACGATCAGCTTACGAGGGGGTGGAGGAAAACCGTCGGCCATTTTGATCGTGACGCGCAGCGCGGAGGTCGTGGGCTCCACCAGTGACGAAGCCACTGGAGTTTTGACGTGGCTGCTACGTACCTGCCCGTTTGCCCACTCCGATTGCAGCAAAGTTGGTGACGAGAAATACGTAACTGGTAAGTACCCAGCTGGAGAATAATAACAACCGGGCATGGACCACTGCACTTACGGTACACCTAAAATGCTGCCGAAACTACTAGCATTTTATTTCATGATCCCAATACAGTCAGTTTTACATCTACTATGGAATATGCCGTAAAATATGGCGCCTTAAAGAAGATGTACAAATTTCTCGAAAAGAGCAATGGGGGTTACGTGATGATTCTGACAACTCTTTTCGCCGCTAATTGAAGCATCGTGATTCCGATCGGTACAATCTTAGTCACGTTTCATCATGTTTTTTTATCATTTCTGGATCTTCGATTACCTACGAAAGCATCTTAAGTGTTTATTGTTCTCTCGTATTATTTTTAGATCTGCTTATGTAAATGACGCAGTAACACCGCCGATCGCTGACTGGCGGGAAATTTAAAAATTTTGCACTTTAATGGATAATCCCGATTTCAAGTCGATACCTTTTCGATATCGTTGGTCCCACTTTCTCTGACGATGTTAATCTTTAGTCTGGAAGTCAATTCATGATATTTCAAGTATGCATATATTTGACTTTTTAAATGACAAATTGTTTCTATACTTGTGTTATAAAGCTTTCGTTTCTTCGAATACTTAGTACTGTCAACATAATTCAACTCCAAACCTATTATGCAGAATATTTATTTGCATATTAATCAGTGTCATTTTTACATTATTTATTCTATTAAATTCTCTCATTTGTTATGAATGTGACTCCGAAAGGACATGTAATGATTAATATGTAGAAATATATGTGTCAGTATTAAAAATAAACAACAAATTAAAATAAGGTAGAATTTATAGAACTTGGTAATAAATTATATACAAAGTTAATGAAATATAACCCTTTTTTTTATAGGGTTTGAGGTCCCCAGGCTATGGAAAGTATGGTTGAGGAAAATGGATCAGCTGTTGACCCATTATCTACGGGTTCTCAAGGTGGTGACGCAGCACCAGCAATAGCTACATCGGTACAATCTCTCAATAGAACACATCAGCAGCAAACTCATCATCTGGTAGCCTCTACCAGCATTGTGCAACTGACACTTCCTACGTCAGCGGCAACACAGGTATACAGGAGAATCTCCTGTGTATCTATGTCTGATCATTTATTCATTTGTTTTATTTCAAAGCATGCATACATTATTTTTTTGTGGTTTAATTATTATCAGTTAATTTAATGAGCACTGTGTATATATTCGATCTTGCATAATGCTGGTTCAAATGAAGAGACTGAAATTATAATTAAGTATCCTTAATTAACTAATTAAAATTTACTTGTTCATTCTTTAGTAATAAATATTTTGCATTTATTTCATAGTGACTCATATATGCATGTTTATAATTGTTATAAAAGTTATTACCTTTAGTTAATATTAAAACATTTTATAGTTGTATCCATTACTGATATTTATTTTTTATTGTATGTAATATCTTATAATAATTAGTATTTTTTCTGTTTATTCAGGTACAATCTGTTATACAACCAAATCAACAGTCAGTAATTCAAACTGCAACAAATATTCAACCTGTTGCTATTTCAAAGGGAAATGTCATTCTTGTTAGTAAACCGAACTCTGTCATTCAAACAGCTCAGGCTAGCTTACAGACTCTTCAGGTAACATTTGTTTTATGTGTTTATGTTAAATAATAAATAAATGTTTAAATTTTATATTGTATTATTACAACAGGTGGTTGAAACTGGAAGCGATGATAGTTTCTCAGATTCAGAAGAATCACCTGAACAGAGAGGAGGTATCCTTACCAGACGGCCATCTTATAAGAAAATTCTCAATGATCTAGGTGGTGGTGAAATTACAGGTACAGTAAATATTTTGTTAATAATTTTGAGAAAAGATACATATATGATACATCTATAAAATATTAATTAATAGATTTGTCATGAAATTTGTTTCTATAATCTTATATAATATTTTTGGTGCTTATATAAAATTGTATTTATTTTGTTTTACTATAATGTATTTCTAAAAGTATACTGATTGTTAGATAATAATAAAGTGCATGTCAGTTCATACAATTATTGTTATATACATATTATAAGTATTTTTTTTTCGAAATTATTAAACCTGAAAATTGTTTTTCAACAAATTCAATTGCATTAGTATTATGAGAGTATGAATGTGACATTTTAGCTTTTTAATATTTTATCTCATGTACCTGTATAAAAAGAGAAGGAATGCCATACCAAGCTTAGATTGTAAGTTATGATAAACTGAACAACAGTGAATTCTCCTCTAACTGTTATCTGTGTACACATATGTTTGTTTAGTACTAATAAAGTGAATTTATGCAATTGCTATCAATCAACTAAAATATGATATAAAATGAAATGTTTTTAGGTTTTTATCTTTTCTAGGTTTATTTTAAAATGAATAAGTGTAATGAAGATAAAAAATATTGAAAATTTATAAAAAATGATATAAAGAAATAATAATAATATTTAAATGGTATCGCTTAACTTTTATTACAATTACATTTCTCTGTTAATTATTAGAAATTTATTTACATTATTTACACTTTTCATGATTGCACATATATATCAGTCTGTTTTAACTTTCATTTTGATCTATTTCCTTTTTGTATGAGCTGACTGCACAGTATTATTATAAATATATGTAAACAGCAGCCAGAAAGGAAATAGCATATGATGGTATAATTTTATTTTGACAATTATTTTCTCTAGTTATCAACTGATCATTTTACTTTCTGGATGCAAATATTTTTTAAAAGCAATTGTACACTATAATGCAATCAGGAAAGTTATTCCAGAAGAAATGTTAACTGCAAATGTTAAATAAATCAGGTATCATCGTTTTTAGTTGATAAATAAAAATTCAGTTATAGTAATATTTGGTAAAGATGGTACATTTAGACTAAACAGATTAACACCGATAGCAACTCTATTATAATAGGGGTTGTATTAATTCGGTGTTACAGACGGTCGATTGCCCCCCCTAGAATCATCTTCTGAGTGTGATTCTAACGTGGACAGTGAAGTGTCTTCCCACTCGCTTCATTATCAGACAGGTTGGTTATTTTTTCTTCTACATATCTTTCCTGGCTGTCCTTTATTCGGTTCTTTACACATATCCCAGCCTCTGTTTTTTCATTTAAAAAACAATGTTAGAGGAGTATGTTAGAGCTGTTAGATTAAAGCACTTAAAATTGAATTCCTTTTATCTTTGTGTATATTGCTAATGTGATATTTTGTATCATGTTTGCTTGGTGTGGCATCTTTGCTTATGGGGTTCTTGATTTTATTTGCAAATAGGTATATATGTACATTGTATATTTAGACAATGCATTTCTTCTGCATTGTTTAACTTTTCCATAGCAAAATATTATATAATTATTTCAAATAGAAATAATGCACATAATGAACATGTATAGTTGCAGTATTATTTTTAATTCTGTTTTTTTACTTCACAAAAGATGTATTTTTTGGAAACTGCTGAGCTAATATTAAATAAGATATATATATTTTTGCAGTAATCCCTGCTGGTACCATTCAAATTGCAACCCAAGGAGAAGGAGTTCCTGGACTTCATACGTTAACCATGAGTAATCCAGCAACAGCAGGAGGAGCTATAGTACAATATGCACAAGGTCAAGATACACAGTTTTTTGTCCCAGGTGCGTCCTTTTTCATACTTTCCCATTGCAGTTTTATTAGTTAAATTCTTAAAAACATTTATTACGAACGAATTATGCATGTTTTAACTTCCTGTTTTTATTCTATAATATTTACAATCTGCTTTTTAAATTATAAACAGTTCAAATACTTAATAACAAATTTTAAATATAAAAACATACATTTTTAACTATTTTTAGTGATAGTAATATAAATCTATATTTGATAAATAGTTATACATAGTTTTAAGTTATACTGATTAATTGTGAGCAACAAAAGTAAAAATTTGGGGAATACAGTTTCTGGCAATGTTCCAGCTTATACAGGACATGGTGTTGTAGTAGAAGATGCAGCTAGAAAAAGAGAGTTAAGGTTGCTTAAAAACAGGTAACAGCAATAAAAACTGATAATATCCTGTTTTTGATTATAAAATTACTCATATGTAAATATATTTTTTTTCGCAGAGAAGCAGCGCGTGAGTGTAGAAGAAAAAAGAAAGAATATATAAAGTGTTTAGAAAACCGAGTCGCGATATTGGAAAACAGAAATCAGACGTTAATAGAAGAATTAAAGTCGTTAAAACAACTATGCGAACCGAAAACTGACTGAGGTTGGTGTTTAATATTGAGACATTGTATGAAAACTATTAACCAGCTAAAAAACCTGTACATGTCTTCTTTGTGTACATTATCCTAAACGTTGTTAGGTAAGCAATGGTGATGTACATGCATTCTTATAAATAAGTGTTTCTGTAACATACTGTATTTAAGTGCGAATACGAAGGCTTGTGAAACTTGCTATTACTAAAAAGCGAGAAGCCAAAGGTATATGAAATACGACGGTAGCGAACTTATAGGCAATATTCAGGAAGTCAATCTATATTTTGGATAAACTTAACACTCGTACGAAGACAGGTTATTAATGTATGCATATTCAAAATATGTGTTGATAACGAAACGATAACATCAGTGTTTAAAACATATTCATTTAGGTTACAGTGACTATGTGATGTTAAATAGTACTTTGGTACTGTTTTACCTGTACATGAACATTGTATTCGTGTAGTTTCGCCTCTACTTTAGAAAACTTTACAATAGTTAAAGCTCGAAAAGATTACACAAAAACAACAAAGAATATCTTTAGTAGTCAATTTATAATACATAATTGGTCACTAATACACCTGCATCAGAGAAACGCCTTATACACAACATTTGCTAATGTAATTTAGAAATTATTGTAGATACAATTACTGCAGTTTAAAGTCACCTAATTTCTGCGTGAAAGAAAGTATATTTAGACAGCAGTGTCTCTAATTTATTTTTCAATTGCTTTGTTGTTTCGTATTAAAAATTAGAGAAGATTTCTAAAATTCTACTACCTGAACAAAGAAATTGAAACATTGTAAATAGATAGTAGGTGGAAATTTTGCTGATTTAATCATTGCTTCTGTAACATGTACATGTATAAAGTGTCACTTCAATATAATTTTTTACTTTACATACAAATTTCAGATGTGTATTATGAGGAGAAATATAATTTATATTGTAGAAAAGTGTGCGATAGGAAAGCATTAGTTAAAACGCTATCATCTGATCTTAATTTCTATTTTTAAATGCCTCAAGTGCAAAAACTGAATAACAGAGTTTGTAAAATATGAATGTAATATATATCTGGAGTGCCTTGAAGATTTCTGTATACTTACAGTATACAAATGACACGCGCAAATGCGCAAATACACACACAATGTACGTATAAAATTATGTTGTAGGAAAAAATGGGTATATATAATATTTTTAAAACTATGTATTATGTTATAGTTTTATGTCCTACATAAAAATTATAAAATTATGTTAATATTTAAATTTTTATTCTGATACATTTTCATATTTTCTAAAATTAAATAAAGTCTTTGAATTATTATTGTTAGTTACATATTGTACTATAAATTACATGCAGATATATAGCTAAATGAATTTCACACTAAAGTAACAAAAAACTTATTACAATCAAGTATTTTACAAGGGATTATTCTCTAATGCATTTTTCTTGTAGAATTGATATTCTGTGTATCTAAATATGGAAATTACTGAATGTATGATTTTAATTGTTAGGCGTTTATTTTTAAAAAGTATATAATTCTGTGTATCAGAAATCCAGTTTGATCATTCGGTAATTTGATATTATCTAGTTCAACAATGAACTGTTTATAATTTTAAAAGAAATGTAATTTTTTTATTATAAATATTATGTTAAGCGTTAATCAATAACTTATATAAAAATATAATGATGTTGAATTGCATTCTTTTTGTGTACATTTCTTTTATATTTGTATAATAATATATTTTTGTACAGAATATGAAATGAATTCCCTAAAAACTGATCAAACTGGAAAAATTTATTACATAAATGGATTATGTAATTTTTAAACTTAGTTTTCTTTACATTGTTTCCTTTTCAGCCGTGAAAGGCAGGAACAATTATCCATTTTGGCTAGTTTATCACATTCTTTTGACATGTAATTTGTAAATATACAATTTTTATTGAATCCAATTCTTTATTAACTAAAAGTACAATATACTTATAGTGATGTGTTATGAAATAAAAACAGTTCACTATAAGTTCCATTTTTCTTACAAATTAAAAGTTTATTTAGATTAACCGATATTCTGCACATTTTCATCTCTGTTCCAATGTTAATTAGATGTATAATATATGTATATCTTGATTGCTGCACCGATAATATTATGAAATATTGTATATAGATAATATATGTATTTTTACACATCATCTGTGTTAACAAAATAGTTTATAAACCCTATTCAGGATAATACCATTTTTATTAGAATACAGAATATAAGGATGGGTAAATACAGATTTAAACGAGTTATCTAAATTTTTAAAACGTCTTTATTATAAACAATTATTTACAGAGTTTTTGTGGTAATATATGCAATTATATTCTTCATTGAAACATCAGTACACAAAGCTGCTTCCAATCACACTGGTTTGGTCACCTACAAAGTAAATATATTTAGAAATATGCATCGTAGAAGTAACAATAATTTTTAAATAACTTCAAAAATTCAGTTGGTAGTGCATGTTAAAATAATCATTAACTCATAAGTAACGGTTTAAGTATCATCATGTTAAGTTTTTAATACATTAAAAGGAAAAAGAATAATACTAACCATCCAAATATATACTGCATCCCAAAAATCTGAAATCAAGCAATAAAATTAAAATTAACATTGTGTAATTATTTTAAATATTTTTTATTTTAACTAAAATTACTCAGTTGGTAGTGCATGTGTTAAACAATCATTGTATCATGAATAAACGGTTTACAATTTCATCATATTTTATATTTTTTAACTAAAGATTTGTAAATATAAATAATAACGCAACATAAATAATAGAGAAAATCAATTATTAATTAGTAATATTAAAATGACCATCCTGGAAGCGAAAAATAATTTAAGTTATTGTAATGAAAATAAGTTATAAATTACTAAAAATATATATACTATAAATCATAGTAAATAAGAAAAATAAACGAATTACAAACTGATTGTATACTGATCGCATTTATTTATTAAAGATGCTTTTAGATTAAAAAATGTTGAAGACAAACGAAATACACGTGGTTATCACGACGTTACAATCTTATCTTTTTAGATAAAAAAAGATATATTTTAGATATATTTGAAAGCACAAGATAGAAATACAATAAAATATTTGTAAATTAAACTTACTTAATGGAAAATATTTTTTATTTTGCCATTCCTATTTTTAACAAATAATTTCTTACAATCAGCTCGACTAACCTGGATGTACTAACATGAAAAACGTTGGATGCTTGTAATATAACTTAGTGCTACATAGAGATACGATCTTACGGTAAATTTCAATGTCTCGAAAAAACCGTTTGCGCATCTCAGCTAAGTTCAGGAACCATTTCCAAATTATATACCAGGTGATCAAAAATATATGAATAGTAGGAAAAAATAATGATGCAGGAGGTATACTAAATATCAGATCACTAGATATATAAGCTTGACATGACAATAAAGTGCATACATGATATCTCTGGTTAGAGACATGTTAACCAATTGAAACAAATCTGCGCAAGATGAATAAAGCGTTATTTGATACCACAGTTCTTTTGTAAAATAAAACTACTTTTTCTTGATAAAAAAGTAATTTCTGGAAATAAGCAGATATAAATAAATGGATAATTACAACCAGTATATTTATACTTATTTTATTTATTTTAATATGTCAATTTGATCCAATCAAACATCAAAACGAATTTGTTATGTGTTATCTATCTATGTATTATGTATTTCATTTTAGTAGTTACAAGTTACAAGTGTCAGTATTTCGAGCGAGAACTGAGTGTCGTATAGGATAACATGGAGGTAATTGAAAGGTGTTATAGTGCGATCTGAATAAAATTCAAGATTTTTTGACTGTCATTTAATTAATATAAAAGTGACTATTGCAGAAATCAACAGATTTAACTTCGACACAATTAAATCGCACATGACAACATGATAAAGCAATGTTACTAATGCTTTACGATATCACAGTTGTTCATCGTGAACCATTTAATACACCACTTCGTATTAATCTGTTATCAATTTTATAAATATACTAATGAAATATAACGATGTTTTGTGTGAATCACTTGTGAATAGTTAACCATTTTCAAGATTGGTGTAATGATTGTCAAAGCGTTAGACGGTTTATTTTTGATACCGAAATTTCTCACCAACAAGATCCTGATTTATTGACACAGGTGAAAAAGAAGTAAAAATGACGGAAAGTTTGATTAATGAATGGCTGACAGATTGTGCAGATGTCTCGTCATCGGAACTTCATACTTTTGCTACTACTCTGTCACAGGACAATGAAATAGTCAGAGCACTTTATGTTCTTTTAGAAGAACGTAGTAAATATAGTCAGGTAATAGATTTGTAATAAATAATATTTATATTATAATTAAAAAATATTAACTTATTTTTTAAAAATCTAGATAACATAAGTTTGAATTTTTATAACCTTATTTTTCATTTTCAAGATGAACCTTATTTATGTGTACAAGTAACATATGATTTATTACAGTTAGTGGATACAGTATGTGATCAGTTATACAATTTCTATCGTTCTCGAGAAACAGAATTACAAAGGTTTACCTTGCAGTTCTTGCCCACTTTAATATATATCTATTTGAATTCTGCAGCTCATGGTGATATCAAGGTAACAGCATATAATTAAAGGAAATATGATGAAGTATTAGCCTCATTAGTATGTTATGTTTGATAAACTTATGACAAACTATACTTATAAGGATAGCAGATGCATACTACTGATATTATATAACATAAAAGTATTCATTTACCACTGGAAGCAAAAACAGTTAATGTATTCTTGCTTATAAAAAACTCATTACTCTTTCTTAAGTTGTAAAATCATGTACATGTTATTTGTAAAATTTGATTTTGCATCTAATTTGTTATTTGTCATCTTTTACAGAACTGTAGATCTGTAGAAACATTATTAATTGGGTTGTATAATCTGGAAATAATGGATAAATCTGGACAGTCAAAAGCAATTTCTTTTAGATTGCCATCACTTGCCATGCTTTCTGTATATCATGAGGTACATGTATTTTATTACACATAGATAGTATTTAACTTTTAGCTATAGTATTAATGTTTAATTCATTACATTAGTATAATTATCTCTTTTATGTAGCCTGCAAGTTTAGCACCTGCTTCTTTAACGGAGAGTGCAGTGCGTAGATTTGAAGAATGCAATACAAAACTTGTTAGTTGGGGCCCATTGCAACAAGTTGAAACACTAACTGCTCAGAATAGACTAAAGGTTATGACTGCTCTTCTTTTTATTTACAATCAACAGCTGGGCTACATAAGTAAATTTGCCTTGGAACAGTTATGCAAAGTTGCTACAAAGTAAGCTGAATTAAATTCATGTATTTAGTAAAGGAACAGTAATTATTTTAAGACTTTATTACAGACTTGTTACTCAAGGATTTATGAAACCAGGGCATCACCAACGTTCTTCATATGGAAGTGAATCTAGTTTTGTCCCAAGACTTCTACCTCGTATACCTGTATCCAGTCAATTTCTTCTTGAATTTTTGCATGCTGTATATTTTGCTATGTATGTATCATGATTCTTTTGTGATAGTAATTACTTTTTTTGATTAAAGCCATTTTTATATCGCATAATGTATGCATATCAACAGGTATAATGATTGCTGGTACATAGGAACTCAAGCAGTAGAAGATATTCATAATCGGGCATGCTATGAGACATATCCAGATGTTATGCTAGTCACAAATGCCATACGCAATTCTGCTAGCAGTGGTCCATCTGGTGTGTGAAATATTGATCAATATATTAAAGTAATTATTGGCTAAAAGCATTAAATCCTATTAAAATATTCGATCGCTATAGGTCAACCTACCGATGGACCAATTGGTATTAGTGTGGCACTATCACCAGCAACTGCTACCGCCACGGTGTCTAAATCCATGATTACGAACGCTTCTTTCCGGGCTAAAAAATTGCCAGGTATATCTTTACAAATTAACATTTCTTTTTTACTTATAAATATCATCGAAATGCAGCTTAATACACTAACTTGCTCGACTGTTTTGTTAAGGTTTATATTTTTTGTATCATATTCATGAAAGAAAGATTGTTTTTCATGTTTGATTATATTATTCATATCTAACCAGAATGTTATGAAGCATTGTATAATAATCATCAATTAGCATATCCTAAATATATACAAATAATGATAAATTTTCTATTAAGAAACTTGGTTTGTATTTTTATCGTTATGTTGAATATTTGGAACTAACAAAATTTAACAGATTTTAAATAAGAATTACTTTGTTTTGCTACAATTTTTTTTCTATAAAATGTCTTGAATATGTCTTGGATTACATATTTAAATATTTAAACAATAAAAAATATACTTCATAAATTAGTGGATTAAAGCAAACATGCATTGGTTGCAAACATGTGTCGTTAGACGATCTGGATGAGACGTTATTTGAGGCTGAAGCGAACGGTACTAATGTTGAAAAACAACAGCAAGTAGCAGTATCCAACACTACGAAGCGGTTCCCTTGGTATTGGAAGCATTCACTTCCGATTTCAAACGCAGAAGAAGCCCAAATAAGAAAAATGAGTTCTTCTTCCTCATTGGAGAGTTGCAGACGAGGGAGCGTGTGTAGTATTCAAAATTCACCTCTCAAATCCTCCCCTAAAAGAAACAGAGAGCATTTGAAGAAAAATACATCTGAAAAAGATGAAGATCATAATTTGAAAACAACTCCAAAAGCAAAAAAACATCATAAAGAAAATTCGGATATAATTCATGAGAATAAACTCGGATCTGCTTCGCATCTGTATAGCGTATTGGAAGAACAGTTTCTAGGGGAGATTGTTCATGAATCGGTGGAAAATTTATATTCGGAAGGAAATAAATCCGATGGTTTTCATACGTCTGCTACTCTGTCAACAAATACATGGTACTAATGATTCAGTTTCAGCACTTTAGGATCACTAAATATTATTAAAATTTCTTTGGCAAACACGCGGCAAATTAGTTGTTACACTATGTAACATTGAATATTTTAATTGTTAGTAATTTATGCATCTATTGATGAATTCATTTCAGAGGTACCATCATTCCTACAAGAAACAAAACACAAGCCTAAATTTTGTATATTCAAGTGCATATGATGGGAAACTGCATGCAATTTTGATGCATTTCTTTTTACCGAAGATATCACGTTTGTTATAATGCAGGTTCATCCTAATCCTTTCACACTTCCTTTCCTACTACTATTAACTTCAATTATCATTATTTTTTTTTATAAAATATAAATTATATTGCTTTATAATATTTCAATCAAAAATCATCTGTTTTGTTTATTGATTATATATAAAATTGTGTTGTCCTTAAATTACACCATGAATGTTGATATTTGTATTTTGTATTTTCTGCTTTACACAAAATGCTTAAATCCTTGTATTTTTTTTATTCTCACAATCTTTTAATACATGTTTCAATTTACTTTTATCGACAAGTATTATTAATAATAATGTATTTCTATTTATTTTTCCATTTGTTCAGATGATATTCCGATTCAAGAAACAAAGGAGGATTCTGGAGGAGAGGGTAAAAGTAATCTTGTTTCCATCACCGAAGAAGAATCCGCAGAACCGAAAGTAGAGTTGGTTCAATAAGACAATCGAAGGGTCAAAAGACTGCATCAAAGATTATAAATTCTTTCGTGCGTGAAAAAAAGCGTCGAGAAAGGGACGATAAAATAATTATGAATGTTCATGTTGATCCACCTGATAAGGATCTCAGACAACATTAAAGGAAAGTATTAAAGATTCAATGTTAAATAGCGATTCAACAGAAATTAATGGAAATGTTAACGAATGTTTAATCAAAAAGAAAAAAAAGAATAATCCAGGAAAATCGTTCAATTTAGCAGTGTACACTAACATTTCTTTAATTGATGGCGAAACGTCTTGCATTAGGTGAAGATGTAGATAACACTGATATGGAAGCTCCTATTACCTTAAGTACACGTAATGAAACAGACTGATTGACTTCGTCTATTCAGATCAGTTCTGTTTAAGTTACTAAGAACAAATTTGTAGAGCAAACAAAACTATTAGTAGTGGGCTACACTGAACAAGTAATCTGGAAAAACTAATTATTTTTATTTAGCTTTAATTTACAGTTGTATATACATGTTTCTTCTTTTATTACTGAGTTATCACTACCAATGAGAATTAAAAGAGAAAATTTGAAGGATTTTATACTCACAGTCGCTGTAAAAGTAGTCCATTACTATACTGATCTCCATAATTAGTTCAAAGATTCTAAAAGATATAATGGGGAAGGGAACAATAAACTAATAATGTATATTTTCTTTTTATAGAAATACACTAATGTAGATTGAAAATTTAAGTTAACTATCTTTATAATTTTCTTTCAATGTATCAGTCAGTTTTATATTTTTTAAATATTTTTATTTATAATTATTCTATGATTTTAACTATTAAAAAATTTTGCTCTTTACATAAAATAAATTATTGACTAATTCAACGTTTTAACATCTGATTCAAAATAGATATATTTTCAAATTGAAAACATGTACTTATATGCATTTTTCTGAACTAATTCATTATTAAATTGAACGATATTATTTTTCATATTTAAAGTATCCGATTGTATCATATTTGCATTTATTTTTCGGCAAAGTGTAAAATAAACTTTTTGACATTAAATAGTCGAAACTATTTCATAGTTTCACAAAAAGTATAATTTACTATATATTTAAATTTTAGGCATTTTATAAACAAAATGCAATATGACTGATTTGTCTTTGAAGACAATGTAAAAATAAACTTAAAGAAAAACTTATAACTTTCCTAATAATTACATTTTCTATGATGTACTTTCATGCTTCTATGCATAAAATCATATTGGTAAATTATGTTTAGAGAAAATGTTTTTGTATACATTTTAAAATAAGAAAATTTTAGATCATACCATAATCCACATTGTAACAATTTTAAAATAATTTATGTGTAGTCATGTTTTTCTGTACTTTTAATATTAACAAACTCAAGGTTTTTGGAGTAGCAACTTTTTATTTTTGTTTAAACTTATGTGTCATTACTGTGAAGATTTATTTAAATATAAAACAAGAATTCATAGAATAGCACTGTACATATTATTTACAATCAAAAAGAGTTGCAATGTAAAATATTTCCTTGCAATTGATGCAGTATTTTTGTGTTTGTAAATATACACTGTGATAGAAACTGTATTTTTTAAGTAGATTTTCATTTAAAAACATTCATCAGTTACTTTATTGAAAATAATAATGTGTCATAAAAGATCTATGAATATAAAATAATACAGATGATATCAAATGATGATAATTCTGAACAAGTTTTTGAAACAATTTTTAAATTGAATTATGTTTAAGAAATTGAAACTGGGAATTGGTATCTACTTGAATAAGACTGCACGTTGCATTACATTATTGCTTAGTCTAACTAAGAGATATACCCTTATGATTTCTTTAACCAATCATAGTGTTCAATAAAACATCATACGCATATTAATATTTGATGAACGAATATTATATAATACATTCGCATAAATGTGTGTTTAAAGCAATCATTTAACTCTTATAAAAATTCTAAGAATTTTAAATGATCATAAATCTACTCTATCAATGAATCAATTAAGATGAACTGGAAGTATCTTCGTTAAAACAGTGAAATACAATGTGCATTTCTAATATTAAAACTTCATTAAATTATGCTTTAGAAATTAGTAATTCTGTAAATAATGTGTAAAATTCTACATTTTTTACATTTCAGTCGTGCATTTAAATTGTTCCCTGTTCCTATGTATTATTAGTTATTAAAAAAGAAGCATATTTCAAATATTGACACCTAAAAAAACGATTAACTTGAAATACTGAGCCTTTTTTATTATTTAAAATTTTTAAATAACATTATTATTAATCAACAAGCATTATGGAAACAAAAATTAGAATTACATATAGATTTATTTTAGAAAAAATCAATTTAATTTCCTGTATCACTGCCATATAGTGTAATTTACTAAAAATAAATTACATCGATAACTTAAGTTTACACATTTGATTGAGTATGTATTATATTATATTTAAAATGTATACGCATAGGCGTGAAAAATATGTTTTTAAAGTTGAACGAAATAATGCAAGTTATAAGTATTAAATAATTACACAAGGAGAAAATTTAAATGGTACTATAAAACGAATAAGTTAAAAGTTTGTTAAATTTGTTGGACTATTTGTATAAAAGGTATAAAAACGGGAATTGGTAAATACATAAGAATTGTAACATTTAACGTAAATTTTGGAGCTGTTTACTATTTAAATTCTCTTATGCTCTTTCATACATGTAGATACTTTTCATGTATAAGAAAAGTAACGTGTACATAATATATACAATTTCTTGTATGTTTATGCAGATTATAATGAAACCATGATAACTCGTGTATATTCAGGTATAAATATTGTACATTGTTTTAATTTGTAATTATACTGTTAGAGCTTATATTGTTACAGTTGTCAATATGTAAATAATATATAAACTTAACTGCACAGGAGGTTTGATTGAGTTTATTCGTAATATATTTAATTTTCATTGTATGTTAAATTAAAATAACGTTTTGAACTGTTGCATAAAATCTATTTTTATTAACAACTATACTTTACATTGTTTTTTAAAACCTTTACTTTGTTATATATATTGCATGTTGTAGAAAATGTGCGACTACTAACAAATTTATTAGAAAATAAATATTAAAACTGTTGAGCAATACACACGATAAAATTATTAAAATAAGTTAATAACAAAATCAAAGTACCTACATAACTTCCTATTTAAAGAGTACATATATTGTTACTACCTTGTGTATTTATTAACAGTAAAAAATAATGCAATAAAGGTAATGTTTAGATAAATATGTTCAATAATGTTTAAATATTAGTGACTGTGTTGCTAACAAATGTAATTAAATAAAATAAAGAATAATATATAATGTTGAATACTTATTTTTTATATGTTAATATTGTAGTCTACTATTTACTTCATTTGTTGCATATGAGTGGAAATAAAAAAATATAAAATATAATTCAAATATTATACTATAGATTAAAAATATTAAGCTATTACTAGAAAAAAATTTTACCTTCATTTATTGGCCACGTGTTCCATAAAACTTTTCTCCTGTTAATATTAAACAAATCTTGAGAATAATATTAGTTTTGCTTATAATGTTCAGATAATGCACTACAACTTACAATTAAAATTTCACTGTCGTAAAGATCCTGGTAGTTCTTAATAAGTGCTACAGTTTCTTCTTCTAATTTTTTTATGGTATTTTGTGATTTTTCTAGTTTCAGGTACTCATCATTATACTTCATTTTCATTTCTTCTAATCTCTCTTTACATAATTTCTTATTACTGAAATTTTAAGTTAGTGTAATTTTTCAATAGAGATATTGAATTTTTATTAATTATAATTTATATCACCTTAATAACTGCATACTCAAATTACGTAAAGGCACGAGACGTTCTTCATATTGTGCATGAAGATCATGTACTTCAACCTCCTCATGTTGATCCTTTTGAGTTTGTAATCTTTTTTCAAATTCAGTAATATCTGTTCTAAGTACATCTACTTGTTTTTTAACATTATTTTCTTGGACATCTACATTCCTGAGAATAAAGGACAAACAATACATATAAAATGATCAACTTAAAATTTACCTAAAAGCTAGAAAAAAGAACTGTAAAAGTACTTTAATTGATGATGTATATCTTGAACTTCAACAAATTTTTCCAATTGTTTCTGAACAAAATTTAAAATATTTGTTTGTTGCTCAATTAAATGTTTTTTATCCAGGAATGCTTCTTGCATTGTTTCACGTTCTTTGACCTTAGCAGCTTGTTGTTTCTCTAACTCATTCAAACGCATTTTATATTCTTCAGGAGACTTTACAATTTCAGATTCTAATTGTGTAAGTGTTTTACTTAACTGTAATTATACATTATTTTTATTAAATTTAACATATGTACATAAGTTGTATGTATATTTTCAATTAAATATTTCAGATTTTACCTTTGTAGCCTCTGCTTTCTTAGTTCCACAACGTTCCACTGCTTGATGTTTTTTCTCTTCTGCTTTATTTACTTTTGCCATTAGTTCCATATATCTTTTATTGTTCTTTTCAATTTTTGATTGTAATTTTTGAATTTCGGCAGTACACTAAGAGAAAATATATGAAATTATATGATACTTAGCAATTACATTTATTAAATTCAATACCTTTTCCTTTACTGATAAATGCTTTGCTGTATAGATTGCTTTCTCATTTTTAGCTTGTATTATTTCATTTTTCTTTTCTATCGTGTCATGTAGTAGCTTGCCTTTATTTTGAATCTTGCTGATTTCATCTGCTATATCAGACTCTTTGTTAGTTGCATACAATATGAAATTTACAAGAAGCTTTGCATGCTTACGTACTTTCTTTGAACCTATATAATTTGATGGATTTAATTTAATGAATTCATTATGAGTATATTTCAGTATCGTATTTCATAATGCATACCTGGACTGGATATATCTGTAATACATAAATCTTTCAAATATATTCGATCACATATTTGCATCATAACAACATGTAAATTTATGAGTTTAATTATATCAGAATCTTCACAATATTTCATTATATCTTGTTGTTCCATTGTTGGCTGCAAAAAAATAAAATTTAAAAGAGTTCATACAAAAAATATATTTTTATATTTAGGTCATTTAAAATATTATAAAGATAATAATACTTTATCAATTGCTCCAACATCTATATGAAACCTTCTCAAAAATGTATTAATTAAATTGATAACAAATTCTTCAGTTGGATTCTTCAAGTCATTTATACTTGATGGAAGATCGGCTTGAATTAGAATGTTATGTATTTTTTCTATGTCCAAATCCATTATTTTGATAAATTCCTTTTTATATATAGTGCTTGTTGTAAAAATTCATAAAACTGCAGACGTCTTGTTTTGGACAGTTAGTTCAAATGCATTCAAATTTGTGCATGCGCAATGAACGAATCAAGCTGTGCAACTTTTTTATGACTAGTTTTCAAATATAATTTTAATTGCAATATTTTGTGCATAAATATAACATGTAATAAGATGATAATTAAAATTTATTAATCTAAATGGAAATTGGTAGGAAAGGTACAATTAATAAAGAATATACGTTATCAAAATAAAAGTTACTATTCGTTTTACATCCAGTAAATGACGAATTTTTACTTGTTCTGCGCATGTCAGATCTAATTGGTACAAATGCACTCCGTAACCCAGGGTAACCCACATTTCCATTTCCAACTTTGATGACGCCAGACATGTATAACTGGTGACGTTATATATAATATATCTGCTTTATAACTACTTATTTCCATTATTTGTATATTTTGTCCACCATGTATATAACTGACAAAGTGTGATGGTTTAAATATCTCTGAGTGGTGGGAAACCTTCTGAAGTTATCCGAATTGCGCAAATTGAGTATGGTCTACCATGGAGCAAGTAGTAAATACCAACAAATAGGTTAACTGCATTGGTAGCACTGTGTGAATAGTAAGCACATCCAAACCTTTACAGATGATAGGCTACGTCACCAAGTAGTTTATACGAGGCGTTTGGTTACATATTTTTCTATTTCGACTAGTGGTTTTTAAATTATAATATTAGCTTTGATGTTTTGTATTTCTTCAAATCAAGTGACTTAAAAAGTTTCCTCGCTAAAAATGGGATCTTCCCACAGTATTGAAATACCAGGAGGTGGTACAGAAGGTTACCATGTATTAAGGGTAAGGAAACTTGTCAAAATAGTGTGATTTATTTAAAAAATGTATAATGTTTGCTTAGTAAAACAAATTTTAATAAAGACATTGATAATCTGTGTTCCAATTGATGATAATTAGATAGTTGTAATTTTGAAAATTTAATTGAAGTTTTGTGATTAAACTAGGTACAGGATGGTTCCCCGGGTCAAAAAGCTGGTCTCGAAGCATTCTTTGATTTTATTGTAGCTATTGGAAATACCCGTTTGGTATGTACTTAATATAAATCTATATTCTTCATAAAAGTCTTACATTCATTCAATGTTAAATGAGTGCAGTTTAATATTTAAATCACATTAAAGTTTCATACTTCTTTTGTTTTGTAGGATCAAGATAATGACACATTAAAAGAACTTCTTAAAAACAGTGTGGATAGCAAGTTATCTATGACTGTCTATAGTAGTAAAACACAATCTGTAAGACGAACTGTTATAGTACCTAGTCTTACCTGGGGTGGACAAGGTCTTCTTGGTATTAGTGTACGATTTTGTTCTTTTGAAGGTTCAAATGAAAATGTTTGGCATGTTCTTGTAAGTACATAGTATAAAACAAAATGCGGTTTATAGTCAAAGAATAATGTACTTATGTAATTACATAAAACTATATTTTGCAGGAGGTGCATCCATCTTCTCCTGCTGAATTAGCAGGATTAAGGCCATTTACAGATTATATTATTGGTGCTGATTCAGTTCTACACGAATCTGAGGATTTATTTACTTTAATTGAAGCTCATGAATCTAGATCTCTTAAATTATATGTATATAATACAGAAGATGATTCTTGCAGAGAAGTTACAATTGTACCTAATCATAATTGGGGAGGAGAAGGAAGGTATGTACATATTTTTTAATGCTATTATAAATTACATAATGTAAAAATATTTCTTCAAATATGGAATTTTCCTTTCATAGTTTGGGCTGTGGAATTGGTTATGGTTATCTGCATAGAATACCCATTAGAAATGTTCAGGAACATAAACCTAATAATTCATACATGGTATGTACTATTTTATTGCAATATCGTATCTAATATGATAAAATACTTTATACTATTTAATTGTTATTTATTTCTTAGAGTAATGTTATATCAAGTAATCAATTAGTATCTAGTCAAGTTACACCAACAAGTGTCACTTACTCTGGAGGAAGTAATGTTGTTACAAGTATACCTCCAGGTTTCTCTATTCCACCAAATTACATTTCAACTCAAGAATGTGCAACAAAATCAGAACTTGAAACCACTGTTCCATTGCAAACTACATATACATCAAGTACCCAAACATATACATCTTCTCAGTTGAATCCTACTACAGTTGGAGGATCTACTACTACTAATTCTGTACCTGATGTATCTAACCCAAGTAGTATAAATACTACACATGGTAAGTGTTAGAATATAATTAGACTTAAATGTTATAGCATTGAAGAAGACATACTTTTAATTATTTATTTTAATTAGGTAACGATTCTCTGTCTTATCAAAATACAATGCCAAATATACCTGGTATGCCGACTACTCCACCTTTACCAACTTTTACTACTAACCCGACGTCTTTGAATGAAACAACTGGCATTGCTGGAATGTCAAAAGATTATACAACCGTACAAGGCGGAATTTCACCTGCAGTACAGTTCAATGTGCCTCAGTCTAATGTAGTAACAATACCGATTTCGTTGCCTGGTATGCCACCTATTACCGTTAGTGCAGGTCTACCACAAAATACATCTTTCTATTCGTCTGTTCTTCAGCAAAATGAATTGACTAATGTTAGTACAGTTCCCACGTCTACGGTATCATCGACACAGTAATGAGTATATTATTACTGAATAAATATCTGTTATCTTTTATAACAAAATACATACTAAAGAATAAAAGTAAAACAAAGGTGTAATACAAACACCACAAACATACTGTATTACTTTGTGAGTTTATACTTTATTACTTGTTTAATGTAGTGTATACAAATTCTTAAATATGGGAAAAAGATTATGCAGTTCTGTACATAGATAAGAGGTATTGAGTAATTATATAAATTAGAATTGAATTAAAGCATTTAAAAAAATGAGAGGTATTAAATCTTTATATATTAACTATTCTGCTTATTATATTTTTAACTGTGCATGTTTATAAGTTTTATTTTCTGTATCATAATAATTTAAATATATATGTAATAACATATGTATTAAATCATGTTACCTGTTTTATCTTTATAAGTATATGATCATGATTACAAAATTCTAATTTACTATTAAATAATAAAATAATGTTTGTAATATTAAAGCTTTTTTTACAAGAGTAAGTTTTTAAATTACTATTACAATTTATAATTATTACTTAACCATGTTCAAAAAGAAACACCCCTGAATTTACAAATATAGTTTCATATAAAAATATATATTTTTTCTATTAAATTCTTTATGGATTCTGAAAATCATAGGAAGATTATTCCGGTTTTAATGAAAACTGTTTATTTTATTCTGTACATACCAACATAACTTAAAATATTACATAAATATTTATATAGCAGTATCTAAAATTGCTAAGATTCACTTTTGTTATTATATACAATGCTTCTGGCAGTGTTTAAATAATTATTTCCATATCGCCAAGTTCTTCTTCACTTGGAAGTGTGAACTTCGATGGATCAACTGCATTTGGATCTATTAAAGGTAAACCATTCTCTTCTCTGTAACGAAGCTGTAAGTACGCTTCACGTTGAGCCCAGTCTTTTAACTTAGGATCTGGCATATAGGCAATTAAAAATGCTCCACCCACAAAACATATACTAACAACAACAAAAAGTGTTTGATGCATGTAATGACGATCCAACTTCTCATCCTCGTCGTCAAATCCGTAACTGGTCCATGTACGTTTTACTTTAATTGGCTCCTCATTATCTGCTTCATGCTTTTTAACTACGGAGGAGTAACTGCGTTGTGCTATATTATGAATTTTACTATCTTTCAATGTTAAACATGACACTCTGTTCCTAATTCCTGATGAGCGAATAATTCGCAATAGCGTTGACATGTTTCTTAATAACAGTAATTTGTTTCCAAATGAATATACAAACGATAAAATGCCTTTGCTGGTTTCTAGTATTTACTATATCGTGAAAATTTCAGAAACCAAAATTAGATAACTGTATATATGGTTACGTTTGGTAACGACTTGCTTTAAAGGTTAGGAACTGTATGCATATATTTTTGATCCACCAAGAGGACAGAAGCTCAGGGCAGACAATTTTCGTTCATTCTGCGCATGTTAGCTCTAATTGGTTATAATACTTTTTCTAACGAAGAGAACACGCATGTGCAGTACGATGTTTATGGTACCGAATGTATATATCCAGTGATCTTTTATTTTGTATACTATTTATACTATCAGTTCCATTATTTATTCACACATTTTTGTCTACCATGTATATATAAAACTGTGTAGTAATTGAAAATTATTAAGGGAGGCAGGCTTATCGAAGTTACCTAATTTGCGCAATTGGGTATATTCTCTCATTGAATGGAGTAGATTTCATTTTACATAAAATCTAGTAACTTAAAATACCCCATTTTAAAAAAATTTTATATAAATCTTTATTAAAATATAGCTTTAGAGCACTATAATTCTAATAATTAATAAATAGTCTGCAGGGGTTTTTTATAAACATAAGAAATCCATCTTTAATGACAAATATACATATTACATTTATTTATATCATATTTTCTTCCTTGTTTTCTTTATTTTCTGTTTCAATTGTTGACTGATATATTTCTTGCCACAGAAGATTATCTATATCTGTCATATTTTCATTTTTGTAACAAAAATGATGAACATATTTTTTTTTATCTGTCACATCTAATACCACAGTTCAGGACATTTTATAATTAATGTAATTAAAAATATGTTAGAATGATATATAGTTTTTACATTACAGAAAGGATACAACCTATAACAAACTGTTCAAGCTTTTCATAATCCCACCGTATTCTAGTTAATTTTCTGTACAATGAAAATTTTCTCCTGAATTATAATAATAGAAATATTAATGTACAACAATTATTAACAATTTAAATGTTAAATATTAAATTACAAACCTGCCAAGATTTAATAATTCTTGATCCCTTATGTTCCGCTTACAATTTTTTAATTTATTTCTTTCTAATTCCAATAATTGATTTTCTTCTAAAAATTTCTTCTTTTCTGCCACTAATTCTGCCTTTAAATATTATATGTGTTAATTTTTGATTATTAATGAAATAAACAATGTAACAAATCTTAATACTTACTACATAGTCTAAATGTTTGGATAAATCATGATTCTTGTATTCAAATGCTTGTTTCTCATGTCGAAGGTCTTCCTTCATTGAAGCTACTTTTAATGTTAGTTCTTGAATTTTTGTCTCATTTTCTAAAAATAATAATGTCTTTATGTCTGTATGTACAATCAAATATAAATTACACTATAATTACTTACCATTGCACTGATGATCTTGTTTATATTTGACATCATCAATTAGTTTAACTTGCTTTTGCAACAGGTCATTAATCTGTGAATTCGAAATTTTTATATGCTTCTCTTTGAAAGACAGTATATCATCCATTATCTTTTGTTTCTGATACCATAACATAAATTTAAACTTTTGTTATGCACTGTTACCAACAATACATTAACGTACTTCCATAGACTAGATATGTTTTAGATTATTTATGTAATTTGTATACTCTGTTGAGCAAGAGACCATAAACATCAAATAACAAGTTTTCATTCATTTTGCGCATGTTAATTCTAATTGGTTCAAGCAAAAGCAACTCGCATGCGCATTCCGACTTTAGTGATACCGAACTAGTGTTGGCAGCAGTGATGGGCAGTCGTGAGATTTTATCTCACGCGAGAGCTTTCTGCGCATGCGTCAGCTGACGTCACAGCCTGCTATTAGTGCCGTATCTAGCCGGTACATGCAGTGGTGACTGATAAGAGGCACCTTAATGATTTTACATAATTTTTCAAAAATTCTTATAATTGCACTGTAAACTATGAATGTATAAGTTGGGTTAGATTACATTAGGCTGGGTTAGGTTAGTTATATATATGACTGTATAAAACTATACAACTATATATGTATGTATAGAGTGAATTATACAAAATTGCTCTGAATGTTCATCTTCATTTTCGTTTCCTCGATACATTTAGTTCCGTTAATAAATGTATACTTAGTAAATTTTGTAACTACTTACCGGCTGACGCATTATCGGTGGTAACTACGTTACCGATGTCGCGCGATTTGCTTGTCCACGACCAGTGTCAACCGTCACGCTTGCACCCGTCGCTCTCGCAACCGAGCTCGCGCTATTCTCGCCCTCTGATTGGTCAGTGTTTTTCATTAATAATTCAAAAACTAAGCTTAAACCAGCATTTTGGTAAAGGAAAAAGTTGTTCCGAATCACACCAGCTACCACCCCTCAAGAGGATTTCCACCTGAAAGCGAACACCCTGTATGACCAGATCTAAGTAGTATAAGCGCTTTATGGTCAGACCATTCAAGTAGTATAAGCGCTTTATGGTCAGACCATTCAAGTAGTATAACCGTATGATATGGTCAGACCTAAGTAGTATAGCCGTATGATATGGTCAGACCTAAGTAGTATAACCGTATGATATGGTCAGACAATTTAAGTAGTATAACCCTATGATATGGTCAGACCTAAGTAGTATAACCGTATGATATGGTCAGACCTAAGTAGTATAACCGTATGATATGGTCAGACAATTTAAGTAGTATAACCCTATGATATGGTCAGACCTAAGTAGTATAACCCTATGATATGGTCAGACCTAAGTAGTATAACCGTATGATATGGTCAGACATTTTAAGTAGTATAACCCTATGATATGGTCAGACCTAAGTAGTATAACCCTATGATATGGTCAGACCTAAGTAGTATAACCCTATGATATGGTCAGACATTTTAAGTAGTATAACCCTATGATATGGTCAGACCTAAGTAGTATAACCCTATGATATGGTCAGACGGTCTGACCATATCATAGGGTTATACTACTTAGGTCTGACCATATCATAGGGTTATACTACTTAGGTCTGACCATATCATAGGGTTATACTACTTAAAATGTCTGACCATATCATAGGGTTATACTACTTAGGTCTGACCATATCATAGGGTTATACTACTTAGGTCTGACCATATCATACGGTTATACTACTTAGGTCTGACCATATCATAGGGTTATACTACTTAAAATGTCTGACCATATCATACGGTTATACTACTTAGGTCTGACCATATCATAGGGTTATACTACTTAGGTCTGACCATATCATAGGGTTATACTACTTAAATTGTCTGACCATATCATACGGTTATACTACTTAGGTCTGACCATATCATACGGTTATACTACTTAGGTCTGACCATATCATACGGTTATACTACTTGAATGGTCTGACCATATCATACGGTTATACTACTTAGGTCTGACCATATCATACGGTTATACCACTTAGGTCTGACCATATAATACGGTTATACTACTTAGGTCTGACCATATCATACGGTTATACTACTTAAATTGTCTGACCATATAATACGGTTATACTACTTATGTCTGACCATATAATACGCTTATACTACTTGAATGGTCTGACCATATAATACGCTTATACTACTTATACGGTCTGACCATACAAGGCCCTTGTATACCCTGACAGAACCTAGTCTGATCTAACCTTAGGCCCAGACCTAAGGTCTACGCTACTGAGAACTTCTGCGAATAGCTTACTGCGCATGCGCTGAGACTGCCCACCACTGACTGGGACTGCTGTACACTGCACCGAACTTATATACTCAGTGATCTTTTATTTTCAATCTCATTATATCAGACATAACTGTGACCGTGTAACAAGTATAAAATTTGAAAATACTTGAATTTCGGGATGTAGAGATTTGATTGTAGCCAAATATCACTCGCACCACTTTATTAAATTTGTTCTACTTAATTTTTTCTCTATTCTTTTCCTTATACATAAATTTTTATCCACCCAGTGTATGGCCATAAAATATGAAACAAGTGATAGAGAGACACCTCATTTATGCTGGACAGTCTCTGATATTAAGTCTAGCTGCGCAAAATAAATATGATCTTATGTGAAATGATGTATGGACTTATGTATATCAAATTTAATCTGATACGTATTAGTATACATACTTAAGTTGGTATAAGCCTGAATATACGAAAATTAAGCATAGTTTACGTCGAAATAAATAATACATTAGTTGCAAATATAATTCATAAACGAGGAGTAAGAGAACATATCAATTAATACTTTAAAATTGTTTAAGTGATTCGAGAAATATGTGTGGTCGAGCTGCTTGGTAAGTAATCCGATCACCTAATTTTACTAATTAATTCGTGACACGCAAACATCATATTCTTTGATCAACGGAGAAAATCTGCGAATCATTTTACAGTTCCCTGAACCCAGACACTTTGAGTCGTTGTTGCGGTTATAAGGACGCTAATGGCAAACAATGCATAACCTCATGGGCCAAAAATGATGTCCAATATACTCCATCATGCAATATTGGTCCAAAGGGGGTTCTTCCATGTCTCGTTGCTGGCTCGCATTTTGACACAGAAGAAGAAAGAGTTCTTTGTGCTATGTTTTGGAGTATGATTCCCCCTTGGCACGAGGTCAGTGTTTACAAACAAGGTTAGGTTGAATGACGTTTTACGAGTGGGGGACGCTCACGTGGTTGAAATCTAATTGAAAACATGATTAGGATAAAGATGTCATGTGATAATTTTTCAGAAATAAATTTTTTTATATAATAACACTTATAAAGTAGCACTATATCTTTCTAATATCTTTCATTACTATGATAACTCAAAAGGTAATATTTTTATCTTTAAATCAACTCTTCCTTAAATAATGAATTTATAACAAAACATTTATATCCATTCATGTTATCTTTTACAAATGAATGTAGAGATCCAAATAGCTCTTGATCATACATAAACATGATAACGTGTGTTATATCATGTTAGTATATAACAATATACTGCCATTCACTTTTATTGATATATGGATGATAAAAGATATTTTAAATTTAATAGGGTGATTATAGGAAATTTAACTTATCAACACATAATGCACGCTTGGAAAATATAAAGAGTTCCAAATTATATGGTCCACCCCTTCGCAAAGGACAGAGATGCATCGTAGTATGTGAAGGATTCTATGAATGGAAAACTGGGAAAACAAAAAAAGATCCTAAGCAGCCATATTACATTTATGCCACTCAAAAAGAAGGTGTAAAAACAGATGATCCAACAACGTGGAAAGATGAGTGGTCAGAAGAATCGGGTTGGCAGGGATTTAAAGTTCTCAAAATGGCAGGATTGTTTAATATATTCAAAACTGGAGATGTAAATGCATAACATTAAACCATAGATTTATTTTAACAAAAAATTATAGAAGAATTATATTTTAGGGTAAAACGATACACAGTTGTACCATAGTTACAACAAATTCAAATGATGTCATGTCTTGGTTACATGATCGTGTACCTGTGTTTATAAATACAGAGCAAGATACAGAGGTAAAAATACTAATATGAAAATATAATAATATTTTCGAATATCATTTGAGCATTTGATAAATGTAAATTTTATTGTATTAGATTTGGTTGAATGAGGAATTGTCAGTAGGTGATGCTGTTGATAAATTAAACAGCTTAACGTTATCGCACAACGAGTTAAGTTGGCATACAGTGTCGACTCTTGTAAACAATGTATTATGTAAAAGTGACAATTGCCATAGAGAGACAAAGCCCATGTAGGTATACATACATACAGTTTCACATAATTAACGCTGTACTACTGGAATTATGAACTGGTAATCCCATAGAGAGACATGTCAGGCTATTGATTTACTAATTCTATTATGTACAGAGAAGAAAAAAAGAACAACCCTTCTAGTCTTATGGCTTCCTGGCTGAAAAAGGGGTCTACAGAATCAAGCAAAAGAAAGAGTACTGGAACTGAAGAAAATGATGAAGTTCCTTCAAAAAGTGCAAAGGAAACTTGATTTTCTTTGGGAAAAATGTTAAATTCAATATTGAGGGAGCTTTTATTATCAAAACAGTACATGTACCTACACAGTATAAACATTCCCGACATTGATTTTAAAATATTTATATTTATTTGCTTAAGTTATGAAGTTTTTATATTTTTGTATTAAATCTTTTATATCACATATATAAGTAATAAGATTAAATTCTATTAGATCTCCACATTATAGGTATATAAAGTATTATATACATATATTTTATTTAGTATTAAGTCATAAATTTATCTTACGTATAAACAATCGTTATAGAAGAATAAAATGGATTTCCTTTTATCCTGTGTAAACCTAAAATAAACTTCTCCATAGTGAATACTTTTCAGATATTTATTTTCTTTATTTTCGTTTTTACATACATAAGTTATCACAAGTTACATTAATTAAATAATCTTGAAATGGTTTATGAATGACAAGAAATAATTCTCTAATAAAGTTTTTAGTCAGTAAATAAAAATATTTACATTATCTGTTCATTATTTTATTTATGAAGAAAAATAATTTTCGTTCAAATTTCCCGCTAAGATGGAGTACAAGAGAATGTACCTTCTATAGTTGTTTCCTTCTCGTTCATTTACTTCTCTCTTTCAAGTTGCCTATACATGTCTCATATCACATGCCTATACTTACCTAGTCCCATGCTTTGATCCCATTTGGTGGTAACGAAGGAAAAAGATACAAGAGAATAAGAGAAGGAAAGAAAGTCTGGTTACCCGAAGATGTCAGCACGTTGGCTCGTATTTCGCGCTTGTAGCAGCCAGCAGTGGCGGCGAAGGTGATCGGTGGTGGTTGGGTTCGTGAGTGGTGCAGTCAGTTAGCACGGTAGAGAGTGGTGGTGTACGTACAATCTTGAACGCTGTGGTTGCGCGTTTTCTGCTCCCGTGCGGCGGGGGCTGCCCTTCGCAAGAATCCGCTTCACGCATGGCACCGCTTCGTGCCTGAGACGCCTTTTTCTCGGAGACAGAGAGAGCAAGATCGTGCGCGGCCGGGGCCCAGCCTCTTCGCGTGCTGCGTCTCGTTTTGCAGTTTTCGAGCGCCGGAGAGACCGAGTCGCGAACGAGCCGACAGAATGACCAGTCAAGAGACGTGCGAGCAGGGGATCAGCAACGTAGAAACTGAATACCTCGAGATCAACTCGAAAGATGCCTGGCCGATCCTGTATCAGGTACATAATTTGCCCTTTCCGTCTTCCGTGTTTGCGTCTTTACGTCCGGTTTCTCGGGCGAATGTGTCAGAACGCAACCGCACTGCAAATTGTTTCACGCTGACACGAATGTTAATCATTTGACTAACGATCAATTCACGTTCTTTTCGTATAACGTTTGTTGTATGTAACGTGGACACGCGTGTTATCATCTGTCGCGAGATCTCGCGGTACGCTGGTGAATTTTTAACGGTCTCGTTGAATGAGAGACCTGTGCAGCGTGCATGTCACAACTACTATCGCTGTTTGATTTATTTATCGTTCAACTTCCTTCGTAAAATTTCTTTTACTCGATAAGGTATTCGATTATGTTCTATGGTTAAATTCGATATACTACGTAATGATGCGATTCGATACGATAATGAGTGAGAAGTTCAGCGGCATTTGTTTTTTTATCTCTGTACAATGCATGGATTGTTTCTTAATTTCTGGGTATCGTCTTACTTTCCTGGAAAGCGATTTTCACAGAAAAATGTTGAACGCAACGTAGAGTATGTGTTGTGATTCTGTAGTCAAGGTCAAATGTCTTGATTTAAAATATACATGCCAGGTATATATTTAGCGGTTTTATTTGTATTAATAAGTGGGCATTTGACATTTGTCTATTAGGTATTAAATAAAATTTATAGTAGATAATAAAAATTATCATTATAAATATCCTGTAAGAAAGTGATACATTAAATGTTACCTTTACAGCATATACGTAACGAATGCAGTAATTTCTCGTATACATATAATGAATCGAGGAAGCCACAGAACAAAAATTTAAATCGTTACAGAGATGTTTTGCCATACGACCATAGTAGGATCATCCTTAAGAGGGGTCCATGTGATTATATTAATGCTAACCTCATACGGGTAACTATTACATTAAAATGTGTAATTATTACACCATTAATATTTATACACTTGTGAACACATTAGTATTCATCTAATATTTTCAAAATGAATATGATAATAAGTTTGCTTTTATTGTAGGTAGATCGTGCTCACAGACAATACATCCTTACTCAAGGACCATTGGAAAATACTGCTGGCCACTTTTGGCTAATGGTATGGGAGCAAAATTCTAAAGCCGTGTTAATGTTAAATAAAATAATTGAAAAGAATCACGTTAAGTGTTATCAGTATTGGCCTCTTGGTGATTCAGAGAATAATACTATGATGTTTGCGGATGTTGGTATAAAAGTAACGTATATCAGCAAAACAGAATCATCGGATTATACAACTAGAGTATTAAAGTATGGAAAAAATAAGGAATTAAAGTGCAAAAATTGCTTGTCATGCAAAAAACATATGTGAAAATATATTTAATACTATATTTATATTTTATACAGATTAACTGACTTGGAAACAAATGAAAGTAGAGAAATATTACATTTTCATTATACTACTTGGCCAGATTTTGGAGTGCCACAAAGTCCAACAGCATTTTTATCTTTCTTAACTACTGTTAGGCAATCAGGTGCATTAGATCAAAATGTTGGACCTCCTGTGGTGCATTGTTCTGCAGGAATTGGAAGATCCGGAACATTCTGTTTAGTTGACACATGTCTTATTTTGGTAAGTATTGCTTCTGCTTTGAGGAAAAAGTGAAATTTTAAGAAAAAAAAAAACAGTTTATTCTTTCCTTAATTGCAGATTGAAGAAAATGGTTTGAATTCTGTAAATGTTAGAGATGTCTTGATAGAAATGAGAAGATATAGAATGGGTTTAATCCAAACACCGGGTCAACTAAGATTTTCATATGCCGCTATCATTGAAGGAGCAAAACAATTACTGTCTAATAACGTGGTAACTAATACCAATTCACAGTGGTACAATGTTATTAATCTATTTAATTTGTCCAACAGATTTCTGAATGTATAACTATATGTCTACTATGTTGTAAAAATTGTCTTTGATTTAAATTAACCATAATAACATTGTACTGCTGTGGTCTGTTATAACCTTTGATTTTCACTAATTTTTGTGCAATTTACAGAACATTAATAATGAAGTGGTAACAAATCATTATGATGTGGTAAGTAATCTCAATAATTCTGTGGTAGAAGAAGAAGATGAACCACCTCCTTTGCCTCCTCCAAGAGGTGAATCTTTAACACGTAGCATGATGGCAGATTTAACTTCAAATCCAGGAACTAAAAATGGTAAGAATTAGCATGAAGTTAAATAATTTTCAATGTATAACATTTTCGTGTTTAATGTCAGATGAATTGGGTGGACCTCCCGATAAACCACTACCTAGAGAGCCGTTGGTTCCTACAGAAACGACCACTACTTCACCAATTGTGAATTCTACAGTAATTACAAATAACTTGCATGAAAAGAACTCTGATGGTGTTGTAGTGCCTAATGAAAACACCAGTGACGGTGAAAATTCTTTACAAACAATTAGCCCTCCGTCCAGTCCTGATTCGTAAGTTACTTTAAAATAAGGCTTAGATATTTCATATTTTAGATATTTTATTTTATTTTCTTCTTATAGGAAAAACGAAGTACGTCACCGTAATAAAGAGAAGAAGGAACGTTTGGCAGCACAAGTACGGGAGATGAAACGTCGACAAAAGGAAACGGAAGAATGGCAGAAACTCAAGAGGTCATTATTTAAGCCCCTTTCAATAGGCATAGGCGCCGCAATTGTTGGTGGGGGTATTATAGCAATCTGTGGCTATTTGTATATGCGTGGTTAGGACACAATTGTTTCTATGTCACACGTGTACATGGACCTTCGCGTTATCAGTGATACTAGGTGATTCGCACATTCAAGAATAGTTACTTTCGTCATGAGATATTTAACAGTTTCATTGCACACGTCATTGATTGCCATTGATTCGAAAAAGTAATTATCTAGGGAGAAGTATTCGATGTTACGTAATTTGATGCGAAACAGTCATCACGAAACATTGTATCAGTAAGAGACTATTAAGTTGGCAGACGGAGAGACACCAGATAACAAAGAAACGTTAAAGAGAAGTAACTTATTCTAACAAAGTGCATTTGTAAAGGACATTGTTGCACGACAAGGAAGCTACAAATGAAAAACGAAAAAAAAAAAGAGGAAAAGAAATGGGTACATTTATGACGACGGAGTACGAAGGAGAAGCGGAAATATTCAATTTGTATTTTTATATTGTGATTCACTCAATGAGTATGTAGAATACTAGAAAGTACACATTCTTTTGAAAATCCATTGATTAGGTTCCCTTGAAACTGGCAGTTTACGAAGTGAGTAGATTCTTTGGTAATCGTATTTCCAGTTAGAATAAGAAGCACATTGAGTTAGATTTTTACCGTGTAGCTTTTTTTTTATCCTAATTACAAAAGTACAGAATATCTTTATTATTTGTTAGAGAATGTTAATAATTGTGTCTTGTAAATTAGAAAGAAAAAAAGCACGTGTAAAAATCTAATATAGAAGATGAATCAATGTCTTCTTATTCGTATATTGTAAGAACTGTAGGCTCTCATATATGTTAGGTATTACACATCAGATGGGTGCATAACGTTCCAGTAAGTGAAATCAGTTATTTACTTTCAGAGTGATAATCGAAACACGAACGCAAGTATTAATTTGCCTTTTTTTTATTTTCGGACACTTAAATAGATATAGTACTTTTTTTATTTATCATTTATTTCTACTTGATTTCTATTTAATTCAGTAATTTAATATTAAATTTTAACAATCAGTTTAAGGAGAAAAGGGACTCGTCTCTTTGATCATTTTTTCAGTGAATAATTTTCAAATAAATTAGTCTTACTGTTAGTAATTATCCAGGGTACCAAAATCATTCTCCTAGAGTTAATAAGCACCCGATTCCCTTACTAGAATCTGACGAGTATATTCGTGATAGGCGTAGAGAAAATGTTAACAATCTTAATTATAGTATACCATGTAAATGTTTTTTATGAATAACTTGCCCATCGACGTAGAGTCCATTCTTCTATAGAACGTTCACGACCAGGTGAAATCATTGTTAGAATTAGCATAGGTCATGTTTGTGACGTACCATGGCCCATTTTTTAGACGAATCGATGTTGTTTATTTAGAATCATTGATTTCGTTTAGAACTTGTTCCTTGGGCTATTGGTAAATGAAAACTAAACCTTCTGACTTTCTCTCTTCTATGAACAAACGCAGATCACCGAGATATTTCGTTTAAATGGCAACTTGTGCCTTGCATTCTGTGTACTTGGTAATATTTCACACGAGTCCTTTTTAAGGATTTTTTTTGTTACACAAGAACATGCCTGGTATACGGAAGACTAATAATATCGAATTTCGCAACGTATTCAAGTAATTAGCAACGACTTAAAAATAATCAATTTGCTGTGCTGTGCTCATCACACTGTTCTTACGCGACTGCATATTATTTGTCTGTTAATTTTTGTGATGAAGTAGTAGGTGCCAAACAATAAGAAGCCAACAACAATTTTGTATGCCATGCATAAGAAGATACGTAGAGCTTCGAATCAATTTCTGATATTAGCCTTGCTACTACGAACACCAATGTTTCAAGTATCAAGCACCATATCGACTAATTCTTAGGAGTTAGCTGATGATTCGTAGGAACTTCCTCGCATTCTTAAAGATGAGCAATCCATAGAATTATTGGTGATAATTCTACTGGTTTGATCGAAAGGTACTTGATATTGTTCATCATACGTTGATATTTTCTACGCAACCTGAGCTTGGTGTATCAAAGTTGATATCAAAAACTGATTCTCATTCAGACCATGTTGAATTCATGAACCGTGTCATGGTTGCGTTAGTAAATTTTATTTTGTACGCTTTTAACCCCTCATTAGAGCATGTTCCTGCGTGTCAATCAGCTGAGCTTTTTAGCGAGTAGCCTGTAAGATACTTAACAGAGCTCAGGTGACTCTGCTTTCGCAGCGGAACTGAAACAGGGGTTAAAAGAGCCAATTTTTAATATGCTAACTCCAACTGACTTGCTCAATGGTAAACTGTTTAAGCATACATTGAGCATCATGGAAAGACTGAATATACGTCTAGTTGCTTCTAGGAGAAGCAAAGTTGAACAAAAAATAAGAAAAAAAGTCAGCAAAAAAAAGTTAAACTTGTACTCTTTAGGTCGAGCTTTTACGTAAGTCACGATCATCAAAAATTTGAGAAAAGAAGACTTGTCAGATCGTGTTCCAAAAGAAACAAAAAATAAGAGATGATGCAGTTTGCGTTTCAATTTCTTCGAAAAAGGAAATGTGCGTGATGAGCAGACGTATTTTGTACCTTTTTGTACGTCGTTAGCTCTAAATTGGAATACGATCTTAAAACGAGACATTTCGGGTACGTGTTATTGCATTAATATGCGTCCGTGTAATTCATTCACGCATTATCTTAGAGATACTATGTTCCCGCTCGAAGTAATGTTAACGTGTTCGAATTTAATACAGTATTTTGTCGTGGGGTACAGTTGTTCACCTGTGTATGCACCGATTGTATATCTTGTTACCTGATTTTTTATCTACACCAGGACTTCCTAAACTTCTGTGGGCACAGACTCACTTTTGGGTACGGTAATTTTCCAAGTTCCAAATTTAAAAAATTCTGAAGTTCTAAAATTCTATAATTCAAAGTCCCAAATGTTAAAATCTTAAAAATTCAAAATTTGTAATTTGAATATCTAATGCGACCCATATTTTAGGAATCTCTGGTCTAGATTATGTTTGTGTAACTAGAGAAGCGTTCGTGTTGAATGAATTTTCTACAACGTTCGAGCGTGAATCGAGCAACTAGCATTCGAAGAAGGTGCGAAAAAGGATAAAGGTCACGATCGTTATGCCTCTGAACAGAGGGGAACAACAACAACGCGTGTACGTGCCTTCATTTAGAGCGATCTCGTTCAACGAAAGAGAGATGCTAGCGTTCCTACAGAAATCAACAAATTCGCTATTTTTTATATTTTGCTTTTTAGAGACACACCGTTGCCGTTGAAATATCTTCAGGATGTCGCAAGGATAATTGGATTCTTGCGGTTGAAACTGTTGAGAGGCTTCCAGATGTTGGAATAAACATTTCATCCATGCAGTACAAAGGACGTATTGAGAAATTGAAGTGCTGTGGAAATATCTTGTTTATCAAATGTTCTGGTAAACTAATATTTGCATTTCTAGATTGCATTATTGGATTTAGGATTCTGAGGATAAAAATAGCTCAAGTAGAACTCTAAAAACATTAGATGGTATCAATTGGTTTTGGATTAGAACTTGAGTAGAAAGTCATATAAATTGATGACATAAAAGTAGTTCAAAATAATATTTATGACATATCAGTTTGAAGTTTAAGGTTTGTGGAAAATGATCATATAAATGCCTCATCGTATTCTCAATATAAAGTGGCTGATCCTTCGTTGAGACATTCGATGAAATTATTTGAAATTGATTCATTGTTCTAGCGAATCAATCATTTTGTATTAAAGAAACTGATAAAGCTTATGCAGTTATTCTCATCTTACTTTAAACTTCACATTGATATATCACAAGCGTAATCTTTCAAATTGAGTAGAACTGCATGTTCTATTTGAGTTTATGAAAATACTTGGAATTCTCAATATCTCTGTGTCCTTAGATTGCTGTGTGGATGTTCAAAGATAGTATTAATGTGTCTTCAGAAAGAAAAGAAACAAAAGTCACATTCCAAAAAAGACACAGCGTGAAACAGGAAGCCTCCAACAGTTGAAGCCAACATCGAAGAGTCAATTACAGAATGAAATTTGTTCGTGGCTAGTCTTTCATACGAGACGTTCGTTCGTAATGAAGGTGGATGCACGAGTTTACCCAGAGATTCTTCAATTTCAAGCGTTCGTTCACCTGGTCATTGGCGTAACAAATAAGGGGCTCATAGACTTTAGACTAGGAATTTAGAAATTCCTGAAATTATAGATTTTTAGATATTCACATTCTAAAATTTCTAAATTTCCAGTTTTTAAAGGGTCCAAATTTGTACAAGTCCAATACTATACTTTTGCAAATGACCAACTTTATAAATTTCAAAATCCTCAAGTGACAACGCTAGCAGTAAATTTAAGGAACTACCTTCGAATAAAACATACTGTTACGCCAATGGTAATCACAGGTTGAACGGCAATCATTCATTAACCTGGGAACTCCCTTGTCGTTTATCATCGGAAACTTCCTGACGAGAATGAGTGCGATAGAACGAGAGTGCGTGCGAGAGAAAAGCTTATTCTCAAGAACTAGAATCCACGAAAGACACGGTGCTAACAAAAGTTCCAGAAAATGAAAAGAAAGACGAAAAGGGAAAAAGCATATGATATATATAAGACACGCTTTGATACGTTTGCATGCGTGAGAGCGAACGTAACCATAGAGAATGAAAGAAGAGAAGAAACATTTTAAAGAATAACGATCGTCAGATATCTTATGAACATTACTCGAGCGAGTGAGCGAGAGAGGGAGAGAAAGAGAGAGCGAAAGAGAGAGAGAAAATGAGCGTAATATACAAAGAAGAGTAAGAAAGGAGTGTGACTGTTCCGAAAGAAGAAATCGAACGTAAAAGGGAAAAAAGAAGAAAACGAAGAGGGGAGGCTTTTGTACAAGCAGTTTCTGTTCTTTTCATCCTGGTATATATTCTCTCCGTCTCGTGTACAATAGACACGTTCAACTAGCGTTCTAACTACAAGGAACCGCAGAAACATAGCTAAGTGCCTACTCGTACGAAACAAAAGGAAGGGATCGAAAGGGAACCATATTGAGAATACGACCGATAATAGCGTTAATAATTACAATAACGTACGCGAACCCTCGCCTTTTGGAAGAGCGTAGCCATCGAGCAAGTGAATCCTTTACCATCCGACAATATACATTACATACATACATAACATACATACGTACATATTATTATATGTTGATAGATATTATCGTTCCAGTAAGTCTATTATCACGTATTTGCCCAACGATCGAATCACTGGGTATATTTTATTTGGATAGCAATTATTTATCAAAATAGAGAGAACTTTTTTTAAAGCGAGTTACATAGGGTTCATCGATGCAATGTATATTTGGTGGAAGAATTAGAGTGAAATTGTTAGTACTTTACACATAAGATTTATTATTTTTATCATGTGATATATCATGTATTAATTAGAATACTGGTACAGTGGAGTCTCACTATATGGCCATGGGCATGTGAAAGAAAGAGTGGACCATATAAGGGGAATAAGCTGCTGTGATTATTAAAATCTTTGACAGTTCTAAATTTCCTAAAATTTGGAAACTTGAAAATCAATTTTTAAATTTGGAAATTTCAAAGACGGTAAATCTGAGTATAATTTGAAAATTTATAAGTTTAACAAATGTGAAATTCACTTATCTTCCGCCAAGTATACATATTCTGTGGAATGCAGAATTTAAACCGTATGTCCTGTTGGTTCGATCGACAATTAGCGGCAGGCAGATTTACCTAAAGAGCTAAGGATCGAGTTGCGCGTGCGAGAAGCGAAACCTGAAACAGGAATGAAAAGCAAGGAAAATGAAACAAAAACAAAGATCGAAAGTGTCAGATTTGGCTTTTGGCAGAGTTCGAATCAGAAATAAGCAACGATAGGAAAGTTACTTCTCTACGAAGTCAAATTGCATCTCCTGCGACTCGACTTAAGCACAGTAAACTATACTCGCAAAATTGTAGCGTCGTAGAAGCGTATCGGATGCGGTGTTTGAAATGTAACAGCTGAACGCGAGCGGTAGAATTTAGTGAGAAAGGACATAGAAACGAAGGGGATGAAAGAAGTGAACTGAAAGCAATTTTAAATTTAACACAAGAGAGCGATCTCTTTAAAAAATAATCGACAATTTATATAAAACATCATTTCGCTTCTTCACCCGTTAGAGAAAGAATAGATCCAAATCGAAGTAACTATGGATAGAATAATGAACGATTTGCATGTAATACAATGTTATTTACACGAACCAGAAAGAGAGAGAGGGAGAGAGAGCGAGCGAGAAAGAGAAAAAAAAAAGGAACAATGAAACGTGCGGTGACATCGATGCCCTCACGACGCATACATTCTTCTTTTTTTTTTAACTCGCAAAATGTAGAAAGACTCGTAGACGAAGTTCCCCGATTGCATATTTAGATCGATCAATACAGGAAAGGATTTTTTCGTACTTTCCAACTTTTTTTTATTCCACTCTATCCCCCTGTTTTAACTAATGTGATCGAACGACTGTTTCATGATTATTAAATTTATAACTAATGATACATTTTCTGTAATTACAAATTTAGAGGAATGATTAATTATATTATGTAGCTTTTTAAGTAGATTTAATATCATGAAGCATGTCGATCGTTCCATCCGCCCCGTCTTTCACCTAATAATTCTAATGTCTGTCTCAATCCTGAGATTCTAAACCAGCGGATACATTGGCACAATGAGTAATAAGCTAGTGGTACAACGTAACTTCTTGATTTGAACTGTGAAAATTGATGAATCATAAACCAATGAGTTTGCTCATCTTCATTTTTCTCAAGGAGGTCCTCCACTGATGTAGACTAGAATCCACATTTCATTTTAATTACTCAATCTCGATTCAACCTAAAAACAGACATGTTTATAGTCATAAATTTATTTGTACATGCAACTATGTTACCTCAATGTCCAATGTATCCATAGTCGATCACCTCTGACCTCAGAGACCTGTTTTAACAATGATATTAGGTCGTTGCATGCTAAATTGCGCATATAGAATTCAATAGTAGGAAGCGTGGCACTGTTTGATAATATAAAACTGCACGTATTGTAAATGTGTAAGATCAATTTGAAGTTCAGTGTTTGATAGTTGGTCGGTTACGACCAATTTTGAAACATAATGCAACCTCCTAATACTACTAACCGTTTGTTAATGCGTTCGCTGCAGTGCACTCGATGTTACACCCTACTAGTTCTAAATGTACGGTTATGCAATATCGCGTGCTCGCGAACATTGTACATTGCGGTGTATAATCGATTTTTATTCCGAGTTCGTAGCGAACGCGTTAAGTATTATCATACTTTTCCCAGCAGCCACGAAATACCCTCATCTGGTGATTTCTTTCAGATCTAAAAGCGAAACTACTACTACTACCGAAAGCAGCGAAACCGAGGACGCCAAGCCTGAGATCTAATAGATCCTAAGAGTCGCGTGACAAGATCGTGTTACCTCGAACGAAAAAGCACACGCTCACACAAAAACACACCCGCGTACATGACCGAAAAAAAGAACCAAAAACAAAAAAAAAGAAAAGAGGAAACGGTCTTTTGTTCCTCGATTCGTTTTTACACGAACATCTCGTAGAAAAGCGAACGGCTTTATTATTTATTCAACAAGATACGAATGATTAACTGAAAATAAATCGATTTTGTTTGGTACACACCTTGATGCAACATTTGATACTTTCGAAAACCGACGATGCACGATATACTTTTTTTGCGATTCCTCTCCTTATCTCGATACTCTCTCGACGGAAGAGAGAATTGCGTGGAAAACCTTCAACAAATCCTTTCTTTAGAACTTCGTAATTCATTGCATGATCACATTGTTTCATCATAGGATCATTTTTGATCGATTGCTTCGGTTGAATGTCACAGGAATATGTTTGAAAAGCATCGCGATCTTGAAGTGCCTTCTCATTGAGAAACTGCAATAACTTTGAAATTCTTTTATTGTCAACTCACTTCTTATTTCTTAGATACTAGGAATCTACTCCTTAAATATTCTTGTTAAAAATTATTTTCTGTGCTAAATTATCCATACAGGAAGTATTCTCTCTAGTCTTTGAATGTACAAGTCTTTAATTATCGAACACGATAAATTAACACTCGATACAATCGATAATTAGAAGCTCTCGTAAGCTCTCGAAAGCGCGCGTAATTTAAAAGAACTTTACAAAATTCATCGACGGGTTTCGCATCAAATAAAGAAACCTTTGCAATCTGTTATACAATTTAATATTACCTAATCTATACCGATACAGAACTTTGCAAAAATCTACTAATCATTAACCAGATACAATGAATTGAATAATAAATGATTTACGTGTAAATTGCGCAGCATCGTCTTCTCGCGAAACATTAAGGTGTACTACATCGGTGATCTATTCTAAGGAACTAACTCATCAGCCGTAAATACAGTACAATTTTTTACGTTCAACTAATTACCAAGTTTCAGTATGTTTGGTGCAACTGACGTGGACGTGAACTACGTCAGATATGCGCGTACCCCCTTTTGCATCTTGTGATCTCGGGGTCATAGATGAAAAAAAGAACTACATAGTATCCATGGATGTTTCTGGTTTACCAGGTCAGTTATCACCTAACACGATACGTCACTATACGATTAGCGTGGTCCCGTTTGACGTCATTGTTTCGTATAAAATGCTGGAAGGATGCACTGCCAGGCACAAAGTTGCCATCGAGCAGTTCCGCGAATCTAACAGCTCCTGTTGGTACATCGTGGTCTTTAAAAGTTCTTCGAAGATTTCTTGGATATTTTGTCCATTCGGCTCCATAACTCGCGAGAAGATATTTCAAACTGCGATCTCGTCCTTAATCGGCCTTCGAGGGATTAACTTGACGCAAAGATGGTAAGGTCCTTCCTGAAATTCGTGGAGCAGATTTAGTATCGCTAATATTATAATACTGGTAATATTAGTGGTAATATTATGGTAATATTGATTAATTCGTTTGTTCAATATTGTGCAAGTTAATTAATAATTAATATTAATAACAAAGGTGGTGTTTTTTGATCGTGTCAGGTCTCTGAGTCAGAGGGTGTAACAATTGAGGTTATCAAAGGATTGCACTGTAATCGCACTATTCTACTGACCAACTGATCCACTATACAGTACTAAAATAGTCAAATGTTAAATGGTGTTAAATAGTCAAATGGTGTAGAGTAAAATAATAAAACATTCGGATTGTAAAACAATAGTACAGTGAAACAGTAGAATAGTAGATTAATAAAGTAGTAGTATAGTTGAAGTAAAATAGACTTGCAAAGTAGTTGAATGGTAGTAGCACAGTGAAATTGTAGAGTAGAATACTAAAAAATATTTAAACGTTGAAATAAAAAGTATAATAAATTAATATAAATCGCAAAATATTCATCAAAATGTTTTCTTCTTTCCAGACTCTCGCAGCTGTCTTCTTTCTGACACTCTTCGCCTCCGCCATTGCACTTCCGGTTAAGCCGGACAGCAAGCTGGGACCTCTAACCATACTTCCAATTGTCGTTGAAGAGTCACCCAACTACGATTCACGCGCCGGTTCATCCCCAATGCTTTATGCTCTTATTTTGAGCAAATTGGACGAAGCAGACAACACCGCGAAATTAATCGAAAAACGAGAAGCGAAGGAAGAAGATGATCTTGAAACTGCGGCTGGTAATTTCGCTTTTCGACCACTGTTCGTGTACAGACAACAATTAGCGTACAAGCAGCGTGGCAGGAACGTATACGGCCGTAGAAACGGCTTTTGAATCGTTCAGGATATCGCCTGTGTTGTTGACAACCCGACAACCAAGAGGACAATGATTTGGAAAGCAAAAGGACGCGACATTCGCATTCCACCGACGAAACACGTTTCTTCAAACGATTCGTTTAATTGTGCATTTATGGTAATTTCATTGGAGGATGTTTCATGAAATTTGTGTCTCCGAGCTTCATAGGAAATTCGACAAAGTGAAAACATGCAGTAATATCAACGTAAAAGAGAATCAGTATTCTTATCTTCTTCGAACTCGAGGAAGAAATTTTTACGAACGAGATTGCATCGTTCAGTTTTCGAAGATGAACTTCGCTTTGGAATATAAATTACAACGACATTATGAAAATTGATAACAAACTAGAAGAGAAAAACCACCGGAGACGGAAGTAGACCGGTTTTGAAGAAGGCTGTGCCATTTAGTTAGCTCGTTAATGAACAAGTTGTAAATAGCAGACCTGTTAATTTAACAAACAAACCACGTGCACGTCGTTTCACTAATAAAACAACATCCTCGTCGTGCTTATTAATAGTCTACTAAGTTTGTAAAGTAACTTAAGTTAACTGGACAAGAGTAACTTTTATAAAGTAATTTTATAACTTAATTTAAGATGACAATCGTTATTATTAGTTTATAACATTAAATAATGAATGAGAGCGCGAGTGACAATGCATGTAATTAAAAGTATTTCAAAATAATACTCTAATGTAAGCTAAGAACACGAAAAGCTAATTACCAAAGCATGTACCGTTAATTATATGAACAAATGTGTTGTTAATTTAAAGGTGTTTTGTTTTCTATGTATGCTATTTACGAATTCGTCGAATAAATTTCTTAAAATAACTACAATAAACATGTGAACTTATTTAACCTTCATTTGTTGCAAACATTTGTTAGTCACGCAATTTTGAGTAGTATTTTTAAGACAGAGTTGGCCATTATTTGAACAAGAAATATTGACTATTTGCAACAAAGTGTTATTCCGTCAAATAAATAATACTTTATTCTTAAAAGCAAAACTTTTTCGGTAAAAATTCCATTTTGACAAATAATAATAATGTTCCTTAACTATTTTTAGTTATTTTTAAAGAGTTTAGGCTTCTATGGAAACCTCTCATGATACCAACTTCAATTATTTTTATCTTTCAGATAAGTTATTTATACTTCAATTTCAGAAGCTGGTTTTACATTAATCCTGAAGAATTATATTAAAATTTGTCAAACTGAAGTTTTTATTAAGAAATTAGTTATGACACTTTGTGTGATTAAATAATGATAATTATTATATCTAGTTCATGATACAAAAGTGCTTCATATCATTGACAATAAATAAAAAGCCATTTACAATTTGTGTATAAAAAAATTGTTTAAATAGTGAATTAAATATGAAACTACATAAGTCTATCGTTATATTGCCACTTTCATATATCCATAAAAACTCTTGTCATATAAAAGAAGAAAATATTTATTCAACTCTAGCAATTTAAAAAATTGTCCACTCTTACACTGCCGTTGGCAATATAACGAAGGTGTACAGTAGTTAATAGCATCAGTCTATTACTATGAATGAATACTATTTCCCAGGGAATATGGGAATTTTTATGAAATCACGAGATGGTTTTCGTTCTTGGCTGGTCCAATATCTTCTGAAGATGGGCTGACGATACCAATAAGGATGCGTTCTATAACGATATTCACCTTCCTCCAAATTTTCTTCTGATTGTCCAACATCTCTTTCTTCTCGATTCTCTTCACTCGTCGACTCGTCCGATGCGCTATTACCTTCTACAGTTACATCATGGTCGCTGGCAAATTCGTTTAAGTTCTCATCTTGAATGGATTCACTGGAACTATCCGGAACCGGTGCATCTGAACTATCCGGTACGCTTGCGTCTTCTTCTAAAGTGTCACGTTTGGCACGACCCCAAGGCTCTAAGAACATCTCTCTAATCGATTCTTCAAATCTAGTGGATGTTTGATTGACTGAGTCATCTTTCGCACCTTCTTGTGTCTTGTTTCTTGTTGAATCTATGTTACTCGTTGCTGAAGACTCATTCGTAGAAGAATGGCGTTTGTGACGTGTCTCAATTATTAATCCAAAAGGTTCTGCCAAACTGATTGTCGAATTAGATGCAGTTTCATTAGCGTCATCTTCCGTATCATTATTATTGTTTAATATGAACATGAAAATTTCAGTATCAGTGTCAGATGAGTTAGATGCAGACTCTGGAGTGATTGTAGTTGTTTCCACGTCGTCGCATTTGATTTGCAGTATAATACTTAACAAAAGCATCAAACTGTAAAGAAGAACCAAGGACCTCATTTTTACCGCAGATCACTGATCCAAAAACTGAACGTAATTGTAAATTTGAAATCTAATTCCAAGTATTCGTGAATGAATAGCGCTCGACGAGAATGGAGAACTAAGAAAGCAGAAGGTGTTGCTCGTTCTTTTATAGCTTGGGTTATATAGAAGTTGCTAAATCGATCGCTAAACATTTCAATATTGTTAGCAACCCACTAACTGCGAAATTAGTCCCGGAAGAATTTCAACGCGATCCAGAACTGTTAGTATGTTTTGGATGTTAGAATTCTGTTCCTGGGAAGAGAGCACGTTGTTGAAGATCTTCAGGTACTGCATTATGAACTTCTTGGTATTTTCTGGAAAAGATATAGAATACTATTACCATAAGAATATCAAAGTTTAGCCACTTTTTAACTAGGGGTCTAGAAATATAGAGGTAATGTAGAGCTCTATAGACCTGAAAACCTAATCTTATAGAAATCTGTCATTATAAAGATTTAGGAGTGTAGTAATATAAGAGTGCAGAGATCTAAAAAACTATGACTCTAGGAATCAAGAAAGACATGAATATAAAGATTATTATATTTCCAAATTCTGTAGCTTCTAAACTTCCAAATTTCCAAGCTCCCAAACTTCAGTTCTGAAGAATGAAAGGAGGATTTGACGCAGTTGCTGATATTTGGAAATGTAATCCAAAATCACGCACGGGCAGACATAAACGCAAACGAGAAACAAATCAAAGCGGTGAAGACAGGTTCAAGGTGCAATTGGCTAAAGTAGTGTACCGCAAGGTTGATACTCACGTCTGTTAGCAGGACAATGATAATTCTTTGGGTAGCTAGTATAAAATAAGAACGGACCGTTATCACTAGTCAGACTCGAAAAGACGTTAGTGAAGTTTAGGTGGAAACAACGTGGACCCAAGAAATTTTGGCGCAGCAGACATTGGAAAATCGCTAGTGACACTTGAAGCTGTAATAATGAAGCACAAAATGGTATTAAAATGGAGTACACATATTGATTAAAAAAAAGGAATTTAAAAATATACGTAGATACTGCGTTTAAAAATACTGCGTAGTATCTCCTCAGTTGTTAAAAACCTTGATGTCTAACTAAACAACGAAAATTAAGACTGATATGTTGCGGTACTTGTAAAGTGCTGCAATGTTACGTAACACGATTTTCATTATCATAATTGCTGCGTATAATGCTGAATAACTTCTTCAATTATGCAATATAAATAGTGTATTCTATTTAATTAACTGATAGGAAAGATTTGTAATCTAATATGAACCTACTATATAAATAAACCAGAAATGATTCCATAAAAGAATCTGTGATTTATCAAGAACACTATATCCTTAATTTCAGATGAGTATATTTCAACTTGTCCTCTGTTTAATCCTTTATGGAGAGATCGCAACATGTAAACCCCTGAGTCCTGAAGATGTGGAGGGTTTATTGCCACCGACACCACGGACAAAGAATGAAACGATTGCTGCCGTGGTTCAGGATCCTGTGGTCCAGGATGCAGTACAACATGCAGCCAGCAACGGGTCATTAAATGGGCTCGTTGTTAAAAAAAACGTCTTCATAATGCCAGCTAGTAATCCCAACATGGTATAATTTTAGAATTCATCCTTTTCAACTGTTGATTGAAATCCTGGAATAATTGAAGTAATTTTAGTCCACGCTATTTATCATTAAGTGTGTGTAATTACTTAATGAGTTATAGTAATTATGCATTACTGCTTTTATGTCTTTAAAGGCCATTGATTTAATATCTTAATTAGCAATAAATTACAATAGAGAAAAGTGAATATGTTTGATTAAAGATACTCTCAAAGCGTGAACATATCCTGGTAGTCCCCACGGAAAATTTGGAGGACGTGCGAAAGAATATTACGGAAACGAAACAAACAGAAGCCATGGAGGCTTCTACGCCTGAAAGTGAAACGTTCTTTGAAAGCGACGCTGATGAATACGTACCCGAGGTAAAGGACAATAATTCAATGAACACATTCCATCCGATCAGATGTCCGTTCACAAAGAAAAAGCATGTCAAGTTGATCCTCTTCGAAAACATGAATCTCGTTTCACGCATCACTATTGAACAATTTGTGTATGCTGCTAATCATCGTTAAACAGTCGTGAAGCCTTGAGCAGATACTGAAAAATATTAGTTTCTTTACAAAATGATGTGGGCAATATTATGAAATTTGTTAAATTTTTGTAAGATCAACTTTAAGATTTGAAATACTTTTACTATAATAATACTTGTTATTAAATTTTTTAATGCTAATTATGAAAACAATAAGATGTATTTTGTCAAATTTTTAATCATGTTATAAACTTGAAATTTAAAGATCAGTTGTGACAAAGTTATGAGATCAATTATTAGTCACTGACATTAAAGTCTATTCTTATTTATTCTGTTTTAATTCAAAATGAGTTCATCTAAGTGCACAATGAAGGAAATGTGAGAAACTGTGCCAAACGTTAGTAGATTAAACTTGACCGATAAAGGATTCAGAGAAATTTAATTATCCACCGACTTTCTACAAGTTGATCTCTATCTTTTATAAAAATGTGAATCTGAAAAAACATCTGTAATGATCAAAAGCTGATAATGATCAAAAGATTACCAGATAAAACCTACTTTATAAATTAAGCATACATCACGTGCCAATAAAACTCGCGACTTCCTCAGTAACCACCAATTACAATTTCCTTCTAAACAGCTTTCTTCAATTTCCAGGAAATCCAAAGTGGACCTCAGCAGAATACGATGGATCTGCAATCCTTCTCCGAACAAGAATCAGCACAACCGACTACAAGCAACGAAAAATTAAGAAGCAAAACCGAATTCTTAAAAGACGCAATTAGTCATGACGTACCGTTACCAGAAGATCAATCGAAGAAAGTGGCCGTACCTATAGTGGCGGTCATTGATCCTTCGAAAGCGGAAAAAGGCAAGGTGAACAGCCCTATCGTGGCCATTCTACCGAATCAATTGAGTAACAACGCCGTGAAGAATCAGGTTCAATTCCTGAATGATAATAGCGACATTATACAAAAGAAGGCTCAGAATTATGTCGATCAAAGCTCTTTAACTGTTGTCCCTGATTATTGGAAGTCAACCTCGCCACAGGTAATTGTACATTTTCAAATTCTAATTCTAATTTCTACATCTTCATATCTATGTATCTTCAAGTCTTCAAATCTTCAAATTCTTTGATCATAATTTTCTCTGAAGAAGTCCATTTTGTTTCCCAGTAAATGTGCATACAGCTTGATTAAATCTTCATGTACTTTTCTTCCAAATTTCCAACAGTTCCCACTTCTGTATTGCAATCCGTTATTTCCAGATGATGTTTGGTTCATCCCCAAGGCAGGAAACCGTCTCAGTGCCGTTGTCCTCGTGGCCGTATCAACAGGAAGACGAATATCTGAAACCAATAACGATGTCACGCTGGGAGATGATCGTTCCGGCATATCAGGACGACAACGCGGATTATTCGCGAGAAAAAGGTGACATGGATGTAGCTGAAGACATTATTTTTAGACCATTGTTTAGATACCGACAGGAAACGCAGCAACGGTCTAGGTACTATGACGACAGCAACCGATATGGTGATTATCCGAGACGCGCTTATTTTTACAGACCTCGATACGACGATTATTAGAAACGAAGAGGAGTAGTGTGAGGAGGATACGCCACGGTGGACTTAAGACAAAGAATGTCTCTTTCTGGAACAGACTCAGACACTTTAGCATTTGGATGCAATTTAAACTTTTGATTAAGAGTAAGTGTAAAAGGAAGAACCTTCTGCCATTGATCTGTGAAGCTAGAGGAATTCAGGGAATCTCTTCCTGTCTTCATGAAGAATGCAAGCAAGGAAAATGGTGGACCACTTCCTCTACACTTTTTATAAGTTATACACAATTATCCGTGTACTTCTATTGTAAATGTCTGTAATTCTACAATTTACTAAATATGTTTTGAAAATAAAGTTTCTAATATCTTCATTATCCTAGTATATGAGAAGTAGCTGTTGTAAGCTTATGTAATTTAAAGATGTATATTTAATTGTGAATGTGCAAGGTCATGGTTACATAATATTGATAGTGATTCTTAAGAAAATTTAGTAAAATTTGTAATTTGTAGTTTAGCTGTGTTTACAAACTGTTTTCTGTGGAAAACTGAGAGAATTGAATAGCTTAAAAACAGAGATAATTTATAACGTGAATGCTGATATGTAGTTCACTCAAAACAAATATTTTTTTAGCAGCATGTACTATGAATTAAACACTATTGCAACAAGTGGCGTAATTTCTTATTGAAGCTAGACTACCTCAGTTCTATTGATATTAACACACCTAGGCCTAACCAAGTATCTTTTAAGGGTTTTAGAAATTTATATAGAAATTTGTAAATCTGAGAACTCAAGAAATTAACTATCTGGTTACAATGCCTGCAACAAATGTTAATTATAGTTTGAAATAGAAACAATAAACCATCTTTTAAATTAAAATTTTTTTACCATTCTTATTTACTGAAAATCCGTATCCATCAACTTCTCAGATTAAACAGTAATCCATATTCGACGAATTGGTCCTAGAAAACCAGTTTTCTACGAATGTATTTCAACGATCATAATCACTGAGTTCAATTAACATAATGTCGTTAATGTCTGCAAGCGGAATTCATAGTTAGTCATTTGGTTGTCTATCAACTCATTCATCGTCATTCAACATGTGCTCACCAGGGGTGTATACAAATGTTCCAATAATAATTGATGAGTGGACATTTAACACCTGTGGAACATCATGACTGGTCTGAGAAAAACGGCTGTGAAATTCTTCACCTTGATCTGCTAACCTTTCAGTGTAAATAAGGAAAAAAATAATTACAATAGCTGAATCATCAAGGGGACAGTTACAATAAATTCTTCTTATATTGCTACCTTTAAATTTATAAAATAATAAGTTTAATTGATGCAATATAACAAGAATTTACTATGCTTACAATAAAACAGTAATTCATTGTAAAAATGTAAGTAGGAATAAAATTTACCTTAGAAATGATAACCAAAATTGTATATAATGTTAAATTTTTAAAATGCTCCATCATTGACTATCACAAACTTAAAATATCTGTTACCTGCAAAAGAAAAATTGTATATGACAATAATAATACTGCAGTATAATAACAACGTGAATGAACCAAAAGCTTACACATGTTATTTCCTATAATTAATTAAGGAAGATAAAGTTGCGGAAGGCACAAACGATACCGCTATCACGCGACCAACAGAGAAAAATCACGCGAGCTGATCCAAGGTGTTCAAGCTTCCGTCGGAAATACATATTCAAGGAAGAAGAAGAGCAACATCTTTCTCTTCCTCCTTTTTCAAAGCATACTTGTGAAGGTGACTCATTTCCAGAGTCGAAGTTTCGTAAAGAAGATTCTTACGGGGAACAAGACTATTCCCTCTCTCTCCCTCAACGGGAAATCTGCATATCATGTGTGCGGTAGCGGTTTATAATCGCCATCCTCGAAGATCGTAAACGTGGTGCGTATATAACCGATGCTTGGTCAATCTCTTCCTTCAAACGTGATCTAAGTCTTGCCGGGGACGGAAACTGTTCTTGAAGCTGATCTCTGAAAACCATTCTGCAACCATGTGGGCTGTACTCCTGGTAAGAGATGTGTACACTACCAGGATAATTTACCTGTAAAAAAGTTATAGTTGTTACAAATATTTGGTGATATATATTTTGTTAAATAAAAAAATCTTACAGTTTGCATGAGAGATTGAAGTTCTTCAAGCTTTCAGTTTTTAAGTTTTAATTTGTAGAAGTTGAGAGTTTGCTTTTCCAAACTTTTGTTGTCTACAATTTTTAACATTGAAGCATTGGTTTTGGAAGCTTTTAATATTGCAGAGTTGGTTTTTTAAATTTTTGATACTGAAGTATTGATTCTTGAAGCTTTTAGTACTGAAATGTTGGTTTTTAAGGCTTTTAACATTGAAGTGTTGGTTTTTGAAGCTCTTAATATTGAAATGTTGACTCTTTAAACTTTTACTGGAGCTTTGAATCTTGCAGCTCACTATTAAAACTGTGCTTTCACAATTATAAAGGAAAAGTAAATTATAAGGAAAATTGCAGTTCAGTTTTCAATATTTAATGAATAAATTCTTTGCTGATAAATCAGAAACGTGACTGATGTTTATTGCAACACATTATCCATTAGAAAGCTGTATGCATGTGTGAGTGACATTTTTTCTCAAATACTATTTCAAAACTTCAATTAAGAATATAAGAGGAAGCCAGTAATCTCTGTTAGATAAGATTTATCGCTAAACCGCAATTTTCCTGTTTTTACATACAATCAATGCAACCAAAATTTTCCATTGACATGTACGTTTTACAATAATTTTGACAACATTTTTTGCATATTTTTTTCAGTTAATCTGTTTCATATCTTCGTTCAATATCAGTGCTACAAAGGAACAATTACATCCGCAAGTTCTCATGGAACACCATGATCCCACCCAAACAAAAGTGAAAAACCTGGATGAAACACCAGTTAGACTTCCTAGAAGATTCAGGGAGAATAGTCGTACGAGACGATTACACATTGAAAATCAAACTGGATTTGATGGGAAGGTGGAGAAAATTCATATCAACTCCGAAGACCTTCCAGGAATTCGCGCTTACGGATTGCAGAAAAAGAATCCAATGAATAACGGTTATATCGAGAGGATGCTGGAAAAAGAGATGAAAGAAGAACTTAACGATGCTTCTAGAGTAACTCGTTCGGTAGGTAACATAACACAAATCCTTAATCTTTACATAGCTAATGGTTCTATTAAAGCTTTGGTATTGCAAACTTTTTACATAAATGTTTATAGCTTTATTAACAGTGTTAGTATGGCTTTTAGAAACTTGCAAATTTAGCAAATTAAAGATTGCAAGTGCTAGTCTACCACACTTTCACATATTTCAATTTGCCCTATTTCCAGGTGGAGGCATACGGAAAATTAAAAGATCACGTCGAGATGAACGGACAAATTGAAAGAATGCGCTCTCCAAATTCACCTCAAGTGCCAAACGAGGTCGGAAGTAGAGTATCCAGATCCATAGAGACAGGATTAAGTCAGAAAGAAAGCAAAGGTGACTCGGATGACCTTGAGGCTCAAGACGCGAAAGTTTTCAGACCACTGTTCGTGTATAGACAACAACAAGCGAAAAAGCAACGCCGTGCACAGAATCGTTTCTTAAAAATGAACCAGAACGTCTTCTACGATCGGCGTCCATTTTTCTGAAGTCCTCTTCACCGACGTGTTCGCTTCTCGAGTGCCTGGAAACAAAATGAAGGATCAATCGTGTGATCAAACAGAAAAGACACAAGTTTGCGTTACAACATGCAAACGAACATTGAGCACACTGTTTGCGTTGCGATAATCCTTGAGTCGACTAATTATCATAATAATTAACCGATCGAGGCAAAGTCGTTTTGTGCCATAAAAGAAGAAAGCGGTTCTCGCGCGTCCCTCTCCTGAACACGTTTAGCCTGTCGACGGGAATGACTTATGATGATCGAAAGCACGATAAACGCTCGATAATGACCGAGAAGGATGCACGGGAAGAGAATATTTCCATCGAGTGTTATCAATCTCCATGTAACGAGCGTTCGCCATAGGCGAAATACCAAAAAGTATTACGATAAGCGCGAGAGCGAGATTTATGTAACTAGTGGCCAATTAACGATTCACGTTTCTAGCGTTTCTCTTTTTTCTATTCCATTTATAATGAATATTGTTGTAAATAAATGATCTTCGCTATCCAACGACTCTATTGAAGTTTATTGCAACTCTATATCCTTATTTGCTCTTAGAAGTTTCGCTTCTGAAGCTTTTGTGCAAGCTTCAACGCTTGAGCATCCATCTCAATTACTTTTAACCATTTCAGACCCACTGTTCATAAGAGAACTAAGACATAAGAAATTATTAATCAGTTTCTGAGATATTTGCAGAAATCAAACATCGGTTTCTTTATCCTCTTCTAAACGATTATCAATATTTCTTGTCCACCTTATACATCCACACGAAATAAAACAAATGAAAAGCTAATATTCTCCATCTTATTATTCGCTCGACCGCGTTCATTACTGTCCAATGAATTTGACAAATTCTTATAGAATGAAACGGATTAATCACAATCCCTCGGTGTTAATTGTCTTCCATCGATAGAAACACCGTTGTCCATCCCTCCTTTCATTTACTTCATCATGCATGACGGCAAGGTTCAACCACTAACCATTAAGAACCATGGGGACAGTAGCAGTATCAAGAAGCTAGTTGAAACGACAGAAGAAGATAAAAGGACGCAAAACAGGTACATGATTTATGAAAATGATAGAACTAAAGGTGATAAATACCATACAAAGGAAAGCTTGATATTGTCACGCAGAAAATCGATAGTGGTGCAATCCATATCGCTGATTGTGTTACACGTGCTGGACACGCTGCTTCTGATCATTCTTCTGCCATTTATTATCTGGCAATGGATCTACGCCAACGATCGTTTGAGGATCATTCTGAAAGTTGTGGTAGAAGTGAGCTTTTATAATTATCTTTTGACAGAATTACTGTTAATTAACATCTTACCTGGTGAGGCTACTCCATGAGCAAGTATACTTGCAAATTATGATGATTTTTATATGCATTCCTATAACAGGTCACATTGGAGCTGATTATGTGGGTGATCTTTGCCGGAGTGTCGATTGCAATGACCACAGTGTTCGTCCTGGACGACTCATATTTCCGGAATGATGAGCACCAAAAATTGGAATTCGTGAAAACTAGAAATGCATCCACCTCTAGCGACAATAAACTAGTTATAGAAACGCAGCTCACTGAAAAATCAAGACAAGAAGCCACCTGAAACTGACGTTGCGTTTATGTTTATTTTTTATATTGGACTATGTTGAAGTTTTGAAAGAATATATACAGAAGGTTTTTTAACTATGAAACATATGTATCTATTCTATGGATACGTTTACGGAAACTTCTTACTAAACGAGTCGCGATAATATTCGATCAAGGAAACGGATAAGACACCGCATTAAGGGTGAAAGTTTTCCAAAAATGCTTAAAGGATAGAAAATTCGTGAAAGTGAGGGTATTATCAGTATTGCTTGTAGATTATGTATATAAGAGCATGAACAAATTTATGTTATTCTAGTTTCTAGTAGCTCAGGTATGTGGACGTTAAGGACAGCATACTTTTTAGTAAGTTATAGTTCTTTGAATAAACTATAGATTCCAATACTCATAGATGTTTAAATACTTTTAGATACTGTATCATTCTTAGATTTTTATATTCCTACATCTGTATATTTCTAGAACTATCACTGTAACTATAATGAATATATTGCAAAAGAACAAATATACATACTGATACAACCACCTTTTATTAATTTCCCTTAAAATATATTATCAAGAACAATCTAGTTTTGTTAATAACTAAATTAATTCAAGACTTAATTTCTCATAGATTATCCTGACGATGGTAGCATCGGAACGACGTTTTCACAGACGAACAGATCGTTTCAAAGTACAGGAATCCACATTGTCACAAAAGGAAGTTATGGACACCACAACCCCTGTGATCAATGTGAAATCCCGTCTTTTACCGAGTCTACAAGAACTCCCGGAAAGTCCTAAAGACTTGAAGAGGTCGAGTCGTGATATAGTGAGCTCGTTGGTAGACATCGGGCTAACAAATTGGGAGGCGATCAAAGAGACGATGCTCATCTTGCTGAATACGCTAGCTAGCGAAATCGCAACCCTGATAGAGGAAGTTAAAAACGCGGATATCATTGATTTACTGGAGTCGCGATACATCCATCGTTTAGTGAATCTGCTGTCTCTTCTGTCAAACTCTGCATCATTGCAGAATTCCAAAATGGTGACGGATGTAATAAACATTGACGATGTTGGAACGGAAACGGCTACGATTCGTGAATATTCATCGATAGATTCTACGTCTTCGATGCAAGATGCTTCTTCATCTACAACCTCGTTTTCATTACCTCAATCTTCTTTATAATCTGCAGAAAATGTATAAATTATAGATTTACTTTAATGCAGTTGAATACTTTAGAGAATTGTAAAAGAATTACCATTAAGTTCAATGTCAATACATCATTTGTACTAGGTCCTAAGTTACTTTAGTATAATCTGTTCTGTAAGTTTTATAGCCCACTAATTTAACTGACAGCCACTGGTCAAAAACAATTAGTTTCAAGGCCATCAAGAATGATCTCACCATTGTCCATATTCCTATCCAGTACTCTCTCCTTACTAATCATTCCAAAAGCTGAAAACGCAAAATACTATGTAAATATGTTTCATCAAAAGATTGAGAATAAACAGACTCTTCTTTATGACATCAGTCTCGATAAGGACTTTTCAACAACCATACTTCAAAAGAAAATAGTAAGTTTTATATATGTAAACCGTGAAGGTTACTAACTCGCGACCTCTCCCACGATAAATGCTTATTGTTAATTTCGCATACATTATAATAAATCATTGAAGCTCGTTTAAAACCCAAGTGACTGTAAAAATACCATCATTGCACCGGTAGTGATCGCCTCTTGTATTCCATAAACGTGCAGGAAAAAATAACAAAGCGACAAAGGAATAACGTTTGATTAATGGTATTTGCTCATAAGAGTCCGAAGGCGTAGTTGTACGTAAAATAGTCTGTAAAAGCATCGCCGCTTCGAAGTTCGGGTCTCAGTTTCAGTCAATAAGTTCGGTGAACGAGTGTCTTGCCCTTTGCACTTTTTCTACGGTAAGTGAATTACATCATTGTGACCTTGGTTGTCGAGCATCCATCGATTATATTTGTACGAATATTGCGTTCGAGTCATTCTATATAAAACTCATAAAGTTCGTTTTTATAAAACCCAAAAATTTCGGAAAACTCAATGTTTTCTTCTCTGTACTCTGATGATTAAACGAAAAGCCATACAGAAGTAGCTACAAAAGATTTTCTGTGAGATATCTTCCTTTCTTGTTTTGTCACGTTTTAATTTGAAGATACATAATTGCCACTGACAAAGAGACGGATAACATAGAAATGAGTCACAGTTTAATGAACGGTTTTCTCGCTATTTTTCTGGTTTTACCTGAAGAACCATAAGTTCTTCTCTCCTTATAAATAATGTCTGAGCATCGCTGGAACATAGTGTATCGTCACTGGTTTCGTATCTCTGCTTTGTTCAGTTATAAGTTTCCACAGGCACGTGATTTTGTTATTCTCAAATTAATAGCTAAGTGTTCTTCTTTTTGTTTAACCAATTACTTGATATTGATGCTCCTAGTTGAAAACGATTTTAATATGCTTTAGAAGAGACATTAACCAATTGCTATTACTTCTTAGGAGATGAAGAAGATCCTCGGTTTCTTAATGTTACTGTGTGTTGCCAAAGGCAATCCTGTTGCCTCCTGGGGAGGATATCAGTGGAGCATGCCCTATCAGTGGCAATACCCACCTAGATATTTACCTCCTCTGCCTGGACCATTCTTTATGCCACCTGGACAAGCTCCTCCACCACCAGGACCACCTTTTTCACCACCGGGATATAACTGTCCTCCACCACCAGAAAATTTTTGTATACTACCAACACACATGCCTCCGATAACATGCCAACAGTTGGTGTATCTTCAAAGTAACCAACAAAATAATTCCATGGATGACAGGTGTAACATTGGATTGATTTGTCACAATTCAAAAACGGGTGACATAGTATGTTATAATATTTTAAATGATTAAAAAGTGTTAAATAATTAAAAAGTAAGAAGAATTTACTGTAATGATTGCTTACAGACCATTAGCACCCCCTACGAAGAACCGATAATCATCAGCGGGCAAACTAACTCTACAAATCCAGTTACTCCAAAACCTAACACTCAAGAACCTCCTCACCATGGAGGTGAAGGACTCATCGATATAAGATCGAATACAAAATCCAAAAAAAATACTAAATAAAAGTAGAATGGAAGAATTAATTTTTTATTAATTTGTTGTGTCTTCAATTATTTTGTAATATACGAAATAAATGTATATCAGTAAAATCGAACATGAAAAAATATATATAAATATATATGTATACATTTATTTTTTATCAGTCATTTATTTCTGTAATATGTTCAACATATTTTATATATTTTGTATTATAATTTCTAAGAATAACACTACTTATTGCTAAAAAACTTAAAAAGTAAAAATTAACAATAGTAGTCTTATATTATATATATATTAAACAAAATTAAGATTATTCAAACTCAAAATAAAGATTAATTTCAAACTTAGACATAAGTAACATAAAAAATTATCTTACTCAAACAACTACCAGAATAAAGATATACATACATTTTACTGAATTTTGTTTGTTAAAAAGCTTCAATATAATCTTGCAAATGTTGCTTTTAAAATTTTTCTTCTGCTTTTTTTATAAAGATAAATTAACCAATAGTAAAAAGAAACTTCATTCGTCAAATTTTGTTATCTTATTTACTCGCCCCTGCAAAGTAAATAGAAAATATTTGATAGATTAAACAAAATATCTTTTAAATTAAAATAGCTATAATTTACCCTAATTGCATTAGGTGACCCTGATGGAAGATTTTTTAAAAGATCATCTGCCTTTATATCAGCATGTGGGTCCTTTTTCTTTAAAAATTCCACAGTCTTTTCTGCAACTGCTCTAACTGTTTCAGCGTTTATACTATAATTATCGCTATATGTTGGACATCCATTAGAACTGAAATTCAAATTTATGTGTATATGTCAACAAACTTATTTACTCCTATTAACCAGTAATTATAACCACCAATGTGATAAAACTAAGTACCTGAAATGAGCATAACTATCTATAGCTGTATCACAAATATAACACATCATAGCCCCACACTGACAAGTAATTTTGTTACATCCATCTGCTTTGAAATATGGTTTACTACATTTATAACATTTACGTACAAGTGCTTCTGTCATTTTTTCTTCCAAAACTAAACGTGCTTTTTCAGATCTTTCTTCGTAACATCTGAGAGGCACATGATTCAGCTCTTTGCACAGTCTGTTTAAACAAAATTAATATGACCTAATGATTAAAAATTTTTTTTTCTTGAACTTAATGAAAATTTTCTTAAATATTATGCATTTTATAAATACATCTCTGTATTGTTTATAAACAACTTACCGACATGATTCTTTCATACATTCAGGATTAAGACATTTAAAAACTTTATCCTCTGGAGGAGGTATAGAGGCAAAATGACAGAATGGGCAAGCAACTAAACCTACTACTTTAGCAGCCATTACCTCTTGTTCCTGCCTTTTGCGTATAAAAATGCTAAATTGTGTTGGAGGTAATATCTTTTGAAGTGTTGGAACTGTAAATTCCCCATCACAATTTAAGAAACACGAAATACGCGTATTTCCTAATCCCAATTGAGATTCAGTTCCTTTTAAAATGCATGAATTACAAAATATATGACCATCATCACATGTAGAACATTTAGAAGGCATACATTCGTTATCATAACAACACTGACATTCTAAAAGTTCTCTGTTGATCTATAAAACATAGACATGAATTGAACTTTTTTCTTCCTGTGTTATTCATTTAAAATATAACCAGTTACCTTTAATGCCATAAATTCTATCATTCTTGCTTCTTCTAACTTATTTAAATATTCATAAATTTCTTCTCTATGTATTATGTACGCACATTCTTGTAATAAAGGGATATCCTGGGGTGGATATCTTCCCCATGAGTCGATATTTCCAGCTAATTTTTTATGCGGTGGCATATTTTCTAATTTTTCTACTGTTAATGTTAAATTAAATTTGTTCACGTTGTATATATCTTTCAAATGCGACGCCTGTAAATTTTATCTGTTTTATTATTTTATAACAATTGAAAATAACATGTAATAACATACCTCAAAGTGACTGAAATGTGATGTAAGAAATGTAATTGCTTCGGAATTAAACTTACAGACTCTTTCTGGATTTGTAAAATAGTTAATAGGGTCTGGAAATATTTTCAAAAATTGTTTCACATCAAATTTTTTAGTACACTGCATTTGTTGTTGTGTAACTCTTGTCTTTTCCAATTTTTCTTGTTTTGTTGGGTAAGTGGGATTGTCCCATTGAGTTTGTATGAAATTTTCTATTTCAGATGGTCTATTCTTTGCTCGTACAATAACTTTCTTCAAATATGTAGGATCTGCATCAGGAAAGATTCCTGACAAGGAAGTATACAGTTTATTTTCATCATCTTCCTCATGAGGTATCTTGATATCTGCTTTAGTTGATCGCATTTTATCTTGTATTGTTTGTACAGCTAATGCTTCTAACTGTTCAATTGAACAAATATCATCTACTTTTGAAACATTTTTACACGTTTGTCTAATTAACTTTTTATCAAGTTGGGGATACACTGTTATTAATGTTTCATACATTTTTTCAAATTTTAAAGGTAATACAATATTCTCTTCAACACCTTTGTTACTTTCAGTTATATTTTTTATTACTTTTTTTTTAGCCCCTCCAAATGCTAGTTTTGAAGGTCTGTTGGAAGCTTCTGTGAAAGTATTATTCATTCTATTTAATGAGTCATTAAAATTAATAGGATGAGACAATAAATTATTTGAATTAGTTACAGATACTATTGCTGTTTTACTGGATGTAGTATTAGCTTTAATGATAGCAAACAATCCAGCAAAGTCTATAATAGCATTCAATATTCGTCCAACTACTATTTCCAATTGTCCAATTGAACAAATACTACTTGAGTTTTTAAGATTTAAACATATTCGCTTAATAGAATTTTTATCTACCTGAGGAAATGCAAATGCTAATCTTTCATCTATGTATTGATATTTTGGTGGTATATATTTTACTGCAATATTATTGCACCGTTCTACAGCGCATTTTTTACTTTCAGAATGTTGCTTCTTCTTTCTTTTGTCATTGCTAAAGACCTGTTCTTCTTTAAGTGCAGAGGAAGTGGGAACATTAGCAACATTTTGTATTTTCTGAATATCTATATCCTGTAGGTTTGAGCTATGTGATTCTAGAAATAATTTTCGGGCCTCATTTCGTTGGTTAAAATTAAAATTTTTAATTTCACCAGATAATTTTTTCTGTTTAACATTTTGCATATATTTTAAGTACTGCATATATTGAAATAACATTCGGTCTGTAGAATTGTTATTTACCAATGGCTTTGTTGAGTTTGATTTAAATTTGTTTTTTGTTGAAGAGACATGTTTTTGACTAAATTTATTGTTTCCATAATTCTCCACATAAATTACTGAATTTGCAGTTGTTCTAGTTTCTAAATGTTTGTTAGTATTAGTAACCAACTTTGATGAAGATAAAATAAAAGAACTGTCTGATGTAACACATTCTGTATGTTGTGACTTCTGATTAAGTGTTAATTTTGCTAGATCTAATATACCATCTGTAGTAGGAGAAGAAATTTTAGAATCTCCTACTAAATGCTTCTGCAATCCGTTTGCATAATTTGTTTGAAATGCAGTATTCTTATTTTTGCAAACAGTTTGTAAATTTGATGTATTGTTTAATACATTCTGCATACCAAGTACTGATAAATCTTGAAAATGTTTTACTCTAGGTCTTTTATTAGGTAATAAGTCCCATAAACTGAGCTCTATACGATTCTCTGCTTTGTAATTTTTATGTAAAGCTTTATATACTATTTCATATTTAAAGTTAGGCAAGAGATTACATATCTGAAGAGCTTCTTGCCTTATCTGATCAAAATTATGAGACACAGTAGTTTCCAATTTATGTGGTAGTGGAGTTAACTTTTGACAAATTTTAGAATCATCATCATCATCAGTTGCTTTTAACAGTTCTATATCAATTGTATTGCATGCTATGTCATCATCACTAGTTTCTACAAAAGCTGGATGTGATGATTTATGAGAAATCGTATTAGGGCAAATAATATCGTAATCATGATCATCATCATCAAAATCACTAGCTAAGCTGGAATCAGTTGAAGGTAGATTGATGCATTCGTTGGAATATAATCTATCTACATCCATTCTCTCACTAATACAATCAGTCATTGCTTTACAATCCATATTGGAAGGTTCAACTGCAAATAAATTAATTCCGTAAATTATATACCTTTTATCATATATTTCCATAGCAAGATTAAACTATTACCTATAATGAAATATAATAAAATAAGTAGTTCATAAAAACAGAACAAAGTTTCAATATTGAAAAATTTTAAAAGAAGTTAATAAATTAACAAAGAAACCATCTTTTCTGAGATCTTAATAAATATCCAGAAGTTGATAAATCATATTATTATAAATTTTTCAACATGTAATTTTAGACAAGATAGTCAATAATTTAAAAGATAATTTATATTCAAATTTTCTTTTATTCTCTTATTTCCTTCTTTTATTGAATAATAATATAATGTTAATATCAAAATAATCTTTAAAATAATTGATATAAATTACATTTTGCAAATAATTAATTTTAATTCGTGAACTACAAAATTATTACTTTATAATATTGTATTTGTGATAAACATAGAAGCGTTTTTTATTATTGAATTTAACTTACTTCTGTAATCGAAACAAATGTATAATCGTTTACATATTCCAAAACAAGCAAATATAATTATTTACGTTCTTAAACAAAGGTGAAGACAAAACTATAAAACTATATCTGCCCAAGATAAAATGAATATCAGGAAAACAAAGGACAGTCACTGATAACACTGGGATTCCCATACATACAAGCAACGTGCAAATTTCAAAATTTCTACGCATTGAAAAATAAGTATTATTTAGAAAATTATTCGTTATACGAATTTTACATATATAGAAAACATTATTTGAATAAACTTACTGAAATGTTTCATGTGAAACTGAAACAATACATATTTTTAATCAATCATAACAATATATGCTTATTGCGTATCGCATTTTTGAAATTAGACGGTTTATCGTCATAATTACCAACATAAAACATTCTTCTTGCAAAAACTTGCAAAATTCTGTTGTTGTACGTTGGTAATGAGTTTTCATAGAGGACGCTGTAAGGAAGGAACAAATCTGCATAGTGCATTCCTATCTGAAACAACATAACCTTACAAGGGTGCCTTGATAACCCGCCGTCGGCGGATGAACTGTCAATTGTGGTGTATTTAGACAGAAGTGTCGTGTATTATATCATTTTCCAAAAATTTGGAAAATTCGTGTAGACTGACCAGAGTCCACGAATTTCCAAAAATTTTCTTATCACTAACTTTTCCCAACATTTCAAATCGAGTTTATTGATAAAGTACATACCTCAACACTTAAACGGCCGGGCAAATATTAACATACGTTTAAAAAACTTCCTTAAACGATGAAATAGATGCCTAATTATATCAGTGTATATATGTAAACTCAAATAATTTGCCGCATTTATTTGAGAACGCAGGTAATATGATACTTATACAAATGTTTCCTTAAAGGTGATATTGTTACCGTGTCACTATTAATTAACTTCGTTAAAAAATGTTCAAAGAATTTTTAAAGACTTTAATAACTCCTGCATTTTTGCCCAAAAACAGTTGGAGAATAACGCGAAAAACGAGTAGCTGTTTATGTGTTAATCGACCGCACCCGTTTTTGAGTGATAGGTGCGGTGATTCATAAAGATAATTTACAGCATCGCACGTTTCTTTAAACGATATCGTATGTAAATTTATTTAACCTTTGTGAGAATTATTGACAAAATGACGGAAGTTCACAGCCTGGGTGTTGATGCTATTAGCTGTCATGCTTGGAATAAAGACAGGAAAGGTATGACTTTTGCCCAATTTCATACAGTTCCTTTGTGAATTAATAAACAGTTTCAATACGTGTGTTACAGAAGTTGCTATTTGTCCAAATAATAATGAGATTCAAGTTCATAAACATACATCGAGTGGTTGGAAATTATTACAAAACTTGCAAGAACATGATATGCATGTTATGGGTATTGATTGGGCACCAAATACCAATAGAATAGTGACGTGTTCTGCAGATAAAAATGCATATGTTTGGACACAGGAAGAAGATGGAAAATGGAATCCTGCATGGGTGCTTTTAAGAATAAATCGAGCTGCAACGTGCGTGAAATGGTCTCCATTAGGTATGAGAAACAATTGTGTATTAATCATTTGTTTAACCATTTTAATGTTTAACCATTTGGCAATAATATCAAAAACTTCTAATAAAATTATGTGTTCTGAACAAAGAGTATTCAAAAAAAGTCATACATGAGGAGAATAAAGAAATTAAATTTTATCATTAACTTGTTCTAGATAAGATTAAACTAATTTTACTTTTTATAGAAAATAAATTTGCTGTCGGATCTGGAGGTAGAGTAATAGCTGTTTGTTACTTCGTATCAGAGAATAATTGGTGGCAATGTAAACACATCAAACGCCCATTGAGATCCACCGTAACTACCGTTGATTGGCATCCAGACAATAAAGTTTTGGTTGCTGGTTCTACTGATTATAAAGTTCGTGTTTTTAGTGCATTTATTAGCGATATGGAAGATGCTCCTGGAGATTGTCCTTGGGGTCACAGTAATTCGCTTGGAAGATTACTTGCTGAATTCCAGAATACTCCTAATGGAGGTAAAAATGTAAATTATATTTCTTTTAAGGCAAATAATATTTGTTGATTGGTACATATTCTCCCATTTATATTTAGGTGGCTGGATACATTCTGTTGCATTTAGTCCTTGCGGTAATAAAATTTGTTGGGTAGCACATAATTCATCTATATGTATAGCAGATGCTACTAAAGGAAATGCAGTTATAAGATTGTATACAGAGCATTTACCATTTTTAAGTTGTATTTGGATGGGGTCCAATTCTATTGTTGCTGCGGTATTTACACAAATTTTGATCTGTATCCTGTAATTTCTAAAACCTGTAAACGACCACCGACTAAAATATGCTCTTTTAGGGTCACAGTTGTATGCCAATGCTGTATTCCATAGACGACAATGGACAATTATATTTTGTATCTAAACTAGATAACACTCAGAAGAAAGAAGCCGCCGGATTATCCGCTATGCGTAAATTCCAATCGTTAGATCGCCAAGCGCGAAGCGGTACAAATGATAATGCCTTGGATAGTATACACCAGAACACGATTAACTGTGTACGTAAAGTGTCGGATAATGAATTTAGTACGAGCGGTTTAGACGGTCAGCTCGTAGTATGGGATCTTAAGGTAAAGTCTTGTAATATATACTATGTTCGTTACACATATCGAAACAAACAAGATTTTTTATTGATAACGCTAAATGTTTCGTTTAGCTCTTGGAGAATTCCATCGCAGGTCTTAAGATCGCGTAAGTAAGATCTTTTTTTTACATCGGAGGAAGATTGAAGAAATTACATCGAACGCAAAGATGTATAAATGTTAAATCTGAAATGAAAAGAAAAAATATACGATTTCTCATTAATCTTTCAGTGGTATTAATTACCCTTGAATCATATAGAGTTAAATCGCATTGAATTGAATATGTACAACTTTTATTCACATTGGGCATGTTCATTTGTATTAAAATTTTGTCAAAGTAAAAGAACAATTCGCATTTGCTCGTTTAGTCAAAACGTATCCTTATCTCTCAAGATCAAAATGAAACGACAGTAGATCCTCCCTTCCCCGTTACCCGTACTCCAAGCAAGCCCAAGTTGCACTCGAGTGTACATCGTATATACAAGTTACATGACGCTTCTCTCGATCGAGCGGTTTGCATAGTTTCAGGCGTCGCGACATGTACGACGGTTCACCGCTCGTCAGGCGTAAAAAAGGTGGTTCGCGCCTGGAAACCGTACGGTTGCGTGGCTCGAGTGGGGGGGCAGCCAGACAAGTTCAGCGCGAATATCGATTCAGTCTCGCGCAAACCACCCCCATGTACTGTGCCCGTTGCAGCAGCTCCACCTTCTAGCTTTGTTTTCCGCTCGGTGTCATGACTGACACATAAACAGAGAGAGAGAGACCGCGGTAAAAAGCTCTCGGTTACATCGTGGTACACGAGGAAACACGGGGTGCCGCGTTCTAACATTTCGAGCTGGTTAAGGTGGCGCGTTCGAGGAAGAAACCGAATTGTTGTCGATAGAATCCACTTAGCCGATGATGCTTATCGATTCGCGTGAATTATTTTGCAAAGAGCCATTCTATCGTTCACGCGTATTACAAGTGAGCTTGGTCAAGTTCGTTACATAAACTCGGTGAGAGGCTCGTGACTCTTTCGTTGATAGTTTTTATTTTTTATTTCTTTTTTGTTTCTTGTTCACTGTTGTATCTCGTCGAACAGAGGCACCATGGACTCAGTCGATTAAAATAGATCCTTCCAGCGAAACGTTTCTTCATCGATTGCGCGTCGTGCGGAGCTACGCTGTGCTCGAAGGGGTTGTAGGCTTTCGTTCGACGCTCCGCGTCTCGGCCACGCGCTCTGTGGCAATAAATCTCGATGGGCGTCGGATACAACGAACAGATTGACGCTCGAACGCCTTCGTTCGCGGTAATAGGTCGAATTGATTCGTGCAACGCAAGAAGAATCGCGTGACTTTTGTCGTGGACGGGGAAGAACGCGGCGCAGCAAAAGTTTCGTTCAAGTTTCGCTCGAATATGAAACGCTTCAACCGCAGCCACGCGGATCCCTGTTCGTCTTGACTACGAGTCGCGGCTGAGCAAAGGGAGCGCGCCTCCCCTTCTTGAGAGATGTCTTCGATATCAGCCCAAGGGGTCGTCGAAAGAGCCAGCGCTGAATTGACCAAGAGAATCAACGGTCTGGGGTTGAGAACGTCCAAACATCATGGTCTGTAAATTACCATTATTATTATTATTTTCATTTTTTCACAAACATTTCATTTAATCGTGCGTACAAAAAAATTGAAACAGTGAAAACAATCATGTAGGTCAATAGTGCTTAACATTCCACTACATATCAGGTTTATGCAAAAGTAATGGCTGTTTTTCTATTATAACTTAGTATTGATTTGAAAGAATTAGTACACTAGTCACGATTAAATTGTAATGTGCACGCAAAAGCAACGTCAAATATTTTTTATATTAAAGAGTAGTTCTTCAACATAAAGAATATTTATTTTTGATATTTACAAATACCGTACTTATATTAAATCAATAAATATTCGACATTTTTACTATTTTTCTAATAAAAATTTGTCCATCTATTTGTCCATTTATTGAACAATTCTTTTTGAAGTAACTTCTAATCTTTTTAATGATACTTTAACTTTTTTATTAATTCTATGCTCAGTAGAGTTTTGGATAATGTAAATCAGTATTGCTGACAATAATTCGTAATCAATACCAAATCATTTGGTTCAGACCTAGCCCGAAGTTAACTCGACCCTAACCCAGATCCAGCATGTGTTCTCTTTACGCCTCATTTTTTATTCCTTTTCCTCTCTCGCGATTGTCATCCTCGTGGCCAGCTAGTTACGTCAGTCTCCTCGTTTCTCTCTCGAACTCTCATTCTTGAGGTAGAATTTCAAAGAAGCGACGAAACCGAAAGATTCACGAATTTCTTCGCCCATCATTACGTAATCCCGATGACGAATTGATTTCTGTCGAATCCGCAACCCCCGGCCGCTCCTCGCGTTTCTTAATTCTGCGTACGACATACGTTGCTGAAAACAAATTCGCGATTGAAATTGTCAGATTCTGAATTTATGTCACAGCGAGGCAGGAACATATTCTCAAGATTATTTACTTTAAAATTGTTACTCAACTTGTTACTCTGAAGCTTCCAAATAAGTTATTCATCAAACTTACTAATGACTCCAGTTTCCCAGTTCTGAAACTGTTAATGGAGTTATAAATCAAGATTATTGATTATTAATTCGCAACTGTAAACTCCGAAGTTATTTATCAAGATTCGACTGTCATACCGTCTCACCGAATTCTGCATTACATGTTGTCCCAGTATCCGATCGCTCGTTGCACCTAGCGAAACCATGTCCCCCTCGTTACACCAATTTTCTCGCGGATCGGTCGTTAAACGGCCACCAGGTGCTTTCAGTCGCAATCCAAGCTGCAATGGAATCGATACCATTCGTCCTCGTGCACGTGGAAACGTAAAAAGCGAGTACGCTCAAGTGGATCTCCTCTCATGGCTCTTCTTTTCGATAGTCCCATTTAATCCTTAATTTCTCGCTCATTTTCTACGTGCCTCGTATTCTTCATTGTTGATCTGGACGCTTATTAATCGTAATTCGATATTTGTACGGCCGCTTGCTGGCTTATGAAGAGCATCGAACTGGAAGAAAATATATGAAACTGTGCACCGAATGTCTATGGAACATTCTTTATTAAAACATTAGCACTAATCAGACCGGTCTTTCCACAAGTTAGAACACATTTTTTTAAAATATATTTCTTGAAATCAGAATTGATTTTCGTCAAGATAAGTGTGTGTACTAATTTATATTTCGTCGTTTGTTTATTCATTTTTAATTTTAAATTAAGTACATTATATGCCGGTAGGTTTAGTGTTAATTGAAGTCTCTGTTACATTTTGATACTCACGTGGTATTACTTTTTGAATTGTAATTTGTACAGTAGTACATTTACATAGGTAATCAAAGTACATTTACACAGATGGTCAAAGTACATTTACATAGATGGTCAACATATAGATTAAATGATTTATACTTTGCACATCTTGATAAATGCATAAACACAGTTGCTATGTACTTATGCTATTACAAATGAGTTTTCACGTTTGTGTCGCAAAATAGCACACGTGATAATTTGATTGCCTACAAGATATCAAGTGAGCATTTAGTGTTAGTGGTTCGTCTCAAATTTCTGAGACCTAACGTTAAAGTAAAGAATCTCTTCAGAACTCAAGGTCCAGAGTTCCAAAATCCAAAGCGTAGAATCCAGAGTTGAAAATACAGAATCCAAAGTCCAAAGTTCCAAACTTAAAGTTTCAAAACAGTCCTAAAATAGAACAGGTGATATTTCGACATTGGAGAATATTTATCTTATAATTATATTTGAAAAAAAATATTCAAATGCATACCTTGATGCAGAGTAAATTGCGTTTGTGATATTAGTGAAGGGTTAGGTTCCTTGTTCGAAGATTCGGGCGTAGATTTATTTTGAAGCGTAAAATAGGCAATCACGGTGGCTGAATCGGCGCCAACACATAGACTGGCTGATAAAATCGCAGAGGATGGGCCAACGCTCCTCGAGGATAATTAATCATCCGTTTTGCGCTGATCGTCGACCGAAAATCCGCTTTTAATGGTACCTGACGAATAAATTGTCGCGATCAGCTCCGATCGATGTTCCGATCTTCAAATTGCCTGCTTTAGCTCCTCTCAATCCGTTTGAAATAGCCTTCCTTTTGTCTCAAATAGTTTTATTCCATGAAACTTATTTCCATTCTGAAAATGAAAGAGATTAGCATTAATGTACGTGTAAAATTGTTCTCCCAGTTTTATAATTGCAAATGCATACAAAATATTGATGTACATGAATTATTTAATATGGTAACTACAAATGGAGGTCACCGTTAACTTATTCTATGAATTTACCTTTATTAATCAGAGATGAAGAGGGATTTCTGAATGTCATACAAATTGTAAAATCACAATGGAACATTTGATACTCGAATTTGATAAATGTGGACGACAATTTCATATTAAAGTCAGTAGATTGTTCATTATCAAATGCTGCGTGTTTTGATGACATAAAAGTACCTAACGTAATACTTACGTTGCATCAATTTGAAGCTTAAAGCTCGACGAAAATAATTACGTAACTATTTCGATAATGTTCTCAGCGGAAAATGGAGTGATTATCAGTGACAGCAAACAATGAACATTTCGAAACACATAAAATGACACAAAAGTTCTCCAAGATAACGTGACATATTAATTCGAAGTTTAAAGTTCGATAAAAATGATTACTTTTATCGATGTTCCGCAAAATGGTTGTTTGTCAATTACAGCAGATAATGAATTAAATTTCTCAAATTGAATTGAACTGTTTTAGGGATTTTAATCGGAGTATTCCTCCATCAAGGCTACTGATAATTGAATAACATATTTATCGAAATATGACACGTTAATTTGATAAATGTTTGTCGGAGGATACAAAGTTCCATCGATAAATTCTATTGGAACAATTTTTAATCACCGATATTTGCAACGTGTTTGATTACAAAATATTATTGAGCTTTCGTTTATTATTTTTATCGGTCGTTGAACATTTGTAATTTAAAGCGTTTCGCGAGCAACAACCTATTATGTGCCGTATCACATACGGCCGCTTCTACTGTGTCAACGTGCTAGATTAATTTGTTCGCACCTTCATTACGTAAATTTTAATTATTTCACGCCTCAATAGGGCTATTGTTTCGCTCGTTCATTGTTTGCGTTTAAACAAAACTCGACATCGGGAAGCGTTAACGTCATCACCTCTTGAATCTCGAAAGATCTCATACAATCTGTTTTACAGTAACACGTGTTTACGATACATTCAAACGTATTCATACATTTTTAATTTCTTACACTCCCACGTTCCGGTATCTCCTGACAATACATCCCTATATTTACAAATACATCAACTCTAGTATCTAAGTATCCTATTCCTAAATCAAAATAATCCTAGACTCGAGTTTCCTAAACTCGTGTATCCATAAATCCGAATATTCTGTCGCGAGTTCGAAATAAAATATTTGCGTAAACCGATAACATTCGTTTGAAGTACAAATATTTTCGCATCGATTTGATTGGAAATCATTTGCCTGTCCAACGGGACTTTTAATTAAAATTCATAGACCAGAATATTTACGGAAGCTGATCGATACACCGACGATAAATTTGCAGCCGCTAGCATATCAGATTAAACGAAGATTGAATTCCCGTGTTTGTCTCGGATATAGCGTATTTTAAATGTTTTCGCAATATCAAGGAATTATTCATTTTACAACGACGCAGTTGGGGAAACGCAAGGGTTGACGAGGGTAGTTGGACGACCGGAGGTGGAAACGTTTAATTGCGAACGGGTGGGTGGGCAAAATTCGCGAAAAAATGCTCGTCACGCGATAAAGAGATAGACAGAGGAAATAGAGACGTACTCGGAGCCAAATAGGACGTACAGATCGAAAATAAAACGAGAATAACTGCTGCATCTTTGCCGAGTTTACCTTTGCTGAAACGACTTTAATGCCACGCAATACAATCCTACCAGCGGAAAATAGCGACGAAAGAAAAGAAAAAGGAAATTCATTCGATCACGTTTACACGACCTCGTTCTGAAACTTACAATATTACGGAAATATTCTTGGCCATAAATTAAGATCGTTCTACTTATCTGTACAATTTCGAGAATATTCAGGACTCAAAATCATTCTCCTTTATCGCTTTAACTTTCGACGCACTTTAAGAACGACGATTAAAATAATGCAAAAATCAATGCGTTAAGTCAACCTTCTAAAATGTAAAGTAACGTCGAAATAAAAGTGATAAATCTATTTTAACCCTTTAGCTGTGACATGCGTAATACCGAAGGTCGTGTGTGTTCCTCCATCGACCAATACGCGTTATTTATATATGTATATCTTTCGAAAAAGTTTACTGTTTGTATAACATAGTATAACTGTACAGTAGCAAACAAAATTATTCAATCCATAACTGAGTCATTGAAATACTAATACATTGAAATACTAATTTTCTAGTAGGAAGCTTCTATGTTCTATTTCAAACAGTAGACTCTTATTATATTGCCACAAGATTGTAACATTCAAGATACGTAGTAAAACAACATGTACAGCGCACGAGAAATACAACGCGTGATAGTTTAACAAGTTGTCTAATGCATGTTGGTTATTCAACGCGTGATACTACAACGTATGATCATTGAACGCGTGGTTCTATAGTACAATCTGTAGTAATCCAACGAACGGTAACACGTAATGATCTAACACGTGGTATTACAACACGTGGTGATTCAACGCGTAATGATCCTACGTGGTGATTCAACATGCAATACAACAGTTGAACGCGTGGTAGTGACAATTTCTGCGATGTAACTGCATAAGAATGCAGCATGCAAAATACAACAAATATAACGCGTGACAATATAACGCACAACATAACGCAATAGATTATAAAAGCACGACAATAGTCTACCGCTATTCTTCTAGTACTTTAAATTTCGCAAAATAGAGTAGCCTCTTAAGATCATAATTTAACAATAAAATATGTGTACGCATTTCCTAATAGACGAGTTGGTCCCAAATGGTGTCGAATAACCAGAGAGAGGAAAACATCCTCTATATTCGTACGAACGATGGCATGTTTCAGGTGGGGGAAAGGCGAGCGTCATGGAACGCGTTACGAACGTGTTTTGCGGGAGCGGAGGGGTTGCCTATACGAATTTGCAGAGCGCGAACAATGCGAACGCAACCCCGGAAAAGCCGAGCAGGAGCGTACCAACGTCGATGGGTAATATGCCAGCGGCCAACAACAAGAGTCTGAATAGTAGCAACACTCCCAGCAGGGCCAGGATATCGAGGAGCCGACCAAAGAACGTACCCCTTGCCAGCGGAGGTACAGGAGGCTACGTGCCACCCGCTACGTGGGAACAACTGATGCAAGATGATCATTTCCTTGGCAAATTCTTCCTCTACTTCACCGCCATCGACAGGAGGATCTTGGCGCAGGTGCTGGCTCTTAATTTTCCTTACGATGTACTTCTTTTTCATTGCTCTTCGTGTTAACTCGTTCTTGACTTATATCGAGCTAGATAGGATTAAATGTATATAGTCGTGAACAGGAATTGGTTCAAGGGTTTTAACACGTTCACGGTTTGGGATTTGTAGGCATTCACCGATTGCACACTTGGGGGTCATGTAGGCTTCTTTGGATAACTAGGGTAGAAAAAAAGTCTACTTGTTTTGTGCATTTGAGGATTAATCAAACGTTAACCTGTGAAGCCTATTGTTACTTTTTGTTTATGCAATTGCAAGATTTAATTGGATCACATTTATAACTATGAATGCATTAGGTATCAAATTGCAAGTATAAAATATTGTATTCTAAGTACCATATAATCAAACATTAACCTGTGAAGCCTATTACCACTGTTACTTTTTGTTTATGCAATTGCAAGATTTAATTAGATCACATTTACAACTATGAACATGTTAAATATCAAATTGCAAGTCTAAAATATTGTACTCTAAGTACCATACAATCAAACATTAACCTATGAAGCCTATTACCATTGTTGCTTTTTGTTCATACAATTGCAAGATTTAATTAGATCACATTTACAACCATGAATGTGTTAAGTATCAAATTGCAAGTCTAAAATATTGTATTCTAAGTACCATATAATCAAACATTAACCTGTGAAGCCTATTACCATTGTTACTTTTTGTTCATGCAATTGCAAGATTTAATTAGATCACATTTACAACTATGAACGTGTTAGGTAAATCTAAACATTGTATTCTAAGTACCATACTTTGTAATTTCTATTACCAAAGCCCTTCATCCTAAGAGTTTGAGCAGCTACCTCTAGAAGTTATTTATAACTCCATACACAATAGAGTACATTTAAAACTCATTCAAAACCCACTTTTAAAGATGTCCAAAAATAAGTGCCCTGAAAAATAAAATAAAAATTTGTTCAGATTTTCATTTTGACTTGCAAATTATATTACGGTCTATAACATACCAGAAGTTTCGGTAGCATCCAAAAGAAGCCTGATACCGCTGCTGTTTCACAAACGAGTCACGAATAGGACAATCGCGAACAAGGGGCTTGACGTGGCTGTAAAGTTGCGCAATCGTCATCTCCTTGGACGCGCATATGGGTGGAGAATAATTCTACTTGGTCGTAAAATAAATCAAAATGATGGAAGACAGCAGAGAGAGATGCTCCGTTAACTAGCTTGTTTGTTTGGAAGGCTTTAAGCCTCTTGGCCGCGTGCACCTTCGTTTTGAATAGTGAGAAAGATATTGCCGTTTTATAGTCGGAATTACTACTTAGTTTCAGTAACACGCGGTGCAATTCTTCACGCTGTCCGAGCTAATACCTTCATTTTTATCCGTTATCTCCACGGTACACGTACTCAACGAACACGTGCACAAAGAATCAAAGAATCGTATTTCCAAGGATAACAATTCAAACCAAGTAACTGATGTAATTTTGCAGGTGTGCTCAAGATGGAGAGACATACTTTATGCTAGGCCAAGACTTTGGGCAGGGTTGGTGCCCGTGATCAGGTGTCGCGAGATACGTGCTCTGCCTCCTAATTCCCGCACGCGTCTCTATGCGTCTTTGATGAGGAGAGGTTTCCATTCTTTGGTCCTGCTGGGTGCCTCGGACGAAGACATCCCTGATCTGACACATGGCTTCCCTTTAGCACAGAGAAACATTCATTCTCTCTCGTTAAGATGCTGCGCGGTTACCGATAGGGGTTTAGAAACCCTCTTAGATCATTTACAAGTAAGTCTTTTTACAGAAATTCCTTTACTGATATAAACTAATGGTACAAAACTCTCTCATTGTTACAAATTATAATTGCAAGAAATTTATATTATCATTTGTATGTACCACTGTGTACTTGCAGTCTAATTTATCTTATTGTCTCATTCTACTTCCATGTAACAGAAAAATAATTTTGTGCATCTGTATTTGTAGGCGTTGTTCGAGCTTGAATTAGCCGGTTGCAACGAGATAACGGAAGCCGGCTTGTGGACCTGCTTGACACCTAGAATAGTATCGCTCTCACTGTCAGACTGTATCAACGTGGCCGATGAAGCCGTCGGTGCTGTCGCTCAATTGTTACCGAGTCTCTATGAGTTCTCGTTGCAAGCTTATCACGTAACCGACGCTGCCCTCAGTTACTTTCATGCCTCGCAAAGTAGCTCCCTCAGCATCCTCAGGCTCCAATCCTGCTGGGAACTCACTAACCATGGTGTGGTCAATATCGGTAAGGTTCCTCTTCAATCCTTGAAGACCATTCAACAACTTCTACAAATTCAACTTCACTTTTACACACATACTACAAGATACATATAATCAAGATTCCTATATTAAATTCATTCTCAACTTCCTACATTACCATATCTACCCTACATTCTACATTGCCATATATATTTAATAACCATAAGACAGAGATGAAAATAAAAAGATGAAACAGTACTAAAATTATGCTGGCACAGAGTAGGTGGACGATCGCTGATGCAGAAAATGAACATTTGCTTATTGAATGAAACGTGCAAGATGAAAGCCACGAAACTGCAGACCTTGAAGTTGAGAGCAGCGTTTAGAAAACGGAACGATTGTGACATCGGTTCTGCATGAATCCAGGTAGAAATACGTGATGACGATACCGTGAAATTAAGTCAGGTGGTAGACGTATCCGGCGATTATAAATTTAGAATTAAGGAACACAGCTTTATTTAGCTTTCAAGCTGTCAGCGATCGTTCAGACTCAAGTTCTTAGGTGAGTTGATGCTACGAGGACAACGACCGGATGTCGTTATTTATACTACTTTGCATTCTGAGATTCGTGGACATTTTCAGCGGGATTCATATAGCATAATGATTCTTAACGTGATAAATCATTCGGTACGAATCCTTTGTAGACATTCTGAAGGTCAGCGGTGCACAGTGCATTTCTAGCAAAATCTGGCTGCGTTTCAGTGAGATATTTGCAAACGGAAGTGTTAATCATTTAGATACTAATTAACCACGTATCACCTTCGATCTTTCACTCTCTGTTCGCCAATTTAACCTAAAACGTAGGTAAATTATGTTCATACTTTTATCACAAACAACCTAAGTAACAGAGCAAACATACAACCTAATTTTTGTCCATATATTTTCTGTAAAGTTTAGAGTAAATGATCATCTTTTCAGTGCACTCGTTACCCAACTTGACCGTCCTGTCGTTGTCTGGATGCAGTAAGGTGACGGACGACGGCGTCGAATTGATCGCTGAAAACCTGTCGAGGCTTCGTTCGCTGGATCTGAGCTGGTGCTCAAGAATCACGGACGCAGCCTTAGAGTACATTGCTTGTGATCTGAATCACTTGGAGGAGCTTACGCTGGACAGGTGAGAGTTGCTTTAATGGGACATCAGCCGGCAAACAGCGAGTGCCTTAAATCGCGTTAGCCCGGCATTTAGCCGCGGTGAATCCGTACGATCCGTTCGCGCTTCATTCATGTTCTAAATACTGAACGCGTTAACAAGCATTCTATTTAAGATCGGCTATTACGCAATAAACGTGAATCATCTATCGTGGAACGTTCAGACGTCTAAGGAGACGGAATTGCAATCTGCTTAAGCGACCGATTGCCCCGATGATATACGACGCTCGAACATATTTGAAACGTTGGCTCGATTACAGGACTCGGATTGTCTGGCGTTCCGTCTTCGAAAGTCCATGCCAATTTGTCGTAAATTGAGACGTTAATGATACGATGATCATCGTCGATCGTTCGTGTCGTGTTGAAAAATGGCCCGTCGTTTACTTATTACAATTTCATCTCGCAAAGAGTATCCATCGAACGTTACTGTAACTTAAGATCTTATTTTTCTATCTAGATGCGTGCACATCACCGATATAGGCGTGGGCTACATCTCCACAATGGGATCACTGAGCGCATTGTTTTTGAGATGGTGCATACTGCTTAGAGACTTTGGTCTTCAGCACTTGTGCGGCATGAAATCCTTACAAGTACTCTCTGTGGCAGGTGAGAACATTCTCTGTACACTGTCCCTTATGTTTCAATTTATACTAATTCTATTTAAACCTTTTTCAACTTCTGTGCCTTCAGTTAATTACATTAATCTCTCCTTCAAGTCATGCTTTAAGTCATCCTACTTTAAATCATCCTGCTTTAAGTAATCCTACTTTAAGTCATCAAGTAATTAAGCATCTGTAACGGAGACATAAATTGTTAAAATGAAATTAATTAATATAAAATATTAATCTTCACAGGTTGTCCATTGCTCACGAGTAGCGGATTGTCCAGCTTGATACAGCTCCGTCATTTGCACGAGCTAGAGCTAACCAACTGTCCAGGAACGTCTCAGGAACTGTTCGACTATTTACGCGAGCACCTTCCTCGCTGTTTGATCATCGAATAAACGATATCGTACAAGGAGCAGCGCAGCTCCAAGGGATTTCTTCGCGTTTAAGGCCGCAGACGAATTTCTATTCCTAGAAACCAAACGACGAAAACAAAATTGTTTCACGTAAAGCAATACTCAAAGCGACGAAGGGTGTACGAGAAACCGAGCCACGGATGCATCGTACGAATAGAAAAGCTATTAATTGACGTCCAGACGCGATACACGTTTTTCTCTCTTGTATAACGATGGAAAAAAGAACAAAAGACAAAAAAATAATAAGGAAAACACTAGCCCTTAAACATGCAAAAGTAAACACGATATTAAGGTAGCGAATAGGCATTTTTTCAATACACCAGAGCTCGTTAGCGTAACTAGAAACCAGGATGGATCAGGCCTTTTATTGGCACGAGATGCAGGAAGTTTTAAATTCGCAACATTTTCACGTTTCTAAACTCCACGTCCCTAAATCTCCACGTTTCCTAAAACGAATCTCAATGTATCCATAATAACAAATTGTAAAGTTTGGGGATCTGGACCAACCTAGATAAGAATTCTAGTTACGCCAATGCTAGAGCTCCCATCACCAAATTGCACTCCTCCTTTCGCTAATTGGATTTAGGATATCGCAAAGTGTTTCCTTTTTGTTATTTCCGTCAGCAATGAAAGGACAGCGGACACGAATAAGCCGAAGGTATCCGCCTCTCGATTTCATCGGTGTATGTTGTACAAAGTTTCACGCGTCGCTTGATGATAGGAAAAAATAAATGATGAGACAGTTTAACTCGTAGGTTCTCGCTGAAAAAGAACAAAAAAATGATGATGAACGTAGAATTGTCCGACGAGAGACACGACAGCCTCAAATGGAAAAAAAAAGAAAAAAGAAAAAAAACAGTTAGAACTGTGATAAATTTTTATTATACGTATATTGTTCTACTCCGACGATTATGTTTAGGGCGTTGTTTATCCCGCTTCAAGATTGTTTAATATGTTAACTGCCATAGGAATGATCAGTGATTGGCACTATGAATTTAACGTTACAGATTAAAAGAAAAGAAATTAAAGGGACTGTTAGATAGCATTCATATTATACTAGTTACGCCAGATAGCAAATGGAAGGCTTTTAATTAAAAAAGTGAAACGGTTGTATTCTAAGTAATTGCTACTGTAGCGTGTCATACTATACAAGGACGTTTTCACTGTGGCAGTCAACGTGTTAATAATCGCGATTACGACGCGTTAGACGCGTTGCTTTGAGAAAAGAGCTAAATAGAAAAACGAGCAGAATAAAAAAAGAGCAGAAACATTCCGGTTACGATTACGCAGGTTTAATGAAAAGTTTTTATTTATCAGTCGTACGATTCGCGTGATTTGTTCAACGATACGTGTTGCTAAATTAAAACTGAAAACTGATGAAAAATAGTGAAGAAAAAAAGAGGGGAGAATTAAAGATCATTGCACATCTATGTATTGTCTAGATGAGGTTTTTAACTTATATTTTACCTATGTATATTCTGCTGTCATGTAATTAATGTTTCCTATATTTAAGGCTTACACCTAGCTAAGTTCTCGAATGTTTTTTCATTAAATGTAACGGATGTATCGCAATATAGAGAGAAACGTATTTTATGTGTTTAATACCGTTAACTATTTCTTGAGACGAATCAGTGTTACACTATGGCTCCAGTGTCACCGCTCTGTATGGTGTTGGACGAATTTTATGCCATCGTTGCAATGGAACGGGTGCAATGTTTTCTTTTTTATGTTGACAAATAAAATACTATCGAATAACCTATTATAATAATGTTCAGCATGTCCTCGAAATCTACCGAACTGAAATTATTTTTTGCGTGTTACCACATGTTTAGCACATAATGTCTTTGTATATATTGTACAAATAATGATTAATAATTCTGTTACCAATCAAAACTAAATATAAATATATCCGCACAGTGAAAATTCTATCTAATATCGGGTCGCATGCGACTCCAGTCACGGATGTAACTTTAAGAATGAAAATATGATAACATGATGGAATGTGCTGTGAAATAAAAATTTATTGATCTGAATTTATTTTTGTACCCTTAGCTGTTCTCCCACCATGTAAGTAATCCTAAACCTGGTTCATCGATGGCACCCTAGAATATGGACAAACAATTATACAATAATACTGTACAATAATTACTCTGTTAAATGTTTAGTTGTACATACTCCTAAAGTATATGGAGATGTGTTTTTGGATTCTGATTTTTCTACATTTTCTCCAGACATATTTGGTCCTGTAGGTAGCGCTTCCGTGAAAGTTTCACTCACTACTCTAAATCGTATAATTTCCCCTACAAATTTTGAAGTTTACAACTGATTTACTTGTCTTAAAACATTAAGGCAAACAAAAGTTCCAAAGTTTATTCAAAACATTATACATACCTGCATCCATAAATAAGTCATGTTTTTCACCATCTCCTGTATCATATTCCCATACCCATGCTTGTTCCATTTGATCAAACCTTGAAGGATGCTGCAGTTTATGAGGTGGGATTACAATATCTTCAAAGAATCCTAAAGTTACTGTAAAAGAACATAGAAAGTTATAAATATAAACCTGAATGAGTGGTACAGCTTATTCTAAATCATAAATGTTACCATGAACACCATCAACGCTGCAACTACGTATCTTTCCTATTAGAATTTCTTCCATAAATGGACGAAACACTATAAATCGAAATATTACTTTGGTATGAGATGCACCATCACCAGGAAAAATATATGATTCCTCAATTTTTGTTATGTCATGTAATGCAATACAAAGCCCAACATTGAGATAAACCTGGAAAAACAATTTAACAATGATTTAATTCTGTACATGAAACTGTATTAATATATTTACATTAAGATATAATATTTTACCTTATTAGCCAATTTCCTATTAAGTTCATCGGTAACAGCGTCATTTAATTTGCGTTTGAATTCCCATGGGGGAATTCTAACTGTGTCTTTCAATTCTGCAAGAACAAACATTTCACAACATTTGTTTAATAGTAATACTTGTTATTTTAATTTAGAAGCACAAACATTGATCTTCTTTCCTTTTGTTAAACGTGCAAAATAACATTTCCATTAGAATTTTTAATAAGTTTTCAACAGTTTTGAAATACGCTAACCTCACATGTTGCGTATTTCAAAAAAGCCGCAACATAACATAACCTATAATCCAAAATACTGCAAAATATGAAACATGGGTGACAGCATGGATATTGTACAGTCAATATTAGAAAATGATACTCAAGAAAAAGATCCACGTAAATCTACGGTAGTACAAAAAGATGTTGAAGTTGAAACAGATATAGGAACTCTTTTAGCATTTGATTATAACACTTTGGATATAAAAGCACTAAGGTAACCTACAAATTTATTTTTATAGTCCATGTATTTATATTTTCAGCAGATTTATTTTGTATTAACTGCTTTTATATATTTTATAGAGGTCAGCAGGAACCATATTTAAAAAGTGTAACAAGGGATAATGTGCAGATATTAATTAATAAAATCTGGGAACTCCCAACTGAACGCATTGATGAAGTGATAGTAGCAAAATTACCTAAGCCTCGGTATATTTTACCACGATCTCGTCAAATTCCAAAACCAAAACCTTTAACTAAATGGCAACAATTTGCTAAAGAAAAAGGTATTAAATCTAAGAAGAAAGGTAAATCTAAACTTCAATGGGATGAGGAATTACAGGTATGTTTTTTTTTACAAAAGCTATATTTTACTCTACATGTATATGTATTAAGGGTACAAGTATATATATCATTGATATCTTTTGCAGAAATGGATACCTACATTTGGTTATAAACGTAAGGCAGCTTTGGAACAAAAAGAATGGTTGGTAGAAATAAATAATGAAGGTAAAGCCACAGAAGACCCATTTGCTGCTGCTAAAGTAGCAAAAGAAGAAAGGCGGTCTAAGAATGAACTGCAAAGGTTGCGTAATATTGCCAAGGCAAAGAACATTAAAGTGCCACAAGTAGGACTTCCTACTAGAGAACATTTTCCTGAGTCAAAACAACTTGCTCAGGCCATTACTATTGCACGTACATCCACAGCCTCTGTTGGCAAATTCCAGGACAGGTAATTTTACATATCATGTTATCCCAATACCAATTATGGAATAAATTTCACATAGATATTCACTATATGTATAGGTTACCAAAAGAGAAAGATGCTAAGGGTATAGCAAAACAAGTACCAGGTATGAAAAGAAAGGCTGAAAGTATTCCATTGAATATAAGTGATGAGAAAAAGAGGAATACAGATTTAGCAAATAACATTCTCAAAAGTAATACAAAAATTTTCCGTGAGGACTTGTCTGTACCAAAGTAGGTTCTTAAATATTTTGAAAAGTTATATTAATACAAAGACACAATGTATTTATATATTTTTATCTTACAGAACAAAGGTTAACGAAACAAAGACAAAGAAAGGTAAAAAGGTAACAAAACATAAGGGAGCAAAGAAACCAAGAGGAGGAAAAGGACAACGAGATATGCGGCTTAAAGTAGGCGGTAGGAAACGAAGATAAAAGAATTGAATACTTATGTTATTTTAATTGTTTGTACTATATTGACTGCAAATGGCATTTCAATACATATTGTTAAGTGTATTAACATTAAAAGCGTTAATAAAATGACATTTGTATAAGAATCTTGTATTTATTTATCTATATAGATTATACCTATAACCCTAGTCCCTAATATTCATAGAACCTAAGCTCCTAATATCCCTAGATTCCTATACTTCGAGTTCAATACAAATTTTAAAAAATATATTGACCCTTCCTATGAATAGGTTAATTTCATTGACCTCAAATTTACATTTGAAAAAATGTAAATTTTATTTTAACAATCAAGGGATATGTTTTCGTTACTGGAAAAAATGAAATAAAATTAGGTAGGATGATAGTAAATGTATGTGTAATCGAAATGTAGGTAGTGTTACAAGCCGATAAGGCAGGTTGTCCCTTAGCCACAGAATCAGGGTAACGTGAGAAAGGTGAAAGGTCAAAAACAGCACGGGATATCGACTCGGGGAACTCGAGAGGGCGAGGTAACCTGGCTGCGGGTATAAGGGAGGGTAAGTGCGAAAGCGGGTTGTCCTAGAATCTGTAAGGGGTTCCACCCCGCATGTGATTTTATACGTATCGTGCATGTATACACGTTCAATGCCATTTGAACGAAATACAAACGCATTTAGATACTTCGTGCAATCTATGTCAGTCACAATTATCGATACATTTGACTCTATTTCAAATGTTAAATGTATCGTAATACTTACATAATAAGGTTTTGTTCAAATTCGTAAGAACTATTGCCAGTTTATCGTAATAACCCCCAATTTGACATCATAATACGAGTCTCGTATAATGGTAGCAAAAGCAAGACAACCCTGCATGATGTACATAATATTTCAATGCAGTGGTACATTATCCAATTTACCTGTCCTATTTGATCACTAAACTGTTAAGTATCACTATATGATGTAATTCACTACCCTACAAAATCATACAAAGTCTTAAATTCTAATGTTCTAAAATTCTAAGAAAATAGTATCGTAAACTGAATTCCATATCGAAACGATCGATAATTACAATCGATGCATGTTGCAAAGATATTCCTTAGCTATCGATTCAAGTATGACGACTTACGATGTGAACCCTGTTACTTGTAACGGTGAAGTGAAAAAACACCTGCTGTATTCCTAAAAATAACTTCACCTAATGATTTTATCTAACTCGATACTTCGATTTTCTTCGAAACTGAAATATTTCATTATACATCGAGTATAACTACTTTTACCTCGAGCTACACATAAAAATCGAACGTCATCGCGTCCGCATGCAGTAAGTCAATATTGATAATCATCGTTGCGAAACCAGTTAATATTTCAACTTTCTACAACAAACAAATTATAGCTCTCCTATTTAGCCTATACCTCCCACTTAACAGGAAATATGGCTCACGAAAGTGTCTCCAATTTAAATAAGTTTAGGTATTTGCATAAGGCGAGTGAACCAAAGATGTACATAATCAGGGGCGGCCTCATAGTAAATATGATCCTGGATGAAATCATAGTATGGCCTTCCTATAATTTTTTAAACGAAATTTTTGGGAGTGATGGAGAAATGCAATAGGAAAATTATATAATATAATTTAAGGTAAGCATTATATGGTGATAAGAAGTTTATATTTCACCATTCTTATTTTTTTATTTGCTCAAAATGTAAGAATTAGAAAATTGAAAAGTTTCAAAATATAAAAATTTACAAATTCAAAATTATAGATCCTCAAACTACATAAATCTAGTTGTCAAATTTTAAGAATAAATGTTAAAACTTTTTAATTTCCAAATTCTTACATTTTGTTACTTCCTACTTGACGTGCCAGCTACCCACACAATTTTTCTATTTGAATAATCCCACAAAAACTACGTTCTTTTTATTAGAGCTGACGAAGTGGTGCCCCGGGCAGTCGCCCCCTTCGCCCGTACATTCCTCCGTCTCTGTAGATAATCGAGCGACGTAACGCGCTTGCGAGGATTTGGCGAGGAGGGGTTGTCGAGCAGGAGGGTGAAGAAGTAACCGCGCGGTGCTGACGGTGGTCAGTCGGTGGTTGCTCGGTAGTAACGGGCGCGTCCACGGAGTGCGGGATAACCATGGAGCCTGCGTTAATTATAACGAGCAAGTGATACGCGCCGTGTGTACACGGGGATCGTGTCCTGGATATTCGTGTCCCGCGTATCCCCTTCGCGCACCCCTATTCCCCCCCGTGTCCGTGCTTCTGTGTGCGCGCGGTCCCTCTAACGGTAGTAGTTTGGCATCTCGCTTCCATTATAAAAAAAAAAAGAAAAGAAATAAAACAAAAAGGAAAAAGTGCACGGGTAGGACAAAGAGAGGCACGACGAGCAGGAAAATGTCATCCACGTAATCGAAGGAAGGCGCTGGGAGAGAAAGAAAGAGAGGCAATTCTCGGTACACGGTGCAGTGGTTAACCCTGAGTCGTTGGTACGCGCAGCCTTTTGGTGTTGCTGGCTGACTTGATGCCTGCTTTGCTATTGCTGTCGCCGTCGAACCGTCGCCGACGTTGCTGCAGCAGTTGCTAGCGATGCGAAATGAACGGGAAAAAAAGAGAAAGATCATGTGTTAATTGAGAGGGAGAGAGAGAGAGGGAGAGAAAGAAACAAATGTAGCCTTCATTGTTGACCGTCGTCGTCGTCCTCGTCGTTGGTCGTCATTTAATTGTACAGAACGCTCTGCGCGTTTTTTATAACGCGAGCTCAAAAAAAAAAGAGAGAACAGAGGAAAGATAATAAATGCGATGTGCTCGTTGGCCACCAGTCAGCCTTTTATTTTTTTACGCGCTTTTTCATGTGTGTCTTTCGTTTTTTCTTTTTAGGATGTAATCGAGTAGAACGAACCGTCGTCGAGTTCGTGCTCATCGTGGATCCCGTTGGCCTTTCGATATTTCTTTTTATTTTTTAACTGGGACTTCATGTATTATTTGGCTTCGTATACCCTCCTCACTTGCTTCGAGCACGCACGTACCACTGCATGAGTACTGTTTGGTTGCTATCCTTGATACATAGATACGTACGTGGTAATTACCTTCATTCACTTACTTTTTTTACATGAAGTATATGCAGGTGTATTATAATTGATTACTTTCTTTTTCTTTTTCAGTATTGAAGTTAGAATATCGAATAATGTAATTATTGCCAGAATCGTTACTATTTCATGTAAAATATAGTACGTGGTATTTACACACGGCTTATTCTATACAGTCCACTTTAACCAAAGCCGTAGCTGGAGTTTCCGGGTCCCGGAATAAAAATGGACGCTTTTAAAAATTTTATTAAATTTACAAATCTGAAAATTTGTGCGTTATGATTTGAAAGTGTAGTTTATGAATGAGTTTGGAAATTTGTAATGTAGAAAATCTGAAAATTGAGAAATTTCTAAATTTGTACATTTGCAAATTAAGAAATTAAGAATTTAAGCAAATTAGTATATTTCTAAATTTAGAAGTTTAAACACGGGGCCCGGGGCGAAAGTATGTAAAATGGTTCATTTTATTCGTCACTTATAACGAAGGTAATGGAGAAAGATCAAAAAGAGAGACAAAGAATAGGACGAGACAAAAGAAGGCAAAGATAGACGGCAGAAGGGCACTGAAAATGAACGTAATCAAGCGCGGGAGGGGAAGAAGGGCGAAAAGGAAAATGTCAGGGTAGGATAAGAAGGGATAACTAGAACGTGTCACGGTATAAAACAATGAGGAAGAAGAGGGTTTTTCGATTTGTTACATTCGTGTCGAAACTACTTGACCCATTGACGGGTCAAGAAGCTGAACAGAAAGGTGTCAATGCAGAGGTCTCCTTGTAATGTTCGGTTCGGAAAGCTTTTAAGGACTCGTAGGTAGAAGTCAGTGAATTATTTACGTACTTTTTTAATTAATGAAACTACCATTAATTAGTGAAAATACATTTTTTACCTAAATTAAAAATGTTTGAATTTTTGTACAAAAATGATTATTTATGACAGGTTTTAAAGCAGATTTTGAAGAATTGCAATTTCTTCTTTCTGTAAAGATAAATTGCGATAAAATCGCTTTTTTATATTTCTTAGTTTGTACCTGCAATATAGATACCTGTATATGTTCCACGTTATGCTTTTAGCGATTATAGCGTTAGTACCTTATTCTTCTTAATGTACATTTTCCATGCTTAAAGAAAGAAACTAATTCTATAAAATATTTCGGATTTACCTCGTGTTAGTACCATTCTCCCTCCATTCTACAAAATCTATTTTATTTGATAAAAGATTAGTAAACAATATTCAGATGCAGAATTATAATTAAATGCTCAGACCACTTTTAATTGCAGCATTCAGTAACTGTGTTCTTAATTCTTGTACGCAGGGTCGGCGGGAGATGAAGAAGTTCAAATTGTTCTGAATTTGAACATGTTCCAAAATTGTGTTTTATATTTATATCCCTTTTGGCCAGCCCTGCCTATACGATAAAGCAGCTTATTGTATCCAAAACGCATACGCAAAATATTCAGCTGTAAATGAACGCTTTTCATGTGCTTTCCGCTATAATACTTAGTCGGTAGATTAGAATGACGGCCGCCAATAGCGGGCGGATGTCCGTCACGTTTCTTGCCTTTCCAGAGGAAAAAGACAGGAAGACGATGCAAAGGGATCTAAACTCGTAACAGGAAGAACGCCTGGCCCGAAGGCGTTAAACCGGGAAGAGTATAATCGTGGTGCGAAGCAATGTACGCAGCTGCGGGTGGCGCCAGTATTGCGAACAGGAGGAAGCAGAAAAGATTGCAGCTTAACAAACGTGTCGCCGAGGGTACGGTCCCGGCACGGTTGAAGCCGGTTCCAGCAGCTTCTTCTCAGCACCACTACCACCATCCCAGCAAGTTTGCTCGTCCGCACGTTCTTCCACCATCTTCCACACCACAGCCACAGCCACAACCACCGTCATCTGCATTCCATCCGAGCATCGATCGACGGCGTCATGTCGAGAAGTGTCAGCAGGTTGCACCTGTTTCACCGATCCAGTTTCCGATATCGCCACCACCGTTGTCTCTCGAATCGCCTAGTTCGGTTACTTGCGCCACTAAATCCAATAATTTCCCTTTCCCGCCACCATCGATCCTTGATCTCCGAGTTTCGCCATCTTCATTGGAGCTACAGGTGGGTAGATTGTTCAGCGGTAATTTAATTGCCCTAGGGTCGTTTCATTATATATCTCTATCTTTTTTTAGCTCTGTTTCTCTTCTTTCTCTATCACACTAGTCGCTGTTGCTATAGGTACCCGATCACGTTATTACTCGCAGTCCTTGTTCAAGTACTTAATAATCCTCGTTGCACTTTGCACCTTCTCTTGCTGGCACACCTTTACTTATACATTAGGAACACACCATCGATTGGCTGTCTGGTGGCGTATGTAAAGCCCCGCGATAACACGTCCTCGAGCGGCTACAGGTTCGTCAGCTGGTTATCCATCAATTGTAATTTTCTTTTAGTAATTAACATGCCTCGACTGGTTCCTACCAGCGGATACGAGCACCTACTAATGTTGGAGGCAGACAGTACGATGTTAGGAGTAAGTTGTAGTGTCTGGTACCGATCACGGTTGGGGAAGCTTTGAGAAGAAATTGGTGTGGTTATTTTGACTGGGGAACAGAAGGGAAAAGGAAAAGTTTAACTTATAAGGTGTATAAAAAAAAAGAAAAAACTGGAAAGGAGAAAGAGGAGGAGGAGGAGGACGGTAGAGAGAGATCTTGATGATCAAAAACATTAACAAATGAATGAGCGGAATGCAGGCTGCTTTATTGATTAGAAGGGAGAAGCAACGGTTACGGGGGGGTAAGGTGGTGAACTTTAGAGAATTACCCTCCAACTTGGCCACCAGACTAATTCCGCCGCTTCCGCGATATCCCCCACGATCTTATGTTTATGGGGTAAGTATCAACTGTTCCGATATGCTGTATCAGCAACAGTAAGCTATTGGCATCAGAGGGTAACTGCTGCTTCCCTAGCTGATTATCTATGCATCAACTATATACCTCTTTCTGGAAAAAAATATTATATTGTAGCGTATACTTGATGTTTATCCCTTTTTTACTTTCTCTTATCATAGAACAGATGACTGTTTTCTATATTTGTTACATATTTATTAAAAAAGAAAAAGATGCAATCACTAAAAAGAAGTTGAAGATCCAAACGAATAAAAGAGTTCCAGTTTGATATACCTTTTTATCTTTTTATATCAACTTTTCAGTGAAATAAAGATAAAGATTATTTTCATCTTAGAAATGCACGTTAAATCAGTTTAAGTTAGTCTTTAAAACATTTGATCGAAAGATTCATAGTGATTCCATTACATATAATGTGAAAGAAATAAAAATCATGCATTTGAGATTGATATTATGGTACGGAAGATAGTAACTTCTTGCCATGTGCACTATACAGTAGTCAACGTTTAATGGTTAACGATTGCTACTAATTATATTTAATTAATTCTTTGTTGTCAATCAGAATGCAATGATTACAGTGCACTTGTATAGACAAGTTCTACGACACATGTACGTATAAACGTTTATACATGTCTCGATTGGTTCTTTGTATAAAAATTTTTCTGTATTTTGTTTAGTACGTGCATGCATGTTTTTTATATTATTATTTATGTGCTGGGTAACGAGGAAAGAACGTATTAATTAAAAGTATCTAAGATAGTACATAAATAATAGAAAATGTTTCACATGATAGAGAAAGATGTAAACTAAGTAATTATTATATAATGCTTTTATGTTTTATATTTATTTATATTTTGTATAATAGTACATATATAATATTTACCATAGAATAAAGAAACATATTAAGAAGTAATCTATACTGTAGATTGGTCAGAATTGTCTTAGTCAAAGTATATAGCATCTAAAGATCTGATAGATATTAAAAAGTTGAATGAACTCAACCGTAGTTGCTAAAAATGTTTACGGTAACAATACCTGAATGCAAAATAATTTCAGTGTGGTGGAGGACCTGGTAAAGCAGCATGGCAAGGGTGCAGCAGACCTTCTCCCCTTCCTTTATCTCCTATGTCGCCTCATGGATGCCGTGGAGATGGCTACAAGACAAAGCAATGCGAGGCTCATCGACGATGGATGAAAAGAAACAGGGTAAACGAGCGCTTATTCGATATAACTTTAACACAGAAATTTAAGCAAATTATATCAACTAAATTACTAATAATAAAAAGCATTAAAAGTTTCTATTTTTATATACTATACTAAAATGTTCTTCATTCCGTACTATTATTGTTTTTAGATAAGAGACGCGAGCTATTGCTACGGAAGCAGTGGAGAAGATGACGAAGAAGATGGAAGCAGTAACGCAAACCGTCGTAGAGGAGAAGTGAGTGCGGCAGTGAATACCGTACTTTATGCGGGGCTGGGAACAACAGCGCTCGGATTAGTTATCTCGTTTGTCGGCACTGGAGAGAAAGGATTCCTCAGTCCTGAATTGAGGCTGGTGGGTCCTTCGCTACTGTGCGCCGGTTTACTGTGTTGCCTATTTCGGGTGCTGCTCTGCCTCTGTTTATGTCGTTGCGGCCAATGCCGCTGGCGGTTTTGCCACGTTGCTTCTGACAAAAAGGAAAAAGTGAGGAAAACGGAAGCACGCCCAGCTGGAACATTGCCTACCGCCTCACTTCTGTCACCAGCGCAACAACAGCGACAACAATCAGCCATGTCTTCGAGTGGCGCTGCATCATCATCGACAAAAGCACACGAGCTCTTGCTCTCTCCTGCCCAACTACCAGAGTGAAAACACCATTATGAACGTTTTCTACGAGAATCTACACGCTGATTAACTGCCGGTTCTTGTCCAAAATAGAATATCTTGTTTCCATTCGACCTGAACCGTTTTCGCAAAAAACCATCACAGCCTAATCTTAGTTAAATGCGAAATCTAGCGCTTAAAAACAATAGTGAAATAAACGATCGGCTATGTTTTTCTACCCCTACCGTGTTTAAAAAAGTAAACAAGTAATTACTAACGAGTCTTTAACTGCTTCCTGGTTTATTTCCTTCCACGTTTGTATTTTTTTTACAAAGAATTGTCTAAATTTAATTCATTTTCCTTTCCAAAATTTTGCAACATTCACACTTTAATTCTTATGATGTAAGTTTAGCTTACCGTCAACAACTGATCTTACAGTCTTTTGTAAAACACAATCGTACGTGAAAAAAAATATGCGACGGTCAAGACAGTTGTTTTCACGAATCGCATTTTGTATTTTAATAATTTATAGTAATATCATTTTGACCTGCAGTGATCAGGAAAGCTGGAATTGCATTTGATCGGTAGACGTGTAACTGTATATGACAGGTGTATCAGAAGTGGTAGCATTAGAAGCAGTCGCGGCAATGGCAAACAACTGATCTTCATATATAGTTCCTTGTGGCTCAACTTTTCCATTGCCTGTTGTTGTACCACTTCCTGGAGGATTATCTCCTTTTGTAGCCTCTCGATACTTTTGTAGATATACTTTTAGTGGCTCTACATAATTGTCAAAACCAAGAGTCGTCATGGCAAATAGAATATCTTCACCGTTAATAGTCTTGCGTTTTTCCATATGACATCGATCACTTGCTTCAGACGTGATAAACGATATAAATTCTGACACACATTCCTGAACGCATTCACGTGCATCTTTTGCTATCTTTCCTGCTTCTGGTATAGCCCTTTTCATAATTTTAGCAACATTTGCAATTGGCAGAAATCGATCCTGTTCACGAAGGGGACCTCCACCACCGGTACCTCCAGTACCTTGTAAAGGATCGCTTGTTCCATGATTTGAATCGTCTGTGTTTTCAGGATCATCTAGATAAAAATCATAATTCAGTTTTCTATAATCATCAATTTGTAAAACTAACATTTAAAATTATTAAATACGTATTTAACTAATAATTACACGATATACGCCAACACTGAAAATTGTCAATTATTACAAATTAGTTAAATATAAGAATTACATAATTATGTTTTATTTACATTTGCAACAAAATATTGTCAAAACATCCTTAACCTACCTTCCATGTCATCCGATTGCACACTGATATACGATGCAGAAACACCACTTCCTCCAAGAAATGCAGTTGTGCCTAAGGGTCCTCCATCGTCACCACTTTCACCACTATTTTCCATTGCTAGGTAAGTTTATATTAACAATGCGTCGAAAATATTTCAATTTCCTTAACCTGTCTGTATCTTTGTTTTCACAATACTTCATTACACTTTTTTGCCATAAACAAGTGTTTACCTAGATGTCGATTACAATGAAGTTTCTCATGAAAGTACGCCACGAAGTACCATGTCAAATATGCGCAACTAGAGTATCTCCAATAGGCTCATACTGCAATCTTACCGCCTTCAAAGAGTAGATATAATAAGAGGATATAAAAGGAGGAGTAGTATAATATTAGACAACGAAACTTACCTCTTAGAGAGAGAGAGAGAAAGATGGAAGACACAACTAATTTAAATGCCAAAATCAAAAGAAGCGGGAGTGCGCATGCGCGAAGTGTTGAAGTATGGCGGTCGAAGAAGAATATTTCAAACTTGCATATTCACCAATTTTTGTATTAAATATTTTGCTATATATTTGTAACACATGCATCTGTAATTTTTTGTGAAATAAAGTTTTTTATTTTCTTATGAATTATTTGTAGTAATTATTTCCGTAATACCTACCCTTCAAATATATCACTTTGGTATACCCTTTCCTTTTTTATCCTTTCCACGCCGTAAAATTGATAAAAATACCTGAAAAGATAAAGTTAGTAATCTAGAGAAAATTTATTACAAATATATTCGAAATTATGAGAGACTGACCTGAAAGTAGTTTTGCTCGATTTAAATTTTCCGCTCGTTCTGTACAACCAGTGGTTTCCGTCTTATCTGTTGTCACCTAGTTTTGAAAAGTTTTGCATTTTATTATAAAATCTGTAAATCTTATAGATTTACAAGTATGGAACTTGTAATTTATGTTTATTTGATTCAAATATTTTCGTAAAAAAAAATGTGGAAAAATTAAATTATAATTAATTCGTAGCTATTAGCTCGATATCGTTTTCTAAAGTTCATTTTTATAAAAATGTTTAGAAAACGATATCGATTACCAGGTCACACCACGTGGAGGTTGCTACGATCGTGACCCGCCCTAACTCCAAATCCCTTCCACCCTCCAAATGCAACAACCTCATTTATCGGAAGGATAAATGAGTTTTGACTCTACTTAGCTCGTAAGCTCGCAAAAATATACAAGTTCTTTACCACAATCCAGTAAAGAACTTGTATCACACACACGCACGCTATACATCTTAAAATCTAATACGCTCGTGGGATCCCACGCTCACACTCTTATTAACAAACTTATTCTAAACGCCGCAGGGTACCTCTACTTCTAAGATTGCACTCAAATAATTTATCACGAATTCAAAAAGCAAAGGGAAGAAAGTTAGAAGAACTTTCTATAAAAAGAAAAGAAAGTTAGAAGAACTTTCAAACAAAAAAAAAGAAAGTTAGAAGAACTTTCAAACAAAAAAAAAAGAAAGTTAGAAGAACTTTCTACTAAAAAGGGGGTCAGTATTTTTTGCCAAGTGAACCTCGCCTTCCATGGGTCAAAGGGTAGTTCATAGTGACTTACGTGAACCACGAGACAGAGATGAACCGAAAATACTGGCGAGAACGAGTGACACATCCGCGGAGGGTCTCCCATTTCTCCCCGCTTGCGTTTGAAGCAAGTCTGACCGCAGAGAGGAGACCCCTACCGTGAGGCAGCAGATCGAGATGGTCCATCAATCGATCGGCCCCGCAGAGATGTGTCCCTGGCGCTACACCAGCACTTGCAGCCCACCTCTGCCGCGTGTTCACAGCACTATGAACCCCCAATGATCCACTTGGGCTCGGAACATTGACAGAAAATAACTGGGTGTACTACAAGCTAACGCGTAGAAAGATTGAGAATTGTTAAGATGAGTGCAAGTTGGAAGTAGGGGTACTTACAGGGACCCACCCACCCTGCCCACACGCATACACTTAAAATTAACGCACGCATATTTGCTTAAAACTAATGCACGCATCCCACGATGTCCATCGATGTCTTCAATCTTCGTGTGTAATATTCACACATGATATGAAAGTACCCTTTAACTCTTATTAAAAACCAATCAAAGAACAAAATAATGCAATTGAAGAAGTAAAATGAAGAATAGTATTGAAAACTTCAGTCCAAGAAATAAAATAGCAAAGAGTTTTGAAAACTTTGGAACCAGAATTGAAACAGAGCAGACTTGGAAAATTCGGAGCAAAAAATAAAATAGATAATAGACTTGAAAAATTCGGAGCAAGAAATAAAATAGATAATAGGCTGGAAAAATTCGGAGCAAGGAATAAAATAGGTAATAGACTTGAAAAATTCGGAGCAAGAAATAAAATAGGTAATAGACTTGAAAAATTCGGAGCAAGAAATAAAATAGATAATAGGCTGGAAAAATTCGGAGCAAGAAATAAAATAGATAATAGACTGGAAAAATTCGGAGCAAGAAATAAAATAGATAATAGACTTGAAACCTTCGAAGCAAGCATTAAAATAGAGAAGAAACTTGAAAACTTCCATTCAAGGAATAAAATAGAAAGAAGTCCTCAAATCATTGAAATGAAAAATAAAATCATTCAGAATCTGAAAAACTCAAACTAAATAAGTCCTGCATCCTGTTCTCACATTTTCACACACTCACGCATACTACAATACTTATAACAAAAGCCCTAACTGTGCCTTTTGTTCTAACATTGCACTCATATAATGTAAAATTTATAAAGAAAAGTGTTAAAGAAGAAAGTTGGAAGAACTTTCTTTTAAGTTTCGAGCAATTGGCAATAAAAATGATACGGTATTACTACAATCTAATATGTAACAAGTTAAAAAATTGTAAAGATGAGTGCAAGCTAGAACAAAAGGCACTTACAATATGCACAAGCTTTTCGTCACATTATGTGACGAAAAACCTGCGCCCGAGCCCACCCAACCTCCCACAGCTCGGAATAAATATAAAACTAAAGCATTCTTACTAAAAATTAAATACTGAAACAGATAAAATTTTACTAACTTAGAAAATTAAGCAATGAAGCAAAATATTTAAAATAAAACCGTAGCACTCAGCTCGGTAGAGTTTTCTAAAGACTAAAAAATCTTTAGAGAACTATACCGATTACCGGGTCACACCACGTGGAGGTGGCTACGAATAGTGACCCACCCTAACTCCAAATCCCTTCCACCCTCCAAATGCAACAACCTCATTTATCAGAAGGATAAACGAGTTCTGACTCTACTTCGCTCATAGGCTCGCATATACAAGTTCTTTACCACAATCCAGTAAAGAACTTGTATCACACACACACACGCACACATTAACTTAATACTAATTGTGTGGGATCCCTCGCGCATACATAACTTATTTTAAACGCCGCAGGGTACCTCTACTTCTAAGATTGCACTCAAATAATCTATGTCGAATCAAAAAAGCAAGGGGGCAAAATAGAAAGTTAGAAGAACTTTCTACTAAAACAGCAGAAAGTTAGAAGAACCTTCTGCTAAAACAAAAGAAAGTTACAAGAACTTTCTACAAAAAGCAAAGAAAGTTAGAAGAACTTTCTCTCAAAAGCGGGGATCAGTATTTTTCGCCAAGTGAACCTCGCTTTCCATGGGTCAAAGGGTAGTTCATAGTGACTTACGTGAACCACGAGACAGAGATGAACCGAAAATACTGGCGAGAACGAGTGACACATCCGCGGAGGGTCTCCCATTTCTCCCCGCTTGCGTTTGAAGCAAGTCTGACCGCAGAGAGGAGACCCCTACCGTGAGGCAGCAGATCGAGATGGTACATCAATCGATCGGCCCCGCAGAGATGTGTCCCTGGCGCTACACCAGCACTTGCAGCCCACCTCTGCCGCGTGTTCACAGCACTATGAACCCCCAATGATCCACTTGGGCTTGGAACAATTGACAAAAAATAACTGGGTATACTACAATCTAACGCGTACAGAACTTGAAAATTGTCAAGATGAGTGCAAGTTAGAAGTAGGGGTACTTACAGGGACCCACCCACCCAGCCCACAAGCATACAACTTAAAACTAACTTAAAGCTTAATCAACTTAAAACTAACGCACGCATCCCGCGATGTCCATCGATGATTCCTCGATGATCCCACGATGATCGATGTCGTCAATCTTCGTGTATAATATTCACACATGATATGGAAGTATCAATTAACACTTATTAGAAACCAATAAAACAACAAAATAATACAGTGAAAGAAATAAAATCAAGAATAGAATTGAAAACTTCAGAGCAAGAAATAAAATGGCAAGAGTCTTGAAAACTTTGGAACAAGAATTAAAACAGAGCACAGACTTGGAAAATTCGGAGCAAAAAATAAAATAGATAATAGACTTGAAAAATTCGGAGCAAGAAATAAAATAGATAATAGGCTGGAAAAATTCGGAGCAAGAAATAAAATAGGTAATAGACTTGAAAAATTCGGAGCAAGAAATAAAATAGAGAATAGACTTGAAAAATTCGGTGCAAGAAATAAAATAGATAATAGACTTGAAAAATTCGGAGCAAGAAATAAAATAGATAATAGACTGGAAAAATTCGGAGCAAGAAATAAAATAGGTAATAGACTTGAAAAATTCGGAGCAAGAAATAAAATAGATAATAGGCTGGAAAAATTCGGAGCAAGAAATAAAATAGATAATAGGCTGGAAAAATTCGGAGCAAGAAATAAAATAGATAATAGACTTGAAAAATTCGGAGCAAGAAATAAAATAGATAATAGACTGGAAAAATTCGGAGCAAGAAATAAAATAGGTAATAGACTTGGAAAATTCGGAGCAAGAAATAAAATAGGTAATAGACTTGAAAAATTCGGAGCAAGCATTAAAATAGAGAAGAAACTTGAAAACTTCCAAGCAAGGAATAAAATAGAAAGAAGTCCTCAAATCATTGAAATGAAAAATAAAATCATTCAGAATCTGAAAAACTCAAACTAAATAAGTCCTGCATCCTGTTCTCACATTTTCACACACTCACGCATACTACAATACTTATAACAAAAGCCCTAACTGTGCCTTTTGTTCTAAAATTGCACTCATATAATGTAAAATTTCTAAAGAAACGCGTTAAAGAAGAAAGTTGGAAGAACTTTCTTTTAAGCTAGAAGCAATTGACAGTAAAAATGATAAGCTATTACTACAATATAATATGTAACAATCGAATAACTAACAATCTAATATGTAGGAAGTTAAAAAATTGTAAAAATGAGTACAAGTTAGAACAAAAGGCACTTACAATTTGCGCAAGCTTTTCGTCACATATCGTGACGGAAAACCTGCGCCCGAGCCCACCCAACCTCCCACAGCTCGGAATTAAAAAACTAACGCATTTAGCAGAACTTAGCCAAATTTAAATGCTGAAACAGATAAAATTTTAGTAACATAGAAAATTGGGCAAAGGAGTGAAATATTACTTTAACCCATCAAGATATTCATAATATGAAAAATTCAATAAAAAGATCATAATTCGAAATAAACTCGTGAAATAAAAGCGTAGCTCTCAGCTCGGTATAATTTTCTAAAGACTTTAAAAAATCTTTAGCGAACTATACTGATTACCGGGTCACACCACGTGGAGGTGGCTACGATAGTGACCCACCCTAACTCCAAATCCCTTCCACCCTCCAAATGCAACCTCATTTATCAGAAGGATAAATGAGTTTTGACTCTACTTAACTCATAGGCTCGCATATACAAGTTCTTTACCACAATCCAGCAAAGAACTTGCATCACACACACACACACACACATTAGCCTAATACTAATCGCATGGGGCCCCACATACATACGCTGAACTTAATCTAACGCCGCAGGGTACCTCTTATTCTAACATTGCACTCAAATAATCTATGACGGACTCAAAAAGCAAAGGGAAGAAAGTTAGAAGAACTTTCTACTAAAGCAAAAGAAAGTTAGAAGAACTTTCTGTAAAAAGAAAAGAAAGTTAGAAGAACTTTCTGCAAAAAGGGGAACAGTATTTTTCGCCAAGTGAACCTCGCCTTCCATGGGTCAAAGGGTAGTTCATAGTGACTTACGTGAACCACAAGACAGAGATGAACCGAAAATACTGGCGAGAACGAGTGACACATCCGCGGAGGGTCTCCCATTTCTCCCCGCTTGCGTTTGAAGCAAGTCTGACCGCAGAGAGGAGACCCCTACCGTGAGGCAGCAGATCGAGATGGTCCATCAATCGATCGGCCCCGCAGAGATGTGTCCCAGGCGCTACACCAGCATTTGCAGCCCACCTCTGCCGCGTGTTCACTGCGCTATGAACCCCCAATGATCCACTTGGGCTCGGAACATTGACAGAAAATAACTGGTGTACTACAAGCTAACGCGTGGAAAGATTGAGAATTGTTAAGATGAGTGCAAGTTGGAAGTAGGGGTACTTACAGGGACCCACCCACCCTGCCCACACGCATACACTTAAAATTAACGCACGCATATTTGCTTAAAACTAATGCACGCATCCCACGATGTCCATCGATGTCTTCAATCTTCGTGTATAATATTCACACATAATATGAAAGTACCCTTTAACCCGTATTAAAAACCAATCAAAGAACAAAATAATGCAATTGAAGAAATAAAATGAAGAATAGTATTGAAAACTTCAGTGCAAGAAATAAAATAGCAAAGAGTTTTGAAAACTTTGGAACCAGAATTAAAACAGCAGACTTGGAAAATTCGGAGCAAAAAATAAAATAGATAATAGACTTGAAAAATTCGGAGCAAGAAATAAAATAGATAATAGGCTCGAAAAATTCGGAGCAAGGAATAAAATAGGTAATAGACTTGAAAAATTCGGAGCAAGAAATAAAATAGATAATAGACTGGAAAAATTCGGAGCTTGAAATAAAATAGGTAATAGACTTGAAAAATTCGGAGCAAGAAATAAAATAGATAATAGACTTGAAAAATTCGGTGCAAGAAATAAAATAGATAATAGACTTGAAAAATTCCGAGCAAGAAATAAAATAGATAATAGGCTGGAAAAATTCGGAGCAAGAAATAAAATAGATAATAGACTGGAAAAATTCGGAGCAAGAAATAAAATAGATAATAGGCTGGAAAAATTCGGAGCAAGAAATAAAATAGATAATAGACTGGAAAAATTCGGAGCAAGAAATAAAATAGATAATAGACTTGAAACCTTCGAAGCAAGCATTAAAATAGAGAAGAAACTTGAAAACTTCCATTCAAGGAATAAAATAGAAAGAAGTCCTCAAATCATTGAAATGAAAAATAAAATCATTCAGAATCTGAAAAACTCAAACTAAATAAGTCCTGCATCCTGTTCTCACATTTTCACACACTCACGCATACTACAATACTTATAACAAAAGCCCTAACTGTGCCTTTTGTTCTAAAATTGCACTCATATAATGTAAAATTTATAAAGAAAAGTGTTAAAGAAGAAAGTTGGAAGAACTTTCTTTTAAGTTTCGAGCAATTGGCAATAACAATGATACGGTATTACTACAATCTAATATGTAACAAGTTAAAAAATTGTAAAGACGAGTGCAAGCTAGAACAAAAGGCACTTACAATATGCACAAGCTTTTCGTCACATAATGTGACGAAAAACCTGCGCCCGAGCCCACCCAACCTCCCACAGCTCGGAATAAATATAAAACTAAAGCATTCTTACTAAAAATTAAATACTGAAACAGATAAAATTTTACTAACTTAGAAAATTAAGCAATGAAGCAAAATATTTAAAATAAAACCGTAGCACTCAGCTCGGTAGAGTTTTCTAAAGACTAAAAAATCTTTAGAGAACTATACCGATTACCGGGTCACACCACGTGGAGGTGGCTACGAATAGTGACCCACCCTAACTCCAAATCCCTTCCACCCTCCAAATGCAACAACCTCATTTATCGGAAGGATAAATGAGTTTTGACTCTACTTAGCTCGTAAGCTCGCAAAAATATACAAGTTCTTTACCATAGCATAGTAAAGAACTTGTATCGCACGCACACACGCTATACATCTTAAAATCTAATACGCTCATGGGATCCCACGCTCACACTCTTATTCTAAGATTGCACTCAAATAATCTACGTCGAATCAAAAAAGCAAGGGGGCAAAATAGAAAGTTACCCACCCGCCCTGCCCACAAGCACACTTAACTTAAAACTAACGCATTAAATTAGCTTAAAACTAACGCAAGCATCCCTCGATGTCCATCGATGTCTTCAATCTTCGCGTATACGCATTTCACACATAAACTCATTCATACAACGTGTTACAATAGACGCAATTTAAAATTAACAAAAAGAGACAGACAAAATTAAGACCAGAAATTGAAAGAGAAAGGGATGAAATCTCTCTTTCATTCGAAATGAAACTCTTAGAAAATAGTAGATTTTGAAGTCCTAGAAATCCGAAATGAAACTAAGCTTTCAAAAACTCTAACTCCGAAATAAAAAGATGAAGAGATTCAGAAACTTCAAGACTCGAAAAAGAATGACGCTGTTTGAAAACCCCGAATGTGAAATAAAAACCCTTATGGAGATAGAAAACTTGAAGACCGAATTGAAGTGACGAGGAGATCCAAAAACTGACACTCGAAATAATAATATCGAAACCCACACTGCCCACAAGCATACACTTAAAATTAACTTAAAACTATCGCAAGCATCCCTCGATGTCCATCGATGTCTTCAATCTTCGCGTATACGCAATTCATACACACACTCACTCATACTACAATTTTTTTGCAATCGACGCAACTTAAAATTAACTTAAAATTAGCGCATCCTTTTCTTCTGTAAAAGTTGTGGATCACCTATGCTGTAACAGATAATATATCAAATATATCTCAATTAACTTAAAATGAAAAATTATTTAACTTAAAATAAGAATCTGAAAAATATAAGAATAATTAGGACATATATAAATCATTAAAAATTACGTACATAAAATTAAAACCTGAAACATACGAAAATAATTAGACAAACATGAAACATTGAAAATTATTTATATAAAATAAAAACCTGAAACGTACAAAAATAATTAGATAAACGTGAAAAATTAAAAATTACTTACTTAAAATAAAAACCTGAAACATACAGAAATTATTAAAGCACGCATAAAATATTAAATTACTTACATAAAATAAAAACCTGAAACATACAAAAATAATTTAAACAAACATGTAACACTAAAAATTACTTACTTGAAATTAAAACCTGAAACATAGAAAAATATTTTAGAGAAACATGTAACACTAAAAATTACTTACTTGAAATTAAAACCTGAAACATAGAAAAATAATTTAGAGAAACATGAAAGCTAAAAATTACTTACTTGAAATTAAAACCTGAAACATAGAAAAATATTTTAGAGATACATGTAACACTAAAAATTACTTACTTGAAATTAAAATCTGAAACACACAAAAATAATTTAGACAAACATGTAACATTAAAAATTACTTACTTGAAATTAAAACCTGAAACATACAAAAATAATTTAGACAAACATATAACATTAAAAATTACTTACTTGAAATAAAAACCTGAAACATAGAAAAATAATTTAGAGAAACATGTAACACTAAAAATTACTTACTTGAAATTAAAACCTGAAACATAGAGAAATAATTTAGACAAACATGTAACATTAAAAATTACTTACTTGAAATTAAAATCTGAAACACACAAAAATAATTTAGAGAAACATGAAAGCTAAAAATTACTTACTTGAAATTAAAACCTGAAACATACAAAAATAATTTAGACAAACATGTAACATTAAAAATTACTTACTTGAAATTAAAACCTGAAACATACAAAAATAATTTAGACAAACATATAACATTAAAAATTACTTACTTGAAATTAAAACCTGAAACATAGAAAAATAATTTAGAGAAACATGAAAGCTAAAATTTACTTACATGAAATTAAAATCTGAAACACACAAAAATAATTTAGACAAACATGTAACATTAAAAATTACTTACTTGAAATTAAAACCTGACACATACAAAAATAATTTAGACAAACATGTAACATTAAAAATTACTTACTTGAAATTAAAACCTGAAACATACAAAAATAAGTTAGACAAACATGTAACACTAAAAATTACTTACTTGAAATTAAAACCTGAAACATAGAAAAATAATTTAGAGAAACATGAAAGCTAAAAATTACTTACTTGAAATTAAAACCTGAAACATAGAAAAATATTTTAGAGAAACATGTAACACTAAAAATTACTTACTTGAAATTAAAACCTGAAACATAGAAAAATAATTTAGAGAAACATGAAAGCTAAAAATTACTTACTTGAAATTAAAACCTGAAACATAGAAAAATAATTTAGATAAACATGTAACACTAAAAATTACTTACATGAAATTAAAATCTGAAACACACAAAAATAATTTAGACAAACATGTAACATTAAAAATTACTTACTTGAAATTAAAACCTGAAACATACAAAAATAATTTAGACAAACATATAACATTAAAAATTACTTACTTGAAATTAAAACCTGAAACACACAAAAATAATTTAGACAAACATGTAACATTAAAAATTACTTACTTGAAATTAAAACCTGAAACATAGAAAAATAATTTAGACAAACATGTAACAATAAAAATTACTTACTTGAAATTAAAACCTGAAATATAGAAAAATAATTTAGACAAACATATAACATTAAAAATTACTTACTTACTAAACCCTGAAACATACAAATTGTAATTAAGATAGAAAAACGAAGAACCACGAATAAAATCTTTTTTTATTCGAAGCAGAACTTGGAAAATCGAAACTGAGTTTCAAACCTAACAATCCGAAATGAAATTTCGTGAAGATTCAGAAACCTCAAAATTGAGAATGAAATTTCGTGAAGATTCAGAAACCTCAAAATTGAGAATGAAATTTCGTAAAGATTCAGAAACCTCAAAACTGAGAACAAAATCGCGATGAGGTTTGCAAACCCCAAACCCAAAATAGAATCTTGAAGAGTTGAAAATCTGAAAACTGAATTAAAATCTGAAAACTGAATTAAAATCAGAAAAATTCAACACAATAAAATCCTGAAATGTAAAATGTGAGTAAAGGATGCAGGACACATTCACTCTCTCACTCATACAGTAATACATAAATGCCCTAACTGTACCTCTTATTCTAAAATTGCACTCATAAATAGAACTTTGTAAAAAAACTTTGGGAAAGAGGAAAAAAGGAAGAAAGTTGTAAGAACTTTCTTCTAAGTTTGAAGAAATTAAGAAAAAAGACAAACTATTACTAAGCAAGACTAATAGGTTAAAAAATTGTGGGAAAGATGAGTGTAATTTAGAATAAGAGGTACTTACAATATGCGCAGGCTTTTCGCCACAATTTGTGACGAAAAACCTACGCCCGAGCCCACCCTGTCCTCCCACAAGCTCGGAGTAAATATAAAACTAATACATACACTCAATAGGACTTACCAAAAATTAAATGCTGAAAGATATGAAAGTTTATTAACATAGAAATTTCAGAGCAGAGAATACTAACTTACCATGAATTAAATACTGAAACAGACAAAAATTTGAGAAGAGGGAACAATGTAAGAACTTACCAAGAATTAAATTCTGAAATAGACAAAAATTTATTAGCATAAAAATTTCAGAACAGAGAACAATGTAAGAACTTACCAAAAATTAAATTCTGAAACAGACAAAAATTGATTAGTACAAAAATTTCAGATCAGAGAACAATGTAAGAACTTACCAAAAATTAAATTCTGAAATAGACAAAAATTTATTAGCATAAAAATTTCAGAACAGAGAACAATGTAAGAACTTACCAAAAATTAAATTCTGAAATAGACAAAAATTTATTAGCATAAAAATTTCAGATCAGAGAACAATGTAAGAACTTACCAAAAATTAAATTCTGAAATAGACAAAAATTTATTAGCACAAAAATTTCAGATCAGAGAACAATGTAAGAACTTACCAAAAATTAAATTCTGAAACAGACAAAACTTTATTAACACATGTTGGGAGAGGAGAAGGAAAATTTTTCTTTATTTCATACAAAAATTTCGAAACATAGAAAACGCAATGAAAATTGCGGATTTGAGAAAGCAATAGAACTTAGCAAAGGAAAAAAACTAAAACAGACAAAAATTTATTAACATTGAAATTTTAGAAAAGGGAAAAATCAAATTCTGAAACTTACAAAAATTTATTAACACAGAAAATTTAACGAGAAAACCCTATCGAGAAGCAGAAAACACACACAATGAAAATTACGAAAGATCAACCAACAATAAAACAATTTATACAAAATCAATTCCTGAAACAGAAAAAAATAATTAACACATAAAATTCGGTGAAATTAAAATCGCGAAGGGATATAAAAATCGCGTATTTCGAAATATAATCGCGAAGGGATATAAAAATCGCAAAATAAAATCGCGAAGGGATAAATCTCTAATTTCGTAACAAAATCGCGAAGGGATAAATCTCTAATTTCGTAATAAAATCGCGGGGGTATAAAAATCTCGAATCGCGAAGGCATGCAATGACTCTAATTTCGTAATATAATTGCAAAGGGGAAGAAAAATCTCTAATCTCAAAATTTAATAGCGAAAGTATAAAAATATCTAATCGCGAAAGGATATGCAAAACTCTAATCTCAAAATTTAATCGCAAAATCTCTAATATCGGAATTTAGTAGGGAGGGCATAATTTCGAATCGCGGGTGGCTTTGCTCGTAAAAATTCGAGCAAAAAGGGACGATACATTTTGTATCGTCCAAAAACACATGTAAAATACAAAAAAATAATAGCGAGCATAGTGACAGAATGACTGTCCATCCTAAGTTCTTAGGATGGACATTCATTAATAGTTCCCCTCTTCTTTGGCAAATTTTGCCGGGGCTCTTCGGCATATAGCCTCTTCTCTCTTCGGCAAAGCCTCACAAAAATCACTCGCGAATTTTTACGGTAACTCGGACATTCTTATTTTTCAATTACATAAATTCTCAATTTCGCTATCGATCTCCACAAACAGAACGCAGTCACTTTTACCGAAATAAAAATGACCACTATTCACTTGCTTTGATCAATAACGAAATCAAAATTTTATGTAACAAATTCTTGTAAAATAAAATTCTCTACTTTTGTAAAAATGACTCGAAATTAAAAATACGACCAGCGATTCTCAGAATGCGCTGTCCGTAAAAGAATGTCCGAGCAGAATATTTTATTTCACTTCACTTCACTTCACTGTACTTCATTTTTGCAGTCGGATCTAGAACCCGACTGCGACTTACAAACTAAAAGGCCTGGCCTGAACGAACAATCGAGTTCAAGAGAATATTAAATAAATTCATATTTAATATTTTTCTCTTCTCGATTTTTCGTGAACCCCCCAGATGCAAGCATCTCACGTGTGAGAGAGGAGGACAGAGAAACGCGAAAGCTTGCTCTGGCCCTACCTACTTAAAACTAACTCATTCACACCAGAAGTAAGCTACCTGCCTGCCTATCGCTATATTTAAAAAATTGCAAAGTCCACTCTCACAAAAACACACTCCACGGTTCTCACACATACCACCCGGGTGCAAAAAAGCCTAATCCTAGGGAGTACGTCCCGGGACGTCTCCGACACCCGAGTTCAATACAACATTCACACTCTAAGTTCATACCTTTTTTGCTGAAATCGATCGACAATCGACAGTGAACATACATATTTCATTTTCGTACTCTTTCGAATATTCAATGCAATATGTACATGTAATAATTTAAACTACTCATACAATTTCTAACTTGGTAACTTTATAAAATTTTCAAATGACTCGACTTGTAATTTCAAATGACTCTACTTGCATTTTGTATGCATAAATAAAATTTGCAAAATTTAAAAAATAAATCTATAGTATCGACACAAGGTCCACGACCTAACCACACACACACGTGTAACTTGTGTCGATAATTCACTGTCAATTTGTCGATCGCCAAAACATCTTAAAACTAAACCGTGTCCACCTGCCCTAACCCATGCGAGAGCATCTAAGCACGCGCATGAGTATAGAGCATAAAAATGAACACGGCCACATGTATTTTGACCTACCAGTTTTCTTCATGTGTGCTGAAAATCCTGAGCTAAAAACATGATTAGAAACATGCTAATAAAGTGTCTTCCAGCAAAAATTGACTCTAACTTTAAAAAATTTTCAAAATGAAAAATGGAAGATCACTTTGCAAAAATCTAAGTATACGGTTGTTTCATTTTTAACAGATTTGTGATATCAAAGTAAATTTCTAAATGACTCAACATTCGTAAATAACTTTGATATCGAAATCTGTTTTTCGCGATACTTTCTTGTACATATGTATTTGAAAATTGAATTTATAAAAATGTAAAAAGAATTTAAAAGTGACTCTATAATACTACTGTGACTCTACAACTACTACGAAATCGGAGGGTCATCCGACTTCTATGTAGTTTTAAAAATTGATAAGCAAAAAAAATGTACAAGAAAACCCTGACCTGATCTAATAAATGAAATAAACAGTTTGTACGAATTTTACACGATCGTACAGTCGTGGTCACTATGCTCGCTCAAAAATAAAAAATACAACCAGTTCCCGTGTCGATTCGGACCATTCGTCCTACGACATGATGGGAACCGGAGGAATCGTAAAGCATGCGACTCACCGATCGCTGACTTGCGCCACTGCGATCGCTTTACCGGTAATTCATCTGAGACTGCACATTCTGGTAGGCATTGCATCTTTGAGGTTAATTGGCTGATTGATTGGCTGCTTGGCTGCTTGACTGCTTGGCTGCTTGGCTGACTGGCTGCTTTCATCAGATTTGGATGTGGCGGTTTGGCAGTTGACCTTCTGTAATCATAACAGAACCACAGCGATTAGTTAACTGTTTATCGATTTGCATTTTGATAACAAATATGTGTAAACAAATAGAGGCATGCAGAACTAAGTACGTTACAGAAATCGATTATAAATTTGCAAACGTTCATGTCAGTACGTGAAACATTGTAAATTATTTGAAAATGCATGTCAAAACAGTTGATCAATTAGTTTAGAGAGAGTAGTAAACGTTTGCAAAAATATAACGAAACACATAGGTAACTACACTTTAAATATCAGTAACAGTTTGTCAAAACGTTTAAATAACCACTACATAAAGTACACTAAAGCACTAGCAATAATATGCCAAAACATTTAAATAATCATTGCATAAAATACACTAAACCACTAGTAATACTATGCCAAAACACTTAAATAATCATTGCATAAAGTACATTAAAACATTTGTAACACTATGCCAAAACACTTTAATAACCGTTGCATAAAGTACACCAAACCACTAGTAATAGTATACCAAAACACTCAAATAACCGTTGCATAAAGTACACTAAAGCACCAGTAACACTATGCCAAAACACTCAAATAACCGTTACACAAAGTACACTAAAGCACTAGTAACATTATGTCAAAACACTTAAATATTTACTCCGAAAAAAAAAAAAAAAAATTAAAAAATTAATAAAATACATTAAATGACCACACCATAAAACACACTAATATATCCGTATACACATGCACAATCACTTAAGCAAACGCACAAGTAAAGACACTGACACTTGTAGAATCACACCATAAAATTTATGAATACACCCCCATAATTAATAAAAAATATATATTAAAGCACACTAAACATTAGCACTAGTACATTAGGTGCACTAATATATCCGTATATGCATGCAGGAAACACACCGGTAAAGTCACTGACACTTGTAGAATTACACCGTAAAATTTATTAATACACCCCCGTATTTATTAAAAAATATTTATTAAAACACACTAAACACTTATTAAAGCACATTAGGTAACGTAGGGACAAGCACAATATCAATTGAGTAAACCCTTGACTCGTACCGGTAAGTGTTGACAGGTGCCATCCGACCTCCTCGACTTCCAAAATAAAACTGAGAGAGTTTGACCTCCCTCTACTGTGAGAGTCATTGGTAGGTGACAACAGCCAATTAGACATCATAATGATCCATCAATCGATCTAATTCGATCTCTTCGAGTAGTTGGTGACTTACAGTAACCAATTAGACATCATCTAATCGACCAATAGCGTGCAGCCACTATGATTGCATGTTGTATTATTATTCTAACATTAAATTTTTTATAAATTTATATTTTTCGGTTGTTTATTAACAAATTTATTGTTGTAACTATTTAAATTTATTATTTTTTTTAATTATTCTTATAGATATGTTACAAAATGATTGTTAATTAATATATTACGTTTTTTTTATAATTCATTTTTATATAAATCAATTATTGTAATTCATTATTTTCATAACTTTTTCATGCGTATATCTTGTAAATTATCTACGAATTATTGTATTCAAATTTATCTTTATGTAATTTTTTGTAATTATTTTTTACCGAAGAGTCCCAGTGCAGTGTGCGAACGTTTTGAACACATGTGATAGTTTCATATTGTTTGAATGTTTTACGCGCGGTTCTTTAAAAAGTGACGTCATCAACGAAATTGGAACAAGCGTCATCTCTCCGGCGAACAGGGTGAACTACACAGTTTTGAAACAGCAGTTTCATTAGTTTTCCAAACTACCACTAGACGGTGCCACGTATTGTTTTCCGTTAAATTAAATTTCCTGTAGTTATATATATGGTGGACAAAAATATGTGAATAAGGAAAACTGATGATATAGCAAATATGCAAAATAAGAGATCATTGGATACATATACTGGGTGTCGAGAATATATTAAATATGATTAGGTGTTACTGTTTGTTACTAAGCACGCTCGAATTATCCAGAGCTGACATGCGCAGAATAAACGAAAACTGATCATCTAACAAGTATAATCTGTATAATGAATATTATATCTTTTTGTCATTTATTCTATTTTAATTTACAATTTTTATGTACAATTTAAATTAATGCATTTTTATTTTATTCAATTATCTAGGCTAAATGTAAATAAAAGAGAATATTTAAGATAAATTCACAAGGAATGTAAAACTTTAAGTATAATTCACAAAGTATACATCCATCAACGAACTTACAAGTAGAATATTAATCGTACTTTCTTGGTTTCCTTGTATTACATGTATATATAAATGTATAACAAGTAGTTTGTTTGAAATTGTGGATATGGCTATGTCAAGTATTTTGTTGATACGAAAAGGTTTTTCAATCAACGGTAAGTAAGTTTTCTTATAGCCATAATATATGCCACTCGCAATTTATACGCAGATTATTTTGATCTGGACATTTATTGTTTAAAATTTGTGACTTAATTATCAAATACATAAAAAGAATATTGCAAATCGTATAGTACATGCAATAACTGTGTTTCATTGTGCAATTTATGTATTATATGTTTTGTGTATGTGATCAGTACACAATTTTGTTTATGCAATTAAAATAGGCAAAACAATAATATTCTTAAATGTATATACAATCTGGTAATCCATTGTATATTATAATTTCTTTTTAAAAGTATATAATAATTGTGTTATCATTTGTCATAAATTTATGAAAATAATATATTATATTTAATACATTGGAGGGAAAGGTTATGTTATTGTTGTGTGTTATGAAAATGATGAGCAAGGAAAATTTTTGTCAAGAAAATTGTTAACAATTCAATATTTATGTGATAAATAAATTTATTAAAAAATGTCAGAGCCTAAGGAAAATGTAAAAGAGAAATTTATCAACGATTTAACCAATTATTTGAAAGAAAATAAACTTCAAGAAGCTTTAAACCACTTTAAGGATGATCGTTTTGAAAATGTTATTCAAGAATACTCATGGGATATTGTACCAATTATATCTTCTTATCTTACACTTGAAAACACAGAGCATAATGCAGAATTAATTGAATGTTGCACAGCATTATTAAACTTTCTAATAGAAAAATGTAATCCTTCTGAGACAGTATTAGAACTGTTGGAACAAATTGAAGGTCCAGAGGATGATGTAAAGTTCTGTATAATTTTAAAGGTACTTAATAAGTGCCTTTTTAAAATGAATAATAAAATTAAAGCTATAGAGTGGTGTATCAGTACATTAAGGTCTTATGTTGATGGTTTACCAATACCAGATAAAGACTCTGAAAGCAACATCATCAATATAAATAAAATACAAAGTGTGTATGATGCAATTGTATCATTTTTGGAACCATTAGTAGAGGAAGCAAGATTGGATAATTCAGAAGAACATACCATGTTAAGAGATTATCTTACAAGTTTGTTAATCTTTTTAATGGGAAAACCACTGTGTCTTCTTTCAGAAAAAGAATTAAAATTACATTTGCAACAATCCTTACCAGAAAGAATTATAACTCTTGCAAGTCATATGAATGGAGATTTACTTTGGTATCTGAATGTTGTAAATTTAAGAAGTAAAAGGACCAGTTTGAAAAGAAAACATGTAGAAGAAGAATGTTCTAATCTTAAAGTAACATTGTTTGAATTAGATGAAAATATATCGGATTTAGCTTATGCTAATTTTTATTTTTATATTGTGACAAAATCACATTTATGGGAAAAGGCACCACAAATATATGATTTGCAATATATTTTTCAAGCATGTTTATATCTTGTTATTAAACTTCTTGAAGAACCAGAAACTGTTACAAAAGGTTTAACTCTAATGGATGAATTTTTGAAAAGATTGACAAAACGCTCTTTAACATCACAATTATTGGAACTTAATATTTATACACGGCTGTTTGATGTAATCATGAAAGTTATGATTTATTGTAATATTGATAAAGAAAGAAAGAAAGCTTTAAACATATTTCAAGAATACATTGAAATGTTTGACATGGAAGCCAGATATTTAATAGTTTTTCGTTTATACCAAACTAGTGAACACTCTGGCTTACTTAGTTTAACTACTGGAATATTCAAAGCTTCTGTTATTGAATGTCTTAAAGCAACTCCACCTATTCCACATTTTCTTGGTAGTAATTTAGAATCTTTGATTAGATTGGCTTGTAAATTACCACATGGAAGTGCATCAGACTTAGTAGAGTTATCTGATGAGATAATTACTAGTTTAAATCTTTTAAGATTTTTATTTATCAGGGATAATCACAATCAAACTGGAATTTGGAATCTAGTAGATAAATTAGAAAAAGATTACTTGAAACCACTCAGAGAAGGTATAAATTTGTGCAGAGCACATTGGAAAGTAAAGATAAAGGATTTAGAAGATCAAAAGAAAAATAATAAAGTAAATGGAAATATAGAATTGGAGAAAAATGATGCAGAAATAACATTAACTGTAGGAGGTGAAAAATTGCCACCAATGCCAATTTCAAAGAAACTTTCATTCTGTTACCAAGCAGTGAATGGACTTGATGTGATGGAAAGCATTTTAATTAGAGTTAATGAATGTATTCTTAGTAATCCTTTTAAACAACATAGTAATAAGGATCTAATTTCAGAATAATATCATTCTATGTTGATATGTATTTAAAACATGTACATTATCTGCTGTTGAATAAAATATTTTTATTATTTACAATTAATTTATTTCATGTGTACCCCATAATTCACATGTTTTATTTTATAAATATACCAATGACTATGATAAAAGTAAATGTACATGATTTATGAAATAAAAAAATTAATTTTAATTTTATTAGGTTTTAGAAGTTTATGGACTTGTAGGACATTACTCACTAATCAAACTGAAGATGGCAATACTCAACAAACAAATCAGCAATATACCAAGGAAAGTGAGGAAGAATATGAAAAAAATATTAAATCAAAAATTCTTGCTGCATCTTTAAAGTATGTTCATGATCTAGGATGGAGTCAGCAAGCTATTAGTGCTGGTAATTTATAACATTTTTTCAGTTAAGTTGATGAGATAGAAACAATTCTTTGTATGAGTAAATAAATATATTTCACATTCGATATATTTATTAACTGTTTTCAATTTTAGTTTTGAGGCATAATAATTTTATGTTATTTACATATAATACAGACAATTAATAAATGTATATAATGAAAAGTTATGTACTAAAGGTGCAGAATCTATTGGATATCCTGGTGTGATTCATGGATTATTTCCCAATAAAGGGGCAGATCTGGTCCAATACTTTTATTTAACATGTAATACAGAGTTAAATAAAATCCTTATGAAACAAACAGATGCTACAGAAGAAAATAGTACCAAAGAAAAAAAGACATTAGAATCACAAGTTCGCGATGCTGTTGAAATAAGGCTTAGAATGGTGATTCCATACAAAAAAACATGGCCCCAAGCTTTAGCTCTTATGGCACTTCCACCTAATGCACCAATGTCATTAGCTAATTTACTTACTTTAGTAGATGACATTTGTTATTATGCCGGTGATAGATCGATAGATGTAAGAAAATTTATTTAATATTATTTTCATTGTATGATTTAAGATGCTTTGTATTAACATTTTATGATTAGACCAACTGGTACACTAGAAGAATAGTATTAGCAGGCATCTATAAAACCACAGAATTATATATGCTGCAAGATAACAGTGTAGATCATAAACAGACTTGGAACTTCTTAGAAAATCGTATAAAAGATGCAGCACAAATTCATGCGTTTTTTACAACTTCTGATATGGCCCTACCAGATCAAGCTTTGAACCGTATTACTGAAACAGCAAGCGCTGCATTTATTACAGTAAGTACTAATTAAATTTAGTATTATTTAATAGAAAAATATTGTAAAATAATCGCATTAATATATTTTTATTTAATGTAATTTTCAACAGGCACGTAATATACTCGGACTGAACTGGAATAGATAAAGTAAATTTCAAGTAGAAGAAAACAAATGTCGACCGCTTATAGAAACGATACTTCAAATATTTTCTTTTTTTATTAATTTAGTGTAAATGAAAATACATTTAAAAGACTATGTATATAGTTTCAATTATACAGTGGGAATATTAACAAGAAAGAAACATTTAAGTTAAATTAACAATCATATCTAATTTATTTTAATATCATAGTTTAACAAATTCTGTACATTTGAAGTCAAACTCAATAAATATGAGCAATTTTTGTGCAAGATATAAAGGTATAAATTGTTACAAAGTATAGATCTAATAATATTTAACAATTACCCTGCAATACTACAGTAATTAAGGCAGTATGATCCTTTATTTTTTTTAATAAAATTTTATTCCCATTACAACAAGGGAAGATCAACTTGTATCTTTACCATTCAATTGAGCAGAAGATTGTTTTATTCTAAACAATGTATTTACACAGCCAAGTACTTCACAGGTTGATTAAACTTCTGATTATGTTCAAGAATATAACATATTTTATAATGAAACAATTCATGCAAGTTAAAATTATTTTAACTATCACTCTTATAAGTCTCATTATTAGTATAAATAAAACAGACATAGCTATATCAATCAACTTTTATAAAAATGAAAACCTCTACAAGATTCAATTCAACAATAAGTGTTTCAGCTTTTATCAAATAAAAATGCTTGTATCTAATCTGTTCTTTGTTTTCAGAATAAAATTTTTGTGCAATCACTATTTCTAAACAATTTAAAAATTTAGATCTATAAAAATTCATATCAGTGATATCATAGTACATTTCATGTTACAATGGATTTCTATACCTGCAATTTTTTTTTCATGTTAATAATGTGCTTCCTCAATATAGCCTTTAATATTTTTTGGTAAAGGTAGCTTATGAATATTATCCAATCTAGTATTTTGACGTATAACAAAACGACAAAGATACTGCAAACTTCTAACTTGATTAAACCTGCTCACTGGTTTTGTTAATCTGACTGGGAAAGATGGATGACCAGGATATTTAGGTCGTGAATAACAAAATACTGCTGATTGACTAAAATTCATTGTATAGTTAATTAAATCAGCTACTGAACTAAATCCTTCGCTTTCACTTTGGTTACATAAAGAAAATAGACCACCACTATGTTCCATACGAGCATGGAGCAGTTTTCCAGATGATTTAAAACTAAGTGTCAGCACGTATCTACATACAAACAAGTATTAAAAATATTGTATATATTAAAAACTATTATTATTTAAGAAGTACTTTTAATAGAAGTACAAACCTGTCATCTGAAGAGTCCCTGACTAAGAATGCACCATCTGGTTCTGACATAAGTTTAGCATCTGCTTCAGTTCCTGATATTGGTCCCCAATACCATCCATAATTACTTAATTTAAGCAGCTCTGCTGCAAGACTTGCCTTTGCTTTGTCATTTATACTAGATTCCGCACTTTCTTTAATATCTTCAATTCGATGTTGCTCTGCAATATTTTCTCTTATATCAGACCTTATTAGTGCTGTTTTGTTATTGGGACACAGATAATGTGTGTTAGAAATAATTTCATTATTATCTGTTTGAATGTTAACAACTTGTGTATTTACTGCTTCTGATTCTCTTTCAGAATCAGAATATCTTTCTAATGTTTCATTCAGGTTTTCTAAACTACATTCATTTTGTGATACATCTGTAGCACTTAAAGTTTCATTGCTGCTTAAAATATCAGAATGTTTTGTAGTATCTTCATATTTAATTTCAGACTCTGTGTTCTCTTCCATAGAAATTGTATACTGGTTTCTTTGAAGTACTAATGAATCACAGACTGTATCATTCTGCAGGCTGGATGATTCTTTTATCTGAAAAAATTCCCTTTAAATACAAAACATTGCTAAATGTTTTATATACTTACTTTTTGTTTTGAATCACGTATTGTCAACTTTTTACTCTGCATATATCTTTTAATATCCTTGAAAAAATTAAATGATTTTTTATTAGGAAGAACATTTTTTGTCTTGCCTTCAATAACTTTTACTTCTATCGAATCTTCTTTTTTTTTCTGGTTGCTGTCCTTTTTCAGTATGTTTTCGCGTCGTGAATCACGCTTCCAAAGAAAATCAAATGTTTTCACACCCACTTTTCGAGATTTTGAATCTTGATTAGGCGTTTTTTCCGCACTAGTATGTGCGGTTGTAATTGTTTCTTCCGACATTTGATTTATCATTTTCAAATGTCGTGCGATCCTTCAAACTAACTCTGAATCAAAGAAAGCGTTCACTTACACTACCTGACTGTCTTATCAAAAATTACTTCACACGCCATCTATTCTTTATCTCCTTTTCTCAAAACAATTACAATTTTTTCCATTGAATTATTATGTTTTCATTCCTTCTGTCGCTTTATAATCACTTATTTGGATATTTTTATGTCGAGTGGTGTTGACTAATCGCAGCAAATGCTTCTACGTATACTTTTGTAAATTTGTTCAAAATTATTCCCTACTGCAACCCAAAATATTTTTCTACCAATTTCAGACACAAAGTTCCTGCTATGTTCATTTTCATTGGCTCTTACCTTCATTACCAATAGACGTATGGTACGAGTACTATAGTGGGTGTATTTATTTTCCCCAAGGAAGTGCATTGCATTTGAAAAAGTAATACGACTAACTTCAAGAAGTAAAGCCATGTGCGAATCTTGCGGCGCGTCACAATAAGGAATATCAACATTTTTCTATGTTCTTTAAAGTATTTTTAATGATGTTCGGTTGCAATTAAGTGAATATAAAGTACTTGTAATTCACCATGAAGAATAAACCAATCCGTCATAAAGAAACAAACACTTTTCAGGTATGTAACATGAACATATAAATTTCTTCTCTGTTGATTTTACATTAAATAACATTTTCTGGTACAGTTTAAAACATTTTCTGAAAGAATCAATGAAGTTGACGTTGATGTATTTCATCGTGTTGCCCACCGAAATGAAGAAAGTGAAGAAGTTGAAACATATTTTCACGAAACTCTACAAAAATGGAACTTCCTTAACCTCACAGAAGGTTATTGCAGTTTCAAAAAAGAAGTTCGTGATGTTGTTACACTTACCCAGCTGATTAATCAGAAAGAATTTGTGGTTGATAAATTGATAGAATATTTAAAAAAGAAAGATATCTCTTTCTTACAGCCAATTTTAGAGTAAGTATTGGATTAAAAATTTTGTGTAACATACATTAAAATGATTTTTTAATGACTATATTTTTCACTATAGATTGATGGTAGCTGTGGCAAAAGATTTGCAGAAAGAATTTTATGAATATTTTCCTAAATTTTTAACTGTTATGATTGATTTATTACATACGAAAGATACAGATCAAATAGAATACACATTTACATCATTGGCTTATTTATTTAAGTTTTTATGGAGGTACTTGATAAAGAATGTAAAAACAGTGTTTGATTTCTTGTTGCCATTATTGGAAGATACACAGCCAGCTTATATAAATAATTTTGCAGCTGAAAGTTTTGCATTTGTGGTACGCAAGATTAAAGATAAAGAATCTTTCTTGAAGTTGGTACTACAAATATTGGAAGATAATCCTACTGTAATACCAGGATGTGGAAAGTTATTATTTGAGGTAATACATGGTTTGCCAGGACAATTTCACTCATGTGCAGAGCAGATGCTGATGTTATACTTCAGTGCATTAAATAATGAAGCTGTTAGTCAGCAATTGGCATTCAAAGTACTAAAAGAAATTATTAGTTGCATTTTGCAACACATCCATCCACAGAAATGTAATGTATTCTGGTCTGTGATTTTAAGCAATATAGATATTACTATTGAAAGTAGTAAATGTTTCCAATCAACAAATGAAAGAGAGAAGAGTTTAATACTTCTAATGCAATTATTGCACACAGTGGTTATTTGCAAAGATGGAAGATTAGTTACAGATCCTGTACCTTTAATAAAGCAACTGGTAAAGGCTTTAAGAGCTTTTGAAAATGAAAGTGATGTATTAGAAAAAATTGCAAAGGTAGCAATAGCAATACTTTTGGCCACGAATGTTAAATTAATGCAAGAGACATCTAGTCAAATAATACTTCAACTTATGTGCATACAAGATATTAAATTATTATATGATGTTGTCCATAACTTAATGAATCATTCATCATTTGAAACTTTGGTATTACCGCACATCATACGATACAGCATTTCTACTAGTTTTAATAATGATACCTTGGCACTGCTTACTGATGTCATAAAAGCTAAAGCTCCACTGTGCATTAATGGCATGAATTTGAACAAATGGACAAGGTATAAATTAGATATAAGAGGTGCTACATCTGATATTATGAATTATCTTTTGAAAGAGTTAGAAGGTGTATCAGATCATGATGTACCAATGAATGCTTTAAGAATGTTAATCATTCTACCACATTTGGAGCCTTTATCAGAAGCATTTGAAGATGCATTAAAGAAAGGAATATTGTCTCTATATAAAGGAATACTAAATCATAATGGGACAGAAACTGAGCTAACTAAATTGTGTCTACCATTTTTAATAGCTTTGGAGTCAGCAATTCATCTTCTAGAACCTGAAATTTTATACAACTTTATGGAGACAAATGACATTAAAATATTAGATCTTATCACTAAATATCCTGACAATAAATTCATTCTGAATACAACAGATTTATGTATTACATATTTTAGTACAACGCAATACCGAGAGACGTATGTGAATCAAACTGTTTTTGATAACTTGAATGATAATATTTCATCAAATTTAAGTTCCCCATTCAGAGAAGTCCGTTTAATGGTGACTCATTTGTATTCTTTGTTTTCTAATGTTGAACAAATTGTGTTATCTGTCTCCACTGAAAATAAAGAGACAACTGCAATGGAACATATGTATTTAGCAGAATGTGAACCTATAACAGTACAAAGTTATAGGGATAAACTACTACATTTGCAAGCATTATCATTTGAAAATAAGGTAGTGTTAAATTTCGATCCTAAGTATTATAAATTTCCATTACAATATTTATTAGGCAATTTGTACATAAATTTTTCTTTGCTATGGGAACCTGTAAGTAAAATTATAACAACCTATGCAGATAAAAATTGTGAACAGTTTTGGTCAATATTCTTAGCTGAACTAAAACATGAACATCAAGCACTTACAGATTATAAACCAGTATTTGAGTGCAAAACTATTTCCGAAATAGAAGTTGCAATACAGAAAAGTAATGACAAACCTGATTATGCAAATCATAAAGTTTTATTGTGGAAATGTATGATAAACTTCTCACATTTTTGTGAAATGAAGAATAGGGACATTACAGGATTGTTTATTGATTTTGTAAATGACAATTTTTTCAATTCAAATTCTGAGGACGCCAAATCTTGTAGTATTTTGAAGAAAGAGGAATTAAATTCTCCTAATAATAATATGGAAATTGACGAAGAAAGTGAAAGTGATAATGAATTGGACGAAAATGAAGAAAATAAGGAAGAAGCAAAAGAATCTGCACCATCTCCTAAAGAACCTAAACAAACATCAACATTTATGAGCAAAAATTATAAGACAAAGCTTCTCATTGCTCAACTGGAGATATTTGGAAAGGTAGCAAATCCAAGAACATTATACAGAGAACCAGAGATGCATAGAATTTATTTGGATTTACTGTCATCAAAAAATGCTGATATTCAAAAAGCAGCTTTAAATTGTCTTCTTACCTATAAATACAAATACCTGTTACCATACAAAGATAATTTATATAATTTAATTAGTGAACAAAATTTGAAGAATGAAGTTACATACTTTAAAGTTGATCAAGAAAGTAGCATGATACAAACTGAACATCGTGATGAATTCATACCTATATTAATGAGAATAATTTATGCGAAAATGGCTTTAAAGACAGGAATGAGAACTGGTGGTAAACTTGGTGGACTTAATAGACGAAAATTGATTTTACGTTTTCTAGCTGGTGTTCAAGAAAATGAAATGATAATATTTATACAAATGGCATTTAAACCTTTCAGGCCATATATGTCATTTGAAGTGGATGAAAAAATTGATTTGAACCAGCTCACACAGAATATCATTGATACCATTGATTTAAACAATGTTATTCCACCAAAACGATTACAGAGTGCTGTAAATTTACTTACAATTCTGATAGAACAATTTGGTAGTAAAATGAATAAAAAATTGTTGCCTTGTTTACTTGGTTTGGTATTATGTATCTTAGCACAAGTGACTGGAATTTTACAAAGGAGGGACAAAGTGTTTGTTGGTTATTTACAAGCTGTTAGAAATGTTCGAAATAGTTGTATTTTAATATTAGCAAGATTCTTCAATCATTTTGAAGATTATGAATGGAGTCAACACGAAATAGATGCTTTATTCAACGTGGCTGTATTTCCATGGTTGCAAAAATTACCTATGGAATGTATTTATAGTCCAACACCTTTACTGAAGCTATTCATGGCATGGGGGCAAAATTCTCGTTTTTACCCACTATTTATAAAACATCAAAAAGATGATAAGACTCTAAGCCCTCTTCCATACATCATGCAGCTTCTTTTGGGATCAAACACTCATGCATCTGTTATTAACGCTATTCTTGACGTGATTGAAAAAATGGTAACACTGCAAGATTATGGAAAAACAAATGAAAATGACATGGAAACTGATACACCTGTTGTTCCTTTGACACCTGTGCTTACCAATTTGCTGGAAGTAAACGAGGAAGCCTTGTCCAGTGGAACTAATTATGGATCCACTATCCTTCTTCCTCATGTTTTTAGTATTTTGGAATATATTAAAAATAAGCTGGACAAGTCAAACAAAAAAATAAATAAGACAGAATTGATCATCTTAGCACGTATTTCAGAATTTGTAAAAGATCCAAGTGCATGTGATATAATTGTTACTCTTACTTTGCCAATATTGATTAAAAAAGCAGCTGCTGGAGGAGAGGAAACGGCTTTGGAATTAATTTCAACTGTTAAAAATCTTATAAAACATGTTGAGCAACCAACCATTCATTTGCGTGCAATCTTACCTTTATTGGGAATAGTATCAGCAACTCCTGCTCGCAAACTGTTATTGGAATTATATGGGACAATTGTAGAAAAAGCACCTGATGATTGTCGCGAGACACTCATAAGAAATTATAATTTAATAAGCGCGCTTAACGCGTGGGATCGTAAATGGGTCGATCAACCAGATTTTCAAAAAAGACTGGATGCATTTTCTGAAATTAATAATGCAATAGAAAAGAATGAGATTACTCTGGAGTTTGGTGTAGCTATTATATATAATTGTTATTATTTTTTAAAAACTGAAGCAGATTTAGCCTTAAGAGATTATTCAGGACAATGTCTTAAACTTCTTGGTCCAAAATTGGCAAAAGAGCACAAGGACAATGTACCAAACAGACGTTACTTAATAGATGATACAATTTTAGTACTTTTAAAAAGTGGGATAACAAGCAAGAATGAAGTTGTGCGACTTCAGTCAATAGCTTTCTTAGGCCATATGGCTATAGAATGTTCTGACGTGCATCCTGTTTTCCGGGATTTGGCACTGCTAGCTAATAAGCAGGATCCTGAAGTGGATTTCTTTGAAAATATGCAACATTTGCAGTTACACAGAAGAGGTCGAGCGTTGCTCAAATTTTGTAGTGTAGCAAAGACAATGAAAAAGAAGTTCAATCCAAGAACTTTAACACAATTTATTCTACCTTTTGCTTCCATGTATTTGTGTAATGAAAGCTACATACATAAAAATAGTATCATTGATGCTGCAATAGAAACAGTTGGAACTGTCTGTAGACTTTTACCATGGTATCAGTATGAAATTATATTAAAACACTACTTGGAGAAACTAAAAACTTCTGTTATGTTTCAAAGGCAAGTTGTTAGGGTAGTCGTTATTATATTAGATTCCTTTCATTTTAATTTATCAAAATATAAGCATACAGAAGGTTCCTCTGAAATAAAAGGTATCAAACAATCTGTAAATAATGAAATATCTGCTGATAAAAAAGAAGAAAATGTAGAGAATGATGATGAAACTGTGAACCAAGATATTGAAGGAAAATTAGAGGAAACTTTAAACTCTAAAGGGTTGGATGATGCTGAAGAAACTGTGGAGAAGGATCAAGTGGAGGATGTGCTTGTAATAGAGAAACAAATAGTACTTTCAGCACATGGAGCCCAAAAAGTTATAACAACTATATCCAAAGACTTGTTGCCTACACTTCATCGGTCCATCATAGCAAAAACAAGTGGTGAAAGTAGTCACAAAGTTAATAAGAAAAACGTTGCAGCAAAAAATGAGGATGAAGAATTAATGCGAGTTCCCATTGCACTTGCTATGGTTAAATTGTTACAGAAACTACCTGAAAGCATTTTAGATATCAATTTACCAGGGTAAGTATACATATACACTTTCACATAATGTATATTTTAAACTAATCTAACAAATTGTTTCAGAATCTTCATGAAATTATGTACATTTTTAAAATCGCGTTTGGAATCGGTGAGACGCGTTACACGAGACACATTACAAAAAGTTATGATAACTCTAGGTCCCAAATATCTTCCTTATCTATTAAGAGAAATGAACACATTATTGACAAAAGGTTTTCAAGTTCATGTTCTTGCATTCACAGTGCAATCAGTATTGGTTGCTTTGAAACCATATTTCCAGAAATTTGATATCAATCAGAATCTTCAGAGCATTTTATCCGTAAGTAACATTGAATTTAAAAACCATAGTTATAAATTCTATGTATTAATAAATAATATATTTTAATATTCTAGGTATGTAAAGTAGATCTGTTTGGTTTAACTGGAGAAGAGAAAGAAGTACTAGGAATTGTAAAAACTGTTACAGAAGCAAAATCAACAAAAAGTTATGATATTTTCCACATATTAGCGCAATATATCACAGAATCTTGTTTAGTGGACTTAATTTTGCCATTAAAAGAGGTGCTTGTAAGGACACATTCGCATAAAACATTGCAGAAAATAGTGGAATGCTTAAGGAATGTTGTATTGGGTTTAGCTGATAATACTTTCATACCATTAGAGCAAATGCTGATATTCCTTTATGGTATAGTTTCTGAAAGTATTCCCGAATTCTTGCCTGAGAAGAAGGATAAAGAAATTACAGAAAAGGAAGCAGAGGCATTGGCTAGGCAAAAGCCAGATTGTTTCCTGATACCACCTGAACCAAAAACCAAGATGGGCATAAAAACTACATCTAAAATAGCAAAAAACACCAATATCCATGTTATTATAGAATTTGGTTTAAAGCTTCTCCACATTTTATTGAAAAGAGAAAGAGTATCTGGCAAAGAATTAGATTGCTTCCTAGATCCATTTGTACCGCTCATAAGTGATTGCTTGAAGTCTCAACATGTCAAAGTAAGTTTATTTTATTACTATTATAAGTTAATACAATGAACTATTCAATACTAAATTGTATTATAATTTCTTTTCAGCTAAGCACTTTAGGTTTACAGTGTTTAAATTGGTTACTCAAGAAAGATTTATCTTCAATAAAAGATACAATATCGGACATTTGTACATCTATTTTCGACATATTACACAAATATGCTGCAGAAGGTTTGAGTAAGGGAGATAACTTTGATCTTGTAATGGCTGGATTCAAATGTATGTCCGTACTTGTTCGTGATGTGAAACATCATACAATTAATGAAGATCAGTTAAAGGCTTTGATCATCTACGCCGAACAAGACATGTACGACAGTGATAGACACGCGACAGCATTTAGTTTGCTCAAAGCGATAATCTCCCGGAAGATGATTATTCCTGAAATGCATCAAGTAATGGAAAAGGTTGCTACTTTAAGTATTACATCAGAGTTAGATCACATTAGGCAACAATCCCGGGCCGTCTTTTATTCATATTTGATGGAATACCCTCTTGGGAAATTACTAAATAAACATATACTGTTTTATTTAACGCAATTGAGCTATGAAATGCGACCAGGTCGATTGAGTGCCTTAGAAATGATTCATAACATTGTTACCGGCTTCCCTTTGGTAAGTACATTCAAATTTTTATATAAGAGTCTTTTTTTTAGAATGTCCATTAATAAACATTTTTTACAATTATAATTTTAGAGAACCTTGCTCATGAAGTCAGACATGATATTCATAATGACAGGTGCAAGATTGATAAATGACGATGATCCGACATGTCGCAAATTATGTGCCAAATGTATTAAAGAAATGATCTCTCGTTTCCGTTACAATAAAAGGAGCAAACTTTTTGATATAGTCATGGAATGGTTAAAGGATACTAAAGTAATTATATTTTAATTGTATGTTATTAGGTGATTGCAACATGTTTTCATTACACCTTTTTTTCTAGATAATGCATCGTACATTGGCTGCTCAGCTATGTGGTATATTTGTGACAGTGGAGAAAGATACCTTCGAGTCTCGTCTAAAAGAATTATTACCCTATCTTTTAAAACAATTCCATGCAAGCATGGATGATGATGAACCTGGCCGTTTTGTAAAATTACGTACAGAGAAAGAAACCAAATTACAAATGAATCGTAATATTAAGGATCCGGAAAGAATGAAAGATCATCACATGTTCCAAGTTTTACAGTTATTGTTAAAAATATCAGCAAATTGTAGTACGTTCCTTAAGAAGGACGAGTACCAAGATGCTGTTCGTTCAATTGCTGGTATGTTCCGTGTGTTACTATATTATTACATAGTTTATTTAACACTAACATAATTTTCTGTATGTTTTAGAACACAGTCAATCTTTATTGGCTCATCCTCATATATGGGTTCGCTTAGCAGCATCTCAGTTGATCGGTTTCATCTTGGCTACCCTTAATGTCGATAAGATTATAGAGTTCGTGGAAAATCCTGAAAAGTGTGAAGAGGAAAGTCATTACATGTACTCTGATCCTATTACTACTATCAGAAGTTTGTCTTTAGACTTGATTGCACAGTTACAACCCGATATGGGGTTGGAGGAGTTAGCGGATCAAACTGTTAAGAATTTGATATTCATTGCAAAAATCTTGAAATCTATAAAACCAGTTAATATTGCAACAGAGGACGAAGATGGCAAAACAACAGATAAAGATAGGAATCAGTTATCACTTCCTTGGCTTGTTAGACGATTGAGGAAGTCTGTAAATATAGAAATAACTAAAGCTCCTAATTCCACAACAGTGGTATGTAAGAACAATAATGTTAGTACTGATTTTTTTAAGAATAAAATATTAACATTGATTTTTTTTCCAGAGGACTGCTTTCTTCAAATGGGTTGCTGGATTAGTGGCCACTGTACCTATGGAATATTTAAATGCAGTGCTGTTTAATATTATGTCACCAATTGTACGTGAAATGTCCACAATAGACGAAAAGAATACTAGTTTAAGACGACTGGCAAAAGAAGCTGCTACAATGATTAAGAAACGTTTAGGTAATGAAGAATATATTGGATTATTGAGCAGAGTGCAACAGCGGTTAGACATTAAGAAAACAGAGAGAAGGAAAGCACGTACGCAACAGGTAGGTGTTTTATTCTATTTAAGGTACCTGTTTCAGCAGCTGACATTTTCACTGTTTGGAATTTTTTTATTACAGTTTGTCACGGACCCAGAATTGGCTGCCAAACGTAAAATTGCAAGGCAGCAAAAGAAGAAAGAAGCTAGGAAAAGGAAAATGGATACTATGAGGGGGAAGAAAGGAACGAAAAAGCGACCTAAGAAAGAAATAGATTTGGATACTATGTAACCATTTTGTATAAGTAAATTTCTAAAAGAGTAAAAAGTTCTCATGTTTACGGCCTATTTATATAATAATCTAATCAGTAAGACGCATGTATAATTGTTTTCTATTATAATTAAATATGTAAAAATATTATATATTTATTTATGTATATATTATGCACATACATACAGATATATTTTATTACTTGAACGCTCAATATTTTACGAGCTCTTATTGTAAAATGAAAAATACGTCTGTTAGAAAAACAATCTATTGAAATACAACTTTTTATGCTGTAACGTTGTCATATTTCAATACACAATATCTACATCTTTAACCTGTTTGAATTCTTTAAGTACTTTGCATAGATATTTAAAATTTAAAATGTAACGTATTATTCCTTTTGCGCATGTTAATTTTGATTGGTTAGAATATATTTTGTCTACAACTTCCATCATATCGAACGTACGTATCCGGTGATCTTTTATTTTGTATACTTATTCTAATTCTGAGATTTAAAAATTTCAGAATTTGAAAATTTGCAGAATAAAGTTTAGGAACTTTTAGACATGTTGCTGCCAAGCTATTAGTTAATTATACTCAGTATTAGTTAGTATTATCTGTTTATTTTACTTACATATTTTTCTCCACCCTGTATATGACTGAAAGAATGAGCGGTGCATGGTACTGGAGAGCATACTGAAGTTAGCCATGTTGCGCAAATTGAACATGATCTCTGGTGGAACGAATAATATAATGCAATTTACGGCGAATATTATTCAGAATAACATAACTTGACAAAATAATATTATACATACCTTTAATTTAATTTTATTGCGTAAGTGATGCATTTTAATTATTTATAAAATAATTCTATTACACTTCATCTTTTTCACATCTACAGAAGTAGTTTTTTTCTTGATTAATCGAATGCCAATTCCGGACTTCCGGCGTAGGATTTCATATTTCGAGAGTAGTCCATAATTTTCAAATAATTTATTTAACGTTAATTCCTTCTTTTCATATTATGATTAAGAGCAGTCTAGAGCAATAAAGGTATGTTAACAATAATTTTTTAATATCAGAAATTATATAGAATCAGAGTCCGGCATGTTTCGAATAATTTCAAGTATTTTATATAATAGGACGCTATTCGAGAACAATCAGTAGTCTTTACCGGTTTAGCAGAATTTTCCTTGAAGATTTCTGAACAATGATTTATTCAAGAATTATCGAGTAAAAAACAATTGGTCATTTTCTTTTATTAGAAATGTTAATTACTTTCGGTTTATTTAAAACTCGTGTTCGAAGACATGACGTACCATCGTTAAACGTAAGATGTAATGAGCAGCGTGATACTACGTGCTACCAAATGCATTCTGTCAGCGACTAAAACTTGTCTAACTATATCTCATTGAAGCATCGCCAACTTGGCAGTTCTTTGTTTCTTTAACTTTGATATGCTTATAAGTAAGAAGACGAGTATCGTTTACTCGTGTTCAAGCTTATCGGAAAAAGTCGTGTTATCGTCGGTGGTTGGACCATAAAAGTCCGACACGACGATTGAGACGGAAAATTTGGCATATTAACTGTGGTTAGAAAATTGTATATATATTACTATCCAACTCGCCGACTTCATTCTTCGTATAACCAATTCTAGTTCGCAGGTTTTTATTCATCAGCGAAACATCTATTCCAAGTTGTACGTGCACAAAAGAACACAGTGATGTATGTCACCATAATATTGAGTATCGTGATCCTGATTTTATTAGCAGTTGGGCATAAAATAAAAAAACAACCGCCAGGTAATAGAATTCATTGTTTTTATGTTAGACTCCTTCTACTACATCGCTCGATCGATATCTGATATTCGGTTTCGTGTTTCTTCCTTTTTATACAGAAACTTGACACGCAGATACTTTTTATTTAAACGTCCTGTCCGTTACAGACCAATTATAAGATTAGTGCTTACTATTTTTTGTTTTTTATTGTATTGTACTTTTGTTATGACGATAATAGAAACTTTACGAATATTTATTAATACAGTAAGAACAATAATAAACTGTTTATAAGCGTTAATAAATATACTTTCTTTTATTAATTCGATGTCGACTTCGAAGATTGTCTCGAACGAAAGCGAGCTCTTGCTTGACAGACGCGTGCAGTACGACTATAAATGATTGGTTTAAATGTACAAATAAACTGGTTTAAATTAGACCTTCAACTACGCTGTATCAATGGAAGTAGTTCTCTTTCGAATTTCTTCTTTCGGATTGCTTTTGAGAATTGATATCCGTCGTGTAAACTACAACGAATAATATAAATACTAGGACGGAAGAATATTGTTTAATCTTTTTAACCCTCGGAAGAAGGAAGTTTCGAGATTGACGCGGCAAACGAAAAGTCGTTTTATTTGCGTAACGAATTGATAAAGTCACAGCCTGCAAAGTTTGCAGAATTCGGGACCAGAATCGATACTATTCCCTACGCGCTATTGAGCGCTGCAATAGATCAACACTGATTAATATTTGTTATATTGCCTCGGATGGGACTGTAGTAATTGACAATATAGAAAAGGGGCTAAATTAAAAAATTTACAAACTCAAAAAGTTAAAAATAAAAAATAAAAAATTTTTAATAATTAATTTTTTAAATTAAAATTTTTTTTTAAATTTAATTTTAAATTTGAATATTTGACATTTGAAATTATAATAGAGTCAAAGTAAATACATATGTGCACATAGTTTCTGTGGTTATCAAAATTAGTTCGCTTGTACAAATATTTACATACATACACACATAATGTACACAATTTTCTATCCAACGCTTAAGGTGACAGTGATAGATTCGGTTATCATTTCACACATTTTTCTCTTCCTTAAAAATGTTTTATCTTTTTCAGGTCCGTTCCCGTGGCCGTTTATCGGCAATGTCTTATTATTGAAGAGTCTATCCCGTAAATTGGGAGCACAGCATTTAGCGTTCCTAGAACTGTCTAAACGATACAACAGCAATCTGATAAGTTATTATATAGGGTCCAAAAGGATTTTGGTGGTGTCTGGAAATAAATATATTCAAACGGTACTAAACACTCCGGAGTTCAATGGCCGTCCTTGGGACTTGTTTATCCAAATGCGCAATTTCGGAAAGAAAACAGGTATCACTGCTTGCGAAAAATTGTATAGTATATCTTTACACTGAAGTTACAGCGTTGTTAATTATTATATAGTAGATACTATAGACTCATTATTATTGGCATCTTCATACACACACAATTTATAACGCCATAATTGAAGAAATAGAAGAAGAAGAATATCTCTTATCTAAAGTATTTAATCTCTCTCTATTAATTCAAATAATTCAAAGTCTATTGTAGTTATATGACATTTTTATCAACACTATATATCACTTATAAAAAATTATCAACGTTAGGTATCACGATGAACGACGGAGACGACTGGAGGGAGTTACGTAGTTGGACGGAGCGGACCATGAAACGTATCGGTATTGGGAAAACGGAAATGTTTGAAATGATCAAAAATGAACTGACCACGATCCTGACCAAATTGCAGCAAGGCGGTGCACAAAGATTGAAACCTCTCATCAGCCCGGTGGGGATAAACGTCATTTGGACTTTATCTACAGGGAAACCATTCGCTGAGGGCAAAAAGTACATAAACTTCTATTTATTCTTTATACTCAATTAGAAATATAGGGGCACGGAAATATAATGTATAGGAGTATAGAGATGTGAGAACGTCCGGACATAGGGATATATGTGGATACAAATATATGTATAAAGATGTAGGAGTATAAGTTGCAAAATATAATAGGTACTGAAAACATAGGACTGGGGATATCGGGAATTAAGACTAAAGATAGAAGTATAAGGTAAAAGATAAAAAGTAATGAATCTATTTTGATTTCCCTTATCATATAAGGTGCTTTTCGACATAACCCATGATACGAATACAAACTTAAAATTTTCTGGCCGGTCAAGCTATATCATTGTTGCTTTGTACTTTCATTGAAAAAACAAAATTCGAGATACTTGGTAAATGTTAAACAGAAGGTAACGATCCATAGCGAGAGTTTCGAGGGGGAACAAGTTGTAAGTGGGTCGTGTATTTAAAGCGCATTGAATCGTGATCGTTTATTGTCTTACTAACGTCAACCCGTAGGTTACAGTATTTTACTGACTTGATGGACCGTCGATCGCGAGCCTTCGAAATGAGCGGCAGCGTTCTTTCTGCTTTCCCTTGGCTTCGTTACGTTGCACCTGAGATCTCCGGGTATAACGTTATTAGGATGTTGAACAACGAGCTCAAGGACTTCGTGACGGTACGCCCGTTATGTAAATCAATTATAATTTTGCACGTAGATATTAATAAACGCCGCATAATTAAACGTTCGCATCGCTTATGGCATTTTATACAGGAAACCATCGCTGAACATAAAAAACGATGTACAGAGAACAAAGAAGACTTGATAGATATGTTTCTTAACAAAATAGAGAACGACAGTGAACCTACTTCACTTTTCACTGGTACAATTCGCACACAGTTTGTTTTTCTTTGTATTTGTTTAACACTTTTGCAAATAGTGAAGTGACATTTAAAAATTTTGTTAAAAACATCTACAACTTTATATATTAATTTATATTAATTTTTAGAGGAGCAGTTGACGATGATATTGGTTGATCTATTCCTCGCGGGTTGCACTACCATTAGCACAAGTCTGGACTTCGTGTTCATAAACATGGTGCTGCATCAGGACATTCAACGGAAGGTGCAACAGGAAATTGATTCGGTGGTTCCGAAAGACAGGCTACCGGATTTGAGTGATCGGCCAAAGTAATCTTCAATTTTTCTTACTCGTTTAACTTGAAAATATTGTCACTATTCTTGGTGACGTTCTTGGTCACTATTCTTGGTGTGATTCTACAGGCTCCCTTATACAGAAGCTGTAATAAAAGAGACGCAACGAATGTGGCCAATATTTCCAATAATCGGACCGCGAAGAGTTCTTGCTGACACAAAGCTCGGCGATTACCACATAGAAAAGGATTCCACCGTGGTAATCAACATATATTCTGCTAACATGGATCCCGAGTCATTTCCAGATCCCCATAGCTTTATACCCGAAAGATTCACAGAGAACGGAGTCCGTAAATCAGATGCAGACTTCGTAACTTTTGGAAAAGGTATATAAAATGAGTCACAAGTGGACAGAATTTTAATTCTGAAGAGTTCTTGTCTGTGCAATGTTCACTAAAATATCCTTAATTTTAGGTAAACGGCGATGTCCAGGTCAGGCAATAGCAACAGCCGCGATGTTTCTGTTATTCACAGGTATACTGCAGAGATACTCTATACTTCCGGTACCTGGCAAAGAACCGACCTCCATAGAAATTTTTTCTGGCCTAGCGATCACGCCCAAGCCCTACGAGATATTAGCTGTGCCACGATAATTCATTATGTGATTTTGTTCAGTGATTGTTCGCATTGCACTGACCTTTGTGCAGTTAACAATTCTCTATGGATATATTTATAACTGACAAAAGAATGATGATCAGATATACGTTATCCACAATAATACTGCACGATAAGCGATGTCAGTGCGAACTAAAAAATTAAAAGAAAATAAAGACGAAGAAAAGAATGTACTCGTTTATTTTTGTTTGAACGTATCGATTGGGATGATGCAGTTCACTGTGTTTTTATTGCTTGAGATCGGTTTTTATTTTAATAAGAAAACAAGGCGCCGAAGTTCTTGATCTTCCAAACGGTAGTTCGACCTGTTAACCGGCAGCTCGTTTGTTTGACTTCAACAAATTTTTCTCTCGAATATTGTTTATTGTTTCTGCTGCGTGAAAGTCGTTTTACGCGTTCGACGAAATCGGCTCGTTTCGTAGAAGTCCAAATGTACCTTCGCCCCAGCGTCACGTGGCGATTCAGTCCTTTTATATTGAGTCGTGTCTGCTAAATATTTTCTTGTTAATAGATCGTTTAAAAACACGACACCGAAGTACAAAAATATGTATTACTTGATACAAATCAAACTTGTACTAACAATATTTTGTAATCTTATACGAGTGCGTTTACAAGCTCGGATCTCAAAGTGAGTTTCAGATGGTACGGTTTTGGCGATATGGTGAAACCATCGTAGCCATTCGGGTCCGGCTTTCCATGGTCTGGTGAAATTTCGATATCGAAATAATGCACAACATGAGTGAAGAATAAGAATAAGGTTGAACGAGCGAGCATTTCTCCTGGACAGCGTCTTTTACCTGAAACGTGCAACACGGGAATTTAATTTTATCATAAATTTTGTGAAGATTTCTCAAGAAGCTTCCATTAACATAATTATTTGAGGTTCTATAATTTTACTAACAACTTGACTACTATCAACTAACAACTACTATCATAATAGAAAATATATAAAACGATTTACCTAGACTGAAAAGCATGCTCGCACTGTTTGGACAAAACCGACCGTTCTCATCAAGAAACCTTTGTGGTCGAAACTCTTCTGGGTGATCCCAATAAGCCTTATCATTGTGAACACTGTGAAAGTCCAGAAGAATCATCGTGTTCTAAAATAACAGGACAAGTGTACACACTTAGGATGACATAAAAATAACACTGTTATTATATTTACCTTGGGTATGTGATATCCATTCAGAGTAACATCCTTCATGGACTTGTGAGGTAATCCAAAAGGTGCCAAGTTCAAATACCTTTGTACCTAACAAAAGTATCATACATTTCATTTTCTAATTTATGTTCTAGATATAAGGATTATTAACTATACTAATAAATATTTGTATCTGGCAATTAGTAATTATGGAAGCTAATGCAGATTTTTAATAAAACAATCTAAGTCATCCATGATCACCTCTGCAAGAAACGATTCCATCATCGGCAAAGAGGAATAATCTTTCAAAGCTGGAGACCGTGATCTACCAACAACGTTATCTAGTTCCTCCTGAAGTATTTTAATCCAGTCAGAGTGCAGAGACAAAAATAGCAGAGTGGCGGCCAAAGTATCTGTCGTGGTTTTCGAACCAGCCAAAAAAAGATCCAAACACACGATCAGCAAATTTTCTCCTAAAAAAGAACGCCTTATTCTCCTTCTTAGATTAATTAAACTTTACAGGCGAAAGTATTGCTCACTATCGAATATCGAATCGTCATGCTGGCCGTTAGATGAGATCTCCAGGAGGAACGCTTCGATTAAATCCTGAGGTTGGTTACCGGACAATTGTTTCTCGTGGACGGTGATCTCCTCGTCTAGGAAGCCCCACAGCTTTCGCAAAATTCTCATTAGCTCGTTGTAGCCGGACAACTCTGGCATTATGAAACGTAGGAATGGAAGCTGCGATACTATACCGCCCATGGTGTCCATCAATCTAATGGTAGAAAATTGAGTAAATGTGCTTGAAGGTGCAATGGAGAGAATTGGGTAGTTAAACAACGTTCTGTATGTACAGCATTATAGAGTATCGACTGAAGGTGCAACGAGGAGCATTAGGTAGTTAAACAACCTCCTCTATATCATCCTGTATATCATAGAGTATACTACCTGAAAGCACCATGAACAGCATCAAGTATCTCTATCAGTTTTTCATTATCATAGTCGAACCGATGACCAGCAAGCATTGACCAAAGGGAATTCAAAACTGCAACGTCGAAAGCCGTGTGCATGGGCACTGGACCTTTCGCACTAGCTCGACGAAGATAATCCACGAAGCTCTCCGCTTCGATGATCAGCTGTTTTTCCATAATTGATTGTCCCAAACCAAATGCTCTGAGATGCCTCATCGTGAAACGACGACACTGCGCCCATGTTGGTCCTTCCGCGAATAAAATACCTATTGGATACATGAAGGTAGTTCAATGTTTATTGGTTGGAAATAAATATAAGTAATTACCTCTCTTTTTACCAAACGCACGGACCCTGAAGAAGAATCCATCCGGTCTGCCGTTGAACTCATCCTGAAGAAGAACTTTCTTTACTAGGTCGTGTGTCGAAACCACAACCACCTTCTGAGTTCCCAGTTTCAGACCCAGAATGGGGCCGTAACTTTTCATTAGTTCATGAAACGCTAAGTAAACGTAGCCGTTCTTCGACTTCAGTCGGCGGAATGTGAGGAAGCAACCGATCAATGGTATCCATTTTGGACCTGTTCAGAAGAATGTGTTATTACTTTGAAAAGATACAACTTTATACAAGTGCATTAAATTAGCTTCAAAAGTTTGCTATACCTGTATTTAATCTTAATTTGAAATTGCAAATGCATGGTGCAGTTTAAATTGAATATTAGCCAATTTTTTAATTATGTGCTTGCATAAGAAATATGCTTACTTCTTAAGCATAAGTTGAAATTAAAGCTGTTCTTTGTTTGTAGTCTTTTGAATAATGTTCAATCATCAAAACTGTACTAACTTGTATTGCATATTAGCTTCAGTATACTCCAAAGAATTTTGTATCTCTAAAATTAATTTCAAATACAGCAGAACTTTTGTATCGCCCTAAAGTTAATTGAAACTTTTAGCCAAGTTCTAAAACTTTCAATTAAACATTCGGTGTAGTTTATATGCCCCAAGATAAAGTTGAGAGTTAACTCCTGATAATCACACACAAACGCACCAGGAGGGAAATTATGTGGTTTGACGCAATCGTAGACGCAGAAGATACAGAGAAGAACGAGGAGAAGACAAATCACCGCGTAGAGCATCTTCGGTAACACTGATACTTCACATTTGGTGACTTCGAATGCAGTTACTATGCCACGGAATATATATGTGTGCCAACGAAAAAAAAAACGATTCTGGTGCCACCCTGTGATATTATCGGAGTGACACCCATGGCCTCTGACAAAAATATCTTTTTGTATGAGAACACATCCTTTACATGGTACTCTTCGGTACCGTGTTATAGAAGCGGTATCGGTCTTTTTTTTTTAGGCTGATACAGCACAATGCTTGGGATGAGCTGGCTACATATTCAACGATCATTCTCTTTGTGTGCGACAGTACTGCATTTCCATTTTCAATTACTGCATGTGAGAATGATAGTGGTTCTTCTTTCAGATATTTATTATATCTTTGATATTTTTATAACTTTCATCAGTTCTTAGTAATACAATATTTTTTGGTATCACAATTTTTAACTCATTAAGTATGACATACTATTTTAAAATGTATTAACTATTTAAAAATGTACTAGAAGTGTAGAATTATTAGTAACAATTATTCTAATTTTTAGATACAACAATTTCTGTATTTGATGGAGCAGAGAAGTAGAACATGGAGATTACGTCTTGGTCAGTTAACCATACATCTGTAGTATGCAGGGTGTACGAGTTTAAAATAAGATGAAAAAGAGAGCAATACTTCACTTGTTACGACAACGTATTATTTATTCCCCTGAGAAGGAAACGTATTCCTGTAATTCCTGTTCATTTTCATACGAGCAATTTGCTGGCATCGCATACTTGATGGCTTCCGTTTAGAATACAAAACACACGAGATCACCGGACTCTCTATACGGAAGACATTTAACAAAAATTTGATTTCTCTGGAAACAGAAGTTCCGGCTCGAAGAATGATGCTAGAGTTAAATGTCCTGTCAAGTATTTTTATAAAATACTAAGAGTCTACAATTTTATTTGTTTATAAATACTTCGAGAATTGCAGCAATGTTTGAAAGTCAAGAATTATTTCCTGGTCGAACAGGCTAATCTCAAACTGGTTTTTCAATGAGCAGGGAAAATATGACACAATTCTACAGGTTCACGGACCCGCTTTAATTGTACGTTTTGGATTTATTGGAGTCGTTGTTGACCTTCCACAATGCGGACTTTCGATACGCCCACGATGCATCGCCACGTTATCTTTTTAGAAAGTTTTTTGGAAAGTAACTTCGTTTCTAGAATATCATTTTTGTGTAAACGGAATTCAATTGCTTTACATTCTTTTAATTCTCTTTTAAATTACAGAAACCGTGGAAGACATCAAATAATAAATTTGCTGTCATTGATCCGAAGGTGTTAAAATAGTAAGTATCTACACTTGATAATAATCTACACCTACTATTTATTATTTACACTTTCTTGTTACATCCTGTTTTCTTTCAGATGATCATTTAAATACTAACGTCAACGTGGTGGAATGTTTTAATGGCGAAGATATGCCAATGATGTTTCACCAGATATTTGCAGATTCGAAACCTAGTGGGAGGATTTCTTTCTGCCAAGGATTTTCTAATATGGTGATGATTGTTGGAAAATAGAAATTGCTTTCTAGTTTGCAAACCGTAACGTGGTTGTTTTGAAAAAGTTCTCCAACCTGTCAAATTTGTGCGAATTTCAGATTGTAACACAAGGTAGAAACCGTTCAGATGCTACCACGTTAATTATGCATTGTTTCGTTTCTGTGCGAGATTTCCTTAATGCTTTGAAACTCGTCGTTAACGTGCAAAATTGATCGTTATCTTGGCCCATTCAAAGCGAGAGATTTCCATTTGACTAGGGCTTCGAGGCAAGAGGAACCTGAAAGGATAGTGTTCACGGAGAAACGGCCTTGAACGTACACAATTGTGCCATCAAGAAAATGCTGCGAGTAAAGAAAGAAAACGAAACGGCGGTAAAGCGTTAAAGGAACTCGATGGAAGATAGAACCAGGTCAACTGCAAATAGCGAGAGGAATAGTTTATTTTAACGTTTAACCGGAAGTTACGTGCGTCCTTCAAGCATCTCTTCGAACTCAACATTTGTTTAATAACCAAATATATTTCTGGAAAACGGTGGTGAAAAATCTGCAAAAATGCGTTTGAAGTACATCAAAAAATTCACATACAGGATAACGTCAGCAAAAAACCACATATAAAAGATGAAATTACTTCAAGAAATTACTCAAAGACATTATACATATACATCATGGTAGGTTTCAAACAAAAAAAAAAGAGCTTATGAAAATTAATTTAATTTTTCTTCTTTAATGAAATGTCTTATTTTTGTACAGTTTAAGAAGGCTCTTTAAGATGTTTACAATAACTCGTTCAAGATCACTGAACATCAACAGCGATGGAAAATAATTTACTTCCAGGAAATGATCAAACACTTTGCTGATTTATTTGTCTTTGTATAACACATTTTAGAAGCATGAACCTTGTCTTCTATAAACTAAATTATTTTGTATCAGAGTCCATCTTCAATGTTCCTGATTTTCAAGATCATTCAACTATAACCATAACCAGCTTTAAACTGCTTTAGTAGATAATGAATATAAAGACATATACACTGGAAAAAAATGAAGTTAATCTTCATATGTGTTCATCCACAAAAAAGCTATTAACATACCCACTGATACTAAGTTTACTGATGTTTTTTTTCTATGTCCAACAGCAGAGATATTTAAGTGTGAAGTACCTCAATATGTAATTTAAAAAAACATGCTACAGACAGACAGATAATGGTATCTCAAAGTTAGTGATCATTCATATATTATTAATACCAATAAATACAATAATTTGCCAACAAATTATAGGGAAGTATAAAACACAGAGCAATTAAAACGAGAGAAAACAAAATCGCCCGTGCATGATCATGATTTCCAGAAGCTTCGAACAGATAGAAACGCTGACGCAAAGTATGACGAAATGAGAATAAGAGAAAGACCACGAGGAAAGTGAAAACCGAGCATACCGTCGACATGGATTAGAAAATACTGGCATACGACATTTCTCCAGTTTTTTCCTGCGGCTATCAAACGACACGCACGATGAAAAGCCTGACCTCTCGATACGACACGATGGATCGAAGCAAAAGTTTCTCCCGCGTCCGATTCTGCACGATTCACACGACTTACCACGTATCATTGCGCTGCTGAGCGCACGGGAGAGTACACGGATTAATTATTGCCGATGGTACACGCGTTTACTTATGTGGGCAATTGGCATTGGCGTATGGACCAGTGTTTACGAATTTCCAAATTTTTATATTCATCTCATTTTCCAATTCTACGCTTCTAAAATTTTGGGTTTCTCTAATTCTACATTTTCCAATTCCATACATTTAAAATTTCATATTTCTCTAATTTTACATTAGACAATTTTACAAATTCTAATTTTACAAATTCTTTGCTCCTCAAATTTTATATTTCACAAATTCTTCATTTTGCATATTATCTATTTTTGCGAGACACTGAATTAATGAAGTTAATCACTGGTCCATCACGTACAAAAAGCTAGTTACGCCAATGGTAAACGGTCGAGCGTGTAAGAAGGTGCACGGTCACTTTCTCCACGGTCGAGGTCTCCCATATCCAACGGGCTCGACTTCCTTCCATAACAGATCCGACTTTCTCCGGTTTCGTAGCGGCTCGCCGCCACGTTGCGTCATGTCGAGCGTGGGCAAACCGATGACAAAGCGAATCGCAGTAATGCGGAGGTGTTAACGAAATATTAGGGAAGTTCGTAACACCGACGTTTTAGTCGAGACGATTGTGATGCGTGAGACTGGCGACAGTACTCATAGAATAGTAATCAACTTTATAAAGCAAGCATTGCTTTGTTATATTTTATCTTTGTTCAAACTTGGATGCAACGCAGGCTTAAAGAGAGGTCAGATTTCAGAAAATCTCTCCTGCCTTTCTATTTTAGAAAACATCCGCTATTTACTTTTGATTCCGAAAGGTCCTTGAATGTAAATAATAAGGACAATGCTCCTCCACTTTCCCTTAATCGAGGGAAGTCTATACGACCGTATAATTTCGTAACTAAGATTTCTAGTAATTTCGTTTGCGTTGCAGCGCTCGCGGACGGTGTCTGAATAACAACAAGATGGATGTAACAAAATATTACTCAACTTTATTTGTAACGGCAGTGGTTAACAAAGGAGGGTAACAACAACGAGTATAAAAAAGAAAACTGGAGATAATATACATAACGCGTTAAGATGCGAGCCTCGGAAACAGAGAGTGCCGAGTCAGTCGATTAGATTCTCCAAAAACTTAATTCCCTACAACTTATCTAACACGTAAGGTAATATATACAACGGCTTATGTTACAATACTCTGTCAGCAAAGTGTTTGTACAAGCGTGACTACTCAGCGTTTGGGGAACGCGAAGTTTGGGCCGCTTTGATTGTTCGTCGCTGGCGGAGGAACCAGATCCTGGCTGATCGATGGAGCTTCCGTTTTGGACGATCTATCCCACCTGACTTTGTTCTCGTCGACCTGACGCTGTTGCTGTGGAGCGTTCTGCTTGGCAGCTGCTTCGGAGCTGTACGGAACGATCTGGCTGCCTTGAGCTTGAGTGTCCTTCCGGTCTTCCCATCCGTGATGAGGCGGGTGATGGTCCTCTGCAGGGAACCACTCCGATATCCAGACGGGTTTCCAGATCTTCTTCCACGCTGGTACCCAGATCTCTTTCCAGGCAGGTACCCAAATCTGCTTCCAAGCTTCCTTCCACGCCAACTTCTTGTCTGGCACCCATTCTTGCTTCTTCTCTGTCTTCCAGATTTGCTTCCAGGCCTCCTTCCATTCCAATTTTTTATCGGGCACCCAGATGAGCTTCTTCGATGGTTTCCAGATCTGTTTCCACTCTTCTTTCCAGATCAACTTTTTGTCGTCCACCCAGATCTGTTTCTTTGCGGGTTTCCAGATCTGTTTCCAAGCTTCGACCCACTCGAGCTTCTTGTCAGGTACCCAGATCTGTTTCTTGGCTGGTTTCCAGTACTTCTTCCAAAGCGGTTTCCAAATAAGCTTCTTCTTCCAGAGATCGTGACTGGTGTACTCCCAACCGTGTTGGTCTTTACCGTGGTAGTGTTCACCTGGGATGCCGATTTTCACCCACTCAGGGATCCAGATCTTCTTCCAGGCTGGTACCTGAATCTCCTTCCAAGCTGGGACTTGTATTTCCTTCCAAACTGGTTTCCAGATCTTTTTCCATGCGGGGACCTGTATTTCTTTCCATGCTGGGACTTTGATGGGCTTCCAGACAGGCTTCCAAATCTTCTTCCAAGCTGGGACTTGTATGTCCTTCCACACTGGTACTTGGATCTCTTTCCAGACAGGTTTCCAAATTTTTTTCCATGCCGGTACCTGGATGTCTTTCCATATAGCCTTCTGCGTTGGCACCCACACGGGTTTCCAGATCTTCTTCCACGCGGGTTTCCAGATCTGTTTCTTAGCTGGTTTCCAGATCTTCTTCCAGCCGGGTTTCCAAATCAGCTTCTTCTTCCAGTAACCCTTGTCGTGATGGTGATCGTCGTGGTGTTCTTCCAACGCTCCACCAGCGTCACCGCCTCCGATATCGCCGCCTCCAGAATGACCGTAACCTCCGACATCGCCGCCTCCGGAGTGCCCGTAACCACCCCCGACATCACCGCCGCCAAAGTGACCGACATCTCCGCCGCCAAAATGACCACCGCCAGCGTCACCGCCTCCGGAGTGACCGAAACCACCGCCTCCAGAGTGACCGAAACCGCCGCCTCCAGAGTGGCCAAAACTACCGACATCGCCGCCTCCAGAATGACCGTAGCCACCCCCGATGTCACCACCGAGACCACTTAGACCTCCACCGTGACCTCCCAAATCTCCACCGTGTCCACCTACGTCTCCACCGTAACCTGTACCCAGATCTCCTCCATGGCCTCCTGCGTCACCGCCCCATCTCTTCTGGGCTGCTGTGCCATATCTGTGTACAATATGTTTATTATTAGTATTCTGCATTTTAGTGTCAAGTATCTGTATGTATCTTCTGCTTCAAGTATCAAGCTCCTATTTCTGTAATAATTGTTCAATTTTTTTTAGATATAAGCAGACTGTCTACTTGACATCTAGAATTTCTTGGATCTTATAAGACTTACTAAACATGACTAATGAATTTTGAATATGTTAACAGTTATCAATTGAAACAGGGACCACCAGGTTAAAGAAATAATTTTAAGTTCACAAAATCAAAAATTGAGTTTACAATACTGCTACCACCAAAATATTGCTATCAGGTACACATTATGTGCTACAGTCTCGACAGATAAGTTATAAGTAAAGATTGCAAGATAATTTTATTCTCTTTTTAATAGAAATAATGTAAGAATGTCACGTACGGAACTTGCTGCTGAGACTTCTGCTGTTGCAATTGATTCTGATCCAACGCCTTGCTCGCCACCAAAGCGACTTGCAGTAGCACTACTAGTGCAGCCTGTAAAGAAGACAGTTACATAGACATGACATATCACTGACATTGAACACGGTCACGGTCGAATTAAACGTTTTATTTGGATCAAGATAAACGACTCGAAGAGACGGAGAAATCTCTTCTTTCGCGACAGCATTCCCGACATTACTATTAATGGCTATTCGTTTATGGAATATCACTTTCGAAACTGGCCGTCGATAATCAAGCAATACGTTCATCGACAAACAGTGACCGGCATTTTACAGTTTCGCCTTTGCTGTTCTCGATTTCTTTCGTATCTACTGGACGGTACCGGCATAACATATAATGCCTTATACACCCCACATTTTTGCAGACGATAAAAAGCGAATCAACAGGTTGTCCTGAAATAAGGTGATACAGATTAAATATTCCTTATGTATGACTTAATGATATGAGAATTTAGAATGACCCAAATTAAAACTACATTTAATTGTACTATATCTCATAACAATCTTCCTGTTATTTTAGCTAATTAATTATGCCAATCCACGATATCACGTGTCTGGAGCATTCAGTGTTCGTCCAATCGAACAAATGGCAATCGTAACTCTTTCAAGGATCTCGAAGATGATTCCAACGATCGGTCGATCACCGTTCGATCGTGACACTCACTACTTACTCCAGATACGCTGTCACCGTTGTCTAACGCACCCCTTCCGAGAACAATCAACCGGCGCTTACGATCGCCACCAAAGATAAATTATACCGTAACCGAGAGTTATTTGAATAGAAACTGACCGCGCATCCCGGGCGAATCCTCATATTTTCTCGCAATGCCGCCCGTCGGGCTCGGGCTGCTTACTCTTGTTCCCTAAGTGCAGGAAAACGTAAGTTACTTCGCCCAATCAGCGGAACGCCGTAGTTATATAGGCGCGTATTCCTCCCCCAGTGCTATCGTCGGAGGTGGTTCGCGATGTGCTGGGCCAGCTGTTGCGAAGGTGGTGGTAAAGTCGTCCTGGTGGAGGAGGCATTTCGCGTTGCTGGAGGAAAGGAACTCACGATGGTGGTGGATTCCAACGGACACGGGTTACGGAAAGCTCGAATCTCGTGTAGCGATGGGCCCGATCTTCTACTTGTTCATTCTGCAATTCATTTCAGCTCTCATCATTTATATTCTTATTTGGTTGATTTATTTGGTCATTGATGAATTCAAGGTGGTTGTTTCACTTCTTTATATGTTTTCAGATCTGAACTAGATGTAAGTAGTAATATCTACATGGCAGTGAAATTTTGTGAAGGATAACCCAATTAAGAGACTACGTTCAAAACCATAATACATACTTAACATGTATCATGAAATCTGAAGAGCATTTTTAATTGTAAGGAATGTTGTATACCTCTACAAGATTGTAGAAGATAAAAGGGTATGAATCCTTCCAAATATACTACAAAGTATTTAAATGCAGTTTAACATTTTATTAATTTATATAAAATTTCAGAAGAGTATCCATGGTATTAATCTCTCAAGAGGAAATTGATCCCATCGCTACGTCCATTCTCCTTCCTCCTCGCCTTTGTCCACCTCCTACGAACCTGGCGATCTTACTTCGTAGTGGGCCCATCGTTCCGGAGAAAGTGATCGGGAACACGATGATCCGGTCGAGCGAGCCAGGCGGTTTCGTTCCCTTGGTATTTACGCGCCTGTGTCCGGCAAAAACGAAGTTCATGGGGAGGCAAGGTTATGTAGCAAGGTTATACCCGGTGATCCAGATTACCTGCAGATGGGAGAGTGGTGGAACCAGTTGGAGCGGCAACTAACGCTTGACGAAATTCTTTTTTACCCTTTTTACGGTTCATTCGATTTCAGAATGGCGTCAGACGGTTTCTCTTCCGGGAAGCCCCCGGGCCTCGACCATTGCTTTTCCTTTTGCGGATTGTTTTCGACAATTGCCCTCAAGGGAGGATCGAAACGATTAAGAAATGTTAGAGATCGACAGGTTGAATATTTGCGGTATGGATCTGCGAATTTCACTTTGCTTTCGAAAGGTCGTTTTAGGGATATGTAGGATATTATTATATAGAACATTACGTATAAAATATTATGTAATGTTTCTGTTATACAATTTTGCTATTTAATCCACTTTTTCACTATGTTATTTTGTTATGCATACATGCTATATATTTTTTATTTATTTCATTAGATTATTTAAATGAAGTTTTTGGACATATAATGTGTTAAAAGTACATTGAATAAAAACACATAGAATATGTCAGGTACAAAGCAACTATTTATTTAAAGTAAATAGTAAAAGTGTTCTCTTGTACTGCATACTGTTATGCATACATGCTACATATTTTTTATTTATTTTATTAGCTTATTTAAATGAAGAAGTTTTTTGAAATATAATATACTAAAAGTATATTGAATAAAAACACAGAATGTATCAGATATAAAGCAACTATTTATTTAAAATAAATAGTAAAAGTGTTCTGTTGTACTGCATACTATTATGCATACATGCTACACATTTTTTATTTATTTTATTAGCTTATTTAAATGAAGAAGTTTTTTAAAATATAATTTACTAAAAGTATATTGAATAAAAACAAATAGAACATGTCAGGTACCAAACATCTATTTGTTTAAAATAAATAGTAAAAGCGTGAAAAGCGTCCCAACAAATTAAAGGAACTAATTATCGCTGCTAGGCACAATCGATGCTTCCAGGAATAGGCTCTTCTCCGCGATGAATGATTATAACCTTCCCCGGTTCGCACGATTTCTAACGATTCGTCTTTCATTAATTAAACATGCAAACACTAGCTTCCGACTGTAAACGTCAACGCTACCGTTGACACAATTTTATTGATCATTAAGTGATTCAATCCCAGCATGGCAAAGCCACACGCAGCGTTTATAATCAGCTTACGTAATTTAGTCTTAGTTTCAAGGTCGTCAAAGTTTGTCACGTTATGCAAAGAAGGTACATTTCTTGTTTTTAGGCGAAGAGGAAGAGGATGTTACCGATAAGCTTTCGCAAGATTGAATCTTCGTAAAAGGAACACGATGTTGCGTTTTATTTGAAAAGCTCATAATCACGGATGCCTGCACGGGTGAAAGTATATACATACCGAAGGAAGAAAATTTATAACGTAAAAGCGGCGGGCCTGCAGACCGAGGAATTACGAGGCAAATTTTACGGAGTCGAGCAATTACGAGATACAGGTCAATTTCACTGGATCAATTTTGCAATTTAACGGATAGACGAAGGAGACGCTACAGGAACTTGGACGTCGTTTCAGGAAGTTCCACGGTGACGACTCACCCGATTCGCTAACAAGCTGAAAGTGATAAGTGGTTAAATTCGCACAAGATACACTCGCGTATTTGTCGGATGAAAGCGAATTCTTTGCTTTACTGCGGACAGGAGTTACATGAAATTGTTAGAATACGTTCCAGCAATTCCGGTTCGTAAATCATTCGTTGCTCCAGATTTCGAACTCCTTAGAAACTCTTCATCTTCTTTTTCTTTCAGTGTTCTCTGGATCAATCTTAAAAAACAATGGAAACCTCATTATTCTCTAAACATAAAATACTTCACTGAAAATATAAAAACTATATCAGTCATATGAATATTGAACACCGATAACAAACTCACTTTAAATATTTGTAATTTAAAAACAGTCAACATAGTAACGAGCGTATACTCTGTTGTCAATAAATATTCAGAGAGATTGTATCTAATGTAACGTATATTGTTTGCTCAACGCGTGGGTAGAACTAAAAGAGCGACGTTTGAAACATTCCAAAGACGATAGCAAATAAAAGAGCATGTGTTTGAGGAATTTTTATTTGCACTCTAAGTGTTCGGTTTATGGACGAGTACCTACGATTCACTTTCTAAACGTGCCGTCCCTCAAGGTAGTTGATATCGCTTTTCGAAATGTCTAGTTCGATATTTGGGTTACGTTCACCTGCTAAGTCTTCGTGGAAAATAAATAATTGCGACATTTTCTTAGGAAACGTTGGACCTGTTGACTGATATAGAGCGAGAGTTTTGTTCCGTTTATGGTATCTTTTGTAAGCTTAGAATATTTTAAGCTTGTAAGCTTTTGAAAGAGGTATTCAGATTTTGAAAGAGGTATTCAAATTTTTAGTTTGTTGTAAAAAAATATATTGCATGTATTTAAATGTACAATGTTTTTTAATAGCTTTTTCTTTCTTTCTAGAATGAATCATCGCTCAGTCATGGAGGAATGTCATTCTACTTTTGCATCAATTCTGAAACCGTGTTTTTGCGTGTCTCACCATGGGTAATCAGTTTAAATCTTTACACGAATTTCTCCTTTAGTGATTTCTTCGCCATGCCCCTATCTTGGCGCCGAGAATAATCGAGAGACTCGACATATAGAAGAAAGTTTTATCCTCCGTATTTTCCACTCGATACATATCTTTCGTATCTACAGTTTCTTCTCGAGATTTTGCTTTCTACCATATTGCAAATTGATGGAAAAACCTGAAGAATCATGGATAAACTACCATCAATTTCTGTGAGAAGCATTGGAGCATTTACGATTCAATTATAGGAACTTCGCAGTCTTCGTGACTCGAGAACACATTTCAAGATGTCTTCGGTGTCAGCATGTGCCTAACTTTTTCCTAGAAGATGAACTCACCGATAGTTGATGGTAGCTTTTACCTTCAGCTACAAAATATAGTCTTTCTAGTAGGAATTTTTTAAAATAATACTTTTTAATATTTTGTTAAAATTTTTTCAGTGAGAATATTTATAACTATCTTCATTTTTATAACTATCTTCATAGTCTTTCTAATAGGAATTATTTAAATAATACTTTGTAATATCTTGTTCTATTTTCTTCATTGAAAAAATTTACAATTATCTTCATTTTTAGATGTTATATATTTTGTAGCTTTTACCTTCAGCTATAAAATATAGTCTTTCTAGTAAGAATTTTTTAAATAATACTTTGTAATAATTTGTTCAAATTTCTTCACTGAAAAAATTTACAATTATCTTCATTTTTAGATGTTGTGTATTTTATAGCTTTTACATTCAGCTACAAAACATAGTCTTTCTAATAGCAACTTTTTAAATAACACTTTTTAATACCTTGTTCAAATTTCTTCACTGAAAAAATTTACAATTATCTTCATTTTTAGATATTGTGGAACCAGATACATTTTATACTCTGCTATTGAGTCTATTAATCCGGAGGATAATTGAAGCCATAACGTTCCAAAGAAGAAACCACCTTATTTACTTTCTTCAACTCTTTCTACTTCGAGTATTGTTTGTACACAAGAGCAGTTTATATCTTGTTTATACACCACGCACAAAGAATCAGAAGGATCAGTGAAAACTTGAACATACTATCAACTATTGGCGCATTTATCATAAATCGCCATTAATCTTGCGAGTACAATTATATCTTTCTGCGCCAAAAAACCTTCCATTTGTCTTGAACTTTTGAAGTCTGTAATTTGGTGCCAGTGAAAGGCGCCGGAGATGATTTCATGCCGGCGGTCTCACACACGCACGTTCGCATGACCATATAAACAAACGGTTATCACGTTACCTAATCGTTACCACTAGCCACCCATTGTCAATTAACACGTAGACGGACATTTCGCCAATTAAAGCGACCGTGCGAATCCATTTCGCTAAAATGGGAGAAAGAAAGATTATGGAAATTTTGAGTGCTCGTTTGTCTTAAAGCGAAACTTTCGTTGTCGTCCAAGCTTGAAGTTGCAGTCTTTTGAGAGCAAACACGCAACGTGATATGAAACTAAATGTATAAATGTTTAATTTACTTACTTTATTATTAAGTCTTCAAGTAAGTATAACAAATTATATTTGACAATTGCAACCATTTCGTAATTGTTTAGAATACGGTTAAGTTACTGTGTAACTCTTATTAACTCGTTCTCGTTTCAGGTGTGCGTTTCACGGCCCACATGATGGCACATTAGCATATTTCTGTCTAATCTCGGAATATCCGCTTGTTCCGTGGGGTTCAGTGAAAGTAACAAAAGCGAGCGGGTAACATCCGTGATTCGGTTAATCTGATCATTACAGTTCTTAAATCCAACTGGAACTGTTCCTAATTAATCGTGGACACTCAGGAGAAAGGTATTTCGTTCCTAGGAGTATCATGATATTAATAGAACAAAATTACATTTGCAGGTAGTAGGATGTTCGCCAGGAAAGTCTCCAAGGATCATAATAGAACCGTTTAGAAAATACAAAGTCATGCTTTCTAATCGCTGCGTTTAATTATCAATCACTAGACCGATTAACGATCATTACATGGCAATACAAAGTATACGATTTTCTTTTTAGGATACAAAACCGGATGCTCTCACAAAGTTTAGGAAACGGAATTGCAGGCATTTTTACGCTGTCTTGCATGAGATTTCAAAACGAGGGTGAACAAAGAAACACGGTACACAAAATGTAATTGTCACTGGAGAGTGTCAGAATGCGCTAATCGTCTAGCAAGCAGGATCAACTTTCACATATTGTAACAACTTCATGAACGTAAGTGTAAGAATGTTCTCAGCGAGCAGGAAGCGTTATTAACCCACTGGGTCCAACGATTTTATCGCGACAGAATTTCTTTTGCAAGAACGTGCCTCAACTGCAAATATTTATATTAATGGAAAGCGAATTGTTCTCTAAAATCAATGTAAGACTACCGTAAGCTCTATCGAATTCTAATAGAATGAATATTTCAGATCATGACGGTGAAACTGCGACGAAGAGGAAGCGCGTATCCGCGAGGTCATCAAGTTCAGACTACCCTTTTCCCATGTGACTCGGTCTTCTCTTTCCTGGTTCTCGAGACGATTTCCTCGATGGGAAAGTCACGGTCATGTAACGTGGCCATCCTCCGCCGCATCCACAGAGATGCCATCCGTTTTCGACGTGCGACAACGAACGTGCACACGCTTCCGCTGTAACGAACGAGTAGAGAGTAGAGGAAGCAGCAGAGACGAACCTAGGTCGAGAGTGAAACTGTTCGATGCAACGTGATTGCACCCAATTAAGAAACTTCTTGAATCAACAGTTTTCGAACCGGTGTATCGGGTTTTGCACCACGCTCGTGAAAATATTCTTTAACTTAATGGTAATATTATACTCGTGGAAAACTTTTAGTTCGTTGTCTTTAATGGGTGTCGTTTACAGGAATTTTTATAATTTAGAAGTAGAGTGCATAATGAGTTAGGTAGATTTAGTTAGTTAGCTTCATAGAGGTAATGAGATTGTGGTTGTAGACTGTAGGTATTTGTTAGGTAAATGAGATAAATCTTGATATTACTTGGTTATGTTATTGTTTGTTATTGTTTATTATTGAGGGAGTCAACTGCTGTGGTCATTAGACTTGGCTATGTATTAGATTACAGTACGTTAGAACGTCACGTGGTGTATGTACTTCTCTTGTGTTCTTAATGTGTCAAAATTCTTATTGTCCCATTATTTTGTTAAAGTATTGTGTTCTCTACAGTTAAATTTCCACTACATAGTGTGTTCTATGTGTTCTATGTGTGTTCTATTCTCCACAACTTCAAATTCGAGTTGTATTTTTAATGCGTTGAATTTTCATTATGCTCTATTCTCTATATGTTGTGTTTTCAATACGTCAAATTCCCATTAGGTTATGTTACGCGTCATATTTTCTACGCGTTCTCTATGCATCGCATCTCCACGTATTAAATCGTCACACGCATTACTATTACACACATTACACTATCTCTAGCTTTGCATTATTAAATCCGTTACCAGTGACAGTGAACCCCTGAACACCATCCAGATAAAAAGAACGATATCCTCTGAAAGATCGCTTTCCCTGAAAGAAACTCATAAATAATGCATAACAACTCTTTTGTATGCAGAGAAATATCAATTTTTCCCATGTTTTGGATTATAAACGTACTACTTATATAACCACAAGCAATTCTATCTTCCGGAATTTCTACGAATTTTCAGTAGTGATTTATTCGACTAGGTACTTCTTGTTAATAGTAAAAAGTTCGTGAACTTCCGGATATTCGTGTATCGTACTCGTCATTAGTACAGGAACATGGATGCATTCGAGACGATTCCGATTCGAAAGTGAAACTCGACTTTACGATCAATGATGCACCTTGTCTAAGTGAAATCTTGACGCTTAATCGGCTGTTCGGTTGAATGTCACGGAACGTCTGTCGATCGTTACTTTTGTTCTAGAAATTACATTTACTCTTCGAGAACTGGGTCACGTTCTTCGAGTGCAGTGCCTGTTATTTTCGTCAGACTTCAAGCTTTAATTCCATGTTACTTAAGTGCTGTTTTATCTTAGATTTTTTGTAATGCGTGGCTAGTTAGATATGTGATAGAATTATATTTTGGAAAAGTTTTTGTGGTGTATTTTATTGGACTGTATTATTTGTAGGAGCTCTAAAATTGTATTCTGAAGTTGTGTAGTTTAATAAGTGTCCTTAGGTTCTAAAACTGTGAAATTCAAGTTCTAAATTCTGGAAGTTCTAAAATCCAAAAATTTAAAGTTATAAGGACCTTAAGTTCTAAAGTCTTACAATCCTGAAGTTCTAAAATTTCAAACCTGAATTGTACTAATTCTGAAGTGCCAAAATCCTAAAATCGTAAATTCTAAGATTCCAAAGTCCTAAAGTTTCAAATTCTAAATTCTTAACATCTTAGAGTTCCAAAATTCTAAAATCCTAAATTTTTGAAGATCCAAATATTAAACTCCCAAAATTCCAAAGTCCCAAAATTGTAAAATACCAAATTCTAAAAGTCCTAAAATTCTACAGTTCCAAGTCCTAAACTCCTAAACTTCCAAAATTTTAAAACACTAAATTCCAAATTTCCCAAAACCCTAAACCCCAATATCTCAATATCAAAATCCCAAAGTTTCAAACTACCAAAGTTATTACTCAAAGTCTTCATCTCTAATTGAAGTTCAGTATCCATGTTGATGCAATAGATTATCGTCTAGTTAGTATCCCCGTGCGCAAATATTGAAGCGCGAAACCAAATAGCACGTGGCGTTCGCGAAACAAACATGCAAGACTCGAACGGCATCATACGTTTGATCTCGGTTTGAAAGTGAAATTGTTTTCTATCCGCGGCCAACGGAGCACGATATCTAGGTGAAATTACGTTTCTAATAGACGGTGTCATAAACTATCATTACCCGATACATTGACCGGAATGGTTTCATTCACGTTATAGATGATTTCATGTTACGTGCCATGTAAAAGCAAATAAACGTGTCGGCTCGCATGATAGATCACGTAACGATATTTTTCTTGTTGCGAGCGCATGCCTGTCTGGTTAATTACAATTGTAACACGGTTATACCGTTTTGAACATGTACTAGCATTATACTTGAACTCTTTTCTAGGACACTCATAGTGAAATGTCAATGTCTCTTGAAATGTGATATTATCAAATCTTAAAATGTAAACTTAAGAAATTGTTATTTATTTGGTGACAAGTGTAACTTGGTCACGTTTGTCAGGTTAGGTTGGAAGATGTTTTCACTCTTTATTTGCCATATTTGTTTGTTATGTTTGTAGGGATACTATGGTTACATTATATTTATTAGTTTGGTTAATCTATTTCTGTAGAACAATAAATGAAGTGAAGATACAAAACAAATGTTAATATAAGGTTTTTGAATCAAACTAGATATGGTAGATATTCATCAAGTATAGTAATTATATTATTAAGATGTTGAAATAGTATTTAGCAAGACTGTTGATATTCACCAATTGTAAATTACTATAAATTCAACGTATGAATCGCTTTCTATTGAGTAATACTTGTGACCATGTCCTCGTGGTGCGTTATACATAAAGCATGAACAACTTTCGATGCTTTATCACGAGTAGGTTATGAATGTATTAATTACTGTAATAATTGTCCTATGTTTATTTCTTCTAATAATTTTGTACAAAGAGTACTCAAATATTTTTACTAAAATTGGAAACTTTTTTCAGGTTCAACTTGTTGGAAAATCACGCATGTTCTGACGCTCGCTGTGCACTGGTACCCAAGATATACGGTTCTTCCCACCACGTACCAGTCTCTGGCGAAGGTGGTAATATAACAAGAGTCTGCTGTATTTACATTCAACTAGTGAGGAAGCTGCTTCCACCTGTAGGTGAATCGTCGAAAGCCATTTTCCTTATCCGATAACGAAAGTCTGCTGAAGTTAACCAAAAAAGAATAATGCTATTCGTGTAGTTGTACATAATTTTCATGCACAAGGTGCTTCTTATACACAAACATAATGTAAAACAGTTGCAACATAATGTTTCATATACTTAAACACAGTGTAAAATATGTAACATGTTTCATATGCTTAAACATAATGTAAAATAATGTACAACATGTTTCATATACTTAAAAATAATGTCAAAGAATATGCAACATGTTTCATGTACTTAAACATAATGTAAAACAATACGCATCATGTTTCATATACACAAATTCTACATGAACATTCTTCAAAAATAATAAGCAAAGAAACAACAGCATAATTTATAACAAAAAGAAGTTCTAAATATTGTCTCCACATACAGAACCAAAATAATGTATTTAATAATGTTAATCATTTAAATGATTAACAAGTCTATATACAAATTGTATTGCAAGTTAAACCATACATTTCTACAGTAGTATTGTATATGAATCATTAGATGCTCTGTTCATTATATCATGGGGAAGAGAAATCGTTTGATCGTGTAATATTGAAGAACCGATTCGAATTAATGGTTGCACGAACACTTTTCCCAATGAACTTCGCTTCAAATTAATACCGTACTTTTTCTCCCACCGCAACTTTCTTCTCGTTACGTCGATCTCCCATGGTTGATTGATTAAGCATTATTATTTACACGCCGAGCATCGCACGTTTGATCTCTTCTAGACCTGTCGTGAAAAGTCGCATCCCCCATAAACAGATAATCGATCGAAAGTCCCTTCCCGGTTCTTTTCGACGTGTTTACACGCTTAAAATTGCACGAATGATTGACTGGTTGTGCCACTTCCGGTCTCCAGGTTGGTGCTTCTTCGTGGTCCTTTCTCGTGGCACACGTTGTCGTGCACGAGAACGGTGAAAGTTAAGGTCGCGGACGAGCTGAATCGCGACCCCGAAGACCCACGGATGTGCCGGTTCCCTTGAATCTCATCTTATCCCTAGAAAGCATCTTCCTTCTTCTTCTCTCTGGATTAACTCTCTTAGACGATGCTTAGAAAACCACGCTTTCATCCGGCGCGAGAAAATTAATGTCTACTAGAATATTCTTTGTCTTTCAAATGTTCAGTGCCATGGTGGGAAAGGAATGATTTCGCACTTTTACTCGGATCATCTAATGCGAGATTCATAAAGAAATTGTTATTGTAAATAGCGTTAAATACTGAATTTTGTTATTTTAAAATTTTGTAACTTTTTAAGTTTAGACTTTAGCTTTTTTGTACTCAGGAGGTTTAGGAACTTGAAATTTTGGGATTTTAGAATTTTTATATGTGAAACCTTGCAACTCTGACACTATGTTCTTGAACTTTTAAATTTGTAAACTGTAAGAAGTACTTTGTAAGTTTTATAAGTGATAAGACAAAGTCTTTATCAAAGGACTTTAATATTTTTTAATTTTTTAATTAAAGAGTTTTAGAACTTTGAACTTAATAACTGTGTAGTCTAATAACTAAAGAATTTTTAAAAACAATACACACTGTGTTAACTAGAAATTAAGAGTAATAATACAAAGTAAAACTTACTGTGTCATATAAAGCAGCAGGATTTCACTAATTACACTTAGTTTTATCTTATGAGAATTTCCATACTTCCTGCTCTCAAACTAGTTATTAACTCAGAAATTTATTCCACGTTATGTGACCTTTCAACGTTCTTGCGTACAAAGTTGTTTGCGGTTTTGTTACTCGTAAACGAACTTTCTATCACGTCAATGTTTATTTAAAACGGGAACTATTTAAATCCGCACGAAAGTGTGTTTAACATTCTTTTCGTGGTTAAATTAAATGTACGTGTATACAAAAAAAGATGTGTATTTTATTGTCATAATATACACAAACGTTGTACAAAAATATCTATGTATATATCTTTCTAAATTGTTATTTACAAATAAAGGAATAATTACATAAGTGTCATGAACGGATTTGTCCAGAATATGTGGACAATACAATTAATATTTTTACTGCGTGATATATTGTTTGTACACGAAGTATTTGGACTGCGTCCGTGGTCAAAGTAGTTTTTTGTAAATAAGGATGTGTCAGTGTCGTAGATGAAATTGTGCGACTTGGTGCAACGTAGGTTTCTTTTAGATTAGAGTATGAGGAACACTGGCATCACTTGTCTTTACTTTTTGAAGATCAAATATGAAATCTATAAATTAAAGAATGTTGTGTTACTAAATTACCAGATCTCTAAATTCAGAAATTTCAAAATTCTCAAGTAAACAAATTTAAAACCTTCCATATGTAACAATTGTTCAAATTACTATATTAAATGAGTTATGATATTTTCCACTCAGAAACTGAGTGCTTCTTTGTCCCAAGATAGCGACTTTCCTTAGAGAAGCCTACGTTGCCATTTTCTCTTCCATCTTCGACTCAAACCTATTTCATTCCACAATCTTTCCCACGTATATTAAAAAATTCGTGTAATCGCAGACTGTGGGTTGCTCAAGCGAGGCCTCAAAACGCAGCGCGAATTTAAAGGCGCTTTCGAGTGGGACCTTTGATCGCGACTACGCTAGCAGAAACTTAACAACGATGACGGTTTATCGTCAAGATGAGGAAAGATCGAAGACGATCTCACGACAGGAATTTACTTGTATCCATGGTGGTCGTCATGGTGGGGCTCCGCTACCCAAACTTTCTCCCAAACGGGCTTCCATACCTTCTTCCACGCAGGTACCTGCACGTCCTTCCAAACTGGCACCCACTTGCTCTTCCATTCGTCTTTCCATACCTGCTTCTTCTGCGTGACCCAAATTTGTTTTTTCTCCGGTACCCAAACTTGAACGGACTCCTCTTTCCACACTAACTTCTTGTCGGAGACCCAAGCTTGCTTCTTCTCAGTCTTCCAGATCTGTTTCCACTCGGCCTTCCACTCCAGCTTCTTCTCGCTGACCCACACCTGCTTCTTCTCCGTCCTCCAGACCTTCTTCCACACCGGTTTCCAGATAAGCTTCTTCTTCCAGAGGTCGTGGCTCGTGTACTGCCAGCCGTGCTGATCCTTACCGACGTACTGTTCTCCAGGGATGCCGACCTTGATCCATTCGGGTACCCAGATCTTCTTCCAGTCAGGCACCTGCACCTCCTTCCAAATGGGGACTTGAACTTCCTTCCACACCGGCTTCCAGACCTTCTTCCAAGCAGGTACCTGAACTTCCTTCCACACTGGCACTTGAATCTCCTTCCAGACAGGCTTCTGCACCTTCTTCCAGACTGGTACCTTGATTTCCTTCCAAGCTGGAACCTGAATCTCCTTCCATACTGGAACCTGTATTTTCTTCCATTCCTGTTTCCAGGTTAACTTCTGTTCTGTCTTCCAAATTTGCTTCCATTCAGCCTTCCACGTCAGCTTCTTCTCCCAACGTCCTTGTGGCTGAGCAGGAGGACCATACGACTGGGCAGGAGGGCCATAGGATTGAGCAGGGGGTCCATATGACTGAGACGGTGCTCCATAGGAGGACGATAGTCCTCCAGAGCCGCCATGGTCGCCTCCGAAGGATCCGTGGCCTCCTCCGAAGGATCCATGATCTCCCCCGAAGGACCCATGGCCTCCTCCAAAGGAACCCTGATCACCTCCGAAGGATCCGTGACCTCCACCGCTGTGGTGGTCGCTGAAGGAGCCTCCACTGCTGTAACCTTGGTCACCTCCGAAGGAGCCGTGGTCAGACGGGGCTCCGTAGGAGGAGGATGGGGCTGATGGAGCACCGTAAGAGGAAGACGGAGCACCGTGAGACGATGGAGCTCCGTAGGAGGAGGAAGGAGCCGATGGAGCTCCATAAGAGGATGAAGGAGCTGATGGAGCACCGTAAGACGAAGACGGAGCACCGTGGGACGATGGAGCACCGTAAGAAGAAGAAGGAGCCGATGGAGCACCGTAAGACGACGAAGGAGCTGATGGAGCACCGTAAGACGAAGACGGAGCGCCGTGAGATGGAGCTCCGTAAGAAGAAGAAGGTGCTGACGGAGCACCGTAAGAGGAAGACGGTCCTGATCCACCGTGTGAAGGTCCTGATGGTGCACCGTAAGAAGACGACGGTGCACTATACGAAGAAGCCAGCGGAGTGCCATAGGAATCAGACGGTGCGTTATAAGAACTTCCTACGTTTGGAACTCCATAAGACGTAGCTGGTGGACCATATTGACTCGGAGGCGGACTCAACGGAGCTCTAAAATATACAGTATTGTTATTCACAGCTACGATCTTAATTATTATTAATTATAAGGTTAAGTATATGCACTCACTCTTTCTTTGTCCTGATAGGATCTCCAAGGGTGGAGACTAGAAAGAAGCCTAGCAGCAGCTGAAAGGAAAATCATAATTAGTAATCGTGCGAGAGGCGATAATAATCGTGAATAAATACTCTGCGAATCTTAAGTAGAACTGCGTTGTTTGCGGAAAAACAAATTGGGGTTAAATCGATGCAGCAGGAAGAAAGTAACCAGTGGAACGTTCTGGCCAGAAATGTAAATGAGTTAGCTATGGTATGTTAGTCATCTAGGCGATTACAAGGATGGAGTAACTGTTATGAAAAACGGGGATGTGTCTGGGGCACCAGGGGTAGAAGAAGAATATAGAAACTTTGCATTGCTGTGTTAAATACCGAGTCAATTTACAAAGTTATTTACAATTAGAGTCATTTTACAAACTTCACCAGTTCATACATTCTAAAGTTTCAACACCTTAAACCTCAAAAACTTCAAAAGCTACAATTTATAAAATTTTGAAAGTCTCTAAGTTCCAAAGTTGTAAGTTATGATTCCAAAGGGGTAGCTTCTCAAGGAAGCCTAAAATCTGAAAGTCAAAATTCCAACAACACCAGAAATAAAAATTGGATGTAAAATTTCTTTAAATCCAAAAATTGTAAAAGCTTGGGGTCCCTGTGGTCATTATTCCTGCCTTGAGAGTGTACCATCTTCGTAATTACCTACTAACACAGTCGCTAGAAATTCATTGACCGCAGATAGGATCTGAACGGCACCTCCGTATGCGAGCATTATACTTAATAATTAGCAGTCTGATTTCAATCTATATACTTGGCCTTCGCGTTATCCTTCTTCCCATCGTCTGACGTTTAATAAATGCATCATTCTCATAAATATCGATCGACCGATAGAGACAAAGAACAAGTGGAGGTCTTTAACCTTCTGCGTACAGGGATGCAAATTTGATTTGTCCTCAGGCTATCTTTCTTTTCTTAAAATATTGTAATACAGCCTAAACTTCTTTACATTTCTGACTGTAAATATGCTGAGTGTAATTACATCGGTTAACGTCCAAGTATCTGTACACAGAGAAAAAGCTGAAATTATGAATAATATATCTTGTGAGTTTTACGAGCGTATCTCTGAAAAAATGAAAGTGTCCAGGCGCGAAGTAACGCGAATGGACGTAAACAAGTCCGTGAACGGGGTCGTGCGTGGCCTGTTTTATTTTTCTTCGTTTTACAACCGGAAAGAGGAGACATCAGGTGTTCGTGAAACTCGAGGCTGTTCATTAACGCTGGTACCAGCGGGAAAGTGGGCCTTCTCAGTTTCGTTTCTCACCCCAATTTAAATATGTATATACCGTATATGATAAATAAAAAAAGTATATATATATTTGTTGCCTTTTGGGCATTCGTTAATCATTCGAGCGTTCCGCTCCTGTTGCGACGATTACAAGATGTCAAGATCAAGGATCGACATAACCGACAAGTTTAACGAGCAGAACGTTATCTGATTTTTCGTCGTGTGCCCTCGTTAACATGTATCGTCACTGTCGATCTAGTATAATGAGCACATGGACAGATTTACGAAAGTACGACAGATGAATGGAAAGTGACCAGGGATGTTACGTTAACGATAGAAAGGGAAAAGCGTAATGTACCGTGGTACTTTCGATGCGTAAGATGCTCTCTGCTTAGGCTTCCCACGATTAGGGGAAAGTGTAATTGGTAATAAGCGAGAACTAACGTCAAGGTCTATGTTAGATTTTCTGGGTTATTCCAAACTTAGAAATCTCTTCCAGAATCTGAAGATCTTGAAACATTCAAAATTTAATAATACAGGAATTCTACAATTTAAGAATATAAGAATTTATACATCTCCCTTACAGATAAATTAAGAAACAATCTTGCAATTAGTTTTATTCAATACAGAAACGAAGACACACTTAACAATGTTGCGACTAATGAATGTAGAATATACAGGTGAAAATATAGAAATCAGGCTACCAACAGGATTCTATGAAACAATAAACATTTAGCATGTTTAAAAAGCAAATAACGTCCTAGCAGAATAGTCTTCTAATTCGACAGAACAAATGAGCTTAGAAAATATCTTCAGTGCAGTTTCACGAGAGATGATCATTCGAGGCACGAGCACGGTGCTCGACTTTCCATTCTCAGCGAGAAGCGACGAGAATACTTAGGTATAGCTTAGAACACCGTACAAATTTATGTGTGGTGCTATAGAAATCTTATGAAAGAAACTTCGACCCAAAACCTATCACAAGTGAAGGTGTCTTCTTGAAGAACTGAGATTCTAGTCCTCCGACATCTCGGTACCAATGTATCCACGAGGACTAACAATATCACTACCAAGTACCAAAACTTCTTTTCAGTAAGAAATGATGAAGATACAGTTGACACTTAACGTGTCATAAGTCCAAATAAATTCACCACTATCAACGCATCACGTGCACGTGCAATCTCACATTTCACAGGCAGGTACACTGGCTACACGAGTTATCGAAGAGTCCATGAGGATTAGGGTTGGTATGTTTGTTACACTAACCAGGCTGTACCGCATCTTCGCGACGGAGTGCGTGTGTCGTTCACAGAAGAAAAAAAAGAACGGCAACCACTGCCGCCTTTTTTTTGTTACGGTTCGTCACTTTTCTGACGAATTCCTCGTGGTACCGGAGCCTTTTATAGCGAATGTTCCTCCGCCTAAGCGTCTAGTCGCCCTAAGCACAGAAGACATTTCGAGGAGGGGTACGCATGGAGTAGCTTCGCGATGCCAATATGGGGGTCCGAACACTACATCCTGAACTCTCTTCCTCTGGAGGGGATCCTAGACTTGCGTTCGCAGCTAGTAGACTAGAAGGTAAAAGGGGCATTTAGGTGCCACAAACGAACCTGACATGAAACGTGTGCTTTTTTCGTAACATTGTTCTGCGATCACTTCTCACTATATTTTCCCACGTTTCGAGCTGTCGACAGTGTTCAATAGAACTCGAAGATCGTGTGAGGTCCATAGCTTCTAAGGTAATTTCATTGAAGACACTGAAAGGGAAGAATGTTCATTCATATAGGGAGTTTTTGGTACTTATTTGGAAGAATATTCTCATGCAATTAGAACTTACTCTTCTTTTACTTCTTTCTCTTTTTGTTAAATTCTTGCATTTTAATGAATCATGTTATCTTATTACAAATTCAATCATTTCAAAATATAGTCAATATATAACATTTATTGATTATAACAATATTAATGTTCATTTAAAATCTATTTGCATCAACACATATATGAATATGTATCGTTAGAAATTGTAGAAATATATACTAATGAAAGTTTCAATCGCTCCGACGTACTAGTCAGCATATTAATAATCTTGACAGTCAGCATATCAAATATGAAGTGTGAACATATCGGTACGTATCGCATTTATGCACATGAGTACGTAAAAAGACAGGTATTGATTATTGGTTTAAAATAACATGACGAATAAATTACAGATTTGTAATGAATTGATCTATCAACATTGATGAGTTATGTAATTTATACACCTTTGAGGATGCAACCGAAATGAAAGAAGAATATCAAAATAGAAGAAGAGGAACAAAATGCAATAATAAGAAGTTCAATGAAGAAAATAATGTGATCCTACGAATGCTGGTATTTGATGATGAGTAAAACCAGGTTTTGTATGATTGTGTAGTTTGCTTTCACTGATATCACTGGATTCACTGAGCATTTTATGCAATGTAAAAGTTGTAAATTATCCATCAATCAAGTTCAGCTTTATCAATCTTATTTGTATGGAGTATTCAATTTACAAATGATCTCGTTGACTCAACTGATAAATCCTCAGACTGTAAAAGACAACTGCATTTTTCACCTAAAATGAATTTCAGATTAGATTCTTTGTATACAATATTATATTTCTATACACTGTAGCATAACAAATTAACAAAGAAGACATACTTACTAAATATAAAATACTTACTGTAAAAAAAAGAAACTCAATAGTACTAGTGAGTTTTACTCTTCTTCATCTGATTATTAATCAATCGGTTTTGCATTTCTAATTCATTCCAATTTGAATTTTCATGTGGAGGTAGACGTTACAAATTTCTCGTAGAACACGTGCGGTCTTTTCGCCCTGCGGTCAAATTTCGGAGGTCCACGTGACGTCGACAGAATTTCGTTGCCCAACTGAATCGCCCTGGAGCACAGAACATGGCACAGATTACGCAACCATCGGGAGAAGATTAGATGCAATGTGAGAGTTGCCACGAACGAGGAATGAGAACGAAATTATCGGTCGTACACGGTATAAAATATTAATGACCCTCAGAGCTCGCGAAATTTGCTTGCGTGCCACGGAAACGGCTGGGTCCTCGCTTTACGGTGAAACTACAATTTTAGGCAGTTCGAAAAGAACAAAAATAATGGAAGAAACCACGGAACATTAACGTAACTAGAATTTTTACCTGGATCTCATACCCTAATTTTATAAATATACTACACATGAAGTTTGGAACTTGCATAACTTCCCTAATTAATTTCTCATTACATTTGAGTATTCTAATTGGCGAATTAATCGGGTGATAACAGCCGGAATTTACGTAAAGCAAATGGAAATCGCGTGTTGATAATAGTGAAGTAATTAATGTCTTTCTCTCGGAGAGCTAATCTAAAGAAAATAATTAGATACTTTACGAGCGTCTCTGGTATTTTCCAGTTTGGCCTACTCGTTCTTTCTCCACGACTAACTCTTTCACAACCTCTTCCTAAGATTTAGAAAATAAATCTTCGAGAAATCGATGAGCAAAACATTCGGTGTCATGGTCGCCGTGGTTTCTTTTACAATTATGTAGGAATCGCCTCGAAAACCAGCTTGAATTCATTAAAAGCATACACAGTGACTCACGAGAGGCCATAAATGTTTAGCATATTTTATTGGTTCAAAAATATACTTCATTAACGTAACTAAAATTTTTGTTCAGTGTGGGTCAAGTACCCTTATATCATCATGACATTACAAATCCTAAATTCCCAATTCATGTTCTAAAATTTCTAACACTCTAAATTATCAAATTTCATTATGACAAATCCCCTTTCTCCTACATCGCCATTTCCCCTGGAGATTCTACCACATCCGCTAATATACATGATTAACTATCCATAAATGTATAAGAGGCAGTAAAAGGGACTCTAAGATGAGTTTCCTTTTTACGGAATAGCAATAAAAAAAGTGAAATCTATTCCGTAGTATTATCCCCTGAATTCTGTCTGTTGGTCTCAAAGATGACCTCTCTACTTTTGTTGAAAGTAGAACCGACGTTAAATACTTTCTACTTATTGGTTATCGTTCGTTTCATAATCGTTATGTCAGTTTTAATTGACCAAGTTACAAAGTACAAATCTTATGCAGTATTTTGAAATGATTTAAAACCGATAAAAGAAGTGTGGTGTAAGAATGTGTCCCTCTTCTTTCTTCGAGAGTATAGCGACGAAGCTCTAAAATTATGATGAACGATGATTTCGCATGTTTTGCAGGATGATTCGAACTTCATTGCCGATCGTATGCGCTCCAGGCACGGTGAAAGTAACCACCGCCATTATCCTTTGGTATTTTAAAATGGGGAGAAGACAGCTGCAACCCTAAATTGAAAGAAAGTCAAAGCTATACGAACACGAATGTAATAAACGTACAACTTTCAGCGGCCATCATCTTCCATATGATTACTTGAACATCGGTATTTTTACTAAAAAGTGTTACAGTATAAGTTTAGTATATAAATAAATATAAGTTAGTAAAATTAAACATATCATACCTTGTTATTTTTCTAAATGTATATGTCAATCACCAATTTTAATCCCAATGGTTATTGTATACCTCTATTTTGTGTCATATTTAAATCTGTAAAAATAGATTTCATTAAACTATATTCATAACAATATTTGTATATATTTGCATGTCTTTATTAAAAAAGTAATTTTGAATAATGGCGCCATTTTGCTTCCTGAATTAAAAGACGCGCGAAAAGGTGTCAGAACTCAGATGAGAAGTGCTTACCTGCATTTATTGACTTCACCAAATATGTTAATTCGATTCAACAAAGTGACCACACAGACCATTGAGCCTGGTACTTGAACTTTTCTCTTAAAATGAAAAATTCTGAACTTTCGTAACTACCACATTAAGCGTACTCCTTGTCAAGTGTAGCTTCGAGCCATACTTTGAGTAAACGTGTCAGTTGAGTGTTTTACATAACACTACATCGGCATTCTTTCCTCTCCCTCGTTACAGTTATTTACCTACATTATTTTTAACGAGACAATAAGTGCAACTAATTTGTATTTAAATAAAAAAGCCGCCATTGTAATTTTATATCAAGAACCAATATGGCTGCCATAGAGATTTCCCGCGCAATTATTACTTTACATATCTATCCTTATTCGAAAGAAGTAGAATTATTTCTCTTTGATCCTTTCTATCGATCACGGAAGCAGAAGATGGTACGGTGAAAGGTATCAAATGGAATAATGTCGCGTTGTAGGAAGGAAGGCACGAACAGAATCAAAAGAAAGTCAAAGTGACTCTGCCAATGGTAAAATCAAGTCGATGTATCCGCAATACGATGAGCACCGTGTTCGTGAATCTCGTACTCGTGTTTCGCGATGCGTTTCTCCGTTTCAATGTTAATCACATTCTAAGGCACTCGAGTAGACTTTCAGGTTGAAAGATACACCCGCGACTCTCAACGCAACTTCCGGTGGTGATACAACTGGTCAACGCTCCCTTCTTCGAATATTTATGGGAGCTTCCTCAGAAGTCTTATAATAAAACTTGACAGAATACGAGGTATTTATCTATTGATTATAATTCTTTATCTTGCGACATAAAATTTTAGTTTTTTATCTCTAGTCTTCTATCGAGACGAAAGTTTTTTATGCATCAAGAACACGTTTTCACTCCGATCAGTTTGTAAATATATTATAATATCATTGTCACATAAGATCGTTTGTGACCGAGATGAATATCTAATCGACATTGAATATCGTTAGAAGCCCTGGAGTGAACAGTCGGAGAAAGTAACTTTAAACTAATCCTATTTTTAATGACTACGTCATTTAGTAACGAAAAGAATGTTTTTCAGATAGTACCAGAGATCTTTCGTCTGAATACTTTTCCATTAACACATATATCAAGAAGGATTTACACTCCCTATAATTTTTATGCAAGAAAATGTTTACCGAAACCTCTATATATTTTGTAAAATAGGTTAGAATGTTAATTTATGAATAATTCATTATCAAAATTTATAACCCATCATTTATAAATGATTGTCAACGGCATTAATAATAATATGTAAATATTGTTGTAGGTAAAAGAATTCTTAATCTAACCCGGAAGCTGGATTCAAAGTGATTATAGTTTCAGTTTCCGGCAGGTTAGAAATTGCTGCGGGCGATTCTGCTGGCATCTTGTGCAATTAATCAATATGCTTATTGCATGCACGTGAAGTAATTTGAAGTCAATTTCTCATGAATTTCCAATTTCTTAATTTTCAAATCTTTAAAAGTCCAAATTTGCAAATTTCCAAATTCCCAAGTTTCTAAATCCTGAAGTTTCCAAAATTCCGAAAGCTCATACTTGTAAGTTTGCAAATTTCTAAATTAGGTTACCGTAACTATACATTCCCCACATTTCGATAAAAATAACCTACAAATTGAACTACTTTTTTCGACTGCTATTTTAAAGTAATAGAAAACATAGGAAGATTATTTCATCTTCTACAAATAGGAAGTATAAAATTAAGCAAAGAGACTTTGTCAGTAATGTCAGATTAATTTGCAGAACGGATAGGAAGCATCAAAGAAAAAATATGTAGGCGAATGAAAGTAATATCTCTGTACCTCGTAATGAGTCTCGCTTACATGAAAGTCCAAAAAGTCTTCCGGCATGGTAATCACATGAAGTTAAACTTTGTTTCACGATTTCTGTTGTGATAAACCCAGACATAATCGCAGGTGCCAACTAGATTATTAAATGATCATCAGTAGGTGGAGACAATATTTACGACACTTCTTCCGGTTTGTCACTTCCGAGCCGGGAAATATTATTACGCTTCGATGCTCTCTAAACAGATGTTCGTCAATAAGGTAATCGTTAGACGGAGGTATTTTATTGCCTACTAAAATAATTGGAATGATGTTTAACGGTGAATACTACAAGTGATTTGATGATGTTTATTACAGGTTCAGCGAAGACTGAGTAAATATTTCTGTCACTTTTTATCGTGCATAAAGCAATAGGATCAGGATAAACTAGTCGCAGGTTTTGTTTCTTTGGAGGCGTGTCTGTGGAAATATACGTTCCAATCTGTTTCACGCCATTCGTCTGTGAAGATAAACTAACGCCGGTCATTAAAATTCGCCGAAAATACACGAGTGATGCTGTTTCGTGTTTTCAGAAATTAAATCCTACTGATATATCCGTTTTACTAATTTTATTTCCTTATGAATATATTTAAGCTGATTTCTGAGGTACAGGTTAATACGTTCGGTTGACATGAATTTGTACCGCACTCGGTTAATACTTCTAATAATAATATTAAAACCAACACGAGTGTGGTACAAATCCATGTCATCGACACACGCGTGAAGCAATATCTCTTCGTATTCAGAAGAAACGTCGATAATGAAGTAATGAAATTTTCTTTGCAGACATTAGTCATTACGAATTCACGAACTTTCCTAGGAAGTTCGCGCTGTTATATAATTATTGCAAATGTTCTGGAACCCAGCGTACAAAAACGTGTTAGAAACTCTTTGACACTGTTTGTACGCAACAACGATACAACAAGGATGTACAATAAACGCGTACTGTGATTTTAGATTTGTTCGAATACACGAACCGCCACGTGAGCAGCAAGTAGATTCGACTGAAATTGCAACATTTACAGTCTGTTTTTTTCCTAAACTATTTAGCTACAGGTATTTAACATTGAAATTCTTTTGAAGTAGCTTTACGAAATTTTTTAAATTAAAAGAGTAGTGTCAAGTATTTTTCTATGTATTATTTTTACTGTTTTTTTGTTTTGTTTTCTTAATTAATTTATTAATTATAGATAAGCAAGAGGACGTCGGAGATCAGCAGTTTTCAAATTCAATTCTATAGTGGAAGAGAAAAGACAAATGTTTGATACTGGATGGAACAAAAAAGAAGAGGTTGATGAAGAGTTATTTTACCGGCATTGCGTAAAACAAGAAGGTGACTATTCGAAAGTGCGTAACGAAAAATTCGTGTATGAGTTGCATTTTGTTAAGTGGACAGGATTCATACAAGAATTGCGATTAAATTTATTCTCACCCCCGCTCTTACCCTTAATTCGATTCTGAAGGAATCTGACGAACCTTGTTCGACTAGCCAGTTGTTCCTCGCGCTCTTTGATCGCTTCGTCCCTCATTATCGCTTGTCTCTCGTTATCTCGATCGTTGCATCCTGTCGGCTATTATTTCTATTATCTTTATTACTTGAATTCATCCAAACGAAACGTTCATGATTTCATCGATCTTCCTAATTGCATACCGACGTCGATATGTAATTGGTCTTGTCAATGAACCTGCGTTATCTTGCCTGCTTCCACCTTACACCGTTAGAAGCTGCGTCATTACAGATTAGAGGCCACGCAGAGCAGTCGCTAGGGTTTTTGGAGCCCAGGGCAAACACCGTTTTCGTTAGAATTACACTTGATATAATTTATATTTACAAAATTCGAAAGTATAAGCGTGAGGCAGAGCACGTGTCCCATTTTACCCGACCTTTATTTTTACATCTTCGGTTGAACTTTCACGGTATAGCAATTACAGATTTCTCTTACGTAAGAGGACGATTTTTTTGTTCGACGCTGACATAGAATTCGGATGAAATTGTTTGCTTCTTGAATAGACTCCAAGTGTCTTATATAATGATAATTACCTTCAATTTAGAAATATAGTCACAACCGTATTGTGTAACATACGTAAAATTTTATTCACCCTGAGGATAGGTTTCTGTTATTGAAGAATACTGCAAATTAACTGTCCATCATTTTTAATCTGATATTACATGGCTAAAGTATGAATACATAATTTGTATACGATACATGTTATCTGCGGGATTTGCCGCCTCAAACACGAATTATGTCAGTCACGTATTATAGATAAGAATAGTATTTTATTAAGTGTGGTTTATTGATGTGTTAAAATATTATAAATTTACATTTCTTTATATGATGTACTTTTTTTGTTTCAGCAATTATGGCCATAGAAACCCCGTAGAAAGTACGTGACAAAGCATCAAACGTTTACGCACCTCGTGCATAACAATTTCAGGAATCACATAATCTACAATTACTAATGCATGGAAGCGTGTTTCGTCGGGTCAAATGATTGACTGATATTGTCTTAGAAAACACCAGCAGCGAAAGCATACGAACAACCAATTGACAAATCAACTTAGATCCAGTTTCTTTTATTTTAAATTCAAAACTGAATTTGACTCCACTCTTAGCAATGTTAAACACAAAATTTAATATGTAAGCAGCGATTATCTTCTTTATGTTTGCTCATAACGGTGATCGTTTTGTCAACTAATGAGTTAGAGACTAATACCGAGTTTTAAATAAAAAAAATGTAGATTTAACTAGTATAAATCTTAGCTCCATGCTTAATGTTTGGATGTTCAAATTTCTATGGTACTTTCGTATTTGAGCGGTAAACATTGAGAAATATTTTTATTATCGCGCTTCAACAACGAATGCTCAAGCAATGACGCTGTCACTTTCTCCGTTGTAACTATTTTTCACTTTCAACGTACGTACACCCGTTTAGTGCTCGATGAAGAGCATTTCTCTGTTATTAAGTATCAATTTATTCGAACTAATAACTATGGTGTCAATTACCTCTAACTTCTATCGTTATGATCGCCCTCGTTTAAGAGAAAATTACTGAACAATTTTATCAATCTACTTGAACTTCTCACTTAGCTGACATCTCAATCGTTTAATCTCAAAGCTTAATTAGATTTTCCCATTTTTTGTGATTGAAGATAACGTACTATTAATGAGATTCTTTTCGTTATACGACTGTAAAATTAATCTATTTCAAACTTTTAAAAGGGGACTTAATATATGTATACTAGTTGATCTTATGTAATCAGTATATGTACAAGTTAAAACATCAACGTAGTTTATGTATTAACGAGGACGTTTACATGTCTTATCACTATTACATATGCGAAGATATCTTTCCAGTCAATTAAACACACATTTGTCAAGTAACTACTGATATAAGAAGAACAAGGAAGATATTTTGAAAGAATCATTCATGCTTGCTTCATATTGCAATAGGAAGGAAGATCATGGCTCAAACCACATGATAAAAGATGTTCGTGACTAGAATTTTTATTATGATACTATGCCTCATTTCTTCGACTTGGTAACGCAATCAATTGCATAACCTGTTACACGCATCGACTACATTGTAATGCCTACATCTAATCCCCGTTTTCTAGCGGAAGTCAGGTAAATATAAACTTATTTTAATTGAACGATGAGGTCGAACCTGTATGACGTATTCACTGCAATTTTCCCAGATGCAGTCATCAAGAACATTATCGGGAAACTTTACGAAATTTGATGAAAAACCTACAATTACATGGACTTCTTTCTGGGGATCTCAGATGCGATTTCTCTTTTTATACACAATTAAAGATGGTAAGAAACTTCTGTTTAATTTTAACAGTATTTATTATTTATTTAATTTGGAAAATTTATCTTTTGTAGTACAATATATGATAGTACATTATGTAGTACATTATTAGTACAATAATGATTGAATTAACTGATGAAACAGCTGAACAAATATTAAGTTCGATTATTATCTTATCACGGTGAAAATATGAAAGATAAATAATTATTGAAATTTAATTTTTATAGGAGATTGAATTGTAAGGAGTAAAGAAACGTTTCACAGATAGGAAAAAAGGAAAAGAAATTTCACTGACGCAGAGATGAACGTGTTAATTGGAGCTCGGTTTGTCTCGTTCACTTTCCCGATGTTTGTAGCTCGCCGACTTCAGAGTTTCGACGTCGCGAGAAAGATTGTGGAGATAATGATCAAGTGAAAACGTACCTTTCGCAATTATTCCCAAATACTTTTCTCGCTTGCATTTACATAATATGCTGTGAATAATTCCAGTGGAAGTCGGTCATCTTCGGAAGTACCGAAAATATAAATAATAGGAGACATTAATAATAGCATAGTACCTTCAACTAGTTTAATACATGGTACAGTCTTACAATTTGATACATAATAATTCAACTTGTAATGTCATACAATTTGTAATTTAACTTATAATTCAATAACTAGTAATTTGCATAGTAGCATAGTACCTTCAACTAGTTCAACACATGGTACAGTCTTATAATTCAATAGATGATAATTCAACTTGTAATGTCATCCTTGTAAATTAACTTATAATTCAATAACTAGTAATTTGCATAGTAGCATAGTACCTTCAACTAGTTCAATACATAGTACAGTCTTATAATTTAATACTTAATAATTCAACTTGGAATGTCATTCTTGTAATTTAACTTATAATTCAATAACTGGTAATTTAAAAGTTATTTCAAGAATTTTATCAGAGAAATTCCACAGTATTTTAAAAAACACTGAATTATTCATTGATCGCATAGACTCGCATCTGCCTCCACATTCTAGAATGATGGCACAGAAACGTAGTTCCTGTTCCGTCTATTCCAAGTTCGAAGTGGCACGATTACATCAATGTCACCAAGACTGAGAAACGGACGAGTTCTTCGAGTTTTTTTTGGAAGTCCGGTGAGTTGACCTTCCTCCTTGGTTTCACGAACGTCAGATTTACATATATGCGCTTGTAACCGATTTGCTAATCATTATAGACGACTCGACCAACTATATACTGGATGATCTATCAGTGTTCCCGTTAGACGACGTCGCTGATCAACTCTTCAAGATCACAGAGAACTGAGAAACTAAAGAACATAAAACTATTGGTATAATTTTGGAAATGCAATGAATGGATTGTCAACAACCATACTGTTATTAGAACAATTTTTATCAAATTAATATTCTGTAGTATCTTACATACAATACTAAGAAATTTTTGTATAGAAAATTTAAATATTTCAAAGTTCTAAAAGAAGTAATGTTTGCAGGTACAACTGGAAGAAATGTTTCATTATCTGAAGTCTTTCGAAAGGAACAAATTAACAAGAATCAATTTAATCTGTCGGACTGTCGATTACAATAATTAGATTGCAATCGATTGAGACACCAAAAAATGAAGGAAGTATGGACGCAAGAATTAATCGGTCTCCACGTATATCTAATCGATTGCTCACTAATGAAAGATAAGACTACCCTGTCCATAAAGACACTGTTAATATTTAGTCTCTGGCTGACTGTTGTTCTAATAGCAACCATGAAGTTTCCGATATTGCTTCTAGTTGCCCTTTGCTTCGCCTGCGGATCCCTGGGTAAGTATTCATTTACCAGAGATGTCATTACAGAAATTACATGAGCATTTTTATTTCGAAGGAGGCAGTAACTAGCATTTTTTCTAGGGTGATTGAGAAATTTGGGAATGTAGAAAAATTAATTGAAAATGTATTGTGAAGTTTGTAGATTTAAGAATTAGAAAATTTAGGAGTTTAGAGATTTACAAATTTAGGTATTTGAGGATTAGAAATTTAGGAATTAAGGGATTGAAAAATTTAGAAATTTCAGAGTTTCAGAGTTTCAGAATTTAAAAATGTAAGAATGTAGAAATTAAATTAAAAATTGTGAAACTTGGTAATTAGTGTGATAAGAATTTCTAAACCAGTGATACGTGTTGCAGCCTACGCCCTATTCTGAGGTTTCTACATCTACTCTGCTCCCAATTTAGTTACAATATCATGTAATCTCTGCATCAAAAAATAATCGAATGTCACCTGAAGATCACTTTTAAGTAATTGGAATGTTAGTTACAACGAATGACACGTTTAAGAAATGAAAGCGTTTAATGCAAAGTTCATCGCGTGAAAGATATTTAGTAAAATTCCGTAAACAAGAAGCGCAAGAAGTGAAGTAACCGTTATTCTGCGAAATTTATTCGTGTTTGCTTTGTCAATTTTGCTAACTTTCAGTTATCGAAAATCTTCACTGAAGAATTTCATTTCTCTCAAATATTTACTTGCTACTGAATCGTTTACTTCACAACTTCCTTGCTATTAATTAATCAACATATTCAATGATTTATTATCTTGAACAAAATTGTAATCTTATATTTTTGATTGAATACAGCAAAGAAAGGATATGGTCCAGGAGAGCAAGAATGGGGATACGAGAAAGTGCGTGCGAATGCAAACATGTTCTGGTGGCTTTATTACACCAGTGCAAATGTGTCATCGTACCATGAAAGGCCACTGATTATTTGGCTGCAAGGTGGACCCGGTGCATCGTCGACTTCCTACGGAAATTTCGAAGAACTCGGACCTCTCGACCTCAACCTGAAAGAAAGAAATTACACTTGGGTACGACGTCTAATCTCAACGTGCTAATTAAATACTCTGATAAATCGATTAATCGCAATTTTTGTTTATCTCTTAATTATATTACCTTATCACGGTGTTTTCAATCTAGACATTGATAAAATAAACTCCAGATTGAACTGAGATTCTATCTGATATAACAACTTCAATCAGAGTTTCTAGCAAATCTAAAAATACTTAAAAAATAGTACTGATTAAATTCTTTTTCGCAGGTTAAAAATTACAATGTACTCTTTATTGACAATCCAGTGGGAACAGGCTTCAGCTACACCACTTCAGCTACAGCGTACGCGACGACAAACGCGCAGATCGCGGAGGATCTCGTGGCGTGCATGAAAGGATTTTTACAGAAATTACCTCAGTTCCAAAATGTGCCCACGTATATTACCACTGAATCTTATGGAGGAAAAATGGGCGCAGAATTCGCCCTCGTGTGGTACAAGGTGAAACTGGCAATTAGTATTTTTAAGAAACTCATAGAAAGCTAGAAATGTAAAGAAGTAGAAATCTAAAGATTCAGAAGTATAACTTATTGTTACTTTCTTTGAAACGCAGGCACAAACTGAAGGAAAAATTAAGAGTAACTTGAAAGGTGTTGCTTTGGGCGATGCTTGGATCTCTCCCATTGACTCAGTGATGACTTGGGCACCCTTCTTACAAGCAACGGTACACACTCATCGTTCAAGATACCTAATTGTGTTCTTACTGTATGTTGTATCGAAGAAAAATATTTTTGCAGGGTATGATCGACAGCGAAGGTTTCAAAAAGGTTGACGCTTCTGCTCAGAAGACGAAGGCAGCTGTAAATTCAGGCTCATGGAGGACGGCAACAACTTTGTGGAGTTACACAGAGACTGTAATTTCTAGAGCAACCAACAATATTGACTTCTACAATATTTTAACCAGAGTATCACCTTACTATAGACAGTACTCCCTTGCAGACAAACTTATGTCGGACTCAGGGTTCCTCAGAGGTATACTTCAAGGAAAATTTTGGGACGTTTCTAAATATTCAAATTTTATTTTTATAATATTCTAAGATTCATAATGAGTTACTAATACTCTAAGATTAATAGTGAGTTACTAATACTCTAAGATTAATAATGAGTTACTAATACTATAAGATTAATTACATAATAAGACAGCTTGAAGATCACTTAACTATTAAAACATTACAGAAAAGGCAGTCTATTCCGAAGCTTCTCTGGACGCGTTAATGAACGGCCCAGTGAAAAAGGCTCTTGGTTTATCAGTGAAGCATGGTGCACAGTCCAATACCGTGTTCTCCAGATTGCAGGAAGACTTCATGAAACCCGTTGTCGATAAAGGTATTTTTATATTTATAAAGTCAAAGAATTACAAATCATTCAAATTATTTTTATTTAAATTCCAGTGGAGTTGCTGTTGAACCAAACCGACTTGAAAGTGGTGGTGCTTACCGGTCACTTGGATCTTATCGTTGACACTCCAGGTACTCTTTATTATTATAAATTGAGATAACTTGGTAACAAAAGATAACTTTATCATCAACTTATTCACCTCGCTAGCAAGTTTACTTTGCTAGTACAGTGCTTTAAAGTTGCTCTAATTTCTATTGATATATTCAGGTACTCTTCTGTGGGTTGAGAAACTGAAGTGGAAGAATGCGGCTGCCTGGAAAAATGCTGAAAGGCTTCCAGTGGTAGCTAATGGAGTCTTGGAGGGATATGTGAAGTCTTATGGCAATTTCGCCATGTACTGGATGAACAGAGCTGGACACATGGTAAACCTTATTTTATACATTTATTTAACTCCCAATATTTACTGTATTATCCACATATTATTCATTAAAATACCAATTTGTTCACAATGATTATTTCATTATACAGGTACCAAAGGACAATCCCAACGGAATGGCGCAGTTGTTAAAAGCTTTCGCCAATTGATACTCAAACACAAAAGTTAAAACATGATATAAAAATAAACCGGATATAACAATTAAATTTTATTATCTTTTACAAGAGAAATAAAAATATTATTCTTCAAAAGATTTTGTTTAATATCTAATTTGGCGATGAATAATTTCAGCGATCGCGTTCTCAGTTACTTCCAAGAAAATTCACCGGTCACGAGGACGGGTTAGTTTATTTTTTGCGATTTAGTCGGGGAGGACCGAGGCCCAGCGGAACGGTTTACCGAAACGCGGATCTGCAGTCTGTGGATTTTCCCACACTCGTAAAACGTCGCAAAGGCAACAATCTGAAACCGAGCAACCCGCAGACGCCTGCCGATTTTGTCAATAAGGAACGATTGTTTAGATTCGACCGGGTACGAGGCAGTAAAACGAAACGATCTGCAAACAAGTCCGTTCGTGTTCATGAGGCCTTTTCAACCGGTGAAGAGGAAGGCTTCTGCGGTTGGCCAGCTTCTTAAATAAAGCGGAAAGAATCCCCCTTTTCGCCGGGAGGTTCGAGTAGATCTTCATATTTCGATGATGGTTGAAAATAAAATAATAAAATGATAAAATAGTAAAATGAAGAAATAACGGTACAGAATAATAGTAAAATAAAATAATGAAACAGTAAATTAGTAAAAATAGTGAAATAAAAAAACAGTTCAAGTCAGCTATAGTTAAAACGCGAGTGACTTTCTTTCGAACAGAGATTATTTTTACCATCTGTTCCTCCGCGAATGTTTTCTTTGCTTACACCTTCAGAATGATTTAAGGAACGCAAAACAGGGGCGCAGGATTAACGTATCGAAGACAATTTTGGCTGTTTTTCGAAGAACATTCCGAGGATGTTCGAACACAGCCTAAGTACTTTTCGTTTGAACGAAAGCTAATCCGTCGGTTCCTTCCGCCGTCAAATCCACGGTGATTTGTTTCTTAATATTTCAAGATGGAACCAGCCTCGGAACGGCAGCGGTGTGCAAACAAATAACGTTTCTTCCCTCGATCTCTTCATCTCTCCCCTCGTTTCATCTTCAAAAGCAGCGGCTTTAAAAACATGGTTAAAATTGTGAACGGAGACAATCTTATTTGGATATCTCTTGGAAAATATGCTGGAAAGTTAATCAACTGGGTGGACTAATAAACGATAATGATAGAGTACGATTAACTGAGGTTTTAAGTTGGAATTATTGTTAGAAATGAAGCTGTTTATATGTACAATACTATTTCCATATTAAGATGTTCCATGGTAAGATGTTTTAACTCTACTATAATTTTACAAATGCTTAAATAAAATTATTAATATTTAATAAAATGGTTACAGGGTTCCTGTTAAAATGGTAATTCAATATCTTCCTTCTCTGAAGTCTAATTCCATCTTCAAATGATTTCATCCGCTATCATATTTAATATTTGAGTCCAAAGTGAAAGTCACCCCATCCCCAAGGGAAGCATCTCGAAGAGGAAGACAAGAGCGGTTCCAAGAAGCGGTACAGTTTCGGTATAATTACCGCAACTTTGTTTACATATCGGCTCGTTTACTGCCGGCGTGGGTGTTAAGACAGCATATGTGTAAACAGCAATAAAACATGTACCATGGTCCCGGATAGGTAACCCACGCCTCCCTCGCGTGGAAACGCACAAACGGCAATTCTCCGGAAGCCACGATGGGCGGAGCTGGACCATCCTCTAGATCCTCGTGTCAAATTAAACACCCTTCGTTAGAGAATTACTCCAACCGCAAATCGTAGTCAGTCGTCGCTTAACCGGAACCTGGACTAGTTCGAATCAGTTTCAGAAATTCTAACATCAACTTACAAATTTAATTACTGAAACCACTTGAATATAAGAATGCGTAACCACCGAAAGCTGCCAAATATTAAAAACAGTGTTTGCAAGTAGTTAAACAATGACTTGAAGATATGATTGCCGACGATGAAGTTCAACCAGAAGAAAGAAGCAGAAGTTTGGTCCTTGAAGTTCAGTGAATTGCCATTATACGTCAATTGCCTGAAATCAGAATTGTAATATTAATTTGAGAGCATCAGTCTAAACCTAGTGTCAGGCTGTCACCGCCTTAATCGAGTTCTGATGGAACCGAATCAAGGTCATAACGTGTCCAAGATGTACGGAGATCTGTGGAGAAATTACGAGTTGTGGAACACGGAGGAAGTTTTCCCTACAATGTGTCCACTGCCGAATTACTATAATTTGGTACCCGCACTGAATTCGAGGCATGTACCTCTTTCATGGGGTGCTCCTCTGATTAGATACAAACCGCAGCCTCGTTACGAGAAGCCACCGTATTCTTACATCGCTTTGATAGCCATGGCTATTAATTCTTCGCCCAAACAGAGACTCACCCTGTCGGGTATCTATAGATTCATCATGGATAGATTTCCTTATTATAGGGAAAATCGTCAGGGATGGCAGAACAGTATTAGGCATAATCTTAGCTTGAACGATTGCTTTGTGAAGATACCGAGAGATAAGGTTGTTGGTGATAACGAGCAAGACCAGGCTGGGAAAGGTAGTTACTGGACATTGGACCCTTCTGCCAGTGGGATGTTCGAGCATGGTAATTACAGGAGGAGAAGAATGAGGAGGCAACGAGGACCTGGAAACGATAAACAGGATCAAGATCGGGCGATTGTATCGGTAATGGAAATTAAAAATGTTAGTAAAGTGATACTTTTCATATATATTAACGAGAATAATTCTAGGTTTCGTCGAAACTTTTAACTAATTTAAAGCATCAGGAACGAAACGATGCACCTGAAATAATAGAAGTTAAAGACAGTAAGGAAAATGCACGGAAGATGAAAACGAAATACAGCGAATCGCAGGGACAACGCATGAAATCGATGATGTTCACTATTGAGAATATATTGCGAAAATCAACGAATGAATCTCCTATTTAAATAATTATGTATCTTACTGTTTGCTTCGTAAAAATTTATAATTTATTTGCATTAATGAGTGATTTCGGTTTTAAAATGTAACGATTAATGTAAAAGGTAAAAACTAGGTTGGTAAAATTATTTATAAATAAAAGATACCATTTTTTATTATAAAAATCTTGTCATATTTTTAGTTATACATAGAGATACTGTTTACAAAGATTATAATACTCTTCAACGTTTAATCTAAAGTATAGTATGTACAAAATAACGTACGAGGAAGACATTTTTTATGCAAGAATTATTTCAACCTTGTGCCATTTATTAATGACTAAAACATTCGATCTTATAATTAATTTCTCCTACGTATCCTCTTAAAAGTAACTTTGCTATTATATGAACCTGTTTTTAGTGGAATTAAATGATATATCTACTATGAACGTTCATTATGTATCGCTATTTGTATGTACATATTGTAGATCGGTTGCCTCTCTTAATGCTATTACTTGGAAAGTTTATTTAGTACAATAAATATATCACTGTCTCATAGAGACATAGAATGTATTTTGAAAATGCACCGAGTTTTATTATAGGTAGGTAACAAATGATTTCAAGCAACTGGATTTTTGCTCATTAATTCTAAGTCAGAGTCCATCATGTCTTTTACAAGGGCCTGAAATAGGATTACTTATTACAAAACCAGTAGTAAGTAATTACATACATCTGTAAAAGGAAAAAGTGATACATACCTCAAATGTGACTGTAGGTTTCCAACCTATTTTTTCCTTTGCCTTAGTAGCATCACCCAAAAGTACATCCTATATAAATGAAAGGAAGTATATATTTATTATTTGCTTAAATAATTAAAATACAATATAATTGTTAACACAGAATGTTAATGCTTACTACTTCTGTTGGACGGAAATATTTAGGATTCACTTTAACCAAAACTTGTCCTGTCTCTGCATCTTGCCCTGTTTCAGTTACACCTTCACCTTCCCATTTAATTGTACGACCCACATAGCGAAAAGCTGCCTCTACAAATTCCCTAACACTGTGCGTTTCTCCTGTTGCTATAACATAATCATCTGGAACTGGTTGTTGTAGCATCAACCACATTGCCTAGGAAATATACAAAATTAATAATATTATGAAGCACAAATAAATGCCATACATTTCTTACTTCAACATAGTCCTTTGCATGTCCCCAATCTCGTTTAGCATCTAAGTTTCCTAATTCCAGTACATCTTGTAAGCCTAACTGTATTTTTGCTATAGACCTAGTCACTTTCCTTGTAACAAAATTCTCTCCTCTACGAGGACTCTCATGATTGAATAATATTCCATTACATGCGAACATATTATATGCTTCTCTATAATTCACAACGATCCAAAAACTATACAATTTTGCACAAGCTAAAATGTTAAAGATTTTACTTTATAATATATAATCTTATTTCAAAGACAAATAAATTCAATCAATTACCATATGGAGAACGGGGATAAAATGGAGTTTTTTCATTCTGAGGCACCTGTGTTACTCTACCATAAAGTTCAGATGTTGATGCATGATAAAATTTTACAGACTTCTCAAGACCACAAGTACGTATAGCATCTAGTAATCTAACTGTTCCTACTGCATCAACCTCAGCAGTGTATTCACTGACTTCAAAACTGACCTGCAATAAAAGAATAATGTCAATATTGATATAAGAACATTTTTTGTAATTAAAATTTTATAAATAAACAAAATTGCATGTACCATAACATGACTCTGAGCAGCTAGATTATAAATTTCTGTCGGTTGCACAGTGCTAATTACTTTAACTAAACTACTGGAATCTGTCATATCACCGTAATGTAACTTCATTTTACCCTGACGATGACATTTTGGATCTGCATAAAGATGTTGAATTCGAGCAGTATTAAAAGAACTAGCTCGCCTAATTATTCCATGAACATCATATCCTTTTTCCAATAAAAATTCTGCTAAATAGGAACCATCCTACAAGAAAACATAAATACTAAATATTTAATAAATTAAACATTAGCTCTTTCATAATATAATATTAATTTCATTGAAATAATTCTATTGATATTTTGACACGTGTCACGTAAATCAATGTGTGTCCACGTCAAAATTAAAGCTTCTTAAAAGCTATCAACAAAACATGAAATGTCAATCTTACTTGTCCGGTAATACCCGTAATTAATGCAACTCGTCTTTCATCACCGGTTGCCATTTCCATGTATTATCACAGAATGTTTTTTTTTCTCTAAAAGAGCTGTAAAACTTCTTCAAATTTTATCCACTAAAGCAAATATTATCCATATAAATATACTGATAAAATGTGACGTGTTACGTTTACACATTTATCATATCACTACATGAAACTACGCTCTACATATATTTATAAAACTAAACCGGCAAGATAATCAGTATAATCTAATGATTTTGTTTACGGGAAAGAATAATAGTATTAATGTTTAAATTAAATTTTCAATTGATTAATTGTAAATCGATCATTTTGCAATCATTTAACGATTGTTTATCATGTATTTTATATTGAAGAAGAATTTTTATATATGTTTTCTAAATATCAATATATAAAATGTTTAATTATTTTCTTGATTTATTACATGGGATTTAAATTTATTATTGCCGATACATTTCTTATTTCTTATAAAGCAGCATGTATAAATTGTCCAATCATATGTGTGGGACTTATCTGTGTATATGTACATGTATGAAACGCTATTTTGCATTGGTGCCATTTTCACTGCAAAGTGTAGTGTCATTGACGGCGGTAGAAGATTAAAATTTAGTTTTTCAAGTAATACAAAGAAAAATGACTTTTTTAACTGAAAATTCTCGTGGGTCTTTGCCCGATTATGAAACTCAAGCAGCGAAAATGCAAAGTTTCAACCCGTATGCTGATAATGGAGGGTAAGGTTCAAATATAACCTAAATTCAGTTTAACAATAAAGGTTGTAGGTATACAAATATATTTTATTATAACAGGTTTTGTTGCAGTTTTAATTTCTGACAATATAATAATTTGTTTAGAAGATAAATATACAATTTTTTAAACTATTGTTCTATCTTATATTTTTGTTGTAATTATAGGAGCGTCATAGCCCTTGCAGGAGATGACTTCTGTGTAATAGCAGCAGACACTCGTCTTAGTGTAGGCTTTTCCATTTATACACGTGAACAGCAAAAATTATTTCCTTTATCATCCAAAACTGTTCTGGGATGTTCTGGTTGTTGGTGTGATACTTTGACTTTAACAAGATTTTTGTCTGCTAGAATGCAGGTAAAAACAGTTTAAACTATCTTTCCTAGGTCATAAAATTTTATACATTATTAAACTAGTATTATACATTATTATTATATTATTACTATGATAGATGTATGAACATGAACATCAGAAAGAGATGGAAACACCAGCAGTAGCTCAAATGTTGTCAACAATGCTGTATTATAGACGTTTTTTCCCCTATTATATCAGTAATATAATTGGTGGATTAGACGACAAAGGTCATGGATGCGTTTACAGTTATGATCCAATTGGACATTGTGAAGCAGCAAAGTACAGAGCAGGTGGTTCTGCTGGTGCACTTCTACAGCCTCTTCTTGACAATCAGGTATTACAGCATATTATCTAAAAATTATATTTCATTAATTGCATTATAACTTATTAAATATTTTCAGATTGGATATAAAAATCAGGAAGGTGTTGAACCAGTTCCTTTGACACAAGAAAAAGCCATTGCAGTTATAAAAGATGTTTTTATTTCAGCAGCAGAAAGAGACATTTATACAGGTGATTCTATAAGTATTAAAATTATAACAAAAGATGGCATAAAGGATGAAAGTTTTGAATTAAGGAAAGATTAATGAAATGGAATGAAAATGATGTATTGTTAAATTTCTATACAAATAAAGTTAATACTAACTAGTATAATTAATATTTATTTAATAATTTACTTTTATGTACAACTACTATGATTTGTATTATTACATTATACATTAAAATGAGTGTATTACGTGTATAAATGCTACCAAATTAATGATTCATATGCATACACATATCGACAACCTTTCATTTCTGTTTACATTAATACTATTTTATCTAGCCTACATTAATTAAACTTAAAAATTAATGATCTTTTAGCAGAAATAGTTGAATCTATGTAAACAGGAAAAACGTAAGAAAACAATGTATAAAGATAGTTTAATAACTTCACATTTTAGAACTAAGTACTTCTAACTTTTCAAAATTAAATAAAAATGTATTTCTTGCATTTTATACATGAAGGCATACTATAAGAATCTATTTTATTATACACAATAATATATTTAATAAAATAGTGTTTTATTTTAAAGTATATAATAAAGTAACCAAAGGTAAAGGAGATGGAAATAGTAGATGTTCTCGATCCTACAATTTTTCTCGCAGTTCTGTTTAGGGAACAATATATAAGGATAAGAAGTAGAGTTTTTTTTCCCCGAGATTCATTTTTTTGCCCCAGGAGCTGCTAACGGTTTACCACGATCTTTTCCACGTAATTTTATTCCCAATACTCGTTCAATTTTACCAATCACCATTTGATTTGGAATTCCACGACCTGCTTCATAGTCATTGATAACTTGTGCCTTTTCATTTACTTTCTATATAATGGAAAACAAATTATTTTAGAAACTGTAAGCATTTAAACTATATAAATTATATAAATAATCAATGATATACCGTTGCAAGATCTTTCTGAGATAATCCTTTACTTTGTCGTCCCTGTTGGATTAATTTACCAAGATCAAGTGGAATTTTGTCATGTTTAAGTTCTTCAGTTTCTCTGTCTAATTTAGCAGTATTTTTAGTTGCTACGTGCTGCCTGTTTGTTCCACCACCCCCTAACACAAAACCATATATTTATATGGTACTTATGCAAGGTGACATTGTTTACATATATTACATTTTTTATATAGCCATAAAAACACATGTAACAAATGATTATGATTACAATATTGTGCAATACATCAGATTATAATCTCTATAATACCTAATAGTGATAACAATTGTTGTACAAAGTAAGAACGAAAAAAATGAAGGAAGTACATAAATAATTGTCTAAATGTAACTAATTTTGCTTACATTTTGCTTGTGTTTCAATGACGAATCCTTGACGACGTGCAGCATTCACCGCCTGTAAATAAACACAATTACACAATCGTGGATACAAGAATCATTTGAGACAAAATACAGTGAAATACATCTTAAGAAAGTTACCTGTTCTGATTTAAGTACAGAGGCTTTTGGAGGACGTTTTCGCAAGGTAATAGGAGCAGTGTCCCAATCTGACATAATGAAACAACTTGAATATGTCAATAGAAAATGAAAATTATACTATCAAAGTCTCACGTAATGTACAGTAACTTTTGTTCACTATTGCACTTGCTTCTACTCTTCCAGTAATTTCTCTCAACGTTCCAAAAACTACAATTTAATGGTTAATCTCAAAATCGACCCACATGTGACTTTGTCCAATTTCATACGAACTTTCTTTTAGTGTATATTTAGACATGTCATTGATTCTCATTTGAATATCTAACTATCTAAAAAAATTATTTCAATTTAATTTACCAATTAACATTTCTATTTTGTTAGATAAAAAATTATATTATATGCAAATACAGTTGATTCTCTGCATTTATTATATGTGAATAAATAACCGCGATATTTAAAGTTATGATATGCATATTATTTTAAGTCACACTATCATTTTACATAAATAATTTATATAGTGCGATCGTAATTTAGAATATGAAACATTGTTTTATCATTGCGCGTTGTATAGTCACGTATTATATTATCTTTTATTATATCGCCACGCGTTATATTATCAAACACTGTCGTACATTATATGACCCAGTGTTATACCGCCATGCGTTGTATTAGGACCACACTATATTCTTCAGCTCGAGTATAATAAATGCGTTGCTAGTCGTAGTAGTTTGTTTTCTTATGACATGTGCATGACCTGCTAAATCACTGTTTCATATTTTGTATTGATAATTAGACTACGGATTTATTTGAAATACTTGAAACAAATGAGAAATGTCTTTTATTAGGACACTTTGGAAATGTACATTTAGCCCGAGGCTTTTCAAAGTTTATGAAATAACATGGATTGGTCGTTTAGTGGATGTATGTAGAAATAATTAAATATTTGAGCTTATTAAAATCAATGCATTTTAGGTTATATTTTCCTTAATTTATTTCAGAAATCGTATGAACCTAATAGCCTAGAACGATGGGGTGATCAAATTGTAATTTGTGTAAGTATTTTCTTTTATATACTAAGATTGAATGATATATTGTACAATAATTATGCTTGAGGGGTACCGATTACTGTTAACTCATTAATAACATTAACAGTCTTATTAGACCCTTAATTAAATACTATCTACTAATGTTAAAAATAATAAATATTAATAAATTTATTTCAGTTTGCAGCAATTTGGTCAATTAGCTTGTATACTATACCATTAGTTGCTATCTTTTTCTATCAGCGTAATGGTTCTTTGTCTGATAATATTTACTCTTTGAGTAAATTGGTAGCTGGTGCTGGTGCAATTTTTATTGCATCGCTGGTTGCACGTAGTTGCTCAAGAGCTAATAATCCAGTGTATTTAAAATTTCTAAAAACATTAGATGATGCTAATGCACATTATAACGCGGAAACGAAACAGGAACTTCAGAAATATGATTTTGAATTTTGGGCATTACCTGTAGATTTTAATGTCACTGATGTAACGGGGTAAATGTTTTCTTCGTTAGAACATTTAATTAATATATTATTTTTCTGTATGTTTACTCATGATTTGCACTTGTATTTGTAGAGATAAACCAGAAGACAAATTGACATTAGAAAAAATTGCAATTTCTAGTGGGCGAATAAAGAAGCAAAGTGGTAAAGAACTTGTATTTACATTGCCATGTAAATTATTATCTTATGTAGTAGCTCATACATTTGGTATCAAAATGATATATCCTGGAAGTGTATCAGTAATCAATTGGGCATTTCGTAAGTTAAAAAAAGTCCTATTCAGTATATTATATTAAATTATTTCTTACACTTTAACATAATACATTGTTGTGTAGGCTCTACACTTTTAAAAGGAAGGATGGATTTAATAAAACGAGGTGGAGAAAGGTACAAATTGTTAACTGCAGATAATAATGAAATTGATGCTATGTTCATTGATCAACGTAACAAGTAATGTAAACATTAATAGTTTTTTTTCTAGACTATTACTATACAACAGATTATTTTTATATACTCGTATTAATTTTATAGATCTTCAAATGGAAATATATTAGTTATTACATGTGAAGGAAACTGTGGGTTTTATGAAAGTGGTATTATATCAACTCCATTGAATAAAGGATATTCCATATTAGGTTGGAATCACCCAGGCTTTGGTAGCAGCACTGTAAGTATTATTCTTATAAAAGATTATTCATGCTACATCTATAGTGATATATAGCTGAGAAGAATTGCTGTTACTCTTTCATATTTAAAATTGCAAAGATAAAATTTTGACAATGTTGCAGTTAATATCAGTCGTATATGCAAATTAAATATAATTGAAGTAATGGCAAGACTTCTCCTTCCATCAAAATATGATTATAAAATGATAACAGTAAGACATGAAAATGACTACAAAGGGTGCCCCGTATCCTCTGCAAGAAGAGAATGCTATTGATTGCGTAATGCGCTTTGCAATCGATCGCTTAAAATTTCCGGAGGATCAAATAATTCTCTATGGTTGGAGTATCGGTGGATATCCTGCAACTTGGGCTGCTATGAATTATCCTTCTATTCACAGTCTAGTGAGTATTTATTTAGATATAAACAGTATACATTTTTATAAGTTTTATTTAAAATAATCTTTTGAAACATATTTAAAAATGTAATATTTATTAGGTGTTAGACGCTACATTCGATGATATACTTCCGTTAGCGATTATGACGATGTCCTCGTCTCTAGAAGGTTTGGTACGAAACATTATAAGAGATTATTTCAATTTGAATATAGCAGAACAATTGAATAGGTATGCTGTATTATTTTACTATAGCATAACATGTATGCAAAAGTATCATGATTGTTTGCTTCTTCTTAAAGGTATAATGGAACAGTATTGCTTATACGAAGAACAGATGACGAAGTAGTATGTACGCCTAGTAACACTTTATCAGGAAATCGAGGTAACATGTTACTTACAAAACTTTTGATACGTCGTTACCGACTTCTTTTCTCGGAAACCTCAGAATGTGCTGCACTTTTAGTAAAATTCCTGTCAGTGGATGTTGCCACAAGAAGTAAGAGGATGTTGATAAATACATATTTCATTACACTGCATTTTTCAGTATTATAGTACATTAATATATTTAAATTCTTGTTATAGAATCAATACTTGAAACAGTAAATGTTGACGAAAAACAATGTTTAGACATAATTGCAAAAGATCTCGAGAAAAATGGTGGTGTAGTAAGCTATCCCTCTACACTTGGAGAAGATTGTGACTCTAAAACGAAACAGCAGCTCGTCCTGTTTCTCGTAAGTATTTGAAACAAGTTCAATTTTTATTGATATTTATTGACTGATATACTTGTATTATCTTAGGCAACAATGTATATGAAAGATCAGCCATCATCACACTGTACTCCATTAGCAGTGGACTTGTTTCATCCTGGTTGGGATCCTGCATCTGCAATGTCCATAAAACAGTGAAAGTTCCGCGATATTATAATTGATTAATTATTAGAATCTTTATTCAAAGTTTTTATTTTTACAGTAGCAGGAATGAGGGTTATTTATTCTACATGAATTTCTATCTATTTTTCATATTCCACATTGCTAAAACTACTAAATTCAATTGCATTGCAATTTTATAACCGTTATTGAAGTTCTAGTCTAATTTGATTTTTGAATATATATATATATATGATTTAAAATTCATATACCAAAAACGATACAGAGTTATGACATGCTCAATAATATAATTATTCGTACAAAAAGAATGCTTATAAAATTTTTTTAACGTTTAAAGTTAATTTATATGTATTAATTTAAAAGATTTTCACAAAAAATTGTACAAACATCCGCATTAAACGCTAATAATGAATTATTTGTATGGGTACGTTGTATGATGAATAATTTTTTTTTTATTTTTTTACAAGATTGTACAAAATTACGTATATTTCTTACAATTTGCAAATTACTTAAAAATAAATAGATATACTTCATGTCGATGTTCTACAACTCAACTATATTTATCATAATCTGTATTACGTACTTTGCATATGACTCAAAACATCATTAAGAGAATTTTTTGAGTCTTGTATTGAATCCGTAACTTTCGCTTTCTTATTTTTTATTGATTTTTCTAAGAAAATTTTTAAGGTGGTTCGTATTTCCTCTGGAAAGTAATCTTTTTGAGTGACTTGTTCTAGTGCTTTAAAACACCCTTCTAAATTCCAGTCAATCTTTTCACTGCATTTATCTTCAGCCTAGAATGAAATAAATTGTTAGCATTTTTTAATTAAAATATACTTAGATTAATCGTTGGATATTTACTTTTATTAAACCTAAATTAACCAGTAAAGCATTATTCCATATTGAAATCTTATCACTTTCCTTTGCAAAGGAACATAACTTCGAATATAAAATATCGGTAAGATTTTGTGCTTTCATTTTCACGTCAATGTAACCGCTTGTACTCAATGCCGATACCTTCATTACTATTCTTGTATATTCTTCTATGAACCTTAATTCTGGAGATGTATCACCGTTTCGTGATAAAGTCTAAAATATTAAAGATGCATTAAATACTGTGTTATACTTGGTAATTATGAAATTCATTACTTACTTTGGCATGATCTATGAAGTCTTGTACAATGTTATCTTGCAACAGTAATAACCTTTCCCCTGTTGGTGATTTTAAAAATTCTGTGACAGATATTTTCAATCGCACAACATTTGACGATTCATTGCCATTTGTTACTGTGCTTTTAAGATCACATCCATTTTCTTTGTTTTCAATGTCACTTTCATCATCTTCATCTTCATCTTCTTCTTCATCATCATCTTCATCTTCTTCTTCATCATCTTCATCAGTATCTTCATCATCACTTTCTTCATCATTACTTAATGAACCTAAAGATTCAATTCTTCTTGAATCTTTGAGCAAATTACATAACATTGTGCGTCCTGATTTTCCAAACGAATTTCCATCTAATTCCAGAGTTATTAAATGTTTTTTATCAGCCATAGCTTGAGCTATGGAATTGGCACCCTCCTTACGAATTTCATTATAGCTCAGATTAAGTTCAGTAAGTGAAGGGTAGTTGCCTTCAACTCCTAATGCTTCTGCTAAAATTAAACTGCCTTGTGTTTTAAGTAAACAGTCTCCAAGATTAAGTTGCTCTAAATTTTGAAAGTTTGGTAAAGCTTTAGCAAGAGCTTGAGCTCCTTTAAATCCAACCGTATTATCATTAAGGTTCAAAATTTTTAATCCAGGGTTAGAAGATAATCCATGAGCAATGGCTGTTATACCTTGATGATATATACCATTCTGAGGCATTACAACCTCCTCTAAGCTAGTTAATTTTTGAAAAACAGATGCTAATGCTTCTGCACCTTCATCTTCAAGTCTATTTCTTCCAGCAACAAACACTTTCAATGCTAGAGGAGATGTACCTGGAACAAAAAAATAAAATATAAACATTTAAGTATATTCTATCAATGAACATGCAGTTAATCATTAAAATCTTACCAGCTTTGGAACTATTGTTGTAGCAATCTAACAATGCTTTTGCTACTATTTTGCCACCTGTTGCTCCAAGTCCAGTGTTATGCAATTTTAATATACGAAGAGTATAACATGAACTAGAGGTTAAAAAGCTAGCTATTCCTCGAACACCAACTGGACCAAAAGCATTATCGCTTAGATCAAGTTCAGTAAGTTGAGTACCAGCACCACATAAAGCATTGCTAAGGTACTCTAATGATTTTGGTATTTCTGCTTTCAAACGACCAGTGAACATATCTTTCCAAAGAGCACGTTTCAGTAAAGACCCATTTTCCTTTAGTGCCTCTGCTACAGCCATAGCAGCATCTGGCCCTAAAGTATTTCCTTCTAAATCCAAATATTCTAAGTTCGTACATGCTCGTATTGCTTCGACCACTTCTTTCGCTAAAAAAGTAAAATATTAAATGTTTATTTTCATGTAAATTTCAATATATTGCATAACCTTATCAGAGTATATAAAAATAGAATAAACAATTCCATTGAAAATAAGAATTAATTTATATCAAAGCAATTTACCATCTTCTGCAGAATCAAGTTTAAGCGACTTTTTCGCAAAAGATACGCCGAAGCCGGTAGAATTTTGAGTAACACCTTTTAATTGCTCCCCAAGATCATTTAAATTAAACGAAGACATAATTTATTCTATTTACACCCAATTGATCTTTTAATAAATGAATTGTTCCTTAGTAGATTTTTGTCATACAAACTTCCAAACAGTCAGTACTACAAATAATATTTTCGACATTTAATATCAACACTCATTCATGCTCATGATGTTACGATATGAACGCGTCTTACGCACACAGCAAGCGCGGGAGAAGCATACCAACTGTTAAAAAACAAATTTTTATTGAAATGTCTACTGTTGTTTGTTTTACGATAGAATATACTGAATTCATGTATCTCGGCTCACTTCAGCAGGTTCCACTTTGTTAATCATATATATGGTGAACATTATATATGAACAGCAAGAGGAGCTAAATAACGGTGTAGGATGGTTATGTTTGAAGGAGACGTGACAGTAAATATAATATAAGAGTAAGTTTTTGAAACTTTTATGAGTAAAAGAAGAATGGAATATCCTTATGTACGACTACAATCATGATGTAAATAGTATGTAAAATAAAATAGATCACTGTGTATATATATTTGACGGTCAAAAATTGTAAAGTCGCATTTCGAACCAATCAGAGTTAACATGCATAAAATGAACAAAAACTTCTCGTCTAATAAGTATGATCTCAAGATAGAATGAATAATGTAACAATTATGATTTTATAAAAGAAACAGCTATTCATTTTTTGTTTCATATTGTGACTCATATGTACTGCCATAAATTTATTACATTCACTCTTCACGTTATGTTATGTATTATATTTTATATAATATGTGTAAGTATATAATTCAAGTACAGAAAGTTGAGTTTATTAACAAATAATATTTCCTGATTAGTTAATAGTTTGATTTAGTGAAGCAGACAGTGTTTCGCGGCAAACGCATAAGTTAGTGATCTATACAATTCATATTCATAGGTATACGCCCGTAAGTTGCAGTCGCTACTGCACAGTCCGCACCCGTATGTACGTTCGCGTAGTGCGTCTCAGAAAACTATCCTTATCGAAACACTGTCGTACATACATACACACACATATACGCTTATACCTAAAATCGAATTTTAAAAATCAAGGAAAACATCATCGGTGCTCGGGATTTCCTTAATGATAGACGTCTATCGTTCGTTTTAGCGTGGTTGTGTCAAGCGACGATGCAATTTATCGTCGAAGCTGGTGGTTGTTTTGAGCCTGGTGTGTTACTCGATTAGAATGGTTGCAAGTGTCGCGCGCATCGCTGGCAACCCGTGTAGTGTTGTGCCAAAATAAATCAGTGTTAGCTTTTCCTCGGTTACTGCCAGTGAACGAATGTACCCCGTCGTTCGGATTCGTTCGCAAGCGGCGGGACGAGCTATGAGGATTTGCGATTACCCGCTCTTTTGTTTTGAAGACTATGGGTGTCATACTCCGCTGATGTGCATCCCGGTATTTTAAAAGCGATCGGCTTCGCCGAGCGGAGGTGTTTTCTTCGACTATCATCGTACCTACCCACCGAATTATCTTCTCCTCGCTCACCTGAGTTATATTCACGACAGAGCTGCAACGCATCATTTTTTTCCACACTACTGTTTCCAACTACCTTATCCGCCCTGACGTGATTCGCCCGGTTTGCCCGCCACAGGACGGGTTATGTTTCCCACTTTCATCGGAATTCTAGGTAAGCTTCTTCTTTCCTTCCGTCTCAATAAAAGAAATAAAACAATTACGATGAAATATTTATCGATCTTTTTCTTTAGATTGTTGTGTTGTTTCTTAACGAAGATCGATGCTTACAATCGAGAAGCTCTTGTCAATGACCCCAAGTTTAGCAACAGAATCGTTTTCATTGTTTTTTTTTTCTATTGTTGTACATTCTGTACAGGGTATCAGTGCACGGCCGCATTATATTCATATTTACGACTGGTATTATTGTTGGAAGCATTTTACTTTACCATTTTGTGAAAGCTTTAGAAATTTGGTCCTCTAAGATGTAGTTTCATTAATATTCAGTTACTCACAAAATTGAGTATATACATTTTATGAAAACTTTATTTGTTTGATTAACAGAAGACAAACAATTTTTTCATGAATCAAGTTTTGTATATGCATTAACAAACAATTATGTATTCATGTTAAATTGTATAACTATTCTTTATTCTTGTTAATAAAATGAGATGAATATATTATTTGTTTTCTTAAATGATTCATTGTTTCAAATTGTATATAAAGTAAATGAAAAACTTCATTTGTGAAAGAATCATTTATTTTATATTAATTGAACAAACAAGACTTTTATAATTTGATTTTGGGAGTAACTATAGGTTCTATTTTATTGTTTAGTAGTACATTATCAATCAAAAGTAGACACCTTTGCTTATTGTTGTTTAATGAAAGAAAGATTATTAGGAGTTTATTCGCTATGCAGTTTTATGTATTATCATTATTTATGTATCATCATACAGTAAAAATTTAATTACAAACCTTTTATTTAAAGAAAGTCATGAATTATTTTCTCAAACTTCAAAATGAGAACATATACATATGTATGATCAGTGCAATGTTACTTTTAATAAATTTCAATGCCATTAAAAATGAAATTGTTCAGAATATGAAGTATGATTTATTTTAAAGATAACAAAAGTTGGTGTGAACAAAATATATATAACAATCAGATATATGATTATGTGTTTATATTTGTTTCAAATTGTAGAATTACACAATAGCTACATAGACATGTACATACTGTTATCGCTAAAGTTTTTGAGTCAATTTTACTTTTGAATCACTTTGATTACGTGTAAAAAAGAGGCATTCCAGAGATTAAGAAAATAAAACATCAAGGAACTTTCAATTGTTCCTTTATTTTTTTAGACATTCAATCGTGGTGGGAGGTGCCAAGTATAGCACACTTCTGCTCATTATTTAGGGCTGCCTTCAATCTTCTGGACTTTGATATTGAGGTACCTAACTAAATGCTGACTCGTATGAGTAGGCATTGTATATGAGTCTTGTTAGTATTGCTTCAGCTTCAGGAAGTTAAATAAACCATGCTTCAGCTTTTTTATGTTTTTTAAATGCTTATGCATTATTATTTATGCCTACATTAATATATTCTTTAATCACGCGTGTATATTAATTGTACCCAATTTTAGGATTTAGAAGAAGCTTTACTAACGGATGGTGGAACAGAGGGACGTTTAGTACAGGAACTAATAGTCAGGTTACTGGAAGGTTGTTTACCTAATGATACCCGCAATGACATCTCTACCTTTAATTATCAGATGTTTCTTCGTAGACTTTTTCGTAAGAAATGTCAGGTAAAAATAATTTTTATATTTTGTGGTGTTATAAGAATGTTTCATGTTCTTATGAAGACTAATCAGTGTTTTATTTTATTTGCAGGAATACAAGTGTGAGAATCCTTTTAATACAGATGTAGATTTTGAATTATTGCCTCTTCGTCAGAAAGTAGAAATCTTACGTGCTCTCTGTGACTTCAGGCTCGACGCCGAAGACGTGGTACGTGTTTAGGAGAAGATTGAAATACAAACTTAAATGACTGTATAATCGATAATAGTAATGCTCGCATGTTGATATTATATTTCCATGTTTTCAACATATGTTTATAGGAGCAATCATTAAGTAATTTAGACTCGGATAGCCTGCGAGTCGAACCTTTAGGACATGATCGTAAGAATTCTGCCTATTGGTACTTTTACGGCACTCGATTATATAGGGAGGACTACATTGATACTTCTAACAGCATCTCGTACAAACAGAAAAACAAACCTAGGGATAAAAAGCGTAAAAGACGACGAAACAGAGTGGCGAAGGAGGAAGAGGAAGAGGAGGAGAAGAAGGAGGACAGTTTAATACACGGGGAGGGAAAAGAAAGCGTCTGGCAGGTTGTCTGCTTTACTCAACAGGACTGGAGTCGTTTAGTTGAAAAATTTCGTGATTCGGTAATTGTCTTTTTCGATTTAATTATTTTATCTTTTAAGCTTCGCTAATAACGTTATTGTAACACTTAGGAGTACGATACCGAACGTAAACTTTACCGTACTCTATCCGAAGATTTCATGCCGGAAATCCCTAAACTTTTTGATTTAAAAGAAAAACAACAAAGACGCAAATTATTACAACGTAATAGTTCGCGAGTTCTTCGAAGCCACGAACCTGCGACACAGATGGAAACAGTCATGGTTAGATCGAAGATCAAAACTAAAACGAACAAAGGAAATAAAAAGGGGACACAGAATTCAAAGAATGTTTATGTTAAAGAGGAGACACCTCCACCCTTGCCTTCTCCTCCAGTTCAAAAGAAAGGACGTCAAACTAATAATTCGTTAGCTTCAGCCGTTGGTCAAATTGTAATTCATACCGATGAAGTGGAAGGAACAGAGAAGAAAAAGGGTGTCGGAAGTAATAGCGATGGAAATTATGTAGCTTCTAATTACGGATATAAATATGGATATTCATTTGGGATCGAGGAAGAAGAACGTCGTGTTGGTATGCACAAGGTTCTTGAAAGTCTTAAGGACCATGTGGATGCCTGGCCATTCATCGACCCCGTAGACGAAGAATATGCACCAAGGTATATAGAATGATACATATGTCTTATCTTTAAAATACAAATTGGTAATTTACGTTTTAATACAGATACTATAGCGTGGTACGCAAACCCATGGATCTTAGTACAATGGAGGAAAAACTCGAGAATGGTTTATATAAAAATTTAAACGAATTCAAACGTGATTTTCGGTTAATAGTAGATAATTGTAGACAATACAATGGTTCTGATAATGGTTAGTGCTTTATACTTGACTTGCTAATGAATCGTTATGTAATGTAGTCCTGTGGTGTAAGTGTTATTGTTTTCTCACAGAGTATACCGAAATGGCGTTCAATCTTAAGGAAGCATTCGATAAAGCTGTGAATCGTTACTTAGAATCGGAAACATCTAGCGATGAAGATACCTCATCACCGAAATCCTGTCTCACGACTCCTACATCCCCGTCGTGTCCTTCCCGTGTTTCGTCTCCTCATCAAAATAGGAAGCGTTCGAAAAAGTCGACTAAGAAATCCAAGTCGTACAAGTCCGAAAGTAAAGGAAAATCCAAAGTGAGCGATAAGAACGAGGAAGAAGAGAAACGGGGGAAAAATTATAAACTTCCGAAGAAGAAAAGGGGGAAGAAAAAGAGTAAAAGAGTGAAAGATGAGGAATCCGTGAACGAGGAAGAACAGGAAGAGCAAGAGAGCGAGGATGCAATGTCCGAATCGAGTATTATAACGTCAAAAAGAAGAAAACATCTTGACGTGAATAACTTATTATTAAAAACCAAAAAGCTGTCGCCCAAAGAATCGGAGGAATTTAAAAAGATGGATAGAAAGATGAGTAAAGAACGTCATCAACAGAAAAAGGAAGCGGAAAGTATGCGACCGATAAAGGATTCGAAAGAGAACAAAAAGCGAAAAGAGGACTTCGAGGAAGATTACGAGCCCCTAGTCATCGCGAAGAGTAAAAGTAGAAAAATCGAAAAGAAAGAACTCGAAGAAACAGAAATATTCACGGATAACGCGAAGAAGAACAAAGTGAAGAAGAACGAATCTCACGAAAACGAAATCGTGTCAGAGGAGAAAGATAAAATCGAGCATATCAAGGCAAAGAAAAGTCGAAAGAAGGAAAAGGCAGGATTGAAAGCCTTGAAATCCGACGAGAAATCCGAGAAGAATCATATAAAGGATAAAGAGAAAAAATCAAAACAGAAAAACGATGAACTTAAAAATGGCGAAATATCGAGCGAAGTAGATTCCAAAGATGTAGATCTAGAAAGTGATATAGAATCGAAAGAAATGCATGCATCTAAAAAAATCCCTGCATTTATAGGTAATAAAGATATAGAATCGTTGGACGGTTTAAAGGATAAAATAAGCGAGAGGCGGCGGGAGGAGAAGTTAAAAAGTGAAAAGGAGAAACAGAAGAAAACGTCGAAAAGCGACCTTCACAATATGTATTCAAAAAAAGTGCCTTCAAACGGTAGTACCTTTAACGACAGCGATAAAGCCAGCGCAAAACGACCAAAGCTAAAAAAAGGAATGAAAGAAGAAAAAGTTCCTACTACGGAAGATCCAGTTAAAACTCAAGACCAAGAAGTCAATGAGACCAAGAAAATAAAAGTGGCTCCGACCAAAAGTACCAAAGGATTTGGAAAGGAAGAAAGTTCGATACAAGCGTTGAATCAAGCAACAGAGCAAACACTCCATGTAAGCATATTTTATGAATCATTTTTTTTAACGGTACAAATTCCTAAAATATTTTATTCTCATGCAACGTATTATCACATATTATAATTTTGTTCTGTGTTTTAATAGGACATCAATAAATGGCTCGACGACGCACCGAGACTTTCTGAATTTTCTTCTGGAAGCGATTCTCCGGTATTTCATTCTTCAGTTGAAATTGGTCGATCAGGACCAAAGGTAGAAGCGCCGAGAAAACGACCAAGTTCTATCAAGATCTTTGGACCTCATGGACCTAGTAGACCAAAAAAAATACAACGTACAATAGACCGTTTGCAACCTGGGAAGAGTAAAGGAAACTTGCTGTTAAAGAAACCGTTGAATTTACCTAACGCTGGTACCAACGAAACAACGGTACATCCGTCAACCGGCGACAATGATCAAACGAATAAAAACGCGGACGAAGAACCAAAACTTAGTCTAGGAACTGTTCTAAAAAACGTGGATTCCATTCAATTAATTTGTAAGAGCTTAGTTTCTTCGCCTAATCCTAATTTTTCAAACGACGACGAGGAAGAAGACCACAATACCGTTCCTACGATCCCGGTGTCTAGTCTGAAAGAGGAAAAATCATCGTCCGGTGTGACAGCGACACAAGCACCCGCGGCAACGGAGGAATCTAAAGATGATCAGTCTACCGCTAAGGAAACGCAAAAACCTAAAGCGGCAACGCCTAATTTAAGCGCATGGTTCAAAGCCTTTGGTGCGCCTAAGTCGAAGAAGAAAGACGAAGAATCGGAGGATAGCACAACAAAGAAAGATGGTGACTTGCAGGAAGTGTTTTACGGTAGACAGAGGAGAATGAGTACGGGTGGTAGTAGTGTAAGTGAATCGGTTTCGAGTTTCTCTCAAGAATCGCCGCCTGGACGATCCGGTCGATCTCCGCAAGGTCAACCTATAATGGCTTCGGTTGAACCTCAAATAAGAGGAGCTGGATTTTATCAAGACGCTTTATCGACAGGAAGTAGTCCTTACAATAGCCCTTATTACGCTACGCCCCCAAGATACAGTGCGCAGTTACCACCTACTCCTTCTCCACAAAATCATCCTCTGTCTCCTGCTTATCCATCGTCGTCTTACGAACAGGCTCCTCTTTATTCTCAAATACCAGCTCAACAGCAGCATCAAACGTTTCAAAAGTCTCCGCAAGAAAATTCCGGAGAAGTGTATCACCAGTTATCACCCACATTTCCACAGCGTTCCCCTCAAACAAACTTCCCTCAAAACTCCGCTCAGAGCGAACCTTTCAATCCACCAGTGCAATCTACCGCTACCAATCAAAATCCACCTGCGACCTATTCGCAACATTCGCCACAGCCGGTGCAACAGGTGTATCCTCAGCCATCTCCTCAGCCACCGCCGTCGAATTACTCGCAACCATCCCCTCAGCAATCGCCCACTCCCAAATATTCGCAGCTTTCTCCACAACAGAACGCTGCGAATTATTCTCAACCTTCCCCGCAAGCTTCCAACTATTCTCAAGCGTCTCCTCAACAACCGCATTCTCCGTATTCGCAGAACTCTCCTCAGGCGCCTCCAAATTACTCTCAACCGTCTCCACAGCAGCAGCCTTCTCCTTACGCGCAGTCTCCTCAACAATCGTCCGGATATTCTCAGCTCTCGCCGCAGCCGCCTTCGAATTATTCTCAACCGTCGCCTCAACCGCCTTCGAATTACTCTCAACCGTCACCTCAGCCGCCTTCGAACTATTCTCAACCGTCGCCTCAACCGCCTTCGAATTATTCTCAACCATCGCCTCAGCCGCCTACGAACTATTCTCAACCGTCACCTCAACCGCCTTCGAATTATTCTCAACCATCGCCTCAACCGCCTTCGAACTATTCCCAACCGTCGCCTCAGCCTCCACCCGTCTACCCGCAACAGTCTCAACCATCGAACTTTTCTCATCCGTCTCCTCAAACGCATGCTGTCGGTTTCACGCAGTCGTCGCCTCAACCTCTCACAGCGTACTCTCAACCGTCGCCTCAACCACGAAACTACTCTCAGCCCTCGCCACAACAGATTCAAACCTTCCCGCAACATTCTCCTCAACCACCACCTTCCTATTCTCAGCCTTCTCCGCAAAACACAGCGTACTCTCAACCATCGCCCCAGCAACCCGCCAAGTATTCCCAGCCGTCTCCTCAGCAACCAGCCAACTATTCGCATGCGATACATTCGCCTCAAACGCCTCAGAATTACTCGCAACTGTCTCCTCAACAGGCACCGCCGAATTATTCTCAACCTTCACCTTCACCTCAACAATCTCGCAACTATTCGCAGCCTTCTCCATCGCCTCAGCAGTCGCGCAATTACTCTCAGCCATCGCCATCGTCTCAACAGTCCCACAACTACTCTCAGCCATCGCCGTCACCTCAGACCCGCAACTACTCCCAACCTTCGCCGCAGCAGAAAACTGTGTGCGCCTCGCAACCGTCTCAGCAGCCTTCCAACTACTCGCAGCCATCGCCTCAGCAGAGCAGCAACTACGCTCTGCAGCAGCAATCGTCCAAAAACACGGAAGAGTACCCGCAGAACCCGTCAACGCCGTCTAACTACTCCCACGGATTCAAGCAGAACCATACTTACATACAATCCCCGACGCCGTCGTCGATCAACGAAACGGAACACCGGACCGATTACACCAAGTCCAGCAGCGGTGAGAAATCATCGAGCATAGAACAACAAAGGAACTTCGCCGTGGCGGCCGAGGCATCGTTGAACTTGAACGCGAATCACCAAATATATCAATCACCGAATCAGTACCCGCCCGCGTTCGCCAACAACTACTCCAACATCGACCTGCAGAGGTCCGTCTCGAGACACGGTGGTCAGGAGCAGTCTCAGCAGCAGCAGCAGTCGGCCCAGGAACGAGTCAGTTTTACAGACTTGAGCGAATCTCTGAACGCTCAGAAGTACGCTCAGCAGCGTTCGTTCCTCGGTAAAACTTCCAGCACGGGCGAACAGCTCTCGACGCAGGATCAGTCGCAGCTCTTAGCATTCCAGCAGAACCTGACGGCCCACGAATCTCTCTACCCGACCAGTTTCCAGCCATCCGGATACCCGATGCCAAACTCCAGACCGATGTACCCCAGTCCGCATTACTTCGACACCGGCTCGAAGACCGCCAACAGTGGAACCGCCAACAGCTCCACGGGTAACCTGCCACCGGTGAAGAAGCGGGCGTACAACGAATCATCCGAGTCGCGTGGTTTGACGCAAGAGGCCTCGAGAGCGAGCCAGGAACAGTTTGGTTTCGATCCCATAATGGCGTTGCCGCAACCGGAGACGGTCTCGGCTAGTCAGTTCGACGCTACCTTCGTCGGGAACCTGGCAGACTCGGTCGCAACGAACTCGGCGGCGTACGCTCGCCTGGGTCTGGGTCTGGTAGGTCGCAGCGGTAAAGAACAGCAGCAGTTGTTGACGATTCCTAGACCACCGGCGACGAAGGCGGAACACCTGGCGTACGCTCGCAGTCCCGCCACCGGAGCCGCGGAGCTGGACCTGAACCTCCTTCAGAGTCTGCAAACGGCCAGCGCGAAGAACACGCAGGGTATACTGTCCATGTCTCGCAGGGGAGCAGACGCGTCCTCGGGGTCCACGTCCACGCCTGCTAAGACGAAGAAGAGCAGGAAGAGCAAGCAACAGCAGCAGGAGCAGCAGAACGTCTCGTCGACGGTGAGCAGCGAACCCCAGGCGAGCATACCTGGTTTTCCACAGTACACGGGGACGTCTGCGGATTCGATCGGTTTAAAGAACACCGCCATAGTCCCGCCTGCTGGCAGTGCCTTCAACTTTGCCGCATCGACCAACACCACCACCAGTTCACCTTTCTACGATAAGGACGCCACCGCTGCGGCATTCGCCTTTTTGGACGAGTTCCGGAATCCGAACAGTTATTACAGCATGGCGCTGAGGCAGCAGCAACAACAGCAGCAACCGCAAGTACCGCCCGTCTCGGATGCCACGCAACAAGCCTGCAACAAACTTACCAATCAACCGCCAAGAAACTATCCACCTCATCCTTTTCTTCATTCTGCACAGAGGTCGGCAGCTTACGGTCCACCGGTATCCGCTTACGTCACTCCGCATGGACCCAATTTGACCATGGACCCAACTGCCTATCAACAGTACATCCATTCCCTCTATGCTCTTCAACCGCCGCCGCATCATCATCGACCGTCCTGGCTTTAGCTGTTAAAATCTTTGTAACAGGGTGTTCGTTCCTCGAACGACACATCGATGGGTATATCGTCGCGGTATACGGTTGGACGAAACAGTATTTAAAATGGCGAATAATTAGGGCTATGCGGATCCTGGTGTATGAATGTTAGGGTCGGAAAGGTTCGGTCGAAGTTGGACGAGATCTTGATACAAATTGCTACGTTATACAATTTCTACATTTATAGAATTTTTTAATTTTCAAATTGTCACATTTTTACCAGATTCTGAACCGTGTTTAGTTACACCAGGTATATCTCGTCCGAGTTCATCCGAAATTTTCCGATCTTCCCGGGACTCCGCATACCCCTAAGAACAATAGTATTTGATTGTTTTTTATCGACGAAGTAATCGCGAAATTATCCGTAATTGGATACCACTGAAATATAGTAAGATACTCTATTCACAATTATAGATACTGTTTTATCCAATTTTACTTCTACATACACGATCATAATCAGAACTTGCTTCAAAATACAACGACGCTAAAATGTTTTCTTTTTTAATACTTTTAAAAGTAAAAGTAATCGATATTTTTTTAATCTCATGAATGTATCATTGATTTTTTTCATTAATGCATGAATTTTTCTTTTTATCAATTAACGATGAGCGGATCTAATATGACAGAGATGGAACAAAGTTCTGATTACGATATTTGAAAAGATAGAAACGCAGTCTCGTGTATGTCAAAAACGCGTGAACATAGTTGATCGTTAATTTTCTCTTTTTTCTTCTATTTCCTCTATTGTATATATAGTTTTACTGATCGACTAGCGAGCAGCGGTTTTTAAAATCTTTTTCGGGAGCTATATATATAACAGGGTTTCAGATTATTAATTAAATTTATTTCGTTGCGTGTTAATTAATAATCGACACTTAGTGATTAAAAATTTAATTTTTAATTTGATCGCGTTTGATCAGAGATTAAAATTTATTTTTTAATAGAATAAAATTGTCGATTAAAAGATATTAAATTATCGGTGATAATTTAACTCTTAATTACGTAATTAAAAGAAACCCTGGTATATAAACCGATTTCTTCATTGGTTTTTCCCATTCTTCGCATTTCTTTGATCTTTTCTTTTTTTTACAAACAATACGCATCTTCGACATTTTTACACAAGATTTATCAGGAAAAAAGTGGAAAGGAAAAGAACGTTTAGCTTTTAGTTGGTGATCTATTTTGTAGTCATATGTATATAAAGGATAAGCCTACTTTGCGTAGGAATTTTTGATAGTTTTTTCTAATGAGACTAGTCGACGGCTTAGACGGAAGTTGAAGTCGCTAGTGCCGGAAGTAACCTTTCTATCAAAAGTTCCTCTATCTTAACTGTTCTTCTAATGGACGTCCCTTTCTCTTTCACGGTATATCGAAACATGGAATATGCAATATTCGATTTGTTATAGAGAAAAAGCAAAAATTACGGCCCACTGATGACAGAGTGCTCGCAATTATCCTGCCTATCGGAATACGTATCGGATTCTTGTTTTACGTTTCAATGGCAAATCGCCAAACACGTAGAAATTTTACGTATATTCTGATTTCGAAGGATTTCTGTATGATATATCGAGTGCACTGTTGCCGGTGTATCTTATGTAGAGTATATAGACTTGTTAGCGATATAAGCTAGGATTCGTTTCTTTGTATATAAAATACATATCCTCCATAGACGATGTGCTCGATGTAAAGAAAGATCTGCAATGTCGAAGACCTTGTAGAGTCGTCCGCGATAGATAAAAAACGGGAAAACGTAGGGAAATAGATGGAAACGTGAAAATTGTGTGTACGCATGCCTGTGTATGTACGCTTGGACGCGTGAGTGGTGTCAGTATGTGTCGTGTGATTTGTGGATGAGGATAGAATAAAGTGTAATACACCACAATCATACATTAACCCACCTTATTGCTGATAAAAAAGACAGAAGGAAGCGGTATATTAAAACTTATAAATATATACATATATATTGTAAATGTATATTGTAAATGTATCGATGACAGATTAAAGCACAGTTTGTTACAAAGTTGTATGACATATTTTTCATATTTTACTATTAACATATTCCTTCTCGATGTATCCGGAATATTATCAATTTTACGCTCAAGTCCGTCGATAATTAAAAATTCTTCCTAAAAGTTGACAATTTACGTTCAGCAGTGTATCGAAAGCAAAACATTAGCCTTAAAAAATGTTTCACATTTGTGGCACATGTTAAAAAGAAACCAGTTAGATAAACTTTTGCAAGTGCAACTAAATCAACGTTCACTTTAATTATAATAGCTAATTTAATTCCTATGTATACATATGTACGATATGTGCGCCAACGCGTAAGTATAAATATCAAATAATAGTTCCGCGTACAACGCAAATATAATAGCTACGAGTTCCGCCTCTTTGATATCTACGTTTCATGATTCAGCCGATTAAATACTGCCGATATAGCAAAAAGAAGAACTGCAGATAAGTCAGATTTATGATATCAATTAAACATAGCAGCAGCCTTTTTGGCCAAAGTGCATGTGAAGAAGTAGTTGAGCTCTTTATAACAGATGACTTGAAGTCTTCATTGCAAACGTATTACGTTATTATTTTAGAAATAATAGTTAGTGTACGTATTAGATTGAAGAAAATTATTTCCGTGTTTTAATTTGTAATTATATTATAAATACATAATTATTGAAAGCGGTAATTGTGGACAGCGTTTTTTTAATTTATCTCGAACTGTAATACTGATAAGCGTGTCGTACATAAATAGCACATAAAAAGAAAAACGTGTTTAATAATTTGTATCTGTTACAGATAATAATTGGTGCTTTTCATCTACAATCTCCAACATGTTTGAAAATATAAATAAAGAGTTGCTACCAATCAAAGCACATTATTTCCTATTTAATGCAGGTAATTTGGATATATTAAATTTTAAACAATATGCAATTGTAATATCTAATTGTGTGATTCATATTTCAGCTACTGGACCAATAGTGCCATTTTTACCAACAATAGCAAAACAGATAGGTTTTTCAGGGTTATTAGTAGGCACAATATACACAATATTACCAGTTTCTGGTTTAATAGCAAAACCTTTATTTGGAGGATTAGCTGATAAATTTAAAATACACAAACTATTATTTTTATTATTTCAAGTTGTAGTCGCTGTAGCTATGTTCACAATACTTTTTATCCCAAAAATGGATAGGACCGCAGTTGTTACTCTTAACTGTGATGGCGAAGCATCTTTGGAAATATGTTCAAAAAATGGATTTTCTACTAATGTAATAAGTAACGTGATATCGAAGACTGTGCATAGAAATTCCTCATGTCAGGTATGCTGTTTGTATTTCCTCATTTATTATATATTAAATTTTATGTCTTTATGCTTTTAGGTATCTTGTAAAGCCACAGAAGAAATTTATACACAAATGTGTTTACATTGGCAAGCATTAAAGTTTTGTAATATTACAAATTCAAGCATTTCTGATACGGACAGATTTGATTTCACTGTAGAATTTGACATCTTTCATGATCTGAATGTAAGAGTACATATACTTTATTATGTTTATTATAAGAGTAATAATTTAATAGTATTTTGTTTTACAGTTAGATAAATGTGTATATATCCATTACTTTATGGCCAAGTTCCCGAATAATGAATTGCATAAGCCAGCTTGTACAAAATATACAAAAACACTTTGCACTGCCACGTGTCATGATAATCCAGCATTCAATCAATTATTGGAAGAAGCTGAAGTTGTAGAGAATACTACACAGTTTCAGTTATTTTTATCAGCATCTGTAATAAGTTGGGTTGGAATGGCAGTTGTAGTTAGCATAGCAGATGCTATATGTTTTAATCTCCTTGGTTAGTATCATGGCAATTATTTAAATATTTCATAATTTCTTTACATTTATATATTGCAGGAAATGACAGACGAAAGGAATATGGAAAACAAAAAATGTGGGGTAGTATCGGATTCGGTATTTTTGGAATAAGTGCAGGATATTTAGTAGACGTTTTTAGTAAAGGACAGTCTGAGAAAGATTATAGTTGTATATTTTATATCATGTTGATCGTCATGATTTTTGATATCATCGTGTCGGCAACTTTAAGAAAGGTATTAACTTTTTATACAAACTATATTTTCATTAAACACGAGTTTAAATAGTACAGAAGTCTGATACTTCTAACTTATCAAAAGAATAAAAAATTAACAGGTAATGGGAGAAAGCAGTATCATTACAGAAAAATCCTGAAAACTCTGAAGATGATCCATCAATATTGGGAGAAATAGCCACCATCTTTAAAGACGGTAATGTGTTGGCATTTGGATGGTGGTGCATAGGTGCTGGAATGTGTACTGGTGTAATATGGAACTTTCTATTCTGGTACACCGAAGACTTAGCGACTAGCGCTCAATTTACGTGGCTTAAAACTTTACAAGGCCTTTTGACTGGTATACAGTGTTTTATAGGAGAACTACCATTTAATTTTATCTCAGGAAATGTATTACGAAAATTGGGCCATGTAAATGTTATGAGTTTAGTTTTATTAGTTTATGCGATTAGGTAAGGAAGTTGTAATTTTTGTTAACTATAATTTTTGTAATAATAAGCACTCTATTTTTACAGATTTATGGCATACAGTACTATATCAAATCCATGGTGGTTTTTAATTATTGAAGTCCTTCATGGACCATCGTTAGGTCTTTGTTGGCCGACAATGGTATCTTATGGTGATAAAGTAACACCACCTGGTACTAAAGCTACGATACAAGGATTTATTGGCGCTGTGTTTGAAGGAATTGGTTAGAGAAAGTAAACGATGAAAACTAAAATATTCAATATAACTAATATCCTTATATTGGTAATTAATTTTAGGGGTGTCAAGCGGCAGCTTAATATGCGGATGGTTAATGGATTCGTATGGAGGTATTACAACATTGAGGGTATTTTCAGTAGGTGCACTACTGTGGTTAGCTTGCTTTTGGTTTATTCAGTTGTTGGTGCGAAAACTTAAAGTATCGCCGTTACATTTGGGTCATAATCGTGAGTAACGATTATGTAGATACGAAAGCAACATCAATCAGAATTATATTGTGTACTTAACGAAACTAGTTTTTAATTGAAGAAAAATATTTGTTATTTGTTGATTTTTTCCAGATTTGGTGAATTATGCCAATCCAGACGATGCAATTCTTTTGACAATGAATCGTGAATTGCATACGTATTAATAAGAATAATTTCATATACATGTAGCCGATTTACTGAAATGTGGCTATTTTAATTGAACATAATATAGTGTATTTTTTGTATAATCATTGGATACTTTCTTATCATATTCGTGATTCATTTTTACATCAATCTCTGTACAATAGAACTCCGTTTATCCGAACATGACAGGGGATAGGATAGTTCGGATAATTCGAGCTTACTAGTACTTATTTAGTTCCGTTAGTAAGAGTTCACGTTAAATACATCGAAGTCTGTCTGTATGTTTTATTTACGTTGATATATGCTTTGAAGTCGATGATATTTTATATTATGTTCAACTATTTTAAGTTGTACGTATAATTAATTGTGAACACAAGAAAAGTTTGTATACTTACATTCCTCATATCAGTAGGCATTCATATAAACCGCAACTTCGCTGGATCGTAGTTCGGATAAAAATAATATACATAGAGTTCAGATAAACGGAATTCTATTGTAACGTTATTTTATAAATAAATGTTGATTATTCAGTATTATGTAGCAGATGTAACGCATAGTATTCAATAATATATTGATATTTTGAAGTGAAATTGTTTCTTGTCTTTCTGATTTCATTAACAGATAGAAAATGATTTTATAAATATAAATAATAAATGAAATAATCGACAGATGTAAAAGGAGAATTATGTCAGGGTATGTTCAGTTGAGACTTAAAATTGCTCACAAAATATCTCAACCATTTATTCATTGTGAATTCATTTCTTAAGATTGAAATCATATCATGCTAGTAATTTTATTAATTACCAGTATATTTTCAATTATTTATTGAAATCACGCGATAATAATATTTTTTTATGATTTCTGCATAATATGTTGATAAAAAGCTACAAATAACTTTCTTCGGATTTAATACCACGGCAATAGGTAACAGTTGCACGCGTGCAAAACAGGATAGCTGCATGCGAAAAGACTCGGTGGTCATTTTTGCGTAGCGTTATTCTTGTTTAAGATTTCGTCTCTGTTGATTCTGACGAGATGGCGAAGTTGCTTGACTTGGCGCAGGTTCGACGATAGCTTGAAGATTAGAAATTTCACCTGCGGTATCACAGCAGTCATTCATTATAATTCCAGTACTTGAATGAATAAAGGCAAGGCTTCCTTCGCTTGATGAAGCTAAACTAGCTGACAATGGTGGGGATCTTTCCTTAGGTGACGCCGAGGATGCTAAATTATTTATGGTGGTGGTACTGCAAGTCGCTGTTTCTAGAGTACCATGAAGTTCAAGTATACGCCCTTCTAGAAGAAGATTGATTTCAACTTGCGCTTTATACTTTGATTCAACAGCTTCTAATTCCGCCTCATGCTGATCTTTTGTTTCTTGCAAAAGCCTCTGCAATTCTACGAGTTGCGCTTCTTTTCGCGCCTCTTTACTTTCTAGTTCACTGAGGCGTACTTTCAAGGCTTCTATGAGAGATGTTCGTGATTCCAGTTGCCGCCGCAAATCTAACAAGTATTAAGATGTATTTTAAGTAATTTTTTCTTTACTTTCGACGTTGTTAATAAATGATTCAAACATACTTACTAGTCAATTCTTCCGCATACGATTTCTGTATCTGCGTTGCTTCTTGTTTGGTCATGGGTGAAAGACCATCTGTGCTCTCTTTTAATTTTAATTGTGCCTATGCAAAAAAACAATTTTGCAGGTTAACATTCAAGCGAAGATACGTATACACAGGATGAGTCAGTAGAAAGCTACCAGCTTGACTACCATCTTACAAACAATGTGAGCTAAATAATCTATAAATTATAAATTTTTTATATATATCAAATTTGATAAAGTATTACCTCTCCAAGTAGAAGGAACTTCTTTTGTACAGTATCAAGGGTACGTTCTAATTCTTTACTACGATCTGCAGCCTTTAAAGCTACCCTTAATTGATGCCCTGCATCAAACAGAGAAGCCTCTGTAGAACGAAGTCGTTGTTCACAATCTGTTACTTTCTTTTGTTCGTCTTTTAGTTCAAGTTCAACAGATTCTAAACGATTTTTCAGTGTCTGATTCTGTCGTTGTTCTTCTACGCACTGTACATTATTGATCAGATCACTATATGGATTATTTTTTGCAACTCGATTAATAGATGTATATTGAGGTTACCTTAATTTTCCAATGATGCACTGCCTCTTTATATTGATTCTCAATTTGACAAGCTTCTTTCTTGTTACGTTCTAATTCAGCCTTTAACCCCTCTACTTCTTTTTCCATTATTTTCAAACGACCAGTCTAGGTGATAAGAATGTTGTGTTTAACTAAAGTATGGAGAAACGCCAGCAAATTTTATTTCGAGTAAATAATGCCAACTGACCAAAGCATAATTATGTTCTTCTAACGCGCGCGAATCCCTCAGTTTACCGAGAAGTCTTCGATTACGTTCAGCGTGAACCTCTCTACGCTGCCGCTCAAATTGCAATTGCATTTGCATAAGTTGCAACAACTGAGTTGCACATTCGATGTCTAAAGTATCATCTTCCCCCGCCTCGCAATCTCCATCGTTTTCTTTCCTTTGTTTCTTCGCTGTACTAGCCCCTTCAAATAAAATGCTCCATTAAAATTGCTGCCAATTTAAAAATGCAACGTTTATTCATTTTATATTGTACTAACTCGTTTTATCGCCAGAAAAGTTATTAATACGCGTGCAAGCTTCGACATATTGATCTAGCATCGTAGTTGGCGATAATCTACTTTTAGTATCTTTCTGGACATTATTCTGCACGTTCATTCGCGTTTTTTGATCTAAGATACCGAGTAACAGATATTCGTATGGAAGCAAATCAAATGTTTGAGTTCCAGCCTCTTCCAATTTTTTCGTCCCTATTATTCGTTTTTCTTCGTTTGCTTTCGCCCCTATTATTAGTTTTCTTTCATTTGCTTTACTATGACCAATTTGATTTTGAATTTCGATATCGGGACAAGATTCACTTTTTCGAATCTATAAATATACATACCTTTTCATTATGTTGAAAATCCTTTCCCTTTCATTATAAATATTATACATATGCGTGTAATACTAAAAATATATTACCTTATGAAAAGAATTAGAATTTGAAAAGTGTTCTGAAGTCTGACTTTGAGAATACAAGCGCAACTGATAAACCCTTTGAGATAAATCTGTGAAAGCATTTTGCAACTTTTCATTGTGTTGTTCTGGCCGTTCAATATGTTTCGAACTTTCGAATTTTCCAGCAGCTTGAGAGCTTACGATTTCTAAAACCTGCATAGTATAACATTAAACAGATATATTTGCAAACTCTTGTTGTTATACAATACTTCTACATGCAAAAATACATAAAACACAAAACCTCTTGATCTTCTTGCCATGAATCGTTCTTTCCGTTCTGATTCGTATCCGTTTCAGAAAATCTTCCATCTTCATCGACATTGACAGATGACTTTGGCTGAGTAACAATTTGTCTGTCTGACATTATCTTGCTTATCTTGTGCGAAAGAAATCCATGTGCATTGTTCCCATCTCCAACTCCGATCACGGAACCAGATACAGGTGGATTTACAGGAACCGGGGTAGATGGCCGTGAACTTGGTCCTACTGTACCATTACCAAATGCAGTAAGAGCACGAACAGCAGCAGATCCCATCGGTATTTGTCTCGTTGACAATTTCCGTAAATCCTGTACGAAATTTAAAGCATTATTTTAATTACTTCTTCAAATTTTATAAACGTACTTTAACAGGAGTTGTTTCGGGAGTGGCTTCAACCGCAGCTTCTGGAGGAGAAGTACCGCTTCTATTATTGGGTGTTGACGGGGCAGATCGTTGTTCATGAGTTGTAGCTGGAAACTGAGGACTCTGCGGTGGGACAGTCATACTGGGTGACCAAAAAGTTTCATCTTCACCATTGATCACTTCTGATGGTGCTATTCCTCCGCTAGCACTTATTGGAATACACACAGAAGAATAGTCTAAAATATGTAATATTAATAGAACCACATTCATAGATATAAGAAACAATATCTACTCATTTTAGTAAGATTTACAAACCTAAAGGTGGCGTAGAACGTGAATTAGTATTATTAAATATTTCTTCTCGACATTTATCTAACGTAAAACGACCACATTCTGCCATAACATCATGATGTTCCATTTTCTTCCACCTAAAATTGAACGAAATAGATAATAAATAAATTCTTTTTGGTGTAGTCACCGCTTCTCATAATAAAGAACATACCTAGTAGCAGAAATTTCCGTGTCTTTTGATGCAGTAACAAGTAAAGGGTGCATCCGTACCGAGTCCAACATCGGTCGAATGGTATGAGTAAAAGTAGCTAATTGATCTCGTTGAATATATAGCTGCTTTAAATATGAAATAAAGTTGCAAGGATACAGAGCATATAATCTGTGAAATAAACTGTACAGCCCTACCTATAAAAAAGTGAATAAAGATAGTAATTATTGCCTTTTATTACTTTGCATTCTTAACACGTACTTGCAAATGTAATAAGTATAAATGATTTTTATCAATAACCCCTGTTACAGATGTAGAAGTAAAATGCATAGGAGATGAAAATACGGACGACGACTGATGATGATAGTAAGAAGCCAATCGACCAAACACTTCGAAAATTTCTGGAAGATATGGCCCTAAAGCAGCAGGTAACATTGGTAATAACATCACCAAGAGGAGAAGTGAACTCATTAGAGATAATGTATCTGCTTCCATCTAAAATTAAATGAATCATAAATATGAGTTTATTCTGTAATTTTTATTACAGTTTAATTATACCTTAAGTAACTTAAGTAAATCCCGAAACAAAGTATGACTGGTAAGCTTGTATAACCAAGTAGGTTGACGCCGAGCAATATGACCTAACAACGTAAGGGTTTGAATTCTTTGGCTGTTGCTTCCTGATTTAGAGAGAGCTTCTGATAAGCGATCTAAAAGATGTTTGTCATGTGGATCACGAACACCGGCTAATACCTCAACAGCTCTCAAAGAATTTGTAGATAGATAATAATCAAAAAGACCATTCACCAACCAATTGTCTTTTGCTGAAAAAGAGTATAGAGATTGTTAAACTTATTTTAAGATTACAGAGAGTTTTAAATTTATAATCTTACTTACTACATAAAAAGAATTCATGGAATACTTTTTTTATTTCTTCTACCTCTCCAAGTTTATTAGATTCCAATAAGTTAAAGAGATCAGTGATGCCTATTGAATTAATGTTCATTTTGGTGGTAATTGGCACTCCAATATAGACAAACGATACTTATCCTGATCGTCTGATCATATAATGGAAGTAGAAGCAAATATAAAATTTAGTTTTATCCATTTGTCATTTGTTACGTGAGGCAGGCTTCGCAAGAAGCAAAAGAAATTTGGAATACCTGAAACAAAGAAATATGGAATTAAACGAATCTAATCTACAAATTCTAAAATACGAGATTTTTTATAAAAGTTTGCTATCATGAACTGTCAATTTCGTGAATCAGCACATGATTTGTAGAGCTGTAATTCTGTATAGAAATATCTGTTAACGATACCATTTTAATGTTATCCAACTAAGAATTTCGTATAAGATATTCCTAAGTTATTGGTACATATTTCATCCTGGATATATAAAAAAACTGTTGGTTCAGTCCTATGATATTCGTAAAAAGGTCATTCGGAACAATGTCTGCAAAAAACCTTTTGTGAATATTACTTGATTTTTTAAATAAAATGTCCTGAATACTGCTATAAATACATCAATGAAAATTAACAAGTTAACTTACCCGAAGCTCATCGAGTACTTCGAGCAATTTTTATGAGTTTTATGGCGACTGGTACACCATCACAGATACATCATAGTCTGGCACATACGCATTGGTGTCGCCACAAACGAAAAGCACCACAGTCGCATAATTATTCTTTATATTTACGTTCCGAAAGTTATTCAAACCTGTACCGGCATTTTTTGCTTTTAATTCTAATTAAATGATTTTTATGGATTGATTTCTTTGTAAATGTTATTTACAAAGTATATATAGTTATATATACGTTAATATTATAAATAAATTAAATTCTAAATAAACCAAGTTTGGTACTTCATTCAAATTCTGATAATCGATATTATTTGAAATACCACAGTTCTTCAATTTATTTGATTCATCATTTAAAATTGTTGAAATATCGTAACAAAAAATATTGATCATCTTTTGTCCCACGAAAAAGTATTAAAATTTGTGTAGCTCAAAAGTCTAACATTTAGTTAAGCTTTTATTTTCTTCCACAGAAGATGGCGCTTGAGGGTGATCTAACCACACCTAACCGCAATGTGATACCTATCTATGATTTGGTATTGATTTCATGATCATATACACGGTGGGCAAAAATAAATGGAAAGTGAAAATCGGTGATATCTAATGTAAAAAAATATAAAATATAGATAGAAGAGACATTGTACTCAATTCTTTAAATATATACAAAAATATATGTTTAAGAGAAAAACAGAATTTTGTTTAGTGAACGGAATATATCGTGATCAATAAGGATTAAAAATCATGAAACTCTTGCTCACTGTGTATATGCTTTTGGCATAAACGATGGTCACAAAAGCATAGAGGTTACTCTCCCGTTGACCAAAATATATATTCCATTCAATGAAAGATTAAATTCAATTGCGCAACGCGACTAATTTCAGTAGGTATCCCACCGTTTCAAGTTATCTGTCACATATACGCACTGTTGTGCAGTCGTGAGATTTTATCTCATGCGAGAGTTTTCTGCGCATGCGTCAGCTGACGTCACAGCCTGCTATTAGTGCCGTATGTAGCCGGTGTACGCAGTGGTGACTGATGAGGAAAGTAATGATCCTACATAATTTTTCAAAAATTCTTATAATTGCACTGTAAACTATGAATGTATAAGTTGGGTTAGATTACATTAGGCTGGGTTAGGTTAGTTATATATATGACTGTATAAAACTATACAACTATATGTATATATATATCGTGAATTATATAATATAATATAATGTGAATAACATGATGGAATATGAGAGATTATTATATTTAAAATAACACAAACGCACAATAACGTTTAGAGCACTAAATGAATTTATTGTTTAAGAAAAATGACTTGGAAGGACCTCTTTGAATAACTATACTTCATACGCGTGAAAATTATAATATCAGAGAAACAATAACAAAGAAATACATGGATTTTATTTTGTTAACATGCATAGATCTGATAAAAATCGAGCGGTATCTTTTTCCTTTGCTCTTGCAACAAATATTGATATTCATATAACAAATCGGCTGCAAACGTAAAAAACAATAATAATCATAAATAAATTTAATATTACTTTTATTATATATAATCTGTTGTATTACTTAACCCTTTTATTCTCTTCCCTGCAATTTTCTTCAGATTTATTTTTTTTCCTCATTAGGGCCTAATGATACCTTATATTTCATCAAACTGTATACGTTACTGAGAACTTCTACGAATAGCTTACTGCGCATGCGCTGAGACTGCTCACCACTGCATATACGGTGGACAACATGTACGAATAGACGGAGAGTTGTAGCCAGAGGTAACCAAATTTGAAAACTTGGAAATTTTTGAGTTTAAGGACTTTAAAATTTAAGAATTTTTAAATAAGAAGGTTTGGAAACTTGAATATTTGAAAAATTGGATACTTCAAAATTTGAAGACTTGAATATTTGAAAATTTGTATTACTGAGTATACATGCTTAGCGCAAGGACCGTCACAACTGCGCACATGCGTTGCTCTTGGTTACGAAACATATGTATAATAAACCAATCAGAGCAAACATACGCTGAATTAGCATGATTTCTCTTTGATTGGACTATAGAAATCAAACAGAAGTATCAGACCATAATAGTGGTATGCACTTGTAGCTTTAGCATGGTATTACCTAAAGATCTTCTAATTAAAGTTCTGCAATAAGCAATCAGATTAGAACAGTTACGCTACTTTTCAGCGAAATTCATAGCGTGGAATTCTGTTATTTTATTATCAAAATATTTTGTTTGCTTTATATATATTTTATATGCAATATTTTAAAACTTTTTATTTTTAAATTATAACAAACAAATATAAAATCGCGCTTAATTTACCTATGTCAGGAGTGAAAAGCTTTTCAAGTTGTGTTATCGTTAACATTTAGTAAATTATATTTCTTAATTAAAATACATTATCATTTTTACAAATTAAATTTCGCGGTATAGTTTTACTGAGAAATGACGGCACCAATCAAAATCGATACCATTATTTCGTGATTCTGATTATAGGGTCTCTAGCAGCACCACGACTGTATTGTGTAGGAAATATGGCGTAAAGTAAATGTCGCACATGTGTCAGTGATTTCGGTAAGAGGTCAAATCTTATGTTGCATTTTTCTGTATCAACGTGTGATAAAACACATTTTATCAAGATTTATGTGACAAAAAGATGTAAAGTAATTGATGAATGGTTCAACTAATTGCTCAAGTGTAAAACGTTTGAAACGTATACTATAACAAGACGATTACTACTTGGCCAGCCATTTCATAAGACCTACGATATATTTATTCTTATTAAGTGTCGGGTTAACAAACTGATGCAGTATCAGTTCGATGTTTCCCTTTTCATTAGATCATTGATACATCATCGAAAAGTTATTTTATTTCAATGGACAACACTTCGTTGATCGTCACGACACGGAAAGCATCGTTCTAACTCGCTTATATTGGCACGAGACCGCATTCCGATCTTCTGAGTATTGTACATTGAATTTTTGTTCATCTAGTCAATCGCTCTTTCATCGCATAAACATTTTGAATTCGTGTTATACATTTTTCATTTTTGGTTTCTCAACCCTAACCGGCAGATGTGTGAAAAGTCTTGTGAATTTTTGTTTTGTGGGTTTGTTTACACAGTATGTGTTGTTTTTATTAAAACTCTCGTTATTATATCCTAAATTCTAGTGCAAGGTAATCAATTTGTAACTCGTCATTTGTGAATGGTATTTTTGTTTCTTTTAATTATTTCCTTACTCGTGATTGTAATAAATACCAAAAGAAATGATTGTTATTGTTACTAGTAATGGTCTTGGTAATATTCATCTGAAAAAGTTATCAGTGAGGCATAGCTTGATAAAATATTGTTATAATCTTAAGTGTTAATTTTTTAAGTTACTATAGCATTTATGTTTGTGAATCTGTATTGTAACTACACATTATTTTAAACCTTTTAGACAAAAGCAATTGGAAGGTATATGTGCATTGGATTCTAACATATATACAACCGTAAGAAGCATATCCTTTTTGAACCAGGATTATTAGGTGAGTTTTTACTGTGAAAAATTTTATTTAATGTACTTGAAGTAAAGATCCAATTATAAATAGTTTAATTAGGTTCTTATACATATATATGTTATTATATGCTTTAAACTTTAAAATTAATGTTCATTGAATTAATTATAGAATATGTTGATCATCTTTTTCATAGAAAATAGACATGATATTTTTATCTATAATTGCAGTTCATCAATTCTTTATTATTAACTATCGGATATATTAGAATAATGGTGTTAGATTACATTTTTTGTTAATAAAAATAATTCATTTTTATTTATTAAGTTATTTCAGTTAGTTGTACGAAATATAGGATAGAGAAATGATAATAGAGCAGGAAAGAAAAAGGAAAAGAGAGGGGATTCTGATCTCAGAGAAGAGAGCCATTTTCCAAGTCTTCGTTTAGACATTCTAAATATAACTGGAGGTTCTATAGGCTTTCCTTACTGTGTCATACTGTGCAGAGTAGTATCTTACCGTGTTGCGTAGATCTTGGTCATTTTCTACCTTTAGTATGGCATCGTGCCAATTTTGTTTGTCTAAAAATTGCTGATCAGTTTATAATATTTTTAAATATTAAATTTGTTAATCAAAAGTGATTTTCTCTTAACTCTTTACAACACATACAGTAATACTTTTGTAACCCAATATCTAGATATAAACAGGAAATATTTGATTTCTTTAATGTTTTTATTTTAATATGATTAAATATATATTTTCATAAAATATACATTTCTTTTTTTTATGTGCATTGGTTGTAATATATGCAAAAATTATAAAGTAATGTTACTAATTTAGAAAGTACATAATTTTTTTTTGGTATTTGCATATTAGTGTATACTTTCAAATACTAATTCTATTTATATATTATGTGTTCGATTTGGTGTCTTGTTACAGACCATGGTTTGTATAATTGGTCAACCATGTCTGATTGACTTCAATCTATATCATGGCGCCAAAGATAAGAACCTTTCTAACATCGAATTTGTATTAAGTGAATCTACTCGTGGTAAAGAGCTTTACAATTATATCCAAGAGCTTGGACAAATACAACCCGACAGTTTTAAATTATATTTGGTGTCAGCAACAGGAACGGTTTGTAATTATAATTTATTGATTTAGTCATTAATGAAATTACTTATCTATGATTAGTTTATTTATATGTAAAGAAATGTTTTATTTGCTTTAGATTGATTTGTCTGAAATGAAGGATAAAACAATGTCAGAAATTGGTGTAGATTTTACCTCTGATCGAGACTCGACTGAATATAAGCACACACTTTTAGTTCTGGATCCTGTGGCCAGTTTCTGTGCCAATAGTGTGGCACAAAAACAAGATGAGTGTAATCTACCTACATATAATCCGCCACCTCCATCACCTAATGATAAGATTGTAGTGCGCAGAGACACTGTTATCCCGAATAGTTACAAGAAAAAGGTCTCTGAGGAAAATCACTCTCCTGAACCTGAAATATGTATGTGATTGTTTTTAAAATTAATGTAGGCAAATACATTATATTAGGATATAAATATAATATTAATTTTTGCATAATATTCTTTAAGGTTATTTTGGTGTCAAGAAAAAGGTCTCTGAGGAAAATCACTCTCCTGAACCTGACATATGTATGTGATTGTTTTTAAAATTAATGTAGGCAAATACATTATATTAGGATATAAATATAGTATTAATTTTTGCATAATATTCTTTAAGGTTATTTTGGTGTCAAGAAAAAGGTCTCTGAGGAAAATCACTCTCCTGAACCTGAAATATGTATGTGATTGTTTTTAAAATTAATGTAGGCAAATACATTATATTAGGATATAAATATAATATTAATTTTTGTATAATATTCTTTAAGGTTATGTTGGTTTAGTGAACCAAGCAATGACTTGTTATTTAAATAGTCTACTGCAGGCACTGTATATGACTCCTGAATTTCGAAATGCCCTGTATAATTGGGAGTATGTAGAAGGATCAGAGAAAGATGAAGCTAATAGTATACCATATCAGTTACAAAAGTTATTTCTAAACTTGCAGGTATCATATTTTCATATATTCATATGCTTTATGACACAGTTTGATTACAATAAAATAAATAATTAAGTTTTTTATATTTATAGACATCATCAAAATCTGCAGTAGAAACTACAGCATTAACTAAAAGCTTTGGATGGGATTCTACAGAAGCCTGGCAGCAACATGATATTCAAGAACTTTGTAGAGTTATGTTTGACGCTTTGGAACAAAAGTTTAAGAATACAGAACAAGCTGATTTAATCAACAGATTCTATGAAGGTATAAATCTGAATTGTCTAAATGCATATTGGTAAATCATTTTTAATTTGATTTTTATATTGTTAGGAAAGATGATTGATTATGTTAAATGTCTTGAATGTGGTACTGAGAAATCTAGAGAAGATACTTTTCTTGATATTCCATTACCAGTAAGACCATTTGGTAGTAATGTGGCATATAATAGTGTGGTAAGTTTACATAATGCATTTTAATAATTAAGTTAATGCATTAACTGCGAGTGTTTGCAAAATTTATGTTTAATAGGAAGAAGCTTTAAGAGCGTTTGTACAGTATGAAACCTTGGAAGGAAATAATCAATATTTTTGTGAAAAATGTAATAAAAAGTGTGATGCTCATAAGGGATTAAAATTTACAAAATTTCCATATCTTCTGACACTACATCTCAAACGATTTGATTTTGATTTCAAAACTTTTCACAGAATTAAACTCAATGATAAGTAAGTATATATAAAATTATTAATTTTCTGTTAATATTACATTTTGGTTCATTTTTCACTTGTGATTTTAGGGTTACTTTTCCAGATATACTTAATTTAAATCCTTTTATATCTTCGACACCAAATCAAGAAACTTCAAATAGTGATGAAAATATTGGTTTAGTAAAATGCGACGATAGTTCAACAACAGATAGTGGTACATTAGATGATGATTATGTGCTTTGTGAAAATAATCTTTCTAATAGTAATCACTGGACAAATCACGATCAAGATGACGATGAAGGTACACTCATTTCTTAATCAATAGATGTTGCAAGATCAACAATTATTTGAACAGTTTATCTTTAGGTATAGACATGAACAATGGGCCTTCAACGTCAAATTGCACTATACACAATCATGAAAATGAAAAAAATCGTAGTGGCAGTATTGGGAAAGGACCTTATAATTATGAATTATTTTCAATTATGATTCATAGTGGTAGTGCTAGTGGTGGTCATTACTATGCGTACATAAAAGATTTCAGAACACAGGAATGGTTTTGTTTTAACGATCAAAGCGTAACTCAGGTATTCTAAGATCCAATAATTTAATTTTATAGCATATACTGCTATTAGACAAGAACAGATAAAAATTGAACTATTTGTTATTATCGGTACAAAAATAATTATTTTAATCCTAGATAACTCATGATGATATTCAAAAAACATATGGTGGTGGTAGTGGTAATGTAAGCAGATACTCTAGGGGATCAAGTAGTTGTGCCAATGCGTACATGCTTATGTACCGCCAAATCGATCCTGCTCGTAACGCTTTACCCATGCAGGTCCAAGATTTTCCGAAACACATACAGGTAATATAAAGTCCAAGAAAGATGCTGTCATTTTTGTTTTACGTTTGTTCCATATTTTACATTGTTCAATTATAGGAGTTACTGAAAAAAATGAAAGGAGATGAAACGACGAGGTGGAATAACGATAGGAAAATACAAATGTTTAATGACTTTCATTTCTTACAACACAAAGTTCACAAAGTTTTGCCGAAACAAAAAATGTTTTCGCGACACAAAGCTGGCGCATCAGGTTGCATGGATAAAATAAAAGTGCTGTACAAAGCATCTTTCAATGACAAAATAATACTAAACGATCGACTTCCCATAATGCCTGATGCAACTCTGGCAGAAATAACAAAGCAAGTTTATAAAAACTTCTGTCTAGAAAATAAAGTAGACTTAGATCAGTGTCGTTTAGTTGCTTACGACGACCATAATCATATAATCCTGACTAGCTTCGAAGGAAGAGAAAATGAAACATTTGAAAGTATCTGGAATTCTCGAATGAATAGCTTGTTATTAGAATCACGTGACAAAGATCAAAAGTTCGAATCATATCCAAAAGGTAGTATTTATTTTGTCACGTGAAAGTGCGCACATATCACGAGTGAAAAGTAATAATTTTTACATTGATTTACAGGTATCGTTACGAAAGTATTTATTGTTGATGTACCCACAAGAGAAGTTATAGAAGGGCCAATAACTGTACAAGCATCGCACACACAAACCGTAAGAGAATATAAACAAATGATAGGAAAGAGGGTTAATATGGATCTCACTGATATGGAGATTATTTTGAGAAAACGTGGATCATCTGCTATACTTGTATCAAATGATGATCTTGAACTTCAAGCTGAAGAGTTTAGTGATTTGGTCAATGTGTTCGTTTGCAGCATGGCAGATGCTGAATATAAACCTTTCTTTAAGACAGCGATATATGATATTGTAAAAGAATTGAAAAACATCATAATATTACGTATAAAATTACCCGATGCAAGTAAAGGTAAATAATATAATAGGACTGTTAACAAAATTTCTAATTTTTTAATCTTACAGTATCTTTACCTTTATCTTTCGATAAAATGTTTAGAAACGTTGGAAGAACTAAATATTCCAACATTAGAAGAGGAACCTAAGGAAAAAGAGATATCTGCTACGACTAGTCCATCCAAAATAAGTGTCAACGATTCGAATCATGATGCTGGAGTGAAATGTAACGAAGTGTCAAAAAGTAGTAAAACTACCGAAGATACTCCCGTAAGAAATACGAGTCCTCAGTTGGGAGAAGGTGAAGAATGGAATACCCCTGAACAGAGTAACAGCGAGGATAGTAGTCTCAGTGACAGTGATAAAACATTGGTTGGAGATGCACCAGAAGACGATATTTTTCAATCACCGTATGGTAAAATTATCGTATCAGAAAACCGTGCCATTAAAATGTCGAATCAAGCCAGGCTCGAAAATCCGGACAATGTCATTGACGATTCTGAATATTATTTCAAAGCCATCCCTTATATGAGTAGTTACGGAAAATGTATGTATTTTAAGGTTTTGTTCACGATGTGTCTAAGGTATCATAAAACATTTAATAAGAATTATTTTTATTATAGTTATACACGTACTGGTTGACAAAAGGATGATATTCAGCACCTTAAAGAAACATTTGGAACCGTATGTCGGTGTACCTTCAGAATATTTCAAAATAGCTCGTTATTTCGAGGAATCTAGCGATTCTGAATGTAATTTATTTTGTCGACTTGTTTCTTATTATGTGGATAGTGAGGAACTTTTTATAAAGCTTGGACGAGCTCTACGTAACGGTGAATTTCCAGTAACATTATATCAGTTTCGTATTAATTCACCCGAGGTACGTAAAAAATGTTTAGCATTTTGTAAATTTTCGAATATCTTTTATCATTGTTCAGTAACGTTTTATTCTCGTCTGCGCAGCCTTACAAATTCTTGTGTGAATCGATTCTTTCGGAGGGTATGCTGGTTAGTGAAGCAAAAAAAGAACTTTTGGCAGAAATTAAAAGAAAGTGCGATATAGATATTCCATATGAAAGGTGTCGATTGAGGAGAAAGTGCTTGAGCAGAGCCTCAAAAGTATGTTTAGACGATCAAAAATTCAAACTTCCATTTTTCCCACAATTCGAATTGATCATACAAGAGTTACCTGGTAAGGATCCAGTTACCAACAGCAACCAAGTTGTTGTATTCCTTCAGAGATGGTCAGTTGAAGAAATGCAACTCAAACCAATCGAAGAAATTGTTTTGAATGGAAAAACTGCAAAGGAATTGTACAAAAAAGTAAGCGAAAATGAATTTCGATATTATGATTTTTAATTATAAATAGGTTAAATAATGAATATTTATTTAGGTGTCTTCGATATCGGAAATTCCTGAAAATCACATAGACATAGCAAAAGGAGTAAGGGGTTCTGTCCCATATACGTCGTTTATTTCTCATATTCAGAATGTAGATTGGCACGAATTTAATGCTGATATTGAAGCTGGTATTCAAGATGGCGCTCTGTTTATATATAGGTATGCAGTTTAAACATGAATTATTTAGTCAAAAAGAGATGTAAGAATGGCCTAAGTATAGGAGTAGTATAGGAAGTAATTTGTTAATTTTCTATTTAACAGGGATAACAGGGAAATGGCGAAAAATGTACCGCGGGAGGAGGTCACTGATCTAGCATTTCATCAAGATGTATCTTTTTTATTATCACCTTCCTCTACGCCACGTTATAGTGGGCGAAAAGAGAAAGCACTTAGAATAAATTTGGATGCCGAATGATCGTCTATCGAGCATGTATCGTTTGAAAAATAATTGTTAAATAGGCATGTGTGGGAACATGAAACGCGTACAAAGTGATTACATCGTGTCAGGTATTTGTGGAATCAAGTATTCAACAATCACAAAATATTCTGTGCTTTGATATAAGTCTTCGATACTTCAAATCTTCCGTGATCCTAAAGCCTTTCTCGGTTTCTAAAGATTCGATTTTGATTATCACGTTCCATTCTAAACTGTTTCAAGATCATAAAAGTCATACAATTTCCCATAATCTATGGATAACTAAAATATAAAATCTCATTAAAAGGCACAGCAAATACTGATGAATATAATAGAAATACTAAATGTTAGTAAATTACAAAAGAACAAGGAAATGATAACGAGAAGAAAATTCACTCGCTTGATGATAATCCGAATTTAAACTATGGACTTCTTATAATATACACGTATACAATTGATATATTCAGAGTTCCTGCAGATACATTATTTTCACAAATTCCTCGATACATTTCTTAACCCCAAGGATTTTAACACCTTTGCATATCTGTATTAAAGTATTTTAGATTACTGTTTCGTTGAAAAAATTAAATATTAGTGTTGGAATACAGCACAGAGTATATTCGTTTGTTGAGAAACATTTATCTGACACAACAATAATTAACCCTTTTAATGCCAGTATAGGTTAAATTGCATTCTTACAATATTCATAGAACCATAAGTCCCAAATTCAATTGTTTAATCTGGTAGTAGCAGCGCTTAGATGAGTTAGCTATTAATTAGACAAGATTAGCTATGAATTTGGTTATACTTTTGTTCTTTACGCTTCATATTGTTTTAAATGCATTCAACGTATACTCTATATAGTTTGTCAAAGAATTAAAGATATAATTCAGAGCTGTCTAAGTATCGATAACGAGGTTTTTTCAATTCATTAGTTTCATTCATTATTTATTCTTTAAATCTAGATTTAATTGCGCCACTACTATCAAATTAAGGAAACGTACGACTACAAAGATCGATCTTAATCAGGCATGTATCCTACAGTCTGTTAGTTTATTTAATTATGTATGTTTATCATTCATTATGTGTTGTCTGTACAAAAAATATCTGTACCACTCGGAGAACAAAAGAAAAAGTACACTTAGCTACTTTGGCACTACTGTTGTTTCCGACAGATTAAGTTTTCAATATAAAGAAAGAAAAAAAAAAGATTCTCAATGGAAGTCCACTAAATTTACATTTTGTATGATAGACCAATGCTTGTAAATAATAAAACTTGTGAATCGAATATCAATATCTTTCTTCGTATCACCATACGTAACAGAACATGAAATTATGTTTGTACAATGTCGTGTTGCATGCACATAGAGCACAGCATTTTCTTGCATTTATCGGCAGCCTAGCTTGACGTTTTCTTTTTTAACTCCATTATTAGGTATTTTGGTGCTGAAAGGGTTAAATAAAAAGTTGTTAATTATTACAACTAGAATGTTTGGTAAAAAGAAATTTATGAGGTATATATTATCACAACAATGCTCTTACACTTTTCGATACAATTACAATTTATATTTATGGTGTATTTGCTATGTACAAGCCTAGTTCAGAATACACTAACAGCCTGTTACGAATATGACAATCTAGATATTTATAGAATGAAGAATATAAGAAATTACAAGTTTTGTATAGAGAAATTTTATCGAAGTATATTAAGAATCCAGTAAAAAAAAGAAAGAAGTTCGTGCATTGTACCACTGTTGATTTTATTAAACTCTATTTCAGTATTTCATTTTATTAGTTGTTCAAGATCTATGAATAGTAGTGTAATTATGCAATGTAGACATTTACACAATTTGTTATCCTTATATTTTATCACATTGAAAAATTTCATACAAAGTACTAGAAAATGACTGTCATGGATATTTAAAAGTATTTTTAATCCTTTCATTTTTCTTACTTAACTATATCCTTCAAATGGAAATAATAGGTGAACGAAAGCTTGGAACTTAAAAGTTAACTCAATGATGAGATAAAAACTAAACAATGTGTAATCTAAAATTAGTAATTTAATATTTATTTGTCCAATTTATTAAACAATTCATAAGACTGAAAATTATCAGTTATTTAATGTATTAAAATTCTTTCCATATTGATTAAATGTTATTGAATATTTTAATTTTCTTCTCAAAAAGAAACTCTTATACTAACATCTTTAGTATTCGCTGTATTTATTATGTTAAACTTTCAATTCTTTAATTTAAATTCAAGTTTCATGAGGGGAGGATCCAGAACCTTTGTTTGGGAGGGATGAAATATACAAAGTAACTGGATTCATTCAATTTATGTTTGTATTCGTTGAGTTATAAATATTTCCTTTTATCTTAATGTATCTTTTGCGTGAATTGTTTGAAGTAGTGTGATTATGTAGTATATTGAAAGTATTTGATTCAATTTAGGATTTACATTTATCCATATATAAACTTTTAATAATTATTATTTAAATGATTTTTGATTAACTTATGATTAATTTATAATTTCTATATAATTCGTAATTACAAAAATATCTAATAAACAATTAACATTTTATGTAGGATAACAAAAATCGATTATAACAATTGATCTTTACACTTTAGTATCGCGGTTATATTAAAATTGGAAATGTAAATGATATTGGATATCATAAATCAGCGCGAGTTCTTTATTACTTTGTGTTTTGTGATCTACTTTACATGTTATTTCGTTTCATAGTATTTTATCGTAAGCAATAAAGGATGTTTATCGCATACGAACATTAAATGAAATTTGTACAAATTATTTTAACGTGTTTTAAGAATGTACAGTAATCAATTTCATCATTTCTACTGTATGATGTACTTCCCGCCCAATTTCGTATATTATCACGGTTGCCAATCTATGTTATAAAAGTTTTGAAATATTTCGTAACACCGCGATCGGACGTAAATATTACTCTTGGATGTGTTGTTGAAATACCTTTGCGAGTAAAAAATAAATTATATTTATAAATTGAACAATTAAAGTATATTTAAATACTTTTGTTATTTGTATGTTTGCTAACCTGCGTCATCAAAATTTTCAAAAATTTCGCAACATTGTGATTAAAGATAAATATTGGCTTTGGATGCGTTATTAAAATATTTATACGGATAGAAAGTAAATTACATTTACTTTTGTTACATGCAAAATATGGTGTACTTACATTTCCCATCAAATTTAACAGAGGAGGAGTTAATGCTGCAGGCAAAATATAATAAACTGAAAAGAAAGGTACAGATAGGTTATGTTTACGTTGTGATAATTTAACAAAACTTTCAATTCAAAATAGTATAAGTTAATCGTGTTTTATGAGTTAATGTGACAGGATTATAACTTGTTCATGATACTTGAACCTTTCCTTGAATTGTATGTACAAAGAAAATTGAGTGTCATACATTATAAGTTTTTATAACTTTATGTCTGTTAGTTCTATGTATCTTTAAATGTTATTACTTTTGATTACCTGTGTGATAATTACAACTTTTAATATCTTTCCAGAAAAAGGCTTTGCAAGATCTAAAATCACCAAAGCAAGAAATTGAACGTATACCACAAACTCCAAAAAGGCCAACAGAGGCAAGGGATGCGAGAGAAGTTGCTAAAAAGCTAATAAAGTCCGGCGTGATCACAGCACCTAAAACTCCTAAAAGACCAGAGCAATCGTTTAAACGGCCACGTGGATTAGTAAGGAAACTAAATAGTACAGAGAAAACAGTAAGTTCTTATCAGCCGTTCTCAGCTACGCAGATGGAAGAAGAAGAAACAGAGACAGCACGACCAAGGGTTAAAGATCTGTACGATAGTTTTGTAAGTGCTCAAGACACAGAGGATCGTACTGGAAACGATACTCAGTCACCTTCAAAACAGGAAATAAAACCACGTGCAGGGAACACAATATTTGTATGCGGTTACAAAATATCAGAAGACTTTTTGAAAAAACATTTTCAAACATTTGGAAATATCATTAACATTTCAATGGAAGCAGAAAAAAAGTAGGTGTTACTCCTAAACACCGTGCCTAAAATGAAGCAGTAATAAATAAAATTTTATTGATACATAATTTTATTTTTTAGCCATGGATTCATAACATTTGACAAATCGGAATCAGCTGAAAGGGCAATAAGTGAGATGGATGGTAGTATGGTGTCATCGATTCAGTTAAAAGTATCGTTAGCACGAAGACAACCTATAATAGAATCTATAAGTGATGTTTCATCTAGCTCTATGTGGTCACCAATCGCGGCGAACTATTCTCAGAAAAGTGTGCACAAAGATAGGAGAGATCTGAAAGTGTACGAGGAAGATCTTTTTATGTGAATGCAATATTTTTAATTCATCCATATAGTTCTAGGGCGTATTGTTACACGGTTACAATCTCGGTTTAAGATAATGTTGTACATAGCTTCCACTATTTTTAAGGTATGGAAAAACTATTTTTCGTTTCAGTGCTCCTTTTATAATACTACGGTATTATAAATTTGTATCTAGTCGAGCTCTAAATTGATATAAAATGTTATTCTTTTTGTCCTCATATTCTGAACTATTGGCATCTAGATGGTATGTGAAATTTCAATCTTTTCTACAAAGGATTCATGTCAATAAAAAAATAGTTAACACTTGTTTCGATAATAGGTATTTGATTATTGAAAGGTATATGCATATAGATATATATATGTATATATATACATATATGCAGCACTTATTAATTAAGTACAAGTATTCTCGTAGCAAATTATGCGGTTCCTTTTTACAGGTATCAGTCACTGCATTACAATTCAGACGATGGTTTCTGTCAATCCGTTGTTAATTGTGTTTCGTTCAAATGTTCGAGCAGGAAAAAAGTTCCATCATTGGCGTAACTAGGATTTTCGAGATGGATCAAAGCTTTCTAACAGTGTCAGTAAATCAGATGTGATGAAATGGTTTCTGGAAATTTTTAATATGAAGTATACGAGGTATCCTAGGTAATTTAGTTACGTCAATGAATTGAACTGCTCCAAGGCTTTAATTTCTCAATCTTATTTTTGTTACATGTTCATCCGTCTACGTTTCAGTCCATGTCATTTCGTCATTTTTTGTTAGCAATTCTCGTTCCCTTGAAATGTTATAAATTTACATCTTAAGAACGATACATTAAAAATAAAATACATGACGTTGAGCTGTTTATTGATTTTCTTTATTTCTGTGCGTTATTTAGGTGGATTAAAGTAATCCCAATGATGATGATGGGTCACCGTTCGCGTGCTACCGAACAAGAATATCAACAGACCCGTGACTAGCAACAGCATGGCGCATATCGTTAATTCCACTTCTCTGATCTTCTCTCTGGATTCTTCGCCCACCATGGATGCTGCGTACCTCACGAAATGTCTCATGGCTTTAATGCACGCTAACCGTAGAACTCTCGTTAATTGTCTTACGCTATCCGCGACGCTGGGCTCCGCATCTACGCGTTGACTCGTCAGTGACAGGAATTGACTTGGAATTTGTGAAGCTGGAAACGCTATGAGATGAGTGCCACCTAAGGGAAAGGAGGGTATCGGTGACTGGGACGATTCTCTTTGGCTGTCCCTGTCGGACACCTCGGTATACGATGTGTAAGAGATAACGGCACGTTGCGGTTGTGTCTCGCTGGTGATGCCTTGATGCGTGACGTTATCAGGCGTGTCCGGTGTTACTGAAATGGCTGGTGGCAAGGATCGTACCGGTGAAGCGGTTTGTCGCTCGCTAGACAAACGAATAGGTGACGGTGATCTGGATCTCGCTTTTCGAGACTTCGGCTCTGTACTTTCGAGCGAGCTCTCTTTGTCTTTACCCTTACGCTCCGCCATCAGTGTGGAGAATTCGGCCGGTACTTTCGAATCGGTAGATCCTTCCAACTCGGACATTCGATCCGGGGACAGTCTTGATTCCGTCACCTGGTCCCCTGTTTTCGGTACAGACGGGGGAAGGGAAGCGCGGGATTCGTCCACGTTGGTAGCCGTGCTCAAAGAAAGGGGGGATTCTGAATCAGAAATTCGTATCTTATCTTCGGTTGGCTGAACGACAGGGGGTGATTGTGTTGTGAGAAAGCTGTCTTTGTCGCTCAACTCTACGTGGGTGACTGATAATGTGTGCGTTACCGGTATATTATCCTCGACGTTTCGTGTGCGTGTAGTGGATACTTTGTCCTTCGATTCAATTACTTCTTTTTTAACAACCTTTTGCTCCTCTGGCGTTGCCTTCTCCTCCTGCGGAGGACTCTGAACCTCGTCTCTCGTTTTCTGTTCCTCTTCCCTGCTCGCTATAGGAATGTCCTTCTTTTCCTGCTCCGCTCTGCTCTCCATTCGACTCTGCTGTGCTTGAGATGCAGCCACCGTTTCCAAGTGACTTCTGATCGCTATCAGCTCCTTGATGATGGACGGAGACAGGCCTTCTTCTATCATACCCGTCATACTCTTCAGTTCGGAAGCAGTGATAACCAACGCGTCCACTTCCGACGCGACGATCTTACCCGCCTCTATCTGTGACACGTTCAGTCGATCCACTCTCAGGTCGCCCACCTCTAGGTTGCTGATTCTCACAGGCTCGCTGGGTGACAGAGCGGAATGAACTAGCGGCGACCGCGGTCTTTCGTCGCGAATGGGTTCCAAGTGTGGCGCGGACATGTGTCTGTCCTCCAGTTCGCGGGAGGGCGACGGGGACTTCAGGGACACAGTGTCATAAGTGGGACCCATCTGCTCGTCCTTCCGCGCGCGTTGGGACATCGGCAAGGGTGGAACGGGCGGTGTGCTCGCGCTCGAGGGGCTCGGTATTCTCTCGGCGGAGATCATGATCTGTGATCCAGACCTCGACGGAGCGACAACCAGCTTGGCCTGCGTCACTTCCTCCTCGATCACCATGTCGTCCGGCAACGGGTCCGTCTGCGTCGCGGTCGTCGTCTCCATAACAGACTCCTGGTTCGCGCTCGCTGACCGTTCCAGTGACCTGTCCTTCCTCGCTCTGGGAGGTCTCGGAGGCGCAGGAAGCGGACGTCCTTGCATCTTGCTCAGCACTTGATCGCTGCGGAGGTCCTTGTGCTCTCCGTCGTCGGAGTCGATCTCGATGTAGGGAGCGGATTCCGCTGTCTGTAGAGTCTCGAACGTGTCGGTTAATATGTTGATTTCTCTGGACTTACTAGGACCTAGGGTACTGTATGCGCGTTGGGGTCGTTTCGGTGGTAGTGGTCTCGGAGCCGTAGCGAACTTGTCTCTCTTTCTTCTAGGCGGAGGTGGTCTCGGTGGTTTGTCGCGTTTGTCTATAATCGCGTACCCTGACAGATCTCTGCCAAAGTCCAGGTCGTCTCTGGGTATATCCTCTTCTGCGTACCCGATCTCCGGCAGCGATTCTGCACCGTGGGACGTTCTGTCCTCGTCCTGGGCCACCGACGTTCCTCTGGACCTCGATCTCCTCTTCGGCGCGACGGGCGCTGGTTCCATGTACTCCTCTTCTCTCAGGCGCGTGGCCAGCATCCGAATGTTCTCCTCGCTAGTTGCCATGATCTCCTCGGCCGTATACGCTTCCTCGTCTGGCAGCTGGTCCATGCTCGTGGGAGGCAACGGCAGCGGTTTTTCGGGAGCTGAATCAGCTCCACCCCACTCGGTATGTCCATTGCATACAGCCGCCACTTCACCGTTCCTTCTCTCCGTGGGTGTCTCTTTGCGTAAACGCTTTCGTCGTTTGGGTACGACGGGCGGCACTGGTGAAGGTGGGCGATCCGCTTCCGGTATCTGCGACTGACTGCGCTGAGAGGACTTTGACTTTCTGCGCACCGGTTTCACCACCACGATGTCGTCTAAAGGTTCTATGGGCAGCTCCGCAGGCTCCCCTTCGGTCGAGTAAACTATGCGGTGCTTGGAGCCGCTTCTGGTGCGTTCGCGGAACTGGTCGTCCATGGACTCGCTGCGACGAGCCCTGTTGGGGTCCCGTTTGGGTCTGACCGGTGGTATCACCTCGTACGACTCGATCGAGCCCTCCTTCTGCCTCCTCAGCGATCTCTTCCTCATCGGACGCTGCGGAGGAATCGGCATCGAATCATCCGCTAATGCATTCATCGCGTCCGGTCGTAAAGCGTCTCTGATCTCGCTGGTCAGATACTTCCCCAGGTTCATATCGTCCTGACTGAGGCCGCTCTCCCGTAGGAAGAACTCGTCGGAGTCGATCTCCTCGATGACTCCTCTACGTCTTCGATCGCACGAGCTGCCGCTCGATTGCTGTTGCTCCCTGTCCGACTGCGCGGACGAGGGTTCCGCTTCTTCCTCTTCCATCTCCTCGTCGTACTCCTCCTCCTCCGACGGGGTCTTGTGCACCCCGTATCTCCTGGGATCGACCATCGCAAAGTTTCCATCGTAACCCTCGTCCTCCCTGTCACGCAGGACCTCCTCCAACGAGCGCGATCGTTGAACCGCTCTGAACTCCTCTCTGGCCATCCGCTCCTCCGCTCTCCAATCTTCGCCTTCCTCCTTTCCTGTCTCGGAGTCCTTGCACAACCTCGGACTCGACTCCATTCGCTCCCTCTCGTAGGACTCCTCTTCCGTCCTGGAAGCCTCCGACGTCGGATGAGCCTGGCGTTCAGAAATCTCCGGAGACTCCTGCTCGTAGTCCATGTACTGCAGCTCCTCCGGTCTTTGCTTCTCCTCCCAGGGTATTCTAGTGTCCTCCGCGTACCCGATGGACAACCTGGGCTGCTCCATCGAGGGACGACGCCACGGCCGCGATCTCTCCGCTGCAGTCTCCGGGTCTGAACGGTCCTCGTCGATGTACGCCGTCTTCTCGAACCTCCGGGCCCACCTGTCGCTCACGACCATGCCTTTACGCGGTCGAGGGAACGTGGAGCTCTCGGTGGACTGCGCTCTCGAGTCTTTCGGTGTGGACGTCGCGTAGTCCCTGCTCTTCGACTTTCGGTCGAATATGCGAGGGTACGTGGAGAAGTCGAAGATGTTCCGGCGGGAGCCGACTGTGGACTCCGTGGAGCGTTCATCGTGCGGCGGGGATCTTGTACTGCGAGCGAGAGCATTCGGCAGACGAATATTTGGCTTCTTCAAATTAAATTTGGGCCTCTCTGGCAGGTTGAACTTGGGCCTCTCTGGAAGGTGGAACTTCGATCGATCAGGCAGAGAGAATCTCGGTCGATTGGGAAGGTTGAACTTCGGTCTCTCAGAAAAAGACGATCTGATTCTGTCCATTCGACTGGGTCTCTTCTCTTGCGTCCTCGACTTGTCCGACCGGCCGCTGCTCGCCGACCTGGTCTTCTCCGGTCTCTGTCGTTCGGGGAACGCGAACGACGGTCGTTTAATGTTCCTCAACCTCGTACGCAGCTTACCAGCTTGTGTTTTCAGCTTGTGAGGCAAACCTCGGGCACCGCGACGCAGCGGCAGCTCCTCCAATGCCAACGAGTCTACCTGAAATAAAAAGATTGGCAATCGTTGATTCATTGGCGGATCGATTATAAGCGGAATGAAAAAACGTGACCGACAACGTAACTCGTATATCGAAGTTGCGTCGCTCGGGATGCTTGAACCTGTTACTCGACCTGCACCTTGACGCAATACGTTTGTTTTTTTGCATTGCGAGCGGTCGTGAGAGATGGACGGACGGGGGTAAGTATGCGGACTTAGAAATAGCAGCGGCGGGAATGTTAATAAGGATAAAAGGGTTTGGAGGAGCAACAACGTCAGTGACGAGTTATTGTGGGTAGAAATGTAACGATTTAACCCTTGAGAGGTGACTCTCAGTCACTACTTTATTTAATACAGTAATTTGAAATTAGCATTTTTTAAGTTGTTCTATAATATGACACGTGTGATGTGTAAATATAGAGAAACAAATAATACTGAAAATTATTAATAGAAGTATAGTAACCTCAAGGAAATTCATTTAAACCTTTGCGTTTGAGAGGTGACTCTCAGTCGCCATTTTGTTTCAAACAATAATTTGAAATTAGCATTTTTAAACTGGTTCTATAATATGACACGTGTGATGTATGAATATAGAGAAACAAATAATAGTAGCAATTATTAATAGAGGAATAATGACCTTAAGAAAATTCATTTAACTCTTTGCGTCCAAGTAGTGACTCTCAGTCGCCATTTTGTTTCAAACAATAATTTGAAATTAGCATTTTTAAACTGATTTTATAATTTGACACGTGTGATGTATAAATACGGTAAGGTTGCTGAAGTCGTACCCCTAAGAAAAAACAATGAATATTTAGCAAATATGTAAAAACTATATTTGCTATTCGATTCTAGTGTAAATATTAATTTTATTTATTAGAACAACTCTGAACAATTTTTGTGTTGTCATATAAATTAATTTTAGTGCAGCTGTAGTAGCCATAACGCTTCAAATATAGAACAGGTACGACTTAAGCAACCTTATCCTATAGTGAAACAAATAATAGTGGAAATTATTAGTAGAGGAATAATAGCTTCAAAAGAATTCATTTAACTTTTTGACTGAATTTTAAAATTGCTGTTTGCAAAACAGTGAAATTACCTTGGACTTTACCTTGGCAAAGGGTTAACTTTTTAACTAAGTTTTGAAGTTGCTGTTTACAAACAGTCGAATTATCTTTGAATATAAAGAACTAATGCGAGAATTAATTTCAGTCGGTTGCTGTTTTAGGTGGTGATTTATTTATGGTGTTGGTGTTTGAGGATTGGCAAATTTGGGAAAATTTGGGATCGAAAAGTTGTGGAATAGGAAGCTGGGAAATTAAGAGATGGAATACACAAAATTATGGAACTGGAAATTAAGATATTTGCAAAGTGAAAATTCGGAAATGAAAAAATTGAGAAAACTGTGAATCTTAGAAAATGGCGATATAACGCGACTATGTAACTCATGACGAGTTCTGAAATAGGAAGCTGGGAAATTGAGAAACGGAATACACAAAATTATGGAACTGGAAATTAAGATATTTGCAAAGTGAAAATTCAGAAATGAAGAAATAGAGAAATCTGTGAAACTTAGAAAATGGCGATATAACGCGACTATGTAACTCATGACGAGTTCTAGAATAGTAAGCTAGGAAATTGAAGCACCGAATACGCAAAATTATGGAACTGCAAGTTAGGAAATTCATAAAATGCAAATTCTGAAACGAAAAATTTAGAAATCCGTGAAACTCAAAAAACGGCGATATAACGCGACTATGTAACTCATGACGAGTTCTAGAATAGTAAGCTGGGAAATTGAAGCACCAAATACGCAAAATTATGGAACTGCAAGTTAGGAAATTCATAAAATGCAAATTCTGAAATGAAAAATTTAGAAATCCGTGAAACTCAAAAAACGGCGATATAACACGACTATGTAGCTCATGACGAGTTCTAGAATAGTAAACTGGGAATTTGAAGCACCAAATACGCCAAATTATGGAACTGCAAGTTAGGAAATTCATAAAATGCAAATTCTGAAATGAAAAATTTAGAAATACGTGAAACTCAAAAAACGGCGATATAACGCGACTATGTAACTCATGATGAGTTCTGGAATAGTAAGCTGGGAAATTTAAGCACCAAATACGCCAAATTATGGAACTGCAAGTTAGGAAATTCATAAAATGTAAATTCTGAAATGAAAAATTTAGAAATACGTGAAACTCAAAAAACGGCGATATAACGCGACTATGTAACTCATGACGAGTTCTAGAATAGTAAGCTGGGAAATTGAAGCACCAAATACGCAAAATTATGGAACTGCAAGTTAGGAAATTTGTAAAATGCAAATTCTGAAATGAAAAATTTAGAAATCCGTGAAACTCAAAAAACGGCGATATAACGCGACTATGTAACTCATGACGAGTTCTAGAATAGTAAGCTGGAAAATTAAAGAACCGAATACGCAAAATTGTGGAACTGCAAGTTAGGAAATTCATAAAATGCAAATTCTGAAATGAAAAATTTAGAAATACGTGAAACTCAAAAAACGGCGATATAACGCGACTATGTAACTCATGACGAGTTCTAGAATAGTAAGCTGGGAAATTGAAGCACCAAATACGCAAAATTGTGGAACTGCAAGTTAGGAAATTTGTAAAATGCAAATTCTGAAATGAAAAATTTAGAAATCCGTGAAACTCAAAAAACGGCGATATAACGCGACTATGTAACTCATGACGAGTTCTAGAATAGTAAGCTGGAAAATTAAAGAACCGAATACGCAAAATTGTGGAACTGCAAGTTAGGAAATTCATAAAATGCAAATTCTGAAATGAAAAATTTAGAAAGACGTGAAACTCAAAAAACGGCGATATAACGCGACTATGTAGCTCACAATGAATGAACAGATGCCCCCAGATAGAAGCGATAGTTACGCGAATGGCGTTACGTAACTCGCAAACGAGAGTAACGATACGACGGATTCGTCGATGATGAATTCGTAGTTGATGATCGTTTCGCCGTGAATCTGGTTATTTTAGGGGAATTGTGCAATCGATGGGAAAAGCCCGAGTTTTCTGGAACGTAGCGACGATGATTGCACAATGCCTCGGACAGTGACACGTTGGCTCCAATGCTTTTTATACGCGTGTTTCGCTAAATATAGGACCGGTGAGCAACAAACGAGAAAGCTTAGCGCGACATTCTTACAACTGTGTTCGTTTTGTAAAATCATAGGCCTGACTTCCTTGAAGAAAAAGAGTACCAGACAGACAAGTCTAATATTATTTGGGCTTTGTTTTAACTGTCTGACGTGCTGCGAAGTGCCAGACGAATTGTCGAACTGATTCTGTTGATTAAAAAAAAAAATTGGAGTATCTGAAATTTTGATGTTCTTCTTAGATTATATTTTTGGGAATTCGTGTCTGAGTATGTAATTCGAAGATGGTATATTTTTGTATCTAAACTGTAACTATAATTTGTTAAAGAAGCAATATTTTGTTTCTGAACTTTCATATATTTCAATCTCTTACGTTAATAATTTTTAAATCGTAATTTCTAAATTTCAGAATCTTCAGACTTCCTCAAATAATCAGACTCCTATGTTCGTACGTTCAAATCGACGAACTGATTCTGTTGATCACAAATAAAATTGGAATATCTGAAATTTATATATTCTTCTTAGATTATATTTTTGAGAATTCATATCTAAGTACGTGATTCAAAGATTGAGTATTTTTGTATCTAAACTTTAACTATAATTTATTAAAGAAACAACATTTTTTGTTTCTGAACTTTCATATATTTAAATCTGTTGAGTTAATAATTTTTGAATCATCATTTCTAAATTTCAGAATCGTCAGACTTCCTCAAATCATCAAATTCCTATGTTCCTACGTTTAAATCGTCGGAAGCTGACGAAGTCTGTCGAACTTCACCGGAGATTTCCGAAAACAAACAAACCCCTCGAAGATTGACGTAAACCGACGAAAACAAACGAATGCATCATAGAGACTACGAAAGCTCCGAATTCACCGTAGATAATACGAAAGCTATTGAATTTATCCGAAGAGCTACGAAAGCTCCGAATGCACCGTAGATAATACGAAAGATAGCGAATTTATCCGAAGACCTACGAAAGCTCCGAATTCACCGTAGATAATACGAATGCTATCGAATTTAACCGAAGAGCTACGAAAGCTCCGAATTCACCGTAGATAATACGAAAGCTAGCGAATTTAGTCGAAGAGCTACGAAGGCTCTGAATTCACTGTAGATCCCACGAAAGCTACCGAATTCACCGTAGATCCCACGAAAGCTACCGAAGTCACCCGAAGACCTCCGAAAGCTACCAAATTTACTATAAATCGTAAGAAAAGGTACCGAATTCACCCGAAGACCTACGAAAGCTACTAAATTCAGCATAAATCCTACGAAAGCTACCGAATTCACCCGAAGACCTCCGAAAGCTACCAAATTTACTATAAATCGTAAGAAAAGGTACCGAATTCACCCGAAGACCTACGAAAGCTACTAAATTCAGCATAAATCCTACGAAAGCTACCGAATTCACCCGAAGACCTCCGAAAGCTACCAAATTTACTATAAATCGTAAGAAAAGGTACCGAATTCACCCGAAGACCTACGAAAGCTACTAAATTCAGCATAAATCCTACGAAAGCTACCGAATTCACTCGAAGACCTCCGAAAGCTACCAAATTCAGTATAAATCCTACGAAAGCTACCGAATTCACCCGAAGAACTACGAAAGCTCTGAATTCACCGTAGATCTCACGAAAGCTACCGAATTCACTGTAGATCCCACGAAAGCTCCCGAATTCGCCCGAAAACCTGCGAAAGCTACCGAAATCACCCGAAAACCTACGAAAGCTATCAAATTTACCATAAATCGTACGAAAGCTACCGAATTCAGTATAAATCCTACGAAAGCTACCGAATTCACCGGAAGACCTCCGAAAGCTACCAAATTCAGTATAAATCCTACGAAAGCTACCGAATTCACCCGAAGACCTCCGAAAGCTATCAAATTTACTATAAATCGTACGAAAGCTACCGAAGTCACCCGAAGACCTCCGAAAGCTACCAAATTCAGTATAAATCCTACGAAAGCTACCGAATTCACCCGAAGACCTCCGAAAGCTATCAAATTTACTATAAATCGTACGAAAGCTACCGAATTCACCCGATGACCTCCGAAAGCTACCAAATTCAGTATAAATCCTACGAAAGCTACCGAATTCACCCGAAGACCTCCGAAAGCTACCAAATTCAGTATAAATCCTACCAAATCTGCCGAATTCACCCGAAGACCTCCGAAAACTACCAAATTTACCATAAATCCCACGAAAGCTACCGAATTCACCCGAAAACCTCCGAAAGCTACCAAATTTACCATAAATCCCACGAAAGCCACCGAATTCATCCGAAAACCCCCGAAATCTACCGAAGACCCCCTCGAAGCCCCGAAAACGTCCAAACCTCGCACCCAATCAGCACCGCTTGCCAACTCGTCAGACACACACGTTACAATTCCAAAACTTATTTACCTGGCTAGTGTTAACCTCGGCATCGGTTCTCGACTCGGCGCTAGGAGTGGGTGCGCTCAGGAACCGCTCCTCCAATCTGTCCTGCAATTGTTGCGGCGTTTCAAGTTCCTCGGAGGTGTCGCCAGCCTCAACAAGCTCGCGACCCTCCATCGCGGTGTCCTCGATCTTGCCATCAAGAGGTAGTATCAGGTCGCCCGCTTTCGTCAGCTCCGGTGGCAGACGTGCCCGGTCGTCGATGCTGTCGTCGCTGTCTGCGACGGGCACCACATCCGTGTCGGTGATTCGCACGACCGGCGCCGACGCCGGTTTCGGCGACGGTGACGGAGCGGCGATCGGTTCGTACTCGTGCTCGCTGTTACGGAAAGTCACTCGTTTTTTCCTTCTGGTTCTCATCGGCATTTTGCGCGACATGATGGATAGTTACTTGGTTACAGTCACTTGTTTACGGAAGTTACACAAGTTACTTGTTTTTGCGGAAAAGTTACTTGGTTGCAGTCAAGTTACTTGTTTACAGTCAAGTTACTTGGTTGTAGTCTTTATCTTTATTGAGTCTTGTTGTCTTGTTAGTTACGTCGATCCGGTTAATTGGATTAATTGAGCAGGTTCTGGTTAATTGACGTGGTTAATTGACACGTTTTGGGTAGTTTAATCGAGAGGAGTTAGTCGGAGGATGTCGCTCTTTCGATGATCATTAAGGATCACATCCATGCTCCTTGTTTTGGAGATTTCAAAATTATATTGCATATTGTATATAATATTGTATTGCATAGATATTAAGGTTTCCATATACATTAGTATATATAGATATTTGTTTAAAGAGTAAATGCATACTAATTCTATTGATATGCAGTATATACGATAAAAAATACTATTCCGACTTTGACAGACTCTGAGGTGTCTCTGAGGTGTTTATCACCCTCTTACAGCTTCAATTTGTCCTTTTTCATTTCACATATACTTCCTATATGTTCCAACGTGATGATTCAACCATCTCTTTCAATATTGCAGTCTCCGTAATCGAATATTTAATATTATATATAATCGAACGAGCGCAATTAAAAGTCAGTCTTGTTAGTACTAATGCAGACGGAATGCTTATTCTACGGTGTCGCTGGAACGGGATCAGTCTCAGTGGAATGAGCAGACGGTGGTCGGACGCAAGTCCTCGGCAGTGATACGAGTCAGTCTTTCGATCACAGTTGATTCGACGGTTCAAGCAGGAGGGCACCGTTTAATTCATTTCTCCTCTGGTTTGGTTGATTCAGGTACATTTTCATTCCGGTAATACTGTGGGTGTGCTGTTACAGTGGCAAAAATTGATTAGTGCAAATTAGGTGGGAGGTGTGTAATGGTTGAGGGGAGTTTTGTGAACTTTGGGGCTGTGGGAAATTTAGGGAGGTCTTGAGGTGGGAGTATTTGGGAATTTTGGGAGTTGAGGATTTAGGGATTTAGGGATTTGGGGATTTTGGGGGTTTGGAAATTTGGGAATTGGAATTTTAGAGTTTGGAAGCTTGAGGAGTTGGAGAATTGGAAATTTGGGGGATTTGGAATTTGGAGGGTTTGGAATTTGGGGGATTTGGAATTTGGGGAGTTTGGAATTTGGGGGGTTTAGAATTTGGGGGGTTTGGAATTTGGGGGATTTGGAATTTGGGGGGTTTGGAATTTGAGGGATTTGGAATTTGGGTGATTTGGAATTTGGGGGGTATGGAATTTTGAGGGTTTGGAATTTGGAGAGTTTGGAATTTGGGGGGTTTGGAATTTGGGAGGTTTAGAATTTGGGGGATTTGAAATTTGGGAAATTTGGAATTGGGTAATGTGGGAATTGGGGAATGTGGGAATTGGAGGACGTGGAAATTGGGAGACGTGGAAATTGGAGGACGTGGAAATTGGGGAATTTGGAATTTGGGGAATTTGAAATTTGGGAAACTTGGAATTTGGGAGAGTTGGAATTTGGAAAACTTGGAATTTGGGAAATTTGGAATTTGGGAAACTTGGAATTTGGGAAATTTGGAATTTGGGAAACTTGGAATTTGGGAGAGTTGGAATTTGGGAAACTTGGAATTTGGGAAATTTAGAATTTGGGAGTGTTGGAATTTGGGAAACTTGGAATTTGGGAAACTTGGAATTTGGGAAACTTGGAATTTGGGAAACTTGGAATTTGGGAAACTTGGAATTTGGGAGACTTGGAATTTGGGAAACTTGAAATTTGGGAAACTTGGAATTTTCGAAACTTAGAATTTTCGAAACTTGGAATTTGGAAAATTTAGAATTTGGGAGTGTTGGAATTTGGGAAACTTGGAATTTGGGAAACTTGGAATTTGGGAAACTTGGAATTTGGGAAACTTGGAATTTGGGAAACTTGGAATTTGGGAAACTTGGAATTTGGGAAACTTGGAATTTGGGAGACTCGGAATTTGGAAAACTTGAAATTTGGGAAACTTGGAATTTTCGAAATTTAGAATTTCCGAAACTTGGAATTCGGAAAATTTTCTAATTCGCAAATTACAAAATTAGGATATTTGTATACTTAGGAACCAATAAAAAATTTGCAAATTCATAAATACATCTTAAATTACAAATTTCCTAATCCATAACATCCCTGCCATATTAATTCAAAATGGCGTATCTGTTCAACTCATCCTCCCAAAAACGCTATACTTCCTCCCAAATCAAACTATACATCAATATTACTACAAACCGTAATTACTCCAAAACTCTATTTTCAGACACGCCCTATTGAATGAACACGTCAGACGTGTACCTGTATCATAACTGACATGACGCGTACATGCGAACCGAGATACATAGTTTGGACGCGGAACCAAGCGAGCTGATCGAGAATTCTATGTATAGCCAGCCGGGCGAACCTTAAATAGCTGCGGTGGTTCGCGAGCATAGTCGAAACGCGTAACCCACACAGCATCTTGGATCATCGTGCGTATGTGCATGCCGCATTCGAGAGCTCGAGGATTCGTCTGGAAAAGGCTTGGGTCATGTTGGCCTGGATACCGATAGACACTTATTAAGGGGGTTAATCCATCTTTACGTTCGATACCAATCATCCTTATTAATCTACCACATTCTTAATTACAAATTAACTGACACAATTATTGGAGGAAGGTTCATTGAGTTTATGGTTTGATACTGATCAATTTTTCTAGTAGGTTGTTAATTAAAAATGGTTAGTGTTGAGATATTTATTGAAGGAAGGTTCATTGAGTTTAAGGTTTGATATTGATCAATTTTTCTAGTATGTTGTTAATTAAAAATGTTTAATACTAAACCAGTTATTGGAGGAAGAGGTTCATTGAGTTTAACGTTTGATACTGAACAATATTTCTAGTATGTTGTAAATAAAAAATGTTTATTGTTGACACACTTATTGAAAGAAGGGTTTCATTGAGTTTAAGGTTTCATACTGATCAATTTTTCTAGTATGTTGTTAATTAAAAATGTTTAGTATTGACACACTTATTGAAAGAAGGGTTTCATTGAGTGTAAGGTTTGATACTGATCAATTTTTCTAGTATGTTGTTAATTAAAAATGTTTAGTATTGAAACAGTTATTGGAGGAGGGAGTTCATTGAGTTTAAGGTTTGATACTGAACAATATTTCTAGTATGTTATAAATAAAAAATGTTTATTGTTGACACACTTATTGAAAGAAGGGTTTCATTGAGTTTAAGGTTTGATACTGATTAATTTTTTTAATATGTTATAAATTAAAAATGTTTATTGTTGACACACTTATTGAAAGAAGGGTTTCATTGAGTTTAAGGTTTGATACTGATCAATTTTTCTAGTATGTTATAAATAAAAAATGTTTATTGTTGACACACTTATTGAAAGAAGGGTTTCATTGAGTTTAATGTTTCATACTGATCAATATTTCTAATATGTTATAAATTAAAAATGTTTATTGTCGACACACTTATTGGAAGAAGGGTTTCATTGAGTTTAAGGTTTCATACTGATCAATTTTTCTAATATGTTATAAATTAAAAATGTTTAGTACTGACACATTAATAAACACGTCCTCCAATAGAAGAAGGGGGTTAATTGAACGTAACGTTTGATCCTAATCAATCATTCTACCATGTTGTAAATTAAAAATGTTTAATACTAAAACAGTTATTGGAAGAAGGGTTTCATCGAGTTTGATCCTGATCAATTTTTCTATCACACCAAAAATTAAAAATGTCTAATACTGACATATCTTACGAATAGTATCATTGAGGTATCATTCACTAGTTAATTTTGCTAAAAATATTTGAAACGTCGAAGCTTTGTGCACCATGTGACAGTACGAGAAGATCGATTAGTACCACATGAACTGTTTAATAAAACTCAATGAACCGTTTAATAATATTGTTTAATGTAAAATGAGATTATCGATGTTAAATGAGCTGTTATGTTGGATAATTCCGAGTGAGTTTAATGGCAAGATGTCCATGCTATTGGTACACGTTATTGATGTCATATATTGGTATAGTATATTGGTACAGTATATTGATATACGTAATCAAAGACACCTATATGTCCAACTGTATGTACAGTAAAGACGTACACTCTAGACACTATATCTAGACATTAGATACTAAATCTACAACTCGGTATCCACACGGTGTCCAACAAAGACCTATATGTCAGACTCTACCTTCGCCCGGCATGTTTCACTGAAAATTTCGATCAACTTCCAAACATCGTACGACACGTTGCTATTTAATCTCGCGAAATATTACGAATATATTATGTAGACATAATGTTAGATTTTAGGATGTTTTATAATATTAAAGGTTTGACATAGCAGTAATAAACCCTAGGATCACCTCGACTTTTCAAATTACACTAGATAAGCCTGTGGAAACATTCGACATATTAATGACAGATTAATAAAATTTAATAATAAAAACTTAAAAAAATTCATATTAATATTTAACGCATATTTACATGGTTTGAAATTAGCAAAATTTACAAAAGTTCACTAAATACAATGTTGCTAGTTTAAATTTTAAATTAAAAAAAAAAATTTTTTACAGGTGGACAAAAATTTGATTTTAGACTAATTCCATCACGCTGATTCCAAATCTGTGATCCGTTTTTTTTTACGACTTGTAGTTCTCGAGAAATAAACTGTTGATAAGGCGTTTAATAAAGATGTACCGGAAAAAAAAGAAATACTACGCCAACCCTGGACTCAATGTCTCTACCAAATGTTAAAACGGACAAGTATCGGTTCCTTGGTCTTTTATTATTCCCGTGCCATTTATTTAACAGATGCGTCAGTCAAGACTGACTAAAAAAGCCATAACATTAAAACGAATAAAGAAAATAAAAATGTTGTGAATATTTTACATTCAAGGATCCTTGATAATGATAATATTTTACATTCAAGGATCCTTGAAAACCTAAATTTCAAGTTGAAAAATGTTCAAAGTTTGATTATGGTTTATCACATTTGAGCTATAAGTGCGTCACGAGTGACTCGTCAAAGTACAAGAAAGGGTTAATATCACAAAACATCCTAAAATCTAAAATTATGTCTACAGTTCATATCATGTAAATAGCGATTAGAGTGCCTACTAACCGGTATTACCACATCGGGATCGAAGCGCGAGTACATTCTCTTGGAGGTACAGTAACCCTCCTATAACACGGTAGTTAGGTTCCTAGAAAATGCCGTATTGTATGAAACCGTGTTGCATGAGACCCAGAGCTACTACAAAAAGGGGGGTTAGGTTCCAAAAACTTATTAAAAACAAATATTTTTTTTAATTCGACATAACTTAATTTTTATTAAAAATATAAATGTATGTACAACACAAAGTAAAAAAAAATATTTTAATCTAACGCAACCATAATTTAATGAATTTATTCGTCCTCACTGCTCAGTATAATCAACCGAGAACGTTGTATCTTTAAGACAGCCTCGCCGCGGCTGTATAAGTACATACAGTGTTGTATGTACAAAGGATTTGCAGTTTTCTCATCATGTTATAGCGAAACCGTGTTGTAGGAGGGTTCCCGCAATTTACGAATCGTGTTATAGCAAAACCGTGTTAGAGGAGGGTTACCTGTATTAAGGTCGAGTTACCTGTATAAGGTCGTAAACTCGAGGTGTTTATATATCAGGGTCGTAATTTACTGACCTGCAGCGGGCCGCAGGTGGCTGCTGCATCGTCCTGGAGGGCGGTCTACCGAGGAGAGCACGTCGTTCCGGCAGAAGCGAGTCGCTCTGGTAGTACTGACATCCACAACGGACCTCGCGGCCGAGGCTCGACGTCGACGACGCTCGCGAAGCGCGTCCACGTTGCTCCGGCTCCATCCCCACCCCCTGGGATTTCACTTGTCCACCTCCAGCCTTCTCTTCGACTCCTACCTGAGAGCACGACGCTGTTCACGAGCCCGCCTTTTCCTCCTCCAGTTTAATCTTCTTGATCCTCACCCCATACGCACCGGTCAAAGAAAAGAGGGAGATGGAGAGGAGTAGTAATTCTCCTAGAGCAGACCGCCGCAGCCGCGGCTTCTAGGCGACTCTTGTACCCTCTGACCGTCCGAGAAACACCGACTCGGACAGAGGATTATTTATAGAAACTTTTCGTGTCGGCCGGACATCGCTCGCCAGAATTCACCTGTACCGGGATGATCATCGTACCACCTGGCGGACTGTTCCGCGAAATGGACCGATGCGAGCGACGACCAGGGATGGCGCGATTGGGGGCGAAATGGGGGAGATATAGGGGAAATTGTTTTTATTGCGGTTTTGGGAGATTTGAAGGTAGTCAAATCAAAGGGTAGTCAAAGTTGGTCGATGTGGTTTTGAGAGATGAAATGGGGGAGTTGGGGTGAGTTGAACTTTTGGGGATGGGGTTGGAAATTTGGGAATTTGGGAATAAGGGGTATTTGGGGATTTTGAAGTTGGGAGTGTGGTATTTGGGGAGTTTGGATTTTTGGATTTGGGGGTTTTTAATGTGGGAAGTGAGGGTTGGGGAATTGGAGAGTTGGAAATTTAGGGATTTGGGGATTTGAGGATTGAGGATTGGAGATTTGGGGATTTGGCGTTTTGGGAATTTGGCAGTTTGGGGATTTGGGGATTGGGTGAAGTGAGACATTGGGGAATTGCAGAGTTGGAAATTTAGGAATTTGGGGAATTTGGGAATTTTGGGAACTTGGGAACTAGGGATTTTGGGAATTTGGAAATTCGGGAATTTGAGAACTTGGGGAAATTAGGAATTTGGGAATATAGGGAATTAGGAAAATTTGGAATTTGGTAATCTAGGGAATTAGGAAAATTTGGAACTTGGGACTCCAGGGAATTAGGAAAATGTGGAATTTGGAAATTTAGGGAATTAGGAAAATTTGGAATTTGGTAATCTAGGGAATTAGGAAAATTTGGAATTTGTGAATTTAGAGAATTAGGAAAATTTGGAATTTGGTAATCTAGGGAATTAGGAAAATTTGGAACTTGGGACTCCAGGGAATTAGGAAAATGTGGAATTTGGAAATTTAGGGAATTAGGAAAATTTGGAATTTGGGAATCTAGGAAATTTGGAAAATTTGGAATTTGGGACTCTAGGGAATTAGGAAAATTTGGAATTTGGTACTCCAGGGAATTAGGAAAATTTGGAATTTGGAAATTTAGGGAATTAGGAAAATTTGGAATTTGGGAATTTAGAGAATTAGGAAAATTTGGAATTTGGTAATCTAGGGAATTAGGAAAATTTGGAACTTGGGACTCCAGGGAATTAGGAAAATGTGGAATTTGGAAATTTAGGGAATTAGGAAAATTTGGAATTTGGGAATCTAGGAAATTTGGAAAATTTGGAATTTGGGACTCTAGGGAATTAGGAAAATTTGGAATTTGGTACTCCAGGGAATTAGGAAAATTTGGAATTTGGAAATTTAGGGAATTAGGAAAATTTGGAATTTGGGAATCTAGGAAATTGGAAATTTGGAATTTGGGAATTTAGGGAATTAGGAAAATTTGGAATTTGGAAATTTAGGGAATTAGGAAAATTTGGAATTTGGTAATCTAGGGAATTAGGAAAATTTGGAACTTGGGAATTTAGGGAATTAGGAAAATTTGGAATTTGGGAATCTAGGGAATTAGGAAAATTTGGAACTTGGGACTCCAGGGAATTAGGAAAATTTGGAATTTGGAAATTTAGGGAATTAGGAAAATTTGGAATTTGGAAATTTAGGGAATTAGGAAAATTTGGAATTTGGGACTCTAGGGAATTAGGAAGATTTGGAATTTGGGACTCCAGGGAATTAGGAAAATTTGGAATTTGGGACTCTAGGGAATTAGGAAAATTTGGAATTTGGGACTGCAGGGAATTGCAAATTTGTAATTTGGGAATCTATGAAATTAGGAAAATTTGGAATTTGGAAATCTAGGGAATTAGAAAAATTTGGAATTTGGGAATCTAGGGAATTAAGAAAATTTGGAATTTGGGAATTTGTGCACTAGGAAATTTGGCGATTAAGACATTTAGAGATTTATGGAATTAATGAAGTGAGTAGTTATTGAATTTGATAGTTGGAAATTTAGGAATTTACGAATTTTGGTACTTGGAAGTTTGGATTTAGAAATTTGAACATTTGAGAATTTTGGGAATTTAGAGATTCCATCATTTTAAAATTTAAAATTAAAAAATTTGACAATTTGACAATGTGGCATCTTGCAATCCAAAGAAATGCATTCTTGATCCATCCCTGGTCGCAGACGCGGGAATTCGATTTTCTGGCGACGGCGCGTCACGTCGTTTTCTGCCCCGTTTAGTCCGTTCGAGGAAACATATCTCTGTCTGTACTGATCGTTCTCTGTTTCCGATTCTATAACCCTCAAGTCTAGTTTACATCGATAAAGTGCATGATTTAATCAGCATTACTGTTTCTCTATGAATAATGTGGATAACCTTGTCCACCTGTGGCAATGATTACTATATCTACCAATGTGCCTATGTTCAATGTTACAATGTAACCTAGAAATACTTCATTCTCTTCAGAAATTACTTGTTTAAAGTGTACAAAAAAAATAATGTAACTTTTTTCATATTAGAGTTATTACCATCGTCGTTAATTAATATCAGTACATCACTTTTTAATTACTTAATGTATATATCGTGGAATTATTAAATAAAATAATTAACAAGAAATAATTGTATGTATTGTTTGTTGAATTAACAGTAGAACCAAACGTTTAGAAGAGCTCTTTAATGTTTTAGAAATAGTCAAGTTTGAATTTTTAGTATTTGTATGTTTCTTTTCGTTGCGCATAGTCGGTTCGGTGAACCGATGTCCGCGCTATTCTTTTCTTACGACTCCATCGTTCTTAAGCCTAGTTTACATTGGTAGACTATCTTTATGAACTTGTGGCGTTACTATTCACTGCAGTATTTTAACCTAGAACTTATTCAAGCTTTCATACACATAAAACTTACGTTCAGTTAGTTGAAGTTCGAGGAAGAACATAAATCTTTCTTCTGATTATTCTTCTTTCTTCTTCAAAAGAGTCATCAAAAATAACCTTTCTACTTCTCACATTTAATTTTCAAAACTAATATTCTTACCATATTTTCCACTTACCACAATCTTCAATTAAAAATGAATTTCAAACAATCTTCAAATAAAAAATAAAACTAGAATTTAAAACAATCTTCAAATAAAAAATAAACCTAGAATTTAAAACAATCTTCAAATAAAAAATAAACCTAGAATTTAAAACAATCTTCAAATAAAAAATAAACCTTGAATTTAAAACAATTTCTATCACGAGAGAGTATTGCTAAAGTAAAACGTGCATGATACGCGTTATTTTATGTACTCCTTCTTCTTTTATTATCAACATTGTCGGTGTTAACGTTTTCTTGTTACGCACTTAAGCTTTTGTCCCAAGACCACGTTGGTTTCTTTCTGTTACATTCTTCGAATCGGTGCCGATCAAGGCGAAATTTAAGACTGTGGATGTGATCCAAATGGTTGCACGCGATACTTCAGGGATATTTTCACCGATGATAAACGTGGGCCATGTTTTATTGCAATACTCGAGAGCGTAATTCGAATTCTGATATTCACGGTTGTAAATTGTTCTTATAAAACCCGTTCACATTTATTTGAAACTATCCGTGTAGCTACATCAACAAAATCTTGATACTTCATATTTCAATTTACCTTTACCTCTCAATTTTTATTTTTGTTTTCATATTTCAATTTACCTTTCAATTTTATATTTTTGCTTTCATATTAAAATTTATCTTTCAATTTTATATTTTTGTTTTCATATTTCAATTTACCTTTCAATTTTATATTTTTGTTTTCATATTTCAATTTATCTTTCAATTTTATATTTTTGTTTATATACTTGAATTTATCTTTCAATTTTATATTTTTGTTTATATACTTCAATTTATCTTTCTATTTTATATTTTTGTTTTCATATTTCAATTTATCTTTCAATTTTATATTTTTGCTTCCATATTTCAATTTACCTTTCAATTTTAAATTTCTGTTTTGATATTTCAGTTTAGCTTTCAATTTTATATTTTTTAACGCGTGGTAATACTACGCATTGAAATTCCACGCGTCGAAATTCCACTCATGGCGATATAACGCGTGATAATGCTACGCGCTGAAATTCCACGCGTGGCGATATAACGCGTGGTAGTACTACGCATTGAAATTCCACGCGTCGAAATTCTACTCATGGCGATATAACGCCTGATAATGCTACGCGTTGAAATTCCACGCGTGGCGATATAACGCGTGGAAGTACTACGCGTCGAAATACCACGCGTAGCGATATAACGCGTGGAAGTACTACGCATTGAAGTTCCACGCGTCGAAATTCCACGCGTGGCGATATAACGCGTTGAAATTCCACGCGTGGCGATATAACGCGTGGCAATATAACGCGTGATAGTGCTACGCTTGGAAATTCCACGCGTGGCGATATAACGCGTGGTAGTACTACGTGCCGAAATTCCACGCGTGGCGATATAACGCGTGGAAGTACTACGCGTCGAAATACCACGCGTAGCGATATAACGCGTGGAAGTACTACGCATTGAAATTCCACGCGTCGAAATTCCACGCGTGGCGATATAACGCGTTGAAATTCCACGCGTGGCGATATAACGCGTGGCAATATAACGCGTGATAGTGCTACGCTTGGAAATTCCACGCGTGGCGATATAACGCGTGGTAGTACTACGCGCCGAAATTCCACGCGTGGCGATATAACGCGTGGAAGTACTACGCGTCGAAATTCCACGCGTGGCGATATAACACGTGGTAAAATTACGCGTGGTAGTGCAACTCGTTTTACATTTAATTTTTACCTTTCCATATTTTCATTCTCTATTTCTATATTAATGAAAAAAGACCTACGAGAAACTAAAAATAAATCTGATTTTAATATTACAACTCCCTCAGCGTCCCAAATAAATATTGCAAAAATTCTACACGAAAAATGTAATAATAAATTATAAATATTTTAGTCCTATCGTTGTTTACGTTACGAAAAAAATTTAATAGAAAAAGATTTATCCAACGAAGAGTAAAAGTTCGCTAACGGTACTATAGTCGAACGTCAATGATTTCACTGCGTTTATTCCACAAAATACAAATCGATAAATTGTATCTTTTTCTGTAGACTTTGTTTATTTTTATAAGGTCCTACATACCGTAGGACAATGAAACTGTGCTGGTGTCCTAAAGTTACTTAAAAAAACCGTCCTTGTACTCTTCCCTAATCGGTTGGGTACGCTATCGTTTTCAGGAATAAACAATCTTTTTAATCAGGCTTCAGTGGGGTCGAATTTGAACAGTTGAATAGAATCAATGGTTGCAGCCGGTTTTATTCAATTTCGGAGGCTATACTGAATAATATCCTTGCTGGAAGGAACATGACGAGGTGTTTCAGACAAACTCGACTCCTCTTAGTTATTTTTTTTTTCTTTTTTCGTCGCTCACATCACAGGACACTAAAAATGTGTTTGTATCCAAAAATATACGTAGAAACGTTCGATCGAATCATTGTTCATCGTTACACCTCATCGAAATCGATCTACACCGCTAAATTGCTTTTCATATTTTCTTCTTTTTTTTCTTTTTGTTCTTTTATCAACACTTTCTAGTGTCCTTATCGAAGATTCAGAGCTGTCGTTCACGTAACAGCTACTGCTTTATAATCACTGACGTAACTAGGCAGGGTATAGAGCGGCCATAAGCGATAGGCGCTGGACCTGATAGAGGAAATTAGTCGAATAAGTACTGAGGTAGATTTGCCAAGGAAAAGTGGCCATATAGCGAGAGGAGACCGTTTCTTTTAATATTAGTGTCTGTTCTATTTTATTCGAATTTGGAGATTTTGGGGAATTTTGGGGATTTGGAGGATTTTGGGAGATTTGGGGAATTTGGGAAATTTGGCAGATTTGGAAGATTTTGGGAAATTTAGGGAATTTAGGGAATTTAGGGACTTTGGAGGGTTTTGACAAATTTGGGAATTTTGGGGACATGAGGAGTTTTCAGAGATTTGGAGAATTTAGGGAAACTTGGGAAGTTTAGGGAATTTAGGGAATTTAGGGAATTTGAAGGATTTTGACAAATTTGGGAAATTTTGGGGACATGGGGGGTTTTTAGAGATTTGGAGGATTTAGGGAAATTTGGAGAATTTAGGAAATTTAGGGAATTTGGAGGATTTTGGAGACATGAAGAGTTTTCAGGGATTTGGAGAATTTAGGGAAATTTGGGAAATTTAGGGAATTTAGGGAATTTGGAGGATTTTGACAAATTTGGGAATTTTTGTGACATGGAAGGTTTTTAGAGATTTGGAGGATTTAGGGAAATTTGGAGAATTTCGGAAATTTAGGGAATTTGGAGGATTTTGGAGACATGAAGAGTTTTCAGGGATTTGGAGAATTTAGGGAAATTTGGGAAATTTAGAGAATTTAGGGAATTTGGAGGATTTTGAAAAATTTTGGAATTTTTGAGACATGGAAGGTTTTTAGAGATTTGGAGGATTTAGGGAAATTTGGAGAATTTAGAAAATTTAGGGAATTTGGAAGATTTTGACAAATTTGGGGAATTTTGGGAACATGAGGAGTTTTCAGAGATTTGGAGGATTTAGGAAAATTTGGGAAGTTTAGGGAATTTAGGGAATTTTGAGGATTTTGACAAATTTTGGGAATTTTGGAGACATGGGGGGTTTTTAGAGATTTGGAGAATTTAGGGAAATTTGGGAAGTTTAGGGAATTTAGGGAATTTGGAGAATTTGGACAAATTTTGGGAATTTTGGGGACATGAGGAGTTTTCAGAGATTTGGAGAATTTAGGGAAATTTGGGAAATTTAGAGAATTTAGGGAATTTGGAAGATTTTGACAAATTTAGGAATTTTGGAGACATGGAAGGTTTTCAGAGATTTGGAGGATTTAGGGAAATTTGGGAAATTTAGAGAATTTAGGGAATTTGGAGGATTTTGACAAATTTGGGAATTTTTGAGACATGGAAGGTTTTTAAAGATTTGGGGAAATTAGGAGGTTTGGAAGATTTGTGGAAATTTGGGGAATTTAGGACACTTGGAGGATTTTAGGAAATTTGACAAATTTGGTGAATTTAGGGGACTCGAAGGATTATGACAAATTTAGGGAATTTTAAAAACATAGGAGATTTTGAGATACTTGGGGAATTTTTAGGACTTGGAATATTTTGGAAGTTTGGAGAATTTAGGGTACTCGAAGTATTTTGAGAGACCCTAGTAATTTTAGGGATTCGGAGGATTTCGAGAGATCTACGGAATTCAGAGCATTCGAAGAATTTTAAAAAAGGAGAATTTAGGTTACTCAAAGAATTTTGAGAAATTTGGGGAACGTTTGGAAGATGTCACTGATTGATTTCAGGATTTCAGAGACTATAGGATTTATGTAATTTCAAGTAATGTAAGAGATTTTAAGATTTGAAAATTTGAATTGGTTTATCTGTAAGGAGGAGACCTCTCCCTATATCGCCACTTTCTCTAGGGAAGATCCTTCCCTAGGCCTTCTTCCCCTGCGTTGAAATTTCCCTAGATAACCCTCTCAAGTATACCATACAGGATTATCTGCCCACCCAGAGATCCCTAGTTACGCCAGTGTCTACACTTCAGCGATACTGTGTCATACTAGTACAGTAGTATTAGTACGTTAACCCCAGAATATCAGAGCCGTTCATTAAAATAAACTTTAACATTAACGGTGTCTAACAAGGTAGTGAATATGAATTATTACAGAAAATAAACCGAATGTATTTGAAGTAGTTACAACTAGCGTGCCGTATACGGTACATAACGTATAAACAGAGTATAAAAGAGAAATGAAAGAGTGTTTAAGTGGCTCGTCTTCCGAGGGTTAATACAGTAACGAGGTAGTGGTAAAATAGTAAAGGGACGATAAATCTGTACCGTGACTGTTAAAGTTAACTGCAACGCGGATCAAAACGCATTTTGAACAAGTGTTTTTTCTTTTTTTAATAAAGAAGAATGTTCATCAGCTGGTAACCGCAAGACTATACTGCCTTTCTTAGTCCGAGAGAAACGAGATTATATTTTCGTTAAAAGTTTGCTAATTATTTCGTAACAGCTTATATCATTTTTCGGAAATATACGTACCGGCAGTAAATATATCAACCGTTAAAAAATCAGCCTTAACTAAGGAGGGCAGTATAGTTGAACAACGTCTCTGATATCAGACACGGTATCGGCGATTGCTCCTTCGACGCGTCCACCGCCACGCGAATTACTCGTAACAAGTTTTTCAAACTAGAAAGACCTACTTAATCGTGATAGATTTTCGTAAACCGTATATTATGTTAATTTCGCGTGTGAATATCCCGCATGGCGTCGAACGCGTCAACTAATTAATTGCGTAACGTTTCGATCAGCGAGGAATCACTTCTCTGTACCTGTATTAAAAAGCATGTGAAATACGAAATATATCGCCTCTCGTGCCAAATACGAAACGGGTACGATTTCCTTTCTGATACAGGTACAATGACAAAATTGAAATCAGAAATTCTCATACAAATTAACGTCGCTATATGTTCTAGAACGCTGAACGTCGAGTTAACCCTGCTGTTTCCCTCGGGGTCTGTGCCCCAAAATGAACATTGTGTTTCGAAATATTTATATATTGAAAAATAATCAACTTTCAAGTTTAATAGTATGATTGCTGCCATTCGGTAATCGTCGCAGATTTATGGCGATATAACGCATGGCAGTATAATGCGCGACGATGTTATGCTGAGATAACGCGTGGGAAATGTGCGGCGATGTGTAGCGATTCAGCGGGTGGAGATACAGTTCGAGCTGTTTTGGCGCGTAACGATATATCGCGTAGTAACTCAGCGCGAGGTCGTATTACGCGTCGAAATATCATAAGTGGTAATATAACGCGACGCTACTCAATGCGTGGAGATGTAGAACGCGGTGATATAACGCGTGGTGACTTAATGCGTGGCAATACTGCGCGAGGTAGTATTACGTAATGAAATACCACGAGTGGCGATATAACGCGTGGCAATGCAAGGTGTGGTAGTGCTATGCGTTGAAATTCCACGCGTGGCGATATAACGCGTGGTAGTACTACGCGTCGAAATTCCACGCGTGGCGATATAACGCGTGGTAGTACTACGCGTCGTAATTCCACGCGTGGCTATATAACGCGTGGGAATACTACGCGTCGAAATTCCACGCGTGGGAGCACCACGCACTGGAATTCCACGCACCGCAATTCCACGCGTGATAGTACTACGCGCTGGAATTCCACACGTGGGAGAACTAAGCGCTGGAATTCTACGCGTCGCAATTCCACGCGTGGCGATATAACGCGTCGAAATTCCACGCGTGGTAGTTCTACGCGTCGAAATTCCACGCGTGGTAGTACTACGCGCTGGAATTCCATACGTCGCAATTCCACGCGTCGCAATTCCATGCGTGGCTATATAACGCGTCGAAATTCCACGTGTGGTAGTTCTACGCGTCGAAATTCCACGTGTGGTAGTACTACGCGCTGGAATTCCACGCGTCGCAATTCCATGCGTAATAGTACTACGCGCTGGAATTTTACACGTGGGAGCACTAAGTGTTGGAATTCTACGCGTCGCAATTCCACGCGTGGCTATATAACGCGTCGCAATTCCACGCGTGGTAGTACTACGCGCTGGAATTCCACGTGTCGCAATTCCATGCGTAATAGTACTATGCGCTGGAATTTTACGTGTGGGAGCACTAAGCGCTGGAATTCTACGCGTCGCAATTCCACGCGTGGCTATATAACGTGTCGAAATTCCACGCGTGGTAGTTCTACGCGTCGAAATTCCACGCGTGGTAGTACTACGCCCTGGAATTCCATGCGTCGCAATTCCACGCGTCGCAATTCCACGCGTGGCTATATAACGCGTCGCAATTCCACGCGTGGCTATATAACGCGTCGAAATTCCACGCGTGGCTATATAACGCGTCGAAATTCCACGCGTGGCTATATAATGCGTCGAAATTCCACGCGTGGTAGTTCTACGCGTCGAAATTCAACACGTGGTAGTACTACGCGCTGTAATTCCATGCGTCGTAATTCCACGCGTTGCAATTCCACGCGTGGGAGTACTACGCACTGGATTTCCACGCGTCGCAATTCCACGCGTAGCGATATAACGCTTGGTAGTACTACGCCTTGAAATTCCACGCGTGGTAGTACTACGCGTCGAAATTCCACGCGTGGTAGTAGTATGCGTCGAAATTCCACACGTAGTAGTACTGCGCGCTGGAATTCCACGCGTCGAAATTCCACACGTGGAAATATAACGCGTGGTAGTACTACGCCTTGAAATTCCATGCGTGGCGATATAACGCGTGGTAATCCTACGCGTCCAAATTCCGTGAGTGGTAGTACTACGCGCTGGAATTCCACGCGTGGCTATATAACGCGTGGAAGTGCTACGAGTTGAAATTTCACGCGTGGCGATATAACGCGTGATAGTACTGCGCGTCGAAATTCTACACGTGGTAATATAACGCGTGGGAATAGTACGCGTCGAAATTCTATGCGTGGCATTATAACTCGTGGCAATATAACGCGTGGAAGTGCTATGCGTCGAAATTCCACGCGTGGCGATATATCGCGTGGTAATATAACGCGTGGGAATGCTCCGCGCCGAAATACCACGCGTGGCTATATAATGCGTGGCAATATAACACGTGGTAATTCCTCGCGTGGCAATATAACGCGACGCAACTCAACGCATATAGATACAGTTCACTTTGATATAACGCGTTCTATTCCAACGCGCGGCGATATAACGCGAGGTAACTCAACACCCGACAATATAACGCGTACTAACACAACTCGCAACAACATACATATTCATCCGAAAGTAATATTAATCCTCTCGCCAACAAAATATTTGAGATCGAGAAAATACGAAAAATGGCAATATAGCGAGAGTCCACTCTCGCCTTATTAGTACTCATATTTTTACGAAATTGAACCATTGGAAAATTTTTAAGAAACGTCATAAGTATAATTGAGGAGAACAACAGGGTTAATTAATAATTTTCACTTAACGGGTTAATCACGGTGAACATTAGAAACGGTAAATATAGAATCTTCTCTGTTAAATCGTCGCGATGTTAGGACACGCACAGCGTATTATACGCGTTCGAAACTGTGACTCTTATAAAACATAGAGAATGTACAGAGGTGTCTATGTGTGTATCTGTGTGTACGTGTATGCGTGTGTCCGTGTGACTTCGTGTGTGTATGTCTGTTATAATACACTGTGCCGCGTGTGTGGACTTTTCGAACGACAATGCTCGACTACTACTCTCGACTTGTTACTTCTACCTCTCCCTAACCGTGTCTCTTTCTATTTAGCCATTTTCAATTTAATCCTCGCATCTCTACCGTAGACCATTAGCAATATCGCTTATAGATTAAACAAACGATATCCTCACAAAATCCACCACGATTTTTCTCAAATTAATATCGATTTCCTTCTGTCGTATTTTCTTACAAAGAATAGATTTTACATAAATATTATATGTACACGTGAACACAATTGAATTCTTATCATTTCATAATCTCATCTTTTCTTTTTTCCTTCGTCGAACCAAATCGCTCTTCGGACTCTTAAACAGTGATTTCATTCAATTCGGCGAATCATCGATGACAGTTCAATGGGACGAGCATTATATTACTCCGTAGCTACTGTCTGTTCCACTTTTTGTTTATAAATAAACGAGAGCCTATTAGTCAGTGACGTTGGCGAACTGCTGAAGGTGCGTGAATGTGGGTGACAGAAAGATGAAAACGGTTAGGGTGAACGTCGCTCGTAACAGAGACGGAAGACGGACTTCGATTCGTAGAAAGAAGAGACAAAATGAGTCACTAGGTGAAGAAACAGAAGTTGTACAGACAAGATAGAATGAGAAGGTTGCGTAGGTTGCGAATTAACGAAAATGTTGCATGATTCTACAATGTTAAACTTTAGTAGCGAGTTTGCAATAAATGTAGAGATTTAGGGACGCAGATTTTGGGCGTGTAGGGTTGTAGGGAATGTAGGAATTTGGGGATGTACGATTTCGGGGATATTGAAATATTGGGGTTTAGGGATTTTGGGAGGCAAAAATTTGGGGATGTAGGGATTTGGAGACGTAGGAATTTAGAGATGTTGAAATATTGGGGTTTAGGGATTTTGGGAGGCAAGAATTTGAGGATTTGGAAATTTAGGTGTATGGGAATTTGGGGATTTAGGGATTTAGGGACGTAGGAATTTGGGAATGTAGGGATTTGGGGACGTAGGAATTTGGAAATATTGAAATTTCGGGGCTTAAGGATTTTGGGAGGCAAGAATTTGAGGATTTGGAAATTTAAGTGTATGGAGATTTGAGGATTCAGGGATTTAGGGACGTAGGGATTCGGGGATGTAGGGATTTGGAGACGTAGGAATTTAGAGATGTTGAAATATCGGGGTTTAGGGATTTTGGGAGGCAAGAATTTGGGGATTTGGGAATTTAGGTGTATGGGAATTTGGGGATTTAGAGATTTAGGGACATAGGGATTCGGGGATGTGGGATTTCGGGGACGTGCGAATTCGAGAGCGTAGAAATTCGGGGTCGTGGGAATTTGGGAGCGTAGAAATTCGGAGACGTGGGAATTCGGGGACGTGGGAATTTGGGAGCGTGGAAATTTGGGAGCGTGGAAATTTGGGAGCGTGAAAATTTGGGAGCGTGGAAAATTGAGAGCGTGAGAATTCGGGAGCGTGGAAATTTGGGTGCGTGGAAATTCGGGAGCGTAGAAATTCGAGAACGTGGAATTTGGGAGCGTGGAAATTTGGAAGCGTAGAAATTCGAGAACGTGGAAATTTGGGAGCGTGGAAATTTGGGAGCGTGGAAATTCGAGAACGTGGAAATTTGGGAGCGTAGAAATTCAAGAACGTGGAAATTTGGGAGCGTGGAAATTCGGGAGCGTAGAAATTCGAGAACGTGGAAATTTGGGAGCGTGGAAATTTGGAAGCGTAGAAATTCGAGAACGTGGAAATTTGGGAGCGTGGAAATTCGGGAGCGTAGAAATTCGAGAACGTGGAAATTTGGGAGCGTGGAAATTTGGAAGCGTAGAAATTCGAGAACGTGGAAATTTGGGAGCGTGGAAATTCGGGAGCGTAGAAATTCGAGAACGTGGAAATTTGGGAGCGTGGAAATTTGGAAGCGTAGAAATTCGAGAACGTGGAAATTTGGGAGCGTGGAAATTTGGGAGCGTGGAAATTTGGGAGCGTGGAAATTCAAGAACGTAGAAATTTGGGAGCGTGGAAATTCGAGAACGTGGAAATTCGGAAGCGTAGAAATTCGAGAACGTGAAAATTTGAGAGCGTGGAAATTCGGAAGCGTAGAAATTCGAGAACGTGAAAATTTGAAAGCGTGGAAATTCGGGAGCGTAATTCGATGGTGTAGAAATTCGGGAGCGAAGAAATTCGGGTATGTAGTGATTCAAAATGCATAGATTTCTGAATCCGAGAACATAAATATAACCAAATACTAAAATCAAATGATACCATTATCTAAAAGTGTCTGTCAAAAATGAACATTGAGATCCATAGATTTAAGGACACAGATGTAGGTATCTAGGCTTTAAGGACCTAGGAATGTAGTCTCGATATATCTCGCACACTTGTTTCGCATTTACGAGGTACATGGCCGGCTGCCAGGTACACTAGACAATGAACGATTTCGAAACATAGAAAGTCTGACACGATTCGTCGACCTAAAAGTATGCTTATGGCGCATCATTTCAATGCTCCTCTAACATAAATTACTTGAAACTTTACTGATTACCTTCAAATCAATCATTGTCTAGAACCAGTCAACTTTGCAGGATTTCTTAACCCCTTGCTGTACAATTTATTTATTAGACGCTTTTGTCAATTTATTTGTCCATTTATTTGTCAATTTATTTGTCTATTTATTTGTCAATTTATTTGTCAATTTATTTGTTAATTTATTTGTCAATTTATTTGTTAGATGCTTTTGTCAATTTATTTGTTAATTTATTTGTCAATTTATTTGTCAATTTACTTGTCAATTTATTTGTCAATTTATTTAACAATTTATTTGTCAATTTATTTGTCTATTTATTTGTCAGATGCTTTTGTCAATTTATTTGTCAATTTTTTTGTCAATTTATTTGTCAATTTATTTGTCAATTTATTTGTCTATTTATTTGTCTATTTATTTGTCAATTTATTTGTCTATTTATTTGTCAATTTATTTGTCAGATGCTTTTGTCAATTTATTAGTTAATTTATTTGTCAATTTTTTTGTCAATTTATTTGTCAGATGCTTTTGTCAATTTATTAGTTAATTTATTTGTCAATTTTTTTGTCAATTTATTTGTCAATTTATTTCTCAATTTATTTGTCAATTTATTATGTTAGTCAAAAATAAGTATTCATAGCTATAATATTAAAACAAACAGTGAAAATTGAAAAGTTGTATTTTATATTGATCGTACAAATGATAGTTGGACCTAAATTTCGAGTTGAAGTGTACTCAAAATTTAAGGGAGGTTTACATTTGAGCTGTGAGTGGGAATAAGACTCCTCAAAGTACAGCAAGGGGTTAATCTATATTATTTGCACTCGTAATCTATTTCCAAATCATAGCAGACAAAAATTCGATATGTAACCTAATGCAACCTTATCAAGGGTGTAACAAACTAAAATCTTTCCGTCACTCGTAATTTCACAAATTGCTTCGTCTGCAATTATTAGGTTGTCCGGAAAGTTCTTTTCGCGTTTGTCGCTCAAAGTTTTACATTGTTGTGCTTAAGTAAACATCCAAATCACTCCATCATTAATTGCCAGTCATTTTGTGGCATTACAAGAGGATTTTCAGCATCAATAGAAATTGAATCCCGTATTTTTCCTGTTGTGAAAGATGGAACATCAAAAGGTACATTTGCGTCCTATCATGTTTTACTGTTTTAAAAGAGAACACCTGAAAATACTGCAAAGGAGGTTTGCAATGTTTATAGGGACCATTCTATGACTGATCAAACCGTCTGTAACTGGTTTAGGAGGTTTAAAGCCGGAAATTTGAATCTTAATGACGAAGTCGCAGCGGCCATCCATCTACCACTGATACTCGTCTTATCAAACTCTACCTCCATGAAAACCACAGGGAAATAATTAACAGCGAGAAATATTGCATGCAACTAGAAAAACTTAAGGAAGCTAAAATCAAAAAACGTCCGGAATTGGTGAATAGACGTGGTGTGCTCCACCATGCAACGCGGGGCCACACGTTTCTTTACCTGTACGAAAAAAAACTTTTAGACTTCGATTGGAATGGTCTACCACATTCCTCGTACTCTCCAGACATTGCACGATCGGATTATAATTTGTACTTTCCGTAAAAACTTTTCTTCGTAATAAAAAATCAGTTAATGAAATAAAAAATGGTCTTGCAGAATATTTGAACAGTAAACCAAGAAAATTTTGGAAAAGTGGCGTTATGAGGCTTCCAGAAAGATGGCAGAAGGTGATAGAACATAATATTATATATTACTTAAGAGTTGTACACTGAACGCAAAATATTTTAAACTTAACACCTATTAAAAAAACGAAAAGAACTTTCCGGACAACCTAATACTTGATATGAAATAAGAAAATATCGAGTACAGGGCCGAATTACTAGAATCCCTAAAATTCGGTCCTGAAAAGAAAGAGTACGATTAGGGAGAGGTACGCTTGCGTAGCCTGTATCCGAACCGAACCGAGCTGTATCGCGCCATAACTGAATCGAATCCGTGATTCGACGACACGCTAAAGCATCTTATAATCGTACAAAGCACCAGTGCGTACAAATTCACTCTTCGTCTATACATGCAGAATCACAATATCTTTCTTTCATACGTATATTACCCATCGACGCGGTGACAGAATATATCATATATATATTTGTATATATATATATAGACTTTTTTCTCTTATTTTTTTTTCTTGTGTTTCGTTACTAGTCCGTAGCAAAAAACTGGCAGCGGTGTGTCGCGATTAACATAGAACGTTAGAGAGAATTCCCCCATGTTTTTATTCCGTTCCACATCCACCGTTTTTAAAGGTGTGTGGATCCCGGTGTCCTGTACCCTCGACGTATCTGTACGCGACGCACGAAGACGTCCCGAGTTACCCTGAGACTGCCCGACGCTCTTCCGTCGAGCGTTTGCGGCTTACACTCCCCCGGTTCGTGGACGCGGCTTAATGAGGTCTCAGCGTAACGATTTTATTGTTGCAATTGTAGTTACAGTAATCGTAATCGTAGTCGTGAGTGTACGGAGGCAGAAGGGACGCGGACTCCGGGGCCGGGCAGGGCAGATGCCTGGGTCAGGCGAGCTCGTTGCTGTCCGGGAAATGGTCACGACAGTCGAGACAGGCGGCCAAGTCGAGCACCAGGTGATGAAGCGTAGGGTGTTCCAGGACCTCGGCGTCCGGTAACGGCGGATGGCAACGGGGCCTCTGCTGACGACCCCTGAACGACCGGTGAAGGTTCAATACCACGTCGCAGAATACGTAACGAACCAGCAACAGTCGGAGGAAATCGTCGCCGAAGAATTGCAACACGCTGGTCTCTGTTGATAACCAAAATTTTGTTAGTTTATATTTATGAGGGCAATTTTTAGTTTAATAGGGTTAAGTAGGACTTGATAGGAGTTGTGTCGACTGCCACGATTAGGGAGAGTTTTATTAGGCATTTTTTGACTTTAATACGTTTAATGTGTGATTTAATAAGCTTAGTGTCGACTACCACGATTAGTGGATACTTTATTAGGTACCTTTTGACTTTAACAAGTTTAATGTGTGATTTAATAAGTTTAGTGTCGACTACCACGATCAGGAGCCTTCGTTTGGCACCTTTTGACTTTAGGAAGTTTAGTGTGTGATTTAATAAGTTTAGTGTCGAATACCACGATCAGGAGGAGCCTTCGTTAGGCACCTTTTGACTTTAGCAAGTTTAGTGTGTGATTTGACAAGCTTAGTATCGACTACTACGATCAGTGGACTCTTCATTAGGCACCTTTTGATTTTAACACGTTTAGTATAGGATTTAACATGCTTGGTATCGACTGCAACGATCAGGAGGACCCTCCATTAGGCACCTTTTGACTTTAGGAAGTTTAATGTGTGATTTAATAAGTTTAGTGTCGACTACCACGATCAGTGGACCCTTCATTAGGTACCTTTTGACTTTAACAAGTTTAGTGTGTGATTTAACAAGGTTAGTGTCGACTGCCACGATCAGTGGATACTTTATTAGGTACATTCTGACTCTAACAAGTTTAGTGTGTGATTTGACAAGCTTAGTGTCGACTACTACGATCAGTGGACTCTTCATTAGGCACCTTTTGATTTTAACACGTTTAGTATAGGATTTAACATGCTTGGTATCGACTGCAACGATCAGGAGGACCCTCCATTAGGCACCTTTTAACTTTAACAAGTTTAGTGTGTGATTTAACAAGCTTAGTGTCGACTATTACGATCAGTGGACTCTTCATTAGGCACCGTTTTGAATTTAACAAATTTTACTTCATTTAATCTCCTTCAAATCTTGTCTACATTTTCACAAATCATTTTGAAGTATATTCTTTTGGATAACTGAACAAATGCTTGATAACATGACTGGTTTGTAATGGACAATTTAAATTACTGATGATGGTATACATTTAGTGTAAAATTTAACAAGCTTAGTGTCGACTGCTATAATCAAGAAGATACTTCATTAGGCGCCATTTTGATTTTTAACAAATCTTACATCTTTCAATATTTTTCAAATCTTGTCTACATTTTTACAAATCAGTTCGAGGTACTTTCTCTTAGGAAACTAGAAAAAGTCTTGATAACATGACTGGTTTGTACAAAGCAGTTTAAGTAACTGATAATGGTACACATTTAGTGTAAGACTTAAAAAGCTTAGTGTCGACTGCTATAATCAAGAAGATACTTCATTAGGCACCGTTTTGACTTTTTACTAAATCTTGCTTCTTTCAATATTGTTCAAATCTTGTCTACATTTTTACAAATCAGTTCGATGTATGTTCTCTTAGGTAACTAGACAAATGTTTGATAATATGACTAGTTTGTATATAGCAATTTAAGTAACTGATAATGGTACACATGTAGTGTATGATTTTACCAGCTTAGTATCGACTGCTATAATCAAGAAGATACTTCATTAGGCGCCATTTTGATTTTTAACAAATCTTACTTCATTTAATCTTCTTCAAATCTTGTCTACATTTTTACCAATCATTTTGAAGTATATTCTTTTGGATAACTGAACAAATGCTTGATAACATGACTGGTTTGTAATGAACAAATTAAAAAACTGATAGTGGTAGTCGAAGTGTTGAAGTGTTGGATATAATGTTCATCTTGACATGATCTTACTAAGATCATCTCCCAAAAAGAACGTCTTGGTACAACAATAGATGACCAGAGAATTTGGACTTCTTCTAAACATCTTCATTGCAACTTGTATCATTGAATGCATACATTAAATCATTTTTAAATCATCTTAACAAATGTGTGAATTTCAATCTGAATTTTTATATCTGTTGTGTCAGGTTCAATGACAGTTCCACAAGTTTCTTAAACATTTTTTTAAATCACAAATGATTTCCATCAAGCAAAAGAATAAATGTATGTACTAATTAATGCTTCATTGTTTGTTTAAATATTTTTTAACTTCATGTTTAACTTCAAATAAAGTACATGTTTCAATTATAGACATTGAAAACATGTTTAGAGATAGTTTAGCAGAGATTGAATTTCGGAAGAAGTAACAAATATCCAAATTCCCTGGCATCAAAGATTGTTGTACGAAACAGTGCCATCCTGAAATTTGTCCAATGATCCCGATAAAAAGTTTCTCTCATTTCCAGGAGTTCGCACGACGAGTTCAGGCCAAGACGGTTGGTTAAGTGCGATCTCGAGGTCGACCTCGATGCAGCTACGCGAAGGGGTTAAGAAACTTCTTCTCGCGAAGATTACGTAAGCGTTGATAACCCTTGTTCCAGATATACCGTTCGCGAGCACAAGGAAGCTTCCGATTCGCGAGACAACCGCAATCGCCATACAGGATTGTACTAGTGAGGAATTTTGAAATTCCAGAATTTCAGGATTTGGGGAGAGAGAGATGACATTTGGCGATGTAGATCTGGGGAATGTAGAGATTGGAGCAGTGGAGGAATCTGGGAATGTGTGGATATGGAGATATGGGGTGTAGTTATTGTTAGGATGCGGGGATGTAGTCATATGTGGATGTAGACATATGTGGGGATGTAGATATATGTATGTGGATCTCAGGATGTAGAGGTACATATGTGGATTGAAGGATGTAGACATATATGAATGTGAGGATGTAGATACATGTATGTGGATCTGAGGATGTAGACATATGTGGAATTAAGAATGTAGAGATACATATGTGGATCTGAGAATGTAGACATATGTGGATCTGAGGATGTAGAGATACATATGTGGATTTAAAGATGTAGACATATGTGAATGTGAGGATGTAGATACATGTATGTGGATCTGAGGATGTAGACATATGTGGAATTAAGAATGTAGAGATACATATGTGGATCTGAGGATGTAGAGATACATATGTGGATTTAAAGATGTAGACATATGTGAATGTGAGGATGTAGATATATGTATGTGGTTCTGAGAATATAGAGGTACATATGTGGATTTAAAGATGTAGACATATGTGAATGTGAGGATGTAGATATATGTATGTGGTTCTGAGGATGTAGAGATACATACGTGGATTTACAGATGTAGACATATGTGAATGTGAGGATGTAGATATATGTATGTGGTTCTGAGGATGTAGAGGTACATATGTGGATTGAACGATGTAGACATATATGAATGTGAGGATGTAGATACATGTATGTGGATCTGAGGATGTAGAGATACATATGTGGAATTAAGAATGTAGAGATACATATGTGGATCTGAGAATGTAGACATATGTGGATCTGAAGATGTAGAGATACATATGTGGATTTAAAGATGTAGACATATGTGAATGTGAGGATGTAGATACATGTATGTGGTTCTGAGGATGTAGAGATACATACGTGGATTTAAAGATGTAGACATATGTGAATGTGAGGATGTAGATACATGTATGTGGATCTGAGGATGTAGAGGTACATATATGGATTGAAGGATGTAGACATATATGAATGTGAGGATGTAGATACATATATGTGGATCTGAGGATGTAGACATATGTGAAATTAAGAATGTAGAGATACATATGTGGATCTGAGAATGTAGACACATATGGATCTGAGGATGTAGAGATACATACGTGGATTTAAAGATGTAGACATATATGAATGTGAGGATGTAGAGATACATGTGTGGATCTGAGTACGTAAACACATGTGAACATGGAATTTGGCACAATGCAGAGATCTGCAGAATGTGTGTATGCAAAGATATATCAATCTGAGAATATACCAACATAAAAAAAGATCTGAAGAATATAAAGATCTAGGAACACACGAATCCAGGAACATATATCTATACTCGAGTCCAAGTACATATCATCGACGTGGCTCGATCGCGTAATGGCGGATAAATTTCCATAATACCGTAGCCGGTGTTGTGGTGGCCGGTGCTCGAGAACCTGTTGTTCGAAGTTTCGAACGAATTATCGTTGTTCGGTGCTTGGACAGGATCGATTCCGGTGAAACTTTCTTGCCAGTTGAAAGCGAATGAAACGTAAAGGTTTAGAGTCGGGCCGGAGACTCGACAAAGGAAACCACTCGTACGTTCGAAAACGCGTACGACGTATCATTGTCGCGGCTGAAACAATAGAGAGTCCCCTTTGTAACCGACCCTAGATCACGCGTCTACGAGCTGAGATTGCCAGTTCAGCGATAAACACGATCTGGATCTAGGCCAGCTCTGTTTATCGTCCTAACGCAATCGTCAATCCCTTTCAGCGAGCTTTTTACCACCGGTCAACGAACTACCGTCTTACATTCTTTTCTTACCGTATTTCTTTTTATTTTTATTCGGTACATTATTAATATGGAGGGTATTTATTTGATAGGTAGAGCTGGAGGATTATTTTGAATCTAGTACTGGGTGTTGGAGCTATTCAATGTTATACACATGTAGGTATATGTGAATGAGATTATTCGAATATAAGGATACTCAGATATAAAGCTATTGGGATGTTGGATGTATGAATACATTCTACGTATGTATGTAGGATATCTGGATGCAAAGATAATGGGAGCTAAAGACATTCAGACGTGATCATTTAAAAAGATGTCATCTAAGGATCTCACTGCAAACAAGATCTAAAGACGTCACAGTGCAAGGATAGGAGTGGTCCAGGTGATTTGCATCTAGTAATATTGTAACCCATGTACATGGAACATAAACGTATTAAAAGGTCGGTGTAAGATACTAGAAAGTCCCAAAGACATATCACGTAATCCATTACGCTTTTCGTTCAATTTAAAACGATCTAGATGTAGGTCGATGGGGTTAACGAATAAAATGACGTTTACATTAACGAGAAGTAGCATCGAAACTGGCTCGCTGATATATCATCGAGCGTAATTTGTACAAGATGGTCCCATACCGTCGGCCAAGAGTACCAAGCCAAAAGTCGGCCCTGTATAAATTCCGAAAAGCAGCAGCTCGTAGGAAGCCTCGAAAAGCGTCGCGTCACTGCCAAGAAAGTTTCACCGACACGGGTTCCCCATCCCCGGAGGCAATCCAATTAGAAGAGAGAGACAGAGAGAGAGCACAGCATCCCAGGTCGTGTCAGCCGACAAAAACAATGTCCTGGATCCTTACCGCATCTGGAGCGCGTGACGAGCTGACAGGCCTCGATGAGGAATCGCTCGATGTAACGCTGGCACCGCTCCCAGTGGTGCACGGCCAGGCTGCCGATGTTGCAAATAAGGCAAAACGCGGCTAAAGGGGCGTGGAGAAACAGGGTGAACAGGCTGCCACCGTGTCGGACATCTCTTAGGGTCGGCGGTGTGTCCTGCGGCGACATCAGCACCATTAACGGCTGACCGAAGTAACGGGGGATCTGTTGGAACACGAAACTGTTGTCCGAGTCGACCACCACGAACAGGGGCTTCCTGGTGAACGGGTAGAGGTCACCCGGATAGAGACAGTGGGGCTCCTTCCCACCTGTCGGCCTCTTCCCGTGCTCCGGGTCCCTCTTGCTGCACGTCGACACGCCACCCAGGTCGTACCCCACTGCAAGATCGCAACGTTTATCAACATCGTGCAATTCTAGTTTCGCTGAGCGGTTCGATGTCTGGTGGTACCTGACTAACCTCTCTCGCCTTCTTTTTTATCTTTTCTTTAATCTTTTTCATTGGGGGTAAATAGCAGGGTTTCGTAAGGGATGTAAGGTTACATGTTGCGTTTGAATTCAACTTGGGTGCATTGAAAGCATTCAACAAGGTTCGTGTATTTACGCATCCGGTTTTGTAAAGTCACGTTCGTTTTGGGACGCATCATTCTATGCGTTTAACTCGTATGGTAGACATATACAGATTTTATGCATTCAATTCGCACATGAGGCTTTTAAGAGGCGTATGCAAGTTGCATATCGTACACATACCGATCCTACATATCAACTTGTATTTGCTGTATATGTTATTACGTATCCAACTGATACTTGCATCATATGTTACTAGATATCGAACTGATACTTGCATCCAACTTGCACTTGCATCATAAATTATCATGTGTGATATATGTATGTCATATACTACTACACATCCAAATCCCATATGTCCAATTAGTAATTGTCATACATGTTACTACATATGGGACTGATACTTTCATTCAATTTAAACTTGCATTATAAATTATTATATGTCACATACATGTACCATATACTACCATACATTCAAATCCTATGTGTTCATTTAGTATTTGTACCCAACTTGTACTTGCAACGTATGTTACTACATACTCAACTGGTACTTGCCTCATATGTTACTACATATGGAACTGATACTTCCATTCAACTTAAACTTGCATTATAAATTATCATATGTCACATACGTGTACCATATACTACCATACATTCAAATCCTATATGTTCATTTAGTATTTGTACCCAACTTGTACTTGCAACGTATGTTACTACATACTCAACTGGTACTTGCATCATATGTTACTACATATGGAACTGATACTTTCATTCAACTTAAACTTGCATTATAAATTATCATATGTCACATACATGTACCATATACTACCATATATTCAAATCCTATATGTTCAATTAATACTTCTATTCTACCTGCACCTGTATCATATGTTACTACATATTCAACTGATACTTGCATCCAACTTGCACTTACAAGTTACACATTGTACCCAATCAGTACTTGCATCATAAATTATGACAACTTGCACATGTTCTCTCAATATATTCTCACATTCTCCTCATTCACATACTCCATATGTGCAGACACATGTCCAACACATATACATGCAGACATATATGTTTGACATATGTGTTGGACATGTGTCTGTCCAATACATCCAGACATTCTCCTCAAACACATACTCCATATGTGTAGACACATGTCCAACACATATACATCCAGATATATATGTTTGACATATGTGTTGGACATGTGTCTGTCCAATACATGCAGACATATATGTCCAGACATGTACATCCAGATTTTGCATATGTAACATACATACATTCAGTCTACATATGTTCAACATACAAATTCACTTTACAATCATCCACATGCACATCCAATTTACATCATCACAATTTATCAAACAATTTTACTAATAATTTTACCAACAATTTTATGAAACGTACAAACATGTATTTAGTGAACATTCACTTCATACGCACCCAAGTTGAAAACAAACCGAAATTCAAGACCTAATGCACATGTGCGGTCCGCGCAAGTACGCGGCCTCATATCAGCATGCATGCAACATGGAACGTTGAATTTTTTTCGTATAAAAAGGGAGGAACATGCACTGTTTCGCGGAGGTTGGTATCCGACATTGCTATAAATAGCGGCGATCGGTCGCATCGGCTTTACGCTCGGACGAGTCGAAAGCCGAGCTTCATTTCGGTGGAACAATGAGAAGCTCGTCGGACCGTGTCGGTTTTCGAGACGCTGCGTGGTCGAAATTGGAGCGATCCCAAAATCGTTCCCGACATCCTTGCAAGATTTATTTCTCTATGATTTTTGAAACTCGATACTGGCAACATTGTACTTCACTCGGTTGCAATTCCTTGCAGGAATCTGCTTGACAGGTCTAATATTTAATATACTCTTGACAGCCATTTTTACAAATGAATTAAATAAATTTTATAAATCTTTCATTATGTGAATCTAAAATTTAATATACTCTTGACAGCCATTTTTACAAATGAATTAAAACAATTTTATAAATCTTTCATTATGTGGATCTAACATTTAATATACTCTTGACAGCCATTTTTACAAATGAATTAACAAAATTTTATAAATCTTTCATTATGTGAATCTTATATTTAATATACTCTTGACAGCCATTTTTAGAAATGAATTAAAAAAATTATATAAATCTTTCATTATGTGAATCTAATATTTAATATACTCTTGACAGCCATTTTTACAAATGAATTAACAAAATTTTATAAATCTTTCATTATGTGAATCTAATATTTAATATACTCTTGACAGCCATTTTTACAAATGAATTAAAAAATTGTATAAATCTTTCATTATGTGAATCTTATATTTAATATACTCTTGACAGCCATTTTTACAAATGAATTCAAAAATTTTATAAATCTTTCATTATGTGAATCTAATATTTAATATACTCTTGACAGCCATTTCTACAAATGAATTAAAAATATTATATAAATCTTTCATTATGTGAATTTGCTATTGATACTGTTAGGTTACTATGTACAATTTTGTAGTTGTATTTGATGAACTTTTTAGAAGTTGTTTTCTACTATTATTTTCTGTTTTATAATGTGTATGCCACATATGTGATAGTACTTTAGTCAAGAGATACATGATAAATATTTAATAAATGTTTTAGACAGAACTGTCTACTTTAGAGTAAAAATAATTGTCAGCAGACACAGCAGAAATTACAGTGACAAGTTAAATAATTTTATACTAACAGTAATATAATATTAATAGTCATATAAGTTAAATAATTTTATACTAACAGTAATATAATGTTAATAGTCATATAAGTTGATGAATGTGAATACTCGTTATTAGTCAATAATGTGTTAACAGATTTATGTGTTATGTATTAATAGATCGAATTATCTGCAACGTTTTATGCACCGATAATTTGTAAATCGATAACCGGTTGGTTAAATTTCGTAAGGAAAAAAGGAATGTTCAATTTCGAAAGAGAAATAGGAGCGTTTGACACTTGAACGATTCAAATATACGAAATCCTTCGCGCGTCTGACCATCGCCGGCCCATTCTACTGAGACCTCGAACCGCCAAAGCCCTCTTCTCGGTTCCTCGTTGGAACTACAAGTGGTTTTTACTTTGAAAACAGCCCTTTAACACGTTGACTGTGCCACACTGAAAACCTCTGTGTATAACACGGCATACTTTACCACTTTGACCGACTACCACACCGGATTCGTGTAAAATCCCTCCGCATAGTAATTTGTTACCAACAAACTTTCTGTCTGTTATTTAAAAATAAGAGAAACGGTCTGGTAGAACTGGTGAAATTTGATCTACGGTGAATTAGATAGAAGGATTAATTCAATCTAGGGGAGATTAAACTCACAGGGGAAGAGATGCGAAAAAAATTGCATGTAAAGAAAAAATTGCATCTAGGAAAAAAATTGTAGCTGAGGAAAAATTAATTTGGAGAAAGATTGATTAGGAGCAGAATGAAGTTAACTAATATTGGATGTATGGAGAGTTGATCTTGGGACAAGTAGATCTGGAGAAAAATTGATCTGAGAGAGTTAGATCTAGGAAAAAAATTGTAGCCGAGGAAAAATTAATTTGGAGAAAGATTGATTTGAAGAAGAATGAAGTTAGCTAATATTGGATGTAGGGAGAGTTGATCTTGGGACAAGTAGATCTGGAGAAAAATTGATCTGAGAGAGTTAGATCTAGGGAAAAATTGAACTAGAAGAAACTAGATCTAGGGAAGAATGGATTAGGAGAATGCTATAGCTAGGGAGAGCTGATCTCTCAAAAATTGAACTTAGGGTAATTTAATGTTCATAAAAGTGGATCTAGGGAGAACTCCATTTAGAGAAAACTATAAGTAAGTAAAATGGAATTTAAAGAAAGTGGGACCCAAAGAAACTTATCTTAGAAAGAGTAGATCTAGGAGAAATCCCTAACAAAAACTGTACCTATACCTAATTTCCACGCGTCGAAATACCACGCGTGGCGATATAACGCGAGGAAGTAGTACGCGCCGAAATTCCACGCGTGGTAGTACTACGCTTCAAAAATTCCACGCTTGGCGATCTAAAGCGTGGAAGTACTACGCGTCGAAATTTCACGCGTGGCGATATAACGCGTGGTAGTACTACGCGTCGAAATTCCACGCGCCGAAATTCCACGCGTGGCGATATCACGCGTGAAAGTACTACGCTTCAAAAATTCCACGCGTGGCGATATAACGCGTGGTAGTACTACGCGTCGAAATTCCACGCGTCGAAATTCCACGCGCCGAAATTCCACGCGTGGTAGTACTACGCTTCAAAAATTCCACGATTGGCGATCTAACGCGTGGAAGTACTACGCGTCGAAATTTCACGCGTGGCGATATAACGCGTGGTAGTACTACGCGTCGAAATTCCACGCGTCGAAATTCCACGCGCCGAAATTCCACGCGTGGTGATATCACGCGTGAAAGTACTACGCTTCAAAAATTCCACGCGTGGCGATATAACGCGTGGTAGTACTACGCGTCGAAATTCCACGCGCCGAAATTCCACGCGTGGCGATATCACGCGTGAAAGTACTACGCTTCAAAAATTCCACGCGTGGCGATATAACGCGTGGTAGTACTACGCGTCGAAATTCCACGCGTCGAAATTCCACGCGCCGAAATTCCACGCGTGGTAGTACTACGCTTCAAAAATTCCACGATTGGCGATCTAACGCGTGGAAGTACTACGCGTCGAAATTTCACGCGTGGCGATATAACGCGTGGTAGTACTACGCGTCGAAATTCCACGCGTCGAAATTCCACGCGCCGAAATTCCACGCGTGGTGATATCACGCGTGAAAGTACTACGCTTCAAAAATTCCACGCGTGGCGATATAACGCGTGGTAGTACTACGCGTCGAAATTCCACGCGCCGAAATTCCACGCGTGGCGATATCACGCGTGAAAGTACTACGCTTCAAAAATTCCACGCGTGGCGATATAACGCGTGGTAGTACTACGCGTCGAAATTCCACGCGTCGAAATTCCACGCGCCGAAATTCCACGCGTGGTAGTACTACGCTTCAAAAATTCCACGATTGGCGATCTAACGCGTGGAAGTACTACGCGTCGAAATTTCACGCGTGGCGATATAACGCGTGGTAGTACTACGCGTCGAAATTCCACGCGTCGAAATTCCACGCGCCGAAATTCCACGCGTGGTGATATCACGCGTGAAAGTACTACGCTTCAAAAATTCCACGCGTGGCGATATAACGCGTGGTAGTACTACGCGTCGAAATTCCACGCGCCGAAATTCCACGCGTGGCGATATAACGCGTGGACGTATTACGCGTCGAAATTCTACGCGTGGCGATATAACGCGTGGAAGTATTACGCGTCGAAATTCCACGCGTGGCGATATAACGCGTGGAAGTAATATGCGTCGAAATTCCACGCGTGGCGATATAACGCGTGGAAGTAATATGCGTCGAAATTCCACGCGTGGCGATATAACGCGTGGAAGTACTATGCTTGAAAATTCCACGCGTGGAAGTACTATGCTTGAAAATTCCACGCGTGGAAGTACTATGCTTGAAAATTCCACACATGGCGATATAACGCGAGAAACTACGACCCATCAAAATTCCACGCGTGGCAATATTTAATTTTCCACGGACTTCACCCATCACTCCCACAACTGATTATTTAACAAAATACCTTCCCAAAAGAAAAAAAAATAAAAGTACCCTGTTACAATTAATGTTAACCAGACCTAGGGTGTTGTATCATTGCATCCTATCATTGCACCGTAATTATTTCATTGCAAAGAGTCGATGAACGCGTTAACGATGCTAAAACATCCGTTTTCGAAGCAAACATGCCAGCTGGACGTTGTCAGCGGGCTTCCTCGATATCGGCTAGGCGTCTAGTATTTCGATATCGATTGCGAACTTAGAATCCATCGGTGCTGTTCCGAATCTCTATCGCGAAATGACCTTGACACGGATGCGCTACTCTACTTTCGTTGAAAGACCGTTTTCGCCTTTTCGACCCTGCACCCGCGGCCTTTTGAATAGCGGCTTCCTTTGCTGGTCACCCGCTGAATTTTTCAGCATCGTCGACCTTCGGTCTTAACGAATTTTCTTTTTCGTTTTTCCCTTTTTTCTTTCGAACCATTTTGCGCTTAACATTTACGCGAACAGCGGCTAGATCCAGCCGGAGATGTGTAAGGGACGGAAATAGCTGATCAGATTTTAGAAACGTATCTTCTGTTACTTAAGGTCATGGAAATGCTTTTTCCTTAAGATACAAACGATGCTTTTTACTTTTACAGTTTTACTCGAAACACTTTAGTATCACTGATGCGCTTTATTAAGTATTTCAAGGACTTTTCTCCTTCTAATTTTTTATTTTGCTTTTTTTAACTCGTAGATAAACGTATAACGAATGGTAATATAATTTAATGGAGTAGTAATATGGGAAATATAACGTATGGCAATGTAACGCGAGGGAACACTTTGTATGACAATATAATAAATGGTAATACAAAAAGTGGAAATATGGGAGGTGACAATATAATGTACGGCAATATAACGCGAAGAAATATGGATGTGGCAATATAACGCGAGGAAACACTTCGCACAGCAATATAAACCGTTGTAATACAATAAGAGGAAATACAAGATGTGACAATATAATGAATGGCAATATAACGCGAGGAAACACTTTGCACGGCAATATAATCCGTGGTAATACAACAAGAGGAAGTATAGGGCGTGGTAATATAATGTATGGCAATATAACGCGAAGAAATATACGAGTGGCAATATAACGCGAGGAAACACTTTGCACGGCAATATAATCCGTGGTAATACAACAAGAGAAAATACAGGATGTGGCAATATAATATATGGCAATATAACGCGAAGAAATATGGGTGTGGCAATATAACGCGAAGAAATATGGGTGTGGCAATATAACGCGAGGGAACACTTCGCGCGGCATTATAACGCGTGGAAATACAACATGAGGAAATATAGAGCCTGACAATATAACGTATGGCATTATAACGCGACGAAATATAGGGTGTGGCAATATAACGCGAAGAAACATACCGAGTGCAATATAACCCGTGGAAATATGACGCGTGATAATATAACGCATAGTAGTGCTACGTGCTGAAATACTATGAGTGGCGATATAACGAGAGGTAGTATAACGCGCCGAAATACCACGCACGGCGATATAACGCGAGAAAGTAGTACGCGTCGAAATACCACGCGTGGCGATATAACGCGTGGTAGTACTACGCTTCAAAATTCCAAGCCTGGCGATATAACGCGTGGAAGTAGTATGCGTCGAAATTCCACGCGCTGAAATTCCACGCGTGGCGATATAACGCGTGAAAGTACTATGCGTTGAAATACCACGCGTGGCGATATAACGCGTGGAAGTACTACGCGTCGAAATTCCACGCGCCGAAATTCCACGCGTGGCGATATAACGCGTGGAAGTACTACGCTTGAAAGTTCCACGCGTGGCGATATAACGCGTGGAAGTAATACGCGTCGAAATTCCACGCGTGGCGATATAACGCGTGGAAGTACTACGCGACGAAATTCCACGCGTGGCGATCGAACGCGTGGTATTACCACGCTTGGAAATTCCGCACGTGGCGATATAACGCGTGGAAGAACTACGCGTCGAAATTTCACGCGTGGCGATATAACGCGTGGAAGTACTTCGCGTTGAAATTCCACGTGTGGAAGTACTACGCGTTGAAATTCCACGCGTGGCGATATAACGCGTGGTATTACCACGCTTGGAAATTCCACGCGTGGCGATATAACGCGTGGAAGTACTACGCGCCAAAATACCACGCGTGGCAATATAACGCGTGGTATCACCACGCTTGGTAATACCACGCGTGGCAATATAACGCGTGGTATCACTACGCTTGTTAATTCCACGCGTGGCAATATAACACGTGGTATCACCACGCTTGGTAATTCCACGCGTGGCGATATAACGCTCATTAACACCACCCTCCAAAGTACCCCGCTTCCATTTAACATATTGCAATACAACACGTGGTAATACAACACGCGTCAGTATTACCAGCCTCCACCAATTTCAGTAATACACGCAAACATTTAATTGTCACATATTAAATCGAAAATTCATCATTCATATCGACGTAATCCCCCCCCAGCAATAAAACGAATCCAACGTAATCTCTTACTGAAAAAAATGTTTCGTATTCACGACATCGAGCACAGTAATCACGACACTCATGCGACAATAAAAAAAAAACAAAAGTAAAAGCTCGCAACCGCAGATAGAATTTGAAAAGACACAGAAAGCGTAGCGCACATCGAGACGGTCGATTAAATCGAGAAACGGCGGTTGAAGATTGGCTACAGGAGAGAGAATCGGAATGGGTCGGATAGTCGAGGCACGTGGAATGTTAGGAAACCATCTAAACGACCTGGATTTTCTATTTAGTTAATTCAGTGGCCACCGCGATAAGAGGTCATGGTCACGCTTGCATCTCGCGAGCCGACTCTCGAGATGTCTTCTTTCGATCCGCATGAAAGTTTCACGAGGATGGGCACTAATTAAAGACGGAGAAGAAAAAAAAAGAGAACGCAAGAAAAGAAATATAACGTGCTCCTTGTAGTCTCGTGTCGGTCCTTTCGGGGATTTTCGCGGTCCAATTAAAGGACAGGTGTCGAGTTCGACGAAAATGAGACATTGTTGAGCTTGTTCGTTAACAATGCGCTTTAGATACCTCGGATGCAATTGTGTTTCTCTTTTTTGCTTTGTGACGCGGGGCTTCGGTGACCGGTAGCTTCAATTCTATTTTATAATTTTTTATTAATACTACAAGATTAACACTAAAACTACCAAACCGGTCAAATGACCGGTCCACAAGTTTCTTATTATAAGGTGCACATTTTGTTAAAGTACATTCCTTGAAATCAGCATTGATTTTCATCAAGATAAAGAATAAATGTGTGTGCCAATTTATGCTTCGTCGTTTGTATATTTATTCTTTAACTTCATTTTTAATTTCAAAGTAAGTGTACATTATATGTCGGTAGGTTTAGTGTTAATACTGTATGTATAATACTATATTATAGTATGTATAATACTATAATACTATATTATACATACAGTAATTGTATGTATAATTAATATTAACACTTAGACCGCACGTCTACGCAGTCAAATGTCGCCAGGGTCTGGCAGTATTTTTGAAGAATTAATTTTAAAGAACTTTGTTGAATTCACGAAAAAGTAATTGTATTTCGTATTGAAATACGAAGCCAAGAGTAATATCCACACTTGTTTACATTCATAAATTATCACTCAAAGAGTGTGGTACTGACCAACAACCTTCGGCGGTAGCATCACACATGTTGTGTGAGCGGTCGTTAAAGTGTTAATACTATAAGATACGTTAATTTTGTATCGTGTTACGTTACGTATCGAGAACTCGTATCTTATATTGCAACACGTGAAGATTGCATTTACAGTTGACATTAACTACCAAGTAAATTAACAATAATATTCCTAATATGAGACAGTAAAAATAATATTAAACTCTAGTCTATAGAATAGCAACTCAAGTTTGAGCAGTAAATTTTGATTGATAGCTTATTAAGACGTGAAGATTTACAGTCGATATTTAAGAGATGGCTATATTATCTATTAGATGGCTAGATATTAGAGTTCTATCTATTAGAGCTTTCTAAATGAGCCTCTTATCTTCTATGAGAGCTGCGTAAAGCTTCCTGGTTATATCTACTAAGGAACTATCGTCTATGGTAGCTTCTGCTTATCGGTCTATAGTAGCTCTACGGGGCGTTTGTTTCACCTTCAAGATCTTCTGCATCTCAACCACGTTGCATATTTATGGCGAAATATTTCGAAACTTTGGGATTTGGGTATTTGAGGGGTCATTTGGGGATTTGTGATTTAAGAATTTGTAATTTTAAAACTGTTAACATTTTTGAATTTAAGGATTCATTAAAGCTACATAATATGTACTGAACTTAAAATTAAAAATGAAGTTCAAAAATAAACAAACGAAACATAAATTAGTGCACACATTTATTCTTTATGTTGAAAATCAATTCTGATTTTAAAAAATGTATTTTAACAATATGTGTTCCTTGTAACAAGAAACTTGTGGAGTCAGTTGACCAGTCTGGTAGTTTTAGTGTTAATTGGGGTAGAAATTTGAAGACCTAAGAATGTGTAGATTTAGGATTTTGAAATTTTAGAACTGTTAAAATTTTTGAATTTGAGGATTCATTAAAGCTACATAATATGTACTGAACTTAAATTAAGAATGAAGTTCAAAAATAAACAAACGAAACATAAATTAGTGCACACATTTATTCTTTATGTTGATGATCAATTCTGATTTTAAAAAATGTATTTTAACAAAATGTGTTCCTTATAACAAGAAACTTGTGGAGTCATTTGACCAGTCTGGTAGTTTTAGTGTTAATTGGGGTAGAAATTTGAAGACCTAAGAATGTGTAGATTTAGGATTTTGAAATTTTAGAAATGTTAACATTTTTGAATTTAAGGATTCATTAAAGCTACATAATATTTACTGAACTTAAAATTAAAAATGAAGTTCAAAAATAAACAAACGAAACATAAATTAGTGCACACATTTATTCTTTATGTTGAAAATCAATTCTGATTTCAGGAAATGTATTTTAACAAAATTTGTTCCTTATAACAAGAAACTTGTGGAGTCATTTGACCAGTCTGGTAGTTTTAGTGTTAATTGGGGTAGAAATTTGAAGACCTAAGAATGTGTAGATTTAGGATTTTGAAATTTTAGAAATGTTAAAATTTTTGAATTTGAGGATTCATTAAAGCTACATAATATGTACTGAACTTAAAATTAAAAATGAAGTTCAAAAATAAATAAACAAACGAAACATAAATTAGTGCACACATTTATTCTTTATGTTGATGATCAATTCTGATTTTAAAAAATGTATTTTAACAAAATGTGTTCCTTATAACAAGAAACTTGTGGAGTGGTCATTAGTTTGGTAGTTTTACCGTTAATTGGGGGTAGAAATTTTAAAATTTTAAGAATGTTGAAATTTTTGAACTTGTGGATTCATTAATTGTTGGTAGAAATTTAGATACTTGAGAATATGAGGATTCACGACTTTGAAATTTTAGGAACGTTTTAAAACTTTAAGGAATTTGTGGATTCATTAATTGTTGGTAGAAATTTAGATACTTGAGAATATAGTGATTCAGAACTTTGAAATTTTAGAAACGTTCTAAAACTTGAAAATACATGAGAATAAATTTGGAAGTACCAGCAAAATTGCAAATTTCCTCTCTTAATAATATAAAAAGTAAAACCTTGCAACCTAACCAAAGCCACCCTTAAAATACCCATCAATCCAAAGATATCAGCCCAGAATCCGAAATGTCCCGTGAAAGCACGTCGATCGACTAAAGAAGCATCCAAACAATGTCCGACACGATGAGTCGATCGACTCGTATCAAACGGAGAAACACTTGCCCGTCTTCCGGGCAGTTTACATAATCGCGGCACATGGACAACTATAAGAAGCAGCGCGGTAGGGTGTTGTATGCTCAGTGAATCAGCGTACAAGCTGGTTCAGTGACGAAGCCCTTGAACGAATAGTAGAAAGGCGATAAGTCCGATTCTCCGTGATCCAATTAAGCGGCAGATCCTGAGCCCGTGGACACGCGGTTTACGGATACGCGATCGTTCGACAAGAGGGTGTGTAGCGGCTGCACGTAACACCGTTGCGACACGGCTTATCTGTCGACGGGTGTTCCGATTCGGCGAACACGGAAAACCCGTTCCTGGATAACCAAAGCGTCGAATTAGCCGCCGAGGAAACTGACCGAGAGCGTCGACACGCGTTTCGCCTTCGGCTTCGCCGAGCGGGTGATTCGCTTTAACCGTGCATCAATCATTACATTTTAACGCGACCACTCATTTTTCGACTGTTCGATACAAGTTTTATTCGATGGGATTAACGTTCTTTATAGTGGTACATTTTCAAATTTTTTTTTATTAATTTTTCCACCACTCAATACAAATTTTATTCGATGGGATTCATGTTCTTTATAGTGGGACATTTTGCAAATTTTTTTTACTATTCATTTTTCCACTATTTTATACAAATTTTATTTGATGGGACTAACATTCTTCATAGTGGGACATTTTGCAAATTTTTTTTTAACTACTCATTTTTTGATCATTCAATACAAATTTTATTTGGTGGAATTAATAGATTCTTCATAGTGGGATATTTTGCAAATTTTTTTTACTATTCATTTTTCCACTATTTTATACAAATTTTATTTGATGGGACTAACATTCTTCATAGTGGGATATTTTGCAAATTTTTTTTACTACTCACTTTTCCACTATTTTATACAAATTTTATTCGATGGGATTAACGTTCTTTACAGTGGCACATTTTCAAATTTTTTTTTATTAATTTTTCCACCACTCAATACAAATTTTATTCGATGGAATTAATGTTCTTTATAGTGGGACATTTTGCAATTTTTTTTTAACTACTCATTTTTTGATCATTCAATACAAATTTTATTTGGTGGAATTAATAGACTCGTTGTAGTGAGACATTTTGCAAATTTTTTTTAACTACTCATCTTTTGATCATTCAATACAAATTTTATTTGGTGGAATTAATAGATTCGTTGTAGTGGGATATTTTCCAATTTTTTGTTTTACTATTCATTTTTCCACCATTTTATACAAATTTTATACGATGGGATTGACATTCTTGGTAGTGGGATATTTTCCAATTTTTTTTTTTTACTATTCATTTCTCCACAATTTTATCCAAATTTTATTTGATGGGACTAACATTCTTTATAGTGCGATATTTTTCAAATTTTTTTTACTACTCATATTTCGATTATTCTATACAAATTTTATTCGATGAAATTAATAGATTCTTCATAGTGGGACATTTTTCAAATTTTTTTTTAAGTACTCATTTTTCGACTGTTCAATACTTAAGAAATTTTAAGCGACTACAATTAATATTCTTGATAGTGAGGCATTTTTCAAATTTTTTTTAACTACTAATTTTTCGACTACTTAATACCTAACAAATTTTATTCGATTACAGTTGATATTCTTGATAGTGGGACATTTTCTAATTTTTTTTTAACTACTCATTTTTCGACTATTTAATACCTAACAAATTTTATTCGAGTATAATTAACATTTTTGATAGTAGAATATTTAAAAAATTTTTTTTTAACCACTCAGTTTTCGACTATTCAGTACCTAACAAATTTTAGTCGACTACAATTGACAGTCTTGATAGTGGGACATTTTTCAAATTTTTTTACTTTTGGAAAATTGTGAAAATTTTCTTTTTGTACTTGTTTAAGATTTTAGCAATGTTTTTTACTTTTGGAAAATTGTGAAGATTTTCGTTTTGTACTTCTTCAAGATTTTAACAATGTTTTTTATTTGTAGAAAATTGTGAAGGTTTTCTTTTTGTACTTCTTTAAGATTTTGATAAAGGTTTTTTACTTTTGAATAATTGTGAAGGTTTTTCTTTTGTACTTCTTCAAGATATTGATAATGTTTTTTATTTGTAGAAAATTATGAAGGTTTTCTTTTTGTACTTCTTTAAGATTTTGACAATGTTAGAGCACAGAGAGACTAAACTATAGTTAGCACTGTAGGTGGTTCCTTAGGGATGGTTCTTTAGGAAATATGAAACTTGAAATTCTGGCAAAGATTTAGTTCATCTTGAGGATACTTTCTTGATATTAAGAAGACTTGTAACACTGTATATGTTAAAATAAGGCAGCATAATGTCTCTCAGTCACCAAATATTGGTATAAGATTTCCTATAACGACACAGGTCAGATGGGCCTCACAATACAGACAAGACATCAAACAAACCTCATATGCTATAGGACATACCACATATTCATATACAGCAATCTACTTCGTTACTAAATTTTGTATACAAGTAGTCCTCCTTCCTACTGACTGTTATCATCAAATTCTCTATAAGAACATATATAAATGACTAACAATATACAGCTTGAATGCATTCTGCCTCTTAGTTAGCAAGTTATGAAAAACCCCTATAGCGACACAGACAAGATACAGCTCGAAAAGCGAGCTAAGACATCTTCCTATCAAACAGCCTGACTTCCCAAGAATAAAATCACACCAGCAGCCTATCATCAATAATAGTAACACAAAGTACCAAGCCCGAGTTCATCCAAGACCCCAAGAATCAGCCATTGCCAAAAACACCGCAGTCTTAGCCTTCCCCTGTAGCAACACAGCGAATATCGAGGCCCTCAGAACAAACAGCCCCAAAGTTCTATCAGTCTACCAATATAGTTCAGGCTCGAGACGGTTCAGCCAAGGCTCTCTAATCTGGCAAAGCGTGTCGTTTCAATCGGAATGTAAACTCACTTTCTTCCGGATGTTTGACGGTGGAGAAGCAGCCGTCCGCGGACAGGTATAGCAAGAGCGCCCCGTTCGCGGGCAGCTCCTTGAATCCGCTAGCGAGGAACACCTGTACCTGGCTGTAGGTTGGCTTGTACAGCAGGTACTTGTGTGGATTGTCGCGTCTTGGCGCTCCGTTCTCCGCGCCGGGATACGGGCCAGGCCTGAAGGGCATCCTGCCAGCGGGCGAGGCGTCGTGCAGGTGGTTCGGGTCGTCCCTCGGCTCCCGCTCGAGGGTCTGCAGCATCCTGAACATGTCCATCGACAATTCACTGAATTTCACCTGGTCGGCGCAATTGCCGACGATCAGGATCTCCTGCAGGGATAGGCACATGGGTGGCGTACGTTCGACTGGCGGCGAGGTCTGCGGTCCTAGCCTGTGGGTCAGAATCACCGGGTTCGAGTCCGAGTGCACGACCCCGACCGCCGACTCGGCCTTCACGAACGCCTTGATCTCGTCCAGCACCAGGTTCCACTCGAGCTGATCGTCCGGCTCGTAGGTGCTCGTGTAGTCCGCGATCTGGGCGTCCAGCTCCTGCACCAGCTCGCGCACCAGCTTCATACGGTTCAGCAGCAGGCACACCACGATGAACCGGGCGTAGTACCTCAGCTTCTTCACCATCAGGTCGCTGCGGTCCTCCTTCGCGGCACGGCTGTAGTACGCCCGGCCTCTTATCGCCGCGTAGAACGAGTAGGCCTCGTGCAGGTAACTGGTCTCGCTGGTGCGCAGGTAGTAGTGGTAGTAGAGTTGGCCGATCTTGCTCGCGATTTCGCCGATCTGCCACCTCTTCAGGCCGTACTTTGTGTCCAGTATCGTCCTGCAACAACTCTGCGTTACTCATATTGCTTTACTACCGCCATTCAAATTATTCTACAGTTTCAGATGCTTACGGATATTTACTCTGCTGGATCCAGGAATTTCAGAACGTATTAAAGGAATATGCAATAATGAAAAACATCGCACACGTTCTACAATTTTGATTTATGTCAGGTTAGGTAAGTTAGGTGTGTTAGGTATGTTAGGTTGGTTAGGTAAGTTAGGCCCATTAGGTGTGTTAGGTATGTCAGGTTAGGTAAGTTAAGTGTGTTAGGTACGTTGGATTAGGTAGGTTAGGTGTGTCAGATAGGTCAGATATGTTAGGTAGGTTAGGTAGGTTAGGTAGGTTAGGCAGATCGGGTTGGTTAGGTAGGTTAGGTAGGCTAGGTAGGTTAGGTGGGTCAGATAGGTCAGATAGGTTAGGTAGGTTAGGTAGGTTAGATAGGTTAGGTAGGTTAGGTAGCTCAGGTTGGTTAGGTAGGTTAGGTAGGCTAGGCAGGTTAGGTGGGTCAGATAGGTCAGATAGGTTAGATAGGTTAGATAGGTTAGGTAGGTTAGGTAGGTTAGTGCTGTCCACCGGAAACCTCGCGTCTCGAATCGCATCCCGAAATTGACGACTCCATTTTAAAATCGCGGCCACGTCGATTGTCCGCGTCTTCGATAAAAAAAGAAAGGAAAAAAAAATAAAAGCGTATAGACAGCAGCCTCGAGTTACGATACTTTTGAAACAGGTGCTCGCGCGTAGCAGAAAGTTTCTCCATTGTTTTGACGCGCGTTGCCGCGCTCCTGAAAGAGCATCCCCGTTATTTATTAACAGCCGACAACGGCGCGGAGCGGGTACGATCGCGCGTTTGTGAGCGTATCGCGTGCGACGCGCGAACACGCGAGTGCCGTGAATAGCTGGATAGACAATTGACTCTTTGTCGAATCACGCCGCTACACCCCTGTCTACCGATGACACTTTACGATCAAGAGGAAAGGGACAAAGGGTCGAAGATTAGCCGGCCATCCGGGTAACGGAATCGAACGGGTAAATAAAGAGATGGTAGGAAAAATGGTGGGCGATGATGACGGTCAGTTAGAGGGATGCTGGGTATCGGGAGGACAGTTACGGGGCGGTTATTTCTTGCAAGATTCTTTGCGGTTACATCTGTCAGAGTTATATTTGTCAGTAATGGAAATGGGTGTAACAATGAATTAACTAATATTTATAACTATTTAATAACTTTAACACAAATTAACACTGAATGAATTTATTTTGAAACATGAAACAATAACCAGAAAGGAGCTTTTAAATAAAACACAAGATCTTTTCAAATACGTGTTCAATATTATAATAACCAAGAGAAACAGTAATGAATAAAATTATAGATATTATTTTAATTTAACATTTGAGGAGCTAATTGAAACGAGCGGTATCATATAAATGGTAGATAAATATACAAACTTGATTACCGACTTATTGGTAAATTACTGACATACTTGTATATTTATTTTTGCTATTTTCAACAATTAGAGTTACGTTTGTCGAGGTTTCAAATTTTTATTGAGATGGAGAGTTAATTTGTATTTTAATTCGTTTATAGTTTATTTCTTAGTTGGTCTATTTTTAGTTTGAAAGTTTTGTTGGGGGCTGAAGAATTGTTGGATCATATGTGGACTTTGAAGAGCTTTGAGATTTGGGGATTTTTGGATCTATGGACATTGGGAGTTTGGAAATTTTAGAAGTTATGGAGTCGGAGGTTTAAGAACTTGAGGATATAGAATATAGAAGCATAAGAGTACTGCAATTATAAAATCTATGGATGCAGATATAAGTGCTGAAGATAAGGTCTGAACATTTAGATATTTTAGTATGTAGGTACCACAAGGATTTTGAAATTGTAGGATCATATGATATGGTTGTCCAAAATCATACTTGAGTATATAGGAAGCATAAGAGTACTCCTATTATAAAATCTAAGTATGAAGACATAAACACTGCAGATAAGGTTTGAACATTTAGATATTTTAGTATGTAGATAGCATAAGGATTTTGAATTGTAGGATCATATGATTTGGTTGTTCAAAACCAGGATACATGGAGTATATAGAAATTCAAAAATCCTAAGTGCATACATTATAAAATTATGTTAAAGTGGTTGGTTTCTAAGTATATAGAAAAATCAAATATTCTAAAATGCATACATTATAGAATTATGTTAAAGTCGTTGTTTTCTCAGTATGTAAAAATTCAAAAATCCTAAAGTGTATACATTATAGAACTATATTAAAGTGATTGGTTTTTAAGTATGTAAAAATTCAAAAATCCTACAGTTCATACATTATAGAATTATGTTAAAATGGTTGGTTTCTAAGTATATAGAAAAATCAAATATTCTAAAATGCATACATTATAGAATTATGTTAAAGTCATTGATTTCTCAGTATGTAAAAATTCAAAAATCCTAAAGTGTATACATTACAGAACTATATTAAGTGATTGGTTCTTAAGTATGTAAAAATTAAAAAACCCTAGAGTGCACACATTAAAGAATTATGTTAAAGTGTTTGGTTCTTAAGTATATAAAAATTCAAAAATCCTACAGTGCACACATTACAGAATAATGTTAAAGCCGTTGTTTTCTCAGTATATAAAAATTCAAAACTCCTAAAATGCATACATTATAGAATTACATAAAAGTCATTAACGTCTGAAATTCTTAAAACATCCTCAAACACCCACATCATCATTCGAACCACCCAAATCCCAAATTTCTCTTAAAACTGTCAAATCACCCACTCTCCAAATTCCCTAACCCACCCTTCAAAAATCTTGAAATTCTAAAACTCAGAAGTCGATGAATGAAAAAATTGGAAACCGTCGAAAGGTAAAAGAGTATCGCGGAAATTGTAAGATCTCTGGAAACTCGAGCGCGTTCCATTGACGGTTGAAACGTTCACGGTCCATAGCCCGCGGCGCATCCCCCAACGTTCCCTAGGGGAGTCCGTATTCGCTCCCCAGCGTACACGAGGTATGATCTGGTCACGTGGTTTCCGTGGTAGCAGCCTAAGCAGCGATCGCGGTACTCGGATCGACCGCGTCGAAGGCGGGACAGTAGGGTACGCGGTTTTTCAAAGCTCTCCCGCGTCGAAACTCGCGTTCCTCGAAGAAAAAAATAAGAAGATAATAATAACGCGGCACGATCGATCGGATCGCAAAATTGTACCCCGGTAGGGATCCACTAAAAATATCTGTGCACGTCCCGCAGCATCGCGAACACGCGCACGCACACATAATCCTTCACTCGCGCACACAATCTCCATTCACGCTCGTCACATGGTGTCCCAGCGCGTGAAAGGGCGGAAGTCCTGCGTAGAGAGAGCGACGGAGAAAGAACGAAATAGAAAGAGAGAGAGAGAGAGAGAGGGAGGACACTAAGGGAAAGAGAAAGAGATCTCGATCGTCCACGTTTTCCGCAGGGACGAAAGGGAAGATTTGGCGGAAAATCCAGGATCGAAAACGTGGTCGAATCGCGTTTGGACCTCGTGGCGATTCCGCGCGATCGATCCCCGTGCACGCTCTCGATGAGTCAGCCCGGTCGACCGACTGGACACTCACCTGTGCTGCTGCTGGAACTTCCACAGCTTGGTGTAGATGTCAAAGGTGCGCCCGAAGTAGCCCTGCCACTGCTTGTGCCCGTACTGTGGCAGATCCCGTAGCCCGTTGAACAGCTGCTTGCTCTTCTCGAGCAGGTGGCAGAACTCCAGGACGACTTTGCGCTCGTGGTCGTCCATGCCAGCCATCATGACCATCTTTTCGGTGAATCGAGATCGCGGCCACTGGCTGGACGGCCCTTCAGACGACGGTCGCGGTGGCCCCGCGTGATGGCGCCTGCCGATTCCGCCACCCTCTCTTGCACTATGACTTAGACGCCGACGAACGCGCCGCCGAACCAATCAATACTTGCCCACCCCGCATCAGGGGGCGCACCGTGCGTGTCGCGGACGCCACCGTCGCGACGACGACGCGACACGCCGGCCACCACCGACCCGCAACGGACGCTTGGGACATCTGTGCGAACGAAGGATAGATCTACTGAACGCTTTTAGATCGATTCATTTTGGCTTCATGGTAACTTCTGAAGCTGTAGTAACGTTTTACCGATTAGGTTGGGTTATCGAGGGTTGATTCTGAAGGGGTGTTTGGACTGTTTAATTGTAGATTTACGGAGCCCGTCAAAATGACGGATAATAGGTCTATTTTAGATGACAAAACTTGTTAACCCTTAGTAGCCTGATTTACGAAAGTGATTTATTTTTAATATTACTGTGTTTGCTTGAGGGTCTAGATGAAGGGAAAAATAGCTAAAAAAATCACAATATTTATTTTACATATTTATTTAGAAAAAAAAAACAGGTTTTGATACTTCAGGCATTAACAACATAAAGAAATCAGATATACCTATGCACTCGCAAAAAATAAATATATCATAGCGAAAATAATATATTCACTTACCTCAAAAGTATTTATATTCTTCAGAAAAAGAAAATATATCAAAGTATTCAACAAAACTTTTAGTAAAATGTGTTTACTTGTTCACTTTGCCGCGCAAGTAATATGTCATAGATAAAATAAAACAATAATGACATTTGATTTTTTTTTTAATTTCGTTGGAAAGAATATTATTCAACAGTAAAATACGTACAGCCAACCTATAAAAAAAAACTAATAGTAATGTGAACATTCGGTTTAAAAGATTTGTATCAAAATTGAAATTGAAATCTAGGTTATTAAGGGTTAAGAAACTTTTGTAAAAATGTCAGCTTTTATTGACTTTCAGCAAAATAATGTTTTAGGCAGTTCACATATCATCTGCAATTTATTTATTTTTCTACTTTAGTTAAAATTTAAATGTAAGTGACCATAAACGTCCGTAAATCTGTTAATACTGTATTGGTAAATGTAGCGATAGGGAATCGATACTGTGATGGAACTATTATTTTTATGCAAAGTTTGAGTTTGGGTGTTTCTGTTGAGGGTAAGATTCTTTGGAAATGTTTTTTTGTGAGAGTGAATGATAGAAGTTGGGTAATTTTAGTATTTGAGAGGATTTGGGAATTTGAGAATTTGTAGATTTTTAGTTAAAAGATGTATATTTACGAGTTGTGTACATTTCTGTATATAGAGATCAGTACGAGCTACATATCTTGTTTTGCTAAACTAAGATCACTACTATATCTTTATATTTCCATATACAAATATATTTCAATATTTATAAATATCTATATAGTCCTTAAACTATTATAAACTACATAAGATGTAACTAATAAACTATAACTAATTGAAAGTTGATGTTTTATTTCAAAATACTTACGATTCCCGCCACAATTTAAAAGTTAGAGATATGATATTTTAAAAGCGTACACATATACATTTTTATATTTTCATTACTATTTATACATTGTATATGTTTTTAATAACAAATTCCATTATTATATTATTGATATAGAATTCTTTAGAAACGATAAAAAATTGAGAAACAAAGTTAGGAGAGAAAGTACGATTTGAAATAAGAGGTGCGTAATGGCGGCCGCTAGATGGTTGCAGTGCTTCAGGCGCCGTTCGATGTAATTGATTTTTACAGTCGATTTTAACATTTCCAAGAAGCTGTAATTAAATATATTGAGTTTCGTTGTGATTATATGATATTTCTCAAGTATTTTTGATTCTCAAAATTGAGTAGTATTTGAGAAATATACAAGTTTGGTATTACGGTAATGTCTATCGTAGATACTAGATGGCGATAAGGTCACCGTCTTGGCAGCGCGATGTGTTGTGATATTGAAAATTACTTACAATTTGAATGGAAGAGAGTAGTTAGAAGTGGGAGTAGTGTGAGAATTGGGGAATTTTAGAGAGTGGAATTTGCAAAATTGGGAAATTGGGAAATTTGGAATTTGGAGAATTGAGAAATTGGAGAATTTGGAATTTGGAGAGCTTGGAATTTGGATAGCTTGGAATTTAGACAGCTTGGAATTTGAACAGCTTGGAATTTGGGAAATTTGGAATTTGGAGAATTGAGAAATTGGGGAATCTGGAATTTCGACAGCTTGGAATTTGGACAGCTTGGAATTTGGAGAATCTGGAATTTGGACAGCTTGGAATTTGGTAAATTTGAAACTTGAAGAACTTGAAATTTGAAGAATTGGAAATTTGAAGAAGCTGAAAAGTTGCAATATTACGAATTTCAAAAATTACCACAATTCTCCCAAAACCCAATTCAATCTACTCCTCCCAAAAAACCCACTTGTCCAGCCTTTCTCTCTGAATCCGTATTTCCCTCGTAAAGGCCGCATCGTTTATTTTCCAATAATTAAAATTTCGCAGCTGAAGGGCCTCTGTCGGGGGCGCGAAAGGTGGTAGGGAATCTGGTGGCGAACGAAGAGGGAGGTGCTCGACACTTTCGTTGTCGTGGCTCGTTACGGCTGCAGAAAGGGTGGGAGTTTTGCCGCCCTGCTAGTCGTCCACCGCCGTCGGCGGAGATTAATTAACTAGATAACGGTCGGTGGCTGCGAGGGAACGTTGGACGAAGAGGGACAACGGAGAAACCGCGATAGCTTCTCATGGGGGTAAAACGATACAGTACACCGTAACATACTCATCGATACCAATAAGACAACTACTTCCCTAACAAACTTTTATGCATTTCTAACTCTGTTTATTTATTACTATTAATATTTTATAATGACACATTACTTTCTGAGTACTTTCTGAGTGGGGTGAGATAATTTTAGGGATGAGGAGATTTAAGATTTATGTAATTTTGATTTTAGGATTTTGGGAGTAGATTGAAGGGTTGCAGGATTGCAGGATTGCAGGATTGCAAGATTTTAGGATTGCAGGATTTTAGAATTGCAGGATTTTAGGATTGCAGGATTTTAGGATTGCAGGATTTTAGGATTGCTGGATTTTAGAATTTCAGGATTTTAGGATCGCAGGGTTTTAGGATCTCAGGATTTTAGAAATCTCAGGATTTTAGGATCTCAAGATTTTAGGATCTCAGGATTTTAGTATCTCAGGATTTTAGGATCTCAGGATTTTAGAATTTCAGAATTTTAGGATCTCAGGATTTTAGAATTTCAGAATTTTAGAATTTCAGAATTTTAGGATCTCAGGATTTTAGGATTGCAGGATATTAGGATCTCAAGATTTTAGGATCTCAGGATTTTAGTATCTCAAAATTTTAGGATCTCAGGATTTTAGTATCTCAGGATTTTAGTATCTCAGGATTTTAGTATTTCAAAATTTTAGGATCTCAGGATTTTAGAATTTCAGAATTTTAGGATCTCAGGATTTTAGGATCTCAGGATTTTAGAATTTCAGGATTTTAGGATCTCAGGATAGGATTTTTTAATGGGAGACTAGATAGTAAGGTACATAGAGTCTGATAGTATGAAAGGATTCTACTACACTTTCTTAACTCTCAGATCAGACATTTTGGATTCAAGGAGAATGTCTAAGTTATTGAACCTTAGGTGGTAGAATGACTTCTAGTGTTCCTCTTGAACTCCTAAGATCTTCAAGTCTAAGACTGCCTAGTGTAGTGTTATCTATATCTATTCCCTAGATATAGTGTTATTGGAACAACCACTAACAAGTTTGTAAGTTTGTAACAATAGAGTTAAATTCATTTATTAAGACACGTAATGTGACTTTAATCAAGAACGACAGCTAACTCTCTACCTCTGGAGTGTTGTACGTTTGTAACAGTAGAGTTAAATTCATTTATTAAGACACGTAATGTGACTTTAATCAAGAACGACAACTAACTGTCTACCTCTGGAGTGTTGTACGTTTGTAACAGTAGAGTTAAATTCATTTATTAGACACGTAATGTGACTCTAATCAAGAATGACAACTAACTGTCCACCTCTGAAGAGTTGTAAGTTTGTAAGAGTAGAGTTAAATTCATTTATTAAACAGATGAAGTAACTCTAACCAAGAATGACAACTAACTGTCCACCTCTGAAGAGTTGTAAGTTTGTAACAGTAGAGTTAAATTCATTTATTAAGACACGTAATGTGACTCTAATCGAGAATGACAACTAGCTGTCCACCTCTGAAGAGTTGTACGTTTGTAACAGTAGAGCTAAATTCATTTATTAAGACACGTAATGTGACTCTAATCAAGAACGACAACTAACTGTCCACCTCTGGAGTGTTCTCTAAAAGAAAGCTTACTTACTGTCCTAAGTATGAGGACGTACTACCAGCTCAGGGTGGTCCACTCATCTTTCAATCCATAAAATCGTCATCAAACCTGGATAACCTCAGACAACCTGAACATCTGACCCTTTAGAGCTAACTATCTAGACTAGGTACTACAAGAGCTAGTACAAGAGCTAGTACAAGAGCTAGTACAAGAGCTAGTACAAGAGCTAGTACAAGAGCTAATACAAGAGCTAGTACAAGAGCTAGTACAAGAGCTAGTACAAGAGATAGTACAAGAGCTAGTACAAGAGCTAGTACAAGAGCTAGTACAAAACCTAGTACAAGAGCTAGTACGAGAGTTAGTACAAAAGCTAGTACAAAAGCTAGTACAAGAGCTAGTACAAAAGCTAGTACAAGAACTAGTACAAGAGCTAGTACAAGAGCTAGTACAAGAGCTAATACAAGAGCTAGTACAAGAGCTAGTACAAGAGCTAGTACAAGAGCTAGTACAAGAGCTAGTACAAGAGCTAATACAAGAGCTAGTACAAGAGCTAGTACAAGAGCTAGTACAAGAGCTAGTACAAGAGATAGTACAAGAGCTAGTACAAAACCTAGTACAAGAGCTAGTACAAGAGCTAGTACAAGAGCTAGTACAAAACCTAGTACAAGAGCTAGTACGAGAGTTAGTACAAAAGCTAGTACAAAAGCTAGTACAAGAGCTAGTACAAGAGCTAGTACAAGAGCTAGTACAAGAGCTAGTACAAGAGCTAGTACAAAACCTAGTACAAGAGCTAGTACGAGAGTTAGTACAAAAGCTAGTACAAAAGCTAGTACAAGAGCTAGTACAAAAGCTAGTACAAGAACTAGTACAAGAGCTAGTACAAGAGCTAGTACAAGAGCTAATACAAGAGCTAGTACAAGAGCTAGTACAAGAGCTAGTACAAGAGCTAGTACAAGAGATAGTACAAGAGCTAGTACAAAACCTAGTACAAGAGCTAGTACAAGAGCTAGTACAAGAGCTAGTACAAAACCTAGTACAAGAGCTAGTACGAGAGTTAGTACAAAAGCTAGTACAAAAGCTAGTACAAGAGCTAGTACAAGAGCTAGTACAAGAGCTAGTACAAGAGCTAGTACAAGAGCTAGTACAAAACCTAGTACAAGAGCTAGTACGAGAGTTAGTACAAAAGCTAGTACAAAAGCTAGTACAAGAGCTAGTACAAAAGCTAGTACAAGAACTAGTACAAGAGCTAGTACAAGAGCTAGTACAAGAGCTAATACAAGAGCTAGTACAAGAGCTAGTACAAGAGCTAGTACAAGAGCTAGTACAAGAGATAGTACAAGAGCTAGTACAAAACCTAGTACAAGAGCTAGTACAAGAGCTAGTACAAGAGCTAGTACAAAACCTAGTACAAGAGCTAGTACGAGAGTTAGTACAAAAGCTAGTACAAAAGCTAGTACAAGAGCTAGTACAAAAGCTAGTACAAGAACTAGTACAAGAGCTAGTACAAGAGCTAGTACAAGAGCTAATACAAGAGCTAGTACAAGAGCTAGTACAAGAGCTAGTACAAGAGCTAGTACAAGAGATAGTACAAGAGCTAGTACAAAACCTAGTACAAGAGCTAGTACAAGAGCTAGTACAAGAGCTAGTACAAAACCTAGTACAAGAGCTAGTACGAGAGTTAGTACAAAAGCTAGTACAAAAGCTAGTACAAGAGCTAGTACAAAAGCTAGTACAAGAACTAGTACAAGAGCTAGTACAAGAGCTAGTACAAGAGCTAATACAAGAGCTAGTACAAGAGCTAGTACAAGAGCTAGTACAAGAGCTAGTACAAGAGATAGTACAAGAGCTAGTACAAAACCTAGTACAAGAGCTAGTACAAGAGCTAGTACAAGAGCTAGTACAAAACCTAGTACAAGAGCTAGTACGAGAGTTAGTACAAAAGCTAGTACAAAAGCTAGTACAAGAGCTAGTACAAAAGCTAGTACAAGAACTAGTACAAGAGCTAGTACAAGAGCTAGTACAAAACCTAGTACAAGAACTAGTACAAAAGCTAGTACAAGAGCTAGTACAAGAGCTAGTACAAGAGCTAACCGTCTCCACTAAAGACCTCAAGCTTCCTTGAAGTATCCTGCTACCTGCTACCTGCTACCTGCTACCTGCCACCAGATACTAATGCTAGGTACCATGTTCTAGCATTCATACCTAATCCTCCGATCAGCCAAACTACATCGAATACTTTTTCAATCGCCGCAAGGGCAAATAACGGTAGCGGGTGCAAAGGAGACGGATAGAGGGTCGAAGCAGTCTACTGGCGGGCGTATATCGACTGTGTCGCCTCATCTACAAGTCAATCAGGCTCGCGTGCCAGCGACTCGTGAAGGCGGCCTGGTACACGTAAGTAAAGTAGCCGGCCCTCTGCTCCGGCCGACCGGCATGCCATTCGTACACGCCTCTATATATGTACCTACCTGTGCACTGTATCGAACACGACCGCCGACACGGCCACCTTTATGCCCGGTATGCAAGTATAATGTGCCGCTGCATATATGAATGCTTATGGTAATCCGCGCGAGCCAGCCTCGTTTCGACGTTGGCCCGGATGCCTGCTAGATAGACCTCGCCTCCATTGTTATCGCTAAGCGTACCCCGTGCCCCCTAGCTTTTCCTATCGCCCCTAATTCTACTGCCACCGAGGGAAATTGTGCGACAACCGTTGCACGCATCTGATACCACGTTTTTCCGCTCTAACTCGTGCTCTCCATTTTTAACGCGCCTCCAACGGCTGGCTGCTTCTTACGGATTTCTGTATGTACGTTTTTGGGCCGGGTAGGGTAGTTACCGTTAGCGAAGACGTATTTTTGAGGCTCGAAGGCGATCGCCCGCTGCTGTTTTGCTTTCGCGATTTGTGACGGGGTGGACCGGGTGAGGCGCGAACGGGAGGTCGTAAGCAGGTGATCGAGTGATAGGTGGTCGGTGAGAAGTCGCATGATCGGTGTGGGATTATTTGTTCGAACGCGGACGATTGGGAAAGGTTGTCCGAATGAAACGTTTATGAAGGATCATGGAGTGGTGAGGAACTGGTAAGAGAATTAAACTTGCTACGTCAGTGAGTCTCGGAGTGAATAAATTCTCTAGTTAAATTTATGGAAAGTTTGATCGTATTAAAGCAGTTAGTTATCGTAGAGGAAAAAGTATGAATGAGAGGTTTGAGGTAAATAGTGGATGAAATGTAATCGGTGAGCTATTCTTCAGAAGCTGATGCACCTAAACTGAAACCTACTAGCTTACAGTGACTACTAGCTTATAGTAACTACTAGCTTACAGTAACTACTAGCTCAGGGGTCGGCAACCTTTTGAGTCGGAAGAGTCAAAAATTACAATTTACAAAATTTCAAAGCTTTTAAAGAGCCACAAAATTTTGTCTTGCCAACAATAAATAGTACTCGCATAAATAAAGTTTTTTGATAAAAAAAAATACTCTATTTTTACATATATAAGTAGTGTTTTTCACAACAAAGTAGATAATATATATATGGCAAAGTTAGATAATGAGTTTTTTTTTTTGTTAAAATAAATAATATTTGCGTATGCAACTGAAGAGCGTGGTAATTCGATGCGTTGCGATTCCAGCGCTTAGTAATTCGATGCGCTGCGATTCCAGCGCTTGGTAATTTAATGCATTGTAATTCCAGCGCTTGGTAATTCAATGCATTGCAATTCCAACGCTTGGTAATTCAATGCATTGCAATTCCAGCGCGTGGTAATTCGATGCGTGGGAATTCCAGCGCTTGGTAATTCAATGTATTGCAATTCCAGCGCGTGGTAACTCGATGCATTGCAATTCCAGCGCTTGGTAATTCAATGCATTGTAATTCCAGCGCTTGGTAATTCAATGCATTGCAATTCCAGCGCTTGGTAATTCAATGCATTGCAATTCCAGCGCGTGGTAATTCGATGCGTGGGAATTCCAGCGCTTGGTAATTCAATGCATTGCAATTCCAGCGCTCGGTAATTTAATGCATTGCAATTCCAGCGCGTGGTTATTCGATGCGTGGGAATTCCAGCGCTTGGTAACTCAATGCATTGCAATTCCAGCGCTTGGTAATTCAATGCATTGCAATTCCAGCGCGTGGTAATTCGATGCATTGCAATTCCTGCGCTTGGTAATTCAATGTATCGCAATTCCAGCGCTTGGTAATTCAATGCATTGAAATTCCAGCGCGTGGTAATTCGATGCGTGGGAATTCCAGCGCTTGGTAATTCAATGCATTGCAATTCCAGCGCTTGGTAATTCAATGCATTGCAATTCCAGCGCGTGGTAATTCGATGCTTGGGAATTCCAGCGCTTGGTAATTTAATGCATTGCAATTCCAGCGCGTGGTTATTCGATGCGTGGGAATTCCAGCGCTTGGTAATTCAATGCATTGTAATTCCAGCGCTTGGTAATTCAATGCATTGCAATTCCAGCGCTTGGTAATTCAATGCATTGCAATTCCAGCGCGTGGTAATTCGATGCTTGAGAATTCCAGCGCTTGGTAATTCAATGCATTGCAATTCCAGCGCGTGGTAATTCGATGCGTTGCAATTCCTGCGCTTGGTAATTCAATGTATTGCAATTCCAGCGCTTGGTAATTCAATGCATTGCAATTCCAGCGCGTGGTAATTCGATGCGTCGTTCTCTCTTTCTAAACTGTTTCTTTCTTCTTTTACTGATGACTTTTCGAGGAGAGGTGTTTTACCAGCGACGACACAGTCCGTCAGAATCATTCTTAGAGTCTACATCGTGTTATTACTCGTACACTTTATAATAAACTTGTGTGGAACGCAACATAGACTATAATTATTATTTTAACCCTTCGCATAGTAACTACTTAAACTTACTACGTCAGTGAGTCTCGGAGTGAATAAATTCTCTCGTTAAAATGGAAAATTTCGTATTAAAGCAATCAGTTATCGTAGAAGAAAAAGTATGAATGAAAGGTTGAAACAGTGGACGAAATGTAATCGGTGAGTCAGAGGTCGATCGATGGTGAATCGAAAGCATGGTACGAGCACATGGTTCAAGTCATGGACACCGTAGTGCATGGCAGCCTGTCCGAGTATAGACGAGCGATCATATCGGGCCGTTAACTGATATTAATAGCAGGGCGCGGTGAACTCGCTCCTACTTGCTTTCTCTCCCTCTTCGCGCGTCTCTCCCCTTTTCTCTCTCTCTCTGTTACAAGACCGTTCTAACGGCTGTCCCACCTAAGGGACCCTTTGCCCTAATTGTAACAAATTAAATCACGCGATATCGACGATTCCCTCGGGTGAAATGTACGCGCGCGGCAGAAGCGTGCCGCGATTGTGCACGCCTTTTCAACGCTTTAATCTATCTTCGTTGGCCCATTGTTTCCAATTAAGGGGCACGGGATTTACAACGAGTACGCTCGTTCATTCGAACTAAGTAGTTCTGCAATTTTCTTTGCGCTCATCTCGCAGCTACGGGTGCCAAAGGTGTAGCGATATATTGCGTGGCGATATCACGGTTGGTTCTTAAATTATGTACGATCTCAGTGATTTAGTGATTTTACGATATTAAACACTTCAAGATTTCAAATTTACATATTTTTATTTATTAGAGTTGCGAAGTTTCAAGTTTGCAAAGTCTTAGAGTATCAAATTTTAAAGATTGACAGAATTGGTGATAAAATGAGTGGTGATATAAAATGTGGTGATGCGACGCGTGTAAATATATCATATGACAATGTAACGCGTGGTATTCTGACGCGGAAATATTTAATTTGCGTGGTATTGTGGTGTGCGGCGATATAACGCGAGGAATAAGAGTGCACGGCGATATAACACGAGGAATTCCAGTGCGACGTGATTTAACGTGTGGAGACGTATTGCGTGGTTGCATAATGTGTGGAGATATCTATTATGCGTGGGATTCTAACAAACGGCGATATAACGCGAGGAATTCCAACGCGTGGCGATATAACGCGTGGAGATATAATGCGTAGTTAGATTATGCGTGGACATATGTATTATGCATGGAATTCGAGCACACGGCGATATAATGCGAGGAATTCCAACAATTGGCGATATAACGCGAGGAAGTCCAACGATCGGCGATATAACGCGTGGAAACGTAATGCGTGGTAATACAACGCGTGGACATATCTATTATGCATGGAATTCGAGCACACGGCGATATAATGCGAGGAATTCTAACGCGTGGCGATATAACGCGAGGAATTCCAGCACGTGGCGATATAACGCGTGGAAGTATAACGCATAGTAATTCCACGCGTGGAGATATCTATTATGCGTGGAATTCGAGCACACGGCCATATAACGCGAGGAATTCCAACGCGTGGCGATGTAACGCGAGGAATTCTAACGCTTGGAGATATAACGCGTGGAAATATAATGCGTAGTAATTCCACGCGTGGAGATAACTATTATGCGTGGAATTCAAGCACACGGCCATATAATGCGAGGAATTCCAACGCGTGGCGATATAACGCGAGGAATTCCAGCGCGTAGCGATATAACGCGTGGAAGTATAACGCGTAGTAATTCCACGCGTTGAGATATCTATTATGCGTGGAATTCGAGCACACGGCGATATAACGCGAGGAATTCCAGCGCGTGGCGATACAACGCGTGGAAATATAACGCGTAGCAATTCCACGCGTGGAGAAGTCTATTATGCGTGGAATTCGAGTACACGGCGATATAACGCGAGGAATTCCAGCGCGTGGCGATATAAGACGTGGAAGTATAACGCGTAGTAATTCCAAGCGTGGAGATAACTATTATGCGTGGAATTCAAGCACACGGCCATATAACGCGAGGAATTCCAACGCGTGGCGATATTACGCGAGGAATTCCAGCACGTGGCGATATAACGCGTGGAAGTATAACGCGTAGTATTTCCACGCTTGGAGAAGTCTATTATGCGTGGAATTCGCGCACATGGCAATATAACGCGAGGAATTCGAACGCATGGCGATATAACGCGAAGAATTCCGACGCGTGGTGATATAACGCGTGGATATATAATGCGTAGTAATTCCACGCGTGAAAATCTCTACTATGCGTGAAATTCGTACAAATGGTAATATAACGCGTGGAATTCTAACAAACAGCTATATAACGCGAGAAATTCTAATTTTTTATAATACAACATAAGTGACATAACGTCTGCTAATACAACGCATAGCTATTCTACCTCGTGATGCTCTAACGCACAAAAATATTTTGCTATAACTACTATTTTATCACACGGCAACATAACGAGTGGCCATACAGTCTGTGTTAACTCAATGTCAACACAATGCAACTTGCAGTGATATAAAGTACTGCACTCCATCAATCAAAACGATTATAAATTTCAGATTAAACCTGAACGATCTTTTTTCGTATTTCTACGTCTATAATGTTCTCAACGAACTGAAAGAAACGTTTTAATAGAATATCACCGGGATTTATAAGCACTCGGAATAAACTCTTTTTAATATGCAGACTTTAACCTGTTGAATGCATTGTGTTCGTGACAAGCAGTGATTACATTTGTTCTCCTGAGTTAGATACATTTTTTATCATTCCAACGATCGTGTTACCGATGATAACCGCGTTAACGGCTGTTCGGGATCGTTGTAGATCAAGCTCGCCTTCAGGGACGCATTTATGGTTCGATGGACCCGAGACTGCTTTATTTATTTTTTAGAGAAATATTTTTTACGATTTTAGTTGCGAGTAATTAATTAGTAAGAGATGGTTGTAAGTATAACACTGATAAGCTGTTTCGTGGTAAGTACTTGTTTAATGCATGGGTCGTGCATTAAACGAGTATGTTCATTTATAATAATCTTGCCGGTAAAATAAAAATTAGATCAGCGCCATCTAGCGGAACTTTCCCAAAGCTTGCTCCTGGTAGCCGGGTCGCAGGAAAGCGAGGAGGTATCCGGAGTAATAAGAGGTTTCCCGCGCAAACCCGCGCATGCGTGGTAGACCCACTTCGCGCCACCTTCTCCAATATGGCGTCCTGCTACCTAATAAAAATTAAAAATTAATTTCTCCTTTACCGTAATTAATAATTATTCTCTAATTTATTACATAATTTTTAATGCAAGTTTTGTTAAGATTTTAATTCTTAATAATTAATTATTAATATTTATTTACGGGTATAATATTACTGCAAGATTTCATTAATTAATTTTATATCAGAATGTTTAAAAAAATTCAGAGAATATTTTCTAATCATAAATGTGCACAAATTATACTTAGTTAATGATTAATTAATTAATGTAAATCATTGTTTCGATCTATTTAGAGAGCCGCCATATTGGATAGGTGGTGGGAGCAGTGGTGGGCAGTCTCAGCGCATGCGCAGTAAGCTATTCGCAGAAGTTCTCAGTAGCGTATACAGTTTGATCAAATATAAGGTATCATTAGGCCCTAATGAGGAAAAAAAATAAATCTGAAGAAAATTGCAGGAAAGAGAATAAAATGGTTAAGTAATATAACAGATTATATATAATAAAAGTAATATTATTTATTTATGACTATTAAATTATTTAATAATTTAATTTATTTATGATTATTATTTTATTTATATTTGTTATTATATTAATTAATTAATTAATTATATTATATTAATATTTGTTGCAAGAGCAAAGGAAAAAGATACCGCTCGACTTTTATCAGATCTTTGCATGTTAACAAAATAAAATCCATTTCTTTCTTATTGTATCTCTGATATTATAATTTTCGCACGTAAGACCTAAGTAGTACAAGCGTATTATATGGTCAGACCATTCAAGTAGTATAACCATATTATATGGTCAGACCATTCAAGTAGTATAAGCGTATTATATGGTCAGACCTAAGTAGTATAACCGTATGATATGGTCAGACCTAAGTAGTATAACCGTATTATATGGTCAGACCTAAGTGGTATAACCGTATGATATGGTCAGACAATTTAAGTAGTATAACCCTATGATATGGTCAGACCTAAGTAGTATAACCCTATGATATGGTCAGACCTAAGTAGTATAACCGTATGATATGGTCAGACAATTTAAGTAGTATAACCCTATGATATGGTCAGACCTAAGTAGTATAACCCTATGATATGGTCAGACCTAAGTAGTATAACCCTATGATATGGTCAGACGGTCTGACCATATCATACGGTTATACTACTTAGGTCTGACCATATCATAGGGTTATACTACTTAGGTCTGACCATATCATAGGGTTATACTACTTAGGTCTGACCATATCATAGGGTTATACTACTTAAATTGTCTGACCATATCATACGGTTATACTACTTAGGTCTGACCATATCATAGGGTTATACTACTTAGGTCTGACCATATCATAGGGTTATACTACTTAAATTGTCTGACCATATCATACGGTTATACCACTTAGGTCTGACCATATAATACGGTTATACTACTTAGGTCTGACCATATCATACGGTTATACTACTTAGGTCTGACCATATCATACGGTTATACTACTTAGGTCTGACCATATAATACGCTTATACTACTTGAATGGTCTGACCATAAAGCGCTTATACTACTTAGATCTGGTCATACAGGGTGTTCGCTTTCAGGTGGAAATCCTCTTGAGGGGTGGTAGCTGGTGTGATTCGGAACAACTTTTTCCTTTACCAAAATGCTGGTTTAAGCTTAGTTTTTGAATTATTAATGAAAAACACTGACCAATCAGAGGGCGAGAATAGCGCGAGCTCGGATGCGAGAGCGACGGGTGCAAGCGTGACGGTTGGCACTGGTCGTGAACAAGCAAATCGCGCGACATCGGTAACGTAGTTACCACCGATAATGCGTCAGCCGGTAAGTAGTTACAAAATTTACTAAGTATACATTTATTAACGGAACTAAATGTATCGAGGAAACGAAAATGAAGATGAACATTCAGAGCAATTTTGTATAATTCACTCTATACATACATATATAGTTGTATAGTTTTATACAGTCATATATATAACTAACCTAACCCAGCCTAATGTAATCTAACCCAACTTATACATTCATAGTTTACAGTGCAATTATAAGAATTTTTGAAAAATTATGTAAAATCATTAAGGTGCCTCTTATCAGTCACCACTGCATGTACCGGCTAGATACGGCACTAATAGCAGGCTGTGACGTCAGCTGACGCATGCGCAGAAAGCTCTCGCGTGAGATAAAATCTCACGACTGCCCATCACTAGGTGGGAGTCTGGGCCTACTACGCATGCGCGACTTTGCGCGGGAAACCTCTTATTACTTCGGATACCTCCTCGCTTTCCTGCGATCCTGCTACCAGGAGCAAGCTTTGGGAAAAAACCGCTAGATGGCACTGATCAAAATTTAATTTTTACCGACAGATTTTTGACGAATAGTACATGCGCAGTAGGATACAGTACTGATGTTATACTTGTCAATGACAATTTATAATTAATTACGTGTAACTAAAATCTTAACATATGTTACGTGAAGTGATAGATCATGGTTCAGAGATTATTTTTAAGTTATAAAGGTGCATAAAGTTTACACAGAAAAGAAATAATAAATTATTATTTAAAGGCAGTAATTTTATTTATTTCGTGTGTAAGTGATTAATTAGTTCGAAATAAAATCTGAGCAGACAGTGCATGAGAAAATAGGTGATGGAATTTAGATCATTGTTTGATTACAAGAGTGCATAAATCATACTTAAATAATGAGTAATTAATTAATGTATTTCATTATTTCGATCTATTTAGAGGGCCGCCATGTTGGAGAGGTGGCACAAGTCTAGCTCTACTGCGCATGCGCGTTGCTGCGCGGGAGACCTGATACTCTGAATACCTCCTCGCTTTTCTGAGATCCTGCTACCAGGTGTAGCCTGAAAACGCCAAACGCTAGATGGTACTAACCCTTTACTTACACTTTCAATCTCTATGAAATCTTTTTTAAAAAAAAATTAAAAGCAAACTAACAAAATTTACATTAACGTTTGATCATTTATATATTTATAATTTCTGTAGTATTCATGAAAAAAATATTTTATAAGAAATATGTTGAATAAAATACTTCAAATAATTATTAAATAAAATTCGAACTGTTATCATTAGGTGCATAGTAGTTTTGTGTGATCCTGAAAAGTAAGACAAGATTTCCATACTTACAGTCCGTTCGAAGCGTCAATATCGTTTCTCTAACGCAAACACAAGAGTTCCGAATTCCTCCGCAGGTATAAAAAGAGCGACAGCAAGAAAGAAGGGACGAAAGTAAAAAGTATGGTAGCGAAGACGACTTTTGATATTTCCTGGCTTTACCATTAGCCAAGCACGAGGCTCGGGCCGGTAAGGGTGGTTTCGGTGGATGCGAGGAAAGCCTCAGGAAGCTCTAACTCACGGGCAAAGGGGCAAACCACCCCGTTCAACCGAGCCAACCCCTGCTATTAACATTAACCGAGCACATACAGGGTGTTTGCAATGGCATTATCGATCGACCCGGTGAAAAAAGACCAGCGAATCGAGCACTTTGTACGATACGTGCAGGAAACGCCTAGTTTACATTCACGAAACCCGGCTAAATGCCGATAGACTCGTTTTCGGTTTATATACGCCACTCGGATCGTTCGTGATCGCCGCTAACAATTCAGGATCATCCTGATTCGTTTGGAACGTTTTCAACACGACTCTGATTGTTCCCTGAAATTTACCTTGAAATGGGAAGACTTTATTCTTCATTGCTTTTAACTGACTCTGTCGAATTTATTTTCAAGAGTTTAGTTAGATTATATTATAGTAGGGTAGGTTGATCACTGTAGTGGAGAGTGAGGTTTGTGGTCAGACACGCTGTAGCAGGGATTAATATGAAGTGGAGTCAAGCTTTTAATTTTGTCTTTTAATTTATTGGTGTAGATGGTATATTGTGGTACATTGTTCCTATGTTAAGATCTATTTGAAGCTCTTCTCAGTTTCTTTTTCTGGAAATGATTAAAATTTATTATAGTAATTAGTAGAAGGAATATTGATGTATGCAGTCAGACATACTCTAATATTAGTAGTAACAAGGTTACTTACTCTTTTGATTTAATCTTTCAATCTGTTAGTCTATATCATTGGGTGAACAGTAAGAGTCCTCTGAAGTGCACCTCTACTTTCTTCTCCTGTAAATGATCAAGTTTTAATACATTAATTACTACAAGCAACACTGATGCATGTGATCAGTCATATTAGTAGTAACAAGGAAACTTACTCTCTTAATTTCTTCTTTTATTCTATTAGTCTATATCATTGGGTTTACAGTAAGAGTTCTCTGAAGTGCACCTCTGCTTTCTTCTCCTGTAAATGATCAAGTTTTAATACATTAATTACTACAAGTAACACTGATGTATGTGGTCAGTCATACTAGTAGTAACAAGAATACTTATTCTCTTAATTTCTTCTTTTATTCTATTAGTCTACATTATTGGGTTAACAGTAAGAGTCCTCTGAAGTGCACCTCTGCTTTCTGCTCCTGTAAATGATCAAGTTTTAATACATTAATTACTACAAATAACATTGATGTATATGGTCAGTCATACTAGTAGTAATAAGGACACTTACTCTTTTAATTTCTTCTTTTAGTCCATTAGTCTACATCATTGGGTTAACAGTAAGAGTCCTCTGAAGTGCACCTCTGCTTTCTTCTCCTATAAATCATCAAGTTTTAATATATTAATTACTACAAATAACATTGATGTATGTGGTCAGACATACTAGTAGTAACAAGAATACTTACTCTCTTAATTTCTATTTTTATTCTATTAGTTTACATTACTGGGTCAACAGTAAGAGTTCTCTGAAGTGCATCTCTGCTTTCTTCTCCTGTAAATCAAGTTTTAATACATTAATTACTACAAGAATCACTGATGTACATAGTCAGACATACTCTAATACATACTACTAGTAACAAGAATATTTAATCATACAATTTCATCTTTAATCAGTCAGTCTATATCATTGACTCAACAATAAGAGTCCTCTAAACTTCATTTAACTTCTACATTCAGTAATCTGTACATTCTGAAGAATAAAACAGATGATCCTACCTAAACTCAAAGACGATCCATGAAAGATAATCGCTTAAAAGAAGCATCAAGCATAGTCGATCCTTGGTCCAAGTTAGAAACGATCGGCTGGACCGGAAGTAGCAACCGATCCAACGAGTCCGTACACGAAAATGCACTCACTGTTCGAATACAAAAGGTTTGATGTTTCTCGCACGATTGACACCGGTCCTTGCTCGACAATCGGAAGCTTCACGCATGAACGACGAGCCACTGGTAGACGCGATTCGTGATTTTCACCGGAAACGAACTGGCCGAGGGGATAGTCGTCGAAACGTGGAAAACTATCCTAGCCCTTAGCTCGGATCGCTTTAATCGATTATTCACGCAGCATCAATTTACTAGGAAGGAACTGATCTTTTTTTTTCTTTAGTAGGAAATTGAAGGGTGGTTAAAGAGAGAGTGGAATTATGCTGGTGATGTCGGAAGTTGTTCTTGGTGCTGACGTTGAGAATACTTAACACAAGTTCTTTAGTGTTCATAGATACATTGATTTGGAGTTTAAGATAATTGACTCTAAGATAGTTGACTGTAAGATAGCTGTTCTTATTATTAGTCTAATAATAATAGATGCTTGAAGAGCATTGAAGTTTTTGTTTGACAAGATAGATTGCAATTTTTGACTACAGTAAAAATTGATTTAGTAACAGACTCTAAGATAGTTGTTCTTATTATTAGTCTAATAATAATAGATGCTTGAAGAGCATTGAAGTTTTTGTTTGACAAGATAGATTGCAATTTTTCACTACAGTAAAAATTGATTTAGTAACAGACTCTAAAATAGTTGTTCTTATTATTAGTCTAATAATAATAGATGCTTGAAGAACATTGAAGTTTTTGTTTGACAAGATAGATTGCAATTTTTGACTACAGTAAAAATTGATTTAGTAACAAACTCTAAGATAATTGTTCTTATTATTAGTCTAATAATAATAGATGTCTGAATAGCATTTAAGTTTCTGTTTGACAAGATATGGCTGTAATTTACCACAATACAAATTGAATTAGTAACATGTAAGTTTGCAAAAGATGTAGCAAAATAATATATTGCCGTACACAGTGTACAGTAATGCAACATGTGGATATAATAGTGTACAGCAATATAATAAATGGCTACAGTATGTGGTAATTTACAACACCTAATGGTACAATGAATGGTCATACAACGTTGTCATAGTATAATAAGTAACAATATAAGGCGTAGTAAGACAACTTGTAGTGATATAATACATGTGACAATATACAACATGTAGTAACATAACGTAGTAACCTACAGCAAAATATAACATGTGGTAATAGAACACACAGCAATACACAATAAATAGTGCACACATCAATATATAACACAATATGTAGCAATGTACAACGTACAATAATACAATTCTTTGCAATATAACGAGTGACAATAACACGTAATAATACTGAAACATATGTCAATATAATAGACGTAATAAGTTTAACAAATAACAATATAAAATTACAATAAAACGCCAAGTATAACATTACAATAAAACGCCAAATATAATATTACAATAAAGTACCAAATAACTAAAACAACCACCAAAAAAGAAAGAACGATACAAAGAAAAAAAGAACGAACACAATCAAGAAAATTAGAACTAGAGAATAAAATTAATCGCAGGCTGAAGTTTACCATCGTTCTATATAGGGTAACGCGATCAGAACAACGAAAATGGATATCGATGACACGCGAATTCATGTCGATCGGGCCGGTTAACGAGTTGGACGATAACGATATATTGTTATCGCGACACGTACGAGAATATATACCACTCGCTGGCCGCTACCCTTTGAAAATCATGCCCTGGCCACGTGTCCATAGCGTCGCGCCCCCGTTGTTACTGCAACCCGTAGGATCAGATAATTTTCGTACAACCAGATACCCGGCTACACACGCGTTCTGACCTTGCATAAAGATCGACCGATATCATTGATATATTAATCGAATCTGTTGCCTGTCCTGGGAAATATGTATCGTTCATCCTGTTACGGTTTCGTGGGTCTTTTTTGATCCTATGCGAATTTGTACTTTTGAAACTTTCTGTTTCTTTAAGGGAGATGGGTAGTACAATTATTGGGTGGTATGATTGTATTGAAACTGTGATGTTAGATGGAAAGTTGTATAACTGTGCCGATATAGTGCGAGACTACTCTATGCATAGTAATTGCACGCGTGGTAAAATAACGCATTAGAATTCTACGCGTAGCAAATTAGTGCGTGAGAATTCCACGTGTTAAAATATAATCGAGACAATTCTACGCGTAGTAGTTCCACGCGTGGTAATACATAGCGCATGAGAATTCCACGCTTGGCAATATAACATGGAGCAATTCTACGCGTAGTAATTCCACGCGTAGTATTTCCACGCGTGGTGAAGTAACGCGTAGTACTTCCACGCGTGGTGAAGTAATGCGTAGTAATTCCATGCGTGGTGAAGTAACGCGTAGTAATTCCACGCGTAGTACTTCCACGCGTGGTGAAGTAACGCGTAGTAATTCCACGCGTGGCGAAGTAACGCGTAGTAATTCCACGCGTAGTACTTCCACGCGTGGTGAAGGAACGCGTAGTAATTCCACGCGTAGTAATTCTACGCGTGGTGAAGTAACGCGTAGTAATTCCACGCGTAGTACTTCCACGCGTGGTAAAGGAACGCGTAGTAATTCCACGCGTAGTAATTCCACGCGTGGTGAAGTAACGCGTAGTACTTCCAGGCGTGGTGAAGGAACGCGTAGTAATTCCACGCGTAGTACTTCCACGCGTGGTGAAGGAACGCGTAGTAATTCCACGCGTAGTACTTCCACGCGTGGTGAAGGAACGCGTAGTACTTCCACGCGTGGTGAAGTAACGCGTAGTAATTCCACGCGTAGTACTTCCAGGCGTGGTGAAGGAACGCGTAGTAATTCCACGCGTAGTACTTCCACGCGTGGTGAAGGAACGCGTAGTACTTCCACGCGTGGTGAAGTAACGCGTAGTAATTCTACGCGTGGTGAAGTAACGCGTAGTAATTCCACGCGTAGTACTTCCACGCGTGGTGAAGGAACGCGTAGAAATTCCACGCGTAATACTTCCACGCGTGGTGAAGTAACGCATAGTAATTCCACGCGTAGTACTTCCACGCGTGGTGAAGGAACGCGTAGTAATTCCACGCGTAGTAATTCCACGCGTAGTAATTCCACGCGTAGTAATTCCACGCGTAGTACTTCCACGCGTGGTGAAGGAACGCGTAGTAATTCCACGCGTAGTACTTCCACGCGTGGTGAAGTAACGCGTAGTAATTCTACGCGTGGTGAAGTAACGCGTAGTAATTCCACGCGTAGTACTTCCAGGCGTGGTGAAGGAACGCGTAGTAATTCCACGCGTAGTACTTCCACGCGTGGTGAAGGAACGCGTAGTAATTCCACGCGTAGTACTTCCACGCGTGGTGAAGGAACGCGTAGTACTTCCACGCGTGGTGAAGTAACGCGTAGTAATTCCACGCGTAGTACTTCCAGGCGTGGTGAAGGAACGCGTAGTAATTCCACGCGTAGTACTTCCACGCGTGGTGAAGGAACGCGTAGTACTTCCACGCGTGGTGAAGTAACGCGTAGTAATTCTACGCGTGGTGAAGTAACGCGTAGTAATTCCACGCGTAGTACTTCCACGCGTGGTGAAGGAACGCGTAGAAATTCCACGCGTAATACTTCCACGCGTGGTGAAGTAACGCGTAGTAATTCCACGCGTGGTGAAGTAACGCGTAGTAATTCAACACGTGACAATATATAGCGCATCAGAATTCCACGCGTGGCAATATAACGCAAGGTAATTCCAAGCGTGGCAATATAACGCAAGGTAATTCCAAGCGTAGCAATATAACGCAAAACTATTCTAAGCGTAGCAATATAACGCAAAACTATTCCGTGCGTGGCAATATAATGCGAGACTACTCTACGCGTAATAATTCCACATATATTCATAAGAGACTATTTCATTTTTATTCATTTCTAACTTCTGTCCAACGGAATGCAAATATCCGTTCGAAACCTGTCTTTGTTCTTCTGCTTCAATTTTCTCTGACAGAAGATTAGACTACATTTTTTCATATCCATTTGATGAATCGCTGACTCGAATATCTTCATACCAATTCATTATAATTTAATCTTCACAGTTCTTGAATTTGATTCCTTCTACCATGTACTTTATCAAAAGTGTTCCTTCATTTCATGAAAGACCCCATGATTTTTTACAAAGAGCCGCCATAATTCTTATAAGAAGAATCCTCGAATATCTTTCTTAGGTCTTGAACATTTTACAGACACTTCACTTAACGTTTCACCATCTCCACTTTTCATAAATGAAATAATGAAATTGTCTTGTCTATTTCTCACTAATTTTATCCAATTACCAAAATTCCCTTCCGTCCATCGGTGTTTCGTTTTCAGGGTTGTTTCACGTATCTCCGTCTCCGTTCGCGATCTCTTCATAGCTCGTTCCTTGTTCGTCTCACGAAGAAACGAGTCTATCCTTATCGTCGACGCTCTTTTTACCGAGTTTTGTCCTGTTCGCACCCCCTAGCATCCCTCTGTGTACTCGACCACCCCTTTGTGTAGGTGGGAACCGACAGAAAGCTTTCCGTTCGAACGTCACATCGTGTTCCGGAGTGTTTTTAGTATTATTGATGACGGGAATATAGAAATTACCGATCGCTCTTGACCGAATCGCCCAATTGCCTCCATTCGATCGAACGTTTTATACTTTATACGTTTCCAGGACTCCTATTTCAACGCCGATTCGATCTCGAAATTTTACTTCGTCTTACGACTGCTAGGGACATTTTTGGCTGCGGTTCAGAACCAGAGGAGCGATTAAACTTCTGACTGTAAACGGAAGTCGGTGCAATGACACAACTTCCTCGAGACTTCTGTTTAGATTTTACGATTAGTATTACAACGTTATTGGCATTGTATCTCTAAATATTTTATACAATATCTTTTAATATTAGGGATACCGACGAGTATTCAAAATTTCTTCCAAGTTCTTTAGCGAAAAATCGAAGGACTTTTTTTAAGAAGGTAATCGAGCAATTTAAGCTGGCAAGAAGCGTTAGAAAATAATGGAAATGATTTTGTTTAGCATTTAAAATTTTTTTAATAAATAAATGTTTTTCGCATTTTGATTACTTTTTGGTACCCCTAATATTTTCAATTCGCAAGTTTTGAAATTTTCTTACATTGACAAATTTGTAAGTTGTGCGTTACATGATGAATTCACATTGTATAATATAGGAATATCGCATAGAACTATATGTAAACTACTGTTATTTGTATAACATGCGTAGATTAGTCTCATATTGCCACGCTTGAAATCAACCCCCGCAACTGAGCACCTGAAGATAAAAACGTAAGAGGATATAAAGGAAGAGTTGGATATAATCGAAGCACGTACGAATTAAATAGGTAAACAACCCCTCGAACAGTAAGAGAAACGTCGAAGAAAAGTTCCCGATCCGAAAACACGAGGCGAAGAATACCCCCGTGCACCTGGATGTAAAAAGGCAAGGAAGAAAAGAGTCGGATGGTTGAAGGGGGACGGAAAAAGGCCGGGAAAAAGTGAAACCGTAACGCGTACGTGGGGGAAACGGAGATGGAAATGCAGGAAGGAGGAAGGAAAGACAAGGTCGGGTAAGGCGAGGAGGGAGAGAGAGGAAGATCCACCCTGGTGGATGATCCCGCCTCTAAGGAACCGCTTCGCGGCAGAAGCGTCGGACGGGGGTTAGCGTGCAACCCTCCTCCACGCCATCTCGTCCACCCTCTCCCGGCGTCCCGGCGGCGGCGCAGGCTCCGATACAGCCAATCGTCGGACCGCGACTGATAACGACGCTGCCGAATCGTGCGTCCGTCGCGTCGCGTCGCGTCGCGGCCGAGTTCGCCACGGTGGTCCACGCGTTCCCAGACTCGTCGTTACATCCCCCAGCTTGTAATCCGCCGATAAAACCGAGGTGTTCTCTTCGTGGCCCGACGGGGATCTGATCGTGCCCCGTTCACTTTCCGCTTCCGACGCGATCGCGGTACCGATCGAATCGCGAGTGACACGGGGGTGAACACCTGGATCTCCAATCTTGCGAAGCTGGATCTGACAGTGCTGGATAACGACACACGCAGGCCCCCGCATTGACGGTAAGTTTATCACACTATTTTAACTATAGATACTTCATACATCTACGCTTATCTTAAATTAACGTATAAAGACACACTATTTTAACCATGGATACTTACAATACTTCATACAGCAACGCTTATCTTAAATTAACGCTTAAAGTCTTCACACACTGTTTTAACAATAGATATTTACAATACTTCATATATCAACGCTCATCTTAAATCAACGCTTAAAGTCTTCACACACTATTTTAACTATAGATACTTACAATACTTCATGCATCAACGCTCATCTTAAATTAACGCTTAAAGTCTTCACACACTATTTTAACAATAGATACTTACAATACTTCATACATCTACGCTCATCTTAAATCAACGCTTAAAGTCTTCACACACTATTTTAACCATGGATACTTACAATACTTCATACAGCAACGCTTATCTTAAATTAACGCTTAAAGTCTTCACACACTGTTTTAACAATAGATATTTACAATACTTCATATATCAACGCTCATCTTAAATCAACGCTTAAAGTCTTCACACACTATTTTAACTATAGATACTTACAATACTTCATGCATCAACGCTCATCTTAAATTAACGCTTAAAGTCTTCACACACTATTTTAACAATAGATACTTACAATACTTCATACATCTACGCTCATCTTAAATCAACGCTTAAAGTCTTCACACACTATTTTAACCATGGATACTTACAATACTTCATACAGCAACGCTTATCTTAAATTAACGCTTAAAGTCTTCACACACTGTTTTAACAATAGATATTTACAATACTTCATATATCAACGCTCATCTTAAATCAACGCTTAAAGTCTTCACACACTATTTTAACTATAGATACTTACAATACTTCATGCATCAACGCTCATCTTAAATTAACGCTTAAAGTCTTCACACACTATTTTAACAATAGATACTTACAATACTTCATACATCTACGCTCATCTTAAATCAACGCTTAAAGTCTTCACACACTATTTTAACCATGGATACTTACAATACTTCATACATCAACGCTGATCTTAAATTAACGCTTAAAGTCTTCACACACTATTTTAACAATAGATACTTACAATACTTCATACATCAACGCTCATCTTAAATTAACGCTTAAAGTCTTCACACACTATTTTAACCATGGATACTTACAATACTTCATATATCAACGCTCATCTTAAATTAACGCTTAAAGTCTTCACACACTATTTTAACCATAGATACTTACAATACTTCATACAGCAACGCTCATCTTAAATTAACGCTTAAAGTCTTCACACACTATTTTAACCATGGATATTTACAATACTTCATATATCAACGCTGACCTTAAATCAACGCTTAAAGTCTTTACATGGTCATTCTACGAAAGATACGATCAGTAAGTTATATAGAACAGTGTGTTTCGTGTAACAAGCTGTTTCGATGGATTGTACATTTAGAATCGATGGATTTGTCGTTGGATGATCTTTGGAGAGATCAACGAGTTCATTTGCATTGTGGTTCCTTTGTGTGGAATGTTTTGTTATATGAAGGATATGATGAACAAGTTTTGGATAGTTTAATATGAGGTCTCTATGAGTTGATCTTTGGAGAGATCAATGAGTTCTTTTGCATTGTGGTTCCTTTGTGTGGAATGTTTTGTTATATGAAGGATGTGATGAACAAGTTTTGGATAGCTTATCATGAAGTCTCTATGAGTTGATCTTTAGAGAGATCAATGAGTTCATTTACATTGTGGTTCCTTTGTGTGGAATGTTTTGTTATATGAAGGATGTGATGAACAAGTTTTGGATAGCTTATTATGAAGTCTCTATGAGTTCAGGTGTTATGGAGTTTTGAGCTCTAGTTTGGAACTAATGTGGTAGTTTGAATATCATGAGTTTAGGAGTAGTTTTGTTGAACTTAGACATAATTGATAGTAATCTACAGATATTTACAGACTTCAGGATTAGTAGATTCATACATATTTGCAATCCTATACATTTACATCTCTGAAGTTTCTACATTTCAATATTACCATCTTTCTATCTTTCTATATCATTTTATCTGTACATGATCAGATCTTTATTGCAAATTCTTAAGTCTCTAGATGTGTATGTCTAGATCTCTAGATATGTATGTCTAGATCTTTAGATATGTATGTCTCCACATCTTCAAATCCAAGTTTGGATCAAATCTGCATTTACTTATAACCTATATCTTCACATACAGTGATATATTCTTACATTACCACCCATGTACCACAATCTCTGTACTCGACAATCTACATCTAATCTGTACATCATAAAACTCTTGTACTCGCAGTTACATTATCTTTGACAACCGCGTACATCAAGTACCAACACACATTACAATACACATACAACGCATACAACTTTGCTTACAACACAAGTTTATTACAACACACAACAATACAAAGTAGACTCACATCAATAACTCTATCAACGACTAAATGATCAACTGTGTGACCATAATCGCCTTATCCTAACATGACCATTGCTAACAGTTCCATAATTAACATCTCCATAACATTTCTTTCGTCGTATCGTAGTTACATATCAGATAATATATGTAATACAGAGTTGTAGGTGGCACCCTCTTTCGCAATTGTCTCACCTGTCCACGCGCTTGTTCCACGATTTAACCACGCCGACGTATCTTGAACGGTAAATTACCGGTTCAGGATTTTTCTTCCCTACCTTTTTATTGCCTATTCTACTCCGTTGTTGTAGATTTTTTTAACGCCCCATAAATTTCGTATTCTCCCTGGAGGCCGGTCGCGCGACGCGTCGCATGCACCGCAATCATCGTTTCTTGCATTCGTCCTCTTCGTCTTCTCTCTTTCGCGCTTCGTAGGAGACGGAGATTATTATAAATTACACGCGTCTTCTTCGTGGAAACTACTCGTTAACTTGTACCTTTATTTCTGTCATTAAGGTATTCCTGTTTTCGAAGGAAGGGCATCTCGGACTAATAATAGTCGATGCTCCTTTTGCTTTCGACTCATTTTCTTCGTTAGACGATCGCTCCTGGTGCTCAAAGATCAACCTGTAATATTAAAATGATCGTGCCGGTGAATGTATATAGTGGACAAAAGAAACGCTCGATAAATAATGATTGAAAGAAATTCATTTACATAAATGTCACCGTATATGGCTATCCTGTGCAACGGGTTTAACCACTGAACACCCACTTACGCGGGGACGTTGCCAGTAAAATACACGTTTCGCCAATTATGATCGGAACAATTAATTTACATAAATGTCTCCTTATATGGCTATCGTATACCGTTTAATCAATGGACGTTTTATGTACAGATAGTATGAAGAAAATACACTGTGGTTAAGAAAAATCGATTTATGTGTTCATGTATATCATCAATGGAATATGTGTTTTGGTTCTCAAAGATTAAGAAATATCAATTTATATTTGCATTTTAATGTATGGTCGTTAGGGTACAATAGCTGTTATTGAATATTTACTGGCATCTTTATGTCGTGAACGACATATGTGCGGAGTTGATAATGATTTAGAACAATCAATTTATATATATGTCTCAATATATGACTATCTTATGAAGAAGGTTTAGCTACTGAATATGTATTTACATTTTGACAACATGAATGACATACATGTGTATATGATGATGATTATGACATAAAATTCACTTATTGAATGTATATTTACATGTTGACAACATGATTGAGATACATGTTTATATAATGATGATTTACAACAAACAATTTATATATATGTCTCAATATATGGCCATCATGTGAAGAAGGTTTAGTTATTGAATATTCATTTACATGTTGACAACATGAATGACATACATGTTTATATAATGATGATTTAGAACAAACAATTTACATCAATGTCTCAATATAAGGTCATCATGTGAAGAAGGTTTAGTTATTGAATATTCATTTACATGTTGACATCATGAATAACATACATGTTTATATAATGATGATTTAGAACAATCAATTTATATCAATGTCTCAATATAAAGTCATCATGTGAAGAAGGTTTAGTTATTGAATATGCATTTACATGTTGACTTCATGAATAATATAAATGATTATATAATGATGATTTAGAATAATCAATTTATACTAATGTCTCAATATGTGGTCTTCATAAAAAGAAGGTTTAGTTATTAAATATTCATTTACATATTTATATCATGAACAAAATATGTGCTCAGTCGATAATGGTTTAGAACATTCAATTTATACCAATGTTTTAATATATGACCATTATGTAAAGAAAGTTCAGTTATTGAATATACATTTACATGTTGATGTCATGAATGATATACATGTTTATTTAACAACAATAGAAGATAATCAATTTACATGAACATTCTCTTATATGTTCACTATGAAGAATGGTTATTTATTGGACATCTACTTATACATTTATATAATGAAGACAGTGTGTGTTTAGTTAATAATGATTGAGAGAGGAGAATTTACCTAAATGTTCCAATAAGTGGCTGCTACGTGTAAGGTATTCAATTATAGAACAGCCACATATGTGAATATTATGAATGTTGAGATTAAATACATGATTGCTATGTATAAGGTGTTCAATTATCGAACAGCCATATAGGTGAATATTATGAACAGAAGAAATACTATACTATACTATAACTATGGAAGAACATCAGTTTAACTTGTTATACCTAAAAAATATGATCAAGGAACATATCTAATCAATAAGACCCAGACAAAATCAGGTTACACCAAGTGTCTCCATATATGACCATCATTCTCCACATATGTTTCAAGTGAATTAACAATGAAACACCTTTGTGTACCCAAACAGCACAATCAATAAAATTCTCTAATCCATAAAAATGCTCTAAAATGAATTTCCACAAACCTCTCCATATATGGCCATCAGTCCCTATATGTATGTGTACCAAGTGAATTAACAATGAAACATCCTTGGTACCCTAATATCCCCATCAAAAAACCTCTAATCCATAAAAACACTATAAAATTAATTTCCAACAAACCTCTCCATATATGACCAAACTCCAATTAACCAAAAACCCATAAACGAATATTACAACAAAAAAAGTATCCATTGAGTACATAATAAAATCCACACACGTCTCCATATACAAGCAATATAAAAGGTAATAAAATCGGAAAGTATCGAAAGTAGAGACGAAAAATCAGCAAGGTACGATAAAGTTTTCTCCCTCTTTCGCACCGGTCGGTTGTGTCGTCCGCTCGCGACATCGCATTTAAATAGTGTGTGTAGGTACATGCGAGAGAGTTTAGAGACGAGGTAGGCAGAGGGGTTTCCGGCGAGCGTTAACAGAGTAACAGAGTGATGTAATGAGGCCCGGAAGCAGGCAATTTGCTGGCCGCGGCGCGGCGGCCGCAGTTGCGCGAGACAACCTGCCCGGAGTACCTTCTTCTTGATATCGGGTCCAGCCTCTTCTGCATCTCGATATCCATCCACGTTCTGCCATTCGCTGCTGCTAAACGTACGGTGACCATCGGTACCCGCATTCCTCCGAGCAAAGATGCCGAATCTCTTCGAGATCCAAGGACGTCTGCAAAAAAGATGAGGATGAAAGAAGGATGAAATAAAGAGCAACATGGAAATTAAGCAAAAATCGAAACGAGAAGTAATTGGATAAATGATTGGCAAATGTTTGATATGGAGAAGATGTAATATAGAAGGACATTTATCGAGAGGATAAATTATTCTGCGAATCGAGCAGGACACGGAAATCGTGTACTCGCAGACCGCCGGAGGTGCACCGTGATTATGTGAACAGTTTTGTGAACGTGATTAAATTGACCTCGATACATTGTGAACATCCGCGCGTCCATTTCGAGCTGTTTGCTTTGTTTCGAGAGAACGACGATGCCCCGGGCAAGGGACGGAGCGTCTCGTTAAATCGTATCATCGACGATCGCATTGTTTTTCTTTTTTTTCTTCATCTCGCGTCGATCGATGGTCAACGTGGACGGTGTGCAGATCGCGTTTTATCGTGGACAACGTCGAAGCGACAGCAGGTAAAACGCGCGGCCATTCTTCTTCTGGTCATTGTTCGCTTCCTGTCGCGAGGATAATTCACGTAACTCGTTCGAAGAACGAGATAAATCGGAGAATCTTCGCGGTGGACAGTTTCTGGCGATGAAATTATTTGTTTGGGGGTTTTTGGAAATGGAGATTTTGGGAGGGTTGGGAAATTTTGTAAATTATAAATTATGATAGTTGATTCCAAATTTATTGAATTCTAAGTTCACCGAATTCCAAGTTCATCGAATTCCAAATTTATCGAATTTCAAGCTCACCGAATTCTAAGTTCACCGAATTCCAAGCTCATCGAATTCCAAGTTTCCCGAATTCTAAGTTCACCGAATTCTAAACTCATTAAATTCCAAGCTCATCGAATTCCAAGCTTACCGAATTCCAAGTTCATTGAATTCCAAGCTCACCGAATTCCAAGCATACCAAATTCCAAATTCATTGAATTCTAAGCTCACCGAATTCCAAGTTTCCCGAATTCCAAGTTCATCAAATTCCAAATTCCCCGAATTCCAAGCTCATCGAATTCCAAGCTTACCGAATTCCAAGTTCGTCGAATTCCAAGCTCACCGAATTCCAAGTTCGCCGAATTCCAAGCTCACTGAATTCTAAATTTCCCGAATTCTAAGTTCACCGAATTCCAAGTTTACCAAATTTCGAGCTCACCGAATTCTAAGCTCACCGAATTCCAAGCTTACCAAATTCCAAGCTCACCGAATTCCAAATTTCCCAAATTCTACATCCCCCAATTCCACATCCCCCAATTCCAAATTCCTCCAGTTCTACATTCACACAATTCCTCATACCCCAATTCCAAATTTTCCTAATTCTAAATTTCCCCAATTCCAAATTCCACCAATTCCAAATTCTCCCAGTTCCACATTCACCCAATTCCTCATACCCCAATTCCAAATTTTCCTAATTCTAAATTTCCCCAATTCCAAATTCCACCAATTCCAAATTCCCATAATTACAAATTCCTCCAATTACAAATTTCCCCAATTCCATATTCCCGCCATTTAAAATCCCCCAAACTTCAAATTCCCTAGATTCCCAAATTTCAAATTTCTAAAGTTCCGAATCCCTCAAATTTTAAATGCCTCAATCCCCAAATCCCCAAATCCCCAAATTCCCCAAATTTCCAAATTCCTAAATCACCAAAGTCCCAAATTCTTAAATCCCCAAATCCCCAAATCCCCAAATTCTCCAAATCACCAAAGCCCCAAATTCTCAAATCCCCAAATACCCAAATTCCCGAAATTTCCAAATTCCCAAATCACCAAAGCCCCAAATTCTCAAATCCCCAAATACCCAAATTCCCGAAATTTCCAAATTCCCAAACCACCAAAGTCCCAAATTCCCCAAATCCCCAAATCCCCAAATTCCCCAAATTCCCCAAATTCCCAAATTCCCCAAATTGCTAAATTTGTACATTAAAACTTGAAAATCTGATAGCTTGAAAATGTTCAAATCTAAAAATTGACATCTTATTCGAAAGCTCCTAATTGGCCACTCTGCGCAGTTGCACCACTGCCCAGCTCTATCCCGCGGGCACTTGACCTACTCATCGTACTTTATCTCTTTGTCGAATATAAAAGAGATAATTAGAAAAGAATGATGTCATTTTATAAGTCACCATAGTAGTTACTCTCTGAAACATACTGCGTGGTCCAACCATTCTACGTTCACACATTCATGGTTCAATATAAAAAACGCCATAAAAAAGAATTAATATAAAAACGACAAGTGATAACACGAAGTTAACATAAACGAGATAGAGAAAATGAGTATTCAAAATAAGTATCAAAAGAAGTATTTAACTCCTTTCCGTACTTTGACGAGTCTCACTCGTGATGTACTTATAGCTCAAATGTGACAAATCTTAGTCAAATTTTAAGTACTCTTCAACATGAAACTTGGGTCTAGCTATAAGTTATATTATCAAGGATCCCTGAATATAAAATAGTTACAATATTTTAATTTTCTTTGTTTGTTTTAATATTACAGCCCTGAATAGTTAGTCTTGACTGACGCATCTGTTAAATAAATGTTACGGGAAGGGGTTAAAGATCGCCTCATTTAAAGATCGCGTTATAAAATCTGTTAAAAAGGGAAATCAATAAAGGAGATTTTGCAAGGTTATTTTTGGAAAGAAGTCTGTGTAATATGATGTGGACAGACAGTGTACACGATGTTGTTTTTCAGGGGTTCTTTGGTGATGTACGACAGCGCTAGCTGTTCGTACGCAGGTGCGCTCGAATTAAAGGGAGCCTCCGGGGCAGGAGCCGCGGCCGCGGCCGCAGGTGTAACCGCGGCCGGTGTCAAACAAGAAAATTGGCCATATCGCGGTCTAACCTGTGGTAGCACCTTTCAAAGATTGAAAGAAAGCGTCGACAAAGCTAAACAAGCCCTCGCTGATCGCGGTGGATATTTGTCCGGTGCTTTCTCACCGCCACCACGTGCCAATCCATCCGCCATTTCGCCCACCGCCTCCATTACCGGTGAGTCTAATCGATCACTTTATTATCGCTCTTTCATTTTATTTTCGTACTATTCATTCTAATAATATAACTGTAATAATAATATGGTAGATAATTATCACAGATTGTCACAGATTAATATTATTAGTAGAATTCGTAGATTATAACTGAAGAGAAAGGCAGTCACGTGTTAACCCCTTGCCTTATGTTATTCACATGTGATGTATTCATTCTTTAACTGCGACAAATCTTATTCGAATTTTTAATGCGCTCTGATTTGGAAATTGAGTACAATTATAATTTACATAGTCAAGTACGGAATATGATACTGACAATTTCAATTTTTCTTCTCGGTTTTAATATTGCATGTGATCAGTCCGACTGACGCAGCTGACTTATGAGGCAAGGCGTTACAGTCTCTTTTTTTCTCCATAAGTGTTCATATTAATATCACATGTGAATGTTGCATATGAATGTTCATACTTACATGTTATTCCACATACAAATTTGAAAGGAACTGTCTTATAATCATGACACATTTTAATCAATATACGTATTGTCATAAGTAGATGTATCTGAAGAAATAGAAAAGACAATGATACATGTTACAGTGTCGTTTTTGACAAAGTCATTCTTTCCACATATGAGCCGTTCAGTGCACACATTGTTTAACCCCATTTTTTTAAAAATCTTAAATTATAAATATAAAAAGTTATGACTATACCAAATGCTTTAACACTTAAATTGAAGATGTTTCAAAAAATGGAGTTAATCAATGTGTGAACGGCTCACATATGAGCCACATATGAAGCTTCACATATGAAGCTGTATACGAACCACCCTATTCTCCCTCCAAACTAACAAAAATTAAAATATCCTTCCCCCAAAAATTTCATCGCCATACAAAACACTACCTGATACCCGCAACCTCCTCTCCTGAAAATTTTAATAAGCGATTCTGCATACGAATTTAATTGGCGCGTTAATAATAATCCGCGAACGACGTATCGTCACGCGATTCAACTCGAACGATCGAAGAAAGAAATTTGAAATTAAAATGAAACAGAAGATTCGGGTGGAATATTAATTAAGGGGATGGTTTATCTCTTTCCAACACGAGCTTGCACGTAATCAAGTCGCGTGTGCTTTTCCACGCGTAAGTAGTTGCGTGACCCGCGATTAACATCGGAAACGTCGTTCCGCCGAGCAACTTGTTCGCTGGATTTACTTGCCTCGGCTTTAATACCACGTCAAATCGAAAGGTTAACGCGATTGGTCGGGACAATTACTCTGAGTCACTGTTTTTCTCACGACTTTGACGAAATCAAACATCTAATCGAACGTTTCGATCTACGGTGGCTCTATGGCTGTTCGTGTATTCTGACGGTTCCATTTTTCTCACGTCGACTTACGGGATAATTCACAACTTGGGCTCGATTTTGGTATGTTAACTATGCGCTAATGTTTGCTTTTATATTACGGAGGTGTGAAGATATTAGTATGTTCTGTTGGGAGCGAACAATGTTTTAAATATTAAATTCTTTTTAATATAATAAAACAATTAATTTTCAATGTTTTATATATTAAATCAAATCGAAAATACTTTCAAGTATCAAGTGTAACAAATCTGGAATTCCTTAAATTAAAAATTTCAAAAATTATATCTTACACAAATTTCCCAAAGCTTTATTATTCGAATTCTTCAGGTTCTCCAAATTCTTCAGATTCTTTAAATTCCCCAAACTCCTCTGATTCTCCAAATTCACCAAATTCTTCAGGTTCTCCAAAATCCCCAAATACTTCTGATTCTTCAAATCCTCTAATTTAAAAACCCCAAATTCCTCAAATTCACTAGATTTCAAAATTCACTAGATTCCTCAAATTCTAAATTCCTTGGATTTCCCAAATTCCCTAGACTCTCCTAATTCCTTAGATTACCCAAATTCCTAAGATTCCCAAAATTTCAAAAATTCCCTAGATTCCCCAAATTCCAAAAATTCCCTAGATTCCCTAGATTCCCCAAATTCCCAAGATTTCCCAAATTCACTAAATTCTCTAAATTCCCAAGATTTCCAAAATTCCCTAAATTTCCCAAGTTCCAAAAATTCCAAAAATTCCAAAAATTCCCTAGACTCTCCTAATTCCTTAGATTTCCCAAATTCACTAAATTCCCTAAATTCTCCAAATTCCCAAGATTTCCAAAATTCCCTAAATTCCCCAAGTTCCAAAAATTCCAAAAATTCCAAAAATTCCCTAGATTCCCCAAATTCCCAGGATTTCCCAAATTCACTAAATTCCTTAAATTCCCTAGATTCCCCAAATTCCCAAGATTTCCAAAATTCCCTAAATTCCAAAAATTCCCTAGATTCCCCAAATTCCAACGATTCCAAAAATTCCCTAGATTACCTTAATTCCCCATATTCCAAAAATTCCCTAAATTCCTCAAGATTTCCAAAATTCCCTAAATTCCCTAGATTTTCCAAATTCAAAAAATTCCCTAAATCCCCTAGATCCCCTAGATTCCCTAGATTCCCCAAATTCCAAAAATTCCCTAGATTCCCTAGATTTTCCAAATTCCTAATTCCACAAATTCCCTAGACTTTCCAAATTCCAAATCCACAAATTCCCTAGATTCTCCAAATTTCACAATTTCTACATTTCAAATTCTCTTATCTCTGACTTCCCCGACTTCCAAATTATAAATTATAAATTATAAATTCTCCAAATTTCAAATTCCCCAAATTCCAAATTTCCCTATCGCCAAATTCCCCAAATTCCAAACTCCCTAAATTCTAAGTAACCCAAATCTTTTCTCTCCCAAATCCTAAATTCCGAAAGTCGCTATATCTCCAACCACCACTGCATCGAAACGTCCAAGACGCAACGTGAATTTAAATTTTCGCGCCAAAGAGTGATTTGCACGAACGGCAACGCGTTTAACACGGAATCCATAAAACACCGGCGGAATATAAATCGACGGCAGCGTATTTTGAACGGGAACGCGGAACACAAGCAGTGTTTCGTGATCGAAAGGAGCGCGTAAAGTTTTCATGCGATAGTCGATAAATTTCCGAGAAGTAAGCAGGATATTGGTGTGGCCATGGAGAGCAGTCGTCGACCGTTTTGCTCAGTTGCCAGCGGTGCAACCCTCCTGCAACTCACCACCCTCCACCCTTACTTCGCTCTAACCTTCTCCTCTCTCTTCCCAGAGAGAGAGAGAGGGTGGAATGAACGTGGCCAGTAGATAACGTGATTTACACTGGCCGGGTAATTAATGTCCTCGGCGACCGGCGCTTTAAAAAAACAATCGGAAATCGACGACAACGAAGAGCAACAGTCAGGTTGCCGGTATCGTGGTCGCCATTGGCCCTGACAAATTATTCTGTCCGAGATTTTCCTCTTTCCTGCTTTTTTATTTTCTTGTTTGTTTACTCGTTTGCTCTCTCTTTTGCTGCTCTTCTGCTGGCTTTCGAGTGGTTGCTTCTGTGAATTTGTCGAGGTCTATGGCTTCGAATTTTCCTATTTTGGAGTACTAGTTCTATTTTCGGATAGTGAAGTTTTACTTTAGAACACTGCAATTTTATTTTGAAATACTGGATTCAAGTTTGGTCAGTTTGGAACACTGCAGTTTGTAAATTTTGGAATCTTGAAATTATTGAGATTTTCGATTCAGGGAATTTAGAGGTGTTTGACATATTTTACATCTTCTCTTCTGCATAGAGAGATCTCTTCTACATAGAGAGCTTCTACATCTCTGAATTATTAAGCTATAGAACTTTGAGGTAGCTCTTCACTTCAGAGCTTTCTAAACTGTTTAACTTAATTTAACTGTTTAACTGTTTAACTGATCATAATTCTTATATTAATACATCTGAAACTTTAAAAATTCTGTGGTCTGTAAACACTGTAAAGTCTCAGCATCGAAGTTTGCAAACAACCGGTCTGAACAACTCAATTTTCTCAACCTCTCAGATATCTCTTCCACAAGCTCCTCAAAACTTTCCTCCTAACTCCATAAATCTCTAAATCCACTCCGAGGAAAGATGACCCGCAAACAAACCGCACTTTTCCCAACCAATAAATTACAGGTGCTCTAAAATTTTCAGAGCGAGTTAAAATTTGTGGCATCCCCGAAAGGCCGAAAGAATTATAGCCAGGTGGAGGGCACGAAATGTTTCGACTTAAAATCTAAGTAGCTCGCGGTGATCCTCGCGGAGGAGCAGAGATACGGTTAGATAGATAGAGGTTGAAGCCGTATAGCTCGGAGGGTTTGCAAGGGTTGGAGGCAAGAGGGATGCTGGGATGTCGAGGGGTGCATCCGGGATCTCGGAGGGTGGCGATTCGTGGGGCGGTCGGTCGTCATGGATACGTTCCCGGCTAACCCCTAACCGCTCCTCCTCCTCCTCCCTTGTCATCCACATTTTCGCGACTACGCCGCCATCATCGACCCACCATCTTGCTACGGCGACGATCTCGCGGAAAATTTTCGACCACCTCCAGACTATCGAGATACGTTTCTTTCTTTCTTCATTTCAATTAAACTCTAAACTCTTCAGAAATATACAGAACTCAAATTGTTACCTTAAAAAATGTATAATGAACTAAACATTTAGAAATAATTAACTTTTTAGGTGAAACTGTGTGTCTGATTAAGAGATGAAGATGACTGATGAAGATGACTGTTGAACATTTTTGTTGAACATTTTTGTTGAACATTTTTATTAAACAGTTTTATTGAACATTTTAGTTGAAGATGACTGTTGAACATTTTTATTGAAGATTTTAGTTGAAGATGACTGTTGAACATTTTTGTTGAAGATTTTTGTTAAACATGTTTGTTGAACATTTTTGTTGAACATTTTTTTGGAACATTTTTATTGAAGATTTTAGTTGAAGATGACTGTTGAACATTTTTGTTGAAGATTTTTGTTGAACATTTTTATTGAAGATTTTTGTTGAAGATGACTGTTGAATATTTTTGTTGAAGATGACTGTTGAACATTTTTGTGGAACATTTTTATTGAATATTTTAGTTGAAGATGACTGTTGAACATTTTTATTGAAGATTTTAGTTGAAGATGACTGTTGAACATATTTGTTGAAGATTTTTGTTGAAGATTTTTGTTAAACATGTTTGTTGAACATTTTTGTTGAAGATTTTTATTGAATATTTTTGTTGAAGATGACTGTTGAACATTTTTGTTGAACATTCTTGTTGAACATTCTTGTTGAACATTCTTGTTGAAGATGACTGTTGAACATTTTTATTGAACATTCTTGTTGAACATTCTTGTTGAACATTCTTGTTGAATATTTTTGTTGAACATTTTTGTTGAACATTTTTAAGACTGTTGAAGATGTAGTTCAAGTGTGAGTTTGTTAAAGATGTGCGCATGTGTAGAAATGATTTCTTGCGACTCATATTGTTTAATGATGAGGAAGGTAGTTTATGAGCTTCCTATTATACTAGGAGGTTTATGGATATTAAAGATACTACATCATAAATGCATATTAATATACGTATTGATAGTATGTATTAATATAAATGAATACATACTAATAAATGTATTAATATGTGTATATGTATATGTACATGTAATATCTACATTGAAAGAGGAACTAGTCAAAAGAGTAATAATGGTGCTCAATAAAATAGTCACTATTAACTTCGTACACTTGGTATTAACATCTCAGAACTACAAAAGTAATAAAACATTATGAAAATGTTTGGATAAATTTGTAGTAATAAAACATTACGAAAATGTTTGGATAAAATTGCAGTAATAAAACATTACGAAAATGTTTGGATAAAATTGCAATAATAAAACATTACGAAAATGTTTGAACAAATTTGTAGTAATAAAACATTACGAAAATGTTTGAACAAATTTGTATTAATAAAACATTACGAAAATGTTTGGATAAATTTGCAGTAATAAAACATTACGAAAATGTTTGGATAAAATTGCAATAATAAAACATTACGAAAATGTTTGAACAAATTTGTAGCAATAAAACATTATGAAAATGTTTGAACAAACTTGTAGTAATAAAACATTACGAAAATGTTTCAATAAATTTGTATTAATAAAACATTACGAAAATGTTTGAACAAATTTGTAGTAATAAAACATTACGAAAATGTCTGTATAAATTAGTAAATAAATAACGTTAGAATGATGAGGTATTGAATAAGTTAAAGAGTAGAGAATGAAAGGAGGGTGTCCCTGCGAACCTTAAAAGGGCTAACTACCGCGATCCCTGGCAAACAACACGTTGTCGGCATGCGCGTCACCTCATTTTGTCAAACATCAATTACCAGCGCAAACAAGGCGGGATGGTGCTCGACCGACGAACATTAAATACATGCACCGCCCTCAGACACGCTGACACAATATCCGATATGTAACGGTGCCGATCGGATACGAAACGTGGCGTGTTTCGTGTAACCGATTGTTGTGTGATACAAAACTTAGTGGATGGAAAATGTGACGTTACCGTTTTTGGTAAATTGTTAGGTTGCTTTATGTCAAGTTATGTTCTTTGGGGAAACACGAATCTTGTAGTTACAGGAACTTGTATTAACGTTTTGGTTTATAATATTGTTATAAGTCTGATGGAGTTGCAGCAAGTTTGAATATCAAGCTTGTAATATTGTTTTAAGTTTTATGGAATTGCATCAAGTTTGAATATCAAGCTTGCAATATCGTCTCAAGTTTTATGGAGTTATATCAAGCTTGCAATATAGTTTCAAGTTTTATGGAGCTACATCAATCTTGAATATCGTCTCAAATTTCATGGAGTTGCATCAAGTTTGAATATCAAGCTTGCAATATCGTCTCAAGTTTTATGGAGTTATATCAAGCTTGCAATATAGTTTCAAGTTTTATGGAGCTACATCAATCTTGAATATCGTCTCAAATTTCATGGAGTTGCATCAAGTTTGAATATCAAGCTTGCAATATCGTCTCAAGTTTTATGGAGTTAGATCAAGCTTGCAATATCGTTTCAAGTTTTATGGAGCTACATCAATCTTGAATATCGTCTCAAATTTCATGGAGTTGCATCAACTTTGAATATCAAGCTTGCAATATCGTCTCAAGTTTTATGGAGTTATATCAAGCTTGCAATATAGTTTCAAGTTTTATGGAGCTACATCAACCTTGAATATCGTCTCAGATTTTATAGAGTTCCATCAACCTTACAATATGGTTTCAAGTTTTATAGAGTTGCATCAACCTTGCACATCGTCTCAGATTTCATAGAGTTCCATCAACCTTACAATATTGTTTGAAGTTTCATAGAGTTGCATCAACCTTGAATATCATCTCAAATTTCATAGAGTTCCATCAACCTTACAATATCGTTTCAAGTTTCATAGAGCTGCATCAACCTTGAATATCGTCTCTGATTTCAAAGAGTTCCATCAACCTTACAATATCGTTTCAAGTTTCATAGAGTTGCATCAACCCTGAATATCGTCTCAGACTTCAATGAGTTCCATCAACCTTACAATATCGTTTCAAGTTTCATAAAGTTACATCAACCTTGAATATCGTCTCAGATTTCGTAGAGTTCCATCACCCTTACAATATCGTTTCAAGATTCATAGAGTTACATCAACCTTGAATATCGTCTCAGATTTCGTAGAGTTCCATCAACCTTACAATATCGTTTCAAGTTTCATAGAGTTGCATCAACCTTGAATATCGTCTCAGATTTCGTAGAGTTCCATCACCCTTACAATATCGTTTCAAGATTCATAGAGTTACATCAACCTTGAATATCGTCTCAGATTTCGTAGAGTTCCATCAACCTTACAATATCGTTTCAAGTTTCATAGAGTTGCATCAACCTTGAATATCGTCTCAGATTTCGTAGAGTTCCATCAACCTTACAATATCGTTTCAAGTTTCATAGAGTTACATCAACCTTGAACATCGTCTCAGATTTCGTAGAGTTCCATCAACCTTACAATATCGTTTCAAGTTTCATAGAGTTGCATCAACCTTGAACATCGTCTCAGATTTCGTAGAGTTCCACCAACCTTACAATATCGTTTCAAATTTCATAGACTTGCATCAACCTTGAACATCGTCTCAAATTTCATAGAATTGCATCAACCTTACTTTACAAAATGGCCTCCCATATGTGACGCACGTAACTGTGAAATGCAACTAATCAAAGTACTTTCAATAAGTTATTAACCCTCTGCACTCCTCAATTTCTTTTACCTACCGACTCCTTAATTTAGAAAAAATTTATCAAGCTTATGATTCTCAGTAAAATGTATTGCAACAGTGTGAAGTATGTGACAAATACATTTTTCATTTATTATAAATAGTAAATAAATAAAAATATATATATTTAACCAATCTATTTATCTGAGTTATTTGTAAGATCCAAGAGAAATGTGATGTCGAGTCACAGTCGACAGAGGAGTGCAAAGGGTTAAATCTTCTTGAAACAGTCCTACCTTAAGTCCTACCCTAAGTTCTGCACTAATAATTCTGTAGCCGCTAAAGTTCATCAAATATTGCAAATTTCGAAACTGTGGTACTTGAAGCACACGAACCTCCGCCATATTGCTCCGTAAATTCGAAGGTGCTTGCGAAATTACAGGAACGATTTTCCGAGCGAAAAGATTCAGAAGTGGGGGTAAAAAACACGAGTCATCCGGCGATATAGAATTGTTTGGGCAATTAAAGCTGAGAAAAGTATCGGTCGCGAGAGTTTGAGGGGTCCTAGCGCCGGAAAGCGTCGGAACGCCTACGCTTTATATGACCGAGGGTAATGTTACCTCTCGTTTGTCTAATTGCACGGAATAAGGGCACCTCCCGAGACAAACGATGCGACATAAAAGAGGCTGCCTCTCGCACCCTTCGCGGCAATTTCGCGCGTGCATAGAGTGCCTTGGAACACAGAATACAGCGGCTACTGATTGTGCCGAGTGCGAAAAACTGGAACACTGTCGCGCGTTCTACGAAAACATCGCGGTACTAGTTACATTTTCGGTACTTCTTTATTATCGATTGTACACTGCGTTTGTATATTGAGGATGCTTAAGAAACTTCAGGACGATTTAGAAATTTTAAATAAATTCTTGAGAAACTTCAGGAAGATTAAACAATTCTATATAAATGCTTAGGAAAATTCAGGAAGATTTAAAAATTGTAGGTAAATGTTTGAGAAACTTCAAAAGGGTGCTAACATTTAAAATAAATGTCTGGGAAACTTCAAGAAGATTCTAAAATTATAGATAGATGTTTGGTAAACTTCAAGAAGATTTAACAATTATAGATGCTTAGGAAAATTCAGGTAGATTTTAACATTCTTGATAGATGCTCTTCAAACTTCAGGAAGATTTAGAAATTGTAGGTAAATGTTTGAGAAACTTCAAAAGGGTGCTAACATTTAAAATAAATGTCTGGGAAACTTCAAGAAGATTCTAAAATTATAGATAGATGTTTGGTAAACTTCAAGAAGATTTAACAATTATAGATGCTTAGGAAAATTCAGGTAGATTTAAACATTCTTGATAGATGCTCTTCAAACTTCAGGAAGATTTAAAAATTGGAGGTAAATGTTTGAGAAACTTCATAAAGGTGCTAACATTTAAAATAAATGTCTGGGAAACTTCAAGAAGATCCTAAAATTATAGATAGATGTTTGGTAAACTTCAAGGAGATTTAACAATTATAGATGCTTAGGAAAATTCATGTAGATTTAAACATTCTAGGTAGATGCTCCCCAAACTTCAGGAAGATTTAAAAATTGTAGGTAAATGTTTGAGAAACTTCAGAAGAGTGCTAACACGTGAGATGAATGTTTGAGAAAAATTCATGGAGATCTTAAAATTATAGATAGATGTTTGGGAAACTTCAGTAAGATCCTAAAATTATAGATAGATGTTTGGTAAACTTCAAGAAGATTTAACAATTATAGATGCTTAGGAAAATTCAGGTAGATTTAAACATTCTAGATAGATGCTCTTCAAACTTCAAGATTTAAAAATTCTAGATAAATGCTTGAGAAACTTCAGAAGAATGCTAACACGTGAGATAAATGTTTGAGAAAAATTCATGGAGATCTTAAAATTATAGATAGATGTTTGGGAAACTTCAGTAAGATCCTAAAATTATAGATAAATTTTTGGTTAAACTTCAAGAATGTTTAACAATTCTAGATCGATGCTGTATAAACTTCAAAAGCACCTTAAAATTTTAGATAAATGCATACAAAACTTCAGTGTAAATATACGTATAAGCATACTTAACAAATGCATCTTCACAGTAGATCATCCCACACAACAATCTTCATAAAATAATCCTCAAAAGCAAATCCGATAATCCAAGCAAGATTCTATCCCCATCTCGAGGGTATTCAAACGGAAATCCGGGGTCATCGCATCCCCGAATTTCTTTAATGTATTCTTTCCATTTTTTCTGGAGGTAAGACAGTTACGATCCTCCGAACGTTAGTCACCCGTTGAAGCTGGGGTGTAACGAGGGTGGAACCAGCGGCAGTTGCCGGTGGCGGAAGCGAAGGGGCGAGCAAAGGTTCCCGGTGATGAAGGGCAAAAAGGGATCACACCGTGGGGATACGGTTGAGACCAAGGGCTGTTCGGGACCCCGTAACCACCCCTTCGCCCGGGTTAACCGATACCGGCAATTATCAACGCGTCTTGGTCACCGTCATCCACCCTTCAAGCTGTAGCCCCGGTTTGAGAAAACCGGCTGCGATTAATTGGTTGGAATCGATACTTGACGTTTACGTTAAACATGTTTATTAACTATTTAGGAATTTAGGACATTTGGAACTTGGGAAATTTGGAATCGGGGACATTTGGTATTGGTAGGCAGTGGAAAATGAAGTTGTGAAACAATGTCTAGTATTATTTTTAACTAAATATTATATTAGCTAGACGATTACATTGGATACAGTCTTAATAGCACATGTTTACCTGACGACTCTAACGAGGACAATAATGGTTTCTACCGGTTACACATTTAAAAACAAAACAAAAGGTGTCGCTACTCGACACAGGCGATACGCGCGGTCCACGCAAACAGGCTTAAATTCGCGCAAACATTTAACATTTGGAATTTGGGACATTTGGAATTGGGGAGATTCGGAATTTGGGAATCTAGGAAATTTGCAAGATTTGGAATTAGGAGAATTTGGAAGTTAGGACATTTGGAACTTGGGAAATTTGAAATTAGGGGAATTTGGAATCGGGGAAATTTGAAATTTGGGGCATTTGGAATTGGGGGGATTTGAAATTTGGAAATCTAGAGAATTTGGAAGATTTGGAATTTGGGTATCTAAGGAATTTGAAAGATTTGGAATTAGGAGAATTTGGAATTTAGGACATTTGGAACTTGGGAAATTTGGAATCGGGGACATTTGGAATCGGGGAAATTTGAAATTTGAGGCATTTGGAATTGGGGGGATTTGAAATTTGGAAATCTAGAAAATTTGGAAGATTTGGAATTTGGGAATCTAGGGAATTTGGAAGATTTGGAATTAGGAGAATTTGGAATTTAGTACGTTTGGAACTTGGGGAATTTGAAATCGAGGAAATTTGAAATTTGGAACATTTGGAATTGAGGGGATTTGAAATTTGGAAATCTAGAGAATTTGGAAGATTTGGAATTTGAGAATCTAGGGAATTCGGAAGATTTGGAAGTTAGGACATTTAGAACTTGGGAAATTTGGAATTAGGGGAATTTGAAATTTGGAAGATTTGAAATTTGGTAGATTTGAAATTTGGGAATCTAAGGAATTTGAAAGACTTGGAATTAGATGAATTTGAAATTAGGGAAATTTGCAATTGGGGGAATTTGTTTAAACCTTGAGAAATTGGATTAAATTAAAAAATTCTAAAATGAGGTAACAGTCCAAAATACTCAAAAAAAAAATGAAAGGGCTAGAAACTCCCAGAATCTCTACCTCTTCACAAATCATCCCAAGAAGGGTTAAGAAGTATCCTCAATATTAAGATCGAAGCACTGATCGATTCAGTGTTCCTAGGTCGCTCGAATTCCGGGTACCACGAAGAGGGTGGGTCTTTCTGTTCTGGTACGGCTCATTGCAGGCCCCGTGACTAATCATGATAGTTCCGGGCGGGAACGCCGGGGACACACGACTCTCGGTTCCGTTTCCGGCGCGTGCTACCGTTCCCCCTTGCCACCCTCTGTGGCTCACCCTCCCGCGCAATTATTGCGCTTTGCAACAAAGAACGTGGCACAGGATCGAAGGGCTGCGTTGCTGCTGCCTTATCTTCCTGCTACATCTTCCTCTTCGTCGCTCCCCGTTTTCTTTCTTTTCCTCTCTTCCTATATCGCTGTCTTTCGTTGCTGCTTCCTCCAACGATGTTTCTCTTCCTCGTTTCCCTGGCTCCGCGTTTTTCTACGCTATTATCGATGTCGCTTTTCAACGATTTTACTCGCTCAACTTTTTCTGCCACCCTCGCTGTCGGCGTTTTCATTGTCAGGCGGGAAATTTTGTTGCGAAATTTTTTTCACGGATTTTGGGAAGGTGGGCAGATTCGAAATTGGACGTTGGTGAATGGGCTTTAACCCTTTGCACTCGAAGATTATTTTACTGTTTTGCAAATAGCAACTTTAAAATATTAATTAAAATGTTAAATGACTTCTTTTGAAGTTATTATTCCTCTACTCGTAATTTCCACTATTGTCTGTTTCACTGTGTTTATATATCACATGAGCACTATTATACAATTAATTGAATAATGCTTATTTCAAATTATTGTATTAAATTGAATGGCGCCAGAGAGGCGCCTCTAGAGTACTCTGATATTTTTTAATTTGTATATTTTCGGAGTTGATGGGGAGTTGAATATTTTGGGAGTTGAACAAGTTTATAAATTTAATTTGTTGTAATGCTACTGGGGTGAAAGCTTATAAATTCATGATGTAGTATTTTTATAAATGTACAATTTTATATATCAGTTTGTTAGGTTACTTATAGATCAGTCACAGTTATAAGATGAATTATAGATTTGTACAAATTTGTAAGACTCCTTATAGATGTGCATTTGTAAGACTTCTTATAAATGTATAAAATTTGTCAGACTTAATAGACTTGCAAAATTTGTAACACTTATAAACTTGTAAAATTTGTCGAGTTTATACCTGTACAAAATTTGTAAGACTTCTTATAAATTTATAAAATTTGTCAGACTTAATAGACTTGCAAAATTTGTAACACTTATATACTTGTAAAATATGTCAAATTTATACCAGTACAAAATTTGTAAGACTTCTTATAAATTTATAGAATTTGTCAGACACTATAGACTTGCAAAATTTGTAACACTTATAAACTTGTAAAATTTGTCAAATTTATACCTGTACAAAATTTGTGAGACTTCTTACAAATTTATAAAATTTGTGAGACTTTATAGACTTGCAAAATTTGTAACACTTATAAACCTGTAAAATTTGTCAAATTTATACCAGTACAAAATTTGTGAGACTTCTTATAAATTTATAAAAATTGTCAGACTTAATAGACTTGCAAAATTTGTAACACTTATAAACTTGTAAAATTTGTCAAATTTATACCTGTACAAAATTTGTGAGACTTCTTATAAATTTATAAAATTTGTCAGACTTAATAGACTTGCAAAATTTGTAGCACTTATAAACTTGTAAAATTTGTCAAATTTATACCTGTACAAAATTTGTAAGACTTCTTATAAATTTATAAAATTTGTGAGACTTAATAGACTTGCACAATTTGTAACACTTATAAACTTGTGAAATTTGTCAAATTTATACCTGTACAAAATTTGTAAGACTTCTTATAAATTTATAAAATTTGTGAGACTTAATAGACTTGCACAATTTGTAACACTTATAAACTTGTGAAATTTGTCAAATTTATAACTGTACAAAATTTGTAAGACTTCTTATAAATTCATAAAATTTGTCAGACTTTATAGGCTTGCAAAATTTGTAACACTTATAAACTTGTAAAATTTGTCAAATTTATACCTGTACAAAATTTGTAAGACTTCTTAAAAATTCATAAAAATTGCCAGACCTCATAGATTCATAAAATTTGTCAGATTTTATAAACTTGTTAATTTAGCAAGTCTTATACATGTTCATAATTAGTAAAACTCCTTATAAATTCATAAAAATTGCTACACCTTACAGACCCATAAAATTTGTCAGATTTTATAAACATGTTAATTTTGCAAGTCTTATACATGTTCATAATTAGTAAAACTTCTTATAAATTCATAAAAATTGCTAGACCTCATAGATTCATAAAATTTGTCAGATTTTATCAACTTGTTAATTTAGCAAGTCTTATACATGTTCATAATTAGTAAGACTCCTTATAAATTCATAAAAATTGCTAGACCTCATAGATTCATAAAATTTGTCAGATTTTATAAACTTGTTAATTTAGCAAGTCTTATACATGTTCATAATTAGTAAGACTTCTTAAAAATTCATAAAAATTGCTAGACCTCATAGATTCATAAGATTTATCAGATTTTATAAACTTGTTAATTTAGCAAGTCTTATACATGTTCATAATTAGTAAAACTCCTTATAAATTCATAAAAATTGCTAGACCTCACAGATTCATAAAATTTGTCAGATTTTATAAACTTGTTAATTTTGTAACTTTTATATACGTTCATAATTGTAAAACATCTGAAAAATCAATTTTATAATTTCATTTAAAAACTGCACCTACCAAGTTACATAAAATAACGTGCATCGAAAGGGTTCTCAGGCGTAGAGATGTTCGGCGATAAAAATAAATTAGTATGTAGAAGAAAGCTTTAAATTCGGCTTAGCAGCCCTGAATCATTATTCATCCTCGCGCGACCCGTGACCCGCGCCGGTCGACGTCGTGAAATAACCTCGTTAAGTGGCTAACTCGCCACCAGCAAGGTGGAAAGAGGGTTGTGGAGGCAAAAAAGAAAAGAAAACTAGACGATACGATAGTAAGGGTGGCGAGTGAAGGAAAAGAACGATCCACGTGACTTGACGGAAGTTCGAACGCGAGTCTCTTTCGTTTATTCGCGACGCATCGTTTTTATGGGGATGATTGGTGTTTCGATCACGTGCGTCCACGTTTTTGGGGGGTTAATTTATTGAAATTGATGGTGCTTTGGAAATATGATCTTTGGTGTTCTTTTTGGGGTTTTGTAAATAGTGTAATTTTAGTGGGGAGGTTCTGTGCATTTAAAAAATTGTGAATATTGTTTGAAATGTTAAAAGATGGTTAAATTATAACGTAGTTAAATTTTAAAGATTTTAAGTGAATTGTACAATGTAAAATATTAAGAGAATCTTTTAGAATATATATATTTACTAAAGACTGTAATTGCAACATCTAAAAAGAATTTTAAATAAAAATTTCTAAAATGAATTTAATAAAATTTATTACAATATATTCAACAAAATTTACGATTTTAAGAAAACATAAGAGAGTTTAAATACAAAAGCATACAAAAAGCTGAGACACAAAATAAAATTGATAATAAATAACAAGATAAATAAAATAATATCTAGAAGTTCAATCAACAACCCCTTGTACAAATATTACCTTCGAATTCAAATATTAAACACATTCGTAATGTACAAAAATGAATAAGTAATAAATATAATAGTTTTTATGTTATTATAAGAAGATATAAGTTAGGGAATAATATTAACGATGATCGGTTAAGAAGATCACGTAGAATCTATCCTAGGTACGAGACAGTAGTGTAGAAGAATTTTTCAACGAGCGAGTCAGATCAATACCTAAACCGACGACTAACAACCCCTAAACGTGAGGAATCTTCGGGTAGATGGCAGTGTCTTCCGAAATCTTCCCTTATTTCAGTTACGTTGGGCTACGATAGATGTCTCGTCATATATGTATATATCCATGTATGTATGTATGTGTTCATAGGTAGATGTATGTGTGTATGTATACATGTATGTATGTATATATTCATAAATAGATATATGTGTGTATGTATGCATATGTGTATGTTTTCATGAGTACATGTATGTAAGCATATGTGTATGAACATCTGTACGTATGTACATATGTGTACATGTGTGTATATATGTATCCATCAATGAATGAATGATGTGTGTATGCATGTATGCATTAGTACATATATTTATTAACATCTATATGAATGTACATGTGTCTCACATATGTCTACATGTGTACATGTCTCCATCAATGAATGAATGATGTGTGCATACACATATGCATGAGTACACATATTTATTAATATCTGTGTGGATGTACATGTGTCTCACATATGTCTACATGTGTACATGTATCAATGAACGAATGATGTGTGCATACACATATGCATGAGCTCACATATTTATTAATATCTGTATGGATGCACATATATCCACATGTGTACATGTCTCCATCAATGAACAAATGATGTGTGTATGCATCAGTACATATATTCATAAACACCTGTACATGTGTCTCACATATGTATGCGTATCAATGTACGTATGAATGAATTACGTATGAATGTGTAAAAGTATATTCATATATGTGTAAGCATATATCATTAACATAATCTTGACACATACCGAAATAAAAGACGTTCACAAAACGACAAGAGGCAAAGAACGAGGTCGCAGAGTGTGATCTGTTGCTGAGGGTAGTATGCACGCGGACAATATTGACTAGAAGCCAAGAAAAAGCCGAAAAAGGGGCTGAAGGGAGTAGTCCCTTTAGCGAAAGCCTCACTCCCTCGTCACTCCTTCATCGACGGAACATTAAGCACACACGATAACGCATGATTAACTGGCTAATGACTTTCTCTATACAGTTCTCCCGCTGCTACGCTCCTCGGGGAGCCAACGCCGCTTTTGCAGAATCATCTTCAACGGGGGTGGAATGCACCCCTCGTCAAACCTTTTTTCCCGATAAGTGACAGACGTTTTTCGACGTTAATCGCCCTAACAATTTGTCCCTGACTAAACGTAACTTCTCTTTTTTAATACTCTATGTATTCTTTAACGACGAATTATACATGTTCATACATACATGTATACATACATACACGTACATACGTACTTACATACATACATACACGTACATACGTGCTTACATACATACATACATACATACATATGTAAATGTATGCACAAGTGTAGGGTGTAAAAAAAACTCATGTAACATTCATACGTTTGAAAGGACACATTATGCATCATACTCATATATGTCCACATATGTCCACATATGTACACGTATGGAGTTATTATATATAAACCTAATTTTCATAGTGAGATGCTTAACAGCATTTCTCCAGAAGTGTCTATAAACCAATTAACATTCATACATTTAAAAAGAGACATTATGCATCATACACATATATGTCCACATATGTACACATATGAGGTTATTATATGTAACCCCAATTTTTACAGTGAGATGTTTAATACAATTTCTCCAGAAGTGTCTATAAACCAATTACCATTCATACATTTAAAAAGAGACATTATGCATCATACACACACATGTACACATATGTAATTATTATACATATACAACCGCAATTTTCACAGTGAGATGTTTAATACAATTTCTCCAGAAGTGTCTATAAACAAGTTAAAAAAGAAATTCATAGAAATGATAATAATAAAAATGCCGGAAGTGTTACCAAATGCAAACAGTAGCATGTTGCGCCACAAGAAACAAGTCATGAGAAAGGGTATCGAAATCGATCTAATGGCATTACGTTTCCCCTGGTCCGTGTGCCGATTCATGGAACACGTAACCGAGCACGTAAATACGCCGAAGTAGCCATTACAAAGTACACGAAATCTTGCCTTTTAAGTACCTCTGTCACGAACGGAAGCGAACGATCTTCCTCGACGAACGATGGCGACTTCGAACCTCCCTCTATCGCCATATTTTGTATCTCTAATCTTCTTTGATGCGTACGACAACCTCTGCAATTCAATACCAAGTACAAAATCTTTCACTGTCCAATACTATTTAGTGGCACCTTGAATGGCCACTTTTGAAGTTGACAAAAATTGTGGGAAGGGATGTATGATAGTTGGGGGAGTTGGGAATTTGGGGGTTTGGAAATTTGGGGAGTTGGGAATTTGGGGATTTGGGAATTTGGGGAGTTGAGAATTTGGGGATTTGGGAATTTGGGGATTTGGGAATTGGGGAATGTGGGAATTGGAGAATGTGGGAATTGGGAAATGTGAGAATTCGGGGGACGTGAGAATTCGGGGATGTGGGAATTCGGGGACGTGAGAATTCGGGGACGTGAGAATTGGGAAATGTGAGAATTCGGGAATGTGAGAATTCGGGAATGTGAGAATTCGGGAATGTGAGAATTCGGAAATGTGGGAATTGAGAAATGTGGGAATTGGGAAATGTGGGAATTGGGGGATGTGGGAATTGGAGAATGTGAGAATTCGAAGGACGTGGTAATTCGAGGATGTGTGAATTCGAGAATGTGAGAATTCGGAAATATAAGAATTGGAAAATATAAAAATTGGGGACCATGGAAATTGGAGAACGTAGAAATTGAAAAATGCGAAAATTCGAAAATACGAGAATTCGAGAAATAAAACACTGCTCATCCTCAAACTTAACATATAATTTTCAAATCACACATCCATCCCTCACATCAAAAACTAATTCCCTAATAAAAACTCCTCCCATCCTAACAATTAAAACATTACAGTTCTACTTTACAGTAATCTACCCTGAATAAATTTGAAAAGCTCCGCTAATAAAAATATCACCTAAGTAAATTTTCCAACCGCAAAGACCACGTTGAAAAATATCTCTGAATAACTACGAGCAGTTTTTCCATTTTCCTGCCGGGCGATAATTTCATTGGCGCTTATCGAGAGTGTGTTCCAGGAAGACTAAGTTACCAGCAGCGATAAAACGCGAGGATAATTAGTTGCACCACCCCCGGGATAGAAATTAATCACTCGACCGTGCAGCGACTCCACGTAGTCGCAGTTCTTTAGCGCTCTATGAATAGGGAGTTTCGTAGCTTGTTACACGTTAATTCCGGGCCATTTTCGCGAGCACCGCGCGAAAACAACGCACCAAGGGGTGGAACTACTTGCTTCAGGAAGACGACAAAAAAAACTTACAATTAGTTCAAGAAAGAAATTTTCTTCTATGCTCTTTCTTGTTTCTTTTGTCATTGATTCATTTCTTAGTACAAATTCGTGGAGAAACTGTTCAAAACTTTTAAATTAATCATCGAGGAAATTGATAAAAGAGCTTCTTTATGATTTTTTTAGAACAAATTTATAAATTCATTTTAAAAAAAAGATTTTTAATAAATGAAGATGTTGTTTGCACATGAAAAAAGAAGGATATTATTGAAACTGGACTTTAGAACACATGTTTTGAATTATATTATAACTGTTCAAGTTATTTATCTTTTTAATGCATTTGCTACTACAAAACTTAAATATGGATTTGAATATATGTATATTTTTTATCGTTTACAATAAGGTAAAATAAGTTATTCAACCTAATCTAGTTACTCTAAAATAAGTTATTCAGAAGTGTGCACCACTACTCTAGAGTGGATTATTCAGAAGTGTGCACCACTACTCGTAAATAAAAGAACGTAGTTGATACATCGATACATAGTAACAATCCACACAAAAAATCTGTATCATATTACCACTACTCTAGAATGAGTTATTCAGAAGTGTGCACCACTACTCTAGAGTGGGTTATTCAGAAGTGTGCACCACTACTCGCAAATAAAAGAACGTAGTTGATACATGGATGCACAGTACCATTCCAGAAAAATTCGTATCGCATTACCACTAGTTTAGAATTATTACCATTATCCTAGAATTACTTATAAATGTGCAGCACTAATAAAAGAACGCAGTTAATACATTGATTCCCCCGAAAAATGAGTAGCGTATTAAAAAAGGCCCGCGAAAGTTCTTCGCCTTAAGGAGGGTGAACACCTGAGCAAGGGATCACGCGATCTAGGTCTCGAAGCGGATAGAAAGAAAAGGTGTACCAGCGGGTCGGTTCGACTGGCACAGTTGAGCAGCTTCCGGTGGGCAGCCGGAACGGGTGTTACGTCGAAGCGGGTGTCGGTGGTCGATCGATCCTCCAGGAGCGTGCTCGTCGTCTACGTCGACGACGTCTGTGTCGTTTCAGCTCGCGTTCTCTGGCCTTCCGAGCTCGGACTGAATACCGCTGATTGTCCTTTGCTCTCTCGCTTTATCGCCCTCTTTCCCTTTCGTTCGCGTCGTTTCCCGTCTTCCTCGCGCCTGTATCGCACCCGCTCGACTCTCCACTCGTAACCACCCTCATCCTCGAAAGCCACCCCTATCCTCCGCCGTGCCGTGCTACTCCTACCCACTCCACGATAATGATGGCAATCAGACCCTCAGAAAGGATTTCAGGAAATTCTCTCGCCTTTTTGTCGGCAGCCGGGGCGGAGGCGGACGCCACAAACACCGCTCGTCGTCGTACGCCCTCTTCCTGCTGCTGCCGTTCCACTGCTGCTAGTTATAGTCGCTCCGATTTCTCCTAGACTTTTACTCTCGGCAAGCTGATCGACTCGATACCTGGACCACGATTTCGAATCAATAGATGGACTTTTGCAGATACTAGTTTTTCACTTTTTAACTTATACAGTTTCATCGGATGTATTCACGCTTTTTTAATTTTACTTGATGGACTTTTGCGGATTCAACTGTTTTTCACTTTTTAACTTATACAGGTTGATCTGATGTATTCACGCTTTTTTAATTTTACTTAGAGTTATACAACCTAATCCATTATAGAGTAGTGGTGCACACTTCTGAATAATCCATTCTAGAGTAGTGATGCATACTTTTGAATAATGCAAGTGTGAATGCACTTACATGTTTAATTTTATGTTCGATTGCTATGATATTATATTTACATTTTGTATAGTATAGTGAGACGTTCTTTACTCCATTGAAGTCTTAACAAGAATCTATTGGAATATTAATCTGCATCATGTACAATATAAATTTATGTTGGAGTTTATAATGTAAGACATATGTATCTACATATAACTATCAAAGAATTTTATAAAATTAATATTTCTTATGTATATATATACATAAGTACGTATAAAAGTCAAAGGCTGGAGGAAGACCTTTAGAGGATGAAGAGAATCATAGTACAACATACATGCAACATATGTAACATATCTTCAGTATAGTCTGAGGACCTCAAGATCAGTGGAGTTTGGGACCTAACAACTTTATAATTTGAGGACTATATAATTAGGACTAAATCATGGTATCAATGGACTTTGGGATTTGAGACTAAAACTGTGCATCATATATCAAGTTTCAAACTTCATCATCCCAAATCATTTTGGGACCTGAGTCATTTTGCAATTTTTGAGAAATTGTAGATGCTTAGAATTTAGTTCTTTCATACTTTATTAAGTTTCATTGAAAGTTAGTCATTGGAACATTGAGATGTTCATGTACTCTATGAAGTTTGTTATTATTTCGTGCCTCACCAGGTGCGTCAGTCAGACCTATTCACTGTTACAATATTAAAAAAAATAAATAAAGTTGAAGTGAGGTAGCAATTCATTCACCTACCTCCACTATGCATATTATAATAAAAATATAATTCTTTAATACCTTGTGTTCCTCCATTGAAAGCTTTTCATTGAAACATTGAGACGTTTATCTGTTCTATGAAGTTTGTTACTATCACATGCCTCACCAGGTGCGTTAGTCAGATCTATTCACCTCTGCAATATTAAAGCAAATAAATAAAATTGAAATGAGCTAGCAATTCATTCAGCTACCTCCACTATGTAAATTATAATTAATACCTTGTGTTCCTCCATTGAAAGCATTTCATTGCAACATAGAGACGTTCATCTGCTCTATGAAGTTTGTTACTATTTCATGCCTCACCAGGTGCCTCAGTCAGACCTCTTCACTGCTGTAATATTAAAGCAAATAAATAAAATTGAAATGAGCTAGTAATTCATTCAGCTACCTCCCCTACGCAAACTATAATTAAAAACCTAAAATAGAACCATATTAAAAATTCCAGTCAACATCAGATTTGACCCTCACACCCTAAGTGCATCCAACTGCAAAAACTGCAAAACCCAATCTAATAAATTTATCAAAAGTGTCGCTAAAAATCAAACAAAACTCCAGTAAGCACTACTCGTAGAAGTCTACACCTAACTAATCCTAGAAAATAATTAAATAGAAAACATGTTTGAACGTTTCATATCCTGCCCAGATCGACACGCATAGACATCGAACTGTTAGCAAGTACGTTAGTTCCGGCTCGATCGACAGGTAGGAAGAAAACTCGCGGGGAATTAAGGCGAGCTCTCGCGGGGGATGCGTCGCGATGCATCGGCGTTCGGTATCGCTGTGGCGTCGCCACCAATCCTTAGGTGACACTCGTGTCGGTGAATACACGCGTGTTATCCATCGATGTGGCGAAGTATAGCGAGGGTGTGCGGTGCTCTCTCGGCTCGACTCGATTCGCGTGGCGGTGGCTGATCGATGCGTCGCCATGACGACGCTTCCGCCGCCAGTCATCCAGCTACCTCCACCCCCAACCCCGCTCCTCCTCGTTTGTTACCAGCTTTCTAGTCACCTATGGTGAGCCGTCGCCGAGGATTCCGGGATGCACGCGTATCCGCGATCTTCGGCTATCAACCTTATCCGACCAACCTACATCTTGGGGCTCGCGCTTTTTCGCAGAAGGGGGTAACGCAACAGGGATTCGGAATGGAGATGAAATTTCTTTCGCGAGGGAAAATTCGATTTGGGTTGGTATTATTTTTGGGATGCTTCTGAGGAGGGTTTTTTGGAGGTTTGGGGTTTTGAGGCTTTTTTGAGGGAAGAGAGGGATTTTCGGAAGAGGAGGATTTCGGGGTAGTAATCTTTTGGAGACAGGAGGGAAATTTGAGAAGAGTTTTGGGATTTGGGGGTGTTGGAAATTTCAGGAGGTTTTGGAGTCTTTTGGAGTGGGTTAGGAGTTTTGTCGGATTTAGGAGGGTTCTCAGGGTTACATTTTCTGGGGTTTAAGGGATTTTTCGAGGTTTTACGGATATATGGGGGTTTAGAGAACTACCACTTTAGAGAATTACCACGGAGGGATTGAGGGTTTTCGCGGAGCTTAGGATAATTTTTGGGACTCCATGGGATTTTTCAGAGTTCAGTGGATTTCTAGGAGTTTAGATTTCTTGGGGTTTAGGGAATTGCTCAAGGTTTACCCAAATTCCCCCAATTCCCAATTTTCTAAATTCCAAATGTGTCGAATTCCAAATATCTCAAATTCCAAATTTCTCCAATTCCAAAATCCCCTAATTTCAAATTTTTCCAATTCCAAATTCCCCAATTCCAAATTTTCCCAATTCCAAATTTTTCCAATTATAAATTTCCTAATACCAAATTTTCCCAATTCCAAATTTTTCCAATTCCAAATGTCCCAAATTCCAAATTTTCCCAATTCCAAATTTTTCCAATTCCAAATTTCCCAATACCAAATTTCCCAATTCCAAATTTTTCCAATTCCAAATTCCTCAATTCCAAATTCCTCAATTCCAAATATTCCAAATTCCAAATTCCTCCAATTCCAAATTCACCCAATTCCAAATGTCCCAAATTCCAAATTTCCCCAATTCCAAATATCCCAAATTCCAAATTCCCCCTATTCCAAATTCCTCCAATTCCAAATTCGTCCAATTCCAAATTCTTCAAATTCCAAATTCCCCCAATTCCAAATTTCCCCAATTCCAAATTCCCCCAATTCCAAATTTCCCCAATTCCAAATTCCCCCAATTCCAAATGTCCCAAATTCCAAATTTCCCAATTCCAAATTCGCCCAATTCCAAATTCCCCCAATTCCAAATGTCCCAAATTCCAAATTCCTCCAATTCCAAATCTTCTCAAATTCTAAATTCCCCCAATTTTCTGAGTTTCGGGAAGGTTTTCAGTAGAATTATAAATAGAAATGTTGTAATGTGAAATTAGAAGGTACTGAGTTCACCTAACATTATTTCTGCGTACTATGAGATTCTCAAACTG